>SMDT01000653.1:0-1259111 GCA_005392925.1 Aquilaria sinensis | reverse complement strand
TGTGAATGGCTGCTGCATTTGGTTGCTATATCTTGTATATATGCATTGTGGTTTTTGTGTTTTAGTGTCTTTGGATGCAGGTTTTAATGATGTCACATTGCCTATTGATTCCAAGTGTTACCCTTACTAAGTTACTCAATGAAACTTACTCATCTCAATTCGTTCAATCAGGTCCAGCAGAAAGATCACATTCAAAATGACATTTTTTGTTTGATTTTTAATCTAAACATTCAGGTTCATGAACTTTCATAGGTCTAGTTATGATCTGGAAAGTTTGGGATTTTAGGAGTACATTTGGTATTCTTAATGGTGGTACTTACTGTGTTGTGCAGAAGCTGTTAGCATCCTGTTTTTGGAGTCCATTTTGTCTCAGGCACTCCTATAACCTAGGTGCGTATTTAGCTGAGTTAAGACTATATTGAAGTGAAGGTATGCATGCACATGTAGTGTATGTAAAATGAGACAAGTATGTGAACATTTGAGTAATGTTTTTCCTATGTAAGTGATGTGGTGCAAAGCTGCCTAAGTGTGAATGATTAGGTGCTTACTTGTAAATTCTGTTTTGGCCACATAAAGTTGTTAAAAGCAAGGAAATGTAATTCCTATGTGTAATGGACATATATGGGATAGCTTTGTAGGGTTTTCCCCTTGTGAATGAAGTATTTGCATACTTATGAAATTTTGTATGGGCAAAATGGTCATAAAGTGACCAGAATTTTGACTCTGGACTTAAAGTTCTATATCTCCCTGTGTAGAAACAATCTTGATATAAAATTTTGACCACACCTAGATAACATCTATAGGTTGAACTAGGATTTGGAATTTCTGAATTTGGAGCCCTGTAGCCAAATATATGACGTTGGAAATTTGGCTAAGTTACTATTTATTTGGTCAGAATTTTGTAACCAACTTAAAAAATCCATAACTTGGTCCATAGGTGGGCTATTGATGTAAAAAAATGTTCCTTGGTTTGCTCTAAGTCTCTACTAGGTAATGGAGAAAATAAAATAGGGGGGTATGTAGCTAGAATCATACAATTTATTAGTGAAAGTTACAGGCGCAGTGGCTGGTCATTAGAACTTAACAAGATTGCCTAACGTGTGGTAGCCAAGATTAAGATTTGTGCTAGTGTTTTCCTTCTTTGCTACCATGGTGTGCATGAAATGTGAATATGTATGTGATGGTTGGACCAATATGCATGTGTTTATATAGTGCCCAAGAGGGCCACTTGGGTATGCACACTAAGGGTAGTGTTTTGATGGCCTACAGAACATTACCAATCCTGAGAGTCTAAATGCACAATTTTGGCACCATAATTGGACTGCCCCAGAATGGGTAACACTCACCGTCCTACTTACATTTTACCTAATCATTGGTAGAATCTAATTACCCATTGGACTGATGAGAAATTCCAACATGTTAGTACCGCGATTAAGAATAATCAGGTAAGAAAATAAAATTTATTTCCAACAAAGTATAATTATTTCCAACATGCTAATATATTATATTTTTTATTTACTAATCAAAATTTTAAATCATGTTGTAGCTGGGTAAGGATGCACCTGAGGGGGCATAACCACAAAAACATTCTCTTGGGAAATGGATGAAGTAGCAGCTATATGATCAAAATGGTAAAGTGTTTATTCTACTAAAATTTAATTTATAAATACATTATTTTATTATAACTACATTTTTCGTCCATTTACAAACTTAGGAAAGATAGCCTCCACAGTTCAGCGACTTTGTTCGCTGGATGTCACCCAGGCCTAAAGGTACCGAGATACTTTCCTAGCATTATGTTGATAATGTGGTAAATAATCATCACCTAATTTATTTAATAATGTTACTAAAATTACATTATCTTAACATTTTTAGCATTTTCTAATTGATTAAGCCTAGTATAAGGCTGAACTCATTACTAAGTATGTCACACATATGTTAAAGCATAACACCTTCTATTCTAAATCCTGGGAGAAAATGGTCTGTAGGCCTAACAAGAGAGTGTTGATGAGGGTCCCACAGCTATTGGCTTTCCCTGATTGTTACCGACGTGCATGATTAGAGGTGCTTTTTAATTCTTTACTTTTGATATAAATTTTAATTTTAATTACATTCTAACCATTAATATTTTAAGGGTATGAGGTTGACCGTCATGAACAGTTATGCAAGGAGAACGAAGAACTCCAGTCACAGCTCATTGCTATTCGAGTAGAGTTTGGGTCATGGTTGGCTCAGCAAGCCGAGTCTAATCAAGGGGTGCAAGGGGTTAAGGTCTTACAGCAAACCTTGGTTAGGATGTAGAGTCAGTAGGCCGAGTACAATTTTGTGCCTATTGCAACAGCAACCATCGGTCGTATGCATGCTTAGGGGGCCCTACCCCACAGCGTGGATCCGGGACTCATTCTATAAGGGTCAAGTGAATAGGGGATCACACACTTTGATCCCTTGTGCAAAATATTAAGGGATGTTCGTATCTCATCCTCCAATCCCCCTACATTGTACCCCGTCATCAACGTTTCTCAGCTGGCACTAGCATATTAGTATCCTCCATTGTCAGCTGTTCAGCAGCAACCAGCCACGACCTTTCATCATTCTTACCTAGCATCCTCATCACCTACATTAGCACCACAATCTTTTCAGCATCCGGCAAAAGATTATTTTCCAAATACGATGTCGATATGGCTTAATGATTCTGGCCTTACTCAACTTGGGACCTAGGTACTCAAGACTTTGGAGAACAAACCTTACCATCTAGTTAAGGGGGAACAACACAGGGAAGGTCATGCAGCCCATCAGAGTGACGCTTAGGCCGATGCTCTGCAAGCAACCAATGCACTCTTCCAATCATTTTTTTAAATTAAATTGTATTTAAATGACAATTTTTATTAATAAATTTTTTTCCAATTATTATTTTTAATATTAATCAATAACAATTTTAATAATTCTAATAATTATTGTACTAATTAAAGTAATTTGATATTTAATTATTATATTAATTGTAATCCAATTTTGATAATTATAAATAGATTTGTAATTAATTTTGAATATATATATATATATATGTCAGTCACATAATTGACTAGCCTACTAGTTCCTACGACTAAATTTCAGTCGCATGATGTGACTACTTTTATTAGTTGCATAGTTTGAAGTGGCCCATAATTTAAGTGACTGATAAATCTCATCCACTTGAAGGCATAAAGGTCTGGGCTCAAAGGTGGGACCTTTGCGCCTTCAAGTTTTAAAGTGCTCTAAGTTCTAAAATCTATATTTCAAGTGATAAAGGATCAAAAGATATAAAAGTACTTCCTAACTCTGCAAATCCAATTTTTATACATCTCCAAAACATCCAAACACAAAGCTGATAAAAATGATGCCCAACTAGTTGAAATTCTACAGAAAATATTGGTCCCCACTCTCATCAACCATGCCATGGCAATGCAAAGATGGCATGGTGAAACGGGAGGGGTCGAGTGGCTAACTGTGCCGGTACCACGCATGCAAATTGTTACTCGGGTAACTTTTAAGGGGTCACTATGCCACCACCAAGTGCACAGTGGTGACTCAATGACCTTTTGCACTAGCACCATGTGCACGGTGATGGCATGGTGACCTGTTATGTCCATCCTTCTGTTAAGTGCATAATCTAGCAGTCAAAGTTGTTGACTTTTTGGCAACTTTGATCGCGCATTCCTTTCATTTCACCCCTTCTCTCTTAGTTTTTCTTATTTTGGTTTGCGTCCTACAAGTGGAAGTGTATTGCAGATGTGTTCAGTTGGAGCAGGATTGAGCGAGATAGAATTTGGGCGTGAAAAATTCAAACTGAAGTAAGAGGCGCTGGAAACACATCGCTGGCGTTACGAGCGCTCTATCATTTTTTGATTTCTGGCGACGCGTCATCGCAAACTCAACCCAGCTAGCAACGCATCGCCACTCACTCCCCTATTTCGCCCAAACCTCATATTTTTATGGTCCCATACATTTTCCCACCTGGTGAGTTGTCCTTGGAGCAAGGATTTTTATCCTTTTAGGGTTTGGGAGCTAAGATAAGACAAGAAAGAGAGCCCTTAGGTATAAATAGCAAGAGGAAAGAGGACATCCTACACATATTGCATACTCTTTTTGTCATTTCTTCTTGGAAAGTCACCATTGGAGCAAGACTTGAAGCTTGAAGAAGGAGTCTAGGAGCCAAAGAGATTTAGGCAACTAGTATCCATCTTGGGTTTCCTCTTCTCCTATTTTATTTTGTGAAATTCTCAAGGATTGTTCTCAAGGATTGTTGGATTGTGGGTTTATTGTTGATTGATAGAATGGATTTGAGTAGGTTTTTGTATCTCTCTAGGATGAAACTTCTATTATTTGCTATCTAATGGTTTCTTGTTGATCTTTTATGAATGTGGATCTCTTTGAGTCACCCATTCTTGTGCCTAATACTTGTGTGATTTATTGGCCACTCCACACACTCACAAATCCTATTTAGTTCTTGAGAGAGAAAGAAGGGGGTAGAAAAAAGGAATAGAGTGTAATGGGTATTGTAGATTAAAGATAATCTATAGTCTTATTAAGTGTTTGAAAGGGGGTTATAGCTTAAACCACCTTGGGTTAAATCATAAGCTTGAGAAATACCTTGTTTGATTCTAAGTGAGCAAAGACTTAGCTTAAGAAAGTGGGGTTTTGAACTTTAGACTTCCACACCACACAAAGGGGTAAATATCCTGGGGCTTCAATTGACTTGGATAGTGAGTAATTGGGTGGATTCTTGGGGAGGTAATTATCACACTTGAGCACTTTAGTTTAGATTAGCTTAGTAACTCCTGTATTTATTTAGCTTTCCATCTTAGAGATTACTAGTTAATTAGGGAGGTTATTCATTGTTCTTTACTATCCATTCACACATTTACTCAATTGGTCTTAGGTCTTATTTGTTTCCTTTATTTTACTTCTCTTTCTTAATAGTTTAGGAAGTCAGGTATCTTGGATTTAATTCTTGGTATGATCACATTATCCCTTGGGATGATTCCTTTATTCACCTTTACACACAATGAAATCGTACGCTTGCGAGTGAGTATCATGTGCAAGAGAAGATACCTATCTACACATGCCAAAGAAAATGCCTTTACATTTTCTTGATAGCAACACTACTAAAATAGGGCATTTTTCCAATGGCCGTAACCAATGACTAAAGTATTGATAAATTCAAAATTACGAACATGTAACTATTGAAAATAGGATTTTAGTATATCATTCATTAGTAGCCGGTAACACTAAACCGTTGGTAATTTCCAAGTCCGAGCCTTTAAAGGATTAGTGGTTGCTAATTACCAGTAGTCCTTACTTGGGGCACTTTTTACAACGGTTCTTTTCTTATCAATGGTTTCAACCATTTGTAAATACTAATGGTTTAGCTGTTGGTAACTCACTAATAGTCTGAATCATTGGTAATTTACCAACAATTTGAATTGTTGGTAGTCATTGGTGACTTACCTATGTTCCGACTATTGGTAAATTTACCAATAGTCTAGACCATTGGTAAGTTACCAATGGCTTGAACTGTTGGTAATTCACCAATAGTTTGAACCATTGGTAAGTTAAGAATGGCCTGAACCATTGCTAATCTTCCAAATGCCATTTAGATTGTATTTGCTAGTTATACCCACCCATTCTAGTAATTGTTTCAACCCTGCTGATTAAAATTTATATCCTCAAACAAACAAATCAAGTATTAATATAATAATTTATACAAGCCCAATCAGATGATAAGATGCAACATCTAAGAAAATTCTAACAAGACCATCGGTTTAGGAATCACATATTGATTTACCTGTTCCCAATAGAAGTCAAGCATATCCCATCTCCCCATTATCAGAGTTTGGCTCATCAGTATACTGTGGAATTGGTTGTGGCAGCGGACAAGGTAGGTTTAACGATTGACAAATAAGCTTTAACTGAGCCCAGTTAACGTCCAAGGAAGCCTTATTCACCTCCATCTTTGCACACTATCTTCTTTTAAGCTACTATAGCTTCCTCTCATAATCTGCATCCTTTCATGCAATCTCATTTACCATCACCTTTAGAACTTGTTTGTTGAACTGTGGCATTTGAATGAGGTTAACATGTGGGAGTTCACTAAATCCTAGCTTTCGTTAACCCAGCACATCACACTGCTCTGATCCCAAATTGAAAACACATCTTTTCCTTCTTCAATCTGATGCATTGCTAATTATTGCAGCCTCGTCAATCTCCTGTGATGACCCCATACCATCCGCTTATTACATTTGGTCCTCAATCTTAGCATTAATCTTAGCCTATAGAAAGACATAAACCATTATAATACATTATATCAGGTTATCAAAAGTTATATTGTTTATAATGATGGAAGAAAATAGTTTTATTCTTACAGGGACTTCTTCAAAGTGCTTGCTAACATATTGGCATGGCCATTCTTCATTTTATGTATGGCCTGGTGGACCTTGAACAAGCCCGAGTCTTTCTTTTCTGGATCTCTCTTTCTCTTTCTCTAAAGTTTGTTAATTAAGAGTAATTGATATCAGTTATCAATAAATAACTCAAATTAAAATAGTAAGGACATGAAGGGTTTACCATATGTTCTTGATGTGTAGATATCGAGATATATCCCCTCGCATATGTCTCACCACACAAGTTGGACTATGAATTTGCCTCACTGCTTAATGCTTTGAGCGCCTTGAACTTATCAGATTTGTGAATAAACTCTAGACTGGTCCAATATGCCTTCATTTCTCAATATCTAGCATCAGATATGAAAATTTCTTTTGTGTCTTGTTTGAAAGGATCCTTCACATGTCAAATTTCTACCATGATGCTCCTATAATACTAAGCCCCAAAGATGTGCCAAGTCTGTTACACCTCATTATGGTGTATTGGGTCTTACTCACAGCTCTTCTATAATCAAATACATTAGATATGAATGTATGATAGGTAAAAATAGCACATCAAATTATGACAAAGTATAAAGTTTGTCTCTAAACCACCTCAAATACGTGCCACAACTACTGAATTTATGATGTAGAAATGTGTAACCAATCAAGATATGGCTTAAAATGTGTGGTAAAGCAGGCCATCACCAATATGTCACTACAGGTGCAAGGAATTTGCATGGTATACAATTTCATAATATTAGTACATACATGATAACAAGTTGAATATAATAGTAGTTTAAGTCTAATCCAAATGAGCTACTTACATGTTGTCGTGATGAATGTACCTCATCCTACACATTATCATCTAAACTGTGAAAATGTGTCTAAGGGTGACTAAAACATGTGGAACAGCAGCCATATGTAGAAACCGGATCTTCTATTTTGCCCAATCTATGGTGTCAGTGTGACCAGACATAGGAAGCTAACGCTGATGTGTCTTGTATCTCTGCAATTGCATTGGGATGTGAGCGGGAAGATGATCCTGTCCTCTACAGTTGATGAAGTTTTGTCTAAAGGGTTTCCTTAAACTGTGCAAACGACCCTTCCTAGGTCAATGTCTATAGGTATTTTCTCCTTTGCGTGGCAATTGCAAACATTAAATATTCACCAAAAAATATAAATATGTTTCATGATCATATTTTTCTATTAAATATTTTATTAACTTTTTAAAAAGCTTAACTAAATTAGTAAATTCCTCAATAATGAATTTTACCTTTGTCACTTTAACACATTTGGGATTGACCAATGAATCCTAACATTTCAAGGTTTAGGATTTAATTCATTTTAACATAAGTCAACATAATTCAAAATTGATTTTTTTACATCTTTTTTTCCTAAAACCAATTTCATTTGAAAATTAATATTATATAGGTGCAATAATCTATTTAAAATATATTTTTATAATCTTATTAAATTTTTATAAAAAAATTTTATGCCAAAAAAAAGAAAAATTCATAAAAGTTTAATAACATCATGACAGTTTACTTTCAAATGCATTATGATATCTATTTAATATTGATTTTCAACTAAAATTGGTTCTAGACAAAAAAAAATCGTAAAAATAAGAAAAAGTCATTTTGGGTTAAGTTGACTTAAGTTAAAATGAATTGGCTCTACGTGTCAATCACCTATTTCGGTGCTCTCACACTCATTACTCTCCTCATTATATTCATTGTTCTCATTAACATCACTATAGATATCCTTGAATTGAAACTCCTCTTCCTTATCTGTATCATGATTTGAAAAGTTATCATCATCTCCAATTGCATCCTCATTGTTGGTTACACCCATAAGAACAATTTCATCTTCAACATCATCACCCTTTCCAAGGTCAGCTAAACCCTCTATTGGATTACCCTTAATTTTTTTATTTATAGTGACACCAATTTCTTGGTAAACATTGTCAGTGTTTGTCAATTCATATTGGATGATCCGCCTAGTTTAAGCCATTGGTAGATCTCTGGGCTTTAGTAGTGCAAGTTGCATTTGTTTGGCACTTGTCTCCAAGTATTGGTAGTAGTATATCTCTTTGGTTGGGAATGTCTCTCACTACAAGAATTAGCAAGACTGCATTCCAATGTAGGGCCTCAAAAAAATGGTGGTACAAAATTATTAAAGATAATTGCAAGTACACACTCTATATAGCTTCCATGACTTGGGCCTGTTGGCACACAAATGTTCTACATGACCAAGAAGATCCAAAATTTTATGAAAAATTGAACTGTGAACAAAAAAAAATAAACAGAATAAAAGCTTATAATTTTGAGTCAAATCATTGCTAGAATAGAAAGAATACTCACAAATCTGATGACATTTAGAAATATAGCTCCTCCAACATCAACACCATGCCAACACTAGGATTTCTATAGAACATGGACTTATGCTCTCCATCGGCGCAAAGAAGTTGAAGGCAGTTTTGCTTGAGAACGGCAATGAGCATATGGTTGAGCCCATTGTCTCTGAGCTTGCTGATGAAGGTGGTGCGACCACCATGATTAGAGACATTGATGGTGACATTAGTTGGTGCACCACTAAGATCTTTAGGAAATGAGGGGCCTTTTACAATCAAATATGGGATATGTGATATGGGAATCATGATATCGGTTTTTTTTTTTATTTTCTAAAAAACCATTTGGATTGAAAAAGAAAAAGATAACACAATTTGGGATTGAAATCAATTGACTTGCCTTTTCAATATAAGATTAGGAGAAAAAAAGCTTCAAAGAACAAATTTTGATTTAAGTCTTATTTGAAGAAGAAATTAATATATTGTGGAAAATTTACTTTCCTTAATATATTTTCAAATTTGAATTTCAACCTTTGGTATCTTGTCTGGATTATGGGTTCTTTCAAGAATTTGGTGTAAAAAATATCCAATTTCTTACTGAAATTGACAAATCTGCCCTATGTTAACTTCATATTGTGTCTGTTAAGTAAAATGTTAATTTTTCTCCTTGAGTGTATCTGGTTATCTACATATATATAACAAGTATTCCCACAAAATTTCCAGCATACCAAAAACAATGCAACAAACAATAAGGTAGGTCCTCAAGCTCTTAAATTTAAGCCAAGTCAAACCCAGAATCACTACATCAATTAATTAAGGAAAACATCTCCATATAGCCAACATGGTGGCAAAAGGTGATAGGGACACCGAGCCCACCCGGGTTTGAGTTCCTTTTCACTCCCTAATCCCATAAATGCTTTCAATGGTTGCCTTTCAAAGTCCTAAATGCATGCCAGTCACCCTCCCCCTATAATATATAGATACCTCACTATATCTTGTAATCTTGTATAACTGATTCTGAGTACCCGAAAAAAAAAGGAAAACTTATAATAACTCTCTTCTTGTTTGACCTAACCTACACTTTACACCTTTTCTTTGTGAAAACCAATATTTTGCTTCCTGCTTCTTTTTACATTGTCCAACAGCAACTTCTGAAACTCCAGTTTAAGCTGTACTATAGTCAGCTTCTAGTAATTTCAATTTCTCCAATATTTTTTTACATTTAATAAACTTTTTGAATTATCAATTTTTCTTCTCTATAAATATGTTTTTGTCTTTGTCAATACAAGTCAATATTTTTTAAATGTCAAGAAATTTTAAAAAATATTAAAACTTTAAAATTATTGGAATATAGTTAGTAAATGGTTTAAATTAGGGTTCCAACCAGACAGTGTAAAGGAAGTGAGAGGCTCAAGCAGTGGCGAAAGTAGTGGAAGGACTAGGGCTTTCCCGGTCCCCCCAAAATTCTTGCAAATTATGTATGCTACCTGTGTGTATATATAAAAGTAAAAATCACAAAACCTCATTATCTTGACTGTGGCCTCCCTTATCTTTTAACATTTTCAAAATTAAGTCTGCTTTCCTAATTTAAAATCCTGACTCTATCCCAAGGTAAAGTGTAGGTTTTTTAAAATAAAAAGGGCAAAGTGTACGTATGCTAAACCTCAAGGTAGGGGTTTTTTGTAATTTTCCCATTGATCAAACATGGTTGAATAAACTCATACAACGGCATATATACCAGAAATAACTTAATCTAAAATGAACTATTTTTATTTTTATATCTTTTTTACCTAGAACCAAATTTATTATAAAGCTAATATTATGTAGATGTAATAATTTATTTAAAAGTAAATTTTTATGATCTTATTAAATTTTTATAAATTTTTTATATGTTTAGGCATTAAAAAGTAAAAAATTTATAAAAATTTAATATGATTATAAAATTTATATTTTCAATAGGTTATTATACCTACATAGTATTGGCTTTTAGATAAAATTAACTTTAGGTTAAAAATTTTTAAAAAAATAAGTCATATTAAATTAAGTTTACTTAAGTTAAAAGGAATTCGCTTAAACTACAAGGCAAAGTTATAAGTGTTTTTTTTTCCTTTCCAGTACTTGAAGAAAGTGTTATTTTAAATTCAGTTCGTTTTAACTTAAGTTAATTAACTAAAAAATGATTTATTTTTATTCTTACATCTTTTTTATTTGGAACTAATTTTAATTAAAAACCAATATTATGTAGCTGTAATAATTTATTGAAAATATAATTTTTGTAATATTAATAAATTTTTATAAATTTTTTTAGTTTAAGGTATTAAAAATTTAAAAAAATTTAATAATTTCATAAAAATTTACTTATATATATATATATATATTAACTTTCAAATAAACTTAATTTCAAGTAAAAAAGATGTAATAACAAAAATAAATTAGATGACTTCGTCAATCGTCCTGTGAAAGAAGAAAACTAGAAAAGTCGGCAAAGTGGTTAGAGGTCCGAGTCCTAATGAATAAGTGATCCGACAGAAAGCATGTCAAAGTCAAAGTGAGCTTAATTATTGGCTTTCAACACCATCAACCCTTTTCCTCTTTTCCGAACCTCCAACGCCCATCTACCTAACTAAATTATTCTACTATTTCCACCGAACCGTGCCCGCATTTGTTTAATGAGGCAGGCAAGAAGAGAGAGGGTGTGTGATTAGACAAATACTAACATCCGTGAACTAGAAAAGAACTACTAATGAAGGAGCCTTATTTTATTTGAAAAGTTTCGGTTCCTTTTTAAATTCTTTCTTTTAAAGAAAATAAAATTTTAAGTGTATAGTTTATTTTAAAGAATTCATGTGTTAAAATAAAAAATATATATTTTAGATGTTTTCATGTTTTTGAATATATTTTCTAAAGTTTGAAAATAAATGTTTTACATATTCTTAAAATGAGTTATGTACTTAAACTTTATAAAAAAAATTGAAAAATTTTCCGCACACTAATTATATTCAATGAGAAAGTTTTTAAAGTCTTTCCTAACACACTACTGCTAGAGGGAGCCAATGGGCCAAGTTGACCCAAGCCTCCTCCGAACCTAGCTTAGGTCAAAGTCGGCCAAGCTTGGTCAAATCCGTGCTCGGCCGAGCTTGAAGTAGACTTAAGAGGAGGTAGGGCAAATATAAGCCAGGAAAATGAGAGAAGCCCAAATGAGCTCGGCCCTGCCCATGAGCTCGCACAACCCAAACCTAGACTTGAACCGGCCGAGCCAGGTCAAGTCGTCCGTTTCCAATTAACTGTTGGCAACATTAAAAAATTTAAAAAAAAAAACAAAGGAAAATTTTAGAACTTAAAATAGAAAAGTTGTAAAAAACTTAGGACTTCTCTCGTCTTTTCTTATGTTAGCATTTCTAAACCTTTTTGGAAAATATCAATTTGTCTTTCAATGTATTTTCTTCCAAATACTTTACAAAATTGATCATCCATTTTCTTACATAGAAAAAAAAATCTTTTTTTTTGTTCGATATTTTCAAAAAAAGATACAATATTTTTTCTGGTTATGCATTGAATGATAAGAAATTATACTTTGTTAAGGATATCTTTGTTTTCATCATTTAAATTAATGCTATGCCTGCATAACCTAAAGCACACTTGACATACAAAATTGGTTATTGTTTAATAAGTCCCATCAATATTATTCTTTTCCTGTTTAGAGAAACTATTGTCTTATTTATTATTTTGGAAAAATTTTGAAGTCATTAGTAAGCTTCTTATTTTGTATGAGTTCGGTGGATATTACTTTTTAATGACTAAAAATATTTATTTTGAGATATTTTTTATTTTTTGAAACTTTTAATCATTCTTTAAGATGATCAAAAATATTTTTAAGTTTTATTTTTTTGAAAAACATACTCTATAATTTTTAGCTTTCTTATTTTCTAAATTTGAAAAATGTAAACATTATAAGATCTTAGGTTTTACTTTCTGGTTTTTTTCTAAAATGTTTTGTCATTTTTAAGTGTAAGGCACGTTCCAAATGATTAAGTGTTTTTTGGCTTTATCATTAATAAAATTTATATCAGAGGTGATGTTTTTTTTCAAATAAAAATATATTTAATCAAATTACACTCAAATAATGTTTCAAAACATATTTCAACACTTTTTTGCTGAAATAGGGAAAACTTGGCCCAACACAGACCCGCCCCAAGCTAGGTTGGACCCGAGTTAGGCCTGACCTGGCCCAGGCCCAACTTGTCTTGAGGCTGGCCGAGACAGGGTCCAAATTTTCCAACCCTTGCCAAGCTGGGCCTAGCCCTCCTATCTATATTTGTGACAAACTTTTGTGTGTAAAAAAAGAAAAAAGAAAAATTCAACAACTCCTTTTACAACTTATTTCCATCGTACATTTTCAAATGCACTGCTAAGTGCCAATTACTCAACCAAATTATAAAGCTCTTTGAGAAGAATTTTTGAAACTAAGATTAAAAGTTTAGATAATTTATTAATGATAGAATTATCTGCCATAAATAACTTTTTTTAAAATTTCTACCTTCACTGCTAATGCTAAATCCAATTGACACCAATGGTTTAAGCTCTATTTGGAAACAACTTTTATAATTAGTATTAGAGTTTTAAAAATTTATTAAGGATGGGGATTAAACTACTGAAGGTAAAAACTAAAAGTTAAAAGCTATACCTTTAAATGGTAGTTTCAAAACTCTAATATTAATTGCTGACGCTAATGTCAAACCAACTATTACACACTTTATACTTTGAATTACAATTAATATCAACTCAATCATCAAACTGTTAAGAATGAGACACCATGGCCCTTTGGCTTAGAACCTTCGCAATGACCCATTTTTCACTGGTAGGATAACTAATAGAATGGATAAGCTACATGTTCAGTCACCTAAATTTTTTATTTCACAAGTTTGCAACCTAAACTTTTGCCTCTATTATCCGTTCACTTGTCCCCAACTCATTTTGCTTGAACCACTTCATGGTTGATCCTTTACAATCGAAATTGCTTTCGTCAATCCACCAAAACCACCATAGTTTCCCTTTTACCCTCAATAGTGGCCAATAAAATCTATGCAAATTAGTGTTTTGTTAGGGAAAATTAAAAATACCCTTTGAGATATGCCCTAGCTTGCATTTGCATCCTCTCTTTTTAAAATACCTACACTTTACCCCTGAAATGTCATCTTTGTGATGCCCGTTAAGACTAAAAATAGAGGGATAGCCTGCTTTGCCATCAACCATATACTCTTAGAAACTTTGCCCTCCACGCCTTAGAAACTTCTTATTCATCATACCTATTTGAAGTGGGCTTAGAATCTTTTTTAAAAATTTTAGGCATTTGTAGCATTCATCGGTATTAGATTCTGAATTAAACTATTTCAAGTCAACAATCTTACTTCAGATTATTTTATCTTAACTCAACAACAGGCCTTCTATAATTATATGATTTGGGTTGATAGACCAACAAAAACTTTAATAGTGATATTTAATTATCTCGAGGTAAAATCTTTTAAAACTTGAATAATTATTGCTTTAAAGAAATCATAATAAAAAATAAACTTTAAACACTATAATTAGGACAGATAAAATTAAGGGCTTCTCTTGTAATTATCCACAACATAGAAATGAACCAATTAAAATTGACAAGTCAGACATTGTTTGAAAAATGGTGGTACTTTTAGCATTTCTGTTTTCTAAAACCAGAAGTATTTTTTTTTTAATCAGATTCTATTACAATTTATTATAAGAGTAAGGATGAAAGTAAATAAACTATTACTCCTTCCGTCCCAATTTAGATGAAACGTATTCCTTTTTTGGATGTCCTAAAAAGGTTGAAATGTTTCTTTTTTTGGAAAAGTTTAAACAATTAAATTATCCTTTTACACAAAACCCAATAAAGACCATTTTTTAATCTCCACTCAATCTCTCACTGCACAAAACCCAAAAAAGAATCTTTTCTTTTTAAATCATTATTTAAACTTTTACTACAAAAAAAAAAATAACACAAATTACATACACCTTAATTTTCATACCTAGAGAAACATTTCAAGTAAGTTAGGACGGAGGAAATACAATTTATTACAAGAGTAATCATGAGAGCAAATAAACTTCCTAAACTAAGGGGATAAATGAGTTTGATACATGAAAACTAGATAACCTTGGTTGCAATCAGCTCACTTATGAGGTGCTTAATTTGTGTAAGTGTAGCACTACTTCAAGAACCTGAACTTCACCGTAAGTGTCTCTCTATATTTCTATCACACCGGCCAACTCTGGACAAAAGTACTATTACCAACCATACAACAGTTGGCGGTGCACTTCCACCTAAAAGCCATAGGTATACAATAAGCTAAAAGTCGCAAATAAATAACTTACGTTTATAGCTATGTTAGAATCAGAACTAGCAATCCTTCATTTTTTTTCTAACTCAAATAGACAGTGAACCACCAAAATAGGCCAAATCATCAGTGAAAAAGACTATTAAAGCCTTTTTTTTTAATCTATTTCAATGTGGTAAAATAGTCACTCTCAATTAAAAAAAAATAGATAAGCTATCTATCTTCCTTTTAATTTGAGTTGTTCTGGTTCTGTAGCTACTCACACACATTGTCCCAACTTCAAGTTGACTGTTCATCAGTGGATGCAATCAACTCATATCGTTTATTTCGATTGACTAATTGCTTAAATCGAATAAAAGAGTACCAAGGAAGAGACCACAATTTATTGCCATCTCAGTCCAAGTCATGAGCAAATTTTGATTGAATAATTGCTTAAATCGAATAAAAGAGTACCAAAGTATTTGGAAGCAATGTGTTAAATACCATTACCGCTAGGTATACCATATCTCATATTTTTAAGGTATACAACATGGTATACTGTGTCACATACTGTTACCCTTTTTTGTAAAAAAATAAATATTAGAATATTATTTTAAGATGAAATAAACTAAATAATTTTTTTATATATTTTTATATGTATTCTAATTTTTCTCATCATAATTTGTCAAATATAAATAAAATATATATGATAGAAGATATTTTTCATACAAAAAATTATAAAAAATGTTATAGAGTAAAATAAATATTACTCAGCAAAAAAAACTAATTTATTTAGATACAAGAGAAAAAAAGAAACAATACGTTAATAATAACAATACATTTTCCAATACCCAAAAACAGAAACCAAAAGTAAAATAAAAAGTATCCAAAAAAATAAAATATTTAT
The DNA here is from genome assembly GCA_005392925.1 of Aquilaria sinensis. Taxonomy (NCBI): domain Eukaryota; kingdom Viridiplantae; phylum Streptophyta; class Magnoliopsida; order Malvales; family Thymelaeaceae; genus Aquilaria; species Aquilaria sinensis. Next base: position 1,243,130 of record SMDT01000653.1, on the reverse strand, counting down.
GTTAAAATATGCGTTTTAATTATATTTTACTATTTTATATATTTATGTATGATAGTTTTATGCAAAATGAAAAAATAAATAAATATCTCACATATGTCCGTGAAAAATAGAATACTGCAGTACGTACCTCAAGTATTTGCGGTATATCGCAGTTTTTTTATACAAAATATACATAAAAAGTTACCGATATATGAAATACTGCAAAATACCGTGATATACCACTGTATTTCATGCAAAAAAATGATAAAATATAAAAATATTTGTGCCACATATTGGTTACTCGCAGTAAGCGGTATGCCACAATATTTAAAATTTATATAAATAAAATTATTATAAGAAAAAAGGTGGGAATAGAAGTGTGAGAGTGTAAGAAAAAAATCTAAAATAAAAGAATTATATATATGATCTAACAGTTTGACTATTGCAGAAACATTCTGCATTGTCGCTGCTGCAAGTTGTCGTTGCGGCATAAGTAGAAAATGAAAAAAAGGTCAAAATAACTTAGGAAACGATTTTACTGGTTAACCAGATGTTTCAGTTATGAATGTAACTATAATTTTAATTTATGAAAGGAATAAAGAGTAAAAACATGAAATAATATGTAATATTATATTAAAAATCCAGTAAATATAACAAGTCATATCTTTGGTAAATAATTTAGATAGAAGTAAAAAAAATGGCATTAAAGAGTTTGTGAGAAAGATTAGTATGTAATAATAGAAGAAGTGGGTGAGTGGGTGGGTGGAAAAAAAAAGGAAATGAGAGCTAATGTGATGAATTTGATTTAATGTGAGATAGAAGTTAAAAAAAAAGGGCATAAACGAGGCTGAGAAAAAGGGTAGTATGTATTAAGTGAACAATAAGTAAGTGGGTGAAAGGAAAAAAAATGAGAGTTATTATGAGGAACTTGATTTAAAGTGGAGATGGGAATTAATGTAGGAGTAGTAATTGTGTCGCAGAACGGGGTCCCAACGCCCCAAATTACTTGGTCTGTAGGCTCTTAGGGACTGTGAATCCCACTTAGTTACTATTGACTAACTATTACTCGTTAGTAAGTTAAAATAATTTACGTGCAACTAGTTTCTTAACCTACCCTGCAAAAGATATGCATGCTTTCGTCCTGGCGATGCAAACAATTACGTAAACTATTTCAAAAAGCATTGCTTGAGCATTTCATTTAAAACTTACTTAAATTGTGCCAAGACAATGAAATACTAGTTACTTCTACTTCAAGTAATAGTTTGTGCACACTTAACATCACTAGCATGCACCCAAAAGGAACTCAATGGTTTTACACCACAATGAATCCTAATAGAGGCGACATCTTAGTACATAAAGTACTATATATATAAGAAAAAAACTTAACTAAGATCCTTTACTTGAGCCCCACCTTTGAGCTATCGAAGGTCCAAGTACAAGCCCTTCCTTAGTCCTTGTGCACCACCTAGCCTTTACATTGTAAAGGCATAAAACTTACTTAGTACATAGCTTGGTCTACAAGTAATCTTAGAATCACAAGAATTCTAGTGAAAGAGTACCTGCAAAAGAAGGAAGCTTAGCCCACAACTATCCACTAGTTGTTAGGCCTAGTGTTAAAACTTGCACAACAAACTTAAGGGAGTGAGTACATGAATGTACTCAGTAAGGGTCCCTTGGGTACCTGTAAAGAAGATAGCAAGCAAGCATGTAAATATGACAAACAAACAATCAAGTAATCAATCAACAAGCAACTCAAGACAACAACATGGAAGATATGCAATGCATGAATGTATGATATGCAATTCACATAATCCTTAGGACTTCTTCCACGTTAAGAGCCTTATAATTGCCGTGAGCTCAAATGGCGGAGTTACTTGAGACACTGGCCTTCGTATCCTGAATACTTTACCTCCCTTAAGTCTCACTTATGGGTCCTAGAGTAGGTTGTCATCTCCTCTCAAAACTTACCCGTCTTACGCTCAATTTATTGTACAGGGCAGCTATCTTATGTGCTTTAACTTGCCAAGCTCTTAGAGTTTAGCTTAGAGTTCCTTAATGGCTCACTTATCAAACCAAATGGTTCGGTTGGGATCTTTTTAGGATTCTTATTCAATTCCCTTAGGTTTGAGACCTTTCTCTTCTAGGCCAATGTAGCCTCTGAAACTGACCTAAACCCTCTTAGTGCCCTCTTGACAACTTGAGCACTTTTAGCCCTTAGCCACTCTATTTAGCTCTACCTTAACCACAATACTTAGCTACCTCTTAAATAATGCATAATTCTTAACATAAGAATGAGTCTTAGACCCAACCAAGGCTATGGAATGTCTTAAATTAGCCTATGGGTGATAATCAAGAGTTTGAGACATTCTTAGGATCCCCGAGCTTGAGGGACTAATGCCTTGGCGATGTCGTCAGCGTCGCATCGCCAAAAGGCATCAATGCTCGGGAATCCTGAGGCTTAACGGCAACGCGTCTCCAATTTGCATCACCACAGGGACACGTTGCCAATGTACTATAGCATTGCGCAACAACTTGCGAACTTGCACGAAACATGCACAAACTTTCCCATCCCAAGTCCAATTCACATGGGTCTTGTTTCTACTTCATCCCCACACATAATACTACTTTTCTATACATTATTTGAGCTAAATTAACTTGAACCCTTACCTCAAATTCAGCCACAAAGCAAGAATCAAAGCACAAGCTCACTTGAGCTCAACCAACCTCTCTTGAGTTCCAATCCTAAAACCAACGTGATATGGCACCAAGAACCTTAAATCAAGACCATCTCTTACTACACAAACAACTTAGAGCCAGCTCCAACATAACCAAAAAGCTTATATTAGGTTTTAGGATCAAAACAAGCATCAAAGAGCCATTTTGTAGCAAGAAACCAAGAACAAGTTGGAGGCTTGTTGGATTCACCTTAGGACCTTCAAATTCAATGGAAACTTGTGGAATTGGGGAGTTTTGGAGCAAAAATTCTGGTGGGGAGAGGAAGCTACAAGTTTGGGCAAGAAACAAATGGTACAAAGGAGTCAAACTTCCAAAAATATCTTAACTACCCCCACTAATGCATACTTCTTCATTTCTTGCCCCTTAGCCCTCAAGTTCTCCTTTGTTTCAATTTAGTCACTAAACACTTACCCAAAACTATATCTCCTTGGTCCTAATTACCAATTGCCTCTTTTGACTCTTAGGTGGCAAACCACACTTAGGAACTCATTTTTATTTAACTTAGCTTGTCTTTCTTGCTTAACAAGGTGCTAACTTAAGGTACTTAACTAAAAAAACATAAATAAAAATACTTACCTGGTCAAAACTTGTCATTCACTAGGAGAGTTGTCACAACCTCCCATTCTTCAGAAATTTGGTCATCCAAATTCTAACTTAATCAGGTGAACTCACTTGGATATTGCCTTAGCATATCCTGTTCAGTCTACCAAGTGGCCTTTTCCTCCCCATGGTTTGACCACAGTACCTTGATTGTTGAGATTCACTTTGTTCTTAGTTTTCGGACTTGGCGGCCAAGAAACTTGATCGGGTCTTCATAACTTAGGTGCTCTCTTATCGGAATGGTGGGTGGGGTTAACACTTGCCTGTGATTTACAATGCATTTCCTTAAGGAACTCACATGAAAGACATTATGAACATGGGCCAAACTTGGTGGCAAAGCCAACCGATAAGGCACTTTTCCCACCCTTTCAAGGATTTTAAAAGGGCCAATATATCTTGGAGTCAACTTACCCTTTTGGCCAAACCTAGCCACACCTTTTAGCCGGGAAACCTTAAGGAGTACCTTGTCTCCTACATCAAACTCCAAATGTTTCCTTCGCACATTGGCATACTTGGCTTGCCGGTCTGAGGCAGCCTTGATCCTTGCTTGGATCAACGTAATCTTTGTTGTGGTCTCGGCAATGATTTCTAGACCAATAATTACCTCATCTGCCCAGCAATGAAGTGTCACACACTTACGCTCATACAAAGCTTTATAAGGCGCCATCTTAATAGCTTCTTGATAGCTATTATTATAAGCAAACTCAATCAAGGGTAGATGTTTGTCTCAATCCATTCTAAAATCCATCTCACAACTTCGTAACATGTCTTCCAAGGTTTGGATCACCCGTTCAGTTTGCCTATCCGTCTGATGGTGAAAAGCAGTACTTAGGCTCACAGTGAAACCCATAGCCTTTTGAAAGGCATTCCAAAACCTTGAGATAAAGCGGGGATCTCTATCAGATACAATCTAATCGAGGATTCCGTGGAGTCTCACCACTTCCTGGATATACAACTGAGCCAACTTTTCCATGGTATAAGTAATCTTAATGGGGATAAAGTGTGCAGACTTTGTCAACTTATCCACCACCACCCAAACTAAGTCATGCTGACTCCTTGTGTTGGGCAACCCGACACAAAAGTCCATGGTGACAAATCCCCACTTTCTTTTCGGGAGGGGTAAACTTTGCAACATTCCTGATGGCTTTTAGTGCTCTGCCTTCACCATTTGACAAGTGAGACACTTAGACACATATTCATATATGTCCCTCTTATACTTTAGCCACCAGAAATGAGTCCTAAGGTCATGGTACATCTTATTCACACTAGAGTGAACATTGAGTTTACTTATATGTGCCTCTTGCAACACTTGTTTCCTTAAGTCACTTGGCACGTAGAGTCGGTCACCATAGTAGAGCAACCCATCCTTGTACTAAACTTCATCCAACACAGTACCATGCCTTTCCTCCCCAGAAACTCTCTTCAAGTTTGGGTCCTTATCCTGAGCTTCCTTAACCCTAGCCAACCATGTTGACTAGATCTCAAGGACCACAAATTGAGCCATTTCCTAGTCTTGCCAAGTTTTAAATAAGACCGAGAACTATTCTACAACAGAACGTTCTGAGGTATTAGCCACTTGATCCTTGGAAAGAATCACCCAAGAATACTTACGGGTCAAGGCATCAGCCACCACATTGCCTTTACCAGAACAATAGTCTATCGAGCAATGATAATCCTTGATATACTCAATCCACCTCCTTTGCCTCATGTTTAGATCCTTTTGGGTATAAAAATACTTCAAACTTTTATGGTCCATAAAGATCTTAAAGGACCTTTCCATAAGGTAGTGTTTCCAGAGCTTTAAGGCGAACACGACTATCGCCAACTCAAGATCATTAACCGGGTATTTCAACTCATTAGGCCTTAACTGCCTAGACCCATATGCAATTACTTGCTTATCCTGTATTAACACACATCCTAATCCTGTCCCAGATGCATCAGTGTACACCACAAAAGTCTTATGCGGACCTAGTAGGATTAAGATGGGAGCAGAAATTAACCTCTTCTTAAGCTCCTAGAAACTTTCCTTACACTTAGAAGTCCAGATAAACTTCTATGCCTTCTTTGTCAAGGCAGTCAATGACGAAGCTATCGCAGAAAATTTCTTAATGAACCTTCGGTAATAGCCTGCCAAACCCAATAAACTTTGAATTTTAGTTACTGTTGTTGGGCGTTTCCACTCCACCATTGCCTTTATCTTTTCTAGGTCTACACTTAGTCCCTGAACGTTTATGATATGCCCGAGGAAAGGAATTTCACTTGGCCAGAATTGGCACTTAGATAGTTTTGCATAATATTGGTTATCCTTAAGCACTTGCAAAGCTATCTTTAATTGTTCCTCATGTTCGTGGAGAGTCTTAAAGTGCACCAATATATTATCAATGAACACCTCAACAAATTGATCTAGGTAGGGCCTAAAAATCTGATTTATGGCATCCATGAAAATTGCTGGAGCATTAGCCACTCCAAAAGGCATAACCGTGTACTCATAATGCCCATACCTAGTCTTAAATGCAGTCTTCAAGATATCTTCATCCCTTACTCTTATTTGGAAATATCCAGACCATAGGTCTATCTTGGAAAAGACCTTTGCCCCACTTAACCTATCAAATAAGTTATCAGTCCTGGGCAATGGATATTTATTCTTTACAGTCACCTCATTCAATTTCCTATAATCTATGCATAACCATAAGGTTCCATCCTTTTTCTTCACAAACAACACCGAGGTACCCCACGGGGAAACACTTGGCCTTATAAAGCCCTTCTCATTCTTCTAACTGTTTTTTCAACTCATCCAAATCAGGTGCTGACATCCGGTATAGGGGTATGGAAATCGGTTCTGCCCTAGGTTGTAAGTGTATGGAGAACTCAATATCTCTACTTGGAGGTAATCCTGGGAGGTCTATAAAAAAAACTTCTGAAAATAGATTGACTATTAGAATTTCCTTGAGTTACTCTTTGACTACCACCCCATTCAATGAGTAAGACACTTCCTCACTTACAATAGGAATGGACTCCATTAACTTGAGGTGCAAACTCTTAGCACTACTTGCCAAACCTCCCGTGCAGGTTACACTTACCCCTGAGGCATCCTTAAGGGTGACCTTACTACCTGCACAATCAATCTAGGCCTTATACCCACTTAACCAATCCATTCCAAGAACAACATTATAAGGGATCAAATTCAAAACCAAAAGGTCACACAAAAACCTATGACCTCATAATTCCAAAGGATACCCCTTAACCATTTCATTGGTGAAAATGATATTTCTCTCAATAGTATTAATAAACTTCATCTCATCCATCAAAGTTCTTTGCTGTCCAAACTTGTCAACCATGCTCAAGGAAATGATAGAAATAGTAGCACCAGTATCAAACAGAATCCTAATACTACTATCCTGAACATTAAAGTTACTTTGCACAGCTGTTGGCTTTCTAGGTGTCTGGCCCGTCAAAGCAAAGACACGTGGCTACACAAGGGCTCTGAAAGATGCATTTCCAGCTCCTGAAGCTCCCGATCTTCCTTGGCCTTGGTCTTGCTTAAGCCTTGGGCACTCCTTAGGCCAATGTTTAGCCTGGCGGCAGTAATTGCATAAGCCTTGGGCACTCCATAGTGGCTCACTTACCAAACCAAATGGTTCAGTTGGGATCTTCTTAGGTTTCTTATTCAATTCCCTTAGGTTTGAGACCTTTCTCTTCTAGGCCCGTGCAGCTTCTGAAACCGACCTAAACCCCCTTAGTGCCCTCTTAACTACTTGAGCACTTTTAGCCCTTAGCCACTCTACTTAGCTCTACCTAAACTACAATACTTAGCTACCTCTTAAACAATGCATAATTCTTAACTTAGGAATGAGTCTTAGACCCAACCAAGGCTACAAAACATTTTAAATTAGCTTAGGAGTGACAACCGAGAGTTTGAGACATTCTTAAGATGCCCCGAGCTTGAGGGACTAATGCCTTGGTGACGTCGTCGGCAACACATCGATAAAAGGCATGAACGCTAAGGAATCTTGAGGCTTAATGGTAACGCATCTCCAATTCGCGTCACAACTGACGACATGTCACCAAATGGCGTCACCAATGGCGACACGTGGCTAATGCACTATAGCATTGCGTGACAACGTGCGAATTTGCACGAAACTTACACTTAGGAACTCATTTTTATTTTTACTTAGCTTGTCTTTCTTGCTTAACAAATTGCTAAATTGAGGTACTTAAGTAAAAACACTTAAATAAAAATACTTACCTGGTCAAAACCCATCGTTGACTAGGAGAGTTATCACAAATTGTGATTGTTGGTATGGAGTTAATACAATCAATGAAGGCAAATGGGTGGACCTAAGGAGGTTTGGAAGTAGAAGTTTGGAAGCTTTAGGATTTTTTTATCTTGTTTCATAGTTCTAAGTCCAAAGAAGATTAATGCAACAATGTGATAAGGGAACATGAATGAAAAGCATACAAAAATCATGAAGGGTGAAGGTGTAAATCATCAAGAGCAAAGGAGTTTGTGAGAGAATTAGTTCATTAGTGATGATTAATCTATTTTACAAATATTTTTTAAGATTTTGAAAGGAGTGTAGAAAAGAGTGACACATGCAAAATGCTTTTAAGGACACATAATCGTCTTTTATGCTGAATAATCGTATTTGTTTGGACTAACTCACTTTTGTTTTTTACTAAGTCACATTTCTTTCACATGAGGTTTTGCATTTATGGTTAATAGAAAGGCAATAATCAGTTAGCATCAGATGACCTATTAAGTTGATGAATAAGATGAAGATACAATCTGAATTCTCACTCAAATAATGAATTAGCTTCCAGCTTTAGAACTTCACATCACCAAACGGTACAAGAGCATACATATAAAAATACAAGACCCAATAAATGACTTCTATACTGTTAAGTTTCTCACATCTATCTTTATTTTGGTCATTACCTAAACACTGTGAACCAAACCAATAGCATTACAGAAAACCCAGAAACTAGAGAATGACAACATAGTGTTATGAATTATCGACAAGAAAACAACATAGGTGACAATTAAACAAAAAATGTGACAAGGAAACAAAAAAGGTGAAAAGAAGATGTAAAAGGCGACAATATAAAAACAGAAAGTAAAAGACAGCAAGGAAAAAAAAAGACGACCAGGAAAAAAGCCAACAAACAACAAGAAAAAGTGATAACTAGAAGAAAAAAGTGACAGCAAGCTTATCGCTTTTCCATTAAAGACATAAGTTTTATCGCTTTGTTGCAAAAATAATCACTTTTTTAAAAGTTATTGTCGCTTTGCTTAAATTATTGTCATTTTTTCTTTTATTTTGTCACTTTTATACTTTCAGCCATCGTAAATGTGTGCTGTAGACTACAAGAAAGCTAGATTTCATAGAAAAATGTTCAAATTCACAAAAAAAAAAAATGTCAGAATGACTTTGGTGGAAAAGCAAACAACTTGATGAGTTTAAAACCAAACATATTGGGTGTGAAGGGTGAGAAATGTCAGACTCTGGATGTAGATAGATAGTGGTCATTGTCAAAATGTCTTGTGAGGAGAGAGTCTTTTGATCATGGATGACTTCAAACCGCATGGAAAGTCCTTGACAAGCTCTTCGGCATCACCATGGGCCATTGTTCACTGATGAAGGGCAGTCAGATCAAAGGTAAGGAAGAGCAGAATGTGGGTAACTGGCGACAACAGGGAGTGAAGAATAAGGGCGGATGATGAAATAATAAAGTTACTAAGGGCAGTTGTAAAAATTTAAATGTGGTGAAGGGTAAATTTAATTAAGGGGTAAGGTAGAATAAATTTAATTTATTAGGTAGGGCCTAAGCCCAAATTTAATGCGGTTCACGTAGAACGGGGGCGTGGTTCATAGTTAGGGGAAGTGCGGTTCGTATTGAGGTTACGTGGTTCACATTTAGGGATGTTGTGGTTCACTTTTTGGGGTAGCGGTTCATATATAGGTGTGTTATGGTTCATTTTTAGGAGATCATGTCGTTCATATTCAGGCCCCAGGTTTGAACCGCAAACCCCCTAAAAATGAACCACAACAATTATGGTTCATATTCAAAGGGTAACGCGATTCACATTTAGGTTCCTAACTTTGAACTGTAGACCTACCAAAAGTGATCCACAATAATTGATGTTCACTTTTAAAAATTAATATGGTTCACATTCAGGCCCTAGGTTTGAATCAAAAACTCCCTAAAAGTGAGCCGCAATGATTGTCGTTCACAATAAGGGGTCTGATTGTGAACCAGTAACCCCTGAATGTGAACCACTAAGTACTGCTTAATAATTAGAGGGTCTGTGGTTTCAAAATTAGGGGTTTAAATGTGAACCTCTAGGAATATGTGGTTCACAATTAGGGGGTCTAAGGTTCAAAATCATAGGGCCTGAAGGTGAACCACAAATACCTTGATTTGAACTGCTGACGCCTAGATTATGAATCACTAACTTTGTGGTTTACAATTAGGGGGTATGTAGCTCACAATCAAGAGCCCGAATGTGAACCACAAACTTAGTGGTTCAAAATCAGGAGTTTTATGGTTCACAGTTAGGGGCTTGATTATGAACTACTAAGTCTATGGTTCACAGTTAGGGGGTCTACAGTTCACAATCAGGGGTTTTGTGGTTCACAATCAAGGGCTTTCATGTGAACTACATACCCTTGATTTTGAGCCACAAACTTAGTGGTTTATAATCAAACCCTTAACTATGAACCGCAGACCCTTTGATTTTGAACCACTAAGTTTGTGGTTTACAATTAGGCCCTCTGATTGTGAACAACGTACCCCCTAATTGTAAACTGCAAAGTTAGTGATTCATAATATGGGTTTTAGTGGTTCATAATCAGGGTATTTGTGGTTCATCTTTAGGGCCTTTGATTTTGAACCGCAAACCCCTTGATTATGAACCACCTATTCCTAGTGGTTCACATTCAGGCCCCTGATTGTACACCGTAGACCCCTTGATTGTGAACAGCGAAGCTCCTGATTGTAAACCACACACTGTGGTTCACAATCAGGAATTCTGTAGTTCACAGTTAGGGGTCTAATTGTCAACTATAGGCTCCTTGAAAGTGAACGATTTTCTACCTGTGCAAATGCTTTTCTTGAATCCTTATCACTTTTTTGGGAGTTTTATCATTTTTTTTTAACCTTTCTCATCGCTTTTTGGGGGGTTTTAGTGCTTTTTCAACCTACTTCATCACTTTACAGGTTTTTTGTCTTGCTCCTCAACATTGTTCGGATGTCGTTTTTCTCCAAACTACAACAATGTTATTTCTCTTGACTCTCCTTCAATTCACTTCTTTATTTCTAATTAATTTGAACTCTTCACCCGACCTCTTCACCAAATTTTCAATGTCTATTCTCATCGATTGCTTGGACTTTGTTTTCACCCATACCAAATTATTTTTTTTTATTTTTCTCTCCCCAAAAAAAACACACGAGAGTTAATGTTACTGAACTAGTAGGTTATTGGTTAACTTGTCAACTGCCATCCAACGGTTGTTGTTGTTCCTCCTGATCTAATGGTTAAAATATTACTACGGCAACTTGCTGTAGTTAGGTGGCTGCGACATTATACAAGGGCACACTATAGCACTTTCAATTTAACGCTCGAAACATAGTAAAACTACAAGCACTTCCGTTTAATTTTGGCCAAAATGTGCATTTGGTCCCTGAACTTGGCTAACTCTAATGAGTTAGTCTTTTATTTTTTACTCAGTGCTAGTTAGTTCATCAACTTTGCAAAATGTAGCAAGTTCGTCCAAACTGGATGGAATGGCAAATAGAGTTAGATCTATTGTTGATGTGGCATGGAGTTGTGCTGAGTTGGTCCTGCCACATAAGCCAACTTTTTTCACATCATCCCATCTCATCTCTTTCATTGTTTAGGGTTTGTATTGGTAATTGGAATTGCTCAGCTCAATGTTAGGGTTTGTTCCGGCAGTTGTTTAGGGTTTATTTTAGCATTTAAAGTTGTCATCAACATACTCTTCTTCACATTCAAATCCCTCCTAATGAAGGACACCATCTTGGGTAAGGCCCACTATTCGACATCGACTCCATCAGCTTCCCAGTCGTTAGGGGGCAGCGATTTCTTCTCATCGATCCCTGCCACCAAATTGATGGACTCTTCGCATCAATCCTCGCCCAATTGACAGACTCTTTGAATCGACGAATCGATCCTCACAATGATCCTCCTCGAGATCCTCGCTGAATCGACGAATCGTTGCATCTATCCTCATCAAATCAATGGACTCTTCATCGCTAAATCCCCTTGCAAGACTTGGTCCGCTACCTTCAATGTCTTCCGTCGAATTGATGGACTTTTGAGGATTTTGAACCATCCCCCAACTTAGACCAACTCCCACTTTTAATCCACCTAAGCAAGGCTACACGACGTTTAAGTCACAAACTTCACACGTGAACACTTTTCATCCATCTTGGAGTAATCTGTTTATTTTAGCAAAGTTAAGGGACTAACACATCTAATCTAGAAAGTTAGAGGACCAAGCCGCACCGAGTCAAACAGAAAGGGCTAACTCACGCGAGTTTGCTAAGTTAGAGGATGAAATTTGCATTTTGGCCTTTAATTTTGGTGAAAGAGCTATCGAGGCCCATGAGATTCCCTTCTCTTCATCCATCTTCCTCGTATATAGTTTGAACTCTCAACTGGTTTGGTTGATTGAGAAAAGCGATTTCCATGTTTTGATGCATCATGTGTAGCCATAACATTTCAGTGTAAATTTCGTGAGGGGGCTTTAATCTTTAATCCTCATTCTTTTTTCAATCTCAATTTAATCTATGCCAAATTCAAATATTACAAAGAATTTGACACATGCAAATATTATTTTTTGAGGAAAAAATAACAAAAAAAACCATTAATGTTTTAGGGTTAGCCAAAATCGATCACTAATTGTTTTTTTCTCCAGTCAAATAAACCATTACAGTTTTAGAATATAACATTGAAAATAAATAACATTCCACCAAATCATGATTATGTGACAAAAATAAAATCTATTTAATCAGGTGATGTGATAAAGATGAAGTAATCTCATGTCATGTACATCCCCCTCCGGCATCGGTTTCGGAGGTGGCGCTGCATTGGTGTTTCCAGCGCCCTCGATGGAGTCACCTCTTTTGGTCGACTGACTATAGATTCTTTCCTCGATTCTTTGTTCCTGTATTTGAGCTCTCCTTCTTCTCTCTCTTCCTCCTCCTCTTTAACTCCCTCGTTAATCGTGGCTGAAGAATTCGTTAATTGTGGCCGGTTTGGTGCTCTTGACGGGAATAGCCAACATGCTTATAACACTATTGATAGAGCTAGGCAAGAAATTGGGAAGCAGTGGCGGAGGAAGGATGTTCAATCTCTATTATGGACAAACCCAAATCAAACAAGAGAAGCCACATATCACATCCTTCACTTGTAGTTCCTATTCTGGTACTTTCTTTACTCTTCATCCTTAACAGTGATTCTCTGAACTGATCTCATAATCTCTTTTTTCTTTGTTCATTGATGAGTGATTTCATCCATTAATTGCTACCAGTAATACAGGAACTATACATTGTAACGACACTTAAATTGTGTCTCTAGGATGTTCCACGAGCATAACTTAAGATCTGGAACCTTTACTTGATGTTGTGACTTCCAGGCTAGGCATCGATGTAAATCAAGAATTGAATTAGCTTGCTATAGTCTGTCCTTGCCCCACCCTGCCGGCAACTAGATCCGTCCCTGAGCCACCCATCCATGTGACTCCAGAGCTACTCCTATGCCGCCCAGCCGTGACTCGTCACTGAATCCATCTCACCCAGTTAGCTACTCTGTCTAATTGCAGTTCTGTTTGTGATCTACCAACGGACTCGGGCGGCTAGCTGCGATGCAAAGGGTGCGAGGACAATTCACCAGCTGGATGGATCTGATATGGCTGCGTCGGACAACTAAAGGGTGGGGCTGGGCATGGGGCTACGAGGTTTCGTGGGAGAGTCGGGGGTTTAGCTAATGGTGATGGGCGCCAGCGTGACGGTGAAGAGGAAGCCACGTGCAGAGAAAAAGTGCATGTTGAGATAGAAAAAAATGGTGTTTTGGGAGAGAGAAAGTGGGGGAGAGAGAGATGTGCAGAAGAGGAAGCCATATTAGCTTCATTTCAATGGCAGTGGGCAACTTGATCTGAATCAGAAATATTAATGGTTTATTTGACTGGATAATGGGTGAATTGGGCTACGTCATAAATATTATTGGTTTTTAAATTAATTTTTCCTTTTTTTTGAGTGCTTTAGAATATTCCCCTTAAAAAAAAAAAATTCTGACACACCGTTAAATGTTAAAGTGGGAACATCTTATAAGCAATTCTTTTTCTACACACAAAAAAATTCTAATTAAATTAAGTCTAAATTAACTTTTTATTTAAGAACTATTACAGATTCAATATGTCCATTAGAATACATGTTCAAATTGAATGACCAGAACAATCTATCTTCCCTATTACACTAAGTCTATTTCACAGGATTTTTGCCACCTCCACCTTAAACCATTAGAACGGTACATCAAGCCATAAATGATGTGCACCCAGAAGGCCATGTGATTGAATTATTGAGAAGAAGGCCAATTTCATTTCCTTAAATTCTATATAACAATTGACCTGTTGTTGAATGACCATGGGCTGTTTTGGAACACTGCCATATGGTCCTTGTCTCGATCAAAATTTGCAATGAAAATATTTAGATTTGGATTCAAACAGGCAGTACATGGAATAAAGTGAATTTGAAAATACCAGACTTTGCGCAAAGATTCACACAAGTGTTCCACTTGAACTGGTTTGTTTGATAACACCTTAAGCGCAACCATCAAATTGGAGAAGCCCCCACATGATTAACCCATCAGAGAGACCTTACAAGTCGTCCCTTCCTTAGACCTCAAACTTAAGTTTGTGAAAAAATCACCCAAGGAATTCATTTGCGAACTCTCGGCTAACCAGGAACACAGCTAACATAGTTCGCCAACCAAGTGGAAAATCCAAAGCAAACTGCAGAAAATCAAGCAAAAACTGAAGGAAACCACAATCTTTAAACCAAAAGAAACCTAGTCGAATAGAACCTTAGCTTGAGGAAAAAACCCTAGCAAAGTATGGTAGACCCAATCGCGAGCTTAGGAGAGCAAAAGATACGGTTGAGATAAAATCCTAAAAGAGGAAGTTGTGATGCAAGATCTTGGGTGCTGTAGTACCCTCAAGGGCCTCAACATGATTCAAATTCTAATTTCGTGTCTCTAAAAAAATTTATCAAACTTACCCATTGTCACTTTCGAAGTTCTCGCAATCGGTGTAGTGTCATGGTTAGCAGTGATGAGATATTTTCTGAGTGGAAGCATCCTGGGGCCCGAACCCGATGACCTCCGTGGGAATTGTCTCGGTATGGTCATCCAAAAAGCTGTGTGTTATCAGAATTCAGAAATATTGTGAACGGAAGCATCCTCGGCTCTCGGACCCGCCCGATGACCTATTGAAGGACTTGTTTTGGTCTTTGTGGTCATCGAAAAAGTTGGGTCTTATCAGAAAGAGTTTATTTTACACTAATATGTAAGGGTGATCAGTATTTGGTTGAAACCGAAAAAATTGAAAAATTTTTAAAATTTTGTTCTGTTAATTCGGTAATTCGGTTCGGTTTTGGTTGAAACCGAATAACAAAAATTTCGGTTTCGGTTTTAAAATTCGGTTAATTCGGTAACCGAAATTTTTTATACCAAATTTTTTTTTATTTGTTTCATGAACAATAATGCTACCAAGTAACCCAAATTAACTTGAATTCTTATTTTCTTTCTTTCCATGGACAATGAATCTTCTATATTGAATGGAATTTGAAAAGAAAAATAATATCTTTATCTCATTTCATCTCTTATAGAATTTAATTACCATTTTTTTGGTTAATTCAGTTTAAACCGAACTGAACTGAAATATTTCGGTTCGGTTTGAATTCGGTTTTATGGACTCATTCGGTTATTTCGGTTACTTAGTATCCAAAACCGAAAACCAAATAAACCGAATAATTCGGTTCAGTTTAAACCGAACAAACCGAATAATCACCCCTACTAATATGCTCAATTTCGGAATTGTGCTTCTGTATCTGTTTGTTTTCCCATTTCGGTGCCACTACCTTTTCTTCTACATCCACTTTTGTTCACCAAACTAGCCTAAGATTGCATACCCAAATAAAATTACAATTTGATCCTGACTTTTGATATTCGTCCTAATTTGGCCTCCAATCTTGAACTTCTGTCAACTTGGTCCCTTCCCTTTTAAAAATGCTTTATTTTTCGATTTTACTGAAAATTTTGATTTGAACTGACTTAAAGTTTCATAATAATTAGTGGTGATATGGTGTATATAGTCAAAACTTTCGTTTATAATCTTTTGAGAAAATACGACCAAAATATTCTAAAATAACTACCACATTTCTTTGGCAATTTCTATCATTGATAGCAGCACTAGAAGCCAACTGCTGATTCTGCACCAAAATAGTCCTCAGACTTTGTTTCTAGTAAGATCTAATGGATTTCGTTAAACAAAAGAATAAAATCGAGAAGTTTCTAAAATACTTGGCACATTTTCAAGATTCAGAACAATAGTGGAAGAAGAATTAGAGATTAAGGACCACACACGAAATTTAACCAAGATAACAATAACTTCAATTTTTTCTGTGTAATAAAACATATTACTCCGACAAACGTGTATTCCTTCCTGTATGTGTAGCAAATAAAGCGGAGCTCGTATACCTTAAGTCCAAAACGGAGAAAAATATTGCCGTTTAATCGTCGGAGTTTAATTCCTGTCTATAAATAGGCGAATTTCGCTTTGAACTAGCTAGCCGTACATCCACATATCATTTTAAATCTTTTAACATATATTATCCGAGACAGCCACCCCGGAGCTTGGAACAAAATGTGGAGGCTTAAGATTGCAGAAGGCGAGGAGGGTCCTTACTTGAAGAGCACCAACCAGTTCGTCGGACGGCAAACATGGGTGTTCGACCCCGATGCAGGGACGCCGGAGGAGCGAGCGGAAGTGGAGGAGGCTCGCCGTGCTTACTACAACAACCGGTACCAGGTCAAGCCCTCCGCCGACCTACTATGGCGATTGCAGGTGCGCTAGCTGTAACAAAACCTATGCACAGGCGCGTAGACGTATCTAGACATACATACATGCATACATACGTATGCTTTTCGGCCTATCAATCCCCTGAACAGCGCATGAAATCTCTTTTCGGGACAAATCCTTTTGCTCAAACATTAAAAAGGAATAGAAATGTAAACTTTTGAAGAAAACTCGATCCACTTATTAATTAATAGTCTTAAAAAAGCTGTGCAGTTTCTAAGAGAGAAAAATTTCAAGCAAACAATTCCAGCAGTGAGGATCGAGGACGGCGAAGCGATCACGTATGAAAAGGCCACAACAACTCTAAGAAGAGCCGTTCATTTCTTTTCCACTTTGCAAGCATCTGATGGACATTGGCCTGCAGAAAATACCGGTCCACTCTTTTTCCACCCACCATTGGTTAGTAACTACAAGTTTTGAAGTTAACAAACGTTAATTTCATTAATTATTGCTAATATATATCATTTTGATTTTGGGATTTTTAGGTATTTTGCTTGTACGTTACAGGACATCTTAACTCTGTGTTTTCTCAGGAGCATTGTACAGAAATCCTTCGATACATTTATTATCATCAAGTAAGATTAATCGAACACTAAATTACTTGCATGGATTATTAGTTGATTGGTAAATACTTAGCGCTAGAATTTGTGGATTATAGAATGAGGATGGGGGATGGGGATTGCACATAGAGGGACATAGCACTATGTTTTGCACAGCCCTAAACTACATTTGCATGCGCATTCTTGGAGAAGGACCTGAGGGTGGTCATGCCAATGCTTGTGCAAGAGCGCGAAAGTGGATTCTTGATCATGGCAGTGTTACACAAATTCCCACCTGGGGAAAGACCTGGCTTTCGGTATTGTTTAATCTTCATTCTTTAATAATTTCCAGGCAACAAAAAAGAAATTAATGAGTACAAAGTTTGTAAGTCATGAAAAATTTTGGCTTTTTAGATACTTGGTTTGTTTGATTGGTCTGGAAGCAACCCAATACCACCAGAGTTTTGGATCCTCCCTTCTTTCTTTCCTATACACCCAGGTTGGCATAACTTTCTTATATTTTTCTCAAACTATGAAATTTTAAGACTTTTATTATGTGGCTTATATTAGTTTCGATTCCATGTGTAATTTTCAGCAAAAATGTGGTGTAATTGCCGTATGGTTTACATGCCTATGTCATATCTATATGGTAAGAAGTTTGTAGGACCAATCACACCTATAATCCAGGAATTGAGACAAGAGTTGTATCTCCAACCTTACGAGGAAATTAATTGGAAGAAAGTGAGACACTTATGTGCACAAGTGAGTATACCACCATTAGATTCTAAACCTTGAAAAAATAAACCAACTATAAAAAAAAATTATTTTATTCAACGCTAATGCACTATTGTTGTATTCTAGGAGGACCTCTACTATCCACGTCCATTAGTACAAGATCTGATATGGGATACTCTTTATGTCTTCATTGAGCCTTTCCTAAACCGTTGGCCTTTTAACAAAAAAGTAAGAGAGAAGGCTCTTCAAATTACAATGAGCTATATTCATTATGAAGATGAAAATAGTAGATACATCACCATCGGTTGTGTGCAAAAGGTAACAAAATATTCCATTGATTTTGGAAAAGAGGCCTATATTTGTAACAACTCAATATTGGTTTGGGAAATTTGATCAATTTATTAGGTATTATGCATGGTTGCCTGTTGGGCTGAGGATCCAAACGGGGATCACTTTAAGAAGCATCTTGCAAGGATTTCAGATTTCATATGGGTTGCTGAGGATGGAATGAAGATGCAGGTTTATCTTAAAATGATTCTCCAAAGTCTTTAATTTCTATCCATTTTTTATTTATCCTTATCAAACTAACTAAAACTGCTTATGTTGTAGAGTTTTGGAAGCCAACAATGGGATGCTAGTTTTGCAATACAGGCTTTACTTGCTAGTAATCTTATAGATGAAATAGGACCAGTGCTCAAAAAAGGGCATGACTTCATAAAGAAATCACAGGTTCACTAGTGATGATAGCATACCTCGTTTACAATCATTTTCTTTTTCACTTTATCCTTTAATTAATGAATTTGCCTACCCAAATGCTTTATTTTGTGTAAATGTGTAAAGGTTTCAGATAATCCTTCTGGTGATTTTGAAAAAATGTTTCGCCATATTTCAAAGGGATCATGGACTTTCTCCGATCAAGATCATGGATGGCAACTTTCAGATTGCACAGCAGAGGGAATTAAGGTGTTTAAATTATTTATTCACTCTATTTTAAAAGGTATATTTATAAAAAAAAAACCTAAGGTTTGTTTGAAAACATGGTACTCTATTTTGTTTCAGAATCCTTTATGTCTAGAAAATCTACAGTTCACCACTTGCTTGTGAAGACTGTTTTTTAGATCACTTTTAGTTGTTGATATCAAACTTTTCTAATTTTAATCTAAATTATCAATTTTCCAAGGTTGTCAAGATTTGGATTCTACCCTATATTGTTTTTCACTTTCAAGATCGGGATTATAAAGTCAAATTGTAGATTTTAGAAAATGCTTATATTCTTATCTAAAACAACAATTCATATAAAAAAAACTATATTGTAAATGTAAGTAAAATTTAAGTATTATAACAACAATTATACAACAAAATTTTATAGTTCCATACTTTAATGGTGAACGAGGATACCTTGTTATAACAATTATAACATAACACAATTCTATAGTTTCGTAGTTTCACAATGAAGTGGGATTCTGTTATATAAAAATTTTTATTAGTTGTGGGTTATATATAAACATTTATATGCTCTTGCTCTTTTCTCCTTGCTAAAACATCTCTTTCTCTCTTACACACACATATTTTAATTTGTTTTCTGTCAAAATTAAGGCTATTTAAATGAGTTTTTAGGGCTATTAAGGCTTTTTAAATAAAATTTGGGCTAAATGTTATGTTGGCCCAATAAAAGGTCCATAACAAGTAGGCTTTGCTAGGATTTTTAAGATAAAAAAACCTTATAAACCCTGTTTTCCTATTCAAAATTCTATCTTGATCCTACCTCATGACCGATCTTGAACAATCCTAAATATTTTCCTAAATCTAGATCATATGACATTATGAACATATGATCTAGATCTCAATCATATTGACCTTGCAGTTTTCATTCTATTTAAATGTAAATAGTTTTTTCTTAGAAGTGTAAATGATTGGACAACTTCAAGATCAAAATGTAGGGTTTTTTAGCAATACGGGGCAAACTATATTTTCACCCAAACTTGGTTTTTTTTTTCTAAATACCTTTTTTATAATGATAAATGTTTTGTTGCAAGGTAAAAAAAATGCTACATTCATTACGCTCATAATTCCTTGCAATATAATATGTTATCTTTCAGTGTTGTCTCTTATTGTCAATGTTGCCACCGGAAATTGTTGGGGAGAAACTAGAACCTGAAAAGCTATATGATGCTGTCAATATTATTCTTTCACTACAGGTGAATTTTCTTCACTAGGAATTAATGTATCTTTCTTTTTACTATCATCAATTATTTAATTCATTTATTAAACAAATTACATTTTTCTTTTCGAGTTTCCTCAGAGCAAAAATGGAGGTTTGGCAGCTTGGGAGCCAGCCAGAGGTAGTAATTGGCTAGAAGTAAGTGTTTGAGTTTGGAGTAAATAAAATGCCATATTTCTATGTAGTGCCAAATTCAAGATCTGTATAAAAGGGGTTTGTATATATATACAACTATTAGACACAACATCAAGTAATGAAACTTATAAAATTGTATATACTATAATATAATGATGAGAAAAATGCTTTTTAGAAGAAATTTGCATATACTATAATATAATGATTTAGCATTTTTTATACCCTTGGTCAAATGATTTTAATGAGAGTTATAAAATTATACTCCCTCAGTCTCAATTTAGATGAAACGTTTATTTGGGCACAGAGATTAAGATGTATATAATTTATGTTATTTTTTTCAATTTTACCCATGGAACTAAAATTAATTTTTTTTGGATTTTGTGTAGTAAGAGTTTAAATAATGATTAATTTTTTTTTTTTGGATTTTGTGTTGTGAGAGATTGAGTAAAGATTAAAAAAATATTCTTTATTGGGTTTTGTATAGTGAGAGTTTAAATGGGGGTCAAAGGGTAAATTGATTATTTAAAAATTTTCAAAAGAGGAAACTTTCAACCTTTTTTGGATATAAAAAAAAATACGTTTCATCTAAACTTAGATGGAGGGGGATAAAATATGAAGAAGATAAGTGAGATGTTCATTTTTTATAGAACATAAAAGACAAAAGTCCCTTGTTAACACTTAAACTTATACGTTTTTGCCAACTGAGCTTATTAACTTTATGTTGTGCCTAACTAACAATATAATTTTTCTATATGTTTGAAGAAAAAAAAAGTTGCAAACACTACTAAAATTCAGTCGTTTTCCAATGGTCATTATCAACAGTTTCATATTAATAATTTTAAAATTACCAACACGAGACCGTTAGTAATAATTCGATGCGAATCCATGTATTGGTAATAGTCATATCAATGGCCAAAATTTAAGCAATTGGTAATTTCTAACGGTTGGCTATTGGTAATTACCAACTGTCCAAAATTGGATCCTTTTTAGCAATGGTTGAATTTTTACCAATGGCTTATATTGTTGGTAATTACTAATGTGTTTGACTGTTCGTAAATTTCTTGGTTTTAAAAAATTAAAGCAAATTACTTTTTTCAAAAGAAAAAAAATAAAAAGTTTCCTAGCAAATATTATAAGAATTTGAAGAATATGAAATAGAGTAAAATTACACAAAAACTAAATTACGAGAAAAAAATAAAAATTAACCTAAAATAAAACTGCAGGTAATAAAAATAACCTATAATAAAATTACATGAAACAACCTAAAATAAAATAAAATGAAAAACTAAAAAAGAATAATTAGCATACGATCGGAGGCGGACGTGTTCAGCACTTCTAGGTCCACTCCTTTCTCCTTCACCATCTCACATGCCTGCTCGGCCACCGCCTGCCCATAGCAATGCCAGTTCTGCAGAAGGTAAACCAAAATTCGTAAAAATATTAATCGTACCCACCTTGCTTTTTTTTTTTCCTTATTAGGTATCTTGATCTACATATAGAGCTATTCACCACTTTAAGCAATTAATGTCCCACTAAGCCATAGTCTAATTTAGAATTTTTAAATTTTAACTTCGATAAATATAAAACCTAAGGGGGTAAGACGCAAGGCAGACAACATTGACCCGAGGGAATGGCTTTTAATTTCAGTACTATCCATTGGGCTTACCTTGGTGTTCTTGTTCGAGATCCCTCCAGCAGGATTCGTCCACCACACAACGAAGGAGCTGTGGTTAAGTTCCATGGTTATGGCACCGAAGGTGACCTATGGATTCCACGCTCCGGTCTTCAGCTGAGCAGACACCGACCACCACCCTTGTTCAGCTCACAATGAACCCGCCAACAATAAACTCTGAAAGAAGCCTATTAAAAAACAACCTTAAACTCAAAAGTCAATAAAAAAAATTTGGGCCTCAAAACTTTGAATTTAGATCTACGAAAATTGGTTATGTTTTTTAAGAAGCATCTTTAGAAGATGTTAAAGGGACAACAAAAGAATCAAAACTATGTAAACAAGACAAAGTTTTGAGAAAAAAAAAAAATTAACCCTGAAACTTTGAAGTCACATATATGGAAAATGGTTGATTTTTTGAATATATAGCTTTAGAGAAAGTTGAAGGGAAGGAAACAAGGAATCTAAATAATAAAAAATTGACAAAAAGTTTTCGTAGGCGGCACCGCCACTGAAAACTTCATCGTCACAGCGGTGACTCTGCCATCTCCAGAAACTGACAATGGACGCATGAGAATGTTTCAAAGTGATTGAAAGCGAGCTTTTATACTAGAGAGGCTGGTAAAAATTTTACTTTAGCCCCTCAACATCTATAGTTGTTTTAAATTAATCCATAATTTCAAATTTGTAATGGTTTAGGTTATTAGAAAGTTACCAACAATTTTGATCATTGGTAACTACCAATGGTCAATAAATTACTAATGGGCCTCTGATCATTGGTAAATTAATAATTTCATTACCAATGGTGTAACTGCTTGGCAGTTGGTAAATGAGCAACTAAAAATGTTTAGATTTTAGTAGTGAAAAAGAGATCAACGCCTATAGATAGGAAAATGTTAATAATTTCATTACCAATGGTGTAACTGCATGACAGTTGGTAAATGAGCAGCTGAAAATGTTTGGATTCTAGTAGTGAAAAAAAGATCAATGCCTCTAGATAGGAAAATGTAAGAAAGTTCAGAGCCCAATATAGGATTTCTATCATGCTTCTAATTGTCAATACACAGAAGAGACTAACTCATGTTTTATCTTTATTGATGTAAAAGGGACAAATTTTTTTGTTTGGATAGATATTATGAAAGTTATGGTTGTCCATTAAGAAATTAAAAGGGGTCTAATTACTAAATTAGGTATATTTTGTTAACATTTTTCAGAAAAAGGGAGGTAAACTATGTTTCCATCCACCACTGTTTCTATGTGGTTATGGCATTAACAGTCTTATTAACTTTTGATGATTGTTTCAGTTACTTAATCCAACAGAATTTTTTGCTGACGTCATCACCGAACATGAGTACATCGAGTGCACAGCATCTTCCATCCATGCTTTAATATTGTTCAAGAAGTTGTATCCTAAACACAGGGAAAAAGAGATAGAAACTTTCATCCATAAAGCTGTACAATATATTGAAAACATTCAAATGCCGAATGGTTCATGGTATAAGTTTATTAGAGAAAATTGTGATATTTCATTATTTTATGGATTTATTTGAGGGAATTAATTCAACTATATATAACCATTATTTTATTTTTTTGAATTAGGTATGGAAATTGGGGAGTGTGCTTTATATATGGTTCTTGGTTTGCTCTCACCGGACTAGCAGCGGCCGGTAAAACATATAATAATTGCATAGCAATACGTAAAAGTGTTGACTTTCTACTCCAAACACAAAATGAGAATGGTGGTTGGGGAGAAAGCTATAAGTCATGTCCATACAAGGTTTGCAATGTATAACTTTTGCATATCTCTTGATATTTGTAAAGGAAACTTTTATTTTACAATAGCTTATGTATTTTTGTTGATAGAAATATGTACCTTTAGAAGGAGGCAGATCAAATTTAGTGCAGACAGCATGGGCTATGATGGGTTTAATTCAATCAAGACAAGTATGTTATATATATTTTAGTTGTTATCATTTTATCTATAAAAATATTACTAATATTATAATTTTCATGTAACCAGAGTGAGAGAGACCCAACTCCACTTCATCGTGCAGCAAAACTAATTATCAATTCTCAATTACAAGATGGAGATTTCCCTCAAGAGGTAAAAGTCTCATTACCTTTCCTTATAAAAGGTGCAGCCATTACAATGTAGAGGACCATAACAAATTCATCTTTAAAATTTAAAGACAAAAATTTGTATTTTACTACTCGCTTCCAGTTCCCAAATTTTCATTATAATTTTCACTGGAATTAAATATAGGTTGTTGCCTAGAATTGTTTCTAATTATTTGGTTTTTATTTATGTATAGGAAGTCACTGGAGTTTTCAAGTATAACTGTATGTTGCACTATCCAACATATAGGAACATTTTTCCTTTATGGGCGCTTTCTGAATACCGTAAGTGTGTTTTCCTACCTTAATAATTTCACCAAGTTGATTTTGAAAAAGTTGTGAAAATTAAATCTTCCTGTTGGTAAACATGTGTGTGTATGATATTTGTATCCTTCATTCAATGTATTGATATTATGTTTTTTAAACCACACAATGTATTGATTTTATATATGAAAGAATATGATGTTACAAATTGTCAGATTATAGGGTAATGAGAAGCATGTCTTTATTCTCATTATTTTGTTAAGTTCTTTGATTAAGGATACACAATACACAATATATATGCATGTGCAACGTTGTGGATTTTGGCATAAAGTATGCATTAGACTTTCTTTCTAAGCTGACAATTTATTATTAAAAATATGACCGATTAATCTCAATTCTTTAATATAGTCAATCTCATTTTAGATTTAGTGAAACTCGTTATCTTATAGGGTTGAAGTCAATTCTTTACAATGATAGACTATTTAGTTTAGTATTTTCCTAAAATTTTGTTAAGAAATGATTTTTTACATAACTTTTTTATGATAACTGAGCAACTTGGAAGGTATGCAATTGTGATAAATTATTTGAATGGAATATTACAACTAACTGGAGGCTTTGCCGCTTTACGCTGTGGGTAATGATACATGAAGTCAAACCAGTTTGCATAAGCAAGCAAAAATGAAGCAGACATCTATTGAACCAAATACGAACATCGACATATGGTCGGGAATTTTTTTTTTCTTCATTTTTTTTATATATACATTATAAGTATAAGATACATTTTTTCATCAGCCTATCGAATTTTGGGGGGAAATTCCCTATTTGCTTATTTTTATTTGTAGAATTCTATTACATTACATCAAACTATAAAAAGAAAAAAAATTGAAAGAATAAAGGAAAAAATTTCGGTGACATCACGGTTTTAAAATGTATCAATATAATATCAAAATTAATAATTTATATTAATACTTTTTTTCAAGTAAGCAAATGTTCAATAAAGAATTAATTTCCTTTTAAGAATAAAGAATTATAATCATAAAATATATTCCATGATTATCCGATTTTGGGAAAAAATGACCTGCTTGCTTATACCTCTCCACTAGCTCAGTGTTAGTAATCAGAGGCGCAAACTAAAAGGCATAAACTCCTCAATACCGTCACTGTAATTAGACCAAAAAACATGTTCCAAACATCTATTAGGTCCCCAAAGTTCTCCACAGCACAAACACCTCTCTCAAAACACACAACTGCACGAAATAACAGCTGGAAACAAACAACAGAAGAAGGGTCCTATCTGCATAATCACCACTCAACAACATATATAACAAAAAATGAAAACAGTTCCCAAGTCTAACAATCTTTGATAAGGATCATATCGCGAACTATGAATGATCAACGGCCTAACGGACCAAACACAGCCAATTAAAGTCTCCCTTGTGAATTATTCCAGCACCATGCACACACATGTCTGGCATACAGCAAATACTATAATGCCAGCCTTGAAGAAACGATTTCTCATCCGAAATGCAGACACAACTAGAAGGGGCAAAACCTTCAATAACCTGGCACAACCATATACACCCCTTGTGCTTTAGTATATATATAGATGAGATGATCGAATGATAATTCAAGCAAGCATTTAAAAAAAAGAAGTGAAGCGTAATGCAACCGGTCTCTAACCTTTTTTCTATATCAAATTTTATGTATGATGGAAAATGTCACTATAGCTCTAAATTTTAAGAGAAACTGCATTATTAGTCTTAAGCTTATACTTTTTCATAAACAAGTCCTCCGTTTCAATTTTTTCCCACTAGAATCCCCCACTTCTTACGTTTCTCTTTTTCTATTTCTCTTGATTTTTTTTATTCCTATTTCGTTTGACACTTCTTCCCGCACCATCAATCTAATAAGACGTCCGTAACATTTAGCTTAACAGCTAAGAGCTACACTCACAACCCCAATTAGGGATCAAATCCCACCAGGAGTATTGTGCGCCATTACTGCTAAATTGCAGCTTAATACTTTCCAGGTTTAAAGAAGCATCACTACTAAAAAATAGTCATTTTTCAACGGCCATTTCCAACGGCCTCGCGTTGGAAAATTGACAATTTCCAACGTAGAGCCGTTGGAAACATGCGCGTTGGAAAGTGATACGTTGGAAAAAAAATTCCAACGGCCCAATGATTAGCCGTTAGAAATAGGCCGATGGAAATTTTATAAATAATCTCTCAAATTTTGATATATTTGTAAGGATGCTTCTAAGTAAAAAAAAAAATGATCTAAAAAGCAATGTTTAACATAATTTCAATTCAGCTGGATAATAAATTCAATTGATAGAATTAAGTAGGGACTAGTTTTTTTTTTCTTACTAAGCCGTTAGTGATAGAGCACAATAGGTAAAATTATATTTTAATATTTTAAATACTGGAGGAAACAATCGTCCTCCTGGGTTTTGATTTATGGGTAAATTATAGTATAGTCCCTAAAATTTTGCAAAAATATAGTTTGGTAACTATTATTTCTTAAAAATTTCAATTAGTCCCTATATTTATTTCATAAAAATTACCTAAATGACCCCCCTAAACTTTAATAAAGTTTTCAAGTCATTGGCATATTGTTGTAAAAACAAGTAATAGCATATTTGGTTGGATAGCCCACAATTATTTATAAGTGGAGCAAAGCTGGTCATAGATGACTATCATTTGGTATGCAATCTGATACCAATTGCCTGAAATAGATTCAAAGGGTCAACGGAATATAAGGCCCAAATATCCTCATAAGCTAAAGTACAAGCCCACGAAGCACAGTTCTGGCCACTATAAATATAAGAAGTATCTCTCACTTTTTCCAAGGTAATAAATTGTAGCAGAATTACTGATTTGAGTGTTGGAGGGGCATCTCTCAAGATACATCAAGGGGTCTTTTTAACACCCTTCTCTATGTCTTTGTACGCAAGTAACTAGAGCTGGCCAATGGATCAAGGGCTTCTATCATCTAACTTGAAACCCTAGGTAGTTTGATTATCACAATCAAAGTGGATTATGGATTAGTAAAATATTTGGGGATTGACATGTAGCAAGTGAGGGAGTGTAAAAGCTGAAGATGAAGGAAAATGGGGAAAAAAAAAAGGGAAATGAAAATAATTGAGGTATCTTAATATGAAAAAAATGAAGTTGAGGGATTTTTATGAAAAATTATAAGATTGATGGCTAATAATGCAATTTCTCCTAAAATTTGTGACTGTTGCGGCATTTTTTGTCATACGTTACTTCTATCATTTAAAAAAATGAGTAAAATTAATGATGACAAAATTTGACTTTACCTGATTACTTGGCTAGACTTACCTGAATCCAAATTCGATCTAACCTATTTGACTAGAAAACTCAATGACCCAAATTCAACCGCAGCAAATTAGACTTGAATCTGAACCTGCTTAAAGTAAAACCCAAGAAAACGTGAACCAAAGTCCGACCTGACCCTAATCTGAAATAACTCGCTAATTAAACTTGATAAGACCCAATTTTAACTCAAGGCAACATAAAATATATTGTTAACAAAGATTTTAAAAAATTATGATTTTAACTCTGATGGCTAGGTTTCTTCTATTTTGTTGATTTGTATGCGTTGTGAAGCGAGCAAGTGAGAGTTAGGGGAAGTGATTAGTGAGAGAAAAAGGGAGATTGGAATAATTAGGTTTTAGGAATTATAGTGTTTTGTTAAAGAAATTATATTTTAATATATCTTTATAAATTTTATATTATTTTTCATGTCTAGTTAATTTAAATTTTTTCATATTTTTTGTTCTCGCACGCATTGCTAATATTCCGGCCCTATATTTAGTGGCAATGGTAAATAAAATATTAGCATTTAATTGTTTACCTTTGATTTTGATTTTAATTATCAGAGACAAATATTTTATTTAATTTTTGTATTTGTCCTAATTGTACGCTAATTAGGAACAAATGCAATATTTGTGTTCAATTTTTCACCTACATTTTGAAAATTTTCATTTCAGTCATCAATAATAATTACCACATGACTCACTGAATTTTTCAAATCTTTGCAATTTCATCCAAATTGTTTAATTTGGATTTTAACAAAAGTCAAACAAAAAAATGGAACTGATTCAATCATTTCAACTTATGCATTAGTAACCTAAGTAAACATGACGATCAACTTGAATCTGATTTGAAACCAGAATAATCCGACTTGTATTGGATCTGAACCCCGATAAACTTGACTCACACTACTAGAAAAACTGCATTTAGCGACGGCCATTAGCAACAGCTGGCGCCGTCACTAAAACGTCCGTCGCTAATTCACTCGCTGCTAATTTTCTTGCGACGGTTACCGTCACTAATTAGCGACAGCTAAACGTCGCAAAACAAGCCGTCACAAATTTTCCGGTAACGGTGTCCGTCGGCTGGTTAGCGACGCGTAGCCGTCGCTAGTTAGTGACGCGTAACCGTCGCTAGTTAATGACACATAGCCGTCGCTAGTTAGTGACACGTAACCGTCGCTAGTTAGTGCTAGTTTGTGACGCGTAGCTGTCACTAGTTAGTGATGCGTAGCTGTCGCTAATTAGTAACGCATAACCGTCGCTAGTTAGTACCAATTAGTGACGCGTAGCCGTCGCTAATTACTGACGCATAACCATCGCTAGTTAGTACCAATTAGTGACGCGTAGCCGTCGCTAGTTAGTGACGCGTAACCGTCGCTAGTTAGTGACGTATAGCCGTCGCTAGTTAGTGACGTATACCTGTCGCTACTTTGTGATGCATAGCTGTTGCTAGTTAGTGACAAATGACCGTCGCTAGTTAGTGACATATGGTAAGTAGTGACGTGTGGCCGTCGCTACTTAGTGATAATTTGTGACTAATAGCTGTCACTACTTCAAAAACTCTTGTCCAGCACAATTTCGTTACCAAACCTCCACTATACGCATCCATTCCATACAACTCCAACAACCAGAAACAGAACTAGTTCCCATTAATCCAAAGTAATACCATACACTTCCGAAAATCATAAACATAAGTTATTCCCATTAATCTGAAATATTTTACACATACACACGCATACAGTATCAGAATGTATTTTCACATATGTACAATCTTAATAATAGTAATACAAGTACATGTGAGACAATACTATCCTAATGTCACCCAGCTTCTCTGAAGGAAAATTTTGCATCTCAAGGCATCAAGTTACTGCTGCAAGGAAAATTTTTTCAATTCCGCCAGGCTTTGAGAAAAGTTTCATAGCTTCACAAAAGTAGAGAAAGACATTCATCTGGCCAATTAACCTTCTCTGCAGCTTCCAGTACTCTGATAGGCGGGGCCTCCACATCATCTTCAACATCAATTTCTGAAATTGAAGTCAATTGTCCTTCGTAGTATCTGCCAAGAAAAGTCTTACATAAACACGACATCTTCTGTAATAACCAGCCGGGTTACAACTGCTTATGACCTCCCCTCTTTTTCCCTCCCTCCCTCCCTGTGTGTGTGCGTGTGTTTGTGCACCATCCAACTTAAACCAGTTCTATTAAAAGCAGGCAGGATGAAAATGACACAAGAAAACTCAACTGTGGATCAATTCACCATATCAACTGCATTCTTTCAAATCCTATGCATAGCAAAGTTCATATTTTTGCTTTACAGGGATAGAAAAGTGCTATCAGGTTTGTATAAAACCAAATCAGAGTCCATAAGCACTCAAACAAAGTGCAAGGAAATGACATGATTTTTGGGCATTTCTACTTATAAAGCAGAAGTGCTCAAAGCAGGTTACCACATGCCATATTCTTTTGCCATCTTTATATGTGACCCTAACAAACTAATTAGATGCTACACATTCATCACACAAAGGTCTCAAGGAAATATAAAAAACTCGTGTACCTTGACAAAAGTTCCACAGCAGCAGAACCATAACCAAGCTGCAAACAACCAAACAACTCTAAGGCATCACCATGTAAAATTTCACAACCATAAAAATCACAAGCCTGAGTTAGAAATTTACCCTCGTAGCATTAGGATGAGTAGAAATCCGTACAATTTGAACACCTGAAAGGGTAGGAAAAACAGTGTCCCGGAACTGCTCACAGAATTTCCAAGGTATCTGATCCCCGTGGGGTTGATGACCATCACTTAAGCTCCGGATTGCAGATTTACGAGATATTTGCCCCTCTAGGCACACCTGTAACAAAATATTAGAATTTTTTTAGGGGGATCACTGCATTGCAAAATAGGGAAAAAACCTCATAAAGCAACCTATATCACCAGTTTGCAAAGAAGTGTGCAAATAACTGTAAAACAAAGTCCATATACACAAACAAGACAATCTTGAAAAAGAGGTCTTGAAGTTCAACAAGAAAGACATGACAGCAATACCAGAATTGGGAACTAATGCATAACCAAAAAAGGACCTTGAACTCAAGACCCCCTGAAAAGCCAAAAGGTCTTTAAAAGACTTCTTGTGCAAGGAAGTATTTGATAAACAGAGATCATCAGCAATGAAGAAAGAATGACAAGTTGTCTAATAGCAACTATGACTTCAAAAGAGAAATGCATGCCAATGCACTAATATTATCAACAATGACCTTTCAAAATGCTGAAATTTTTAAGCTGCCGGGAATAAAAAAACTTGACTATAGAGCACGCATCCTTTCCATGTCTCCACTTGCCTTCCCCTCTCTCTCTCCCTCTCACACGCACGCACACATACACACACACGCGAAAAAGCAAGAATTTTGGCACTGGCATTACTTTGGTGGATAAAATTTCTATTTGACTTCCTAAAAGACCCAAAGAGAAGGGACCACACGTGTGTGTGTGTGTGTGTGTGAGTATGTGTGTGTGTCTATGTGTGTGTGTGCCATTAGAGGAACCCAGTCGGTTATCTAATCCAAAAAGGAAAAAAAAAATTCTAGTCAACATGCAAAGGAAAAGGCATATACCTGAATGACACACAAAATATCTGGAAGTTGATTTTTGGACTCATCCACAGGGCCTGCACTTACAATAATTGAGGTAAGACTTAGCCCAATCAGAGAAGGCTCGGAAAAAGAGTTTTCAGAAAAGGATCAATACCAAGTAAAACAAATAAATGATGAGCTGGAGCATCAGCCATAAGTTGTAGATCATTTGGAGAATTTTTGTAGTGAGAAGAAACATACAGGGACATCATCCGCTGCAAGTACCAAACAAATGGAATCAGGTTCCAGATTGTAGAAAATGTAAGTCATCTTTCAATTTTATGAATTTACCTGCAAAAATATCTCACTGTCTTTGTGATAAGAGAAAAGTGTATCCCTATTAACATAATAGAGTCACACTCGCTGGGAGTAGGCAACCTAAACACAAAAGAAAGAAATGTGAGCATAGAACATATAAACAATTGCAAACATCCGGACCATATTAATTCCACAAAAATTCATACAACCTGCTGATATTAGGTACTGAATTTGTTACATCCAGGCAGAGTAACGCATTAAGCCAGGATTCCACATGATCACCAGAAGCATATCTAATTGATTCATTAAGTTTTATCTTTCTAAAAAGCCAACCTGCACCAAATAGCATTCAAGAAATCGAAAAACCAATAAAAAGTAATCAAATCAGAAGCATAAATACATTAAACAACATGTGCCTCTGGTAACCACTTTTCAGTATTCTTATAAGTAAAAAAGCTTTGTGCTTGAACTAGGGACAAAACATTTTGCTTGGTTGAATGTGTGGATTAACTTGCTTTAGCTACTCTCTTCACATACAAGCTGGGAAACCAAGTTCATTCAAGATTCAACTGATCTAAGTGCGTGCTTGCTTGACACAAGCAACAGATTGAATTGCACCATTGCTGACATGCTATGAGTTATATATGTATGCATGTATTTATGTATGTACGTATATAGGTAAAATGAGTTATATTAGTCAAGTAACTGAAAAAAAGAGAAGTGAAACTTGGGAATACCAGCAAGAGAACTAAACAAAGTCGACGCACAATGCTAATTTATAAACCCTAACCGGAGGGTGATATCTTCTAGGTTTCCAATCGGTGTTCCGACGAGATACAATCCCGGTTTAAGAGGTCCCTGCCGCCGCAGCAAAGTCAGCTAGAGCCTGCAGATAGCTAAAATTACAGATAGCGAAAGGACACATGATTTACATGCTTGGAGGATTCTTCTTCGGGAAGTTGTAGCGGGAGATCTTGATGCGAGGTTGAAGAGTACGAAATGAGGCCAAATTTGAGTCCAACGGCTCGCGAATTTGGGGACCTGAGTTGCGATTCAACTACGGAGAAGCGAGGAGAAGCAAAAATTCTTGGCAGACTAATCGTCTTAAAGGCAGTTGGCGTCCAGAAGAGCCACCGCATCGTCGCTCTCAATAAGACGAGATAATGAACAGCAATGAAATTAAAAACATTGGAGAAACGGTAAACTATTCGACATATATAAAAACCCATCCATACCTTGTCTTACTTCTGACAGATCCAAAGACCAGATATGGAATCGATCAACGTTTATATCCTCCTCCGTCAAACTCGCAGAACCCGAGCCTAGAAACCCTACAATCAAGGGACAAAAAAGAGGGAGAAAAGAACAAGAAACAAAGAAACAATCGCTGGAAAATCGATAAAGAAGGGGAAAACAAGTATCAGCTAAGATTCCCACGCCGATCAAGGAATATAGATTTCAGAATTCTTAGAAAATGTGAACTTGTAAGCAAACTGGTAGAACACATGATTTCAGCAAATTATCCTAAAGGCAGAACAAATATTACCTGATCTGAGGTTCAAAATGGAGAAGATTAGTCAGAGCAGAGCAGTTTGGAGCAGAGGTTTGAAATGGAGAAGATTAGTCAGTGCGAAGACTGGGGGAGTAGCGCACAGGATGAAAACAGGAGAGAACACACGGGCATGCGTGAAAGGAGAATGTAAGTGAATGCAAAGCGACGGTTGAGTGTCGCTAGAACTAGCGACTAATGGCCTTCACTAGTCTCAACAATGAGATTATAAAATAGTAATAAATGGTTAAGCCTAATGTGACAATAAACCAATAGTCCATTAATTTTATTTTTATTAAATAGTTTTATTGTTAATTACTAAAAAAATGTTTAGAGATTTGTATGCTGAATTAATCAAATTACAAATTATAATTATACAATTAAATAAGTGACATGTAAAACGATAACTGGTTTTATTGCACTAGATTTAACATAAACAATAAGTAAAATAAAATGTGTAAAATAGATTATTTGTTAATTACTCAAAAAATATTTAGAGATTTGTATGCTTAATTAATCAAATTAAAAATTATAATTATACAATTATAATGTTAGCGACGCATAACCGTCGCTAATTTAGTAACGGTAAGCCATCGCTAAATTTAGTGACGCATAACCGTCACTAAATTAGCGACGGTAAGCCGTCACTAATGTTAGCGACACATAACCGTCACTAAATTAATGACTTTAAGCCGTCACTAAATTTTAGTGATGTATAAACGTCACTAAATTAGCAACGGTAAGCTGTCACTAATATTAGCGACGAATAACCGTCACTAAATTTAGCGACTTTAAACCGTCACTAAAATTTAGTGACGGATAACTGTCACTAAATTAGCAACGGTAAGCCGTCACTAACGTTAGTGACGCATAACCATCACTAAATTTGGGACTTTAAGGCACCAGTAACTTTAGTGACGCATAACCGTCATTTATTTAGCTAAAATAACCAACCACAAACTTTAGCGACGTTTAACATTCACACAATTTGCAACGGTAAATTGTCACGTAGAGCCCGGTGAAACTTTAACTACGTATCATGATATTTAGTGCATGCGCATGCATTCGTTGTGTATTAATATTTTTGTTTTATTATTCTGTTTCTTTAAACAACATTGTTTGTTATAATGGTAAAGATACAGCAACTTGTTGGATAGAAGAATCTCAATAACGTAAATAAAATTTGTCTAATCTTAAAATTGTTTCGTGAGGAAGAAAATATCTACAATCTAAATACATTTGTATTATATCAACTGAAATAATTTATGTTGTGTGAGAATTTGAAACGTCACACAATTTTCAGCTATAATATTTACATGTTTCTGGTAGTGTACGAATGAACTAATTATTTATGTTCAATGAGATAACAATTTATCATAAAAAATGACAGCCACATGAGAACCTAAACTTTTTTTTTTATTTTTTTTAGTTTAGCGACGGTACGCCGTCACTAATATTAGCGACGGTCAACCGTCACTAAGTTAGCGACGGCACGCCGTCACTAATATTAGCGACGGTCAACCGTCACTAAGTTAGCGACGGTACGCCGTCACTAACTTTAGCGACATGTAACCGTCACTAATTTAGCGACGGTCAACCGTCACTAAAATTTAGCGACTAACAGCCATCGCTAAAGTCTCATCGGAATATTACCGAGTGACGGTTTTTTGCCATCGCTAATTAAGCCGTCGTTAAATTCGGTTTTTCTTGTAGTGTCAACCCAAACTTGAAATCTACTTAATTCGAAATTAATCTGAACCTAGATAATCTAACTTAGACCCTGAGTTCATGTTAATTCGATTAAACCTGAATCTAAATGCCATGACCCAAACATAACTTTACCCACTCAATTTCTATCCTTAACTAAAATGAAACATTTTCAAAAGGATGAGAATATTTTGGAGGTTAGGGATGACAATGGAATGAAAAACAAATATTAAGGACCATAAGTACATTCTACCAAAAAAGTAATCAGAAAAACATCCTAAAATATCCAACAGCAACCGGCCAGAAAACCCAAGAACACCATAACCCATAATCTGAGGCCTATTAAATGGTCAGGTTCGGTTTCCAATTTTGAAAACCTACGGATACCCGAACCTAAATTAATACTTCCAACTGATATTCGAAGATGTTTCTCTTTGATAGCCGAAGGACTATCTCCTCTCTCAGAACGTACTTCCTGCCGAAAGTGTGATCAGGAAGCCTGGCGTCATCCGAAAGAGACACTATCACTGACCTCGGAAGGAACGAAGCCAAGCACCCCGAATTTGGGACTTCCGCAAGGACGCCAGGGATCGCAAAGATAGGTGCCGGCTCCCTCGGGGGACCGAACGGATTGCCTTCGGATACAGAGAATTAGCTATTGCAAACAGAAGAGAATCTCCCCGAAGGTGGAACCTCCGAACAAGGGAAACCCCCGAAAGCGCGAGCATAACTCCCGAAGAAGGGCGACCGTGTCAAAGAACGACCTTGCCCAGAGGACCTCGGGAGTACGGCATGAGCATTTAAGGAGCCTCTGACATGTCGCCCACAGACGCTACATGTCGCCTCAAACGGCGATCTGACACGCCGACGCCGTCCAGGTCTTGTCACGACTTGTCTCGGTTCAAGGCTCAAGGAGCCTGCCACCGGCTACTCGCCCCCTACGCCCAGAAACTCAGAGAACATCCGACCGAACACGTGTCACCATCTGAACGGGCTGGGCTTTTCTATAAACACCAGGGAACAGACCCTGGCAAACGGTTCGACTCCTCCTCCTTGAGAAAACGCAGGCAAGCCCACTAAAACCTCTAGTGCTTCCCCCTTACCTTCTTAGGAAACTGACTTGGGCGTCGGAGGCTCCTCCCCGGGGAAGCACCCCGGGGACCTCCTAATCCTCTTCTTTGAGCTTTTCAAGCACACTCCCCTAGGAAACCTCAAC
The DNA here is from genome assembly GCA_005392925.1 of Aquilaria sinensis. Classification (NCBI taxonomy): domain Eukaryota; kingdom Viridiplantae; phylum Streptophyta; class Magnoliopsida; order Malvales; family Thymelaeaceae; genus Aquilaria; species Aquilaria sinensis. The sequence goes on along the minus strand of SMDT01000653.1, from coordinate 1,207,280 downwards.
TCCGGACGCTCTCCCTCACAGGAAGTCCTCCCAGAAGTCACTATGTCTTTCAGCGAAGATGTCTCTGGGCATCATTTGGCGCCGTCTGTAGGAACCCATCCTCGGGTCACCATCGTTGAGACTCGGCGTTCTAAGGAGAAGGGACTCCCGAGGTCCCCGTCCGCGCCTGAAGTCCAACCGGCCACTGAGCAAGCCCTCCTAGGGACTTCCACGCCTGAGGGAGAGCGTCCTCTGGTCATAACCATGAGCTTTCTATGTGCCTTTCAACGTTCTGTTGTGGCTGAAATGACACAACAGATAGACCGAAGATGGCCGCAACAAGCTCAAGCCCAAAGGCCTCCTTCGCCAGCACACCCTCGGGAGAAAAGTCCCAAACTAACCCATTGTAGTTCGGGAAGCGGAGACCCACGAGAGGAGTCTTCAACGGAAAACATGCCCCTCGGGGCACGGCTCGAGGGACAAACAGGGTCAAGACGACCCAAAATCACACACAGGAGGAGCCAGTCATCTAAGGCAAGGTCCCTATCCCCTCAGCGCCGAACTCACTCTCCGAAGAGACACCGACAATCTCCCCTCCCAGAAGAAGAACCTAGTGCCACGATCCTTATGGAGAAGATACTGGCGAGGTTGGACAAAGTGGAGAAACAGATGGCCTACAAACCCGTCTGGGCCAGGCTGTCTGGAACCTTTTGTGGGGATGAGTCCCCATTCACCCAAGATGTAGTTGAGGCAGCCATGCCAAGTGACTTCAGAGTATCTCGGCTGGAAACTTATGATGGCCGTACTGATCCACAGGCCCATCTGACCAAGTACAAACTCAGCATGATGATGCACGGTGCCGACGATGCTACCTTGTGCAAATGTTTCGAAGTCACTCTCACAGGGCCAGCAACGGCCTGGTATAATTCATTGGCTCCAAGAACCATCATGGAGTTCCAGGAGTTATCCACAGCCTTCACACAGCAGTTTATCAGAAGTCGCCCAACGGTGAAGATGCCGGTTCAGATGTTCGACATAGCGCAAAGAAGTGGAGAGACCATCCGCGACTATGTCGAGAGATTTAACAGAGAGGCCATGAGTGTCCCAGACTTTCGGCCCGAAATACACATCCTCGCGATGACACGGGGCCTTCAGAGGGACTCACAGCTGTTTTACGAGTTCTCCAAGGACCCCCCGGACACGCTGGGCGAATTTTACCGAAGGGCCGAACAGCACATGACGGCCGAAGAGCTGAGAATGGGCGGACCGAAGTCCGATCACACCCAGGCCGAAGGGTTCAGCCAGCAAACCCGGTATCCCACCGAACAGGCAGGCCGACCTCGGAGAATGCGAGGAATGAAACTCCCCATTTTCACACCCCTGAACACCACAAGGACCAACATCCTCATGACAATGGAAAGGCAGGGAACTCAGGTTCAGCGGCCACGGGCCATGACCGCCGACAACAGAAAGAATATGAAAAAGTTCTGCCAGTTTCATCGCGACCACGGCCACGACAACGAAGACTGCTTCCAATTGAAAAAGTATATAGAGTCGCTAATAAAACAGGGCCAACTTCGGCGTTATCTGCGCATGCCTTCCCCGAAAGGGAGAAAAGAAGAGGAAGGAAAGGCAGAAGATGAGGACTACGACTCCAACAGGCGGAGAAACCGAAGTCCGAAAGGCGCCCCCACCTCCAGCGGGAATCATACAAACAATCACGACGGGACTGTCATCCTCGGAAAGAAAGAGGAAGGCCAGAGAAATAGCAGTCATGGAGTATCAAAGTCCAACAAAGAAGCTGGCCCGAAAGGATGGTTCCACCATCATCTTCCCCCATGACGACCCATTATTGATCATGGCGAGAATAGGAAACTGGGACGTCAAGAGAGTGCTGCTTGACGATGGATCAAATGCCGACGTCATGTTTTCACACTTGCTGCCGAGCTTGGGTGTATATAGCAGCGACCTCAAGCCCGTCACCTCGCCTACCTTCGGGGTAGGTCCATCCGAACTGCCCGTCCTCGGATGGATCGATCTCCCCTTAATGCTGAAAGGGACTTCGGTGATTAGGACAGCTGAGTTGTACGCCTCCACAATGGCAAGGTTCATTGTTATGGATGTCCTTTCATTGTACAACGCCATCATTGGAAGACAGACACAGGGAAACCTGCACATTCTCCCTGATGTCAAGTACTTAACCGTCACTTTCGCCGCCAAGGATGGAGATGCGGAAATCTTCATGGATCAAGGCGAAGTAAGGAAGGTGTTCGTCAAAGCACGAAAGGCTCCAGCAAACAACTTCGCGCAAGCTGTGGAAGCAAAAACATCAAAAAAGGGCGAAGCAGAGAATCCCGCGAAAGCGAAAACGGAAGAAGTAGAACTTGTCCCAGGCCAAAATACCCGAATAGGGAAAAACTTGGCCGAAGGTGACAAGGAAAAACTTGTATCTTTTCTACTAACAAATAAAGATCTGTTTGCCTACTTGCCGAAAGACATGCTAGGGGTAAACCCTGGCATAATTCAACATAGCCTTAAAGTAAGTCCGGAAGCAAAGCCTGTCCGGCAAAAGAAGCGAGGCATCTCAGTCCATAAAAGTAACTTTGTCAAAACCGAAGTCCAGCGACTGTTAGAAGCCGATGTTATCAGGGAGGTCAAGTACCCCGAATGGTTAAGCAATGTGGTAGTTGCCACAAAAGAAGGAAGCAGCAAACTCCGGATGTGCATCGACTTCAGAAACTTGAACGATGCTTGCCCGAAAGATTCATACCCTCTCCCACCGATAGACCAATTGGTAGACTCAACTGCCGAATACGGGCTCCTAAGTTTCGTAAACGCCTTCAGTGGGTATCATCAAATAAGGATGGACCCTGAAGATGAAGAAAAAACCGCCTTCATCACCGAGGGAGGAACATACTGCTACGTCAGGATGCCCTTCGGGCTCAAAAACGCAGGAGCCACCTACCAGAGGTTGATGAGCAAGGTCTTCAGCGACCAAATAGGGAGAAACATGGAAGTATATGTGGACGACATGATAGTCAAAAGCAAACTGCCTGGCGACCACGTCGCAGATCTAAAGGAAACTTTCCACCAGCTCAGAACCTTCGGGATCCGCCTTAATCCCGAAAAGTGCATCTTCGGAGTGACCTCGGGAAAGTTCCTTGGGTACATGGTATCAGAAAGAGGCATTGATGCCAACCCAGAAAAAATTAAGGCTCTACTCGAGTTCCGAACTCCTGCCACAATAAAAGATGTGCAGAGGCTCACCGGAAGGATAACCTCCCTCAGCAGGTTTATTTCCAGATATGGAGACCGGTGTCGACCATTCTTCAAAGTCCTCACTAAGGCAGCAAAAAAGGAGGACAACCTCGGGAGTAATGACCATCCTTGGGGTGAAGACTGCCAAAAGGCCTGGGAGGAACTCAAAATCTACTTAGCCGGTCTGCCCACTTTGCGGCAACCTCGCGAGGGAGAGCCCCTCGTGTTATACCTCACCGTCACAGAAAAAGCCGTAAGCTCGGTCCTTGTGAAAGAAGAGGGGGCGAAGCAATGGCCAGTCTACTACGTAAGCAAGTCCCTGCATGGCGCCGAAGTCAGGTACCCTCTGTTGCAAAAAGCTATATATGCCTTGGTGCTAGCAGGAAGAAGGCTGCGACCATATTTTCAGGCTCACCCTATCATCGTCCGAAGCAGTCTACCTCTGCGCGATGTCATGAGAAAAGTTGATCATTCAGGAAGGCTTTCCAAATGGTGCATAGAGCTTGGCGAACACGACATCACTTATGAACCTCGAAAAGCCATAAAAGCTCAAGCTCTGGCAGACTTCATTGCCGAAGTACCCACCACCGAAGATAGCCATCCAGATCCAAGCGAAGGTGAGCCAGAGTGGACTTTGTACGTCGACGGAGCCTCAGGGTCCGAACACCAGGGAGCTGGGGTAATTATCAGAGGTCCCGAAGGCCTTGAAGTAATGAAGGCTATTAAGTTCAGCTTTAACGTCACCAACAATGTGGCTGAGTATGAAGCCCTCATAGCAGGATTGCGCCTAGCCAGAAGAATTGGCGTGCGAAATCTAAAAGCCCACAGCGATTCCCAGCTAGTAGTTCGGCAAACGGCAGGAGACTATGGGGCGAAGGACCCAATCTTGGCAAAATATCACGAACTGGTGACAAAGCTCATTCGAGAGTTCGACACCATACGGATCGAAAACATACCTCGACGGGATAACGCCGAAGCAGACTGCTTGGCAAAGTCAAAAACATACACCGAGGTACTAAGCCACCCGAGCATTGAAGTACTGAGCATAGTAACTTCGGAAAAGGGCTGGAAAGACCCGATAAAAAGGTATCTTGCGAACAACGCGCTCCCCGAAGACCCCATCGAGGCTGCAAAAGTGTGAAGACGCTCCGGGCGATTCTTCCTAATAGGCGAAGAACTGTATCGGCAGGGATATGCAAATCCTTTACAGAGGTGTGTTGGCGAAGAGGATACTGAAATGATCCTCGAAGAAGTCCACGAAGGCGCTTGTGGTTCACACATTGGAACCGACGCCCTGGCGGCAGTAATACTGCGCCAAGGATACTTTTGGCCTACCCTGAGAAAGGACGCTAGGCAGTTCGTCCGAAAATGTGGTAACTGCCAAAAACACGCAAATATCCAGAGGACACCCTCGGAAATGGTGACTTCGGCTGACTATCCCTGGCCCTTCGCAGTCTGGGGCATAGACCTCATAGGACCGCTCCCAACAGCGCCTGGAGGCGTGAAATTCTGCGTAGTAGCAGTAGACTATTTCTCCAAATGGGTCGAGGCAGAACCTTTGGCTACTATCTCGGCAAAAGAAGTGCAGAAGTTCGTATGGAAGAATATCGTATGCAGATTTGGCATACCGAGGGTACTAGTAGCTGATAATGGATCCCAGTTTATAGACAAAGGGTTCCAGGAATTTATCAGTGACCTCGGAACAAAAATGCACTTCGCCCCAGTAACTCACCCCCAAAGTAATGGCAGGTAGAAGTATCTAACAGGACCATAAAAGATGGTCTGAAAAAGAGGTTGGGGGAAGCAAAAGGGAAATGGCCAGGAGAGCTCCAAAGTGTACTATGGAGCTACCGAACAACACCCCGAAGAGCAACAGGGGAAACGCCTTTTTCACTCGTTTTCGGTACAGAGGCCATCATCCCAATCGAGGTAGTACAACCATCAATCCGAGTGCAAGTTTTTGATGAGAGTGGAAATGACCTCCGCCTAAGAACCAAGCTCGACCTCATTGGCGAACACAGAGAAATAGCCGAGCTGAGAAGAAAATCTTTTCAGCAAAGAGTGGCCGCAGCTATAAACTTGCGCGCCAGGCCAAAAGGAATAAAGAAAGGAGACCTCGTTCTTCGAAAGGCTGAATTTGCACCTCGAAGGCCATCCCACGGGGTATTTCGCGCGAACTGGGAAGGTCCTTATCTGGTTCTTGCCGAAGTACGAAAAGGGGTGTACAAGCTCGGCGATTCCGAAGGTATAGAATTAAAAAATACGTGGCATTCGGACGCCTTGAGAAAATTCTATACTTAGGATCTCGGCGAAGAAGATTGTGCTGTACAAGTTAGAAAAATTTTCTCTAAGTACAAAAGTTTCTTAGCCAAAAAGTCTTAAGCATAAGTGGTGCAAATTCCGCAAAGGTGGCCGACTAGATAAGCGAAGATGTTCGGGACAATGGAGAAAACCTGGCAAAAGACTTAGCCAAAATTCTTGGGCATAAGAAGTTTCTTGAGCAAACGTGTTCGGGACAATGGAGAAAACCTGGCAAAAGACTTAGCCAAAATTCTTGGGCATAAGTTGTACGAGTCAGGATTTCGCGAAGAAGGTCGCCATGCTAAGCGCAGATAAGGTTTTCCGAAGTCTCTTGAGCGAATGAGTTCGGGACAAAGGGAAACGAAAAATCTCGCAAAGGGACTTAGCCAAATTTTCTAAAAAAGTCTTTTATTAAGATAAATTTGCTTACAAAGAAGGAAGATTGCCAGAAGAAGAAGTACAAAAGAAGAAGGAAAATAAGGCAAAGGGCCCTAGAACAAACTAAGGATTCTCGGCGTCCCGGGAGCCACCAGCTCCTGCGTCCTTCTCCACAACCTTCGGCGCCGAAAGCGAAGGGGGCAGGTTCAGATGCTCAATCTTGGACCAAGACCACCGAGGCCCCTCGGGAATGTTCAGAGCCTCCAAAAAAGAAAGGTCCAAGTCTGGGAACCTTTGAAGAACTTGATGCCGAGCGAGGCAAAACCCGTCCTGAAAACCAACTTTGGTCATCTGGTCGGATTTGTCCTTCTCGACACCGAGGTCTTCAAGGTCCTTCTTCAGATCTGCGACCTTCTTCTTCAGCGCCTTCATCTTCTTCTTCTCCGGCTCCTTCTTCAAAGACTCGACCTCGGCTTGAAGCGTGGCTTTCTCTTCAAGCACCTTCGCCAGGAGAGCCTCAGATTCTGACTTCTCCTTTTGAACTGCCTCGTTCGCCGAAATCAGCTCCGCCACCTGGGAGCCGAGGTCAGAAATCTTCTGGGAGGAGTCCTTCAAAAGTTCTTCCTTTTCCTTCAGGAACTCCTCCCGAACGGCAGCAACCTCCTTTTCTGCAGCTTGAGCCAGCTGCGCGTTCTGTGTGGCCAGTTCCGAGCACTTGGCCTTATATTGGTCTATGGTGCCTACGGCCGAGGCTCGGAACAGCGCCTGCCTCGCCACCCGAACTCTGAGGAAACCGGCGTACCCCAGCAGCTGCAGAGAAACAAAGACAAAGTTAGTAAGGCAAAGAAGAAGAGGCAGACATTTAGAGGAAATCAAAAGGAAAAACACAAAGGCGAGAGGCGTACCTGGGCAGCGTGCTCAGAGACCTTCGCGGCAAGGGAGTCATCGTCAGGGTGAGCCTCCGCGATGGCCTTGAAGGAGGCCTCAGTAAGCACCCCCTTTGAGATCTCCTTAGCCATTTGCTGGCAGTCTCCGGAGTACAAATTCATGTCCTCCGTAAACGTCCAGAAAGGCTCCTTCGGGACCTTCCCCTTCGGGATATGGGCATCCCGAAGGGCCCGCTTTCGGGCGTGCTCGGCCACCCAACCCGGAGATGATATCTCCCCTGCATGGCAAAAACAAAAAATTGGTCAAGGCAAGAAAATCTCAAAACCCACAAAAAAGAAGGCACCACAGTTTGATAGAAAAACAAACCTGCTGGCACCTCGGCGACGTCGTCGTCGGAAGCCCGAGCCTCCTCGGTAGAAATCCCCTTGCCCTTGCTTTTACGTCGCTCTTCGGCAGAAGGGGCCTCTACCAAAGCATCCAGAAGAGTCGCCGAAGGAGTGGGACTCTGAGCAGTGAGGTCAGCAACGACCTCGGCCGGTGGAACAGCAGCAGCCTCGGGCTCTTCGCCCACCTCCTCGGGAATCTCTGGGAGAGGAGGGGGCGCATCCTTCTTCGCCCATTTGGCCACAGATGGCCCAGCCCCAGACGTTTTCCGTCTTCGGGAGACGGCCTTCTTCGTCTGCTCACCTTTCTCGAATTGCCCGAGGAAAAGCGATTTGTAGAAGGCAGCGGTGTCGTCGCCCATCTCTGAAAAGGAAAGAAGACATCAGTGTGAGTCCAGGGTGAAAATATAGAAAAGGGATTTGGAGATAACTTACTTTCATAAAAACTTTCGTAAGACTCTTCCTTCCGAAGAAGCTTCACCAGCCAGGAGTCTTTCCCGGCAATGGCAGGAGCCGGCATCCCGAGGTCCGTCTTGTGCTCCTTTACCACCTTTAGCTCCCGAAGGACCTCTTCGGTCATCAACTTCCAGTTAATGGGAAAGGGGTAAAGAGGGCGCGAAGGGACCTCGGAATCCCAGTCGGAGACAGCTCGGATCCGTCTGTCGAAGTCCGCGAAGATAGGTGCCAACTCGGGAGTCAGCAATATCCTCGGGTCAACGACGTCCATCTCCAGCTTTCCCCGAGCCCATTTGGTCGGAACATGCGACCAGGCCTCCTCCTTCTTCAGAAAAAAGAACTTTTGTTGCCACCCTCGCCAGCTGTCCTTGTTGGCAAAGGTGAACTTATATTTTTTGCTCCCTGATCCCCGAGGTAGCATAAAGTAGAAGCCACCCTTCGGGACCACGAAGAGCTTATAGTACTGCAGAAAAAGAATGAAATGGGGTTCTATTTTGAAAACGCCACACATACAAAGAAAGGCGTTGAAGTAGCAGTACGAGTTCGGTGGAAGTTGGTTTACGGCAATGCCATGAAAATCGCAAAACTCGTAAACCATCTTCGGCGGAGGGTACCGAAGTCCGGCCTTCAGCTGGGCTCAGAAAACGTTAACCTCGTCACTACGGTTTGAAAAACTGAATTGGTCAGAACGTGGCAACCTCGTAGTGGCATATGAGGGAAGGAAGAATTTCTTCTTCCATTTCTTTAGTTTTTCAGGAGTAGTGCAGCAAGGGTGAGAAAGAAAAGGTTGCCAGCTCTCGGGAATAGGCATGATTGGCTGAAAAACAAGTTCGGAAAAAGGCAAAAAATGAGTTCGGAAAAGCTTGGAAAAGCAAAAATCAAAGGACTCTGGAGATCAAAAACCCACCGAATGATTTGCCAAAATCTGGATTTGAAAATGCCGTCGTGAAAGGTGGCCGGAAAAAACTCTGTTAAAATGCACCGTCGCGAAAAGCAAGGAAGAAGGCAAGAGTAGTTGAAAGACAGAGGCGAGCAAAAGGAGAAGCAAAAGGGGTTATGAAGGAACAAAAGTATATATAGGCCGAGGAGGGATAAGCGAAACGGCATCATAAGTGCTGCACGAAGGCGAAGAGTCGCCATAACTGCTTACCAAGCATAAAAAGATGGGCCTGCTGTAACCGATGCAACCCAAACAAATAAAAAGCTGCCACATGTCAGCCATCGCGCCAAAAGGGGGATACGCTTTCTGACAGATGGCACATCGCTCCAGACTGACACGCCTGGTTACGAGACGCGACGTTTCACAGACCTACAAAAGTAAAGAAGTAGGTTACCCCGGAGACACCAAAAGACAGGCTATGTTTGGACAATCCGTGTCTTCGGACAAAAGTTGCATCTTCGGCAATAGTGCTATACCCAAGGCCCCGAAAGTACTCCCTTTCAAAGCTGACAAACCGAAGCTCCCACTTCGGCTTTCTGGGGGCGGGGGGGCTTGTGATAGCCGAAGGACTATCTCATCTCTCAGAACGTACTTCTTGTCGAAAGTGTGATCAGGAAGCCTGGCGTTATCCGAAAGAGACACTATCACTGACATCGGAAGGAACGAAGCCAAGCACCCCAAATTTGGGACTTCGGCAAGGACGCCAGGGATCACAAAGATAGGTGCCGGCTCCCTCGGGGGACCGAACGGATCGCCTTCGGATACAGAGAATTAGCTATTGCAAACAGAAGAGAATCTCCCCGAAGGTGGAACCTCCGAACAAGGGAACCCCCCGAAAGCGTGAGCATAACTCCCGAAAAAGGGCGACCGTGTCAAAGAACGACCTCGCCCAGAGGACCTCGGGAGTACGGCATGAGCATTTAAGGATCCTTTGACATGTCGCCCACAGACGCTACATGTCACCTCAAACAGCGATCTGACACGCTGACGCCGTCCAGGTCTTGTCACGACCTGTCTCGGTTCAAGGCTCAAAGAGCCTGCCACCGGCTACTCGCCCCCTACGCCCAGAAACTCAGAGAACATCCGACCGAACACGTGTCGCCATTTGAACGGGCTGGGCTTTTCTATAAATACCAGGGAACAGACCCTGGCAAACGGTTCGACTTCTCCTCCTTGAGAAAACGCAGGCAAGCCCACTAAAACCTCTAGTGCTTCCCCCTTACCTTCTTAGAAAACTGACTTGGGCGTCGGAGGCTCCTCCCCGGGAAAGCACCCCGGGGACCTCCTAATCCTCTTCTTTGAGCTTTTCAGGCACACTCCCCTGGGAAACCTCAACTCCGAACGCTCTCACTCACAGGAAGTCCTCCCAGAAGTTACTATGTCTTTTAGCGAAGATGTCTCTGGGCATCACTCTTTATGCATGAAGACTAAGATGTATTTAATTTATATTTTTTTTTCATTTTATCTCTAAAGTTAAAATAAAAAAAAATTAGGTTTTGTGTATTGAGACTTTAAATGAAAATTAGAAAAGAAATTCTTGATTGGGTTTTGTGTAATTTTTGGATTTTAGTTAGATAGAGTTTAAATAATAGTAGTAAGGTAAATTATCTGTTAAAACTTTTCCATAGGGAAATAACTCATCCTTTTTAAAATATTCTAAAAACATATTTGTCATTTTTTAGAAAAATATAGTATATTATATATTTAGGGTGGTTTACATGCAATTTTACATACCTAAATCTATCCTCATTACTTACACTATTACATTTAGACCGACAAATAACTATTACTCCTTTTTAATTAGTAGAATTAATCTAAACACTTTTATTTAAAAACATTAACTTTTTTTTAGCTACTATTGCTTTTTCTTCCTAGATTTTGTCATGTTAACGAGAAGTGCGAGCGTACCCGTGTTTTAAAAGCTGAAAACTCATACTTGAATTTCATGTTTCATTTTTCCCAATCCTACCCCAACTGAAAATACGTTTTCAATTCCTGAATTTTTACTCTTTTTCATTTTAATCTTTACATTCGGTTTGTGAAGTGTTCTGGTCGCAAAACGTAATAACTACTTAATTTGAGTCTTTCTATTTACTTTCCTAGTCTCTACACTTTTTAAAAAAAGTTTTATATAATATCTTCTAAAGTAAAACATTTGTTATTTTTTTAGCTAAACCATTTTTATTTTTTTCCAGTTATTAAGTCAATTATTAAACTCTTAATAAATGAAGTTCTTTCATTTCCTCTCTTGGTCACCAAACTTTTTAGCCAATTTTTTTCTTTTCTTTTCTTTTTACCTTTATTAAGTTAATAGTTAAATCATTAATTGATTAATATAAATTAAATAAAATTTTGAGTTTTGCTCATATCTTTGTGTCATTAATGATTGAGTTTTGTAGTATGAGTTATTTAAAAGCTCTATGATTTAATAAAATAATTTGGTCCATAATTGCTAAAATTAAAAGTAAATTTTTATATATAAATTTTTTATCAATATTAAAAATTGAAATATGAGCTAATAAAAGATGACATTTTTTTAGTGAATTATTATTTAATTACAAAAAGATATTCATTGTTTTAAATCATGTATAATGTTATATTTCACAGTATTATATTGTGATGATAACTATGTATTTTAATATAAAAACATACGAGGCCAACTGGAAATTAAAATAAATCAAAATTTTGGGGCGGCTAGTTTCTCCACCTAAAATAAGATTCGCAAAAAATTTCCAAAGTACTAAAGACAATGCAGCAACCTACAAGCCAGGTCCTCAAGGTTTTAAATTTAAAGCACGTAAAACCCAACAAATCCTTACATCAATTAATTAAACAAACACGGTCTCATAAACTTATTATTCAACGCCATATGTATATCATAAATGTAGGTTCAAACTACATGGCAACGTTGTAAGTGTCATTTTTTCCTTTACCGTACTAGAAGAAAGTGTCGTTTTAGTTTGTATACCTCCTTGTGGTAGGGATGGCCTCATCGGTCGACAGGGTCCCATGAAAGAAGAAAAATTAGCAAAGTGGTTAGAGTTCTGTGTCAATGAATAATGATCCGACAGAAAAACATGTCAAAGTCGAAGTGTGCTTAATAATCCGGCTTCCAACACCATCCACTAATGTTTTCAAGATTGGAATCCTATTTAAGATATTTTTTATTGTGTAAGATCGAATCATAAATCGTAAAATCCTACTAAAAGCTTAAAATTTCTTGTCTTTATAATATAATTTATATAAAAGATCAATTATATTAGAAATTCAAGTTAAATTTAAGTGTCATAGCAATGATACAACTTAATTAATTATTAATACAATACAAGTAAAATTCAAACTTTAATAGCGTATACATCAACACAATCAACAAAACAATAAACACAAGTCTGAAAAAAATTCATGAACAAACACATTATTCACAAAAAAAAAAAAAATACAATGTCCATAATTTGAATATTTAGTAATTGACTTTTAATAAATTTAAAATGTATAATGATTTTTTTATAGTAAGTAAATAATTTAAAATTAATAGTTTTTTCTTCCTGAATGAAATAAGTTCAACTTACAGAAAGGAAAAATTGGTAATTTGAAAATCCATTAACTGTAAAAAATATTATTATATATATTAAATTTATCGTAAGATAGTTACCGAATAATTTAAATTATTCTTGAAAAAGTTGTTATTAGACAGTTACCTTGAGTTAACAAATTTTGTCGAATTAAGGACCAAAAATGACATGTTTTTAATGGATTTGGAGTCAAGATAGGACATTTTTAATACATTTAGGATCTGAACAAAACATTTAATAGACTAGAGATGAAAACGGAATGAAATTAAATGTTAGGGATCATTCATGCAATTTACCCTCAACAAAAATCAATATCGAGTAGGATCGGTAGGATTTTTTGATCCTATGATCTTACGATCTTAGTCGTGATCTTACCACGATCATACCATGCCTTCGATTCTACAACATTTTGATAAGGATTTCTATGTTATGATTGTAGAATCGTACGATCCTATGATCAGGATCACGATTTTAACAACTTTGCCATCCACCCTGTAAAGGCTCTCTAAGTACTTCTCCAAGCTCAAATGTCGAGGTAAGTAAATCCCAAATTATTTTCCTTAAATAAGTTTTATTAAACAAGGAAAGCAAGCTAGGTAAGGTTAAGTTAAGTTCCAAAGTATAATTGGCACCTAAAGGGCAAAATGGGTAAAATGGGCAAAATGGTAATTTTTACCCAAATCAGTGGCATGAGAGTAATTTCTCATGCAAGTGTTTTGAGCTCAATAAGTTAAGACTATAAGTGTTTCTAACAATTTGAACCAAAAGTAAAAGTTAAGGGTGAAAAATGCACCAAGTGAGAAATTAAGCTATTATGTCTTACAATGGCGTAAGTGGCTTAAGGGCAAAGTATTTGGGAAAGAAAAATCTTTCTATGAGTCCAAGGAGTGATGATGTGGGAAGATTTTAGGTGGCCTAACTGAATCAAAGCTAAGTTCAATGGCCAAAGTGTCAAGTGGAGGAGAATTGGGCTAAGTGGGGGAGTTGAGATATTTTTTTAGGAAGGAGGATGATACTATTCATCATCTCCTCCATTCACCATTTTCATGGCTCTCTCTCCTCCATAGCTCCTCCTCATCAAAGCTCTGAAATCACCCAAAAATTTCATGAAAATTGAAGGTCTTAAAGCCAAACCCAATAAGCCCTTAGCTCATTTTTTGTGGAATTGGTGCATTTGAGCTTGGTTTTGAAAGTTTTTAGTTCAAACCCTAAGGTAAGCATCTTTGATCTTTGTGGGTTAGTTCTACACTTGTTAAATGGTTAGAAATGATTTTAATCTCGTGCCCTTGGTGTCCAAGTTAGTTGAATTCAAGCTTGGAACTCAAAGGAACTCCATTAAACTCATGTGTGCATGTTGCTTGCTTCTTGCTTTAAGGATGATTTGAGGTAAGGCATTTAAGTTAATTCAACTCAAATAATATATAGAAATGTAGTATTACATGTGGGAATGAAGTAGAAACAAGACCATGTGAATTGGCTTTGGGAATCGAAAGGTTAGGTAAATTTTGTACAAGTTCACGCACAGTCACGCAATGCTGGAAAAGCATTGGCGGTGACACAGGTTGGCGATGCGTCGTCGGTGATTTTCCAAGATACCCGAGGACTGATGTCGTTGGCGATGCATCACCGAAGGCATCACCAAGGCACAAGTCTCTTAAGCTTAGGCCATCCTAAAAATGTCTCAATCTCTCGGTTATCATCCCTAAGCTATTTTAAGATGTTTTGTAGCTTTGGTTGGGTCTAGAACTCATTCCTCAATTGGGAATTATGTATTATTTAGGTGGGGGCTAAGTGATGTGGTTAAGGTAGGGTAAGGAATGATGACTAAGGAGGTTAAAGTGCTCGAGTTGTTAAAGAAGCACTAAGGGGATAAAGGTGGGTTTCGACATCTTCATTGGCCCAAATGGGAGGTCTTAGAACTTTGAACAATGAAAGGGAAGCCTAAGAGGATCCTAACCAAATATTGTGGGTTTGATAAGTAAGCCATTAAGGAGCCATAAGCTAAGCTTCATGAGCCTGGCAAGTCGGACCACATAAGTTAGCTACCCTACACAATAAGTTAAGGGGAAAAGACAGGTAAGAGGGGAGTAAGTGATGACTTACTCTAAGTAGCTCGTCAGAAGAGCAAGGTTGAGTAAGCAATGACTTACTCTAAGGCGCTCGTAAGAGGCCTTCATGGGTTTGGTTATATGCTAGCATAGGATACAAAGGCCAGTATCCAAGTACCCTAGCCATAATAGCTCATGAGAAGTCTTACACCTATGGGTGTAAGGAAGTCCTAAGTGCATTTGCATGTGCATATTTCATTCATTCATCCATCCTTCCATTATTTGTATTGTTTGTCATTCTTATTCTCGTTTCTGGTTGTGTTGTTGGATGCTTGTTTGTTTTGTATGTTATATATATATATATTTGTATGGTTGTTGTGCTTTGCATGCTTGCACTTGTTTTCCTCTATAGTTGTCAAATTCCTTATTGAGTACTTTTTAGTGCTCACTCCTTAAGTGTTATGTAGGTGTTAAGCGAGCTAGTCAGACTTAACAGTTGATAAGAGGCGACTATTAAGGCTAAGTTTTATTAGTTTGAAGGTATTCTCTAAGTAGGAAACTTTATGTTTCTAAGTTACTTGTGACATAAGCTAGTACTGACCAAAGTGTTTGCCTTACAATTTCAGGCTAAGTGAGTATAAGGAAAGTGTGGCTCATCACTTAAAGCTAGCTTGCTTGGATGAAAAGCTAAGGATGGATCTTAGTAGATATAAGTTGCTTATTTTACATGTATGATATTTTCATACAAAAAGATTACCTCTACAGTTACATTTGGGTGCATATAAGAATTGATATGTATGCACATAATTGTAGCTTGAAGTTAAAGCAACTAAATTTTTTACGTATTGGCTTGTTTTGAATTGTGTATTCATTAACTACAGCGGCACTATTTTCATTGTTATTTTTATTTATTATTATTTCATAGCCAGGGCAATGCATGCATATTTTCTATGTAAGGTAGGCTAAGTAACTAGTTGCACGTAATGATTTAAGATACTTCACGAGTAATAACTTGCCAATTGTAACCTAAATAGGATCATTGTTCCCTAAAAGTCTACTAATGGTAGTAAATTCGTGGCCCTAAGACCTTGGTCGGCCACAGTTAGTATCAGAGCAGGTCAATGGTCCTAGTAGAGGCAATAGGTGACTAAGATCCAAGTGTGTCCATGTGCTACGTATGGTTAATACTGCTTTTAGGTATTCCTGGAGTTGTCATCTGGCTTTGGTCGCAGATATATCGGCTGGGACCTAGTAAGGTTCTAGTATTAAGGCAAGGGACTTGATGCCCTGCAACATCTTCGTTGTGTGACGTGATGAGACCGGGAGGGACTTCCAGTGAAGGAGAACGCCTAAAGTGTATGTTTCCCAGGATGACCTACCTGAAACACTCAGAAAACAGGGGTTAGGAGATCCCCGGAGTCTTTTTCCGGGGAGGAGCCTTCGACGCCCAAGTTAGTTTTTTGGAAGTGGAGAGGAAGCACTAAGGGCCAAGGATTCTTGCCTGTTATCTCTTTTTCGTGGGAGTTCCCAAAAAAGATCCATTTGTGAGACCATTTCCTGAGTATATATAGGAGGATGTGGCCCATTCAGATCGCGACACGTGTTCGGTCGGATGTAATTCGTACCTTCTAAGCGTGGGGGCCTCTAGCCGCTTGTAGGCTCCTCGGGCCATGGGCTAGGGTAGGCATAGTCCTACATGATAGGATGTGGACAGTCCCGACGTGTCAGAGCGCATATGAGGGCGGCGTGTAGCGTGTCCAGGTGACATGTCAGAGGCTCCTTAAATGCTTCTGCCGTACCACTGAGGTCCCTTTACTCGAGGTCGTCCCTCGGAGCAAGGGCCCTTCTTCCAGAGTCATGCCAGTAGTTTGGGAGATTCCCTAGCACTGAGGCTCCTTGTTCGGGGGATTTTCTCCTGCCAAAGGTAGCTGGTCCTTCTCTCCAAAGGTGATTCGGCCACCCGTCCGAAGGGGGCAACGCACTATCTTTCCGAGGTCGTAGCTACCGTCCTCAAGGGTGCTGGCCGGCTACTGAAGTCGTATGCTCGAGGCGCCAGACTTCATCCCTTTCGAGGTCTGCGCAGGTACTCCTTGTAGGTGACACTCGACTTACCGAATGCGGTACTTGACCTCAGTTCACGGGCTACAAGGGCGATAGCCCTTCGGCTATCACATGCCCCCCCTCAGGAAGCCGAAGTGGAGACTTCGGCTTGTAGGCCTTCTGGAGGCCCTTCTCAGGACTCGGAGTGTGACATTCACGGAAAAGGCACTTCATTGTCCGAAGGCATGCCCTGTCCAGTCAGATGTCACTGTCTGCCCTTTGGTGTCCTCGAGGTGACCAATCTCTTTACTTTTTCTGCTGTTTAGTGAACCGTCACGCCTCATAACCAGGCGTGTTAGTGTGGAGCTATGTGCCCTGATTTTCAGGGTGTCAGAAAGCGTGGCCTAATTTCTCGCGCTGGTTGACAAGTGGCAGGCACTGGTTGGGGGATGGTCACGTCGGTTAGACCAGCCACCTCTTTTCACTTGCGAGGAGTAGTTATGGCGATGATTCGCCTTCGCAGAGCAATTATGACGTCGATTCGGTTACCCTTCTTCGGTTTATATAAACCTTCCTCCGTCATAATCTTCTTCTTCTTTCTCTTTGCTCTTGCTTTGCTTTTGTCTGTTTTCATCATTTCTCATCTTTCTTTGCGGCGACGTTCATGGTGGAGCGATTTCCGGCCACCATTCACGACGACGTCTTCAAATCCTGATTTCGGCAAAACTTTCAGTGGGTTTTGATTCTAAGGTTCCTTCGGTTTTCTTACTTTTTTCTAGCTTCCCAAAGTCGCTTTTCTTCTTTCCGAGGTCCCTTTTTTAGCCAACCATGTCTTCGCCTGTTCCTATTATGTCTGTTGCACCTGTTCCCGAGAGCTAGCAGCCTCTCATGTCCCACGCTTATTACTCTACTTCGGAGAAATTAGAGAAGTGGACAACCAAATTTTTCCCTCCTCTTATGCCATCACCAGACTATCTCATCCTGGGCATTTTAGTTTCATGAGCGATAAAGATGAGGTTACCGTCTTCCGTGCCCAACTGAACGCCGAACTTCGATTTCCTCCACCGAAGATGATTTACGACTTCTGCCAATTTCATGGCATAGCCGTGAATCAACTTCCTTCAAACTCATACTGTTATTTCAATGCCATCCTCTGTATGTGCAGGGTCTTCAGAATAGAACCCCATTTTATCCTGTTCATGCAGTACTACAGGCTCTATTCGATCCTGAAGGGTGGCTTTTATTTCATGCTACCTTGGGGATCTAGGAGCAAAAAATTCATGTTCACCTTCGCTACTAAGGATAGCTGGCGAAGGTGGCGAAGGAAGTTCTTCTTCCTATAGGTGGTGGAGGCCTAGTCGCACGTTCCGACTAAGTGGGCTTGGGGAAAGCTGGAGACGGATGTCGTGGACCCCAAGAAGCTACTAACTCCCGAGTTGGCGGCGAGGTTTGCAAACTTCGACAGACGTATCTGTGCTATCGCCGACTGGGATGCCGAGGTCTCTCCACGCTCGCTCTACCCCTTCCCCATCATGTGGAAGCTCATGACCGAGGAGATCCTTCGTGAGTTGGGGGTAGTTAAGGAGCACAAGATGGATCTCGTCATGCCAGCTCCTGCCATCGAGGGGAAGGAGTCTTGGCTAGTGAAGCTCCTTCAGGAGGAGCTCACTTATGAAGCCTTTTTTCGAAAGTAAGTTTCCTTTCAAAGTTTTCAGTATAAGTATCTGTCTGGACTCACACTGATGTTTTCCTTCTTTTTCAGAGATGGGCGACGAGTCTGTTGCCTACAATAAGTCCCTCTTCCTCGGCCAAGCCGAGAAGGGGGAACAAACGAAGAAGGGCGTCTCCAAAAGGCGCAAGACTACAGGGAGCGGACCGTCTTTGGCCAAGAAGGCGAAGAAGGACATCCTTCTTCCACCCCCAGGAGATGTGGCGGAGGTCGGCGGTGAGCCTGAAACTCCCGCCGAGGTTTCTGCCGGGATGGCCACTGTTGCTGCTTCTTTGAGTCCCGCCACGTCGGTGGATCTTTTGGGCTCTTTGGCAGGGGGTTCCTCTGCCGAGGAGTTGGAAAAACACCGAAGAGACAAAGGCAAACATATCCCTACTGACATGGAGGAGGTCCGGGACTCTGATGACGACGTCGCTGAGGTTGCGCCAGGTTTGTCTCTTATCCCTTTTTTAACACTTGTAATCTTATAGATTTCATAGTTAAGGAGTTTTGCCTGATGAGACGTATGCTTCTTATTTTGCAGAGGAACTGGCGCCCTTAACTTGGATGGTTGAGCGTACCCGAAGGCGGGCTCTTCGGGATTCCCACATCCCGAAGGGCAAGGTTCCAAGGAAGCCGTTCTGGTCTTTCACGGAGGACATGAATCTGTTCTCCAAGGATTGCCAGGAAATGGCTCCCCAGATGGCGAGGGGCATGCTCACTTAGGCTTCCTTCAAGGCAGTTGCCAAGGAGTGCGCCACCGAGGATGGCCTTGCTGCCAAGGTGTCCGAGCATGCTACCCAGGTAGTTCTTCAGGCCTCTTCATTTTCCCTCCCACTTTTTGTCTAAGTGTCTTGGCTTTCCCTATGCCAATTTAATTGAGTAACCCCTTTTTGTTCGCAGCTTTTGGGGTATAGTGGATACCTCCGAGCTTGGGCAGCGAAGCAGTCTTCGGTCTGAGCTTGGGCCGAAGATAAGCTGGAGAAGGCCAGGGTCTTCTGTGCTAGCTCGGTTGTGAAGAATGCTGAGTTGAGCCGGATAGCCAAAGAGGAGGTTGCCAAGCTTCGGGAGGAATTCTTGAAGGGCCAGGAGGAGCTCCTGAAGGATTTCTCTAAGAAGATGTCCGACCTTGGTGAAAAGGTTGTGAGTCTGGCCTCGGCCAACAAAAAGGAGAAAGAAGAAGATTCTGCTCTCCTAGCGAAGGCGCTTGCTGACAATGCTGAACTCCAAGCCAAGGTCGATTCTCTGAAGAAGGGTTCAAAGAAGAAGAAGAAGATAAAGGAGCTGGAGAAGGAGGTTACAGATCTTCAGACTGAGGTAAACGACTTAGACGTCGAGAAAGACAAGGTCGTTCAGGCAACCAAGATTGCCTTTCAGGACAGCTTCTGCCTAGCTCGCCATCAAGTTTTGAAGAAATATCTGGATCTCGACCTTTCCTTCCTGGCTACCCTGGATATTCCCGAGGGGCCTCAGTGGACTTGGTCAAAAATCGAGCTCCTTAACCTGTCATTCGCCCCTTCTCCTACACTGAAGGCGGCGGCTAAAGACATAGGTGCCGGAGCTTCCCATGACGCTGGAGTCCCTTAGATATTCTAGGACCTTTGTCTTCTTCTTTTTCCTTGTAATTTTTCTTCTTATAACCTTCGCCTTGTACCAAGGCCTTCTTCAATAAATTTTCCTTCCTTCATAATTTGGTTAAGTCTTTTGAGCAATATTTTTGTTTCCCAGTTGTCCCGACCACTTTTGGTCAAGGGACTTCGGAAAGGTATGTTTTGCTCGTTTCATCGGCCAACCCTCGGGTAAACGTTCGTTGTTGATGAATTCCCTTAGGCAAATTTTAGCCTGCCTTCGTCGGCCGTGCTTTATAGACTTCACCCTTTTTTTTTTAGGCATATAACCCCATCAACTTCGAAAGGAAAATGTGACTTTCGGGAGTGCATGTTTCAGCTTTGTTCGGCAAGTAGTCTCAGATGGGAGAAAACTTCTGTACTTAGAAAAAATTCCTAACTTGTACAATTTCTCCTCAAAAATTCTAAGTATAGAATTTCTTTAAGGCATCCGAGTGCCATGTATTTTTTAGTTCTCCCCCTTTGGTGTCGCCAAGCTTGTATACTCCCTTGCGGACCTCATCAAGGACCAAGTAAGGCCCTTTCCAGTTCGGCCGAAGTACCCCATGGGACGGTCTTCGGGGTTCAAATTTGGCCTTTTGGAGGACGAGGTCTCCTTTCCTTATTCCTTTTGGGCTAACATGCAAGTTTGAGGCTATGGTCACCCTTTGTTGAAAGGCCTTTCTTCTGAGCTCAGCCACCTCTCTATGTTCATCAACTAGGTCGAGCTTAGTTCTTAACCCGAGGTCGCTTCCACTTTCATCGAGCACTTGTATTCTGACTGATGGCCATACTACCTCGATAGGGATAATGGCCTCTATATCGAAGACGAGCGAAAAAGGCGTTTCACCCGTGGCTCTTTGGGGTTTTGTCTGTGTTAGTGTTGTGCCCAAAAGCCAATCATGAGATGATTGTAATTTTGCACATTGAGTCATGATATTTTATTAAGGCATCAATCCAACAATTATGTTTGTTGTTTTGTTTCTGCGTAACTTAAAAAACATAATCGTAACCCTAGAATAATGATATTCTTAAACGTCCCTGGTCTAGTATTATTGTGGAGCGGGTTGCAATAATGCATAATGACTAGCATATGTGGAGACTAATATGAGATATGTAATCTACATATGGGTACAAGTTGGAGAACTTGTGAATTGGACCGACCCACCATGAGAACACTACATGGATCGTTATATGAGTGTCATAAGTGATTCTCATAGTGATCATGGTATATGTAGTCCTTTGACCTAAGATCATCAAGGTTCCCTACATGTGAGTTACATACTTTGATACTTTCCTTTGTTGCTCGTAACTAAGTGAACTTGAAGGAGCTCATTGGGTATGTCACATATCATGCGGAGGGATTTGTATGATCAAGATGGGATTTGTCCCTCCTATGTAATTGGAGTGATATCTTCGGGCCCCTTGATAGAGTAAGACTTAGAAAATGCATGGCCATGCTCAGATGAGTTGATATATGATATCAATGTCATCAGTTTAAGTTGGTCTACTCGGTAATCAAGAAACCAAAGATTGGGCTATATGAGAGTGACACATTCCATGTCTCGTGCTTAGTCTTGATATCTTGGACAAAGGGACAATGGCATATATCGGTGATGATCATAAAGGTTTACTCGAATCATCGACAATCTTGTCACTTGGGTAGCAATGATGTGTTGCTAGACACCGCTCATTGCTTATGATCATAAATGTGATTTATGATCATTGCCAACATGATAAAAGTCTATTGGGTCGCACATATAGAGCTATCTGGATCATTAGAGTGCATGGGCTAATTATTTGGGTTATGGTTTCACTTTAATTTCGTATTAATAATGGGCTCAAGAGTTGAGCCATTATTAAGCCCGAAATTAAATCCTAATTGGATTAGGGCTTTGAAATCCATTAGGCCTGGAAGTTGAGTCTCACTATAAATACAACTTCTAGTGAGAAATTCGTAGTTCTTCTTGCCCTAGCCTCCAGAAAGGATAGCTTCTACCAGGACATGGTGGAAGCGTGGTGATCCCGAGAGGCTCGTGTGGATACCATAGAGAGCCTGAACACGTCAACTGTTCAGGTTTTGTGATTCGACTCTACAGTTGAGTGAGAGATCTCAACCAAAAATTAGGTATGAAAATTTTTGAACACCCGGTTTACCCCGTTTCACTTGGATCCTGGAGAGTTTCGGCTAAATTCCGCTGAGCTGCTTGGCTCCCGAAACCCATCAGTCTGATAGCTCCACAACACACTAGGAAGTTCTCCTGGCCGTTTTCCCTTTGCTTCCCCCAATCTCTTTTTCAGACCATCTTTTATGGTTCTGTTGGATACCTCTACTTGTCCGTTGCTCTAAGGGTAAGCTACCGGGGTGAAGTGCATCTTTATTTCGAGGTCGGTGATGAATTCTTGAAATCCTTTGTCAATAAATTGGGACCCATTGTTGGCCACTATCACCCTCGGTATGCCGAATTTGCATATGATGCTTTTCCAGACAAATTTTTGTATTTCCTTTGCCAAAATAGTTGCTAGGGGCTCTGCCTCCACCCATTTGGTGAAGTAGTCCACTGCAACCACGCAGAATTTCACTCCTCCAGGTGCTGTCGGGAGTGGCCCGATGAGGTCAATGCCCCATGCTGCAAAGGGACAGGGGTAGTCAGCCGAGGTTATTAATTCCGAGGGCAACCTTTGAACGTTGGCATGTCTTTGGCAACTGCCACATTTTTGGACAAACTGTCTTGCGTCCTTTCTTAAGGTGGGCCAAAAATACCCTTGGCGGAGTATCACTCCTGCCAAAGCGTCAGTCCCGATGTGGGAACCGCAAATTCCCTCGTGGACTTCCTCGAGAATTGTCTGAGTATCCTCTTTGCTAACACACCTTTGCAATGGACTAGCGTATCCCTGTCGGTACAGTTCTTCCCCGATTAGGAAATATCGTCCGGATCGTCTTCGCACTTTTGCTGCTTCGCGAGGGTCATCAGGAAGCTCCGAGGTTGTAAGGTACCTCTTTATAGGATTCTCCCATCCATCTTCCGAGGCCGCTATGCTCATTATCGCAATGCTCGGGTGGCTTAGTACTTCGGTGAACCTCTTTGATTTGGCCAGACTGTCTGCTTCGGCATTGTTTCGCCAAGGTACATTTTTTATTTGGACCGTGTCGAACTCCTGGATGAGCTTTGACACAAGCTCATGGTACTTTGCCAAAGTTGCATCTTTTGCGCTATAATCTCCCGCCATCTATCAGACCACCAGTTGAGAATCACTGTGGGCCTTAAGGTTCCTTATACCAATATTTCTAGCAAGGCGCAACCCTGCTAAGAGGGCCTCATATTCTGCCACATTGTTAGTGACATTAAACCTGAATTTGATGGCTTTCAGTACTTCCATGCCTTCGGGGCCGCGAATAACTACCCCAGCTCCCTGGTGCTCGAAGCCATAAGCCCCATCTACAAATAGAGTCCATTCTGGCTCACTTTTTCCGAGGTCCGATTGATCATCTTCGGTAAAAGGCACTTCGGCAATGAAGTCTGCCAGAGCTTGGGCTTTTATTGCTTTCCTTGGCTTGTAAGTAATATCATACTCGCCGAGCTCTATGCACCACTTGGAAAGCCTTCCTAAATGGTCCACTCTCTTCATGACATCCCGAAGAGGTAGGTTACTTCGGATAATGATGGGGTGAGCTTGGAAATATGGACGCAGTCTTCTGCTTGCTAGTACCAGGGCATAGATAGCTTTTTGCAGTAGGGGATATCTGATTTCGGCGCCATGCAGGGACTTGCTCACATAGTATACTGGCCATTGCACCGCTGCCTCTTCCTTCACTAGAACCGAACTTAGTGCTTTTTCAGCAACAGCGAGGTATAGCACAAGGGGTTCTCCTTCTCGTGGTTGCCGAAGAGTGGGTAGACGGGCCAGATAAACTTTGAGCTCTTCCCAGGCCTTCTGGCAACCCTCATTCCAAGGATGGTCATTGTTTCCGAGGTTGCCACCATTTTTCGCTGCCTTGGTGAGAACCTTAAAGAATGCTCGGCAGTGATCCCCATACCTGGAGATGAATCTGCTAAGGGATGTTATCCTCCCCGTGAGCCTTTGCACATCTTTTGTTATAACAGGAGTTCAGAAATCAAGTAGCGCTTTGACTTTTTCCGGGTTGGCATCGATGCCTCTTTTCGATACCACAAATCCGAGGAATTTTCCCGAACTTACGCCGAAGACGCACTTTTCAGGATTGAGACGAATTCCGAATGCTCTAAGTTGGTGGAAAGTTTCCTCCAAATCGGCAATATGACTGCTGAGCAACTTGCTCTTGACTATCATGTCATCAACGTAGACTTCCATGTTCCTCCCTATTTGGTCATTGAAGACCTTGTTCATCAGCCTTTGATAGGTGGCTCCGGCATTTTTAAGCCCGAAGGGCATTTTGACGTAACAGTACATACCGACTTTGGTGATGAAGGCAATTTTTTCCTCATCTTTGGGGTTCATCTTGACTTGATGATACCCACTGAAAGCATCGAGGAAGCTCAGGAGTCCGTATTCAGCGGTTGAGTCTACCAATTGATCTATCGGTGGGCGGGGATACGAGTCTTTAGGGCAAGCATCATTTACATTTCGGAAATCGATGCACATTCGGAGCTTGTTGCTCCCTTCTTTTGTGGCAATGACCACATTGCTTAGCCATTCGGGGTATTTGACTTCCCTGATTACACCTGCTTCTATCAAGTGCTGGACTTCGGTTTTGACGAAGTTGTTTTTGTGTGCCGAGAGGCTTCGCTTCTTTTGGCGGACAGGCTTTGCCTCTGGGCTCACTTTAAGACTATGTTGTACTACGCGAGGGTCTACCCCAGGCATGTCTTTCGGCGAGTAGGCGAACAGATCTTTATTCATTAGTAGGAAAGATACAAGTTTTTCCTTGTCACCTTCGGTGAATTTTTTCCCTATTCGGGTATTTCGGCCTGGGACAAGCTCTATTTCTTCCGTTTCTACCTTCTCAGGATCTTCTGTTCCTTGTTCTTCTGACTCTTGCGTGGGCAGAACCTTCATTTCCGTGGTCTGCGCGCAGTTCGTCACTGGGGCTTTTCTTGCCTTTACGAACACCTTTCTCACCTCCCCCTGGTCGATGAAGACCTCAGCATCTCCATCCTTGGTGGCGAAGGTGACAGTTAGGTACTTCACATCCGGGCGAATGTGGAGGTTTCCTTGTGTTTGCCTCCCAAGAATGGCGTTATATGACGAAGGGACATCGATGACGATGAACCTTGTCATTACGGAGGCAAACAGCTCATTTTTGTTGTTTGCTGAAGTTCCCTTCAGCATCAGAGGAAGATCTACCCACCCGAGGACGGGGAGTTCGGATGGCCCTACTCCAAAAGTGGGAGAAGTGACGGACTTGAGGTCACTCCTTGATATCCCCAAGCTCGGTAGCAGGTGTGAGAATAGGACGTCTGCGTTTGAGCCATCATCAAGCAGTACTCTCTTGACGTCCCAGCTTCCTATCCTTGCCATAATCAGCAGTGGATCATCATGAGGAAAAATGACAGTGGACCCATCCTTCCGAACAAGCTTCTTTGATGGATTCCCATACTCCATCACCGAAATCTCTCTGGCCTTTCTTTTTCTTTCCGCCGACGGCAGTCCTGTTGTGATCATTTGTATTACTCCTGCCGGGGGCGGTGGACGCTTTTTCGGACTTCGGTTTCGACGCCTGTCGGAGTCGTACTCTTCGTCATCTCCCTTTCCCTCTTCTTCCCTCCTTCCCTTTGGGGAGGGAATCCGCAGGTAACGCCGGAGCTGACCTTGCTTTATTAGCGACTCTATGTATTTCCTCAGTTGGAAGCAGTCCTCGGTATCATGCCCGTGGTCCCGATGGAATTGGCAGAATTTTTTCATGTTCTTCTTGTTGTCCGAGGTCATGGCCTTCGGTCGTTGAATCTGAGTTCCTTGCCTTTCCATCGCCATCAGGATGTTCGTCCTCGTGGTGTTCAGGGGAGTGAAGGCCATTGGCTTCCTTCCCTTAAACTTCCGAGGTCGCCCCCCTGGTTCAGCTGGGTAGCGAGTTTGCTGGCTTGGTCCCTCGGTGCGAATATGATCAGGTCTCGGGCCTCCCATTCTCAGTTCTTCGGCAGTCATGTGCTGCTCTGCTCTTCGGTAAAATTCACCGAGTGTGTCGGGGGGATCCTTGGAGAATTCATAGAACAGCTGGGAGTCTCTCCGAAGTCCTCGTGTCATGGCCAGGATACGTATTTCTGGCCTGAAGTCTGGGACACTTAGAGCTTCCCTGTTGAACCTTTCGACATAGTCGCGAATGGTTTCCCCATTTTTCTGCGCTAGGTCAAACATTTGGACTGGCATCTTCGCCGTTGGACGGCTTCCGATGAACTGCTGTGTGAAGGCGGTGGACAATTCTTGGAACTCCATGATGTTTCCAGGAGCTAGTGAGTTGTACCATGCTGTGGCCGGCCCAGCAAGGGTGACCTCAAAGCACTTGCACAGGGTAGCATCATCAGCACCGTGCAGCACCATGCTGCGCTTGTATTTAGTCAGATGAGCCTGGGGGTCAGTTCGGCCATCGTAGGTCTCTAACCGAGGTACCCGAAAATCACTCGGCATAGGTGCCTCGACTACTGCTTGGGTGAATGGTGATTCGTCTCCATTGAAAGACTCCGACAACCTAGCCCAAATAGGCTTTTGAGCTACCTGCCTCTCCACTCTTTCTAGTCTCTTTAAAATTTTCTCCATGAGGAGGGTGGCACTGGGCTCTTCTTCCTGCAGCCTATAGGCTTCTAGGAAGGAGACTGACGTCTCCTTTTTGGGGAATGACTTCGATGCTGAGGAGATGGTGACTTTCCTTCAGGTGAGGAACTCCTTCGGTGGAGAACTCTGGGTTGCTTTGGCCTTGTTTCTCCCATAGGTAGCGCCCTGAGGGGTATATTTTCTGTTGAGGACTCATCGCATTGATCCCCACTTCCTGAACTCCAATGAGTTGATCGGGGGCTCTTCTCCTGCCGGGGTGCTGGTGAAGAGGGCCTCTGTCCCGGAGTCGGCTGTGGCCACCTTTGGTCTAACTGCTGCGTCATTTCGGCCACAACAGAGCGTTGGAATTCGCACAGGAAGCCCATATTAATAGTCAGAGGATGTTAATCCTCAGGTGAGGAAGTCCCTGCTACATCTTGTTCGGTTGCCGGTTGAACTTTTGGCACGGACGGGGGCTTTGGAAGTCCCTTCTCCTTAGAACGCCGAGTTTCAATGACGGTGACCTGGGGGTGGTTTCCCACAGACGGCGCCATATGATGCCCTGCAGCATCTTCGTTGTGTGACATGGTGAGACCGGGAGGGACTTCCAGTAAAGGAGAACGCCTAAAGTGTATGTTTCCAAGGAGGACCTGCCTGAAACACTTAGAAAACAAGGGTTAGGAGGTCCCCGGAGTCTTTTTCCGGGGAGGAGCCTCCGACGCCCAAGTTAGTTTTTTGGAGGTGGAGAGGAAGCACTAAGGGCCAAGGATTCTTGCCTGTTATCTCTTTTCGTGGGAGTTCAAAAAAAAGATCCATTGGTGAGGCCATTTCCTGAGTATATATAGGAGGATGTGGCCTGTTTAGATCGCTACACGTGTTCGGTCGGATGTAATTTGTACCTTCTGGGCGTGGGGGCCTCTAGCCGCTTGTAGGCTCCTCGGGCCACGGGCTAAGGTAGGCATAGTCCTACATGATAAGACGTCGACAGTCCCGACGTGTCAGAGCGCATATGAGGGCGGCGTGTAGCGTGTGCGGGTGACATGTTAGAGACTCTTTAAATGCTTCTGCCGTACCACTGAGGTCCCTTTACTCGGGGTCGTCCCTCGGAGTGAGGACCCTTCTTCCAGAGTCATGCCAGTAGTTCGAGATATTCCCTAGCATTGAGGCTCCTTGTTCGGGGGATTTTCTCCTGCCAAAAGTGGTTGGTCCTTTTCTCCAAAGGTGATTCGGCCACCCTTCCGAAGGGGCCAACGCGCTATTTTTTCGAGGTCGTAGCTACCGTCCTCATGGGTGCTGGCCGGCTACCGAAGTTGTATGCTCGAGGCGCCAAACTTCATCCCTTCCGAGGTCTGCACAGGTACTCCTTGTAGGTGACACTCGACTTACCGAATGCGGTACTTGACCTCAGTTCGCAGGCTAAAAGGGCAACAGCCCTTCGGCTATCAGGACTGAGCAAAGGTCCAAGTGGCCCTATGGTATTAGCTATAGGGAAGGTGGTGATTTTGTTGTACATCCTAGTAGTACTATGATGTGAGTAACCCAGAGAGCATACCTAACCCTCAAAATAGGAGAGACCATGGTTGATGCCTAATGGTTAAGGGTTGAAGTCTGGTAAGGCCTACTAGTATACTGGGACCAAGTGAGGAATCCCCACCCTGAGGGTAAGATTGAGGTCAAGAAAATGTCTACAGTTATATGGATAAGAACAAAATTGGACGAGTAGTCAAAGAGCTCAAAGGTAAGGGCCAAGGAACACTAAGTTACTAAGGGTACATCGAGGCCAAGTGAACCATCAATTCCTAATGGCAAAGGTGACATGGATACTAAGAGGGTAATAGACCATGGGGTAAGGGCTAAGGTGCAATAGGACCATGCGTGCACCCAGGCCAAGAGAATAACATCTCCACCTCAAGGTAAGTTAAGGCCCAAAACTAGAGCTCGGGTAAGGACCATTTAATTTGGAGTCCATGGAGGCCAAGGAGGAACATCATAAACCGAAAAAGGGGACTATATGCCAAGTACATGGAATTGAGGAAGATAAAGGATTAAGAGCAAGAATATGCTGGAAGTCAAAGCCTAAATAAGGCTAAGCTTAAGAATGACTCAATCACCGGGGAAGCACTGCCAATACTCAATGACAACCAAGAAGACTTACTCGGACCAATTGATTAGTCAAGGACCAGACAACAAAGAGAGGTACCTTTAAGTTTACAGCATAACAGTAAATAGTTTTATTATTTAAACTGCTATGACTGTGGTTGTGACTAGCCTGCCTAGAAAGCTAGGTTTGTGAATGAAGTGTGGGTAAGTGAACCCACAAGAGCCCAGGAAAGATAAGTTTTGATTAAACCCTTAGAGTGGTTAAGGTTTTGCTTAGAAACTTAGGGGTAGCGGGTATGCAATGATTTGTGGTTATGGTTTACTATTTAGTGTGGAAATGCTTAGGAAGAGGATCTGTTAAGGGGCATAAAGGCTGACTTAACCGTGCCGGTCATAAATGACCCTTGGGAGTATTTTAAGGGTAAGGGTGACTTGCACAGAAGAGTTAGTAAGTCATGACATGAGTTAAGCCTTAAGTTGATCGAACTTGTACCTATGGTGTAAGAAGTACTTTATGTACTATAGGGACAGTTTAAGGAATGACAACTCTAAGACAGGTATGACTGGTCCAATTCTGAAAAGTGTTACACACTAGTTAATAAGGGTTACCAAGTAAGGCAAGATTGAATTCTCCAAGCATCTGCATCTAAGGTAAAAAGGTTTATAAAGCTAGGAATTAACTTTAGGAACCTGAAATTGCAAGTGAAGAAAAATTAAGTGGTTACCTAAAGACTCACGATAATTACAAGAAGTTGGTTAAGCAAAGGGTGAGAACCATAACCCACAGGTCTCAGAAATGTGAAGTTTTTTTTAAAGGTGTAGTTCCTTAAGGATGGTAATCCGTTCATTTTGGTAAGTTAGTCAAGGTTCAAAAGTTAACCTGAGCCTTAAAGACCAAAAAGGTAACATTTGAATCCCTAAGAAATTGCAACCCAAAGTCGGAGTGTAAGGGAAAGCCATGAAAGCACCGCCAGCCGAATGGCTTTAAGGGCAACTCAAGTGAGTTAAATAAGAGTTGTCCTAAATGGATTTGAAACCGAGACCTTTAGCTTACAAGACCACCCATTGAGATTGAATGAACTCCAAGTAGTAGACTTATGCATAGTATTTTCTCTATAGTCTGTGTCGACTTAAGCCTGCTCGTGAAGAGTAAAAGTGAATTGGGCAGTGTTCTCAAACGTTTGGGAGTTCAATCATTTGAGATAGTGGGGGCTCATTGTGGGCTTGAAGGAGCTAAGAAAACTTTAAGCCAAAGGGCTAAGTGTGTGGACCTAACTTAACTTAAAGGTTTGTAAGAAAGAGGACCCGAAGGTCCAAAGTGTACTTCACTATCAAACAGGTAAATCAGAAAGAATCAGTAAAGGTATTGATAGGTGTAAATGCCAAGTTAAGGTCTTAAATTTAGAGAAGCTGAAGATAGAGCTAAGTGTGAGTAGAGGTAATATCATTACTAGTGGATTCAAGGAAACTGAAAGTTTAGGTTTCTTGAAAATTTAGTAAGCATGCTAAGCCTAAGAAATTTATGGGATTCTTTATTTTCCTAAGGGGTAAAAAGTTACCTAAGTAGTTTAAGAGTCTAGGTATGGTTAGCTGATGACTAAGAAAGATTCTTGAATAAGTAGGTAGCCAAGAAAAGAACCAAAACCCCCAAGGTAAGATTGTTGAAGCTAAGGTAGTTGGAACAACCTTTTGAGTCTCTAAAGTTGAGTTGCTAAATAATAGCTTTGAATCAATAAGGGCCCATGAGAATGAGTCATAGGGAATGCTCTATGAGATCTTAGTGTTCGAAGAAACTTCAAGTGCCTAAGTGAAATGTAGGCCAAAAGGGTGCCAAGTATGACTTCCTCGAGCATAAGGTGGTTGTAGGTCTCATTAAAGCCTAAGGGTGCACACACTGTGGGCTATGGGTGTGTAAATCACACTAAGTAGCCATGGTGCTTAGTGCATAAAGATGGGCTAATGAGGTGACAACCTAAGAATGTGCCTAAGTATTAGGAAGCAAGGCATAGGTACCAAAGTGGCTTCAAATAAGACATAAGATTTGTAAGTCTCATTCAAGCACATTCGTTTGTTGGGAGCACTCGTGGGTAGCTGTCGGGTTGTGTTAACCCAATGGGTTTGGGATGTTAAGAAAGACCCCTTTAGATTCCATGAGAAACCAAGATAAGCATGAGGATGAATGCTAAATGCTAAGTTGGAATCAAGCAAACTGAGATTCTTGAGAAGGTCAAGAGTGTGGCATGAGTTATGGGACACAAAGTGTACCCAAGTGTATGAGCTAAAGGAGGACCATGAAAGGTTAAATGCCAAGAGTCTTAAGGGCTTCCTAATAAAAGTTAAGTAGAGCCACGGAGCCTAAGAGAACTCAATGCCAAATATACACCCAAGGTGACCAAGTAATCAAGCTAAGTATTAAGGGCCATAGTAGTGACATGTTGGGCAGTGTGGGGTATTTAAAAAACCTAAGAAAGTTGATTAATGGTGCTAAGGATTTGTCTTATGTAATTTGAAGAAACCAAAGAAATGACTATAATAGCCTAGAATACCCTATCGCCAAAGAAGGCCAACCTGATTAAGGAATAACTCCTAGGTAATAAAGAGTGAAGGAGCATGCTAAGGGTGTCTTAAGAGTTAAAGGGTAAGGAATGGATAAGTAGTAAGTCATCGAAACTGTCAAAAATAATTTTGGTTTCGCTAACAACTCAGAATAAATAAATTTGTAGTTTAGCAATAAAAACCAGGTCAAATCCCAAAGGAAATTTTTTTACTGAAAGCTTTATGTTAGAAAACTGAAATAAAAGATTTGGAGGTTTTCTTGAATCGAATGCTGAAATAAATTAATTGTAGAGTTAAAATAAAATTAACCAATATAAAAAAATGTTTAATTCAAGGTTAATTATCCATTCCAATTACACAGTTGATCATCGAACAAAAATAATTCTTAATTCAAGTAAATAAACTGGACTTTCTTTAAAGCTAAAAAGAATCCAAGGAATTCAGCAGTAAAATAAACCAGAAAAAGCTTCAGATTAATTTTTTAATTTTGAGTTACCAGATATTGAAAAGCAATTTCTAATAAACTCAAAACCAGCATGAAGAATAATGAACCAAAAAGTTTATTTTAGGCAACAATTCAAAAGCTTCAACAATTTATCCTGTCTTACTTTTCCTGAATGAACTAACCAGAAATAAAAGTAATCTCCAATCAATTTACTTGCTTCTAAATTGAATTCTTCACCTAAGCGGTTAAAAGAAAATGAAGTAAATTTGCAATCGTAAAACCAATTCAACAAACGAGAACAGGAAAATTAATTGCAATAATTCTCAACCACAAAGAAGTAAATACTTGAATTTAAAGAGAATTTAAACAAGTAAAATCAATCCTCACAACCGGTGTTGGTGATGGGAATCATCCCTAGAACTGAACCAGAAAACTACTCGGCCATATTTGAGACAAAAGCACAAGAAAAAAAAAAGATAAAAGCCTAAAATTTGCTATCCTTGTTTGCGTTCTCTTCTAGCTATTGGCGAAAATTCCCTATCCTCCGGGGAACAAAGTGCACTTAAAAAAATAGGATTTGGGCTTGATCAAATACCTCCTAGTTAGGTTGAAACTAGTCTCTTTTCTCATTGGCTACTAAGTCCGTATAAGTTGGGAGTCCCAAATTACTCAGCCCCTTCTATTCTGACTCTCCCAAGCATTTAATCAAGCACCTTGCGGGCGCCAGAAATTTGGAGCTTAAACGGCCATCTTTTAGCTCAACTTCCGTGGTTCAGGTGGAAACAAGAAAGAGAGCTGAATCCAGAACATTGGAAGCCAATTCGCTGCCTCTCACTGCCTTGAACCACTACGAAAAGAATGAAAGTGTAGCTGGCCGCGAAAAGAAAAAAATCTACCAATTGAAAAGAAACCACGCAGAGAAGGCTGGTGCTTAAATAGCCAAGTTGGACTTTGCTTCTGCCATTCAAAACACCATCGTATCCATGCTCACACTAAAAGAATTGAACAAATGCACAAATGACACCTTCACCCATGAAAAGTTGGTGCCTAGACAAAAAAAGCCACTTTATTCCTTTTAATACAAAAATGCCACTGTGCCTTTAGTCCTTGCAAAACACAAAATAACATCATTAATAGCCTTATCAACTTAATAAATTGAAACAAAAGCTAAGGTAATTATTGTAAAAATATATGTAAATTATGGATTCATCACTAAGTGACTAAAGAATAGTCAAGGAGCCCGAGAGCATGTTAAGTGATTACCTAGAAGAGTCAAGTTTTGAATAATTGGGTAGTCTGTGGTACTCCCAAGGACACCTAAAGGAATGAGAAGTCTATGTATACTAAGGAACTAATACCATAGCAAGGAAGTCATGCTTATGAGTGCCTAAAGTGGCTAAGAAACCCTAAGGTAGTAAGTGTGAATAGCTACCTAAGGGTAAGTTGCTACAAAAGGGTACCATACTTAAGGCGCTAAAAGGTAGCGATGCCAAGGATAAGTTGTCATGAAAA
The DNA here is from genome assembly GCA_005392925.1 of Aquilaria sinensis. Classification (NCBI taxonomy): domain Eukaryota; kingdom Viridiplantae; phylum Streptophyta; class Magnoliopsida; order Malvales; family Thymelaeaceae; genus Aquilaria; species Aquilaria sinensis. The sequence continues at coordinate 1,174,383 of SMDT01000653.1, read as the reverse complement.
CTATGTGCCCACGGCATTAAGGTGCAACAAGATTAAGGCTGCACTTACGAATTGGCTTGAGTGCCTAAGTTAGGTGTAAGAGTTGCTAAGTGAAAGAATGTGTCCTGAATACTAAGGGGCACTAAGTGGGAATAAAATGATGATTTACCAAAGGTGGCTTAAATTCCTAAAATGGGTGCGACCGTTGCCAAGTTGAACTGTGCCAAGAGCGCTATGTGGTGGTAACTAATAAGCACTTAAGTGGGGCTTGAAAGTCTAAGTGAGGTGTAAGATTGTGATAAGTCCCACCAAGGGTAAAGACTCAAAATAGGAGATTAAGTACTCCCAAAAGTACCCCAACGGGGAGAATGGCCAAAAGGGAGCAAGTTAGCTCTAAGTTACATAGGCTTAAATGAAAAATTGGGAGTATAGGGATGTGCCTTGTGAACCGAGGCAAGGTGTCCATCCCATAAGTAATGTCTCCAAGAAAAGGTCTCCTAAGGAGTACCTTAAGAAGTTTCTTAAACGACAAGTCAAGAAGCTAAAAACATGAAATAAGCCCGTGGTTAAAGAGCTATGGGCAACCATAGTAAGGAAAGGACCATGAGTAAGAAAATTGAGAATGATGTAAGAGAATTATCATTCAAGTGTTGTGATCGGTTAAGAATTGAACTTTGGAGGACCAAATTTTTTAAGGAAGGGAGAATGTAAAGGCTCTCGAAGTACTTCCCCAAGCACGAATGTCAAGGTAAGTAAATCCGAAGTTATTTTTCTCAAATAATTTTTATTAAGCAAGGAAAGCAAGCTAAGTAAGGTTAAGTTCCAAAGTGTAACTGGCACCTAAAGGCAAAAGGGGCAAAATGATAATTTTGACCCAAATCAGTGGCATGGCCATAATTTTTATGAAATTAGGTTCATGCAAGTCTTTTAAGCTCAATAAGTTAAGATCATTAGTGTTTCTAGACATTTGAATCAAAAGTGAAAGTTAAGGGTGAAAAATGCACTAAGTGAGAAATCAAGCTATTATGTATTACAATGGCTTAAGTGGCTTAAGGGCAAAGTGTTTGGGTAAGAAAAATCTTTCTATGGGACCAAGGAGTGATGGTGTAGGAAGAGTTTAAGTGGCCTAAGTGAATCAAAGCTAAGTTTGAGGGCCAAAGGGTCAAGTAGAGGAGAATTAGGCTAAGTAAGGTAGTTGAGATATTTTTTAGGAAAGAGGATGGCATTATTCATCATCTCCTCCATTCACCATTTTCTTGGCTCGCTCTCTTCCATAGCTCTGACTCATCAAAGCTTTAAAATCACCTAAAATTCCATGAAAACTGAAGGTCCCAAAGCCAACCCAACAAGGTCTTAGCTCATTTTTTGTGGAATTGGTGCATTTGAGCTTGGTTTTGCAAGTTTTTGGTTCAAACCCTAAGGCAAGCATCTTTGATCCTTGTGGCTTAGTTCTAAGCTTGTTTAATGGTTAGAAATGGTCTTAATTTCGTGCCCTCGGTGTCCAATTTGGTTGAATTCAAGCTTGGAACTCAAAGGAACTCCATTGAACTCAATGCCACAGCACTGTTTTCAATGTTATTTTTATTTATTGTTATTACATAGCTAGAACAATGCATGCATATTTTTTATGCAAGGTAGGCTAAGTAACTGATTGCACATAATGATTTAACATACTTCACAAGTAATAACTAGTCAATTGTATCCTAAGTGGGATCATAGTTCCCTAAAAGCCTACTAGTGGTAGTAAATTCAGGGCCCTGGGACCCTGTTCCACCACACACCCTTTCCAGAAACGTCCCATGCCCATCTTCATGAATAAATAATTATATTATTTCCATACCAAACTACGTTTAAATTTGTTTAAGTTCATACCTCAAACATCGATCAAATAAACAAAAGTTAAATTTTGTTAGTTGGCTCAAACTATTTCTACCAAACTATGCTTGCATGTTGTCAATGGCCAATCAATACATCAATTATTATATTATACACATATTTCTAATCAAACACACTAACTCACATTTAATTCTTTATACATAGCTCACTAACCATTTCAAAAATTACCAAAATTGCCCCTAGACAAAATCTCTCATCTCTCTAGAAACCCTATGTTGTTACTGTCACTGTTGCACTGTTGCCACCACTAAACCATTATCTCCCCCAAATCTCGTTGTCATCAGTCTTCCTATGGATCATATCGCCGCCACTTGCCTTTATATCTCTCCGCCATCGCTATGCTCCCATTTGCATTGATTGTCACTATTGGGTTTCGGGAGCCAAACAGCGCAGCGGAATTTAACCTAAACCTTCCAGGATCCAAGTGAAACGGGGTAAACCGGGTGTTCGAAAATTTTCATACCTAATTTTCGGTTGAGATCTCTCACTCAACTGTAGAGTCGAATCACAAAACCTGAACAGTTGACGTGTTCACGCTCTCTATGGTATTCACACGAGCCTCTCGGGATCACCATGCTTCCACCACGTCCCGGCAGATGCGTTTCTCTTGCGCTCGCAGTGCTAGCTTGCGTCCTCTAAGGAATTGCAAGAGAAGAGTGCGGCTGTCCTTTTTGGAGGCTAGGGCAAGGAGACCTGCGAATTTCTCACTTAAAAGTTGTATTTATAGTGAGACTCAACTTCCAGGCCTAATGGGTTTCAAAGCCCTAATCCAATTAGGATTTAATTTCGGGCTTAATAATGGCTCAACTTTTGGGCCCATTATTAATACGAAATTAAAGTGAAACCATAACCCAAATAATTAGCCCATGCACTCTAATGATCCAAATTGCTCTATGTGTGCGACCCAATAGGCTCTTATCACGTTGGCAATGATCATAAATCACATTTATGATCATAAGCAATGAGCGGTGTCTAGCAACACATCATTGCTACCCAAGTGACAAGATTGTCGATGATTCGACTAAACCTTTATGATCATCATCGATATATGCCATTGTCCCTTTGTCCAAGATATCAAGACTAAGCACAAGACATGGAATGTGTCACTCTCGTATAGCCCAATCTTTGGTTTCTTGATTACCGAGTAGACTAACTTAAACTGATGACATTGATATCGTATATCAACTCATCCGAGCATGGCCATGCATTTTCTAAGTCTCACTCTATCAAGGGGCCCGAAGATATCGCTCCCATTACATAGGAGGGACAAATCCCATCTTGATCATACAAATGCCTCCGCATGATATGTGACATACCCAATGACCTCCTTCAAGTTCACTCAGTTATGAGCAACAAAGGAAAGTATCAAAGTATGTGACTCACATGTAGGGAACCTTGATGATCTTAGGTCGAAGGACTACATATACCCTGATCACTATGGGAATCACTTATGACACTCATATAACGATCCATGTAGTGTTCTCATGGTGGGTCGGTCCAGTACACAAGTTCTCCAACTTGTACCCATATGTAGACTACATATCTCATATTAGTCTCCACATATGCTAGTCGTTATGTATTATTGCAACCCGCTCCACAATAATACTAGACCAGGGACTTTTAAGAATATCATTATTCTAGGGTTACAATTATGTTTGTTAAGTTACGCAGGAACAAAACAACAAACATAATTGCTGGATTAATGCCTTAATAAAATATCATAATTGAATGTGCAAAAAATACAATCATCTCATGATTGGCTTTTGGGCACAACACTAACAGTCACATGCCTCCATGATCTCATCGCTTACCTTCAGATCACACGGCATTGTTCATGCACCTTCGTGATCTCATTAATTGTTGTGCACCTCCAGATCACTATTGGCGCTCACCGTCAAATTATGTGTGATTGTTTATGTCTGGATTGCGCTGTTTCGCTTACCTCCATATCATGTCGAATATCACTGCTGGTCTTTGCCTTAGTTGCCACTACTCCAGGATATTGCTACATCATTCCTCCCTCATCTCTGCTAATGAATTATACATAGAAAGAAACTAAAAGTGTTAAAGACAAGATGTAGAAATGTCTATAACAATATTTAAAATGTCCAAAGAAATGTCTATAATAATATGTAGACTTTTTATTATCTTCAAACAATATGTAAAAAGTGTAAAAGTGTCTGATATAATATGCAAAAGTGATTGAAATAATATATAGAAGTGTTTCAAGCAATATACATATAATTTATACTATTTAGAAATAAAATTTTCTAATACAATAAGTAAAAGTGTTCGAGTTAATATGCCAAAGTGTATGAAGTAATATATAAAAGTATTTAATGTAGTATGTGGAAAGTGACAAGAGTAGTATACAAACAATTTATTATCATGAGAAAATAAAAAGTGTCTAATCAAATATTGAGAAGTGTCTAGAGAAAAATGTAAAAGTGTCCGAACCAACACATAAACAATTTGTAATCTTTAGAAAATAAGTGTCTGAAACAATAAAAAAAAGTATCTGAATGAATCTGTAATAGTGTTTATAGAAATATATAAAAATGTATAAAAAAATGAAAAAGTATTTGAAGCAATATGTAGATAATTTATTTTCCTCAGAAATAAAGGTGTGTAAACTAATAATAAGAAATGACTAAATAAATAACTAAAAGTGTCTAAAGTAACATATAAAAATGTCTAAAACAATATATAAAATTTGATTTTTGGGCAAAACAGATTGTAACAAAATATTCTCTGCATCATTTTTCATAATGTGATTTCGGATTGCATCAGCTTTTCCACTGCTCGCATCTCGCCAATCACTATATTTGAATTTTATAGCCACCGCTCGCATTCAAATTGTGTTGTTGCCGCCAGCCTCCAGATGTCGTTGCCATTGCAGCTTGCCTCCTCATCACACTACTCACCTCCAAATCACATTGAATGTCACTCGTCTTCGTGATCTCATTATTTCCGCTCGCTTCTAGTCTTCTTCGACTTTGAATTGTCATCGGCGCCGTCTTTCTCACTCGTTGCCATCATCATTGTTGTCTCATCTCAATGTTATCTTCATTGCCGTCTCTTATCATCTGTCATCATCGTAGTCATCTCATCTCATCGTTGGTGCCACTCCTGTCTCGTCTCATCGGTCACCGCCATCTCCTCTTCTTTAATCACTTGGAACAACATCTACAGTGCTGTTGGAGAAGATGAAAGGGTTTAAGGTAAAGAATATGAAAGAAAATTTTAAAGATAATATAGGGTAAAGTTGAAAAATCATCACTCTATCTAATTAGACATATGCGTACAATAACTATGTATAGCAACGTGCTTTTAGGAGTCGCCTCCAATCTATTTACACCTAGGTTGATTGGGCATATTAAAATAGTTTGCGAGATTTCAAGGGGTCAAGAGTACGGTTACGATAAAATAATCTCATTATAGCGCCAAAAAATTAGCACCCTGGTTTGATTTAAATTTTGTTTTGCTTACTTTTAAATATTTTAATTAACTTTCCAAACCATGGATTATAATCAAATCACTCGAATATGGACTTCTAAACCTTACTACTTGATTTTATTTGTTTTAGGAAATTTTGAAAATTTCAAACTATGGATCCTATTGGACCACCCAGATGTGGAACCTAAAGACTTAATTTATTTTTTTTATATTTATTTATGGTTTAAATATTTTAGTTAATTATCAATCCAAACCATAAATCTTATCAAATCATCCGAATATAGATTTCAAAATTTAATATATTATTTATCTATTTTATTTTGAAGATTTTAGATAATTATCTAAACCATGGATCCTACCGAATCAGCTGGATGTGGATTTGAAATTTATTATTATTCTAAATTCACCCTGGTTTTATTAAACCTATGTGGAATTGAATTTTTCTAAGTGTGATTTTTTAGATACATTATGTGAATGAATTTTAAATTCTAATTTAATAAACAAAACAAGTAAACAAGTAAAGAAAAGCACAAAAAAACAACGCTGCCAGTGGGTAAGTTGTAAAACAGACAAGAAGTGGATACTCAATTGAACAAAATAGGAAGATGAGGGGCTAAACATGAGTTTTACCAAAAAAGAGCTGGTTGACTGGGTCAGATGAACCAAATTCGGGTCGGGTTTGCGGGTCATAATCCGAATCCTCTTTGATTCTCCATTCTCCGGCGACGTTGGGGCGAATGGCTGCCTAGGCCTAGACCAGGGGGCGGTGGTGACCCTGGGAAAGACGAAGACGGTGGCCAGCTACATTGAGAATGGCGACAGACAAGGCTCGAACGGCGCGATTCTCATTCTTTCCTTCAAGCGGCGTGAGCAGCTGCGAAGAACTCTCGGAGATGGTGGTGCGGTGTTGGACGAAGCAAGGGAGGCAAGCTCGGCCAACGGTAGGGGCTGGAAACGTCCGGGCGAAGGGCTGGAAGCGTTGATGGGTGGCGGCTGCAGATAGCAAGAACTTGGGGTATTTTGGGAGATGGGTGGCGAAACCAAGGGCTAAGGATGCAGTTTTACCTTTTCTGAACTTCCTAGGTTTTTTCTTCGTTTTTCTCTCTAGTTTTCTTATAGAGTTTTAGGCAAGATTAACCAGGTTTTAGATCTTAAACCTCATCTATTTGATAAAGTGTAAACTCTTAGGATATTATCTTGTAAAAATATTAGTCTAGATCCAGAAAACTTTCAAGTTGCTGATTTGTCTCCATATTTTATGGGAATTTTCAATTTCACCAAATACTTCCCTAATTAGTCAATTGAGCACAACTCTTTATAAAACTTCCTAGATTTTCCTAGAATTTCATAAACTTGCCTGATTTACCTGAAACTTTGTAGAGTTGACAGATACGACAAAAAATTTACATTTTTACCTAAAACTTTCTAAAAGCTTTGAATTCACTCATAAACTCTCCCTTTTGCCTAAACCAACCCCAAAAGACTTTTAGGCCCCAAATTGGTACCTAAACTAAATTATTTCCTATTTCCACCTCATATAACCGTTCTAAATTCCTAAAAATTTATAACACAAAATGATAACATAATCTAAATGCACCTAACCCTATCAACTTCCTAAGCTCTAAAATGACCAAAAAGACCAAATTGCCCCTAAAAATGAAAATGCCCCTAAAACTAATTTTCCTAATCTAGAACTAAACAAAAATTAGTACTCAAACAAAATTAGGTGTTAACAACTGCCTCCCTTTGCATGTCTCATGGAACATGATGCATGCAAAGTTGTTACCAAATTTTATCTGGCTTTCCATTCGGACAATAAGAACCTTCTTAGTGCGAAGAATCTTGAGGAGAAAAACCTTTTTCTCCCATTCTTCGAGGTTATGGAACATTTCTTATTACCTCTATGACATGAACCCTCTTACCATTTAAGAATCAAAGGAGAAAAAATTTTTCTCCCTGTCTCTTAGGCTTAGGAACTCTCCTAGCATTTTGCAATAAAAACCTTCCTATTGCTTTCAAACCTAGGAGGAAAACCCTTTCCTTTTTTTCTTGAGGAGTTAAGAAACTTTCCTTACCCTTTCTTCTGCATAAAAACCTTTTTATGGAAGAGAGAAACTATTCTCTCATTCTTTTTACCTTTGCCAGAGAACCTTGTCACTTTACTACATCTAAATTCTTTTGAGGTACAGCACCTTGACTCTTTACCATCTTTGATGATCTTTGTAAAAAGGCTCTCCAAGTGCTTCCCCTAATTTGGAGCCAAGGTAAGTAATTCTCAAGTCATTTTTCCTAAAATAATTTTTCTTAAGTAAGGGAAGCAAGCTTTTATGCACCCTTTCAATTTTTTTTTTTAAAATTTTGGGTGTGTAGTTTGTTTTAAGGATGTAGAAAACCTTATTTTATAACTTTTGAAAACTCATGTGTTAAAATAAAAAAATTCAAATGTATTCTCTAAAGTTTGAAAATAATGTTCTACACATTCTTAAAATAACTTATATGCTTAAATTTTTTCAAAACATAAGAAAAGAAAAATGAAAAATTTTCCCCCACCTATTTTTTTTTCATTTTCAAGGAGAAATTTTCTAAAAGTCCTTTCTTAACAAATACTGAAACTTTTCTTACTACATATATGCTTATAACATGCTTTCAAGAATAAATAAATAACAAATTTCAACAAATCATTTTACAACTTATTAGTATATTTTCAAAATGCTCTGCTAAGTGCCAATTACTCAACTGAATTATAATGCTCTTTGAGAAGATTTTTTGTATTAAGGTTAAAATTTTAAATAATTTATTAAAGTATTAAGGTTAAAAGTTTAAATAATTTATTAATAATAGGGAAAGTTACAAAAACCCTCCTGTGGTTTGGTCAAATCTACAGTTTGCCCCCTCTATTTTGAGAAACCTATACTTTGCCTCCAATGTTTTTTATACTGCCTGATAACAACTTCTGAAACTGTATTTAAACTCTACGATAATCATCTTCCAGTAATTTCAATCTGTTCAGTATTTTTTTATAGCTAATAGATATTTTAAACTATCAGTTTTTTCTTTCTGTAAATGTACTTTTCCACCTGTAATTATATATCAATATTTTTTAAAGGTCAGTTTGCTATGAAAAAAATATCAAAAATCTTGAAATTACTAGAGCATTATTACCATACAGTTTAAATACAATTTCAAAAGTTGTTATCGGGCAGCATAAAAAATATAGGGGGCAAAATGTAGGTTTCTCAAAATAGAGGGGGCAAACTATAGGTTTGATCAAACCACAGGGGGGTTTTTGTAACTTTCCCTTAATAATAAGACTAAGGGCCAATTCATTTTAACTTAAATCAACTTAACCCAAAATAGCTTATTTTTAGTTATATATTTTTTTACTGGGAACTAATTTTATTTGAAAGTCAATATTATGTTAGTATAATAATCCATTGAAAATAAATTTTTATGATACTATTAATTTTTTTATAAAATTTTCATTTTTAATGCCTAAAAAAGAAAAAATCCATAAAAATTTAATTATATCATAAAAAATTTAAAATTAATGGATTATTACACTTAAATAATATTGTTTTTCAAATGAAATTGGTTCCAGACCAAAAGGACGTAAAAATAAGAATAAGCCATTTTAAAGTAAGTTAACTAAAGTTAAAACATATTGCTCTAAGTTAAAAGATAAGAGCTATGATAAATAGCTTTTTTAAAATTTCAATTCTTACGCCCAATGCTAACACCAAATGACACCAGTGATTTTAATGCTTTATACTTTGAATTACAAATAATATCAACTCGATCATCAAATTATTAACCTATATGTTCAGTAACCTTAATTTTTTATTTCACGCTTTTGTATCCTAAACTTTTGCCTCTATCATCCAAGAACTTGTCCAACTCATCTTTCATGAGGCACTTCATCCTTGATCCTTTACAATTCAAATTCCTTTTGTCAATCAACCAAAACCACAACACTTTCCCTTTTACCCTCACAAGTAATCAAATAAGATCTATGTGAACTACTGTGTTTATTAAGGAAATTTTAAAAGACCTTATAAGATATGCCTTAGCTTACATTTGCATCCTCTACTTTTGAATTACCTACCATTTCCCCTTGAAATATCATCTTTGTAATTGCCCATTAAGACAAAAAAAAGTAAAAATAAACTTGGATACCCCGCTTTTGCTCTCAACCACATACTCTTAGAAACTTTGCCCCCCAAACTACCACATCTGGCAAGCTAGACCTATTCCTCAAATGCCTTCTTCCACCAGCATCACTTCTTCAGAAAGTCAAGGGATTGCATATGAGTTTTGTACAACATGGATGATTGTCAACCCCCTAGTTTTGGGTTTAATCTTACTTCAATTCAATGTAATTAAGCCTCAAACAAATCTAGGTTTTCTAGAATAGTTCTACAATAATAAGTTCATTTGATGAAATTAAAGGCTGTTTCTAGGATCCGTTCATCGTGATCATGAACCATCGAGTTGCAAGGCTAGGTCACATTATAGCAGGAAGTGGCTATGCCTAGGAAAATGGCTCTAGGGCCATCAGTTCCTAGGTTTACAACACTTAAGGTGACTATAGCCTATCCTCTGCTTTCTCTGAATTTCCTCAATAAAAATAATGAACTTTCCATGGGGGGGTTGAATTACTAGATGGAAAAGTCTTGGGTTCATGGGAAAAAGTTAAGGTAAGAGTCATAATCATATTATATTATCTTGGAGCTAGTATTTTAATTTCACAATGATTGACTATTTGATTGCCTAGTCATTTAACTATGTTAGTATTTGAGGGATTTAAATGCAGGTTTGCAAAAGAATGTGATATAAGTGAAGGTTAGGCAAATCTCATAGTTTTTTTTTAATTTTTCATTTTTTTAAATAAGACATGAAGGTCATATATTGATCAAAGTGAATAATGTTACACAACTATGAGGGAGGAAGCTCCTCCAATGAAGGGCAACCAATGGAACGTAGACCTTTGCGAGCTAGAACATGAGCCACCTCATTATAGGAATGTCTAGTAAATGAAAAACAACAAGAAAGAAACTGGCTTCCTAAGAAATGAGGCTAATTTATGATGGCTCCAAAATAAGATAAAGAAGGTGAATATGGATCTTGGAGTTCTAGAACTAAACCTTGTGAATCCAAATCTTGCACTAGGGAGCAGATGTCTGATCTTTTGGCCTCTTTTAATTCCCACAGGATCATCAAAGCCTCCAAATACAGGGGATCCGAACCCATGTAGGAGAATCCTATATGAAAGCATCAACAAAACAACTTTATTGTTATCCCGAGCAACTAGACCAATTGCCACGCATTTGGTCACATTTTCCCATAGAGCATCAACATTTACTTTGATGACTGAAGCAGGGGGCTTGGACCACCTTGCAATTGGGCAATCTAAAGATGTCTCTGTTTGCTAAGGGTAGATGTTCACTTGCTGCCAGTTTACCAACCATCACTATGTTATTGTTGTGCCCAAAAGCCAATCATGAGATGATTGTATTTTGCACATTAAGTCATGATGTTTTAATTAGGCATTATTCCCATAATTGTGTTTATTGTTTGTTTTGTGTAACATAATTAAATATAATTATGACCATAGAATAATAGTATTCTTAAATGTCCCTGGTCAAGTATTTTTGTGAAATGGGTTGCAAAAATACATAAAGACCAGTATATGTGGAGACTAATATGAGGTATATAGTCTACATATTGGTACAAGTTGGAGAACTTCTGTACCGGACCGACCTGCCATTAAAATGCTGCATGGATCGTTGTATAAGTGTCATAAGTGAGTCCCATAGAGATCATGGTATATTTAGTCCTTTGACCCAACGTTGATATGCTCATATTTAGTTATGTTTTCTACAAATTTTTGCCTTATATTTGCTTGCCTTTTGATGTATTTTTGCTAGGATATGGTGCTTAATTGGTCCATTTTTTTTTCAAGTCATATTTCAGCTTCATGTGAGTTATGAAGGATTTTGGCAAAGTTTTAGAGCTAAATTGCAAGTTTTGCAAAGTTTGGAGCTTACAAGCTCTTATACACACCCATGTTCCAAACTGTGTTGAATTAAGTGAGATTTTAAGTTCCAGAAGAGCAACATGGCCATGTTCCAACCTATGTGTCTTAATTTTTAGGGATTTTTGGGTTAATTTAGTAGGAAAAAAAAAAGACAGATGAGGGGAGGCAAAAACAAACAAACAAAAAAAAATAGACTTTTATATGGAAGGAGGATGCCGGAGGCAATTCTGATGGTCAACATTGTTTTATGGCTGTTGGATCAAAGATTTGTTAGAGAAGAAGAAATTCAGCCATAGATCATTTTTTTCTTAGTTTTCTCTTGATTCGGTGTTTATTTTACGACATTATGAGCTAAACTTTTCCTACTCATTCTTAGAATAGATGAACCTAGGATGATTTTGTGATTGTGATTATTTCTAGTTTAATATGATTTTGGGTTTTTCTTGCGATTTATTCAATGTGCCTTGTCGCTTTTATTAATAGTAGCTAGCCTATTAATTCAATGTGGGAAGATAAACATGTGTCAAGTAGTATCTGGTATGTTTATTGTGGATCACTATTTGATAAAAGGGATATTATCATAACCGGGAGTAATAGGTGTGATATAATACCTCTGGACTATGATGAAACCTAGTTCTGGGTCGTAGGAATTGTAATGCGTTCTTAGGAAGCGTGGTAGGCCTAGACTCCCTATTGGTGTCCTAAAAATAGGGTTAGTATAATGAGAATAATATGGAGCTAATCTACAATGGTCCAGTTTAATAACAATCTTGTTAAATTAGAGTAAAAGCAACACAATTAAAGTTTTAGGGGGATTCGATTCTAAGTATGAGGCTTCCTATTGTTGATTATTTTAATTATTTTTTCGCTGCCTGTCAATAGTTAGTAATTTATGTTATTGCATTAGTTGGTCTTGTTAGTTAATTCATATTACTTAGTTAATGATTCATCTTAATTAATAATTAGATAATAGAGAGATATTGAGTGTAGAAAACAACCTCCATTCGTTGGGGAAAAAGATCTTGGTACTTACCATTGTTATACTTTAATGATAGGTGTAATTGCCTATGAGTTCACATGTTTATTTGAGTATAGAGAGATTTGATACATCCACACTGTTACTAGTATAGTGGGAAAGGTTTATTGTGTGCTACAAATATATCAGAGGTCATCAAGGTCCCTTACATATGAGTTACATTCTTTAAGGTTTTCTGGCACTGTTGCCAGGGAACATTTGTTGAGTTTGCTACTTGAAAAATTAATCTCTATTAATCTAGCCATTTATTTAGTTGTAGTATTTTTCTTTGAATTTTTACTTATTTTTAGTTTATTGATTTCATTTTTTTTTCTTGCAAAAATTTTGGTGTATGACTTGTGACCATCCCAGTGAAGTGGCTTGCAAACATCTAGAGTTGAAAAAACTTTGAGGAAACTCTTATCTTCAAGAGGTTATGAGTCACAACCTTTATGCCCTAAATTGGAGCAGCAATGAGAGAATCAAGAAGGATTAGTCATGGCAGATAGCAATCAAGTAAGAACTATATCGGAATATGCTAAACCTTCTCTTAAAGGGACAGAATTGAGCATTGTTAGACCTCCTGTTAATGCCAACAATTTTGAGATCAAGCCGAACATTATTCAAATGGTGCAAAACTGTGTTCAGTTCGATGGCTTGGCAAATAAGGATCCTAATGCTCATATTGCCAATTTCCTAGCGATATGTTATACGTTCAGAATTAATGGAGCTAATGAAGATAGCATTTGGTTAAGACTATTTTCATTCTCATTAAGAGGAAGAGCTAAGAAATAGTTGACTTCATTTCCAAGAGGTTCTATTGCCACTTAGAAGGCTCTTGGCAAAATGTTTCTATTGAAGTATTTTCTTCTGGCCAAGATTGTGAAGTCCATAATGATATTTTTACTTTGAGTCAGATGGATTCAAAGGCGTTATATAAAGCTTGAGAAAAATTCAATGACTTATTGAGATGGTGTCTACATGATGGATTACCTACATGGATGCAAGCACAAACATGCTATAATGGTCTGAGATATGCTTCCAAGCATATGATCAACACGTAGCTAGTGGTACATTGAATAGCAAGATGCTGAAGTAGCTCAAGACTTGATTAAGGAGATGGGGATGAATAATTGTCCATGGCAATCGTTGTCCAGGATCAAGCTGAATAGAGCAGCTATGATTCATAATTTTGATGCTTATGCAGCTCTAACAAGTCAATTGAAAGCTTTAACAAGAGAATTTATGAGTTTTTCAACTAGCCGAAAATAGGATATAATGATGCTATGTGATAATTGTCAAGGAGAACATCTAACCTGGGAGTGTTAGGTAACCAATTGGAGGATTAATAACAAGTATGTTGATTTTTTTGAGTTTTTTAGGTCAACATGGAAATAATTACCTCTGCCCAAGGTGGCAGAGCTACCTTACGAATAGCTGGAATGTTCGAGGAAAGGGCGTAAATTTCCAACAACCTCATTCTTCTGTAAATTTTGAAGAAGCAATGATAGGTTTTATGAGCAATATTCAAGCTCGGTGTCAAAATCTGAAGGACACTATTGGAGAGCAACAATTGATGTTTTGGAAGCATACGGAAATGATGTCATAATCTATAATAGAAATAAAGAAGGCAATCATGACATCGACTGCTGAACAATTGGAGGCTATTACTCTTCCTAATGTAAAAGAGCTACTTGGTAGAAAAAGTGATGAGAAAAAGAAGTCGATCAGAGTCGAGAACCTACCTCAAGAGTTCCAGCAGGAAATCACCATCTCAAGAAAGGAAGAAAAACCGTCAAACCTGCTAAGGAAGAAAGAGAAAGTCAAGGAATATTGTCCACCTTTAAAAGTCAAGGAATATTGTCCACCTTTACCGTATCCTTCCTACTTTATCAAAGGATAAAGATGATGAACAATTTGCTAAATTTTTTGCTATGTTTAAATAACTCCATATTAATATTCCTTTTGTGGAAGTTTTAGACCAGATGTTGGACTACACAAAGTTTCTAAAGGATATCTTTGCCAAAAAAAAGAAGTTGGAAGAATTATTTTAAATGATCCTGAATGGAGAATGCTCAACAATCATTCAAAATGACTTGCCAAGGAAGATTGGTGATCTAGGGAGTTTTACTATTCTTTGCACTATTGGTCAATTGTCAAATGGTAGAGCCTTAGTGAATTTGGGTGCTAGTATAAATTTAATGTCTTATACTTTGTTTAAAATATTGGAGTTATGAAAGCCTAAACCAACTAAGATGAGCATTTAGTTAGCTGACAAATCAATAAAGTATCCTAAAGGAATAATTAAAAATCTGCAGGTGAAAGTTGATAAGTTTATCATTCCCATTGATTTTGTTATATTAGACATGGATATGGATGCATATGAGCCTATGATTCTAGGACAACCATTTTTAGCTACTGTAGGAGCATTAACTGATGTTCAAAATGGTAAATTGGTTTTGAAGATAGGGATGGAAGAAGCTCCATTTCGTATTTCTGATACTATGGAAAATACTTTTGATAAGCATGACACTTGTTATTCTTTAGATACAATAGATACTGAAGTTGCTCATTACTTTCAGGAATATATTTTTGAAGGATCCATTTGGAGGTGTGCATCACTAAAGGGAATGAGTTTGAAGTCCAAACCCCAGAAAATGAGGAGTTAGTGGTTCAATTGGATACCGAGGGGGTCTCTGACCATAGATAAAGGAAGAATGAATCACTCTAAGCATAACAAGGAGGAAAACATCAATTGAGGAACCAAAAATTTAGAGTTGAAAAAGTTACCCGATAATTTAGAGTACGCTTTCTTGGCACCAGACTCTAAATTGCTAGTGATTATTTCTTCCTTGCTACATGCAGATGAGAAAAGAAAATTGTTGGAATTATTGCAAATGCGGAAGGGAGCTATTGCTTGGCCTATTACAGATATAAAGGAGATAAATCCATCCTATTGCACACATAAAATTTTGATGGCGAAAAATCATAAACTGGTAATGCAACCATAGCAGAGATTGAACCCAAATGTCAAGGAAGTAATGAAGGTTGAAGTGATTAAACTATTGGATGTGGGAGTAATTTACCCCATCTCAGACAGTGTATGGGTGAGCCCGGTTCAAGTTGTGCCTAAGAAAGAGGGAATGACCATTGTCCAGAACGATAATAACGAGCTTATTCTTACTTGAATAATCATGGGATAGGGGATGTGCATTGATTACAAGAAACTAAATGAAGCCATTAGAAATGATCATTTTTGTCTCCCTTTTATTGATTTATGTTAAAAATGGTTAGCCGGTCATGCTTACTATTGTTTTCCAGATGGTATGTTAGGTTACTTTCAAATCCTGATCGCACCGAAGGATCAAGAGAAGTCCACATTCACCTGCCCTTATGGTATGTTTGCTTACCATAGAATGCCTTTTGTTTTATGTAATAACCCCACCACCTTTCAAAGATGCATGCTTGCAATCTTCAATGATTTGGTAGAAGACATCATAAAGGTATTTATAGATGATTTTTCTATTCATGGTGATTCATTTGGTAGATATCTTCATAATTTGGATAAACTATTAGAGAGGTGTAAGGGAATGAATCTGGTTCTAAATTGGGAAAAATGCCACTTTATGGTTCAAGAAAGAATAGTTCTAGGCCACAAAGTATCAAGTAAAGGTATAGAAGTAGATAAGGTAAAAATTGAAACTATTTCAAAACCACCACCACCGTCTTCAGTTAAGGCAATTATAATTTTTCTTGGTCATGTAGGTTTCTACAAATGGTTTACTAAAGATTTCTCTAAGATAGCAAAACCAATCACTAAATTGTTAGAAAAGGACAAAAATTTTTATTTTAATGATAAGTGTTTGCTAGCCTTTAACATTATGAAAGACCGTTTGACTAACACAGCCCTACTGGTGTCACCTGACTGGGCACTCTCTTTTGAATTAATGTGTGATGCTAATGATTGGGCAGTAGGCATTGTTTTAAGCCAGCATAGGGATAAGCATGTGCAAGCTATTTCCTATGCTAGTAAAACACTGACTAGTGCACAACAAAATTACACCACCACTGAGAAAGAGTTATTGATCATAGTTTTTGTTATTGATAAATTTTGATCTCATTTGCAATTATCCAAAGTTATTGTGTACACCGACCATTCTACTTTGAAGTACCTATTGAATAAGAATGTTGTGAAGCTAAGACTAATCAATTGGATTCTTTTTACTCCAAGAATTTGATCTAGAAATCTTAGACAAGAAGAGAGTAGAGAATTTGGCTGCAGATCACCTTTCCAGGTTGGAGGATCCCATAGAAGAGTTTGTGATGGAGAAGGATATTAACGATTCATTTCCTGATGAACATTTGCATATGCTTAATTCTAAACACACAAATGAACCTTGGTTTGTTGACTATGCTATTTATCTCATATGCAGGGAACTACCGTGAGAGATGACATACCAACAAAAGAAAAAAAATTCTTTTCTGATCTAAAATATTATTTCTACAATGAAATTTGTTTATTTAGAATTTATGCAGATCAAATCATCTAGTGATGTGTATCCTATCTCGATGTGGAGAAAATACTCAAGCATTGTCATAAAGGCCCAGCAGAAGGTCACTTTCAAGGCAACGCTATAGCAAGAAAGGTGTTGGAGTCAGGTTTCTATTGGCTGACCCTATTTCAGGATACAAGGAGATATGTAATTTTATGTGATAGCTGTCAACGATCTGCAATATTTCAAAGAGAGATGAAATGCATCAACATGGAATCCAAGTATGTGAAGTGTTTGACATTTGGGGAATTGATTTTATGGATTTTTTTCCAGTGCCATTGTGGAATAAATATATTCTAGTATATGCAAATTATATGTTTCTAAATGTGTTGAGGCACAGGCCTTACCTACAAATGATGCCAAGGTTATTGTTAAATTCTTATAGAAATTGTTTACCCGATTTGGAACTCCTAGAGCCATCATTAGCAAAGGGGCACACATTTTTGTAATGCTCAATTTGAGAAAGTCTTAGTAAATTTGGAGTCATCCATTGAACAACGATTACTTTTCATCCACAAGCTAACGGCCAAGCCGAATCATCTAGTATGAAGATTAAGCGAATTCTAGAAAACGTAGTTGCCCTGTTTAGGAAAGATTGGTCTCTTAAGTTAGATGTTGTGTTATGGGCATATTGAATAGTGTCTAAGACACCAATCGGAACTACCCCATACCGTTTAGTCTATGGAAAAGCCTGCCACTTCCCGATGGAGTTAGAACATATGGCATATTGGGCTATAAAGAATATTAATTATGATTTTGAGCGTGTAGGTGAAAAATGTTTGTTGCAGCTAAATGAGCTTGATGAGTGGTGAAATATCGCCTATAAGGAACTCTAGAATTTATAAAGAAAAGGTGAAGAAATGGCACGATGCAAGGATCAATCAAGGGAAGGAGTTTCACATCGGTGATCGGGTCTTAGTATACAATGCTCAACTCCAACTATTTTTGGGTAAGCTTAAATCCCGTTGGTTTGGGCTATTTGCAGTAATGAATGTTTTTCCCTTTGGTGTTGCAGAAATCAAGCACCCAAAAAATGGAACATTCAAGGTGAATGGCCACCGACTTAAGTGATATTTTGGATACAAGATTCCCGACATCTATCATGAGGATATCATGCTTAGCCACCCCAGCCAAGCATTAGTTAAAGCGCTCATAACGTCAAGCTGATGATGTTAAACCAAACACTTTTTAGAAGGCAACCCAAGCTTCGAGTCTTTTTGTTTTGCTTTGATAATTTCTTTTCTTTTGAGGGAGGTTAATTATCCTTGGGTGATCCTGTTATCATGTGATATGTGTTGTATTGTAGGAATCTAGAGTATTTCAGGAAGAAATTAATGTCAAAGTGGGAGAAAAAGGTTAAGCTCAAATTTGGGTAAGTTTGCAAAAATTTCAAACTTTCAAAAGCTAAACACACCTTTGAACACACCTGTGTTCAAGGCCGAGTTAACCAACACAATTTCAAGCACAACCATGTTTGTTTTATTAAATTACTTTTTCTAGAAGGATTTTTAATTTGAGCATTAGTAGATAAACACGGTTTATGCTCAAGCCGTGTTAAGGGGTATGTTTCATAGCATGGTCACATACATGGCCATGTTCTTACCCATGTTCCTCAACCTTCTTAAATTCCAGAGCTTAAACACATGCATATACATGACCATGTTACCAGGCATGTTTATGTGACACAGTTCCAAAAATGCCCATGTTTGGAGGTGTGTTCCTCCTCTGCATTTGTTAAGTTTTAATCTCCAGAGCATAAACACGATTTTTAGCACGACCATGTAGTGACCCATGTTCAGAAACACATGCTTAAACACGCCATGTTAGCCTATATATTGTTTCTTTGATTTTAGCACTTTTCTTGGCTTTCAAACCTTAAACACGGTATGTGACACCTATATGTTATAGGGTGTGTTTTGTAAACATGGTCAACTATACACCCTTTTTTGAACTTGTGTTTTCACTTTTCACAAAAATGCTTCAACTTCCAGTAGCCAAACATGTTCTAAACACACCCCTGTATTAGCTCGTGATCGATGTACACGGCCTTAAACACACCAGTGTTATCCTCTCATGTTTCGTAAATTGATCACACCTAAATTGAGTCCAGAAGCTAACACGGCCACCAACATCACTATGTGCACGACCATGTAACCTAAAAATTTTAAGTAACACGGCCATGTACACAGCCCTGTATGTGCCTATGTTTGACCCAAACAAATTAAAACATGACTTTTCACCCTCTTTTGTTCTAAAATACCAATTTCTATTTTTTTGCTCCTCAAGACGCTGAAAACAATTAGTTTGCCCTGCTTTTAAGCTCTCCAAGGTATGATTAACCTTTCCCATTTCTTTGATCCTAGTTTGTTTTGTTTGCTTGTGATTTCTATGTGTCCCCATCCAAGAACTTAAAGGAAGTATTAGAGCTAGAACTTATCAAACTCTTCTTTATGTCTTGATGGCTATGAATTGGATTGTTTGCATGAATTCTAGCAGGAATATGCTCTCTTTCTGGTTGGTAATGGATCAATTGTTTTTAGTAATATTAATGCTTTAAGTTGAGGACTCTCTTTGTGCTTTGATCTCTTTTATTTTCCATCCAAGCAATTTAGTTTATTAAGTGTTTGATATTTGTTCTAATGGGTTCTGCAAGATATTCTAATAGTTATGATGAGTATTAGGATCATGGCCCAGCCCTATGATGACATGGATGAGATACAATTGGAGATCTCCATGCACTTTGTCTCCATTGAGGCATACTCGCTCCATGAGGCTTCTTGGGATTGAGCAATCATTTTTCAACCATATTTTGGCTACTTCATCACATTGGAGATGTAGGATACCATGGTCCGATGCTGTTGGACGTGTCTGTGTGTGCCTTTGACATTTGCTTCCATGACCATGGTGCAAGAGTTTTACGCCAATGGCACTTTTTGGGGTCAGTGTTCTAAGATCTCACTATGGGGGTTTGTATGGAATGTCAAGCTCCACATTTGTGCGACTGGCATAGAGTGCCATTTAGGCATCACTTAGTTCCCAGATCATTTCTTGGTCAGGTAGAGCTAACACAGACATTTTGCGACAGCCTAGTTGCTTGGACTTCTAAGCCAGGGCGTAGCCCTTTTCTTCTACCATTGCAGCTATTGCCTACTATTTTTCCATGGTTAATCTTTCTCATTAAGTGTTTCTACTATCAACCTGGTGCCGATTCAGTCACTGAGGAGTAGTTGGGTCTGGTGCATGCCATACTCACGGATCGCTAAATGAACATCGATTGTGTGGTCTTGTGCACTATTACGAGAGCTGTCCATTACACAACATTGCCCATGGTTTTCCCGCAGCTGATTATGGAGCTCTTGAGCACACAACTTATTGTTTATCCTGCTGGAGCTTTCTGAGTAGTCGTTCCACCACGCCCACAAGAGGATGGTGATGCTTAAAGTAATGCTGAGAATGATGCACTTGCTGACGCCACCATTGATCTCATTGTTATCTAGAGCTGTTACTTTCGTCATGATACTATCTATTTCATCTAATATTACAAACTTATTTCTATTCATATTCCCGTTCGATATTTTTTGTTTTGTCATTAGAGCATTGGTCGCTCATAATTTTGTTCATACTATTTCGTACTAGTTTTGTAATATTTTCTTATGTTTCTTTTTGCTATATTTTACAGTTGATGATCTTTTATGTTTTCTTTGGAAGCCTTCAATTTTTGATTGGAAGCCTGGATCAACACTCTTTCTAGAACTACTTTTTAGAATGCCAACTTGCGAGACAAGTAATTGAAAATTTTCTTTCCCAAGGCGGTATCAGTTTCTATTACCCATTCTTTTTCACTTTAATTTTTCATGCTTACAATTTAGGTGTAGGGATAGTGGATTTTATTTTTAGCCCTTATTTATGATTTTTATTCTTGAATATATCTTTTTAGTGATTTTCTAAAATTTTTAAAATTTTGGAGCTCAATTGTTTTTTAATCGTTTTATTGAGCATGTGCTTATTAGAGAGTGATTGTTAATTTAATATCTTGAGTTCTTAACTTTAAAACCAAGTAAGTGATTCCTAATCTTTCCCTTTAGTGCTTAAATTGCTATTAAAATATTTTTGCAATTAATTAGCAAGCTAGTGGAATATGGTCTTGAGAAACTATTTTTGCATCAAATTTTTTTTGTTTAGTACATTGTTCAAAGCATGCTAAGTTTTGGGTTTCTATGTTGGGTTGATGGAAAGTTTGGTTGATGGATTTGTGGTTGATTGTTGCTAAAGTAAAGTAAAGTGAATATGCTGCTCCACTATTTTTGGTGTTGAAGTAGTTTAAGTTTTTAACACATAACAAGAATTGGTTGAAAAGTTCGATCTAATTGATTGTGATTTGTGCCTTTTACTTTGCATCAAAATTTGATGTTATCCTTTCGGTTTTGAGAGATATGAGTTACTAGCTTAAGAATGAATTGTTACCATTGAAATTGTCTTGTTTTGGAAGTGTTAGATAGAAGGAGTTACATGTTTGGTAGTCTTCTTAATTTTTCAAGATAATTAAAGTCTCAATTCTCTCTATACCTCTTTGCTCAAGAAAATGATTCTAAATTCTATGTTCTAATTTTTTTGTTAAATTTTAAGATATTTTCAGATTCTTCTCTTGGTTTTGCTTGAAGGAAAGCAAAAGTTTAAGTGTGGAGGAAAAATATGATATGCTTATATTTAATTATGTTTTCTATGTGTTTTTTGCTTGTATTTGCTTGTCTTTTGATGTATTTTTTCTAGGATATGTTGCTTAATTGGTTCATATTTTATTTTCAGATCATATTTTAGCTTCATGTGAGTTAGGAAGGATTTTGGCAAAGTTTTGGAGTTGAATTGTAAGTTTTGGCAAAGTTTTGGAGCTTATGCGCTCTTATACATGCCCATGTTCCAAACCTATTGAATTAAGCAACATTTTAAGTTCTAGAGAAGCAACACGACTTTGCTACATGGCCGCGTTCCAACCTGTGTTTGTCTTAAGTTTTAGGATTTTTGGGTTAATTTAGAGAGGGGGGGAAGAGAGACAAATGAGAGGAGTGAAAAATACATAGAAAAAGAAAGTTTTTCATGGAGGACTACTATTGGAGGCAATTCTAATGATCAACACCATACTATGAGTGCCAGATAAAATTTCTTGGATAAGAAGAAATTTAGCCATGGATCATTCTTTTCTTAGTGTTTTTTTTATTCTTTGGTGTTTATTTTACGGTATTATGAGCTAAACTTTTCCTACTCATGCCTACAATAGATGAACCCTAGGATGATTTTGTGATTGTGTTATTTTTAGTTTAACATGATTATGTGCTTTTCTTGCAATTTATCAAATGTGCTTTGTTGTATTGATTAATTGTAACTAACCTATTAATTCAATGTGGGATGATAAACATGAGTTGGTAGTATCTGGTATATTTGTTGTGGATCACCATTTGATAAAAGGGATATTATCATAACTAGGAGTAATAGGTGTGATATAATACCTTCGGACTAGGGTGAAACCCAGTAGGGGGTAATAGAACTTGTAATGCATTCTTAGGAAGCGTGGTAGGCCTAGACACCCTATTGGTGACTTAGAATATGGTTAGTGTAAAGGGAATAATAGGGAGCTAATCTGCCTTAGGCAGTACTCCATGGTCTAAGTTAATCACAATCTTTTTAAATTAGAGTAAAAGCAACACAATTAAAGTTCTAAGGGGATTTGATTTTAAGTATGAGGTATCTTATTATTGATTGTTGTAATTGTTTTTTCGTTACTTGTCGATAGTTAATAGTTTATGTTATTGCATTAGTTAGTCTAGTTAGTTAATTCATAGTAGTTAGTTAACAATTCCTCTTAATTATCGGTTAGATAATAGAAAGATATTGAGTACGGTAGACAACCCCCGTTCATTGGGGAAAATGATCTTAGTACTTGCCACTACTATACTTTGAAGATAGGTGTGTTTGCATATGAGTTCACATGTTTGTTTGAGTATAAAGATATTAGACGTATCCACACTATTACTAGTGTAGTGGGAAAGGTTTGTTGTGAGTTATGAACACACCAGAGGTCATCAAGGTTCCAACCATGTGAGTCACATACTTTGATACTTCCTCTTGTTGCTTGTAATAGAGTGAAAATGAAGGTTGTCAATGAGTATGTCATATATCATATAGAGGGATCTGTAAGATCAAGATGAGATTGTCACTCCTATATAATGGGAGTGATATCTCTGGGCCCATTGATTGAGTGGGACTGAGTAAATGCATGGTCATACTTGGATGAGTTGATATAAAACATTAATGTCATCAATTTTAGTCAGTCTATTCGAGAATCAAGAAATCATAGATTGGGCTATATATCTTGGACAAAAGGATAATGGCATATATGAATAATGTAATAAATCATTGTCCCTCTAGTCAGTCTACTCGAGAATCAAGAAATCAAGAAATCATAGATCATTATTCATATATGCCTCGTGCTCGGTATTGATATCTTAGACAAAAGGACAATGGCATATATGAATAGTGATCAGAGACGTTTAGTCGAATAATCGACTATCTGGTTACTTAGGTAACAATTAAGTGTTGCTTGACACTGCTTATTATTTATGATCATAAATGTGATTTATGATCATTTCCAACATGATAAGAGCCTATAGGGTCAAACACTTAGAGCCAGTTAGATTGTTTAAGTGCATGGGCCAAATTGCTTGGTTTTGGTTTCAAGATAATTTTGACTAAATTATTGGCCCCAAAGTTGAGCTATTGTTGAGTCCAAACTTAGGCCTAATCAGATTACGGTTATGAAATCTATTTGGCTTTAGAGTTTTGCTTAACTATATAAATGTTATATAGTGTTAATTTCGTGGTTTTCTTGCAGGGACAAAATCAGAAAATGTTCTGAGATATCCAACCGTGCACACCTTTTGTCTTTCCTTGGAGGATGTAAGCTAGTATTGTGAGCACATGAGGTTTCTGAATGGTTCGTGTGGATACCGT
This sequence comes from Aquilaria sinensis, assembly GCA_005392925.1. NCBI lineage: Eukaryota > Viridiplantae > Streptophyta > Magnoliopsida > Malvales > Thymelaeaceae > Aquilaria > Aquilaria sinensis. The sequence goes on along the minus strand of SMDT01000653.1, from coordinate 1,150,445 downwards.
AGAGAGCTTGAACAAGTCAACTGTTTAAGTTTTATGGTTCAGCTCAATAGTTGGGTAAAAGATCTTAACCTGCTGGGTATGAAAATTTTGAGCACCTGATTTACCTTGTTTCACTTTTGTTCGCCATGCCCCAAGTAAAACTATCCTTGGTATGTTGGATTAAAGGAATATCCTTGATTAGGACTACATTCGGTAGGCAAAACAAAGCCTTAATCTTAGAATTTTTCCATGCCAAAAAGGAGTAATTGACAAGGTTAGGCAGAGAAAGATGGAGTAGCTAGGGAAAAAAGTTGTGATCAGTTTCATGTGAGGGTCAGGAATCCAATTATCGTGCCAAATCAAGACTTTAGCCCCTATCTAATTTGCCAAAAAAAGCCAGCAGCTAGAAGAACCTCATTTCCCACTAGAATACCTTTCCAAATATTTGAGAAAACGGATGCCTCAAGAGCACATGGGAAGAACGAGAAAAGGAAGTACTTCCCTTGAAAAACTCGACAAACAAGGCTAGTAAATTTCCATCCTTGTTTTGCCAACTTAGCCCCATTAAAAGTTTAGATATCCCAAAAGTCAAAGCTCCCTACTTGCTTCAACATACATAACCTCTCCTATCCATACCAAGGAACATTTTGAACATTGCTATCGAAAGATCACCAAAATTTGGTCAATAAAGACCACAGCTTGTAACATACTTCGTAGGGATTAAAACCTAACTCAAAAGGTGTATGGGCATCACCTAAATCATAGCTTTAATCATCATTCCTTGCTCTACCTAAGAAAGAAATAATGTCTTCCATTGAGAAATCTTGTTAGTGACCCTCTCAATAAGATATTCAAATCGAGATGTCTTCTTTCTACCTAAAAATAAAGACAAACTCCCTAGAATTTGATAGAAGAATATTCTCTGGTGTAAGGCAATATTCAGGGTTGGAGAAGATTGAAGATTTATGCACATTAACCATCTGACCAAGGCACATTTATAAAGCTGAAGGATAACCTGTAGGTGCCTCACCCCTTATTTTGACACACAAAGAAATAAGATGCTATCAACAACAAATACTAGATGCAAAATCTATGGATCAATCAAGATTTTTTCTAAAAAATTTTGAGCCTGTGCATGACATAACAACATTGATAACCCTTCGACACAAAAAAAAAGAGAAATGGTGAAAGTGGGTCATCATGTCAATGATTACAAGACAAGTAAAAATTCCAGAGGGAGTTTCATTCACTGGTACCAGGAAGGATGTCATCTCCACATAACTCGTAACCAAACCAGCCCACTCAGCATGAAATCCAAACTTCCCTAGATACCTCTTAAGAAACTTTAGTCGACTTGATCATAAGCCTTCAATATATCAAACTTGATTGCCAAGGTCCCATCCAATAAGCCATACATTGAATTAGGATTATAACAGGCCTCCAAGGTAATAAGGGCATTATTTGCAATGAGCTTGCCAAGGACAAAAGCATTATGATTCTCAGAAATTAAGGAGAAAAAGAAAGGTTTCATTCAATTCACCAACACCTTTGCTGCCACCCTGTAGAGGACATTACCTAAGCTAATCGGACGATAATTTGAGAGTATACGAGTATTCCAAGTCTTTGGGATAAGCACTAAGTAAATGTAATTTAAATTGTTTAGAACCATCCTTTTATTTAAAAAATTGAAGACATATACAATAAAATCTTCCCTTATAATATGCCAAAATTTCTGAAAGAACAAAGGGGGAAGGCCATCCAAACCAAGAGACTTTGTATGATACATTTGAAATAGAGTAACCTTAACCTCTTCATATCTGAATGGCATTAGAAAATCCTCATTCATTGCATCGATCACTACAGGCTTGACTAAACTCAGAATCACGTCCATCCTCAAGGAGAGAGAGGATGAAAATAGTGCTGAGAAAAGCCAAAATGTCTCCCTTTGGATATTTTCATTGGTTGAGATTTTGAAGCCATCCTCTTGATAATGCAGATGGATATGGTTTTGTTTATTCTTCCATAAGGAAACTTGGTGGAAAAATCTCAATTTCCATCCCCTTATTTGAGTTAGATAGCAAATCCCCCAAGTACACTTCTAATGCCTTCTAGTAAGCAATTGTTTGCGCATAATTTGGATTGCAGGAGATGTTTTCTAGTTTCTTTTCAAGGGTCTAAATTCTCCCATGTAAGCTATTGGATTCTTTCTCATGCCATTTGAAAAAATGAGTCTTGCAGTTATTACTTCAATCATGTAATGTTCTCAATCCAAATCGATCCAAGTAGATGCCAAAAGCTTTTCACATATACTCTGTAGCACCCACATTTCTTCATACTTTTATAGCCCCTTACAAAAGGAGTTCGGTTTGCTCAATAGTAACAATTCCACCTCATTGTGATCTAAACAAATGAAAGTAAAATTGTAGACATAATGGTGGGAGAAAAGAGCTTTCTAATCCAAGGAACCCAAACACATGTGAAGCCACTCCTCTACAAGCATCCCTCGAAACAACATGCTACTATATGAACTAAATGCCCTTGTAGCTAAGATCATCCAAGCCCGTATCAAATATAGAATCTCAAATTACTTATATTTTAGGAAACCTTCCTTGGTTGTCCTTCCACTGTTTCATGAGCCCACAAAAATTCCTCATCATAGCCCATGGTAAGCCATATTGAGAAGCTAGATGATGCAGCAAAAACCTAGATGCATGGCATAGATCCAACTCCAGATGATTAAAAAATCTTGTAAACCTTCATACAAACCCCATGACATCAATTTGAACATCATTATGATTATGATAAAAAGACAGGAGCATGATCTTTTAGCTCTACCGCCAAAGTAGAGCAAGACCCCTCTTTTAACCAACACACAAAATTACAAAGCAAGAAATAAAACCCAAAGCACACTGAATGAATGCATTTCAGTTGAAGTCTTATTTTGAATCGCTTTTCACAGGGCATTAACTATTTTGGCCGACCCAAGTCCATAACAGTTCAGACTTATAGGACTCATTTCAAGTGGTAAGGTAAGCCCAAGTTTGACCTTGTTGAAATATCATCCTCCTTACTCCATTAAACCTTTTGCCACCTTGAGGACTAGTTCATGCTCCGCACTCAGTCTATGCTTCCGAGAGCGCCCCATTTGATAGAAGGAAATGCCATCCTTGTGACCAAGCTGAGGTCAACATCTTTTGAGCCCTGAATGATGACTGAAGATGGGCAAGACACACAATATCCCTCGTGCTCATTCCCACCAAAAGACTACTCCTAGTAACAAAAAGCTAGAAGAAAACTTTGCAACCCGAGCCACTTCTGTCTAATTCTGACTGTTCTGCATAGTACAATCTCTTCAATGGCATAAAGGGACCGCTAACACCATTCGCATCAATGAATTATCTTGGGGAAATGATGGTACAATTAGGGTATGTCAAACCAGGCCAACAATGCCCTCGTTCTTCATATCCATATCAGGAATAAAGCTACTAGACCATTCCTTCGATTATGACAACTGTGGCATTGAATTCGTAGATGTACCCCTCCCCAACAAGTCTCTTAGCAACATCTTTCAGACATTGATGATTGAAACTACAACCATTCCCTATACTACCCCTCTTTCCCCTCTATTCTAGTAGGCAATTCCATGCATTCTAGTTCCACATGATCCATATTACCATATAGATAACAGAAATCCATTAGCCGCTCATAATAAAGAAAGTACTACATTTTACCATTGTCTTCCTTAACCTACTCATAGCTTGATTTCTGTAGTCAAAGGCACATCAACTACATGCATTTAGAAGTTGACATGTTGCAAAATGGCCATTTGATTATTAAAAAACCAAGGACCATGATGAAGAACAATTACTACCTGTATGCTCTTCTTTTTCAAACTTCAACAAAAAAGTAATTTGCTTAAGGTTTAGGTGCCTAAGGTTTAGGGACACCATATGACGAGTGAAGGTGAACTGGTTCCACCGCACTATTTGGAGTGCTGAAAGCAAAACATGCACCCTAGCAAATCATAGCAAGAGAAAAATGAACTCAAGTAAGGGAGCCATTGTTCTCTAACAAAAGCAAAATTGAATTGGACTTAAGCAATCCTCATTCGATGAGGAAATGGACACACACAACAGAGAGAAACTCTAACTCCAAGGGTGAAAATTAACACCCTCAGAGGTAACCATTTCAACATTTAAAAGTTTCTCTTTTTATTGTACTAGCCAGAAAATGTTTATCTTATGTACCACCTAGCATCTAACATGAAAGCTTTTAATGCTTCTGATTCTCCAAAAATTTCTCACAAATCAGGATAACATATGAAAAATCTCTAAAAAATGGGTGAACCGAAATCAAAATTCTCCACTCTACAATTTTGCCATAGACTTATCCCTCATACTCATTGATGCCCACAACCAATGCCCTTGTAACATCTGTTTGGATATTTTAAATCTTAGGACCTAATTGTCATTAAATAGCGCTGATGCTATTTTAAATCTCAAGACCTCATTATCATTAAATCATTACAAGAGAAATGTTAAAATGTGACTAATTTATGTGATTGGATGTCAATAACATGACATTTCAATCGCACATTAGTAGTATGCATGTGGGTTACAGTCATTTATGTGACTAAAATGTTTAGTCGTACAAAAATTAGTTGTATGCCAGTATCACCATTTAAAAAATATTAAACTATCAGTGGCATGTTAGTCAAACCACTTAAAAAATATTAAACTGTCAGTAGCATGGTTGTTGCTTGAAATAATTAAATTTCCCTATCAGTTGCATGACAGTGTCACATATTAAATATATTTTCCCCTTCAGTCGCATGGTAGTCACATAAATTAAATATATTTTCTTTCAGCCATACATCATTGAGAAAATAAAGTATCAGTGCAAATTTAGTCACACAAACTACCTTTTCCTCACCCACTCGTCTCTCTTCGTTATTTCTCCTTTATCTCCATTTTCTCTGCTCTCCATCTCTGCTTGTCTGAAGCTTTACTGTCTTCACATTGTATTATTTCAGTATCTAGTTATTAGAATACAGGTAACTAGTATTTCTAGCCAAGATTTTGTTATAAATGTAGATTTTTTATTTATAGTTTTATGTACATATGCATATAGATAAACCATAGATTACCTATCAATGATTCTTGGTACATTGAGAAATATTATTAATATATTATAACTGCAAGGATATGCGGTTAATGTATATACATAATATGTCTCTGTTCGAGTCAATTGCAGAAAATATACAAGAGAATGATAGTAGGATGTGAATGGATATATAAACATTTAATGATGGACAGATACATGAACCTAAATTTCATAAATGGTGTAGAAAATTTTATCATAGCTATATGTAATAGTTTGACACAACTGATAAAATGTATATGTCAGCGATGTCGAAATAGACATTATAGAGAACAAAATATAGTTGGAATGCATTTATGTGAATATGGATTTGTGGATAGCTATTATGTATGTTATTGTCATGGTGAGTGATATGATATGTAATCTCATAATTTTTAAATTGGTGAAACATCAAATGCATCATCCACAAGAACAATTTCTAATCGAGATAGTGACTATAACAATAGATCTGCGTATGTGCTAATAGTTATTGATTCAATTGCCCCAAATCTCCACCAAAATTAAAGAATTGAAAATCATAAAAATGATAATAAAAGGTTCAATGTTGCCATGGATGCTAATATATATGAGCATGAAAATGATAATGAAGGAGATAATGTATTTAATTTTGGCTTAGTTGGAAACAAATTGCCTAATCAGAGTATGGAGAAATTTTTCAAACTAATGGGTGATGCATCGACATCATTGTGGGATGGGTGCACCAAACATACAAGGTTGTCAGCAGTATCTCAGTTGTTAAGCAAGAAAAGTAAGCATAATATGAGTGATCATTACTTTAATGACATTATATCACTTATGAAGGAACTTGTTCTAGATGACCATAATTTGCCAGAGACATTATATAAGTGCAATCAAATGAAGAAGGATTTAGGTCTCCTATATGTGAAAATAGATGCGTGTCCCAATAAGTGTATGTTATTCGATTGGGAGAGCTTACAGTTAACACATTGTACAGTTTGTGGGGAGTGTAGATATAAGGAAGGGACAATGAATAGAAGTAACAAAAAACCAATTCCAAAAAAGGTATTGTGACACCTACCAATAATTGACTAATTGAAACGGTTATTCGTGTCTACCCAAACTACATAACACATGACATGGCATGCTAGTAATAGCTATGGTGAGAATGGTTCAGTGGGTTATCCACGCCAAACAAAGGCTTGGCGGAATTTAGATTCAACTTTTCCTAACTTTGCTACTGAAATTAAAAATATACGTCTTAGGCTATGTATAGATTGGTTTATGCCAAATTCTGCAATAGGAAGGATGTATTCTACCTGACCGGTTTTCATTGTTATGTATAACTTTCCACCAGAAATGTGTATGAAAGAGACATACATATTTCTTTCTTAGTTAATTCCTGGTCCAAGATCTTCTGGATGAAATATTGATGTGTTCTTGAGGCCGCTAATTGACGAGTTGAAAACATTGTGGTTAGATGTTGTTGAAATCTGGGATGCCTATAGATCTTAATATTTTGTGATGCAAGCATGTCTATTGTGAACAATTAGTGATTTTATAACATATGAGAAGCTATAAGGTTGGAGTACGCATGGGAGATTGGCATGTCCGTATTATATGGAGAACATTGGTTTTAGTTGAAGTACGGAAGAAAGTCATGCTGGTTCAAGTATCATAGGAAGTTTTTATAAAGAAAAATGCATTTTATGGGAATATTAATATCTTTACACCAGGATTAAAAGTGAGGGATATAGCTCTGCCGCCATTGTCTGGCGACAAAATCAGTCAAGCTTTAGATGAGATATAATTCCCACATTACAGTGTAATGTTCGATGATCTTCAAGCGGGTGGATTTAGGAAGACGCATAATTGGGTCAAACGGTTAATTTTTTGGGACTTACCTTATTAGAAGGATCTGCTCGTAAAGCACAACCTTGATGTTATGCATATAGAGAAAAATTTCTTTGAAAGTTAGTTTTATCCATTGATGGGCACTTAATATATATATAAAGCAGGACACACTTAATAAGTAAAAAGTCTATTCACTTAACAGATTGAATGTTAAGTTGATACATGGCAGAAATTCTAAAAGAAGCAAGTTTTTGAGAATTTTCAATACCTTATTGCCGATAATACTCCTCATTCTAAATGCATAACATGCAATTAGGAAAAACCAATCGTTTTCATATTCTTCTACATGGAAAGTAGAAATAATTTTAAATGGTTGATTTTCCATGAAAATAGGATACTTCCAAAGAAAATACATATATTGCGCATTAAATAATGGAGGCATAAACACTATAAAAAGGAGTACTAAATGACAATTCACCATACAATATTTGCTCACAAGTATTTATCGATCTTGTGTCAGGAAAACAGTAGCTTGCCGCTTCTTCGCCATGAAAACAACATTCTCGAAGGAAAAATCATTCAATTTGAAGGATAACTGGTATGTGTCTTTTAATATTATTCCATTTGATTCCAAAACATACATACCCAATTAAGTAGTTTATTTTTATTTGTTCGAACTAGATGGAGTCAAAATCGAATGAACTTGGTGATTTCAAGATGTTTTCTCAAATTTCAGGGGGAACATGCAAAACTACCAGTAATATTAAATGGAAAGGGGATTTTGGAATACGTGGCCTTCCCATCTATTGTTGGCCGAAGCATTAAGTATGAGAACATTGGAATAAACACATAAGAAGAAGATCTAGATGAAATCCAAAAAGAAAATGGAGATGAAAGCATGGGTGCTTGAAAACCATTTTACTATTTGTAAGAAGCTTTCCAAAAGCATATGCTGTTAGTGATGTATTTTATCCATTTCTACTATTCTACAATATCAATATCAATTAAATTTAGACATTTTGAGTTGATCACTTCAGTATTCTATTAATGTGCACTGGTTTTAGTTTTGAAGCAGAGAGAACTTATCATTCACTTGAATGTTCAAAAAATTAACGACAAATGATTAATCGCAGTAATTCCTTAACATTAAAATCTTAAGTTTGGTTATCCATCAAAATTTTTGAGTTTATGATAATCCATGTAAAGTACAACAGAAAATATTCATATTTTTTTAAAACAAATATTACGCAAATAACATGATTCTTTTAGATTTAAAAATTGGCAAATTTAGACAAGTCAAATAGCATTAATCGTAGAATTTTCATCACAATTTTAAAAATTATAAGTACCCATAAATTCGCTATTCCATCACAATTTCAGGGAATAATATTACCCTTAATTTTGTAATTTTAGGGTTGAAGTCAATAAATACCAAACACGGATTGAGTTTAAAATGAACACTAATTACACGCATTGTAAACGAAATCAATTTGGGTTTAAATTAAAAGATGGAATCTAGGACTACTTCCAGATAAAAACAACAATTAAATTGTCAAAAACATTAATCCATTCCAAAATTATATATTCTTCGAAATTGATTAACTAATTAGTGACAGATCTTACTAATATATACATATAACCTGACTTTTAGGGAAAAAATAGGCGAGAAAAAAAAAACAAAACAAAGAACCAGGAGCCCTCCTGGAGTATTTGTAATTCAAGTTTATATTCTGTGACCCATTTGATTTGTCAACATTTTGATGCATGGTTAGTGTGTAAACGAGAGGATGAATTAAGGAAAGTAGCAAAATTAGTAGAAAAAACAACCACCAACAGTAAGGTTTGTTTGGGCATACCCATGGAATTTGTTTTCTCTCGGTTTTTGTTTCTCATATGGAGGAGAGATTCTTACTTGTGCTTGATTAATTGTTCAGGTTTTATCTTTATATTTATTTACATTTTTCATTTTTCAATTTTAATCTATTAATTAATTTTTTGGCAAGTCAATATTTTTTCTCTGGAAATTACCAAGTTATTAAGAAGTATAGCCAATTAAAAGAAAAATTCAGTAAGAATTGTGAAATATAAACCCTTTGAGTTATTCAAATTATAAATATAATACCTCTAAAATCTAGAGTTTGGTATAAGCAATCTTAAAACCTTAATGGTGGATTGAAGGATTAAACCCACCATCTCAGTGGGTATCGAGATCAAACTTTGGGTAAAGTTTTGGTGACTATTAGAAGTTTCAAGATCATGGTCTTTGTCTTTAGGTTAGCTTTGTCTTCTACTTCTCTCTAAAAATTAGTTTTCCTAAATTTATTACATTACTATAACACATTAGTTTGTGAGAATTACTAATTCAATTCATTAATTCATGAACAAAAGAAGACATGCAAAAGATGATGATATATCAACTTGAATTGTTGTTTTTTAAAACTCAAACATTCGACATCAATGTTGACACTACTCAATATCAGATTGGAATAATTTTGTTCATTTTTAAATTGTTCGCTTTATTGTAATATTTTTCATAACACACACACACACACACACACATATTATTTTCTAGAACTCAGTACAACTTAGAATCCCGTGGTAACACCGGATATGTAAACTAATTAAGAGTAAGATGAAAGATAATCCTAATGCCCAGTTGGATATAAAGAAATTGGATATGCGGCCTAAGCTCTGCTTGATTAAAGATGGTAATAACAGAATAAAACCGAAAGCAACATATGCACTAGAAAGAGAAGAGTTTTGGCAAATATGTTTATAGTTAAGAGATTTAAAATTTCTAGATGGGTACACATCAAATATAGCACGTAATGTAAGCATGGAGAACAAAAGTTTCTATTCCTTTAAGAGCCATGATTGTCACATATTCGCTCAACGCATACTGCCAATCGCATTTGCATAGGTATTTAGTACCAATAATGTGGTCTACTATATTTAAATGTAGCTCATTTTTCCGCCAACTTTGTTCACAAAAAAAAAAAAAAAGACCAGATGATATGGACAAGCTACAGAATCTCATCATTGTTACTATCTACAAGCTAGAGATGATCTTTCTATCAACTTGTTTCGATTTGATGGAGCACCTTCCTATACATCTACTGTGTGAGGCCATGCTATGTGATCTGGTACAATTCTGGTAGATGTATCCGTTTGAAAGACTAATGTGGTCCTTTGAATGAAAGACATACAACAAATCAAAATTAGAAGGCTTAATTGTCAAACATATTTCATTCAGGAAATGACAATATTTTGTAAACACTATAGGGCCCCGCAAAACATTGATAATAATCTAGGGCCACCTAATCGTCATGGGATGTCTCAACTGCCATTATTCTGCAACAAAAATTGCAACTTCCCAGTTTGTAGGGCGCGGAGGATTCTTGTGGATGATGAATTATGACAGGTGCATCTTTACATTCTACAAAACTGTGAAGAGGTTGACCCATATGCTCAGTACGTTCTTGAACATTTGTGTTTTAGTATGTTAATTTATAGTTTAATTTTTGGAAGTTGCTAATATTCCTTTGTTTTGGTGCATAAGGTCTTCAACAATGTTATGCAATGCAAGTTTCCTTAATGCAATCTGAAAGACATGGAAGAGTTACGGGTCAAAAATTTTGCGCGCTGGTTTTTGGAATATGTATGTCTTTGATTGTTATTATATTCTCCGGTCAAATTTACGTATATAGGGGTATTCTAAAAATTATTGATGTTCATGTGTTCCAGACTTGTAGGGAAAAATCTATAGAAACATATTCAGTGAATGACTAGTTGAATTATCTCGAGGTCCTTTACATGGAGCTTTAAGTTTTAACGGATGTATGGTCAATGGTTTGCAATTCCATACATAGAGTTACAACCAACAAAGTCAAATACAAACTGGGGAGTTTGTGTTAAGAGTGAGGTGATTGGATTTGAGGGATATACTTTTTATGGAACGGTTGACGAAATTATCGATCTTGAAAATTCAGGAAGCATCCCAAACTTTGTCACAGTTTTCAAATATACGTGGTTTGATCCTACATGTGGAGTTCAAAGACACGTGAAATCTGGTATAGTCGATGTTGAGTGGCATTCCAGACTAAGTCCGCTTAAACCTTTCATTCTTACCCACTAAGTAGTACAAGTGTACTATTGTCAATATACTTATAATTCACTCCAACTATTGTGGGCAGTAATTAAAGTCAAACCATAGGGTTACATTGACATTAATGCCATTGATCAGTTATGAAAAGATGAAAACTATAAAATCTTACCTGGAATTGAGGAAAAACCATACCAACGGCCTGATGTTCAACACTATATAGTATTGGTTGAATCTTCTAGCGTTGAATCAACCGTTATGCTGGTTGACTTGAACGCAAGGGGGGAAGTTCTTTCACAGTGAGAAACAATGTTGACTATTTTCAATCACACGGGTTAATCTTGTGATCTTTTTGACAAAGACGTCGAAAGTCTTGATAAGAATTCCTCCAACACTGACAAATGATTATGTACTATTCAATGAATTTTATTTTGTTAAAATTATTATTTTAGTGTTCAATAATTTATTTTATAATATATAATATATAATATATTAGTATTATAATATATATATAAGTATTATATAAATAATAATAAATGTATGTCTGCATTTGTTTGTTTACATATGTATCTCAATATATTATTGTCTCCATTTAATTGTTCATATATGATTGTTTATTATAATTTAAATTTTTTAGATATGTGAGATTGAATTCAATCAATTGTGTGACTGAATATATTTGCTATACGACTAAAATCGTATTTCATGTGACTGAATTTTTTACCCATGCAACTACATTCAAGTGTTTTTTTGAAATTTGAAATTTAAAATGATGCGACTAACACTTTCAATCCATACAAGGTGTATGATTGACTGTTAGTCACATAAATCAACTAATTCAGTGGCATGAGGCTCGTGCCACTAAAAAACAGTGGCACCTCAGTTGCACGAATTGCAGCCTCCTTATAAACCCTACCATTCGGCCAATTGCTTTTTCATTCTTATTTGTCCATTCTCCCAATCTCCTCTCAACTTCTTCCTCCCTCTTGCTCCTTCCTCCATCCTCCTTCAAATTTTTGATCATTTTCCAGCCATTTGCAACATCATCTATTGCTTCTGGTAAGGAGAATCAACATTTTATTTTTTTCAAATTCATTTTTTAAGTTGGATGCTAGTGCCGTTCAAATGTTGGTGTTTAAGTTTACTGTTTAAATAATTTTCTGGTGAAATTTTGCTAAATTTTTATTATAAAATTTATTGTTGAGATTATGCTTAAATTTTAGTGTTGAAATTATACTAAAATTTCAGTGTCAAAATTATGTTGAATTTTAAGTGTTGAAATTATGCTCGAATGATGCCAAAATTTCATTGTGGGATTAAATTTAGTGTTAGTAATGCTAAATTTTAGTGTTAATTTTTACAGATTAATTTTGGTGTTATTTAAGTTTTAATTTTAGTGTTAATTTTAGTACTTATTTTTAGTGATAATTTTATTGTTAATTTTAGTATTTATTTTTAGTATTAATTTTAGTACTAAATTTTAATGTTAGTTTTGTTAATTTTAGTAGTTAATTTTATTTAATTTTTGTTATACTACATTTAATAAAAAGATATTTTGTGTTACTTTTCAATCATGGACCACGACAATCATGGTTGCCAGTTTTCAAGAGGTTGTGGTGACCTTACATATCGCGGCAAGTCATAATGACCTCTAGTTTTGACTCGCCACTGACTTTTCGCAGAGTCAGAGGGTCTAACAGCCTGCATATCTCTAGACCTTCAACATAGTAGAGGGGTAGATGTGGGCACGTACCATACCGATTCCTTCAGCGGGTGATTTTTTGCACCCATTATCCGGTTCACCATCAGGCATATCTAAGTCTGGTTTGGAGAACCAACAATCGGCTAACCAGGTTAATACACTCGATCATCAGCATTTGGCTGGGCAGGAAGCCCTATCGGAACATCCTCCTAAACAGGAAGAGCCCATCTTAGGAGGATCATTACACCGAATTCGTAAGTTTAATTGTTAAAATGGTTTTGTTGACACCCAATTCCATCCGGCCTTTTAAAAAATTTTAAAAAAAATTTTATTAAAAAAATTGTTATTATTATTATTATTATTATTATTATTGAAAATTTTTATTATTATTATTATTATTATTATTATTATTATTATTATTATTATTTAAAATTTTTAATTAGTTTAAAATAAATTTTTGTTTTGTGAAGATTTGATTTAAAATGATATATATATCTATATTTGTATGTTTGAAAGAAAAGAAAATTTTAAAAAAATTGACAAAAAATTAAAAGTTTGAGGTAAAAATGACAACATTGAGAAGTTTTGGGCCAAATTGACAAATTCTGAAAGTCCCAGGAGCATTTGGTAATTTTTCGCATCAATTTTGGGGCAGACTGACGTTTCTGGCCCAAATTAACAGAAAACGATAAAATTGTCAAAATCAGAAGCTTCAGGAACTTATCCAGAGTCTGAGAGACGTAATGGACTGAAACTGTTATTTGACCAAATTAAGAGATAAGTTTGAATTTAATTAATTTTTAATTGTAAACAGTCCATCACCTCTTCCCCTATAAATAGGGGTCCAAAATCTGTGAAGAACACAGAAAAAAAAATAGAGAGAAAGCCTAGAGCTCCGTTTAAAAAAAGAGAAAATCACAGCCTTAGTTCCTAACCCCTCCTCCCTCTTCCCAGAAGACCAAAACGTTTCTGTTTTCACGTTTTAACCCCCGTCCCCAATATTTCCGTTTTCTCTCACTTTCTCAGTTCACCGTTTTTTTTCTCTCCTCTGCCGCCGTCGTCCGGCCTAGCCACGCCCGCCGTCGCCGTCCCGCCGTCGTCGGTCGCTCCCCCGCCGTCGCCGTCGCTCTTTCCGCCGTCGCCGTCGCTCCCCATCGCCGAGGCAACCGCTCCACGTTTCTTTGCTTTGCCGCCGCCGTCGATCTCGCCGCTCCGGCCGTCCCACGTCGCCGTCGCCCCTCCGCCCTTTTCCCCGCCGCCCCACGTCGCCTCGCCGCCACGCCTTCGCCGCCGTGTCCAGTCCCGTTCACCGTTTCGTTTTTCCCCCCCCGTTCCGCGTCGTTCTGTGACAACAGAATTCAAAATTTGTTTTCAAAAGGGTAAACTCTTATTTAATCCTTCATCTTTTCAATTTCCTTCACTTTGGTCGCTAACCTTTTATTTTGATCTTTCATAATTAATTATCAACTCTTTTAATTTTTACTTGTTTATTTATTTGTTTATTATTGTTATTATTACTAACCTTTTTTTATTGTTGTTATTAACAACTAATCTAACTTTACTAACTTTTATTTTTATTGTTACTAACAACTAACTTACTAACTTTACTAACTTTTATTATTATTGTTAACAATTAACTCAACTAACATTACTAACTTTTATTTTATTGTTATTAACAACTAACTTTACTAACTTTACTAACTTTTATTATTGTTGTTTATTAAAGTGGATGGCCAAAAAGCCCCACTTTGTTATTATTAATTTTGTTTTTTTTTGGTTAAATTTATTTCACTTTTAATAATTGGTTAAAAAATTTTATGTGAATAATTATTAAAAATAAACAAAAAGAAAGAAAAAAAAAAACCAATAATCTTTTATTATTTCTTTAAAGATAACAAAAAAAAGAGTTAACTTTTTATTCCTTTTGTTAAAAATTAATAAATAATCATAATTAAATAATTCTAAAAATATAACAAAAATCAATTCTTTTTTAAACATATATTTAAAATTAATGATATTTAAAAAAAAAATAAAGAAAAAATAATAAAAATAATCCAAAAAAATGATTATTTTAATTAATAATTAATTAAATAATTAAAAAATAAAATAAAATAAAAATTAAATTCCATGTCCAAATGATCCGCCAGGATCCATGGCTTGGAAAATATTTTTTTAAATAAAGTATATAAATTTTTTTTAAAATAATTTTAAAATATTTTTTTTTTTAAATAAAATATATAAATAAAGTTTCTTTATTATTTAAAAAGAATAAAAGAATAAAAAAAAATTTGGGCTAATATTTTACTTATTTCTTTACCCAGTGATATTTTTCTTATTTCTTTTAAAATAATAAAAATATAACTTTTTAGTTTCTTTATTATTAAAAAGAATAAAAGAATAAAAAAAACTTTGGGCTAATATTTTACTTATTTCTTTATCCAGTAATATTTTATTTATTTCTTTTAAAATAATAAAAATATAACTTTTTAGTTTCTTTATTATTAAAAAGAATAAAAAGAGTAAAAAACTTTGGACTAATATTTTACTTATCTCTTTATCCAGTAATATTTTACTTATTTCTTTAAAATAATAAAATATAACTTTTTGACTCCTTTATTAAACAAATAAAAATTTTTAGCCAAATGATTTCCAATAAAAGGTAATAAAAATTAAATTTCTCTTAGATATTTTTTTAGACTTATAAATTGGAAAATTATTTAAAAATATTTTATCAAACAAAAAGAACATAAAAATGAAATATAAGTATCAAGACTTTTATTTTAAAATATACATATAAATTTTTGGTTTCTTTAATTAAATAATTAATTTTGGTTAATCTTTTATTAAAAATAAAATTATATAAATATCAAAACTTTTATTTTATGTTTAAAATATACATATAAATTTTGATTTCTTTATTATATAAATATCAAGACTTTTCTTTTATTTTTAAAATATACATATAAATCTTTGGTTTCTTTATTAAATAATCACTTTTTGGTTAATCTTTTTATCAAAAATAAAATATTAAAACTCTTCTTTTATGTTTAAAATATACATATAAGTTTTTTTTTTGTTTTCTTTATTGAATAAATAAAATCCTTGATTAAATAATTTCTTTTTGGTTTATCTTTTATCAAATAAAAAGAATAAACATAAAATAAAATGTTAATTTTTAACTCTTTAATTTCTTTATCAAATAAAAAAAATATTATTTTTGATTCCTTTACAAATTAAGTAATTAATTAATAAAAATAGACAATTAAAAATTTTCATTAAACAGGAAAAGAAAGTAAAAGAAAACTAAAAGAAAAGAATAAAAAAAGAAGAAAGAAAAGAAAGTAAAAGAAAAGTAAAAAGTAAAAGAACACAAAAACAAATAAAAGAATAAACAAATAAAAAAAGATTAAAAAGAAAGAAAGAAAAGAAGTAAAGAAAAAAGAAGCAAAAAAAAAAAAAAAAAAAAGAAGTAAAAAAGTTTTTTTAGTTAGTTAACATTAAAGATCATTAATAAAACCTAAAATTTCATAAATAAAAAGACTTATAAACTAGTAATTAAACTAATAATTAATTCCATAAAATAATAAAAATAAAAATTAAATAATTAACTATAAATTAAAACAATTTCCATATCCAGATGACCCGGCAGGATCTACGGTTTGGAAAGTATCAACTTTTTAATACAAAGATAAAAATCCATATTTACGATATGGATTAAAATTTCGAAATTCCGTGTCCAAATGACTCAAAAGAGTCCATGGTTCGGAATCAAAACTTCCGTGTCCAAATGACTCGGCAGAGTCCATGGTTCGGAAGTATCAAATTTTATACAAATTAATTACCAAAAAATCCACATCCGACTAAATAATTCAGTTAAAATTTCTAATTTTGAAAATTAATTGAAATTGTTTAAAAGCAAGCAAAACAAAATTAAAATCAACTAAGGTACCAATTTTTGGGCGTTAAAATAGAGTTATTTTAACGTAACCGTACTCCCGAACCCCCAACTCTCGCAGACCATTTTTAGGGTGTCCAATCGACCTAGGCGAAACTGATTGGTGGCGACTCCAGAAAACCCGACGTTGCCACAGCTTGGCGACTCCACTGGGGACCTCTACGTTAGTGAGTCAAGCCTAAAAGTTGATTTGTTTTGTGCTGCTTTGCTTATTTTTATGTGGATTCATGTGTTATATTTACTTATTGTAAACATGCATTATGCATTCACGACATGAAGCTCTATACCCGAGCTTCCTCAAATCGAACACGTTCTTTCAAAGCGGAATTGGTGTTGTTGTCCTTGTGAGACCATGGTCTCCAAGCCTTCACCGGTTTCAAAGTAGCAAAGTAGTGTATTGCCTCCTGAGACGGATAGTCTCTGCATGGGCCCACGAAAAGCTACGACTCGAATTAATCCTTTCCTTACATAAACCCTCGTGGGTAAGGAATTGGGCTGTCACTATAATTTAGTGATGGGATTCGGGAACTACCCTTGGCCTTTTTGATAAACCACCTTATGCATATAGAACTCCTCACTCTACCATAGAACCAATCAATAAGAACTCCTATGTCTTGGTTCCAATCACCATAGGCATGAATTTTTATCCATTTGCTTATATGGCTAGATTTATGATTCCGTGTATTTCTTTTTGCTGACTCTGTTTTTCCTTGTTCATTTTTCCGGCATATTCATATCATTCATTAAGATAAGTACTCGGTGAAGGAATCACTATCATGGACATTCTCGAATACCTTCCCACGGCTGTTAATGAATCTTGGAATGCCACAATAGTGGAAACTCAACCGGAAGCTATGGAATTCTCCGAAACAGCCCAAAAGCTTCATGGAGATTCCCTGACACCACATTCTCATGTACAACTCAAGGATCAAGTATCGGTCCGTATAGATCAGAACGACATAACTGAACTATTACGAGTATGGAATAGTTGGAGCTCCATGGATCGGGAAGCATTCACATCGACATATGGCCATGTTGCTCGCCTGCTAAAAATCACCGTTGATACATCACTTATCCGTGCACTGATACAGTACTGGGATCCATATTATCGGTGTTTCTCCTTCAACAAGATGGATCTTGTTCCGACTATAGAGGAATACAATAACCTCCTAGGTTGGCCATCTGATTATCCAATGGAGACGTACCATTATGATAGGAGAACTGAGCCTCATCGGGCCTTGGCTAAACTGTTGGACATGCCAGCTTCTACTCTTCAATCCAAATTCTTAACAAAGGGGTATCGTAGATTCATCAGTTGGAATGACATAAAGCAATTGGTCCACACTCTCCCACAAAAGGACCAAAGACATAAGGTTTTTGCTTTGGCAATATATGGCTTGGTAATCTTTCCTAGAATCATCGGATTCATTGAAGGAGATGTCATCTCACTATTCGAGCAAATCTGCAAGGCTCAAGTGAATCCGACTTCAGCCATTCTTTGTGAAACCATTAGGTCATTGAATTTTTGTCGCCAAAGCGGGGGCAAATTCATTGGATGTTCTCACCTCCTTGACATATGGATCAAGAGCCACCTTCCTTGTGACAAACAAAATTTCGGGAATCGCTTTTCAAAAGACTTCATTCCAATTGAAGCCTTCTTGAAAAGTGAGTCCATTCATCATGACAGTAAGGAAGGATGGATTAACTATTTTAAGAACATCAATGAGTTGCAAATTGAATGGAGAGCCCCCTGGTCCACCTCCAACCGCGTCATCTATCGTTGTTGCGATTGCCGATGGGTTCCTCTTCTGGGTATATGGGGAGGAACAAGTTATGCCCCAGCCCAAATACGGAAGCAATTTGGGTCCATGCAATTTATACCCATGACCCACAATCTAAGTAAATTGGAATTCTCACACGAAGATCCAATGGCGAATAAGTTTGCCATGGGTATTTCAATTGCATGGAAAAGGCTATTTGTACTGAAGTTCGACCCTATTCTTTCTCCCATCGCCTACTGTGAATGGAGAAATAATCGAAAGGAAAGAATAGTGCTTCCCGATGATACTCCCAGAAAGTTGGCAAAAAGAGAACTCGAAAAAGAATTAGAGAAGAAAAAAGAGAAGAACAAGAGAATGCTTATCGATATACAACAGCTCAATCATAAAGCACAACACCTCGAGGAAAAAGTTGAATGTCAAAAACAAATCATCTCTCAATTAGTCGAAGAAAATGATCAAAGAGAGATGAGAGCAAGATACTGGGAAGATCAATACAGACTTTCTCAGCATCAAGTGGAAGTGTTTCTGGCTGAATTTAGGAAAATCACTTAGGAAGCCCAACAAATGGGTCAAGAAGCTAGAGAATTGGAAGAACTGAGCTGCCCTACTTCATCATTAACCGTTCAAAAAATGATGGAGTTCATTACTAAGACTAGAAAACAATATTGTACTTTGGGCCGTTTCTTTTAAGAGATCTCAATATAATAAAAGCAGTCAAAACAATTGTTTTGATAATGTAATCAAGAATTTCCACCGTAGTTCTTTTTTCACCGAGTACTTACAACATTCATTGCATGCATGCATTACATCAATCACATACATGTAAAGTCTAATAAAATGAATCTTACTTTAAAAAGGTAAAATTGGACCTCAACACCGGTATCCAACTCGGCTCCAAACAAGATTAATGGCAGAACAGACCGAAGGACGTTTCACAGATATGGAATCCAAGATAGAAAGTATGGCAGAACAGATGAGACAGTTGATGGAACTAATCAAGGGGAAAGCAACTCAAGCTCCCATCAAAGAAGCACAAGATCCCACTTATCCTCCGGGATTCACCCCGCAACGAGTCTCAGTTCAAGAAAACCTGTTTCAGGAACCAGGACCATCTGCTAGTGTTCACCTGAAACAAGACACTGCACATGAAGAGAAGAAGATGTTACCAAAAGAAGAAGCAGAATCTCAAAAACTCGAAACAATAGAAAAGAGACTGCGAGCCATTGAAGGAGGTACTATGTTCGGATTTCTCTCAGTGGATGACCTCTGCTTAGTACCAGACGTCGTAATCCCTTCAGACTTTAAGGTGCTAGATTTCGTAAAATACGATGGAACGAGTGATCCCATCACTCACATCACTTTGTTTCTCAGAAGACTACAACCACTTACCAAAGATGAAAAGGTGTGGATCGCACTTTTTCAGGAAAGTCTCACAAAATCAGCATTACAGTGGTATCTAAGTCAAGGTCCAAGAAACATTAAAACTTGGAATGACCTTGCTCAAGCCTTCATCGGCAACTATAAACATGTTATGGACTTGGCTCCAGATCGCCAAACTCTCCAAAACATGGAGAAGAAAAAGCCAGAAACTTTCAAGGAATATGCCCAACGATGGAGGGACTTAGCTGCACAAGTACAGCCACCCATGACAGAAAGAGAAATGGTCACTTTATTTGTCCAGACACTGAAGTACCCGTATTATGACAAACTCATTGGCAATTCGGCAACCAATTTTTCTGACGTAGTCATGTCTGGAGAAAGGATCGAGCATGGTATCAGGACCGGGAAGATTACTGAGTCCTTTAGTGATCCTATGAAAAGAGGAGGACCATCCAGAAGAAAAGATGAAGAAATACAACAAATAGGACGAGGAAGAGGGATTCCCCTTGTGGGTACTGTGGCCACCGGACCTCGCCTATCCTATTCTGCCAACAGGCCCAATTATTACCCTCCCAACAGGCCTAATGATTATCCTCCTAATAGGCCCAATGATTATCCTCCCAATAGACCCAACAATTACCCTCTCAACAGGCCTAATCAGTTACGGCCACCTATTCCGATTCCTCCAGTGCCTCCACCAAGACCAAGAGAAGTCTTCGCACCAATTCCCATGACTTATACTGAGTTGTATCCAAAACTCATCCAAAGCCAACTTATTCGCCCAATTCCTACAAGGCCGATGGAACCCCCATACCCAAGGTGGTATGACCCTAACATTACCTGCCCATATCATGATGGCGTTCCAGGCCATGGCTTGGAAAACTGCACAGCATTGAAGCGTATAGTCCAACAATTAATCGAGTCAAAGTGGTTGGACTTTTTCGATGAGCCAAACGTCACTCACAACCCATTACCGCCTCATCAAGCAAAACCAGTCAACATGATAGAAGAACACCGGCCGACGAAGAAGTTAGTCAACGATATCATAACCCCTCTTAAGCATGTATATTCATGCCTTGTGAAAGAAGGGATTATCATGGGAAAGCCTTCTTTTGGACATGAAGAAGTCGAGGATGAGGAGTGGTGTGACTTTTATGACAGTAAAAGTCATTCTATCCAGGAATGCTCAGAATTTCGTGAAAGACTACAAAGTCTCATTGATTCCTCCCAACTCATCGTTTTTATGTCAGATAAAGATGATGACGTGAATGTGATCATTAAAGAACAAGATGCTATGCCAAGACCACTAGTCATATCAATCTCAAAACCTACTCTTAAGCCTCTAAAAATTCAAGTCCCGAAGCCATTCCCATACAAATAAGACAAAACTGTTCCATGGAGCTATGATTACACTTCTAACATCACATCAACTCCGTTAGAAGTCGGGATTATGACTAGAAGTGGTCGGTGTTATTCTCCAGAGCAAATGAACAAGCTCCAAAAAGATAAGAACGTTACAGACCCAACAACTGGACCTCTTGATACAAATACATCCAAAGAGCAAGAGATGCCTCGAACAGTAACAGATGAACAAGCTACTGAGTTTCTCAAACTCATAAAGCAAAGCGAATATAGCATCGTTGAGCAGTTGAACCGCCTGCCAGCAAAGATCTCCATACTTTCATTGCTCTTAAGCTCTGATGCTCATCGAGAAGCTCTTCTCAAAGTCCTGAATAAGGCTTATGTTGAACAAGATATCTCCGTGAACAACTTTGACCACCTCGTCAACAACATCACGGCACAAAATCTCATCACATTCACTGACGATGAGATACCAGCAGAAGGAAGGGGTCACTCTAAGGCTCTACATATTTCGGTTAAATACAAAGATCGGATTATGGCTAGAGTACTTATCGATAATGGGTCAGCTCTAAATGTAATGCCACTGGAAACCTTACATAAGATCGGTTTAGACCCATCATACCTCAACAACAGTCATATTGTTGTTCGAGCGTTTGACGGAACGAAGAGAGATGTTGTTGGAGAAATAGAGCTACCAATAGGGATTGGTCCCTGTCTTTTCCACATCACATTCCAAGTCATGGATATTTGTCCATCATATACCTGTCTGTTGGGAAGACCATGGATCCATATGGCCGGAGCAATTCCTTCTTCATTACACCAAAGAATGAAATTCATTATTGAAGGAAAGATAATCACAGTCTTTGCTGAAGAAGACATTCTGCTATCAAGACCTGCGGATGCTCAATATGTCGAGGTCAATGAAAATATACCTGATTGCTCCTTCAGGTCTTTTGAGATTGTCAATGCTGCTTATGTCAGTGAATATGGAGAAGAACCCGTTCCTAACATCTCTAAAACAAGTCGCATGGTCGCCAAACTCATGATAAAAGGAGGATACTCACCGGGGTTAGGTCTGGGACAAGATTTACAAGGAATCCCAGAGCCATTGAAAATATCCGCAAATGAAGGGAAATACGGCCTAGGCTTCACACCGACAAGACATGACAAAATGAAGGCAATAGCTGAAAAGAGAGAAAAGAGGATTGCACGATTAACAGGGCATCCTCTCCAGGAAAGAAATCTGGATATCCCTGAAATCACCGAAACGTTCGTGAGTGGTGGTCTCATTCCGAAAAATGACAATGAAGGCAAGCTGACTATCAACATCAACAAGTCTTTTGAAAGTCTTTCTATTCAGGCAATCATCAGCGATTCACCTGAAGAGGAGGAGCTCGTTCAACCTTGTGGCCCACGGGATGTGCTGAACAATTGGGAGGCGATAGAACTGCCTGTTATAATCGAAAGCTTTCCAAAGTAATCTAATAGTAAAAACCTCCTAAAGAAAGGTTCAATCAATAGGGTGTAGTCTTTGTTTAAGTGAACCTTTTAGTTATTGCTTTTTATTCCAATAAAGTTGTGATTTATGCACATTGTAAATAAAGTACCAGTTTGCATCCATCTCATTCGTGCCATTTTTTCTTTTCTTTCTTTTCTCTCTGGATAATGCAGACCCAAAACTCTCTTTGATGACAATGAAAGAATAAACTTTGATAATCCTGTAAACACTACCGACTCGGATGACGAAGATCTTCAAATATCTCCTGAGCTATTAAAAATGATCGAGCAAGATGAAAAAGAAAGAGCAACAAGTCAAGAACCAACTGAGGCATTTAACTTGGGAGACAGTCAGAATGTAAAAGAAGTCAAGATTGGCACTCTATTCCCTCCTGAAGAAAAAGAAGAATTAGTCCACTTATTGAAGGAATATGTGGATGTATTTGCTTGGTCATACCAAGATATGCCTGGTTTAAGTTCAGACATAGTACTACACAAAATACCCTTGAAACCTGGGGCGAAGCCTGTCAGACAGAAGTTACGAAGATTAAAGCCGGATCTAATCTTAAGAGTAAAAGATGAAATTTGAAAGCTGTGGGATGCAGGATTTCTTGGGGTCGCTGAATATACAGAATGAGTGGTTAACATTGTTCCAGTCGAAAAGAAAGAAAGTGGGAAACTAAGAGTTTGTCAGGACTACCGGCCATTGAACGAAGCCAGTCCTAAAGATAACTTCCCACTTCCTCACATTGATACGCTGGTGGATAATACCGCAGGAAACTCCTACTTTTCCTTCATGGATGGTTTTTCTGGATATAATCAAATCAAACTTGATTCAGATGATATGATAAAAATGGCCTTTATAACCCTTTGGGGTACCTTTTACTACAAGGTGATGCCTTTTGGGTTAAAGAATGCTGGTGCTACATATCAAAGAGCCATGGTCGCGTTATTCCATGACATGATGCATAAAGAAATTGAAGTATATGTAGACGACATGATCGCCAAAACTTTCACTGCTGGGGGGCATCTAAAAGTGCTAAGAAAACTATTCGATAGACTTCGCAAATATCAACTGAAGTTGAATCCTGCCAAATGTACTTTTGGAGCCTCTTCAGGAAAGTTATTGGGTTTCATGGTCAGCAAGGATGGGATTCGAGTTGACCCGAGTAAAGTCAAAGCGATACAAGAAATGCAACCCCCGAAGACTCCAAAACAAGTAAGAAGTTTTCTGGGTAGAATCAACTTTATAGCAAGGTTCATATCACAATTGACGTCCAAGTGTGAACCTCTTTTCAAATCACTAAAGAAGAACAATCCGATCGAGTGGAATAACGAATGCCAAGAAGCATTCGAGAAAATCAAACAATATCTATCAAATCCACCAGTCTTGATACCACCTCGATCCGGAGAACCGTTGATTCTATATTTATCCATACAGGATTCTTCATTAGGATCCGTATTGGGTCAACGTGATGAGACAGGCAAGAAAGAACATGCAATCTACTATTTGAGTAAAAAGCTTACCACATATGAAGCTAAATACTCAATAGTGGAAAAGTCCTGTTGCGCCATTGCATGGGTAGCACACCGACTACGACACTACATGCTCAACAACACCACATTGCTGATCTCCAAGACTGATCCCATTAAGTACATTTTTGAGAAACCCGCTTTATCAGGCAGGATTGCAAAATGGCAAATGCTGTTGTCTGAATACGACATACAGTACGTCACCCAAAAGGCTGTAAAAGGGAGTGTGATTGCTGAATATCTTGCTGATAGAGCATTGGATGATTATGAGCCAATGAGAATGGACTTTCCTGATGGAGATATAATGACAATTGAACAGGAAGTCTCTGAAGACAATGAAACATGGAAAATGGCATTCGATGGAGCGTCCAATGCTTTGGGACAAGGGATTGGAGCTATACTCATCTCTCCAATCGGAGAGCAGTTCCCCATCACAGCAAAAGTTACATTTCCTTGTACCAACAATATAGTAGAGTATGAGGCATGTGCTATGGGACTCCAAATGGCATTAGAATTGAAAGTATGAGATCTCTGAGTTTATGGGGATTCCACATTAGTCATATGTCAAATCAATGGAGAATGGGAGACAAGGGATTCAAAATTGATCCCTTACCAAAAGCTCATACTAGACTTGGCTCGAAGATTTAACAGTATAAGCTTCCATCATCTTCCAAGGGAAGATAATCAAATTCCAGACGCTTTAGCTACTTTGGCTGCTATGTACAAGATAAGCGACCCCGAGCATACTCCTGTGTTCGAGATGAAAATAATAGATTCTCCAGCTTATTGCATGAGCATCGAAGAAGAATTGGATGGAAAGCCTTGGTATCACGATATCAAGAAATACCTCCAAGAACGAGTATATCCACCAGAAGCATCAGAAAATGACAAGAAATTTCTACGAAGACTGTCAATGGGTTTTCTTTTAAACCTAGACATACTTTACAAGAAAACCCCAGACTCGATGCTACTTCGCTGTGTAGATACTCATGAAGCACGAAAGATCATGGAAGAAGTTCATTCTGGAATATGTGGAGCCCACACTAGTGGTCATACCATGGCAAGACAAATAATGAGGGCTGGCTACTATTGGCTCACATTGGAAAGTGATTGCATCAATCACGTAAGAAAATGTCACAAATGCCAAATATATGCTAACAAGATCCAAGCTCCACCTGCTCCTCTTAATGTAACAGCAATACCTTGGCCTTTTGCCATGTGGGGAATTGACGTCATTGGAGCCATTACCCCTAAAGCTTCCAATGGTCACAAATTCATCCTAGTGGCAATTGACTACTTCACTAAATGGGTAGAAGCTGTGTCTTATGCAAGTGTGACTCAAAAGGTGGTATGCCGGTTCATTAAGAAAGAAATCATTTGTCGCTATGGGCTGCCAGAGTGTATCATCTCAGACAATGCCACGAACCTGAATAATGCAATGATGCAGACTTTGTGCCGGCAATTCAAGATCAAGCATCTCAATTCAGCACCTTATCGACCAATGATGAATGGTGCAGTAGAAGCAGCCAATAAAAATATCAAGAGAATTGTTGAAAAGATGATCGTCACTTACAAGGACTGGCATGAGATGTTACCTTTTGCACTACATGCTTATAGAACTTCTACCCGTACTTCTACTGGAGCAACACCTTTTTCTCTGGTATACGGTATGGAGGCTGTATTGCCCATTGAAGTTGAAATTCCTTCATTAAGGGTACTAATGGATACTCAATTGAGAGAAGCAGAATGGGTCAAAGCTAGATACGAGCAATTAAACCTAATTGATGAAAGAAGAATGATAGCCCTCTGCCATGGGCAGCTTTATCAAAGGAGGATGATTCGCGCTTACAATAAAAAGGTTCACCCACGGCAATTTCACGAGGGTGACATAGTGCTCAAGAAAATTCTACCCATTCAGCATGATTCTAGAGGAAAATGGACACCAAATTATGATGGGCCATATGTTGTAAAGAAAGCATTTTCAGGAGGGGCACTAATTCTGACAGAAATGGATGGACGAGAGTTACCAAAGCCAGTAAATTCAGATTCAGTAAAGAAATACTTTGCATAATGAAGAAATTTTCGGACAGAAGGGAAGAAGTGGATACAGGGTTACCAAAGTTTATTTGATCAAAGTTGTCAAAGAGAGCTTTCTTCCCTTACACTTTCATTATCTATCTGTACCCAAGATTTTTATATTCTCTTACCCATAAATAAAAAGCCAATTCTCTTTAGCTTGCCTTTGATTCTCACGTTCAAAATGCTAAAGTCGCTTCTATCCAGTTCTTTTCCTTCAAATCTCACATTCCTACTAGCCTTAAGTGTGCAATAAATTGTGACTTTTGAAGGAAGAATAGTAATAATTAAAACTTAGAAAAAGCAAAGACCGTAGATTACTTTGATAAGCTTTATGAATTAAAACAGGTAAGATTGAGGTCCTGCTTTGCGAGCGGCACAGAACATAGGCTAACAAAGAAGAAGGAGTAACAAATCTTTTGGAGATAGCCTTGGTGGTAGTCTGAATGATCGCTTCAGAAGTCTTAACATGTCCATGTCAGCAAGAAAGAATCATACTCACGAATATTTCAACAGGGGCAATTATCCAGAGAGGCATAAAGTATGAGGTGGACATTAAGTAAATTGAAGCCAAAATTCAAAAGCAAATCACGGAAAGGAGATTTTTTAAGAGAGTTGGGCTTTTGAGACAATGGACAACAGCTGGAAAACGAGACAATGGACAACAACTGGAAAGCGAGACAATGGACAACAGCTGGAAAGCATAAAGAGATTCAATGATAGTCCAAGAAGGCGATTACAAAGAGAATCCAGTGAAGCAAAGACATGAAAAACTTCCAAAATAAAAAAAGAACCATCAGTTACACATGCTCTACATTCATGCATTTCACATCATGCATGCATGGCATACAGAACAGGAATCAAATGGGAAACACATCCACGGCACAGTTACAGCAGTATAAGCTGAGATCTCAATGACATCAGCTCTTACTAATCCACCGCTGGATGCATAGCTGATATATTGGACCCAGGCCCATCAGCAATTCAAAGATAAAGTAGACAATATTGTCAAAAGCCTGGTAATCGACTCAATAATCGAGGTTACACCTGGATGGACAGAATTGACGCCAGCTTAGCAGTATTCAAGATAAGAGATAGCTATGGTCAAAGATAAGCACGGATATTAAGAAATATTGTCGTCGAAAGCGGACAATGGATTCAATAATCAAGGTCATGCTTGATGAGATATCAAAGATAAGAAATATCTATGATTCAAAAATAAAGTAGGATCCACTTTTCCGGTTAAGCGGCGGATACGGTACTCCGTGACTTTCAAGACGGTTCTCTCAGTTGCCCATAATAACTGATCCTTTCCTCCCTTCATTCTTTTACTTCCTCCTAGAAAATGGATCCTACTTTTTCTGCCTTGCGAAAGTATTTCCCCCTCTCTCCCAATGAACATCCTAAAAAAGATCTACCGAGTTCGCTGTGAACGATTAAGAGCTCTGATGCACAAAGGAATACCTGAAGATGTACGGTGGTTAATCGAAGCCAAGGTTCGTCTGGCAGGTGAAATCCCAGAGACATTTGCGTCTTACATGCCTGGTGTTGGCAAAAGTTCTTATGCCAGAAAAAGAAGAGCGAAAAGATTACAAGTCTGCCATAAATGTGGTAGGTGGACTTGTAAGACTAGGTGTCGTTCTTTAGGAATGATCTCCAATAATCGAGAAGATAAAATACGGTTCATCAAGAATGGCTTGAGTAAGGACTCATTGGATGATATCCAATTGACTCTTGAGACGCATTCTTGTGGATCTGTGTAACGTGAAATTCTTGGTTTATGGAGTATTTTTCATGAAGAACGAAACCGTTACAGTCCCAGGAATTTGACTTTAAATGACCCTGTTTGCCAGCTTGTAAGAAAGCTGGATGGGAAGCAGATCCTCAACTCATAGAAGCCATTAATACCGTTACTGGACGTAAAACCAGTGGAAAATGTGAGCCACAGTCACAATTACTGTACATAAGTTTGTTATATTTGGAAAAATTGGCATTTTCTTTTGACATATGTACATGTTCCCCTAAGTGTAATCGACACGTTATCCATTTTCATCATTATAAATGCGTGTTCTTCCTTCTGATTAAGCAGCAGATAAGATACCCCGCGACTTCTAAAATCGATTATTCCAATTTCTTACAATAACTGATTCTTTTCCCTCTTCTCTCAAATTCTTCTTTCATCAATGGATTCTACTCTTTCTGCACTGCGATACTCTTTCTGCACTGCGAAAATACTTTCCTTCCCTCCCACTAAAAGTTCTTAAAAAGATCTACCATTCTAGATGTGAAAGAATCAGAGTTTTTATACGCAAGGGTCTTCTTGACAACATCCAGTGGATAATTGAAGCTAAGGTCCGTTCGGCTGGTGAAGTTCCAGATGCATTAAAGCCTCGTATGCCCGGTCTAGGTAAAAGCGCTTATGCCAAAAAGCGAAGAGCAAAGAGGCTAGGCGTCTGTCATAAATGTGGAAGATGGAATCGCAATACTAAATGCCGCTCTTTAGGATACATCTCCAAAAATCGCGAAGATAAAAGAAAATTCATTAAGAATGGCCTGCGTAAGGAATCTCTGGAAGATATCCGAGGGACTCTTGAAACGAATTCTTGTGGAATAGTACAATGCGAAATAGTCGATTTATGGAGGACTTACCATAAAGAACGAGACCATTACAGTCCCGGGAATCTGACTTTAAACGACCCTGTTTGCCAGCTTGTAAGAAAACTGGATGGGAAGCAAATCCCCGACTCATAGAAGGCGTTGAAGCCGTTACTGGACGTAAAACCAGTGGAAGATGTGAGCCACAGTCACAATTACTGTACATATGAGCTGTCATTTTGAAATTTGTCTTTTCTTTTGACAATAATGTACTTGCTTCTGTAAGCGTAATAAACACGTTATCCTTTTATCGCTATAAATGCATGTTCTTCTTTCTGGATACGGTACTCCGTGACTCACATAGTTAGTTATTTCCGTTTCCTACAATAACTAATTTCTTTCTTTCTTCTCTTAAATTCCTCCTTATTCAATGGAGTCTTCTCTTTCCGCCCTACGAAAGTATTTTCCTTCCCTCCCAATAAATGTTCTTAAAAAGATTTATCAAGCTAGATGTGAACGATTCAGAGTATTTATGCACAAAGGCATTCCTGATAATGTGCGGTAGCTAATCAAAGCTAAGGTTCGTTCGGCTGGTGAAGTTCCAGATGCATTCTTCCCCCGTATGCCCGGCTTTGGTAAAAGCGCTTATGCCAAAAAGAGAAGAGCAAGGAGGCTAGGCGTCTGTCATAATTGTGGATGGTGGATTTGCGGCAATAAATGTCGTTCTTCAGGGATGATCACCAGAAATCGTGAAGATAGAAGAAAATTCATTAAGAATGGCCTGCGTAAGGAATCTCTGGAGGATATCCGAGAGACTCTTGAAGCGCACTCTTGCGGAATGGTGCAATTTGAGATTGTCGGTTTATGGATGACTTTCCAAAAAGAACGAGATCGTTACAGTCTTGGGAATCTGACTTTAAACGACCCTGTTTGCCAGTTTGTGAGAAAACTAGATGGGATGCAAATCGCCGATTCATAGAAGGCATTAAAGCCGTTACTGGACGCAAGGCCAGTGGAAGACGTGGACCAAAGTCACGATTACTGTACATGCTAGCTGTCGCTTTTGAAATTTTCCTCCCCTTTTGGCAATAATGTACCCACTCCTGACGTGAGCCATAGTCATGACTACTGTATATAGCTGCCACTTTTGAAATTTTCCTTCTCTTCCGACAATAATGTACCCACTCCTGACGTGAGCTACAGTCACGACTATTGTATATAGCTGTTGCTTTTGAAAATTTTCCTTCTCTTTTGACAATAATGTACCCACTCCTGACGTGAGCTACAGTCACGACTACTGTATATAGCTGTTGTTTTTGAAAATTTTCCTTCTCTTTTGACGATCATTTTACGTGAGCTACAGTTACTGTATTATGCTTATTAATGTCGCTTTTGAAATTGGGTTCCTTCTCTTTGCGACAATCACGTACCTACTCCTGACGAAAGCTACAGTCATGACTACTGTACATGCTAGCAGCCATTTTGGAAAATTTTCATCCTCTTTTGGCGATAATGTACCCATTCCTGACGTGAGTCATAGTCATGACTACTGTGTATAGCTGTCATTTTGCTCCTCTTCTGACAATAATGTATCCATTCTTGAAAATAAAATTATTGCTTTATCTCTTCATCTCTATAAATATATCCTCTTCTTCTTTCTCACAAGTGTAAGGATAGGAATAGAGGAAACCTCAACTCGTAAATCCCGAAGTATTTGTGTATTTTCTGGGGCTTTTCCTGGAAAAGCTCTATTTGTGTATTTTCTGGAGCTTTTCCTGGAAAAGATGAAGAGTACTTAAAGGCAGCCAACCATTTAGGTAGTGTATTAGCTGAGCGAAAAATACACTTAGTTTATGGAGGAGGTAGTGTCGGATTAATGGGAGGTGTAGCATCAGCAGCATCTCTAGGAGGAAGCCAAGTTCTAGGCATCATCCCTGGATCTCTGAAATTTGTTTCTGGGGGCACGATTGGAGAAGAATTAGTGGTTAAAAATTTGCAAGAGCGTGTGTTACAAATGCTTCTTAATGCTGATGCTGTTATCGCTCTACCAGGTGGTTTTGGTACATTGGGAGAAGTCTTCCAAATTGCTTCCATGGCCCAACTTAATTTGCACAAGAAACCTATTGGGCTTTTGAATGTTAACGATCTCTTTACAGGTCTAATATCTTTTGTGGATTATGCAGTGCAGAAGAATTTTATATCAAGAGTAGCATGACGAATCCTAATATCTGCAAAAACTGCTGAAGAATTACTTGATAAAATGCAAGCTTTTGTTCCTGAACCAGATCCAGCAATGATTCAGATAGACTGGACGCGACAGTCTTTCCCGAACAGTTCGATCCCATAATAGTCCTCTACTAACCCTGTTGAAATATTGTGGAAGAAGAAGCGATCCGATCCGTTTTGCTTGTCCTTTACTTTTATTATCAGCATTTTCTTTTGTGTTTTAGTTTTTCTTTTCAGGGAATTTCTTTCTTTTATCTTATAAGATAGTCTCGTCCATGCTGATATTAAAACCATAGGACAATGCCTTTAGGTTGGAATGGCTGAGCAAAGAGTAATTTTTATTGCTCTTGAGACGCATCCTATTAGGTCTACTAGTCATAACATTTTGGGGTAGTTAAGCTTCAACCTTATTTGGATGACATATCTCTCAAGCGAATCTATATTTACTGAAGAAAATATTAGATGAACCCTGGATATTGATTCCAAACATCCGTTCCCTTTACATAATTTGTTAGCGATATTGTCATCATCAAGATTCACTCATTTTATCGAAGTCTAAAGTTTCACACTCGCCTATTATGCAAATTCATACTTTCGAAGAAAATTATTCCAATTCTAATTCCTTTCATATAAATTTCGCTCGAGGTTCTAAGGAAAGTTCCTTAAGCCTCATTCAATCAATTTTACTTTCAACGATAGGAAAGTTCCTATCGTCGAGGTTCTAAGGAGAGTTCCTTAACCTCATTCAATCCTCAACGATAGGAAAGTCCTATCGTCGATTCAAGGAAAGTTCCTTACAATCAATTTTCAACGATAGGAAAGTTCCTATCGTCGAGGTTCAAGGAAAGTTCCTTAACCTCAACGATCAATCAATTTTCAATTTTACTTTCAACGATAGGAAAGTTCCTATCGTCGAGGTTCAAGGAGAGTTCCTTAACCTCATTCAATCAATTTTACTTTCAACGATAGGAAAGTTCCTATCGTCGAGGTTCAAGGAGAGTTCCTTAACCTCATTCAATCAATTTTACTTTCAACGATCAACGGTAGGATAGTTCCTATCGTCGAGGTTCAAGGAGAGTTCCTTAACCTCAATCAATCAATTTTCTTTCAACGATAGGAAAGTTCCTATCATCGAGGTTCAAGGAGAGTTCCTTCGCATCGGGGTTTTAAGGATGATAACCTTTCCTATCGAAAGGTTTCAATTCCTTAACCTCATCCAATCAATTTTACTTTCAACGATAGGAAAGTTTGCCTCCTAACCTCATCCAATCAATTTTACTTTCAACGATAGGAAAGTTCCTATCGTCGAGGTTTAAGGAGAGTTCCTTAAAATCATCCAATCAATTTTCCTTTCAACGATAGGAAAGTTCCTATCGTCGAGGTTTTAAGGATGGAACCTTTGCCTCGAAATCAATCAATTTTCCTTCAACGGGGTTGTAGGATGGAACCTTTGCCTCGATCGCCAATTTTCATTCAGGATGGATGGAACCTTTGCCTCGAAATCAATCAATTTTCATTCATTTTCCTTCAACGATGGAACCTTTGCCTCGAAGTCAATCAATTTTCATCATCGGGGTTGTAAGGATGGAACCTTTGCCTCGAAATCAATCAATTTTCATTCATCGGGGTTGTAAGGATGGAACCTTTGCCTCGAAGTCAATCAATTTTCATTTATCGGGGTTGTAAGGATCGAACCTTTGCCTCGAAGTCAATCAATTTTCATTCATCGGGGTTGTAAGGATGGAACCTTTGCCTCGAAGTCAATCAATTTTCATTCATCGGGGTTGTAAGGATGGAACCTTTGCCTCGAAATCAATCACTTTTCATTCAACGATAAGGATGGAACCTATCGAAGGGAGGTTGTAAGGATGGAACCTTTGCCTCGAAATCAATCAATTTTACTTTCAACGATAGGAAAGTTCCTATCGTCGAGGTTCAAGGAGAGTTCCTTAACCTCATCCAATCAATTTTACTTTCAACGATAGGAAAGTTCCTATCGTCGAGGTTCAAGGAGAGTTCCTTAACCTCATTCAATCAATT
Source organism: Aquilaria sinensis (assembly GCA_005392925.1). Taxonomy (NCBI): domain Eukaryota; kingdom Viridiplantae; phylum Streptophyta; class Magnoliopsida; order Malvales; family Thymelaeaceae; genus Aquilaria; species Aquilaria sinensis. Next base: position 1,117,245 of record SMDT01000653.1, on the reverse strand, counting down.
TTACTTTCAACGATAGGAAAGTTCCTATCGTCGAGGTTCAAGGAGAGTTCCTTAACCTCATTCAATCAATTTTACTTTCAACGATAGGAAAGTTCCTATCGTCGAGGTTCTAAGGAGAGTTCCTTAACCTCATTCAATCAATTTTACTTTCAACGATGGGAAAGTTCCTATCGTCGAGGTTCAAGGAGAGTTCCTTAACCTCATCCAATCAATTTTACTTTCAACGATGGGAAAGTTCCTATCGTCGAGGTTCAAGGAGAGTTCCTTAACCTCATTCAATCAATTTTACTTTCAACGATGGGAAAGTTCCTATCGTCGAGGTTTAAGGAAAGTTCCTTAACCTCAAAAATCAATTTTACTTTCAACGATAGGAGAGTTCCTATCGCAGAGGTTCTAAGGAATTTTCCTTAACCTCATAATTTAGGCGGCGAGAAGGTTCTCAATGCCTAGCTAAGCCGGACGAAATTTGGTAACGACTTTGCATACATCATGTCCCATGAAGCATGCAAAGGGGGGCAGCTGTTGACACCCAATTTCGTCCGGCCTTTTAAAAAATTTTTTAAAAAAATTAATTAAAAAAAAATTGTTATTATTATTATTATTATTATTATTACTAAAAAATTTAATTAGTTTAAAATATATTTTTGTTTTGTGAAGATTTGATTTAAAATGATATATGTGTGAATATTTGTATGTTTGAAAGAAAAAGAAAATTTCAGAAAAAAATGACAAAAAATTAAAAGTTTGAGGTAAAAATGACAAAATTGAGAAGTTTCGGGCAAAATTGACAAATTCTGAAAGTTCCAGGAGCTTTGGGTAATTTTTCGCATCAATTTTGGGCCTAAACGGACGTTTCTGGCCCAAATTAACAGAAAACGACAAAATTGTCAAAATCAGAAGCTTCAGGAACTTATCCAGAGTCTGAGAGACGTAATGGACTGAAACTGTTATTTTACCAAATTAAGAGATAAGTTTGAATTTAATTAATTTTTAATTGTAAACAGTCCAGCACCTCTTTCCCTATAAATAGGGGTCCAAAATCTGTGAAGAAGACAGAAAAAAAAATAGAGAGAAATCCTAGAGCTCCGTTTAAAAAAAGAGAAAATCATAGCCTTAGTTCCTAACCCCTCCTCCCTCTTCCCAGAAGACCAAAACTTTTCTGTTTTCACGTTTTAACCCCCGTCCCCAATATTTCCGTTTTCTCTCACTTTCTCAGTTCACCGTTTTTTTTCTCTCCTCTGCCGCCGTCGTCCGGCCTAGCCACGCCCGCCGTCGCCGTCCCGCCGTCGTCGGTCGCTCCCCCGCCGTCGCCGTCGCTCTTTCCGCCGTCGCCGTCGCTCCCCATCGCCGAGGCAACCGCTCCACGTTTCTTTGCTTTGCCGCCGCCGTCGATCTCGCCGCTCCGGCCGTCCCACGTCGCCGTCGCCCCTCCGCCCTTTTCCCCGCCGCCCCACGTCGCCTCGCCGCCACGCCTTCGCCGCCGTGTCCAGTCCCGTTCACCGTTTCGTTTTTCCCCCCCCGTTCCGCGTCGTTCTGTGACAACAGAATTCAAAATTTGTTTTCAAAAGGGTAAACTCTTATTTAATCCTTCATCTTTTCAATTTCCTTCACTTTGGTCGCTAACCTTTTATTTTGATCTTTCATAATTAATTATCAACTCTTTTAATTTTTACTTGTTTATTTATTTGTTTATTATTGTTATTATTACTAACCTTTTTTTATTGTTGTTATTAACAACTAATCTAACTTTACTAACTTTTATTTTTATTGTTACTAACAACTAACTTACTAACTTTACTAACTTTTATTATTATTGTTAACAATTAACTCAACTAACATTACTAACTTTTATTTTTATTGTTACTAACAACTAACTTACTAACTTTGCTAACTTTTATTATTATTGTTGTTATTATTGTTAACAATTAACTCAACTAACATTACTAACTTTTATTTTTATTGTTATTAACATCTAACTTTACTAACTTTGCTAACTTTTATTATTGTTGTTATTATTATTGTGTTATTAAAGTGGATAGCCAAAAAGCCCCACTTTGTTATTATTAATTGTCTTTTTTTTATGGTTAAATTTATTCCACTTTTAATAAAAAATAAAAACAAAAAAAAATAATTTTATGTGAATAATTATTAAGGCTAATAAAAATCATTTTAAAAAAAAAAACCAATTATCTTTTATTATTTTTGGAATACATGTTTCTTTTATTATTTCTTTAAAGATAACAAAAAGTTAACTTTTTATTCCTTTTGTTAAAAGTTAATAAACAAACATAATTAAATAATTCTAAAAATATACAAATCAATTCTTTTTTAAACATATATTTAAAAATTAATGATATTTAAAAAAAATTCAAGAAAAAAATAATAATAAAAAAAATTATGATTAAAATTAATAATTAATTAAATAATAATAAAAAAAATAAAAATAAATAAAAATTAAATTCCATGTCCAAATGATCCGCCAGGATCCATGGCTTGGAAAATATTTTTTTAAATAAAGTATATAAAATTTTTTTTTTAAAAAATAATTTAAATAAATACTTAAATTAAAATAAAATATATAAATAAAGTTTCTTTATTATTTAAAAAGAATAAAAGAATAAAAAAAACTTTGGGGTAATATTTTGGGCTTATTTCTTTACCCAGTAATATTTTTCTTATTTCTTTTAAAATAATAAAAATATAACTTTTTAGTTTCTTTATTATTAAAAAGAATAAAAGAATAAAAAAACTTTGGGCTAATATTTTACTTATTTCTTTATCCAGTAATATTTTACTTATTTCTTTTAAAATAATAAAAATATAACTTTTTAGTTTCTTTATTATTAAAAAGAATAAAAAGAATAAAAAAATTTGGACTAATATTTTACTTATCTCTTTATCCAGTAATATTTTACTTATTTCTTTAAAATAATAAAATATAACTTTTTGACTCCTTTATTAAACAAATAAAAATTTTTAGCCAAATGATTTCCAATAAAAGGTAATAAAAATTAAATTTCTCTTAGATATTTTTTTAGACTTATAAATTGGAAAATTATTTAAAAATATTTTATCAAACAAAAAGAACATAAAAATGAAATATAAGTATCAAGACTTTTATTTTAAAATATACATATAAATTTTTATTTTTTTAATTAAATAATTAATTTTGGTTAATCTTTTATTCAAAATAAAATTATATAAATATCAAGAACTTTATTTTATGTTTTAAAAATATACATATAAATTTTGATTTCTTTATTATATAAATATCAAAAAACTTTTTCTTTTATTTTTAAAATATACATATAAATCTTTGGTTTCTTTATTAAATAATCACTTTTTGGTTAATCTTTTTATCAAAAATAAAATATTAAAACTTTTCTTTTATGTTTAAAATATACATATAAGTTTTTTTTTTTTCTTTATTGAATAAATAAAATCTTGATTAAATAATTTCTTTTTGGTTTATCTTTTATCAAATAAAAAGAATAAACATAAAATAAAATGTTAATTTTTAACTCTTTAATTTCTTTATCAAATAAAAAAAATATTATTTTTGATTCCTTTACAAATTAAGTAATTAATTAATAAAAATAGACAATTAAAAATTTTCATTAAACGAGAAAAGAAAGTAAAAGAAAACTAAAAGAAAAGAATAAAAAAAGAAGAAAGAAAAGAAAGTAAAAGAAAAGTAAAAAGTAAAAGAACACAAAAACAAATAAAAGAATAAACAAATAAAAAAAGATTAGAAAGAAAGAAAGAAAAGAAGTAAAGAAAAAAGAAGCAAAAAAAAAAAAAAAAAAAAAAAGTAAAAAAGTTTTTTTAGTGAGTTAACATTAAAGATCATTAATAAAACCTAAAATTTCATAAATAAAAAGACTTATAAACTAGTAATTAAACTAATAATTAATTCCATAAAATAATAAAAATAAAAATTAAATAATTAACTATAAATTAAAACAATTTCCATATCCAGATGACCCGGCAGGATCTACGGTTTGGAAAGTATCAACTTTTTAATACAAAGATAAAAATCCATATTTACGATATGGATTAAAATTTCGCCAAATTCCGTGTCCAAATGACTCAGCAGAGTCCATGGTTCGGAATCAAAACTTCCGTGTCCAAATGACTCGGCAGAGTCCATGGTTCAGAAGTATCAAATTTTTTACAAATTAATTACCAAAAATCCACATCCGATTAAATAATTCAGTTAAAATTTCTAATTTTGAAAATTAATTGAACTTGTTAAAAAGCAAAGCAAAACAAAATTAAAATCAACTAAGGTACCAATTTTTGGGCGTTTTAACAAAGTTGTTTTAACGTAACCGTACTCCCGAACCCCCGAACTCTCGCAGACCATATTTTAGGTGTCCAATCGACCTGAGCGAAAACCAATTGGTGGCGACTCCAGAAAACCTGACGTTGCCACAGGTTTTAATTATAATTAATCCTATTGAAATAATAATGATAATAATGTATTTGTTTCCACTTGAGTTATAACATTGTCTGCGATCAGAACGTCATTGCACATTATTGGAGATATCTCTAGTCGACTTTTCAAGGGGGAGGTACCATAATGGAAGGGCGTACATGCTATCAAGGGGGATGAGTACGTTGCATCGCAGTAGGTAAATTAACAATCTTTATCCGCATAGTAAAATTTTGATTATTTTGCACTATTTAGTCAACTTATGAATTTTCAATTGTTTTCTATTTTATTTTAGCAACATTACCGCTGGGACGCTACTGGCGATTACTTGATTAAGAAGGAATACTTCCACTCACTAGGGAGTTGATATAAGGACATGCTTAACAACTTCAGATATATAATCATCAAGAACCAGTTCAGCCAGGTTTTGCTTGATAATGACTATTATCATTTCCTGCCTCATTGTCCTACTTACATTTTGCCTGATCATTGGCAAAATCTAATTGCCCATTGGAACAATGAGAAATTCCAACATGTTAGTACCATGATGAAGAAAAATAAAGTAAGAAAATATAATTTATTTCCAACATGCTAATATATTGTATTTCTGATTTACTAATCAAATTTTTAGATCATGTTGTAGTTGGGTAAGGACACACCTGAGGGGCCATAACCACGGAAACATTCTCTTGGGAGACGGATGAGGCAGTAACTATATGATCAAATGGTAAACTGTTTATTCCACTAAAATTTGATTTATAAATACATTATTTTATTATAACTACATTTTTTGTCCATTTACAGACTCAGGAAGGACAACCGCCTGCAGTTCAGCGACTTTGTCTGCTGGATGTCAACCAGGCGTGGAGGTATTGAGATACTCTCCCAGTAGCATGTTGATAATGCTGTAAATAATAATCACCTAATTTATTTAATAATATTACTAAAATTACATTATCTTAACATTTTTAGCATTTTCTAATTAATTAGGCCAAGTATGAGGCGGAGCTTATTACTATGTATGGCACAGATACGTCGAAGCATCCCATCTTCTGTTTTGACTTTTGGGAGAAAGTTTTCAATAGGCCTAACAAGAGAGAATGGGCGGGGGTCCCACAACTGCTGGCTGTCCCTCATCGTTACCGTCGTGCACGATCAAAAGTGCTTTTTAATTTTTTACTTTTGATATAAATTTTAATGTTAATTACTTTCCAACCAATAATAATTTAGTGGTAATAGGATGACCTTTATGAACACCTGCACAAGAAGAACGAAGAACTCCGATCACAGCTTACCACTATTCGCAGGTCGAGTCCGATCAAAGTGTGCGGGGGGTTGAGGCCTTACTTTAAACCTTGGTTAGGATGTAGGGTCAGCAAGCCAAGTACAATTTTATGGCTACTACAACAGCAACCATCGGTCACATGCATGCTCAGGAGACCTTGCTCAATGGTGTTAATGAAGGACTTATTCCAGAAAGGTCGGGTAAAGAGGGATTGCACACTCCGATCCCTTCTACAAAATATTAGGGGATATCCATATCTTATTCCCTGATCCTCCCTACATAGTATGCCTTAGTTAGTGGTTCCCAATTGGTGCTGACATATCAGCATCCTTCGTTGTTGACTATTCAGAAGTAGCTAGCCATGACCTTTCATCATCCTTACCTAGCATCCTTAGTACCTGTATCGCCATTGCAGTCTTTTCAGCATCCGGCAGAAGATTATTTTCTGGATATGATGTCGGCATGGCTTAATGATTCTGACCCTACTAAGCTTAGGAGCTAAGTACCTGAGACTCAGGAGAACATGCCTTACCATTAGGCTGAGGGGGAGCAGCACACAGAGGATCATGTAGCCCATTAGAATGACGCTCAGGCCGATGCTCTGTAAGCCACCCATGTACCCTTCCAATCATTTTTTTGAAATTAAATTGTATTTAAATGAGAATTTATATTAATAATTTTTTCCAATTATTGTTTCTTATATTACTCAATAACAACTTTAATAGTTCTAATATATATGTATATATATAGCGTGTGACTACCACATGTCAGTTGCCTATAGTTAACTGGCCCACTAGTTCGTGTGACTGAATGTTAGTCGCAAGTCCGACTGAATGTCAGTCTCAATTTCAGTCACATGAAATGACCACATTTCTCAGTCGCATAGTTTGAACTAGCCCATAAGTAATGACTGAGACATTTAGTCACATGTTAGTCACATGTTTCAGTCGCATGACAATGACACAACTTGTGTGAATAAGGTTTTTGCTACTATTTTTTTTAGTGGCATATCAGTTGTATGGTGTGACTGAATGCCATTATTTTTTCAGTTGTATAAGCCCATTTCTCTTGTAGTGAAATACTCTAGTTCAGAAAGTCACAATTATGGTCTATAAAGTAGCTACTAACAAAAAATACTTAAATGCTAGAGTTTTTGTCTGCACATTGTGTGGGAGAAATTGTTAATAAATTAAATTATTTGATCATTTTTTGGGATTATTAAATGTTTTGAATTTAAACTTTTACAATCTTTCCCGATGATTAAATTAGTGACAAGCTCAACCACTTGAGATATACAATCATCAAGAACCAGTTCAGCTGGGTTTTGCTTGATTATGACTTCTAACATTTATTGCCTCATCATCTTAGTTACATTTTGCTTGATCATTGGCAAAATCTAATCGCCCATTGGAATGGTGAGAAATTCCAACATGTTAGTACCATGATGAAGAAAAATTGGGTAAGAAAATATAATTTATTTCCAACATCCTAATTATTATATTTTTAATTTACTAATCAAAATTTTAAATCATGTTGTAGCTAGGTAGGAACGCACCTGAGGGGCCACAACTATGGAAACATCCTCTTGGGACACGAATGAAGTAGCAACTATATAATCAAATGGTAAACTATTTATTCCACTAAATTTTGATTTATAAATACATTATTTTATTATAACTACATTTTTTGTTCATTTACAGGCTCAGGAAGAATAGCCCCAGCAATTCGGTGACTTTGTCTGCTGGATGTCGACTAGGCATGAAGGTATCGAGATACTCTACTAGTAGCATGTTGATAATGCAGTAATTAATAATTACCTAATTCATTTAATAATATTACTAAAATTACATTATCTTAATATTTTTAGCATTTTCTAATTGATTAGGCCAAGTATGAGGTGGAGCTTATTACTAAGTATGATGTAGATACGTTATAGCATCCCAACTTCTATTTTGACTCATGGGAGAAAGTGGTAGGTAGGCCTAACAAAAGAGTGTAGGCATGAGTCCCATAACTGCTGGTTTTCCTTAATCGTTATCGTTGTGCATGATTAGAGGTGCTTTTTAATTTTTTTACTTTTGATATAAATTTCAATGTTAATTACTTTCTAATCATTAATAATTTAGTCATGAACAGCTGCGTAAAAAGAATGAAGAACTCTAGGCACAGCTTGCTGCTGTTCGGGCGGAGTTCGTGTCATAGCGACCCCAGCATGCCGAGTCCGATCAAAGGGTACGAAGGGTTGAGGCCTTACTTCAAACCTTAGTTGGGATGTAGGGTCAGTAGGCCAAGTACAATTTTATGGCTACAGCAATAGCAACCATTGGTCGTATGCATGCTTGGGGGACCCTACCCCATAGTGTTGATCAGGGGCTTATCTAGGTAAAGGGGGATTGCGCACTCCGATCCTTCCTACAAAATATTAAGGGATGTTCGTATCTTATCCCCTGATCCTCTTGCATCGTATGCCTTTGTTAGTGGTTCTCAACCGGCATTGACATATCAACATCTTCCGCTGTCGACTGTTTAAAAGTAGCTAGCTACGACCTTTCATCGTCATTACCTAGCATCCTCAATACTTGTATCACCATTGCAGTCTTTTCAGCATCCGACAGGAGATTATTTTTTGGATATGATGTTGATGTGGCTCAATGATTCTGACCCTACTCACCTTAGAAGCTAGGTACCTAAGACTCAGAAGAACATGCCTTACCATCAAGCTGAGGGGGATCAGTCTATGGAGGATCGTGCAACCCATTAAATTGATGCTTAGGCTGGTGCTCCGCAAGCCACCAATGCACCATTCCAATCATTTTTTTTTAAATTAAATTGTATTTAAATGACAATTTATATTAATAAATTTTCTTTTCAATTATTGCTTTTTATGTTACTGAATAAAAATTTTAATAGTTTTAATATATATATATATATATAATATATGCGACTACCAGATGTCAGTCGCACATAGTTAATTGGCCCACTAGTTCGTACGACTGAATTTTAGTCGCAAGATATGACTAAATTTCAGTCACATGAAAGGCACAGTTTGAACTGGCCCATCATTTAACCAACTGAGACATTTAGTTACATGTTAGTTGCATGACAGTGGCACAACTTGTGTGACTAAGGTTTTTGCTACTACTTTTCTAGTGGCATATCAGTTGTATGGTGTGACTGAATGTCATTATTTTTTCAATCATATGAGCCCATTTCTCTTGTAGTGAAATACTCTAGATCAGAAAGTCACAATTATGGTCTATAAAGTAGCTACTAACAAAAAATACTTAAATGCTAGAGTTTTTGTCTGCACATTGTACGGGGAAAATTGTTAATAAATTAAATTATTTGATCATTTTTTGGGATTATTAAATGTTTTGAATTTAAACTTTTACAATCTTTCCCGATGATTAAATTAGTGACAACCTTATAGGTTTGTAATTTCATTTAAGATTATTTCAATAACTAAATTGACACAATATCTGCATATTTAACATGTTTTTGTTATCAGAAGGTAACTCATAAATAATTAACAAGTAAACAAATAAATATTCATTACTAAAATCTAAAATACATATGTAAAATAATTAGGCATCACTTGCAATAAATTAGTTAATAAACTCTATCTGAGTACAGTAACGAAAAATAGAAGAATGAATTCGTTTAATGGTTAACTATTGGTAGTTCATTTGACAAGTAAATGATTTCAAAATGTACGCATTCCATTTTTTTTTTTTTTGCACATGGTTTATAAGTATTTTTTTTTTGTTGGAAGGCCCGAATTACATGAATAGTTAGGCGAGGAGTAGACGAACCAAAGAAGTGAAAAGATTACAGTACCAAGCTTACGGTTTTTTTCTTAATTTGCTTCAATTTTCTTTTTTGGTAATCTTATTTGCTTCAAATTCTAGTAGTGTCATACTGCTGGAAAGGGTAGAAAAAGTGCCCTTGGTACTCTCATATTTATAGGCACGGTAGTAGGTAGAAAGGGCTAAACAATATCTAGATTGACCTTATAATCAATTTTAAATATAATAGAGTGAGGGATTAAAAATCAAAGTAAGTAAAAGAAAGTAAAAAGAAAATCTTTCTCAAAAAAAAAAAGAAAAAAAAAAGAAGTATCGTAATGATGATCAAGCTTTTACCTAAAAAAAGAAAAAGATGATCAAGCCTACTCACAATTGTAGAGGTGTTGAGAGGGTAATTATGAGGCAATTTAAAAATTTAAAAATAAACTGCATATAATAAGAGAAATAAAACGATGGACAAATTAGAGTTTGTGGTCTTTACACAATATAGTGAGACAATGTAAAGAAGGTTTTTTAATTTGTATGCACTTGACACATTAAAAGAATTACGTAATAAATATTAGTTTAATATCCAAATAATAAATTTAAAATGATGATATTAGTATTGTTGTGCTTGATTATATTTGTGCATTATAGATAAATTTCTATCTCAATTAACCGGAAAAAGTATAATTTTTTATTAAATACATATTTGTAAAGCTTAATATAGACAGTACGGGGAATTCATATTTTTATTTTTATTTTGTTTATTTCTTTATTATTAAGGGAAATCTTATAATTATAATAAAATAATATGACAAGCAATTTAGTGAAACAAAATTTCTTGTTGATAAAAAAATCTAGGATGAAACATATTTAGCTTATCTATAAATTAAGTTGATGAATTTAATTGGGCTACATTGTAACAAAATTTCTTGTTGATAATTTATTACATTGATGATATTGATAAATTAGCTACAAGCATGCATACACAAAGTGAAAAAGTAAAAAAAAAAAAACTGCATCCATAGCATCATTCAGTTATTATCATAGTAAAGAGCATGAATTTGATTGTCAACATAGTTATACATAGGAGAAAAAGAAAGTAAAACTGAGAAAAACACCATATGCCATTGTGTGCTATAAAAATAATGTAGCCAAAAGATGTTCAAAAGCTAGCTCTTATCATAGTTATTCTCACGACTCTAAACAGAGAAGGAATTTCTCACAAAGCTATGTTGTGTCTTGTGCAAAATAAATCGTATTTTTTTGCTTGCAGGGCAGAGAAAAAGTGTGGTGTATGTTGTTGTTTTTTTTTTTTTCTTTCAATCAGCCAAAGAGTTGGTTTGATCATGTGTTGATTCTTGAAATAAAAGATAAAGAGATAGTTTTGACTCTTAATTTGTAGACAAAGATGTGCTTTTATAAATGATTTTAGGCTAAGAAATGTACAACGGTTATCTTGAGAAGTGTAAAGGACTTGGTATAATTGATGAAGATAAGGAGATAAGTTGGGAATTGAAGAAATTAATTCAAGTTCATGAAAACTCAAATATTGAGAGGCAATTACTAAATGATATAGTCATCGATATATTGTTAAGTTTAATTTTATTGCAAGTGATACCCAATTTTACATATGTATTATAGATTAAAGGTGAGTTTGTTTGCATTACTTTAATGGATTATTGGGCATTAATCTTACCAAAAGTGATTATTAAATTGTCAATTTATTGAATATTTACATTTTAAAAAGTCTAAAAAATCATTTTAAGAAGTTTTATAAACAGTAAATATTTTTGCTAATTTTTGAACTTAATCAATATAAAAAAAATAAAATTTAAGAAAAAAATTATTTTTCACAAAATATTATAAAATTAATTTTTGAACTTCTTAACGTTTAGAGTTTTTATAAATTGATAATTTTAGAAAATAATCACTTTATGTTATAATAATGCAGATTAATACACTTATGTTTTTATTGTTACTACTCTCCATTCACATAAGAATCTTATATTGTAAATAATTCATTGTTTTCTAAGATGCTAAAAATGATTCATAGATTTATTTAAACACAATTAGTGAAGAGAGAAAAAATAAAAGATTAAATTAACTATAAAAAATAATCACACAATAACTTCTCATCCCATTGGTGTTTAAAAAAAGGGCAGTTTATGCGAGAGAAGAATTTCAAGCAAATAGTTCCAACTGTGCGGATTGGAGATGCCATCACGCATGAGAAAGCCACAGGAGCGTTGAGAAGACTGTTCATTTCTGATCTGCTTTAAAAGGTACTGATAGCAACTGCACATGGAGACGTGCTGATTGTCACTTTGGCCTGAGTAACTAACAAGTTGAAGGCTTCTTAATGAAAGAAAAATGCTAGCGAAGGTCGCTCCGTTGCAATTTTTTCACTCAGAAAACTGTAATCGAGTAAAGGACGTTTTACTTGGGTAGGTATAATAATTAAAAACAAAACTACTTTTCTCTTAACTTGTTGATCTATATACGCGGCCAAATTTTAAGACTAAATATTTAATTAATAGATATCTTCTTGCATGTTTCCGTTTATTTTATCCTCACAAACTACGATTTTCTTTTACCTTAGCAACAGAGAGATAACATTTACTCGATTGTGATGTTTTTATATTTTTAATGTAAATTTGTAATTTCAATTTACGTTAATATATTATGATTTTATTTTCTTTTTAACTATCTTTAGAATGTAACTTTTAATTCAAACATAAGTATAAAAACTGATATAAATTATCAATTAGCATAGTTTATTCTATAACATTTTTAATCATTACAATATAAAGATTTTGAATGAATTTGCCCAAAATATTTTTTTATTTAATAACGAGAGTTAGAAATGCATCAAGATAAATAGTTCCCACAAAAACAATATTTGAATTGGTATATAAAAATGGAAAAAATTTAGTAAAACAAACCACAAAAATCACTAACCACCCAAATGAATTGATGACTAAAATTGGACAGTAATGCCTATATATATATAGACACACACACCGGTCATAAAGCCAAAACAAAAAGGGACTAAAAAAAGGTAACAAAATTAGTCCTAAAATTTGTCCTACATTTCTATTTGAATCTTAAAACTTTTAATATTTCTAAATTAGTTATAAAACTTTGTTAAAGTGTTGACAGTCAGTCCTATATTTACTGAAAGATGGTTACTAAACAAAAATATGATTTACAAAAGAAAAATTGATAATTCAAATGATCATTTAATGTCAAACAATTATTACACAATTTAAAATTTTTGGAAGATAGTTCCGGTAGTTGAATTGTAATGTAAACAAAACTTGTTTGAGAAAAGTGATCAGTTTTAAAATTAACTGTTTATACAGATAAAAAATTTTAGAAATTTTTTAGAGAATTGAAAAGTTTTAAGACTATTTATTTACATAGTTTCAAATTTTAGGACTCATTTAAAAAAATTTAAAAATTTTTAAATTAAAATGGCAGAATAAGTAAAAATTTAGGACCAAAATGTCATTTACTCAAAAAAGAATACTCTCAAATTCTTTGCTTTATTTCAGATTTTTCACTTAGGTTTGACTCTAATTTATTTATATTTTATTTAATAATTTTTCAAAATTTTCTTTAAATATAAATCTTTTATTTTCTAAATATTTTTTTTAATAGTAAAAAATAATATAAATAATGAGCAGTAGCTGTTGAAGCAACTCTTGAAATGTCTTTCTCTAGCATTTCCCTTAATGAAAAAAATGGTTTTTATTAATTACTTTCAAATGGGATCTTAGGACTTCTACTTGTACATTACGGGGCAACTTAGTTTTGTGTCCCTCGATATATTTATAATCATCAAGTATGATATGTATGTGAACATCTGACTTAGTTGTCAGAGCTTTAAGCTAAATTTGCTGTTTTTTTTTATTTGAAGAAATCAGAGGGTCATACATAACGTGGTTGCCATTTATGTTATATGTGTTGGGCAAAAATTCTGAATTATCTATCATGTGTAGCAAAACAAAAAATATAAACAAGTAAATATAGATAAATTAACATAGTTAAGTTTTTAACTGGCCTATATTGATAGATGAGAAAAATCCAATTAAACAAAATATAGATATTACAATAGAAATATACCCTTAGTGCTCACATTTGCCTATGGAGCCCTTATACATTAGTAATAACCTTATAATTTTCCTCTTGCATAATTATAAGATACGAAAATCACAAAATGCTTCTTGTCCTAACTTTCTCAAGCCTCGAGACCTCTCCTCCCTATTGAACCTTCACATTTTACCTTTTTACAAATTTTTTTTTTCTCATACTCAAAACCTTAATATAATAAGTGTTTTTTTAGATTACACACAACACAAACCACATCAAAATAGGAAAGTTAAATACCAAACAAATAGGAAAATTAAAACCAAGTCCTAAATATAAATATTGCGATTGTAAATTTGTAATTTCAATTTATGTTAATATGTCATGGTTGTATTTTCTTTTAACTATCCTTAGAATATAACTTTTAATTCAAACAAAAATATAAAAACTAATATAAATCATCATTTAGGATGGTTTATTCTATAACATTTTCAACCGTTACAATATAAAAATTTTAAATGAATTTTCCCAAAATATTTTTGTATTTATGAACGAGAGTTAGAAAATGAATCAAGATAAATAGTTCTCACAAAAACAATATTTGGATTGGTATATAAAAACGGAAAATTTTAATATAAAAAACTACAAAAATGACTGCCTGTAAATTGATCAATTTTAAAATTAATTTTTTATATAGTGACAAATTTTTAGGACTCCTTTAGAAATGTGATAAGCTTTTCGACTAATTATTTATATAGTTGAAAAATTTAGGACTTATTTAACTAAATAGAAAATTAATTAAAAATTTAGGACCAAGATGACATTTTTCTAAAAAAATAATACTTTCAAATTCTTTGCTTTATTTTAGATTTTTTAACTTAGATTTGGCTTTAATTTATTTATATTTTATTTAATAAATGTTTTTCTAAATTTATCTTCAAAAATTATAAATCTTGTAGTTTGTGTATATATATATATTAAAACAGTAAATAATAATATCAATAAATTTAAAATAAACTTAAGTAAAAAAGTTTAAATAAAACAGAATTTTGAGACCATATAAGAGAGCGTGGGCACCGAGGAGTTAGCTGGCATTATAAGACGATGAAGAGAGAAACAAAAAAAAGTTCAGAAATTGAAAATAAACTAGCCTAAAACCCGTTTTCTCACATGTCAGACTCCTAATAATTATGAGCTGTTGAAGCAGCTGTTGAAATGTCTTTCGCTAGCATTTCCCTTAATAAAAAAATGGTTTTTATTAATTAGTTTCAAATGGGATTTTAGGCCCCTATGCCGTTTAATCGTCCCACTTCCCGCCTATAAATAGGCGAATTTCGCTGTGCACTAGCACATCCATACATCCACCTAGGGTTCTAACCCTAACCTGTATCACCACTTTCCATCCATCTTTTAACATATATTACCGGAGACAATATCATTATTAGCCGCCTTGGACCTTGGAACAAAATGTGGAGGCTTAAGATTGCAGAAGGCAAGGAGGGTCCTTACTTGAAGAGCACCAACAATTTTGTTGGACGGCAAACATGGGAATTCGACCCCGGTGCTGGGACGTCGGAGGAGCGAGCTGCGGTGGAGGCCGCTCGCCTGGCATTCTACAATAATCGCCACCAAGTGAAGGCCTCCGCCGACGTCTTGTGGCGAATGCAGGTAAGTTAATCAGCCAAGACAATAATTTTATTAAGAAATCACAATAAGTACGAACAAAGTCAGAGTTGAGCAATATATAAATAAACAAACTAGAAACGAGAAAGTAACCCTATAAAATCAACAATTACCGTGGTAAGATCAGGGAAAAGGCCGAACTGCCCGAGTTCAAGGCATGCTTCCGTGCTGTACATGTTAATGTTGTATTTTGAAAAAGATCATTACGTGCCCACGGTTTTCACCCAATAACTCAAATATTGGGAATACTAAGATGAGGTTGAAGATTCGAACCTAGCTTCCTTATATCATTTTTCAAAAAATATGACACAAAATTGGTTTAATCACCTTTTAGATCCTAAAAATGTTCGCATTTTCGTTCTTTCCCTTACTTAGAATACCAGAAAAGAAAATGATCATTCTATAGTGCCTTTGCAGGCACCTGTCTTAGGGCACGTGGCAATCTATTCACAGGCCATGTCTCTCGTAATTAGAGACAGAAAAATTATTAATTTTGTAACCAGTTTTCTTGCAAATGAGTTCTTTTCATTAAATTATTGCTTAGGCCAAATACGCCACCAAGTGTGATGATGATTAATTTTGTTAGGTACATAGTTCATATATAGTTTTCAGCCTGCTTATTTGTCTTTTTTCATTCCTTCAAACCTTACGTAAAGAATTGTGTTTTTTTCTTTGAAATTTAAAAAATTTCTTAAAAATTTTATTATTTTAATTTTATTTAATTTTATCTAGAATTAATACAATTTGAATGCTAACACTTCATCTACCTAATAATCACTTGGATATAAAATTTTTAAAATTTTTATTGTTTTTGCCAATCTTTTTTCCTTATCCAGAGCTTGCAAAAGAAAAACTAATAAAAAATGCATAATTTTTCAAACTTCTTAAATTGTAGAATTTTAATTGATATACAAGTTAAGCAAAAAATTGATAAAATTAATAATAAATTAAATAACTCATTATTTAATCTTTACCAAACATAGTAACACATGTAGATATATCTTTGTAAGCACACTAGCTGCCATTAACCTTGTGGTTAAAAAATATCAAAACTATATTAATAGTTTTTTTTCCAATGAGATAACAAGTAATTTGGTTCATTTTTATTCAAAACGGACAGAATGAAACAATAAGTTTCCACAATCCCCAAAACATCCAATTAAATATTTTTAAAAATTATACTAGAAATATGTTTCATTTCCTGACTCATATTTTTTAGTCCATGGATATCGAGTCCCATAAAATAGTTTCCTGCATACAAGTAAAAAAAGTGCCATTAACGCTAAAAAACACTCTCAAAAAAAATTTCTACCCAAGGAAAATGGAAAGAATATAAAAAAGGAGAAATATATTTCTACCCCAGGAAAATGCATACTTGTAAGAAAATAGGAGACGAACCTGATAGTTGTACTTATTTCAGACCTGCCACGTGTTGGTACCTGCACAGGCATTGTAGAACAATCCTTTTAAAAATTGTTTACGTTACACATTGAAGCTTCATTAACATATGCTACACGTATCCTAAATTCTTTGAAATATTTAGATTTGGTAGGGAGATTAAAAAAAGAGTGAGAAGTTTAAGTTTTGTGTGTTATTATTACTTTCATGTTTATTTTTTACAAATAAATTAAGAAAGATAAAGAAAGTAAATATTGAAACAATAGTTTGAATGATAATGTGATAAAATTATTTACCAAATATATATTAAAATATTATAAAAATTTGGAATGGTTCAAACATAATAAATGTTAAAAACATGGGACAGATTGCGTATTATTATGTTCTTTCATCGTAATAGTTACCTACCGTTTTTTAGATCTTTTCTCTTTTCTAAGCTATGGTCTCGGCCAAGTACACAATAAGAGTTAGTACTTCTAGATATCTATCATATGCAATAAGATTTAGCACTTCTAGATATTTATCAGACTTTTCTATTTTTTCGAATATATAAAATCTTTAGAATTTGCATTAGTTAACTTCCAATCTACCTATCACCACATCAACTTAAAAGATATGTGAACAACCGCCTATAAGGGAGAGGGCATTTCCCTACCGCATTTCGGACAGTTAACTAATGAAATTTTTAACGGCACTGTTGGAAAACGGCCATCAGAATTATTTTCCTTTCGTGGATTTTTAATAAAAAATTGAAAATGATGCAAAAAGAAAAAAGGGAAAATACCTAAATCCAATATTGCTAAATAAGCTTGCCAATCCACTGAGAAAACAACATAAAAAACAGGTGTTTCTAAGTTCCATGAAAATGAGAAGAAGAAAAAACTTTCCTAAATGCTCAAAAAACCTAAAAGAAGCTAGAAATTAATACGTTGGGAAGGTAGATCTACTCCCTTTCTGCGTTCCAAGACTGAATTCTAAAGGGAGGAGGCGGCAACGGAGCTCGGAGGTTGCCGAGTAAAGATGCGGAAGAGGGGTGTGGGACGTTTAGAGGCCAAGAGCCTCTACCCTGGGGGGACGGCGGGTTTCGCTAATTCAATTATTTTAAGTCTCGACGCTCGTACAGCTCCAAATCAGGAGCGATATCATGGTCCCTTAGCCTATACATTCATCCTATCATGATCTCTTACCTCAATTCTATATTCATAAAGCTCATTAACTCCTATATTTTATTGTAATTGTAGTTTTTCAGTCAGTTTAAGCACTAAACTTGGACAAAAGTTTTTGACGTGTATCAATTACTATTAAAATATAATCTTAAAATAGCAGATTTACTCGTCTATCAACTTTTTGCATCAATAATTCTAAACTTTGAACTTCAAAATCTATAAATTACAACTCGGAATTTGAAAACCCAATTGAAATTCAGTCAAAATCCATAAATGTCTCATAAGGTCAAGCTTCTCTACATTGAGGGCTTTAGAAGGCGTACGTGGCAAGAAGGTGAAGTTTTCTGCGCAGGTGATCTTCGCCGACAACCTATGCATTTTACCCAATCTTTTTTTTAAGAAGATTATTACTTTCTTTTTGACCATACCCATGGAGCCAATAGTTTCAAAAACCATAAAATGGCTGTGGTGTTTTGGCTCAGAATCGGCAAAGAGATGATCTTCATAATATCCTTAATAAAGACGCCACTTGACCTCCTCATAACTACCATCGCCTCTAGCATCAGCATCCACCATCGTCAGCACCTTTGCCTGGACGCACCTTCAACTCCATCCTAGCCCCACGAACAACCCACTATTTTGCCCTCATAGCCAGTTAGCCACCACGAGCCCAACACCTCAAAGTCATTGATGCATCTATGCTAGTAACCAAAATAAGAACAAAACTTTTAAGCTTTTCATGCCCAGAATTCATAGTTCAACAAAACATTCAAAAGCCATTAAAATTTTTAGGTCAAATTGAATTTCATATGTTAATAATCAAAACCTAAAACCACGGGGCTTTTACTCACTGGTTCTACCTAGAGACGAACTCACCCTCTAATTAACCAGCAATGATGATGATGACTAACTATTTTTTTGGAAACCCCTTTGGTTGTTGTGAATTTTCAGTGTTGTACCTTGATTTGAATTTTGACAACCCATTAAAACCAGATTTCAAATTCATATAGGTACCAATTAAAAGGATTTGCAAACCTTTTTTTTTTCAGCATTGATTGGTGACTATATTTGGTTGAGTCGAAATTTAGAAGTTAGTGATCGTGGGATGCTTGTGAGTAATGGTTCAGAAAATTCTTCAGATTCAAATTCAGATGTGTCCTTAATGGAATTGGAGTAGTGACTTTTTTTTCCTATTTTGGATACTTTTACGTTTTTAGCAGGAGAATCGAGAACAAGACGTATACTAGCCAAAACTTCATTTTCTTCACAAAATTATCTCAAGGCTATTAGCCACTTCATAGATCCTTGCCTCTACAAGTTAACATTGGCGTCTTCTTCTTACTCGTTTGTCATCTCCATTGCCCATATTCCCTTAAAGTTAAAAGCCCATTTATGAAAATCAATTGTGACAACTTATGTTTCTGATCTGACGGCCAACGCTTCCTCCAAGAATCACCATCGCCACTCAAGCTCCACCACAAAATCCACGAGGAGCCTCACCTCAACAACGTCATCATCGGCGCCCTAGCCACCTCCATTATTCTTCCTAAAGTGCGTTCTGATCATAGTCGTCAAAACACTACATCATCGGCTGCTGACAAGTTGTACTCCCTCAACAAGATCATTTACTAATCCCATTTGGGCACTCCTTTACCTCTTCAATCCCTTACCTTTGCTGCTTCAACATCAATTCATCCATGAAATTAGGAACATGAAGGAATTAAAGAATTCGTACATCTTTGATTTTCCCTCATATGTCATTCAACCTCAACATGTTTATTTCAATTTTTACATTTTATTTGAGTGGTGAAGGTAAATGGGTGGAGATTGCCAAAAGATGCCATAGATTTGGGGACAGAGGAGGATAAGGGTGCAAATGGTCAATACAAAAAATGTACGTATTAATGTTATAAAAAAAATTTCAAAAGACAAAATGGTTTTTTTCCCCATTTCAGTTGACAGAAAAACTAACGAAAAACTGACATTAGAACAAATACAAGAGGTAAAGGAATTTATAACAACCAATTCACGGTAAGGGGATCATATTATGGCTTTATAAATTAGGAGACCATGAATGGGTTTTGCCCATGATAATTAGCGTCACCATGATTAACATATTGGAATGCGAACCTAACCCTTGGTTTCTAAAAAAACCAGCTTTCCAACTAATGCAGTACTGGCATTGCATTTAAAGTAACTTTCTAGGAACTCTTCTTCAAGCTTGTTGTTAAACACAACGAAGGATGTCAAAATTTTTGTGATGAGCCTTTCAAGGCCTTTGCTATAACTGGAATTGAATTAGCTAGACCCAGGCCCTAGCAAATTAAGACTTACTGGAGCACTTTGACTTAGAGAAGCCGGAAAGAAATGAAGTGTGGATTTGTAGGAGTCGAAGTAACCAGTGGCCTAGTTTTTCTTTTCTTTTTTTGGTTACTGTTAGCATTTTTAGCATAGAAGAAGTGGTGATTTGGGGAAGAAAATAAAGTTTTGTCTTATCTATTTTAAAGTTTCTAATATTATGTGTTTGTGTCAATTTTAGCCTCCATAAAGAAGTAAAGGGTAGGTGAATTAAGTAGGTTAGGAAAGGAGTGGATGGATGATGACCTAATGGAGGTTCAATTACATGAATCATCCCAAGGGCTACCAATATCAACATACCTATCATTAGGGCTAAAGAGCAATGGGTTGATGAATAAGGAGCACTTAAAGGACATGATAAGATTTAGGGCTTAGGGGCCTTTATGATGACACTAGTTGAGGTAAAAGACCACGTACTTTGGAACAAATATGAAAGTTAGGGGACCATATATGTACTTTAGTCTAATTTTAAAGAACTTCTCATTTATGTTTAAAACAATTGTAGTTTATGAAAGAGAGGAATTTCAAGCAAATAATTCCAACTGTGAGGATTGAAGATGGGGAAGCCATCACACATGAGAAAGCCACAATGACTTTGAGAAGGGCTATTCATTTCTTAACTATTTTACAAGGTATTGATGGCCATTGGCCTGCAGAATGTGCCGGTTGTAACTTTTTCCTCCCACCTCTGGTGAGTAACTAACAACAAGTTTAACACACTTTATTAATGAAAAAATTGGTTTTTATTAATTACAAATAATTAATTACCTTCAAATGTGATCTTTAAGGTTTTCTCCTTGTACATTACGGGGTACCTTAGTTCTATGTTCTCTCAAGAACATCAAAAGGAAATTCTTCGATACATTTATAATCATCAGGTATGGTATATTTGTGACTTTGAGTTGGTTTTTAGATCTTATAGCTAAATTTGCTTCTTCTTTGAAAAAAATTTGCTTTCTTCTTGATGAAATCGGAGGCCCACATGCAAATATTATTGTAATTTATATTATGGAATGCAGAATGAAGATGGTGGGTGGGGATTGCACATAGAAGGGCATAGTACCATGTTTTGCACAGCCTTGAACTACATTTGCTTGCGCATTCTAGGAGAAGGACTTGAGGGTGGTGAAGACAATGCTTGTGCAAAAGCAAGAAAGTGGATTCTTGACCATGGCAGTGTTACACACATTCCTTCTTGGGGGAAGACATGGCTTTCTGTATGTTCTTTTTCTGTCATCATTATATTTAATAAGTTTTTCATGAATTATTATATTTAGAATTAGAAAAAGGTTTACTAAATGGAGAAATTTTTGTGTTCTAGGTACTTGGTTTATTTGATTGGTCTGGAAGCAATCCAATACCACCAGAGTTTTGGATGCTTCCTTCTTTCCTTCCTATGAACCCAGGTTTGTACAATTTTATAGCAACCATCTTTACCTCTCAAAGATAGGACTCACATAAATGATGGAGCCAAATTTGTATATAATGATGACAACTTATCATAACATGGCTTTTTTTTTTTATATCTACATAATAATTAAATTATGTAATCTATTTGAAGTATCCCATTAATTAATTAGATGCAATCAATTTGCAGTAGCCTGTTAATTAATTAGATATTTGAATGTATTTTTTAAGCAAAAATGTGGAGTTATTGCCGTACGGTTTACATGCCTATGTCATATCTTTATGGGAAGAAGTTTGTAGCACCAATCACATCTCTCATCCTAGAATTGAGAAAGGAACTCTATCTTCAACCTTACAGCGAAATTAATTGGAGGAAAGTAAGACATTTATGTGCCCAAGTGAGTATAGTTCACCATTATTATATTCTAAACTATATTGAATTAGCTATTGACACAGATATATTTTTTAGTATTTAACATTAATTTGAAATTTTTGTTGATTATTGGAATTGCCATTTTAGGAAGATCTTTATTATCCACATCCGTCAATCCAAGATCTAATGTGGGATTGTTTTTATGTCTTCACCGAGCCTTGTTTAAATCGTTGGCCTCTTAAAAAGATGATCAGGGAGAAGGCTCTTAAAGTTACAATGAACCACATTCATTATGAAGATGAAAATAGTAGATATATTACACAGGGTTGTGTAGAAAAGGTAGCAAACATTTGTGGTTTTAGAAATATAGGCCTCCATGCATGGAATTGATGACTATTTTATCTGGACTAGGCATTGTGCACACTTGCTTGTTGGGTTGATGATCCGAATGGAGATTACTTTAAAAAGCACCTTGCTAGGATTCCAGATTATATGTGGGTTGCTGAAGATGGAATGAAGATGCAGGTTAGTTTAAAAAACATAAAATAATTTTTAGAGCTTTATATTGGTTGTTATATATTCTTTCTTTTCAAGCTAATTGTGACAAAAAAATTATGGCTGTATATGCAGGGCCTTGCAAGCCAAACATGGGATGCTAGTCTTGCAATTCAAGCTTTACTCGCTAGTAATCTTGTAGATGAAATAGGACCAGTACTAAAGAGAGCACATGACTTTATAAAGAAATCACAGGCTAGTTCTCAATGAAAGCAACTTTCTTACAATGTAGTGCTTTGTTCTTTTAAAATATTTAAAAATTTGGAAATTTTTTTCACTAATCTTTTTTTAATCTAGCATCAATGGTATTTAGAAATTAGTATTTAATTTACCTAATAATTACTTGAAATTTAATTTTTAGAAAGAAACTAGCTTTTTCTAAAATTTTTTACCTTGCCTAATACAATAAATATTAATGGATCAATTTAATAACAAAATTAAAAGTGTTTCTTTTGTTTCTAAAAGTCTAGCATTTCAATTGGTACATAATTTAAATAAATAATCATTATGCATAAAAATCAATGGTAATAATTATTTAAAAAAAATATATCAATTGAACATGCTTGTAATCATTAGTTTTCATTTCCTTTTTCTTGTAATTAATTGGTTTTTCACACTAAATACTTCATTCTA
Organism: Aquilaria sinensis; assembly: GCA_005392925.1. NCBI lineage: Eukaryota > Viridiplantae > Streptophyta > Magnoliopsida > Malvales > Thymelaeaceae > Aquilaria > Aquilaria sinensis. Next base: position 1,094,072 of record SMDT01000653.1, on the reverse strand, counting down.
CTAAAATCATGAAGGTGTTGGAAAATCCTTTTGGTGATTTCAAGAAAATGTTTCGCCATTTTTCTAAGGGATCATGGACTTTCTCTGATCGAGATCACGGATGGCCAGTTTCTGACTGCACAGCAGAAGGCCTGAAGGTCCTTAAATGTATTTTTTTCCCATTGTTCTTTGTAATTATCCATGCCTAACAAAATAAAGTTGTCTAAAAAAAAATTTGCAGTGTTGTCTTTTACTATCAATGTTACCAGCAGAAATTGTTGGTGAGAAACTAGAAGTCAAAAGGTTGCATGATGCCATCAATTGTATTTTTTATTTGCAGGTGATCTTTTGTCTACCAAATCATTTTTATTACTATACTTACGCTTTAAGTTCCATTTGACTGATAAATTTCACTTTCATGAGTTTCCACAGAGCAAAAGTGGTGGTGTGGCAGCTTGGGAGCCTATTAGAGCTTCAAACTGGTTAGAGGTAAGTACTTAGGGTTAAAGTAATTAAAACTTGTTCTCACGGTGATTGCATAGAAATTTACTAGAATATACTTTTATTGTGTGTGTGTGTGTGTGTGTATTTTTGTGAACAACAAGAAATATATTGAAGAAAGAATTAATACAAAAGTCAAGTAAGCAAATTAACCAGCAGATTACATCTGAACTGAGCACAATCATCTCATAGTAATCAGCACTTGAAATCTACCTCAATACAAAACCTTACCCGACCCAAATTATTTTAAGTTTTTACAACATAAAGTCAGATTCATCAACTAGTTCAACCAAGTCTCCTTAAACTTTGAACATCTGCTTAATATCCATAAATAAGAGATAACCTGTATATCCCCCAAAATATTTGGTTGAGGATTCTAACTCTCATGGTATGTGTATGTATGTATGTATGTATATATTTCAGGTTCTCAATCCAACTGAATTTTTTGAAGATATCGTTGTTGATCATGAGTATGTTGAGTGTACAGCATCTTCTATCGACGCTTTACAACTATTCAAGAAGTTGTATCCTGGATGTAGGAAGAAAGAGATTGAAAATTTCATCTCTAAAGCTGTGCAATATATTGAAAGCATTCAAATGCCTAATGGTTCATGGTATGTGTATTTGAGAAAACTTTGATATTTCTTTATTTTTTTTAGGGCATGACCTTTGTTATCTGAAATCCTCAGTAGGGTCTTAACTAATCCAAATTGAGCCCATTTGACCTATTTTATAAGGCCAAAGTCATGTTTCTTGTCACTTGAACGAACATGTGATGGTGATATTTCTTTACCCTATGCAATTATTGGAGATGATACAACTAAAATTATACTGCCATATATTCTTTTGACCTTAGGTATGGAAACTGGGGTGTGTGTTTTATATACGGTACTTTATTTGCACTTAGAGGACTGACAATGGCTGGCAAGACATATGACAATTGTATTGCAATGCGCAAAGGTGTTGATTTTCTACTTAGAATACAAAGAGATGATGGGGGTTGGGGAGAGAGCTATATGTCATGTCCTAACAAGGTATATTCTAAAAATTGACTAAGTGTTCTTGATTGGTTTTGTTGTTTTGTTAAGCCTATTACATTTAGAAATTGCTCATGCCTTTTGGTTGGTAGAAATTTGAGCCTTTACAGAAAGGAAGATCAAACATAGTACAAACAGCATGGGCTATGCTAGGTTTAATTGAATCAAGACAGGTATATGTGTTGTGCTTTTCAATTTTTATATTTTCTTAGTTATTTAATTTTACTGAGATCAATTTTTTTTTTTAAACAGAGTGAGAGAGACCCAACTCCTCTTCATCATGCAGCAAAGTTGATTATCAATTCTCAACTAGAAGATGGGGATTTTCCTCAACAAGTAAGAGAGTTTTCTTGCCTTATTATATATATATATATATATATATATATCATTTGAACCCAAAAGTAAAATGTAGATGTGGCTAGCAAGAACTAAGTGTCTTTTATTATTTATCCCTAAATATGGTAGGAAATCTCTGGAGTTTATATGAAGAACTGCATGTATCACTACCCACTGTACAGAAACGTTTATCCTGTATGGGCACTTTCTGAATACCGCAAATGTCTTTGAATGCCTTGATGCAATTTCGCCAAGTTCATAATGGTGGAGGATTTCAAGATCAAAGATTCAGCATTCTGATAGTGATATTCTTTAACCTATCGACTTATCCTTCATCAATTTATTTAGTCTTCATGAAGGAGCAAATGTAAGATGCATATGTTATCAAATTATAAGGTAAGTAAAGCTTTATTGAAAAGTGAATGCCAATTGGGAATTGGGACCGTATCAAATGGAACCATTGGGAAAATCAAATGTTCATCATTACTAGTTCATTTAGTAAAGTTGATCGAGCAATTTGTTAATTCATTGACCCAAAAAGGAGTTATTCAAATAGACCCTTCAGTGCTTTAGGTATTTTTCATCCCTATTTAATAAGTTCACAATCTATAGTGTGTGTTATGCGATCGTAGATGTTTGTAGATAATTTGCTTCTTTTCTATAACACAAATGCCTTCCTAACCTCTAGCTTATTAAGAAAATTACTAAATCGTTAATATTTGCTGTGGTGGTTCCAAGTTATCGGGGAATCATATTTTTGTTGTTCTTTAGACATTTATATCACTCTCGACTGTAGATGTTGCATGATTTATTTTTAACTAGAATGGAATAATTTGAATAACAAATAAGTATATCACTCCTATAGCCCTCTAATAAAAAATCATATCTAGCATTTAATTATGTTATTGTATAGCTACATTGAAGGTCTTACTCAAATATGAGTAAGAAAAAAGAAAACAGGGGAAGGGGGGATGAAAATCAAAATGATCGAAATGAAAGAGCAAAGGACAACCAAAATGAAGTCAACTCAGATAATAATGAGATACTCTTACCTTTTGTTTTCATTCGGAAGGGGCAACAGTACTAGAGCGACTAAGGGTTAATTAGAATCATAGGGTGTTTGTATTAAACTATTACATGCCTATGAAACATGTGCGGTTTGGTTTTAGATTACTTTTTAGTAATTAAAAGTCCTTATTTGATATATATTCCCTTTTTAATTATGCACTAACTAAAATATGATGCTTCAAAGATAGCCAGAAATTATTAATAGAATTTCTATTGTAGTCATCTCTTACAATGTATTTTTGAGTATGAAAAGAAAAGATAGTTAGAAAGTACTTTTAATTATTGTTTTGTAAAAGCATGTATCTTTAATTTTTCATTTTAAAAAATATATTGAAAATTATAAAAAATAATTATTTCTAAAAAAAATTTTATTTTAATGAAAATAAAAAAGATAACCTTTATAAGTAGAAGATTATAAATAAGACCAAAAAAATATAAAAATTATGATGGCTGGACCATGATTTTCAAAACAATTGCGGCAATCGTTCCTAAAGTACATGACTGTAGGTTAATCATTATTGAAGTACCAATTGTTGCTAATTTGCCTCTAGACTATACTAACTAACATATGGCACCCATAATGTAGACTACTAAGGGTCAAAAGAGCACCTCATGTTGGCCGCTTGACCTATAATCCTAAGTTAAATTATTTAATAACTGTCTTACAGTAAATTTAATTTCTCTAGTAAAAATAATTAATAAATAATTAATTTTTTTCTCTTGTACTAATGTAAATCGTTATGATATTAAGTGGTAAAATATAAATTTTTTTGAACAGCAACAGGCATGGATTCTATTAAATAATTGAACAAAACATACAAACTAGCAAGAAGCTAGCGCTCCTTGTACCACACAGCAGACCAACGCAGAGCTGAACCCCAACCGTAGATAATACATTTCTTCCCAAAACACTGAACCCAATTCTTTATTTTTTATTATTTTTTTAACGGCAAACAAGAAATTTATTCATGGATAAAGATAATACAATCCAAGCTCCAGCTAGTAGTTGGAAGTTGGTGGAATTAAAACGTTCATGATACACCTTGACCTGAAGAGTAAACACCTTACATCAATAAGTAGAAAAAACAATTAATACTCTATAAAGCATTTCCGGAGCTCAAATTGACCAATGCAGCAGCAAATAAACCTTTAAAATTTAGCTGGAAACAATTCAATTTTGCACACCTTTTTTTTTTTGGACGACAAAAAGAAATTTGATTGGATATAGAAAAGAACAAACATCATCTTAGAGGGAGAGATGATTTAAGGAGAGCTCAACCCCAACAACCAAACAATAAAGAAAAGAAACCCCTAAACCTAGGCATCTGACCTAAAACCAAAACCCCATAAACACAGAAAAATTTAACCAAAAGCCAACCTACAAAACAAAACGCTCAAATAGAATCCTACCCCAAAACCAACCTATCTTTGACAGTCCATATATGAGACACAAGTTGAATTTCAATCTGACATCTTTCCTTCGATTTGCTGCTTTCTTTGAACGCAAGAATGTTTCTTCTGTTCCAAAGATACCATACCACTACGAACATCACCGCCTCCCAAAGCCCTTTACCAAACCACTACAAACATCACCGCCTCCCAAAGCCCTTTACCATACCACTACAAACATCATCGCCTACCAAAGCCCTTTTTTGTGCATAGCTGAATTCTTGAATCTGCAACAAGTCCAATGCATTCGCTAAACAAACAGGAAATAAGTTTCTAGAATAATAGGCACTAAACTATTTTATAGGCCTAAATCCCCTTTTGCCCCTTGAACTTTTTCAATTCGGATCTTTTACTTCTTAAACTTCAACTCAGTTCAACTTGCTCATCAAATTTTGCAAACTAGGACCTTTAATCCCATCAATTCAATTAATTAAATGAAGAATTTGTACTAAAATAAAAAAAATTTGAAGGGCTAACTAAATTATTTATCTAATTATTGACTCTTGTGAGCAAACAATAAGAATCCTTAACACAAACTTATAGACAAAAATAAGGGAAAGATGAGCAATTTCAAATATGAAATGGGAGCCTTTGTGTTTATTGTTTACTCACAATAGTCAACCATTGGACAAATGCTTTAGTTAGCCCTTTAATTCTATTTTTATTTTTATTTTAGTACACATTCTCCAATTAACCGAGTGAAGGAGGTAAAATGTCTCAATTTGTGAAGCTTGAGAGACGAGTCGAACCGAGTTGAATTTTAGGAGGTAAAAGGTCAAAGTTGGTAAAGTTCAGGGGACAAAAGAGATTTTAGGCCCTATTTTATAACTCCCCACACTTTAAATTTTGTGCTTGACAAACGGTCAATAGGACACCATGTCACAGCCCTTACAGATAACCATATACATTGTAAGATAGAGTGTGGTTCACAAACTAGTCCACAACAATTGGTCTTCCAAGATCTACTGAGCAACAATTTCCATAGTTTAGAATTGTTGATAATATACTTTTATTTTGACCAAATAATAATAACAAAATACTGCAATATTTTTGGCCACCCCAAAATACAAAAAAATAACAATGTTATCGCCATTAATCAGGTAATACGAACCAATTCTTCGTTAGCGGTGATGAGTACTATAGTGATAGGTTTTGGCGAGTTAATCAAGGATCAAATGTTATTCAAAGGACTTAAATTTGTAATGCAAAGATTGTGAATAATATATGGAAACACTATCCATTCTCATACCAAACATTCATTTTAAACTCGAATAACTGTCTTTCTTCTACACTTTTGTAAGAAAGAAGATAAAGGGAATATTGCATCTAACTATTTACCATTATGTATATTGCATGGTAACTCAATGGGGCCATTTAGTCATTTGACTGGAAACAAAACCACATTTGGCTGAAGAATCATGCATTCGTCATGCACAGATATAAGGTATGTGGCATAACAAAAGGCGTACCATGACCAGACGTCATGGTGAAGCGGAGAAGGTTCTGAATACATAAGCTGATAAGTCAGATGATAAAAATCTGCAACTGCAAAAAGGAGACAAATTATATATAAAAGCTCTTTATGTCTTTGAATTACTGTAGACTTACAGTGGCTAAGATATGTTCTAAAGATGATAGCGCAAGTCTGGTCCAGGAGTAAGCCCAACTGAGAAAAATGGTAAACTGTCAAAATAGGTTCCTCAGATATTGCGTCTTGCTTAATTTCTAATCCTTAAACTTTTTTCCCTTCTGACAATGGACCCCCTTAATTTGGCATATCTTTGTCCTCTCAGTTCCGAGGTTTGCTTCCTCACAATTGGACCCTTAAAAAACAAATTCCTGTAGCATCGTAGAGTCTATCCATGTAGTTAATCTATGTATAGAACCCTAAACTACATTTGTATTTGCATTCCAGGAGAAGGACCTGCGGGTGGTCAAGACAATGCCTATAGAAGCGCAAAATTGGATTTTTTTATCATGGCAGTGTTACACACATTCCCTCTTGGGAAAGACTTAGCCTTTTGTATATTTTTTTGGGGAATCATTATATTTTATAAGTTTTACATTAATTATTTACATTTACAGTAAGCAAAAATTTTACTAAATGTGCAAAGTTTTGTGCTTTAGGTACTTCGTTTATTTAATTAGTCCGAAAGCAATTAATCCAATGCCACTAGAGTTTTGGATGCTTCTTTCTTTCCTTTCCACACACCTAGGTCTGTATGATTTTATATGCACCATATTTACCCCCACAACCATAGGACTCACATAAATGAGGGCCCAAATCTGTATATAATGATGGCAATTTATCACCATACAACTTTCCTTACTATATCTAAGTAATAATTGAATCATGTAATCCGTTTGAAGTAGCCCATTAATTAATTAGATGTAATCCATTTCAAGTAGCATGTTGATCAATTGGATTTTTCAATGTATTTCTAAGCAAAAACATTGAGTTACTCTCGTGCGATTTACATGCCTATGTCATATCTATATGGGAAGAAGTTTGTAGCACCAATCACTCCTCTTATCCTACAATTGATAGAGGAACTCTATCTTCAACCTTAAGAGTCACGGAATTGTTATATGGGATGGATATTTCAGGCTCGTCGCTTGCATGGAAAGCAATATCAGAGGGTGGTTCTCTCTTACAGGCTGGTGGTCTATGAAGAATTGGCAGCGATAATTCTGAGCATTCGGGATGATTGATGGGTGTCTTCTATGCTTTCATTCTCTTTGATTACAGTTCCAACCACGGATATTGAGCACTAAACTGTAGCTGATTTGTTATTACCAAATGGGGTAGGGTGGAATCTTCCATTTCTTTCTTTTATGTTTCACAGTCTGGACGTTTTGCATTTGTGGACATATGTCCACATGGTCCGGATCTTTTTTGGACATGAAACACTTAAGGATCAAGCCAAACCAAACCTTTTTCTAAAACCTCCTTATTTTTGTGTTTTTGCATTCTAGTACCCTGAGTTAAGTTTTTCCATTTCCTCTTTGTTGTAAGAGTTAGCCAAATTTCTAAAGGTATTATCCTGTTAGTAATTCAACATTATTTTTAAAAACTTTACAATCATCTATCAACCATAAGACCCATTATTGAAGTGAATAGAGTAGTAAAGTTAAGTAAAACGTTGGCAGATATCTAATAAAGATATTATCACTAATCAATAGTTACAAATGGACAAAATTTTTAGAACTCTGTCTAGATCTGCTTCAAAGAGACAAGAAGAAAATGAAGAAGAAATTATAGGGAATAGAAAAATTAAAAATTCTCAAGCCATTTTAATCAGAAATGTTGAGAAAAAAAATTAGGAAACTGAAATATTCCTAAGAATGATAAATGAGATGTTTATCAGAAAGGAAATTTTGATCTTAGAATGACTTAAGTCATTAAAACGGTGAAAAAAAAACTCTTCCAATAATGGAAGAAGGTTATAAGTTTGAATTATTTTCAAAATAGATGATCAAGGATCATCTAGAAAATCATTACAATTATTTGCATGTTGGTCTTGTGCAAATTGCTTTGAAACCTTTGACAAGAAACGGTTTGAACATTTCTCTAATCATTGCATTTAGAGATTGTAGACATAATAAATTCTCTGATTTTCTATTAGGTATTGTAGAATCAAGTTTTTGTGATGAACAATTTATTTCAATTGTCATCTAAATTTCACTAATTCTTTGAAAGATTCTCATATCATGAAAGTCTTAACTGCAAATATCATGACATATGGTTTTGATATACTTGGAAGATCCCAAAATCTTGTTCTTCTTTATAGAATTTATTATAAAGTAATAATAACATAGATTGAGCCTAAAGATTTAGAACTTGATACATGAGAAAAAACTTTGTTGTTGAAAGCTAATACAGAAGAAAGTCACTCGTTATCTCAAAGCCAATTAAGCTCCCAGAAAAATGGATCCTCTAGAATGAAAAATGAATGAAACGAACCTTTGAAACCTTAAAAGTTAGAAAGAATCATTTAGTATGAAAATCAAAAGGTTGAAAATGGTTTAGAAAAGATAGAATTACAAAAATTGATTTTTCAGAACTAGAATCAAAAGGTTTCCATCAAGAATTTCTTATAAACCCTTCAGAGCTTCATGTTCTTACGTGCTAGAGTCTAAGCTTGAGAAATTAGTATGAGGAATAAGAGAATCTATAGAATAAGTAATACATTCTATCCAAATTAGTACGAGGAATAAGAGAATCTACAGAATAAGCATCACATCCTATCTATAAAATTGACCCAGTTGTCTTAGAAAAAAGTTAAAATTATAGGTAGCAAGAAGAGGAAACAAAATCTGTATCTATAGGATCACCCAATCATAGTTTTTTAGATTTTCAACTGAATGTGTTGATAGAAACGTTTAGATTTTATAGTCAAAAACTAAATAAAGACTTTTGGTTAGAGAAGATTGAGATAAAGTAGTTTTTTGATGCATATACCAAAGAAGATAGAAAAGAAATTAAACACCTTTGGTATAAGAGAATTATGAGAACTAGAAAGAATTTGAAATTCTTTGAATGGTTTATCCCGACTATAGTCTTGGGTGGTGAAACCACATTAGATGTATTAAAGAAAACCTAGTCTACATACAAGACTAAATATGGAAAATAAATCACAACACCACATCCACCTAATACTACAATCATAATGGGAGAAGAAACAAAAACCTCTACTTCACCTTTTAAGACTTTTGATATAGAAAACTCTGAGAACATCAAGAAACCTATAGATAAAAATAATCTTCAGCATATCTTGGAACAAAATAATTATACAAGTCTTTACCTATAATCCATAGGAAAACAAATGAATAGAATTGAAATATCTTTGGATAAGCATAAGTTTGGTCTCACAAAGACTTTAGTCTTTAAACCAGAACTTTTGCCAGAAACATCAAAGTCTCTTATAAGTTTTCCTAAAAAAATTTCTAAAATTTAAATTAAAACCAAATGATATAATTGTTGATTTAGCTGATCAAATAGCTAAATTAACAATTAGATCTGAAGAGTCAAAGGAAAATGCGGACAAAAAGTAGAAAGGTCTTCAAATAAATGTTAATGGAAAAAAAAAATACAAATATCCATTGATTAGTTGATTCTCACCAACCAGAAAATGAAAACTTGAAATTAAATCATCTTTATTTTAAAGGGGGGAATGGAGGTCTAATACGAAATAGTTTATCAAAAACTTGGAATGTACCCCAATCCCTATACCTCAAAACCATCTCCAGTGAATATAAGATTAAGCAATTATTCTCAGCTATATGCCTTTGTAAAATATAAAGAAGATTCCATATATAGAACATAGATGGTTTATTAGAATACCAAATCATAAAAACTATTCAACATATAATTATGTTTGTAATAACTACAAGAATAGAAGTAAATAACTTAGATCCAGACCTAGAAGAAATTATTATAACTGGATTCACAGGATAGTTAAGAAATTGGTGGGAAAATTGCTTGACCGAATAAGAAAAATGAACAAAAAATGCAAGGAAAATGCTCATAGTATAGCAAGGAGCACAATTAATACAAAAAAATGAACATGATATGGTAAATACTTTGTTGTGTACTATCTATTCTCATTTTGTTGGTGATATAGTGAGCAAAGAAAGTAGAAATGGAGAACTACTATTAAATCTAAGGTGCAAAACTATGGACAAATCTTAGCTGAAATTAAAGAAGTTGGTCTCAAGATATGTCATGAAATAAAATGGCAAAAACATGCCAAAAGAGAAAAACTAGTAGGACGAAAAGAAATGGGAAAATTTTGTTCTTAATCTGTTTATGATATTCCAAGGCCATATTTTGAGTATGAACCTAGAAAACAAATGAAACATAGATCCTTTAGAAAGTATAGGAGAAGATGATTTGAAAAACTAGAAGAAAAACCTAAAGCATAAAAAAGGTTTCAGAAAATAAAATTTGGAAAAGATCAAAAGTTTACTGGAAATGTGGAAAACCAGGGCACTTTGCAAATAAATGTAAGACAAGGCAAAAAATAAACTCATTTGAGATTGATGAAGGCCTTAAAAAGAATTTATTGCAAATCTTGTTAAATAGTGACATTGAGCTTGATGAAGAACAAAAAGACTTCTTAAGAAAATTCTGAAGAAGTAAATATCATTGGACTTACGGATAGCTTAGGAACCGACTCAAAAAGTTGTGGTTCTAAATGTGATTGCGATTTATGTCAATTACAAAATACATTTGATAATCTACTGTTAAATATGATTCAAGTTAATGCTAAAGCTAGAGAAGATGAAAGAATCTTAAAATTTGCTAAACAAATTGATGACATGGAATTAAGAAAAGTAATTCTATTTAAATATCTTGATAAAGTCGGCAAGAAGGAATACCAATCAAATCAAGGTAGAAAAAATTTGAAGAAAAGGTTGACATACAAGAATTGACTAAGCCCCCAGTTTATAGTCTCAATGAAATTCTTAAAAGGATAGATGAGGCATAAAAATTCATAAAGAGCCAATTATAGCTAAATTAAAAGAATAAATTTAAAAAATAAATTTAGAAATAAAATCCCTTGGAAATAAATTGAGATTTTAAAACTTAAAAATTTTAAAGGATATTCTCAAAATATTCCAAAAGATGAATTAATTATGGAAGATATGGAAGAATTCAACTTTAAAACAAACTAGAAAAAAAAAAGGTAAAAATGTTCTGGAACAAGCCAAGAAAATAAAGAAATAAATCTTTTTTAAGAAAATTCACTACAGATTAATGAAGTTTATTTTATGTCAAATTAAAGATTTACGGGTAGAATGACTTTGTCAATTGAAAATCAATTCAAATTAACAACAGTAGTCTTAATAGACTCAAGAATTGAAAGAAATTGCATCAAAGAATGTGTTGTTCCTTATCAGTATCTTGATAACTCTTTTGGATAAATCACTATTGCTAATAAGGAAGCCTTGCCAATATGGTTTAAGCTGACAAATGTTGATATTTATAATGAAGATATTTTTATTAGAAAATATTTTACAATCTTAAACATGGATCAGGAAATAATCTTACGAACTCCATTCCTGGCTACAATCATGCCTTTTGAGGTAAGTATGAATGGAACTTCTACTAGAAAATTTGAGAAGAAGATTAATTCCGAATTTGCTAAACCTCTTAGAAGATTGTGGCTAGAAGAATTTACTACAGATTTAGAAAGAGAAGAGAATGTATTGATGTGTCTACAAAAAGAAGTAAAGCACAAATGTGATGAAGAAAAATTGGAAAATCCAGAATTAAAACAAAAAAATTGAGCACTTTAAGGGAATCTTAGCAAGTAAAATCTATGCTGATATTCCTAAATACTTTTAAAGAAAGAAAAAGACATAATGTGAATCTCTCTCATGAACCAGATTACAATGAGAAAAATATTCCTATAAGATTCAAAACTATTAAATGAATGAAGAATTAATGGCTCATTGTATGAAAGAAATTCAAGATTTATTAAATAAAAATTTGATTAGGAATAGTTTTTCACCATGGAGTTACTCAACTTTTTATGTAATTAAAAATTCAAAAATTGAAGAATGAGTGCTGAGATCAGTGATAAATTATAAGCCTCTTGGTAAAGTTTTCAAATGGATTAGGTATCCAACACCAAACAAGAAAGATTTGTTATATAAACTTCATAATGCTACCATGTTCTCTAAATTTGATATGAAATCAAGATACTAGCAAATTCAAATTACTGAAGAAGAGAAACACAAAATAGGATTTTATGTCCCTTTGCTCATTATGAATGAAATGTCATGCCTTTTGGGTTAAAGAATGCTCTATTAGAATTTTAAAAAATCATGAATGAAGTTTTTAATCTTTATAGGTTTATTATTGTTTACTTTGATGATGTTCTTGTGTTCTCCTAATCAATTGATCAACACTGGAAACACTTGGACAATTTGTAAAAATAGTAGAAGGTGCAAGACTTATAGTATCTGCAAAAAAAAAATTGTTCCAAACAAAACTTAGATTTTTGGGCCATATAATTCAGAAAGATTAAATTGCATAAATGATCCCTAACCTTTAACTATTGTTTTGTTTTAGTCTTTAATCTATTGAATGTTTTGTTTTGGTCGTAAACCTATTATAAGTTTCATTTTGCTCCTAAATCTGTTAAAAACATTTCATTTTGGTCCATATTGAATAAAATATGTTAACTTAAAATATTGATCTGATAAAATTTTTTTAAATTATAATTTAAACTATTCAGTAATTGTCTTATAATAAATTTATTCTATATAATAATTTTTTTATAGTTAACAGAAAAATCAAATCATCTTTTTTTTGTAAATTGAACTTATTTTATTCATAAAGGAGAAAAATATTAATTTAAATTTTTTATTTTCCATTTAAAAATACTAAACTACTTAAATTTATTGAAAGACAGTTACCGAATATTTAAATTAAAATTTCAAAACTTTATGTTAGATAGTTATTCTGAGTTAATGAATTTCATCTGGTAAGGGACTAAAACCAAACAATTTTAATAGGTTTAGGACCAAAATAGAATATTTAATAGGTTAGGGGCTAAAATGAAATGACAATTAAAGGTTACGGACTATTTATGTAATTTACTCAATTCATAAAGGAACAATCAAACCTATTGACAGATTAATAAGTTTTGTTGATAAGTTTCTTGATGAGATTAAGGACAAGAAACAACTACAAAGATTTTTAGGAAGTTTAAATTATGGTGCAGACTTCTATAAAGGTCTTGCTAATGATTGCAAACCTGTATTTGACAAGTTAAAAAAATCCTCTAGATTGAAGTGGAGCACAAACTAAAGCTGTTCAATTAGTTAGAAGAAATATAAGAGAAATTCCTTGTGTTAATATTCCTTATCTAGAAGCCTTTAAGATAGTCGAGACAGATGCTAGTGATATTGGCTATGGTAGAATATTAAAACAAAAAATTGATGAAAAAGAACAACCGGTTCACTTTAGGACTTTGGAATCAAGCTCAAAAAAATTAAGTCACCATTAAAAAATAAATTTTATCAATTGTCCTCTGTGTTACAAAATTTGAGGAAAATCTCCTCAACAAGAAATTTTTAATTAGAATTGATTACAAAACAGCTAAAGATGTTTTGTTTAAAGATGTTAAAACTTTGGCTTCTAAGCAACTTTTTTTTATGGCAAGCTATCTTATCTGTTTTTTATTTTGGTATTGAGTATATTGCAAGGGAAACAAATTCTTTGCCTAATTCATGACTTAATTTTTTTAGGGGAGAGAAGATGGCCAAGAACTTGAGCCATAAAAACAAAAACATTCTCCGCTAAGAAATTGAAGAATACACAATGAAAATGGACATGGTGCAATACACCAAGTTGGGAAAATAAAAGCCCAAAGACAGATGCAGAAAAAACTAGAGCTGTGGCGAAACAGGGCCCTAGTGCCCTAAATTGCTAATACTGGTAGGCTCTTTGGAAACTATGATCCCACTCAGGTTACAGTTGCTTAGTTATTACTTATGAAGTATTTTAAATCTTTACATGCAACTAGTTACTTAGCCTACCCTGCATAGGAAATATGCATGCATTGTCTTGGCTATGCAATAACAATTAACTTAAAATATCATTGAAAACAATGTCGCGACAATTAACAAAACATAATTCCAAACAAACCAAGACAGAAAAACTTTAATTGCTTTAACTACAAGTAACAGCTATGTGCATACATCTTGAACTTATATGCACCCAAAAGTAACCCTAGTGTTATACACATCAATGGACACTAGTAGAGGTGATCTAGGTATGAAATTACCATATATATTAAAAGAAGCAGCTCATATCTACTACGATCAGTCATTAGCTCTTCACCGAAGCAAGCTAGCTTCAAGTGATGAGCCACACTTTCCTTCTACTCACTTAGCCTCAAACTGTAAGGCAAACACTTTGGTTAGTACTAGCTTATGCCATAAGTAACTCAGAAACTTGGAGTTTCCTACTCAGAGAATACCTTTGAACAATTAAAACTAAGCTTTAACAGCTGGCTCTTACCAACTGTTAAGGCCCAATTGGTCCACTTAAGGGGTGAGTACTCTAAAGTACTCTGTAAGGGATTTAGTACCTACAGGGAAAAACAACGCAAGCATGCAAGTATATGCATATATATAAAATGCAAACAAAACAAGCAAGCAACCGGCATAATCAGAAACAAGGAAAGAACAACAAATAATGCAAATGATGGATGGATGGATTGATGGATGAAATATGTGCATGCACATACACCTCGGACTTCCTTACACCCATAGGTGTTAGACTTTCCATGAGCTTTTACGGCAGGGGTACTTGGATACTGGCCCTCGTATCCTATGCTAGCACTTAACTAACCCCATGAAGTCCTCTTACGGGCACCTTAGAGTAAGTCATCACTTACTCAAACCTTGCCCGCCCTGACGGGCTACTTAGAGTAAGTCATCGCTTACTCCCTCTTTACCCGTCTCTTCCTTTAACTTATTGTGTAGGGTAGCTACCTTATGTCGTTCAACTTACCAAACTCTTCGAGCTTAGCTCAGGGCTCCTTAGTGGTTTACTTACCAAACCATAAAGTTTGGTTGGGATCCTCTTAGGTTTCCTTTTTATTGCCCAAAGGTCTATGACCTTCCACGCAGCCAACAAAGAGTCTGAAACCCGCCTTACTCCCCTTAATGTTCACTTGGCAACTTAAGCACTTTAACCCCCTTAGCCACCATTACTTACCTTCCTTAACCATACCACTTAGCTACCACCTAAATAATACATAATTCCTAACTTAGGAAAGAGTTCTAGACCCAACTGAGGCTATGGAATATCTTAAATTAGCCTAAGGATGATAACCGAGAGTTTGAGACATCCTTAGGATGCCCAGAGCTTGAGGGACTAATGCCTTAGCGGCGCCATCGGTGACGTGTCGCCAAAGGTATCAATGCTCTGGAATCTTGGTGTCTAATGGTGATGCGTCTCGAGTTGGCAATGCATCCCCAATGCATTACAACATTGCACGACAGCGTGCGAACTTGCACGAAACTTGCTCAAACTTTCTCATCCCAAGGCCAATTCACATGGGTCTTGTTTCTACTTCATTCCCACTCATAATACTACATTTCTATGCATTATTTGAGTTTAATTAACTTAAATCTGTTACCTCAAATCATCTTGAAAGCAAGAAGCAAGCAATGAGCGCATTCGAGCTCCAATGAGTTCCTTTGAGTTCCAAGCTTGAAATCAACCAAATTGGACACTAAGAGCATGAAGTTAAGACTATTTCTAACCATTTAATAGGTTTAGAACTAACCCATAAGGATCAAAGATGTTTACCTTTGAGTTTGAACCAAAAACTTGCAAGAATAACTCCAAATGCACCAATTCCACAAAAAAATGAGCTAAGGGCTTGTTGGGATGGCTTCAGGACCTTCAATTTGCATGGAAACTTGAGTGATTTGGGAGGTTTAGAGGTAGAGAGATGTGGAGGAAGGAGAGCTACGAAAATGATGGATGGGGGAGATGATGAATAGTTCTATCTCCTCCATTTATAACCAACTTAGTCCTACTCTCTTCCACTTGTCACCTTGGCCCACAGACTAAATTTTTATTCACTTAGGCCACTATAACCTCCACTAAACCATCTTTGCTTGGTCCCAAAGAAAGGTTTTTCTTACCCAAACACTTTTCCCTTAAGTTACTTAAGCCATTATAAGACATAATAGCTTAATTTCTCACTTAGTGCATTTTTCACCCTTAACTTATGCTTTTGCTTCAAATGGCTATAAACACTTATGGTCTTAAATCAACTAGCTCAAAACACTTGCATGAACCTAATTTTACCAAAATTATGGTCATGCCACTGACTTGGGCTAAAATTACCATTTTTTCCTTTTTGCCCCTTAGGTGCCAATTACTCTTTGGAACTCAATTTAACCTTACTTAGCTTGCTTTTTCTTGCTTAATAAAACTTATTTGAGGGAAATAACTTGGAATTTACTTACCTAAACATTTAATGTAGAGGAAATACTAGGAGAGCCTTTACAAGAACAACCTTAGCTCAACGTCATATGTATCTTGAAAATCCTAAAGGAATCCCCTCCTAAGAATCTAAAAAGAAGAAAACTAAGAAAAGTTCCACCAAGAAAAAAGACTTCTGGAATGGTAATGATGAATCATTGCCTTAAAAAAAAAAAGGAACTACTGGAATTACCAGAGTAATTCCCAAGAAAATTGTCAAAAGAATAATCTATCAAGACCTTAAAAGGCTTAAGAAATTTCCATTCACATTCTAGGTATACCAACAGTATATCAAGAAATTGGTAAGAAATATCTCATTTCCCCAAAAGATAAAGCTATGAAACATTTTTCAAACATGGAATTGGTAGAAAAATATTGGCCAAATCATCAGAATCCTTAATGGCAATTTCAACCACTCAAGGATCCTTTATTCTTTCAACTAATGGTACAAGAGATAGGTTCTATTAAAATATAAGACAAACCAAAAAGAACTAAAAGCAACATAAACCCTAAATCTATTGATCACAAATCTCCTTTAGAAAAATATATCTCAGAAGTTGGAATTTCTTCATTAAAAATTTTAAAAGTTTGGACATTTAAGGAATGGAAAATTTCCTCTGAAAGAAGAAGAATTTTAACTCAAGGCAAGTATGAGAATATGTTGTTCTTTTACTAGGATTATGTTAAAGCTTTGGATGAAGTTTTTAATATCTAGAACAGAGATCATCAACATTGATGGATGATTCTTTTCAAAACCAAGGAGTAAATGTTGAAATTTAGTTAACAAGAGTGATTGCTAAATTTTATAGATGCATTAAGATATACTTATTTTACTACTGATTGGTGTTGTCACACTAGATGTTAGTGCTGTCATACCAACTCACATCATGGCTTCTAACATTAACTAGAGGTATTTAATTAGTTAAGATATTGTGGCACATGTGTGTGACACATTATCACCTTGGAACCAATAGGAAAATGCCTTGTGGTGATTATGTGAAGTGTAAATGTACAACTTGACACATAGGATAATTGCTTAATTATCACCCGATAACAACTTATATTATGAAAGGATATGACCTTTAAATGAAAGGATATGTCCATGCCAACGTATATGACCCTTGGGGAGGTAGTTATGCACCATAACTACCTTGGTTAGTGAAATAATGAAAATTTTAGTGGAGGTCATGTTTTAAGTGAATTTAACAACCTTTAAGAGGTGGTTATTGCCTTTATTTAAGAAGACACAACTCTTACAAGAGTTGTGACTCTATGGTCGAACCAACACATCCTTTCTAAGGGTGGTTATGGCCTTATTTAAAGGAAAAAGTTATAGGTGGATAAGGATACCTCTTGAAAAACTAGTACAGCCTTTAGTGAAGAGTTGTGATATTTTATAAAGGGTTATGACCCTCCATAAGTGCCAATTCGAACCTTATAAATAGAGGGTAATAGAATTGTGCAAATATGGTTCTTGAACATAATTTCTAGAAGTTCTACTTATTTTATTTCACCTCAGACACTTCTCTATCACCATTAGGAGAATTTTGGTCAAGTATTAGGTATGAACCACATATTCAATTACTTTTTTTCAAGTTAATTAATTATATGATCCATGATGTTAGAAACAAGTCACATCTTTCGCAATATGTTCAAAGATGTGTTTTTCATCAAGGAGACTATCACTCGATTCTTCAATGATAATCATGTACACCTTAATTTTTTTATTTATTTTATGTCCTAGAAATTAAAGTGCTTATTAGTTGTGCACTGAATTTCCTTCATTGGTATTAGAGCTAGGTTCAGTATGCATGCTCCATTAGACAACCTTAGGTTGTTTAAAAAAATTTTCACATGCCCTACCAATGTGATCAACCTTAAATCTAATTTATTTGCTAGGATTTAGTTTTATTTTTTAAATTTGAAATCTATATGCATGTTTAAACTTGGTAAGTACACTAAATTAACTAAAACCTTTGATGATAAGCATATAGATTATTTTGGTATATTCGGCATTGCATGTATGCAATTTGTGGTTCTTTTTTTTTACAATTGTGTTTTTAAAAGTTTTTCTAGGTATACTGGTAGGTCGAATTGCATATATATATGTTTTTTATTATATTATTGACTTTATGTCAATAATGACTATTTAAATTCATATATAAGGTAATTTAAGACAAGTAAACCAAAATAATGAAAATTTTCAAA
This sequence comes from Aquilaria sinensis, assembly GCA_005392925.1. Taxonomy (NCBI): domain Eukaryota; kingdom Viridiplantae; phylum Streptophyta; class Magnoliopsida; order Malvales; family Thymelaeaceae; genus Aquilaria; species Aquilaria sinensis. The sequence continues at coordinate 1,075,475 of SMDT01000653.1, read as the reverse complement.
ACAAATTTGATTACAGGTGCAAACACATATTTTTTTCTTGTTTTGGCATGGATAAGTTGCTTTATTTTACTTATGCTTGAAATTATCTTGTTTTGATAATATATGCACATATTCCAATGTACTAAGTATCAATGAACTATGTCTAGATCTAAAACTTAATGATGATGATGAAGTCATCATGAAAAAAAATGTTCAGGGAATGCAAAGTGAAGTGGATTTATTAATCATCATGTATAAATTTTTTTGTAAAGGAAAATGCAAGAAAAAGTAAACAAAATATTTGGCTTATGATTGTAAAGAAACCTAAGCAAATGGTTGCTTAGTAACGATTGTACATAGTTTCTCGTTCTCTTCAAACTGTACATTAGATGTAGTGTATATATTTTGGCCGAAGCAAAATTCTTTGTGAATTGGTGACTCATGGGTCAAAACTCACATTTATTATAAGATGGATTATTCAAAAGGACATATGTTATGGCTCTCCTAATGGAAAGCACACCTGAAGAAGATAAAGTACTCTAAATCAAGTTTGAAACCTTAATTCAAGTTTACATAGCAAGAATATGAAAGTTTAGCAAAATTCACTAAGTTCCAATGAGGTTAAGGCGCTAAATAAGGTTCAGGGGTAAAATGATAATTTTTACATCCTGAATAGTCGGGCCAAATCCCGAGTGGTTAAAATGAAGTTTTATGACTTAAATTTTAACTTTAACCCAAACTTGATGAAATAAACAAGGATTAATCAAGAATAGCTAAGGTTACCAAAAGATGGGGACTTAAGTGTATCATGTCTAATACTTTGATGGCTTAGATTAAAAATAGTGTTATAAGAGGGTAAAGTGGAGGGGTGGCTGCCATAAACCCGAGTTCATCCTCTCCACCCTCATTTTCCCATCCAATTAAGCTTGAAATCAAAGTTTATTGGTGAAAAGAGAAGCCATCATAAGTATATAGGCCATTGGGAGCTCATTTCAAGCATAAAACCATGGTTTTAGAGCTTGGAAGCATGTTTTCTCCCATCCCCTATTTTTAGTACGAGGTAATGTGGCAACGTCGGGTTTTCTGGAGTCGCCACCAATCCGTTTACCTAGGTCGATTGATCACCTTAAATTTGGTCTGCGAGAGTTCGGGGATCGGGAGTACGGTTACGCTAAAACAACTTTGTTATAGCGCCCAAAATTGGCACCTTAGTTGATTTTAATTTTGTTTTGCTTTGCTTTTAAATAATTTTCAGTTAATTTTCAAAATTAGAACTTTTAACTGAATTATTTAGTCGGATGTGGATTTTTGGTAATTAATTTGTATAAAATTTGATACTTTCGAACCATGGACTCTGCCGAGTCATTTGGACATGGAAGTTTTGATTCCGAACCATGGACTCTGTCGAGTCATTTGGACAAGGAATTTGACGAAATTTTAATCCATATCGTGAATATGGATTTTTATCTTTGTATTTTTATTTAATTAAAAAGTTGATACTTTTCAAACCGTAGATCCTGCCGGATCATCCGGATATGGAACTTAATTTAAATTTAATTTATTATTAATTATTTAATTAATTATTAAATAGCACACGCAGACTGAATTTTCTTAAGTGTGATTTTTTTTAGTATGTCAAAACTAATTTTAGATTAATTATAAAAATTTCATCTAATCTAATTATATAATTAAACTTAATGTTAATTCCTAAGTTAGTTTATGCCTTTAATAATTCAAACAAAACTATAAAAGAAAAAAAAAATAAGTAAAACAGTGACTAATTTGTAAATCAGAACATCTCGAATAGACAAATCAAATAAATCCAGGGACAGATTATTTATTAAAATTATCTATCTAACCTAACCATATGTTATATTTAATATTAATTCTTAAGTTAATTCAAGCTTTTAATCAACTGAACAAAAAAAAATACAAAAGAAAATAAGTAAATCAGTGACTAAATTGTAAATCAAAACAGCATTAGGATCTCATAGGAATAAATCAAATAAATCCAAGGGTAAAAATAGAATTATGCCAAAATTATGGACTCTTAGATCAGATCCGGGCCGACAACGGGTTAGTTTGCGATCCAGTTTTCATTATTTGATTTAATTTAATTTTTTTGTTTGTTTTAAATAATATCAATTAATACCCAAACCATGTATTCTAACCGAACCACCCTGATATGGATTTCGTAATTTACTATTATCCTAAATTCATTCAAGAGTTTTATTAGATCCACGTGAAAAATAAAATTTTTTTAGATGCACCGTGAATATTAAATAATAAATGAACTATCCCAAGATTAAATAGATAAAAAGAAAAAAAATAAGTAAAACAATCTAGATTATAATCCTACATGAATTTTATGGCTAAATTTAAATGAATGGTCAAAATAGACAAAATAAACAAAGGAACTTAAAGCAAAGAAAACAATAAAACTTGCTGAGTGGTTAATCTGCAAAAATAGAATGTGTTAGTGACTTAAATGATCAAAATAAAGAAAGCTAAGGTCTAAACAGGATTTTACCCAGAAAAACGTAAAAGAACGGTCTTTGACTTTTGGTCAAAAATTAAAAACGCGTATGGCGTTTTCTTTACTGTCTTCTTCTTCCTTCAGGCGTCGTCGGACTGGCGCGAGGAGGGCGACGGACGGGGGACTGGAGGGGCATCCTGGATGACGGCGGTGCAACGGCAGAGAGGCGCAGCGCGGTGGTCGGCGGATGGGCTGACGGAGCGGGAAGAAACAGGAGAGGTGGCCGGCAGCGATGGAGGGAGATTGCCGACGCGAGGAGAGCGTCTGACGGTGTGGCGAACGGAGGGTCCGGCTGTTGGCGTGACGAACGGAGGGTAACGCCAGTGACGGGAACGACAGCGGCGTCGCGTCCGGCGAAGTGAAGGTTCCTGGACTCGTTGACAGCACGGCAATTGACAGGGGCTGCTGAAGGTGACGATGTGAGGACGGAGCGGGGAACGGTGAAGGATTGACAGCATGAAGACGACTACTGTGACGACGTGGTGGAACGCGAACGGAGACGGAGGAGATGGAATCAGAGAGTTATACGAGAGAGAGAGAAATGAATTTGGAGAGAGAGAGAGAGAGAGAATAAGATTTTGCTGGCCTGGGACCGGAGAGAGAGAAGTGAGATCCGGAAGGGATAAGTGAGGGAGAGCTGTCGGCCTAGATAAGCGATTGATTGCCTTCGAGAGAACCACCTCCGCCAGTTAATAATTCTCCCCGGAAGAATCGAGAAAGAGAGCAGGTAAGATATTTTTATTTTTTTATTATTATTTATTTTTATATTATTACATTTCTTATACACACACATATTATATATATATATATATATATATATATATATATATATATATTATTTTAAAACTAACAAAATGCCCCCCAAACTATTTAACTAAATTTTAAAAAAAAAAATTTCTTTATTAATAATAATTAAAAAAAAATTTTAAAGGGGCGGACGAAATTGGGTGTCAACAGGTAACCAATGTGTTCTTGATTGATTTCAGGTTTATTGGTTAGTTAGGAGCTTGGGTTTTGGTTAGAAAGTAAGAATTTGATGTTTGGTGCCTATGTTTTGCTTGGAACTTAGGTGGTGCTTTGGTGAGCTTAGTGGATTAGAAGAGTGCTTGATTCTTGCTTGTTTCTTGGAGTTGAGGTAAGGGAGTTGTATTTTTGAATTCAATTAATGCTATTGGAATGAGGTTTCTTGAAGAATTCGAGTAATTCTAGCAATAGCATTAGTTAGTGGACAAGGTTGAATCATGGTAGACTATGAGGTTTGTGATAATTGGAATGATGTTATAATGCATCATAGATTGGCTTGTGATAGTTGATTGTGATCTATGCAACATGTTTTACATGTATGTGAACTTTGGAGGCTAATCAAATATGGTTGATATGTTTGGTAAGTGTCCAAAGTTCATAGCAGCAAAATCTGCGAAAATTTTGCAAACTTGCATATTGGCAACGCATTGCCAGTTTTGTACCACTGTCCACGATGCGTCGCCAACACTAGAAAGTTTGCAGAACATTACCAACTATGGCGACGCATCGCCACAGGTATGTCGGCTAAATTTTCCAAGTTTTGCTAAGAAGGTTAAGGGGAGACCTAAGGGGGTTCTTAGGGTACCTTGGGGCCTAAACATTCCAGGGGTACTCCATGAATTTCAAAAGTCTTTCAAGACCTAGGAGTTTTCTTGAGTTTTGTAAATTTTTATGGTTACTCCAACCATAAGCAAGAAAACTAGTTTACTAAGGATCACAACTAAGTACCACTAGCTAAGGTGGAAGGTTTAGAACCCTTGGTGACCTAGCCGTGCCATTAGCCGTGAGGTTGCAAGGTGAAACCTTAGTGCACTTAGTTTACAAGGTCTTTATGGCCTAGTTACAATAGTCCCACCATAATTCCCCCGTACAACATAAAAAGGGAAAGGTTCAACTGATGATTTATCACTAGTTAGGCTGGCAAGCTCAACTTGCTAGAGGACAAGGCTATGCCTTGTAGTTCAAGGACTAGGATGAGGAGAGGTCTCAAGGGACCTAGTTATATGTGCATATATCAGACCCTCAGGCTGTATGAGCTCATAGTAGGTTACATATGTGGAGTCTTTAGTAATTTTCTTGTAGATACCGTGAAGACCCTTACTGAGAATGTTTATGTTCTCACTCCCTAGTTATGTTGTGCAAATTCTGAAGTTGTTGGACTGAATAACCATTGAGGGTTATTGCGGTAGTTAGCTTTTGTTGCAGGTATTTCCCTTGAGAATCTTTATAATTCTAGTTTACTTGGGTAACTTGTTGGTCAAGTAATAGTACTAACTAGAGTCTTTCTTTGGCTGCAGAGCCTAGTAGCACTTGGACAAGGGTTTTTGTGACTCGCCACTAGGACTTGTAGCCAAGGTGGGAGTTAGTTCAAGAAGATCTCAGTTGAGGCTTGTATATATAGTACTCTTAGTTGCCTCCATTGTCTATGTTTTGAGGAGTCCTAGACTCTAAGGTTGCTCTTGGGTGAGGGCATTAGTCTACTTTATGTATGAATGCCCCCACATAGTTGTTATGTGTAGTAAACTCACATAAATGTTGATTTTGTATGCTTTGGCTATTTGAACTTATTTTCTGTGGAAATCTCTTGGCCAAGTCAATGTTTTTATGGTTTTTGTTAATCCAAGTCAAAGTATGAAGAGCATGCATCTTGCATATTCTAAGTTAATCAACTAGCATCAGGGAGTTTTAATTCGCGCACATATTCAACTAGCCAATTGCAATCCACCATGAGACCAGCTCTCACAGGTCTCCTGGGTACGAGCCAAAGACAGCTGTGTCACATATGTTTCTCTGGTAAACAAAACTCCAAGCTTGAAGATGAAGAGTTAGTCATGCGAGACTCTTTAGTGAAAAATATAAATTAGTTATGTAATATGTACTTAGTTTAAGAGAATGTGTTCCTCTTAAATTCTTTGTATAGATCTTGCTTGACATGCAAATTTTCCCTGTACATAATGTTTTATCTTAGTGATATTGATAATAATTTCCTGATTCTTAAAATTATGGCTATATGGTCATAGTGTCTAATTTTTTTCACAAATTCTAATAAGTTTTTACTAGGATGTCCAAAGTGATATTTTGATATTACAAATTTAAGCTGAGAAAAAAGTACTAGTGTGTCATAAGTGATTCACTTTGTTCTTTTTATGATATGGCTTTACAAATGTGTTTACTTTGCATGTGTGTAAAATAACTAGGATTGACCATGTTTTGAGAATGTTTCAATTAACATGTCTTTTAGGCAATTTACTCAGAATCTTTTAAGGTTCAATGAATGTTGAGTCTAGGTTAAGTTCTAGATGTAATTACTTAAATTTTAGTTTATACTCACAGTCATAAAATATATTCCTTGGAAAATGTTTTGAGTTTGTATGATCTAATGCTCAATGAGGGTTAAATACAACTCATTTTGTATGGGAATGGTTGAGACCAATGGCACATATGTTGCTACCACTATTTCTTGAACATAAAAAAGTTGATCATCAAGATCATCGTGATTATGATTATAATGGTTAGATTGATGTTCACTATCAGGAAATGGGCCTATAACACAAGGACTCAATACCCTTCAAGTGCTAAATGATTGTGTAAATGTGCAAGATCAAGATGCTTCTTGTTGTTAGCCTGTCTTGAGATGTTCAAGTAGGTAACTAGACCACCAAGAAAATAGTGGATTTTGTTTAAGAGGGAAGCACACTTAATATTATCTTGAAATAGATGAACCAAGTAATGTGCAAGATTGCCACTACGCATTCATGTGCAATTTTATGCTAGATTCTTAACATTTTGTTAAAGTATGAATATAAGCTTGATTGATCATGTCTTTGTGATCTAATCATGAGTATAAAGTAATTATCAACAAGATTCAAGTAGTGTGTATATGGTTATAAAGGTATTCGATGCATGTATACATCTCAACTAAGTTGGAAAGAATTAACAAGAATATTGTATTCTCTGTGAATAAGAAATATTCTAACTATCTCCTATTATGGAGAATATCTTGTTCATGATCATTCACAAAGTTAGAATGAAATATCTTCTAATGTTAGTTGAGGCCATACCTTCTATAATATGGTTACATGGCCTTCTTAATAAACTTTAATATCCAAAAGGTTGTTTGATTTCAATGTTGTTGTTGCTCTTATAACATGTATGTACAAAGAGGGAAAAAAAGTGTTTTCCTAGGCAAAAATTAACATTTAAAAAAGAATGTTATTGGATATTAAATGTGTAGAGGAATATAATCTTGAATTTTGAAAAGAGTTTTCATATTGGTTAAGTTCCAAGAGGCTAGTGATTTAGTTTTCTTATTTGGGCAGCTTAGTATGCATAAAGCACTATGAATACCTTCTTTTGAGAGGGATTGGTGTAAGGCTCAATAAGATATTTGGTTCTTTATTATTCTTGATTTTTTAGTATCGTACCTAGTATAAGTACAGGATCAAGAAGATCAAGACATGAGTATAGGACATGAGCTTATGTATCTCATAAGATTCCATTGTTTTGGCAATGGTGCTAGATCAATTAACTTTCATAAGTGAAAGTGGCTCTTTAGTTGTCCAAATTAAAAATACAGAATTGCCATAAAAGATAATCTGTACATCAATTTTAATGACCTTCCATTTGGACAAAGATGCGACATGAGACTCATTGGGTTGTCAGTATCATTTGTTGACCTTGAACTTAATAGGAGCTCAGTGTGGTTGTATTTGAAGATCCGTAGGTGGATAGCTTCACACCTTTAATGAAATTTGTATCTATAAGGTTCATTATAGTAACAAAAGTTAGATTTGGATATAAACGTACATCTAGTGGATTATAACCCCAAATTAACTTCCATAAATGGTTAGGAAGCTTCCATGAAATTACGTTTTTCATGAATTTTGGCCTTGGACTCATAGAATAATCTAAGGACTATATAGTATAACGTGCTTCGAGACTAAGGTCTCAAACTATTTAAGTTTGAGATTGCACATGAAATACGTTGATTGAGATAATGCAAAAATAGCCATTTTGTTCTTGGGTTATACTTCAAGTCTAACTTGTGGTTGTTACTCATAACCTCTTGAGCACTTCTCCTAGAATGGAATAGCTTGGATTAGTTCCTCATTAAGTCTAACATGTATCATGAGGTGTGCACGATCAAGTGTTAACTAGGTTGATTAGGATAATTACTTTAAATATTTATTTTTAACTTAATCCTGAAAACCATGTTAGTGTATAATATATTTTATATTACATCATTCAGATATAATGAGACAATGATGAATGTTATCAAGGTAACATTACTACACTAAAATATAGATAAGTTTAGACATGAATACACATTTACATTTGGTTATATCATCTTGCTTTATCCAAAAAAAATTACTTTGTGTAAGCAATCTATTTGTGTGACATTTGCTTCCATACAAAGGAGCTTGTTTTCATGAAATATAAGGATCATTAGTGACTCATGTAGGCTATGCACTATCTTTGTGGTGGTTTGGCATTGAACTATCTTAGTGGTGGTTCATGCATCCTTTGTGTTTATATTTCATGAAAATGTAAAGCCCATGATATAACTACTGAAATGTAATGGATAGAAATGAAGTTAGAGTTAGTTTAACTAACTAGTTGGATTAATTTCCTTTTTTTGTCTTTTATTAGTATAAAGTTATGTTAATTAGCACTACATATATGCAGTGCATGTTCATCATATATGTGTCATACATATTCATCATTTATGTAGCTTATATCACAACAAAAAATCAAATATACATCTAGACATAGGTTGAAGGTTAGTTTTTTGACACAAAAAACCTACCCTTGTTCTTAGAGTTTCAACAAGGATGAGATCACTAAATTCTTAAGTGTAAGTCATTACTTAAATTAGTCACATGTGACTTAATAGAGAATTACATCCAAGTGGAAGTCACATAATCCATCTTGTGACAATTTTAGCATAAAGGTCATCTTGTTCTAAATTATTTGTTTAAGTCAAGGTAAAGTATTAGTCACACCGCATTTGTATGCCCACACATACATCCTAACCTATGTGACCAAGTGGATTTATCACATGTGAAAAGTTTGATACTTGCATGGTTTGTTAAGGACATATACTTCTAGTAAGAGTCCACATAGAGTCACGCACACAATGTTTGAAAGGGAGATAAACAGCTCATAAATAGTGGTTTTCAAACATTGTATTTGTGTACACTAACATACCCTGGCATTTGCTTGCATATATCTTGTGTATCTTTTGACTTATCAAATTGACCATAAAAAGAAAATAAGTTTTTTTTTTTTTTACTTATATGTGAGTTTCTTTTTTTTGCTTTGCCCTTACTCGCTATTGGCTACTATTTAATGATTTAAAGCCGTAGTGTTAATTTGATGAGCTTCCTATGGCTATATTAATTCAGCCATATGTGTTTCTCATTGGGTAATCATTAGGTTTTAAGTTACTAAATAGTGAGTGTAATAGGAAAGACTTTATAGTGTATTTGCAAATTATTACAAATCACAATATGATTGCATGTTGTGTATGTCAAATAGTTGATACACTATCCTTTATACTTGAATACAAGCACTCATAAATAGTACTTAATGTAATATTGTATTACTTAGTGTAATATAAGAATCAAGTATAAAGTGACTTTAAAAAATGGATGCATCTCCAGTTTGGTACATGATAGAGAGTTTATTAGTAAACTCACAAAAGAGACATGTAGCCAAATTATGTATAAAAAAAGTCTTGAGGCATATAGGCATAATTAATGATATGTGCCATTAATGAATCTTGGTTTGTTCAAAAGTCTTTGATTAGTTCAATGATTTGTGGTGAAAACAATTCTCATATGTATGTTTAACCACTACATAGGCAGGAGATTTGTTGTCATGTCTAGGGTCACATGCCCAAACTTGCATATGGTAGTTTCTTTTTTGTGATAGCGTGTTTCAAGTATTCTTTATCCATTATCCCTATGTTTCATCAAGTATATTTAATGCGAGTAAGAGTTGTTCAAATTTAGTTAACAAGACTGATTGCTAAATTCATAGACGCACTAAGATATACTTGTTTTACTACTGATTGATGTGGTTACACCATATGTTGGTGCTGTCACACCAACACACATAGTCACTTCTAATATTAACTAGAGGTAGTTAATTGGTTAGGATATTGTGGCACATGTATGTGACACATAATCACCTTGGAATCAATAGGAAGATGTCATGTGGCCATTATGTAACGTGCAAATGTACACCTTGATGCATGGGATAATTGTTATAAGCTTATATTTATTATATTTATTTCTCTCATATTTAGTATGTTTTAATATATTTTGAACCTTAAAGATATATTTTGAGTATATTTTGTAGCTTAGAGCATATCTAGACTCAATTGATTGAAAGTGAATTTAATTTTCCATTTTACAAGTTTTAATTTAGTTGTGTTCTTTCAGGATTTTGACAGATTGGCGATGTTCCAGTAGAAAAATCATATCTTAAGCTATAGGGATCAGAATCAAGTGATTCTTGATTCATTGGAAAGATAACATCTGGAGATACAAATAACATTCAGACCATGAAACCCATTTTTCACGTTAAGAGGGTCAAATTTAGCTTCAAAGTCGCGATTTGGAAGTCATCGCTGGTTCAGAAGCAATTGCGGTATTTTGGGCATATCTTTGGCTATAGATCTCCATTTCATGTGATTCAGGTGTAGTTTCGAAGATAAGAAAGAGATATACAACTTTCATGTTTTGCGTTTTGAGAAATAATGACTTCATCAAGGTCGAATCTCAGCTTGAAGTTGCTACTGCTGTTCCGGAGCATTGCTTGGCTGACAACTTTGAAACCTTCTAGTTAGTTTGAATCTTTTTATTTGTTTGGGGCACTTTTGTAACAATGTAGGAATTTTAGGGAGATTTTTGGATTTAACCACATTAGGTTAATTATATTAAAGGGCACCAAGGGCTGCCGCATGGGGGGCTCTTCCCCAACTCTCTGTCTCTTTTCTTGTTTGTTTTTCCTTTCTTTTTAGCGATCTTTTTATATTTGGTTGAAAGAGACTGGAATCTCGAATTCTTGAGTATTGTGAGATCAAAGTTATTTTTATTTATCAATTAATATTTTGAGTATTGGATGTTTATTCTATGATTAATTTCATGATTGTTTTGTGTATATGCTAGGAGACCTACTAGTTGTTATTCGAATTCAATCTACAGCTGGGTTAGAAATCAAATAAGTAATTGTTTGGTTTCTCTAATCTGTGAAGCACTGAGATTTAATGATTTGCTGCGACAGAAATCATTAGGTCTTAGGGAGAACATTCAAATAAATTAAATACAGCCGCTTGTGTTTGTGTTAATTAGTTTCATCGATCTCTTTAATTTTTAATGCAATTGTTAAATTAAATTAAAGCGCTTGTCTTAGGTTGTTTAGCGGTTAGAGTTAATTAGATCGTTTGTTTCTGATTAACTACGACTAAGGAGAGGTAGGAAGATAGCTCCAATGATGAATATTCAAAGTCTTGATTGATCTATCTATACATCAATGATTAGTTGTAGGAATTCGGTGGTGGATGTTGACTGATACCAAGGTTTGAATTCTTGATTGTTTTGTTGGCTTCTTACTTGATAGGTTTCTTAATTTTTGTTCTCTAATCATTTTTTTTATTTCATATTTTTCATTTCAAACAATCCCCCCAAACTTTTATTTCAGTTTTCTGTCAGGAAGCTTTTAGAGAAAGAATTTTCCTTCGGATTCGACCTGGTTTTTACTACTATATTACAAATTTATTTATTCTGAGTTGTTGGTGATACCATAATTATTTTTTGCGGTTTCGACGACCGATCAATAACCACCTCATAATTACTCATATTATGAAAATATATAACCTTTAAATGAAAAGATATGTCCATTCCAATGTATATGACCTCTGAGGAGGTAGTTCCACACCATAACTATCCTAGTTAGTGAAATAACATAAATTTTAGTGGAAGGTTATGTTTTAGGCGAATTTAACAACTTTTAGGAGGTGGTTATGATCTTGATTTAAGGAGACATAACTCTTACAAGACTTATGACTCTATGGCCAAACCAACACATTCCTTCTAAAGGGGTTATGGCCTTATTTTAAGGGAAGAAGTTATGGGTGGATAAAGATATCTCTTGGCAAACTAGTACAACCTTTAATGAAGAGTTGTGACTCTTTTATAAAAGGTTATGACCATCCATAAAATGTCAATTCACACCTTATAAATAAAAGGCAGTAGAATTGTGTAAATGTGATTTGCAAATGTAGATTCTGAAGATTCTACTTGTTCTATTTTGCCACACATGCTTCTTTATCACCATAATAAGAATTTTGGTCGAGTATTGGGTATGAAACACATATTTAATTAATTTTTCTCAAGTTAATTAAATATATGATCCTCGGTGTTTGCAAGAAGTACATTTTTTGCAATATGTTCAAAAAATCATTTTTATCGAAGAGACTATCACTCAGTTATTCAGTGATAACCAAGTATGCCATAATTTATGCATTTATTTTATATCCTGAAAATTAAAGTACTCATTAGTTGTGCACTAAATTTCTTTCATAGGAAGTTCCTAAATTGGTTTTACAATTAGTACTTTGGAAAAGGTCTACTCAAGGATTCTTTCCTAGATTAAGTTAGAAGTCCTTTGAAGAATTTTGCATGTTCCAATAACAGTTTTGCAAGAAAGGTCAAGGAGTCTTTTTCCTAGATTTCTTCATTGTTGCTATGAATCTTATTCCATGGATTCTATGACAACTCTCATAGTCAACGACTTGTTTTGACCAGGTAAGTATGTTTAATTAAATTTTTTTTATTTAAATGCCTCAAATTAGTTTTCCAGTAAGCACGAAAAGCAAGTTATGTAAGGTCGTATTGATTTCCTAAGTGCGAAATATCATCAAAGGGTAAAATGGTAATTTTGACCCAAGTGGGTAGCATGGATATAATTTTATTAAAATTAAGGTCATCTAAGTATTTTTTTACCAACTAAGTTAAGACCATAAGTTACTCTAACCATTGGAACAAAAAATAAAAGTTAGGGGACTAAAATGCACTAACTAAGAAATTAGGGCTATTGTGCCATTTGTGGCATAAAATTGAAAAGGCTAGGGCAAGGAAACAAAATTTTCTCCTTTGGAACCTAAAGTCAGCAGCTTGGAGGGGGGAAAAGATAAACAAAAAAATTGGTAAGCAGAGGCAATTTTGGCAAAGTTATAATTGGAGTAGGTGATGATTTTTTAGAACAAAACAAAACAACTATTCATCATCTCTTTCCCAAGTAATTTTCGTGCCTCCCTTTCCTCCATAGCTCATCCTCACCATTTCTTAAAAATCTCACCAAATTCATGCAAAATTGAAGGTCCCAAAACATATGCATAAAGGCTTTAGCTTATTTTTTGCGGTTTGGGTGCTTTTGTCTTGTCTTTTGCAAGTTTTGGATTTAAACCCTAAGGTGAGTTTGTCCATAAACTTGGTTCTAATCTTGAAATACGGTTAGTGATGGCCTAAATTTAGTGCTTGTGGTGCCCATTTTGCTTAGATTTAGGCTTGGAACTCAGAGGAAACAAATTGAGCTAAAGTGAGCTTTATATGGCTTGCTTACATTAATCTTGCTTTGGTTTGAATTTGAGGTAAGGAGTTAAGTTAAATTAAGTTAAACTGATACATTTCTTACATAATTTAAATATTATAAGTGAGATTTGAGCTAAATTGTAGAGGAATTGCAAGAAAATGAGGTTAGAAGGTAAAATGGGGCATAAAAAGCATATGGCGGATAAAGCACCAAGTATGGTGTAATCGCACCTTATTTGATGGTGTGCCCACCCCATTTCCAGCAGCTGGGAAAAAATTGAGGTGTGATAGCACCATCTAAAGGGGTGCGACCACATCAACCAAATATTTCCCCAAGTTATTTTGCTGGCCTCCTAAAAACATGTTTAAGTGTTTCCTATGCAATCCCAAGGCCAAATCAAGCTCAAACCAAGTTTCCAATTCACTCCTAAAATATATTAAAGCATCAATTAATTAGGGTAATTAAGTGTGTGATTTAAGAGGGCTAAATTTGGTGGATAAGTATGGGTATCTTAAGGAAGAATTAAGGTGCCATGTGGGGGCTAAGTAGGGTTTGATTTCTCTAATGACCTAAGTGTTAGGTTGTGGACCTTAGGCCACTAGAGGAGAACCTAAGGGAGTCCCAACCAAGCTAGGAAACTTGGTAAGTAGGTGCACTAAGAAAGCCCGAGTCAAGTTCAAAGCACTTGGCGAAGTCATGCCACTAAGTCGATTACCCCGCATAATAAGTAGGGGAAAGATGGGTAAGTGTTGGGAGTGGGTGATGACCTGCTCTAGGACCCATAAGGTGGACTTAAGGGAGTTAAAGGATTCAGGATTTATGGGCGAGTGTCTCAAGTACCTTTGCCGTTTAAGCTCATGGCAAGTCTAAGACACCTTAGGGTGTAAAAAGTCCCAAGTGTTGTTTGTTGCATATCATTCACTCACGCATTGCATTTATTATTTTCTTATTTGTGGTTGATTGTTGGATGCATGGTTTTTTTTTATATATGTACATGTTTGCCTGAGTTTCCTTGCAGGTACGGAGAGGCCCCTTACTGAGTACAATAACATACTTATTCCTTTAAGCTTATTTGTGCAGGTACTAACCCTAGGCCCAACAACTAGGTGGATAGTTGTGGGCTAAGTTTCTCTTTTTTTGCAGGTACTTATTTTAGTTGGAACCTTGGGTTTCTAAGTTACTTATAAGCCAAGTTTTGCACTAACTAAGTGTTTGTGCCTTTATAGTCTAGACACTAAGAGTTGCACAAAGGTATGTGAGGGCTTTGCACTTGGAACTTGATAGCTCAAAGGTGGGGGCTCAAGTAGATGATCTTAGTAGTATTTTTCCATGTGTATAGAGTACCTTGTGTACTAAGACATTGTCTTTATTAGGATGCATTGTGGTGTAAGACCATAAAGTTACTTTTGGGTGCATGCTAGAGTTTATATGTGTGCATAAAACTGTTACTTAAAGTTTAAGTAACTAATGTTTTATTGTCTTGGCACATTTTACATTTGTTTAAGTGAAATGCTCAAGCAATGTTTTCTTTACTCTTTTTATTTATTAGAGTTGCATTACCACGACAAACACATGCATATCTTCTTGCAAGGTAAGTCAAGCAACTAGTTACACATAAATTATTTTAATTTACTTATGAGTAATAGTTAGCCAATAGTAGCTATGTGGAATAATGGTCCCTAAGAGCCTACAAATAAAGTAATTCGAGGAAGTGGCATGGTTCTCTTTTATGATGGCATATGCAACTTTATTTGTTTAATTAAGGGCTGAGAGTGATAATTAGAGATATTAAGGATGATAAGGATTGTGGCCACAGTTTTGTGCTTAAAAGAAAGGGTAAGTAAGGTGCTTAGTTGGGCGCTGCGGTTTTAAGGGCTTTGATGGCCTTGTGAATTAATGAAGTAGTTGATATTGAAAATGATTTCAAACAATGAAATCTTGTCATAAACAACTACAAAAAAAAATGTTACTACTTGTTTGTCAATATATTGTACTTCTTGATGATATATAAATTATAATTTAGACTTTTCCCTATAGGAAAAAAATTTCTACATCCGCCATGTTCTAATCCCTGGCTCACCAATCGCGTCTCATCTTTCAGCCACCTCATCACTGTCCATTACCTCTATAGTGTCTTGGACATCCCCTGTGCATCATTGGTGTCCTCTCTTAGTCGTCCAAGCCACGATCACATTCTGTCAATTGAAATCAAAAAGAAGAATGATGATTTAAAGATGAGCCCCCCTTTTACTCAATCCGACCTAAATCTACCCCGCCAGCACTTTCTATTTTGGTGAAGCCATCATTTAATCACTGGCCTATTTTGGTCCATTTGTTTTAGTCCTACCTTCTCTATTTCTTTAGTTTCATCTTTGACAGTGTTGTTTTCTTCTTTATTTTTCCTTCAATTTTTTTGCCTATTTATTTTAGTTGTAAATAATTTTAAAAAATTAACACACAGCACTATGATTTTGATTAGTAATCCAAATTTTTTATTTAAATAATTTAATTTACTTAATTCTTTTAAGAAGTTGAAAATTAACTAAATTAAGGAGATAAAATAATATATATTCAAGGATCTGTTCTTGGTGGATTTGATAAATCTCGAGGTAGATTATTTGTTCAAATTTGATTAGTTTGATAAGACTCATGTTTTAAATAAGATGTTCCTTTCAAATTTTTGGTGGATTCTATAAAATCCCAAGATTTCAAGGACATCTAAAATTCCATAATCGGTTGGTTTGGTCAGATTCATGATTTGGAATTAAATTTAAAAATTACATTAAATTAAAATACATAAAAAATTATTTTATCAAGGATGAGGTAAAAAAACAAAAAAAAATAGAAAAGGATAAAATTGAACTCCCATTGTACCAGTTTTTAGGCGTTAAAGGTGCTTAGTCTTCTTTTAACGTAACTGACTCACGATTTTAGAATCTCTTGTAGACCATGACAGGTATCTAATTGATCTATTTCTAAACTGATTAGTGGTGACTCCTAAACCATTGCTACAACTTGGCAACTCTACTGGGGATAAATTAAGCCATAAAAGGGTTTGGTATTCCTATTTTCTTTATTTGTATGTTTTTTTATTATTGATTTGTTTTGTTTTTCTTTGTACTGGTCCTAACACACACAATTGGCATGCATAAGCAGCTTTATACCCAAGCTCACTTTAACTAAAATTTTGCAAAATACCCGAATTAGGCTAGTCGTGTGAGATAATACTCTCCGCACTTTCTCTAATTCGTAGTAGTAAGTGATGTTGCGTGAGTGTGACAATGGTCAACCCATGGGATATGAAAGCTATGAATGAAATTAATTCATCCTCACATAACCATTGTGGGTGAGGAATTTGGTCTTTTCTAATCTGATAAGGCTTAGTAAAAGGGATTCGGGAACTAACTTATGGCCTTTCTTTCAAAAGACTACCTACACATATAACGACCATGGATCCATCCACTAGGATTTCCTTAACAATACGTGTATTTGCTTAGTTAGTTTACTTCATTGTTCTTATAGCTTGTTCTATGTTATAATACCAACCTTATTATTGTATGTTATATTCCAATGATACTAACCCTTTTTTCATCACCATATGCATGTTGTAGTTAGACCATTTTTGTTGTTTTAGTTCTTGCACTTTTGATTTAATTACTTGTTCTGTTTATATTTTTAATTTTATTGCTCTTATTTCTCTTCTCATATTAGCTCATATGTTATTTGTCTATATTAATTAACTTGTTACTAATTTTTTCCTTTTCTTGTTCTTTTGTTTTCTCAAGAAAACTTTTTTTTCCATGCATCAAAATCATATATCAAGCTGTACTCATTCTTAACTTTCTTATAAGTCTTGAATTTACATAGGTAATAGATCATTCATCACATGCATGCATTCATACTATGAAAAAATCAGTTCATTTAAAGTTCTAAAATTTTTTCATCTTAAGCTGCCCCATCCAAGAGTGACATGGAGCAAGTCAAATGCATTTTTCAATGAACCCTCAAGCAATGTTTGGATAAGAGAAGTTCCTATACCCCTATTTATGGACGGGAAAGGCATCTCTTCAAAAAGAATTTTTTAGCTAGATCCAACCTAGAGATCTATACATATTTTTGAATGACAAGGAATTTTTCGAGTGAACTTATATCTTTGAGAACTTGCCAAAATAACTTAACAGTAAAATCTCCTAGATTTAGTTGAGATTCTAAGGTTTAGTCTTTGTTAAATGGACATCTATTATTTTTTTTCTTTAGATAAAAAGATGTAACATGTGCATTTGGCTCCTTATCAATATAAAAAATTAGCATTTTATATTTATTTCACTCTTCTTGCCTTTATACCATCCAGTTTACACTTCTTGCCATTATACCAACCATTTCAACTTTCTTCCCATTATTCTTTCTTCCTTAAATGAAAAAAAATGTGAGAATGCCACTAATGAGTATAAATGAGTGCTAGGGGAGATTTGATGGTGGATATCTTGAACATGCTTCCAAATCTAGTAAGAAATGTCTCAACACCTAAATTTTTTATCATAAAAGACAAAAAGAAGCTTTCAAAGGATATCGACATCATGATAAGAGGTTCTCAGTTAGCTTTTGGAGAAGATAGTCCTTATGGAATTAAATGGCTTCAGTGATATCCCATGACTGCTTAACACAAGAAAAGGTTCTTATTTCTTCACAATGCAAATTCTAAAAAGGAAAGAAGTCCTCCATTCCATTAAAAAGAAAAAAGGGAAACTCAAAAGAAAAAAAGGATTAAGAGTAAGAATAAGCAACAAATGTCACTTAAAGTCATCTCACTTAAGTCTACTTCAATCAAACACTATAGGAAGGGTATCTAGCACATCACATAAAGTAAATAACAATGCCTTCAAGTTATCAAATCTGTGGCTCTCAAAAAAGAAAAAAAAAAGAACGAAGAAAAAAGGATAAGGGCTCATAGGGCTTTGAATCTCAAATATAGCCTAGGTAAAAGTTAGAGCATAAATAGAAAAGCAAAGAAAAAAAGAAAAGTGAGTGATGGATTTTGAATTGAAAACCTGGAAAGGTAGTTTAGAAGATAAAGGTAACCTTCAAAGCAAGTTTACACATAGATTGCAAGAGTTGGGGGGGGGGGGGAACAAATGAGATCTAACTTTCTGGAAAATGTGGTAAACTCAAGATTATTGCTATCAAGTTTTTCAAGGCAATCAAGTCCATTCATGGGTGGCATTAAAAGGCCATTCTTTTACACCAATCTAACTTGACTTCCTCCTTTACATCATTCAAATATGACATTCCTCAACCAAGTATATACCTCTTAATACCATTTTGCATAATCTTAAAAAAATCATCATCATTTTAAAGCCTACTCCTACCTTTCACCTTGTGCATTTTACATCTTTGAGTTGGAAAAATGAAAGAATAACAGAATTTTTAATCGAATACAGTGATCACAGTTTATTTTTTCAAACTCTATAAATTGATGAAAGTTTTTATTTAAGGCCAAACCATTATTCACTAATGTGTGTAGGCCAAAATTGAGGAAATGGCTTAAGACTCTTCCCATGAAGAGGCATTTCTCGGACGCACTAAGGGCATTAGGGAATTTGAGGACCATTATGGTCACACAAGGAGCAAAGGACGTGCACTCTTGGAATCATGAAGCCTAAGGTGAGGTAAGGAATGACAACAACATTAAAAAGGAGGTTAAGTAAAGTAAACATGAATCTATACTAGGAGTTACTAATCTTTCATTGCATCATGATTTTTATTCATAAAATCTATACATTTCACCTATTAAGGTTCTTGTTAATTTTTGTGAAAGTCATAAGTTATTCATCATGAACAACATGACTACATCTATAGTGCATATTCCTTTGAAATATTTTTAAAGACAGGTCATATGAAGGCAAGTTTGAGGAATATTTACAAGGATCTCCAAGAAGGAATCTCTTAAAAGGTAAGGGTTAAAGACATTACAGTGCACAAGTAAGCTTGGTTATCGAGAAATGGTTCAGTTTTAATTTTTAAAGGTAGCAACAATTCAAAGTGGCTTTCGTCAAAGTAAGAACAAAGGTCACCAATATGCACATTCAGCAAGGAGTTTTTAAGATCAAAATTAAGGTAAGGTTTCACTCTTAAAAAATATCATGGTTTATTTTTATACCTGGGGGGCAATTTTGAGAGGTTGACATCCATCGGTTGTCATACCATTTTCCAAAACAATTTTCAACATAAAGGCATGTTTAAGAGGTCATTTTCTTAAGGCTTTCTTTTTTCTCAAAGCCCATTTCGATACGTTTCTCAATGTATTTTTAAGGTATCTTGAGACATTTTCAAGTCTCTTGACGGACAAGTCCAATTTTTGAAATTCACTTTTTTTTGTCAAGTTTCATGCTTTTAAAAGTTCACTGGTTTTGTGGAATTTTTTTTTTTTTAGATTCACTCCTTTTATGGTATCTCTATTTTTCTTAATTCACTCAATTTGTGAAATTTCTAATTTTTAAAATTAACACATTTTTTGAAATTTTTCACTTTTAGAAATTCACTCATCTTATATAGTTCTAATTTTTTTAGATTCACTCATTTTGTGGAATCTCCAAATTTTTTTTAAATCACTGATTTTTTTAGAATTTCACTTTTCTAAAAAAATTCACTCTTTTTGTGAAATTTGTCAACATTTTCTGAAACTTTTTGAAATTCAATTTATTTTGTCAAATTTCTAGTTTTTAAAGTTTACTCATTTTATGAAATTTCTAGTTTTCAAAATTCACTGATTTGTAGAATTTCACATTTTTGGGAATTTTAAACATTTTTTAAATTCACTCATTTTGTAGAAACTCTCAAATTTACTCATTTTTTTAGAATTCTTTTTTCAAAAATTCATTCATTTTATGTAATTTTTCATTCTGAAATTTCTCTAATTTGGTAAAGTTTTTGGTTTCAAAGTTCACTTATTTTGTGAAATTTTAAGTTTAGAAATGTGTTCATTTCATGGAATTTCTTATTTCAAATTCACTCATTTTGAAGCTCGCACTTTGACAGAATTATCTTAAGTTCGGTTATTTTATTAGAAATCTTTACCTAAGATAAGAAGGACGGTTCCTTAATCCCACTAGAAGGTCAAACTGAGGTTCTAAAGAGAAGGTAATTTTTTTCCTTGTAATTTGGGTTAAACCAAGGTTTTAAGTGAGAAAGGTTTCTCTACTCATCACATCTAAAGAAAGCTAAAGGAAGGTTCCAAAGACAAGGTAATTCCCTTGCACGTAATTTGGGTAGATTGAGGTTTTCAATGGAAAAAATTTCTTTACCTCATAACAGGGAGGGCTGAACTGAAGTTCCAAATAAAAGGTAATTTTCTTCCTCGTAATTAAACAAATGTTTTTGAATGAGAAAATTTTATCTATCTCACTACATGAGGTTCAAACTGAGGTTTTTAAAGAGAATGTAATTCTTTTCCTCATAATAATTTTAAGGTAAAGGTAAGTTCTTTTAAGGATTTCATACTTAAAATGGTTAGAGAGGGTTCTCTACCTAAAAGGTTAAATAGCTAGAGTGGGTTCTCTACCTACAATGGTAAAAAGGCAAAAGAAAGTTCTTTGCCTATAAAGGTAAATAGCATGAGAGAGTTCTCTGCCTACAAGGGTAAACAACAAGAGAGACTTCTCTGTCTATAAAGGTAAATGGCATGAAAGAGTACTCTGCCTACAATGGTAAACGGCAAACGAAAGCTATCTACCTACAAAGGTAAACAGGATGAAAGAGTTCTTTGCTTGCAAAGGGAAGTGGCTAGAAAGAGTTCTCTACCTAAAAAGGAAAATGGCTAGACAGAGTTCTATACCTACAAAGGGAAATGACATGAGAGAGTTCTTTGCTTGCAAAGGTAAAAGGCATGAAAGGGTTATCCGCCTACAAAGATTAATGGATAGATAGAGTTTTTAACCTTAAGAGTAAATAGAAGTAGTAAAGAGACATAGTTCTCTACCTCAAAAGAAAATTAGAGAGTAAATAGAGGTAGTAAAAAGATAGAGTTCTCGACCTCAAAGAAAATGAAAGATGCTAACGAGATAGAGTTCTTTACCTTAAACAAAATTAAAGATGGTAAAAAGACAGGGTCCTCTACCTCAATGGTAATTAGATGTGGTAAAGAGATAAGGTTCTCTACCTCAAAGACAATAAGAGGTGGTAAAATGAGGGTTCTTGATGTGCTCATATTTATACATGTTGCCTCAATAATTGCTTGTCTTTTGATATATTTTTGGTAAGAATTGATGCTTAATTGATTTATATTTTGTTTTTAGTAGCTCTTTTATGGTTGGGAAGGATTTTGCAAGAGTTTTGAAGCTGAATTGCAAGTTTTTGCAGAAATTGGACTAAACATGGCTTAAAACATGCCCATGTTAGCACCAAACATGCTTGTGTTACCCTGTTACATGCCTATGTTCATTGTCACACCCATGATCCAAATTGTGTCATTAAATATTTGTGATTTTTACATTTCAGAAGTGAGACACAATCTTGAACATAACTATGTCTAAAACCATATTTGCATGTTGTTAGGGTTTTATCAAATAATTTTTGTTGAACCAAAAAACAAAGGAAAAGAGAAGGCATAAATATAGAGAAATAAAGTTTAGATTTCATGATAAACAACTGCCATAGGTAGTTCAAATGATCAACACTAATTATTTTGTGCCAAAATAAGGATTTCTTAGAGGAGAAGAATTTTGGAGATGGAGTCTTTTGTTCTTAGTTTTCATTTGTTTCTATTGTATTTCTTTGTCGTCATGTTTGCTAATTTCTCTACTCATGCTTTAAGCAAATGAACCCTAGGATGATATTGTTGTTATGATTACTTTTGTTTTAAGATAATTATGGTTTTCTTACGATCTATCTAGTATTCTTTGATACATTGATTAATAATAGCTAACCGATTAATTCAATGTTAGATGATGAACATATGCACATAGTATCTTGTGTGTTTGTCGTAAATCACCATCGAGTAGAAAGGATATTGTCATAGTAAGGAGTAATAGATCGGCATAATACCTCAAAACTAAGGTGAAATCTAGTTGTTGGGTCATGAAACTAGTAATGCATTCTTAAGAAGCATAATAGGACTAAACACCTTATGGATGACTTACGAATAGGGGTTAGTAACAAGGGGTAATAGGGAGCTAATCTATTGGAGATAATACTCCATGGTCCAAGTTAACTATATGCCTGTTAAACTAAAGTGAGAATAATGCAATAGATTTCTAAGGGGATTCATATATAAGCATGATATATCTTGATTTTTAATTATTTGATTATTTTCTATTCCTAATAGTTAATTTTTTATTTTTTTTACTACATTGGTTAATTTAGTTTGATTCTTAGTTAGTTAGCAAAACAATCATTTAATTGTCAGTTAGATAATATAGAGACATTGAGTATGGTAGACAACTCTGTTCCATGGGAAAAATGATCCTGATACTTGCCACTGCTATACCAAAATGGTAGATGTACTTGCTTGTGAGTTCACATAGATAAGTATAGAGAGATTTGACACATCCATATTAAGAATTGAATTAGTGTAGAGGGAAGAGTTGTGAACTAAACAACACATCAAGTTTTGGCACTGTTGTCAAGGAACATTTGTTGAGATTGCTACTCGTAATATTAATCTTTATTAATTTAGCCATTTATTTTTGTGTAGTATTTTCTTTCTTGAATCTCTATTTTATTTTTAGTTTTTTAATTTCATGTTCTTTTCTTACAGGAAAATTAGTGCGTGACTCATAGCCACCCTGGTGAAGTGGTTAACATTGATTCAAAAAATTGAAAGAATATTGAGGAGACTTTGCTATACAAGGAGCACTAAGTTGTGGCCACTACCCCCTAAAGTAAAGCAACAAGGAGAAAACCAAGAGTAGCTAATCATGGAAGATTATAATCAAGCAAGGACTATGTATGAATATGCAAAACCTTCACTTGAAGGGACAAAATCCAATATTACTAGACCTCCTGTCAGTGCAAATAATTTTGAGATCAGGGCAAATATTATTCAAATGGTACAAAATTGTATTCAACTTGATGGTTTGGCAGTTGAAGATCCTAATGCTCACACTGATACCTAGAGATTTGTGATGCATTCAAAATCAATGGAGCTAGTTAAGATAACATTTTGTTAAGGTTGTTTCCATTTTTATGAGAAGAATAACAAAGCAATGGTTGATTTCACATTCTAGAAGTTCTATTTCCACTTGGAATGCTTGTACTAAGAAATTTCTATTGAAATATTTTCCCTCAGCTAAGACTGCAAGGTTTCGTAATGATATTTTTGCTTTCAGTTAGATGGATTTTAAAACACTCTATAAAGGTTGGGAAAGGTGTAAGGATTTCTTGAAATGGTGTCTAGTTCATGGATTATCTATCTAGATGCAAGTGCAAACATTTTACAATGGTCTGAATTATGCTTCCAAGTATATGATTAATGCAGCAGCTAGTGATATTTTGAATAACAAAACACCCGATATAGGATTTGACTGAGGAGATGATAATGAATAATTACCAATGGCAATCATCATCTTGAATTAAACCAACTAGAGCAACTACAGTTTAATGATGCTTATTCCGCATTGGCTAATCAAGTTAAAGCTTTAACGAGATAATTTAGAAATTGTTTTGCTAATCAGAGGCAAGCTACAATATGCATTGTGAACTTTGTGGAAAGGTTATTCAAGTTATGATTGTTAGATGTAGAATTGGATAAACAAAACTAAGCAAGTGGATTTTTTTTAAGATCAACCAAGGCCACAAAACAATCTATACAACAATACCTAAAATGTGGGATGGAGAATCCATCCTAATTTTTTATGGAGTAATCAGGGGCAACATTTTGATAATGTAATATTATGATGCATGAATTGATGCAACTGAATCAGAATTAAGGAATATGAAAGTAAGTATGCAAAATTTTGAGACTCAGTTATGCTAACTAGCCAAGATACCTTTTGAGAGGCCGCAAGGTGCCTTGCTTGGCAACATCGAGCTGAACCCAAGAGGAGTACGCAATCTAACCTTTTGTCAGAAGGCAGATCGTCATGTAGATGTCCATATTTTAGAGAAGAAAAACCCCTTTGATTCATCAAGAAGGATGTTTAGTTGATGACGTTAAACCAAGTGCTTCTTAGGAGGCAACCCTAAAAATAAATTTTTCATTCTATTCTAATTAATTTTGACTCTCTATTTTAAATTTTCTTATTAAGAGTTGATTATTTTTTATTGCCTTTTAATTTGTGCTATGTGCTTCTATGAAGGAGCATAGAGTTTCTTGGGAAAGAAACTTTCATAAAGAAAGGGGAGAAAAAGCTACAATCGTATTCAAGTAAGTGTTAAGAAATTTTAAGTTACAAACACTGAACATGGCCTTTAACATAGCCATGTTCAGGGCCGTCTGAGTCAAGATGGTTTCAAACAAAGCCATGATTGCACTAAAAAAATGCTTTTTCTAAGAAATTTTTAAATTTAGTCCTAGTAGGTCAAACGCGGTTTTAGTTGTGCCCATGTTTATAATCGTGTTTGCCTAAATTTAACAATTCTAGAGAACAAACAAGTTTGGAGACATGCCCATGATAAAGTGTGTTTGTCAAACACAGTTTTGGTCATGCCAGTGATAAAGAATGTGTTACTTTTTTATTTTTAAAAAAAATAAACTTCAGTTTTTAAGCATGGTCCTTTACACGACCATGTTTTAAAGCATGTTTACTACCATGGTCATGTTCACACCAATGTTTTAAATTGTGTTTGTCCTCTGTTCTTAAAATTTTTGAGTTCCAGATGCCAAAAACAATCTATGTCATAGCTGTGTTTGAAAACAAGTTCAGCCAACACGGTTAGTATCACACCTGTGTTGTAGACCATGCTTCAGTTCTAAGCTTAAAAAATTTTGGGTTTCAAATGTCAAACATCTCTTGCGTCATGGCCATGTAGCAAAGCATGTTTGACAAGTTTTAATGAATGCAGTCTTGAACATGTCTATGTTTATGACCATGTCCCTCAAATATATAAGGCTTGTCATGATTTTTTGTTAAAGCCTTTCACATGACACTCCATCATTCTTCCTTCCCAAGCCCCCAAACTAAAACCCTAGCTTCCTTACATCCCGAGCAATCTTTTTCTCCATCGGAAGACCCTGTTTGCAAGTCAAATAGTGATTTTATTCCTTATTTCTCTTGTTCTCTCTCTACCAAGGTAACTTTCTCTCTATAGCTTTATTTGAATTTATGAATGATTTTGTTGATATCTTTCAAGGGGTAGGAGTTATTTGATACATTGAATTGATTTCTTAGTCCCATTGAGGTTGGTTTTGAGTTTATGGCATGATTTTTTAATATGGGTGAATTTGGCTATTTGTGTTAAAAGTTGAAGAGTTGTGATACAAATGTGTGTGCGATTGATGAATTGTTTGCTATTGCTTGAGGTTTTCATGCTATTGAATGATGTTAATTGATTTTTATTGATTCATGCTATTTATTGGAATCACTTGGAATGGCTTTTGGAATTGAATTATAAATGCTATAAGGCTTGGCAATTTTTGGTGTGATAGAAGATTAGGTTTATTGTGCAACAAGAAAGAGTATTAATATGGATTGGATTGATTTATTGTCCTTGATTTTTATGCATTCAATATTGGTTATTAAGTTCGACTACCTTAGTACCTAGTTTCAATTGAATTTTGTTAGAAGATTTCAAATTAATTTTTTCAGAGCTCTAATTTTTGCAATTATGGATTATATATTATTACAGTATTTGAGATTTTTGTTGCACTAGAAAAAATTTTCTACCATTTTTAGGATGACCCATCAAAGCTTTCTACTCACACCAAAAGGTTAGCCAAGAGGCCAAAAAAGATGTCCAACGCATTCTTTGACTTCTATGAGGATTGTCAAATTGAGAGGTTTGAACGGTTGGTAAAAAAGCCTCTGGTCGCTAATAGAACCATCGACCGGGACACTCTTGCCTAGTTGAACATGAGCAGAAAGTTTCGCGACTTGGTAGGCTTTGATGGTTAGCTATCAGTATTCAACTGCTAGGAGCCAATTTACAGTATGCTCACCATCTAGTTTCTGTGCACACTAGAGTTTAATATGAAGAACATTAGTTGGACCAGGGTGGATAGTGTCCGATTTACATTGGGAGAGACAAGCAACTTGATGAGTATTGATGAGTTTGGTTTGAGGTGCAACTTTTATTCTCATGAGCACCTAGATTCCAATGAGCACCATGGATCTCTATGTTATTTTGGTTGTAGCACTCCCTCACTTGCTGATTTTTGGAGGAAGATTGTAGATGAAAAAGGTATTTATCAACTGAAGTCATCTAAGGCGTCAAAGTTGAGGTCTTCTACAGTCTAATATGTCCATTATCTACTTGCAAATTTCATTTCCTGATGAGAGGAGAGCACTGGAGTGGTGACCATAAGAGAGTTATTTTATCTTTACTACATTACTAGAAGAGTCCACTACCACCTTGGTCATGCCTTTGCTTGGTGGGTTTGAGATATTGCTTGTAAGGCGAGGACAAGGTTTGGTTGCACAAGATCATTCATTACTAGGTTGGCGAAAAACCTAGGCCCCTTTCCACAAGAGAAGTACCTTATGGAGTCACTTTGACTGAGCAAGGTCAACTTGGAGTCGTTGAAGTCTATGTGGATGTTGAAGAAGATTGCCCTCCTCAACAGTTCATTTCGGCTTGTATTAAGGACCCAAAAGGAGATTCAAGCTAAAGAGCAGGCCGCTGATGAAACTCCTGCCACCTGCACTTCTTCTAGTGTGTTTGTGCTTACCATAACACTGATCCTTCAAAGGCATGATTTGATTCTAGAGAGGCTTGAGTTCATGACTGACCACCTGCTTGGTATTGATAGCCATTTTTACTGTTAAGGAGCAGTGTATGAGTTTGGAGGAGGCTATGCGCTTACATTTCATGTGCCCCAAAGCTATTCTACCATTTAGTTATATTACTCCTTTGTGTTTATAGCAAGGCAATGATTCATATGATTATTTTCAGATGCCCTCCAACATGGATAGTCAGGAGCAGGGAGATGAAATTGGGGGAGCAATAGATGTGCCAGATAATGCTGATACCATCATAGCATCAAATGTTGATGCTATACGCCAGCATGATGGAGCTGTTGCTTGTGCAGCTACGACTGAGGGAGGTACCAATGAGGACTTTGTTGCTGCCAAAGAGGGGACGGTTGAGAAGAAAGTTAAGCAGAGAGTCAACAAGGCAAGCGCTCAGATTGCAAAGAAGGAGGTGATTGGATAAATGGTTGTAGGAATGACTACTACTGATCCTATGATTGTGGAGCATAGTGTAGAGGTTGGGATTATTGAGGGTCCCGAGGCACAAACACGGATGATGACCTCTTCAAGTATAGCAGTCGATCCTCCAATCACTAGATGATCTCTGACAAGAGATGATTGATGGATTCCAAGACATTCATTCTCTTTTTATTTACATGTTTATGTTATTATGGATATTTTCTACTTTAATTTCCTAGCATATATTGGATACTGTTATTGGAGCATTGGTTGCTCTTTATTTTAGTTACTTTTATATTTTTGTTCTAGTAGTTCTATTTCAAGCCTTTTTTGCTATTTTTTGTTTTAATGATCATCTTTTATATTTTCTCGAAAGCCTTTTATCATTGAACCTAAAGCTCAAACAATTTTGATGGATATTTTGGAACGACTAAGTTATGCAACAAGCAATAGAGTTTTTCAGGGCAGTATCAATTTCTAGTGCCCCCTCTCTTTTTCACTTTGTGTTTTTAATGTTTGCACATTAAGGGCAATGTACATCTTAAGTGTAAGGGAGTAGCTAGCTTAGGGCCTAAGTTTTCTTTTATTTGTAGTAAATTTTTAAATTTTTAATCTAAACTGTTTCTCAATCATGCTATTGAACATGAGTTTATTGATGAAGAGTGATTGTTAATTGATTTTCTTAAGTTTTTAACTTCAGTATCAAGTATGTGATTCTTGAGATCTTTCAATTTATGGGCTTAATTGTTTTGAAGATGTTTTTGCAATTCACTATCAAGTTAGTATAATATGGTCTTTAGAAGCTATTATTTTTTTTTTATCAAGTTTCTATATTTAGTACATTGCTCAAAACATGCTAAGTTGTGAGTTTTTATGTTTGAAATGATGGTAAAATTGGTTGATGGAAATATGTTTAATTGTTGAATAATAAATAAGAATTGATATGAAATAAGTGCCTATAGTTAATTATTTATTTTTTTTACTACATTAGTTAATTTAGTTTAAGTCTTAGTTAGTTAACAAAGTAATCCTTTAATTGTTGATTAGATAATGGAAAGATATTGAGTATTGTAGACAACTCCATTCTATGTGAAAAATGACCTTGATGGTTGCCACTGCTATACTTGAATGATAAGTGCACTTGCCTATGAGTTCACATATATAAGAATAGAGAGATTTGATACATCCTAATTATGAATTGAATTAGTGTAGTGGGAAGAGTTGTAAACTAAACAACACATTAGTTCTTTACTTCTTAAATCATGGTAAGAGAATATTCTTTACCAAAGATGAAAAGAATGAAAGAAGAGTTTGTTTCTTCCACAAAAAGGCTAAGGAAGGCTTCTTACCCTCTCAAGGAAAATGGGAAGAGTTTTCCTCCTAGGGTTGAAAGCAACAGGAGAGTTTCTTGGTCAGGTAAGTTAAAAGAGAAGAGTTTTTCTCCATGGATTCTTAGACAATGGGAGAGTTTCTATTGTAGAGGGAATAAAGAATGTTCCTCAAGCTCACAAAGGAGAAAAAGGTTTTTTTTCCATAGGATTTTGACAATGGGAAAGTTCTCATTGTTCAAATGAAAGGCCGGGCAAAATTTGGTTATGGTTTTGTATGCAACATATTCCATGAAACATTTAAAAGGGGGCTACTGTTGATATCTAATTTCTTCGGGTACCAACTTTAGTTTTAAGAATAGGTTTGACAAAGTTAGTGTAGAAGCATTTTGTTTTCTAAAATCAATTAGTGGTAATTTGGACATTTGCTAGGGCATTTGCATCATTATTGCCATTTTAGAGCTCAGGCAGTTGATAGGATTAGGTGCATTTAGATTATGTTGTTATTTCATGTTATAAATTCTTGGGAATTTAGAATGGCTATTTAAGGTAAAATAGAAATTAATTTAGTTTAAGTACTACCTTGTTATCCTAAAGGTTTTTTTAGGTCAGTTTAGGCAAAAAAAGAGAGAGAGAGAGAGAGAGAGATAGCTTTGGTGTGAATTGATGATTTTTTTAGAAAATTTATGAGCAAAAATGTGAATATTGGGGCAAAATGGGCAACTCCCAAGAGTTTATGGTAAATATGATGATTTTGTGAAGTTCTGAGTAAAATCTGGCAATTTCATAAAGTTCTGGGCTAATTTGACAAATCCATAAAGTATTGGGTTTGATTGAAATTTCATGTAAAGTTTTGGACCTGAACAATACGATAAGAGTTTTGTTGGTACTGAACTGGTATTTTGGCTATTGAAGAGAATTAATCCTAAAAAAATCTGTTAATCACATCTTTAATTCACATGATATAAATAAGGGGTTAGTATTAGAAGAATACGGAGAGAAAAAATTGAAAAATTTCCCTAAGCTTTTCGAGAAAAGGAGAAACAGCAACTTCAGTCCCTTTTCTTGTCACCCTCGTCCAGGAATCCTGAGCTTCTTCGCCTGCGGTCGTCACCCCTGGAGTATCGCTCGTCCCTGCTCATCGACGCCGCACCTTTCCACTCCGTGCTGTCACTTTCAAACGCTGATACGTACCGGCAAAAGTAATCAAGGGTGAAGAGAAAGACCGATTTGTGCAATCCCCACCACACCGATCGCGTCTCATCCTCCCGTCGCCTCGTCATTGATCCATCGCCTCCGTAGCATCCCGCGCATGGCCGTTGTCCTATCTCTATCGCCCAAGCCATGATCGCATTCCGTTGGTCGAAAATCGAGAAGAAGAGCGATGATCCGAAGACGGGCCCCGCCTTCAGCCTGATTTGATCCAAATCCACCCGATCAACTCTCTTTGTTTTGGTGAAACCCTCGTTTAATCACTGGCCTATTTTGGTCTGTTTGTTTTAGTGTTACCGTCTTTGTTCTTTTTTTCAATTTAGTTACTGACAGTGTTGTTTTCTTCTTTATTTTTCCTCCAATTTTTGTTCGCTTATTTATTTAAGCCATAAATAAGTTTTAAGAAAATTAATAACACATGGAACTATGATTTTGATTAGTAATCGAAATTTTTATTTAAATCAATTGATTTAATTAATTTTTTTAAGAATTTGAAACTTAATTGAAGTAAGGTGATAAAATATTACTCCATCCGTCTCAGTTTACTTGAAACATATTTCTTTTTGGGATGTCCCAAAAGGTTGAAACGTTTCCTCTTTTGGAAAAATTTAAATAATTAAATAATTCTTTTACACAAAACCCAATAAAGACTCTTTTTTTAATATCCACTCAATCTCTCACTGTACAAAACCCAAAAAAGCATCTTTTCTTTTTTAATCATTATTTAAACTTTTAGTACATAAAAAATTAACATAGATTACATACACCTTAATCTCCATGCCCAGGGAAATGTTTCAACAAAACTGGGACGGAGGGAGTATATCTTTAAGAATCTGTTCTTGCTAGATTTGATAAAATTTCTAGACTGATTATTTGTTCAAATCCTAATAATCTAATGAAACTTACAGGTTGAACAAGATAATCTTTTTAAATTTTTGATGGATTTGGTAAAATCCAAAGATTTCAAGGACAACTAAAATTTCATAATCAGTTGGTCTGGTAAGATTCATGATTTGAAATTAAATTAAAAAATTAAATTAATAAAAATTCAAAAAAATTATTTTATCAAGGATTAGATAAAGAAGCAAAAAAAATTAGGAAATGATAAAATTGAACCCCCATGGTACCAATTTTTGGGCATTAAAGGTGCTTAGTTTTCTTTTAACGTAGCCGATGCACGATCTTAGAATCTCACATAAACCATGATAAGTATCTAATTGACCTAGGTGGAAACCGATTGGTGGTGACTCGTAAACCGTTGCTACACGACCCTCCACATTTTCTAGCAGCATTACCTCTACTCTTTCACACATCTAGACAATGCTCCTTGAAATGCTCCTTAAAACAAACCCTAATTAAACAAGGTTTGACTGATACAAGTGAGACTAAATCCAGAGATGCTATAGTACTAGAATAAAGGATTGATAACAGCTTCAGTGGAACATAGTTCAACGACAATGAGGATGGTGAAAACAAAAAAGGCTCAATAATGAAGATGTGTGGTTAAATATAGTGTTTTAACTCATTTAGGTGTTGTGAAAGTTTTGTGTAGCTAGGGTTTAAGGAGAAAACTTTCATGGACTAATTTCAAGAGTTTTGCCATAGAATATTCTCTAATAAAACAGAATATTCCTACTATTTAATGGCTAGTGACAGAATTGACCATAACAAAAATGTTAATGACAAATTTTACTTGCAAAAAAAGTTTAATGGCAACATTACTATACCTTTTATAGTTTAGTGGCAAATCTGAACCTTTTGACTATATGTGTGTGTGTGAGTATTTGCACAAAATTTCCAACATACCAAAAGCAATGTGAAAACTTCAAGCCAAGTCCTAAAGCTTTTAAGTTTAAGCCAACTAAAACCAACAGAATCCCTACATCAATTAATTAAACACAATCTAATAAATTTATACAATGGCATATACATTATAAATGTAGTTTTAAACTACATCTTCCTTTTCCCCTTCTAGAAGAAAGTGTCATGTAAATATGAGTAGCTGTTCGATGCACTTGGTGCACCAACCTACACCCCAGTCTCGTACTTCATGGAACAACACATTTGTTTGAATAAAACAACACATCTTACTGGATGAACATCATTGTACAAAATAACATATTTGTGTTAATGGAGTAACATTTTTTGCTGAAAAGAACAGCAAAATTTGTGAACTGCTTACAACAATGAATAACATATTCCAAATCACCACATTATTTACAAAAATGCCATAACGCTTAAACAACATATCATACGAAATGAACAACACTTTTTACTATATGGATCAGCATATTACAAAACAGCACAACTGTATAAAAAAAACATCTCTTCTTACTGAACAGAATAACATTATTTGTGAACAACACATTTTACCAAATAAATAACAAAATTGTATGAATGAAACAACACTTCCACTATTGAAGCAACATTATTTATGAACAAAAAATCTAATGAAATGAACAATATTGTATAGAGCTACATATTTGTATAAATGAAACAACACTTCTTACTGAATGTAATAACATTATTTATGAATAGCACATCTTACAAAATGAACAACATATTACAAAATAACACAATTGTATTAATGGAGTATCACGCCTTATTGAATAGAACAAAACAATTGTATGAATGGAGTATCACGCCTTATTAAATAGAACAAAACATTTGTATGAATGGGGCAACATATATTATGAAATGAACAACATATTACAGAGCACTATATTTGTATAAATAGAACAACACTTCTTACTGAGCAGAATAGCACGGACGCTATTGGAGGCAGGGATGCTGGTTTTTCCTCCAATGCGGCACAAACGCCGCTAGAGGCTAGGACGAACAAGACAACACATTTTTTTTATAAGATGAACAACATATTATAAAGTAACACATTTGTATGACTGAAATAACATTTACTCGCTCAGTCCCAGAAGTTTTGATACATTTGATTTTTTGTTGCATTTTGACTTAATTTTATTCATATTATTGTTTGTTAAAAAGATCAAAAAAATATATTTAGAAACTATATATCTTGAATTATCATTCATATACAAAATTTTTTTTATTTATATATTAAAATTTCAAAAATAAAAAATCTTAGATTAATTGTAAAAAACAAATGGAGCAAAACTTTTGGGACGGATGGAGTATTACTTAAGGGAATATATTGATAAAGACATTCAATTAAATAATAGTGTAATCAAATGACTAGAAATAAAAAAAAATAGAAAAACTAACCTATACTCATTATCTCTATAGCTCCCACAAAAATCCCAAGTAATCAATGCGCACAAAACAATGGAAGGGAAGGAGAAAGAAGTACAAATACAAAGGGGCTTATTTTGGGAGCAGGGTGATTGAGCTTGCCGTTGAAGACTTTCTAAGCCTCGAAATCAGAACATTGAAAAGAAAATGGCGATGGCCTTGAACCCAAATGACACGGCGTTCACGAAGTCGTCAAAATTGCTCCACTGCTCCTCCCTCTCCAACTCGAGCAGAGCCATCGTGAGTCCCACCACATCCCAGTTGTTTTTTTTACCACCCGTCAGCACATTACCAAGCTAATTAATTTGTGGTTCCCTCTCATTACAAAGAAAGAGGTTCAACGAGCTGCATCATTTTCTTCACTGATGATTTGGGTGACAGACGATTGCTTCGGCAGAGGGAAAAGACAGATGTAGAGAATAAAAGAAGATTGGTTTAGAGAGACACTAATGAAAAAACATGCATTTTCCAACGTCTAAGTTTCCAATTGCTAAAATGTTGGAAATTTATGAAGAGCCATTGGAAAAGGAGAGACTATTTTCCAACCGCCAAACTTTAGAAATTTTGAACACCATAGATTCCAATGGTCATGTCATTGGAAAATTCTAACATGCAAGCCATAAGAAATTTTAAAATTTCAACTTCCAACTGCTAGGCCATTTGAACTTTCCAATTGAAAAGCTGTTGGAAAAATGGGGGGTTTAATCTATAGATTTTACAATTTTAGAAACTAAAGTAGTATTTATAAAATATTTTCTTTGAAAATTTGAGATTGAATGAGAGTGCAGTGTAGGTTATATTTCGCTCTCATCTTTCATCTCCCATCTGTCATAGGGGTGAAAAGGGGCCAGGCTTTTTTTGGGTAGCTCGAGCTCGAGCTCGAGTTGAGGCATTTCGAGCCGGGCTTATTCGAGCTCAAGCTCGAGCTCGAGCCAAAAAATGGGCTCGAACTCTAAAAGGGGCCGAGCTCGAGCTTGAACGTATCCGGCCTTATAAACTCGTGGGCCTAACAGGCCTTGCCCTTTGTTTCTTTCCCAACAGGCCCAAACCCGTATCACTTCCTTCCTCCCCCAAGCGCCCGAGCCTTGTGCCTAATTAAATCCCATTCGCACCACACACCCAGTCGGCCACCCATTCGCACCACGCCGCCGTTGACCAGGAAGGATCGCACCTCCAGCCTTGCGAACCTGACACCTCCAGCCTTGCCGTCGACCAGGAAGGATACTTCGACGGAATCTAGGCTCCATAGCGATATCTTACTCGATTTTACTGGGGAAGCGTTTCCCTTCGATTTCGAAGTGACCCCTCTTCGTTCCTCCTTGTATTTCACCTTCTTCTTCACGTTTTCCATCGTCCCGAGCTTGGCTTTCGTGGCATTTGTTGGCGTCTCTGAGGTCCGATCACTCTATGGCTGGCCAATCTACCAAGGGGTCGGTTCATGATTTCACCGTTAAGGTCAGATTCTTTTTCAATTTCTTGGCCTTTTCCGATTTGTTCTCTATTTGTTAAATTGGTCCCTGCTTGATCTTTGTTTGTGTGAGCTTTGAAATGCATGACGATGAGTGACAACGACAACAACCCCGAGATCGAAAACAATCGCTGCCGACGATAGCCCCACCCATGGTTCGGTGACGACCAACGATAGCCCCACCAAGATCGCCACTGCCGTTGTAGCCAACGCTCTTAGCAGATGTCGGAGACCTAGATCGACAGGTCGAGGACGGAGATGGACTACGGTGCCTCCAGTTCCATTGTCGAAGACTCAAAAGAAGGAAAACGATGCCTTATTTGTGAAGTACACAAAATCAAGGTAGAATTGCAAACAATTAGAAAGTTTAGGATAGGTTTTTAAATTTTCCCTTATTTGGTTATCTATGTAAGCAAAATTACATATTCAGTCCCCATTTTTCATCTAAATTGCTGTTAGGGTACTAAGGATTTATGAGTTATTCAAGCCTAGCGGGCTTTTGATCCGAGCTCGAGCCTAAAAAAATTGGGCTCAAGCAATTCGAGCTCGAGCCCGGGTAGTGTCGAACAGTGAAGGGGCCGAGCTCGAGCCTAGTGGGCTCGGGCTCGGCCCGGCCCATTTTCAGCCCTAATCTATCATCCTTCTTATCTTTCATTTGTCCTCCCTCACCGTACATTGTTCGCCTTATCATTGCTTGCCTCCTTGGCCTCACCATTCCAAGCTATTCGTCATGATTCCTTGCTCATTTGCCACAGTCGCCCATCGACATCCTTGCTCTCCAACATCTGACGATATTTTTGGGATTTTGAAATTTTTTGTTATTGTGCTGATCTAATTTTGAATTACTTTATAGATCTAATTTTTAAAATTTTTGAATTGTCGTGCAGATCTAATGAATTTGGATTATTGTGTGGATTTGATAAATTTTTTTATTTTGAAATTCCAGAGGATTGGTGCAGATCTGATCATAATTTTGAAATTTTTAGTAAATACAAAATATAACTTTTAGTAAATATAATTTTGTGATTTTTTGAATTTTATATATTTTTTTAAATTTTGTGAAATTTGTGATTTTTTATTGATTTTTGTGAATTTTTAGAATTTCAGTAAATAGAAAATATAATTTTAGTAAATATTTTTTTAAAAATAACATAAAATATTATTTTATGATCCTAAATTTTTTTAATAATATAAAATATAAAATATATTTTTAGTAAATATAAAATATAATTTTAGTAATATATAAAATATATTATCAGGAGTTACATATATATATCTTTTATTTTTTAAAAAGATTTCCCAATGGTCTGGTCATTTAGAAACTTCCATTAGCTTGAGCTGTTGATAAATTTCCAATTGCTGAAACCATTGGTATTTTCCATTGCCCTAAGTCATGATTGGCAAATTTCCAATGGCTTGCCATTGCAAAACCATTCAACCGTTAGAAATAATTCTACAAGGTTAGGCTGTTGAAAATTTTCAAAGACTCATATTTCAATAGCTAGCGATTGGTAATACCAACGGTCAACCCTTTGACCATTGGAAATTTTTTTTCCAACACGTGATTTGCCAAAGTACCAATTTTCAAAGGGTTAACATTGGAAAATTGGATTTTCCAAGTCAAACAGCTGGAAATTAGCAGTTTCTTAGTAGTGAAGGGAGAGAGAGGGGGGTAATGATAATTTGACGAGGAAGAGGTGTGAATCAACGAAGAATAAGAGAGAAAATGAGAAATTAGGAGCAAATGGCACAATCATAAATGTGATGAAACTATGAGAATATTGCATACTCTGGGTGTATTTTATCCTTGGCATTTAAATATTGTGGTACAAAGAAAAACAAGATGTTTAGTGGTTTCCTAGCTCTGCTTGGGCTTTTCCCCATCTTAAGAGTTATATTCATCATCTCATCTACTTTGTTGACTTCTTCTAATCTTCGTTCTTCTTTCTTTCCAGTTTCATGGATGATATTCTTTCACAAATACAAGGAATGGTGCTTACTTTAGATGAGTCTGAGGGTATTTGCTTAGATAACAACATTCAGCCCATGGAAGACGCAATGTGTTTGATTGCAAAGCTATTGGGTTCTCATCCAATCATGCTATAGCTTCTACAATCCACCATGGGATCTGCTTGGAGGCAATAGTTAAAATTTGAAGTTACTTTGGAAATCTTGAATTGGTTCAAATTTTATTTTATTTTATGTTTCAAGAAGAGATTGGCCGCAACAGAGCACTTCTTGATGGACCATGGAATCTTGTGGATCATCTTCTTGTCCTCACAACATGTAATTCATCAACTTGTCCATCGGAAGTAGAGTTATCTAAATGCTCCTCTGGATTCATATTCTTGATGTTCCCCTCCTTTGGCTATCAGTTGCGTGTGGATTGAAATTTGGGTCCATGTTCGGCTCTGTTTTGGAAGTGGATACTCGTGGTCCTTCTATCCGCTGTCGAGTAATGCTCAACGTTATGAAGCTTGTCAAAAGGACATTTAAGGTTGTACTTCTTGAGGGGTACGATAAATGGTTTCTGGTCCAATATGAATGTCTTCCATCTAATTTTTTTTTTTGCTATAGATGCTTTGACCATGTTGAGTGTGATTGTCTCCTTCCATGCCTTTTGGGACCATGACTATAGAGGTTGGTTGTGTTTCACCTCTTAACCCACTAGGTGGACCACTTAGAATGCCTCTTCCCGTGATACTCTAGTAGTACCAACAATGTCCACATCTAAAGGCCTTTCTCTTTTGCTGACTTTAGCATCACCATTTACCTATGGTACTATAGGCTGCTAGCAACTCCCTCTTGCTGAAGGAAAGGTTGGTGTTACTTCTATATTGGTCACATATATGATGACTTTGCAGACACCTATTATTGATTATTTGGATTCAGAGACACCAATACTTGCTTTGGTTATTCAATCTAGAGGAACTCTTGAAAAGGACAATAGGTCTTTGCCTTCAAGCTTGGTTTTTTCAACTGATAGCTTTTTTGCTTTTGTCCTTGCACAGAATTCCATATCTTGCCATCATAAATAGAAGTTTGCAACTCATTTGGCTACTTCTCCTTATTGTTCTCTGGGCGATTATATGCAATTGAAATAAAAGACAACTAAATAGGATGGTTCTTCTATTTCTAGGAAAGTTCACACTATTTGTCTAATGAAGGTTATGATGGCTAGCTTGCCAACAACCATAAGTTCCTTATCATTGAATTTTCAGGGGTTGAGAGCATTACAAATAGTAAATGTTCTTCAGAATCGTGTAACAAGATTGGTTCCTAATATTGTATTTCATATTAAAACTTGTAAATATGTATAAAAAATGGCTTTTATTCGTACATAGTTAAAATTCCTTCTTGCCTAACTGTAGATTGTGTTGCTGACCATGGAAAAGGCCTTGTTTTGTTGTGGGATAGGGATTCCAATGTCAAACACCTCTCAATGTTGACCTTTCATGTTAATGTCCTAGTGTACTTTAGTGCCTCTTCTTTAGCGTGGCATTTTACTAGATTTTATTATAACCCGGGCAGGTTTGGTCATCACTATTCTTGGGGTATTATTCATGTTATTGCTTTGGTTTAGGATGAACCTTGGTTAGTCTATTGTGACTTTAATGAGATTTTTTATCTATTAGAAAAAGATGGTGGTCCTCTACACTCAGCCTCTCAATTTGATGCTTTTCACTCGATTATTGATGATCGTGGCTTACATGATCTTGGTTATTGAGGTCCTAAATTTACATGACAGAGGAATTGTCACGGGAATAACTTTGTTTGGGCTCTCTTGCCCTAAGGATTGGCTACTACCTTTTGGATAGACTTGTTTCATGGTGCCCATGTGCTGAATGTATTTTTCCTTTGCTCTGATCATTGTACATTAAATATCTCTCTTTATGCTTCTCCTTTTTGATAGGGTGGTAGTCATCCGTAGCACTTTGAGAATATGTGGGTCTCTAATCCTGATTGTGAACAAGTTGTAACTAATTCCCAATCTTCTTCTAATGTCGCTGATTGGTGCCTCATGTAGCAAAAATAACTGTTCTATTAGCTTTGCCTGTTTTCTTAGCATTCCTCCAAGTTTGGCTTACTTCATTGACAAATCAAAGACTTGTAGGAAAAGTTAGAATTCTATTTAAACTTAGACTCCTTGGTTTCATTTGTGAAGTAGTGGGCTACATGTGAGCAATTAAATAGGCTTCTAGACAAGGAAGAAACTTTCTGATGACAATGATCTAAATCTTTGTGGCGTTAATCAGGACAATGTAATACTCAGTATTTCCACCAATCTACTTTTATTCAGTGATGTAAAAAACATATCAGGGATTTGTATACCAATTTAGGTGCATATCTACCTTGGCCTCAAGAAGTGTGTGACTATATCTTACAATTCTACTATCAGCTATTTTCATTCGAAGGGATAGTGGACTTGTCAATCATTCTCTGGGCAATTGTACCAAGGTTGACTAAGGACATGAATAATCATCTTCTTCATCCCTTTACGGCTCAAGAGATTAAGGTAGCCCTAGATCAAACACATCCACTCATAGCTCCTAGCCCGGACGGATTTTCCCTTTTATTTTCTCAACATTACTAGTCTTTAGTTGGGAAGGATATAAATCAGTGACTCTTACAAATTCTAGATTATTAGAGATAAGATTCAAGCCATCTTATTAGAGATAATATTTATGTATAGATAATGCTAGCCTGTAGATAAGCATGCAACATGTAATCTCATTGAGATGTATATATGCTCGACACATTAAAGCAATAAAACAAGAAGAATATCTTCTGCCCTATTCACATTTTCTTCACGGTATCAGAGCCGAAAACTTGTAAACTCTGAGCCGCAAAGCATCACCCCCCTTCTTGTTCTCGGCATAGCTATATGTCAGGTCTAAATGAGAATGAAAAATATAGTAGTACGGATGTGATGTCCCTGTACTACTTCCATGCCTCGGACAGCCTTGGGAAAATCTATGTCAGTGAATTGCTCAACGACGGCAATTATGGAGAATGGGTAAACAACGTGACCAATGTGTTGTTAGCCAAGAACAAAATCGGCTTCATAGATGGAACGATCCCAAATCGGCCACAAATTCACCAAAGCTAGGAAATTGGCTACTTTGTGATGCAATGATTAAAGGATGGTTGAAAAGCACCATGGACAAAGAAGTTAGGAGCAGTGTTCAATATTCTCAGACTGCATGAGAAGTATGGGCGGACCTGGAAGAAAGGTTTGGGAAGGTAAATGCTCCTAGAGCTTATGAATTAAGGCGTTCAATTACTCTATTGAGACAAGAGAAACTCTCTGTATCTTCTTACAACACCAGTTGAGGGGCCTATGGGATGAAATGCAATTTATTGCACCCTGGCCAAAATGCATTTGTAGTGGATGTACGTGCAACTTGCAGTAGTAGTTCATTGAGATGAAAGAAAGGGAGCGACTATACAACTTCTGCATGGGGTTAGATGACGGTTTCAACACTGCCAGAACCCAAATCTTAAGCATGTAGCTAAAGCCCACTCTTGGTTAAGCATACCATCTAGCAATGGAGGACGAGCAGCAGAGGCAGATTTCAGCCATGAGCAAACCCTCAGCCGAAGCAACAGCCTTCCAAATCAATTTTATGAGCAACAATAAAAGAGATTCGGGAGATGAGGAGTAAGGGAAACCAAAATATGCGCACTATGGAAAGTGAGGACACATAAAAAATGATTGTTTTGAAATAATTGGATATCCGCCTGGATGGCGCAAAGAAGGAGGACGGGGCAAAAAGCTAGGAACGTCAAACAACAAGAAGTCTAAACCCAAGGCTGCACAGGTCAGTCATAGAGTAGCCCTATACCAGGCTTGACACAAGGGCAATATGAACGTCTCTTACAATATCTGAGATGAGAAGGAGAACCCTTTCAAGCCTCCGATTAGAACCTACCGACGGTAAACATGGCCGGTAAGATCAATCTCACAAAATCTTGGAAAATTAATTCAGGAACAACGGAACATATCACTTGTAATGGTAAAATGTCGCATGCAAAAGAAAGGGACAGAATGACGACAGTCAAAATTCCAAATGGTGAAAGTGTGCCAGTAAAGAAGATAGGACAACTATAATTGTTGAATGGGATATACATTGATAAAGTGTTGAATATCCCTGATTTCAAATCTGGTCTCCTTTTTGTTAGTAGGTTAACAAGAGATCATAATTGTGCACTAAATTTTGTTGCAGATCTTTGTGTTATATAGGACTTACCTTAAGAGAACCTGATTGGAGTAGGTAGATTTTGTGACAGATTGTACTACCTGGAGCCAATTGAAAGCGAGGGGGTGGCTTTAGTGGCAACAAGTACCGAAAAAAGAGAATTATGGCATTGAAGGTTGGGTCGCACGTTTAACAACAAGATCAAGTTAATACAATCATTTTCTGATATAGTAAGAGGAGGTGCAATGAAACATTGTGATTCATGTGTAAGGGCAAGACAGACTAGACAACCATTTTCTGAAAGAACAATAAAATCTTTTGCATGTTTTTATTTAATACACTGTGATATATAGGGTGCTTACAAGATACCATCACATATAGGAGCTCACTATTTTCTCACAATAGTAGATGATTATAGTAGAGGTGTGTGGGTGTACTTGATGAAATATAAGTCAGATGTGTGCCATTTTTTACCTTTGTTTCTGAACATGGTAGAGACAAAATTCAGATAGTGAGTCAAGCAAATTAGGGTAGACAATGGTGAAGAGTTTCAATCAAATTTCATGCTTCAATGTTACAAAGAGTGTGGTATAATGCTACAGACAACATGTCCCTACACGCCCCAATGGAATGAGGTCGTAGAAAAGAAACATAGACATATTTTAGAAACTACTCGTGCCTTGAGATTCCATGCAGGATTGCTAGTTCATTTCTAGGGGAAATGCATACTCACAGCTGTGTATGTCATCAATAGACTTCCCACCAAGGCTACAGGAATGAAGTCTTGCTTAATGAATAACCTTTTTATAGTCACATGCGATTTTTTGGATGTCTAGTATACGTGCACGAGAAAGGGAAGCATGATAAGTTTGATGAAATAGGGAGGCGCTGCATCTTCATTGGTTATCCGAATGGGCAAAAAAGGATACAGGGTATGTGATATTGGCAGTGGAAAAATATTCACTTCAAGGGATGTCATTTTCTTGGAAGACAAGTATCCTTACAGAGAAAAGGGGCAAGAGATACATTGCCCAAAAATTCAAGAAACAAACCTTCAAACCCATTGCCAATGACCATATTGTTCAGCCTTTTGAGGAAGGTGTTGAAGCCAACATCCAGAATCAAGATTTGGAAGAGCTAGTGGAAAATGTCCTAACTATTTGGAAGGTGATATTGCTTAAAATGCTCCATGCCGAAGCCCAAGGGTTAGGCACCAGCCTAGGTACCTAGATGAATTTGTGGTACAAATGCTACCTTCCATTGCTCCATCACAATCTACTCCTCCAACAGACAATTCAGTGGTATATCCTTTATCTCACTATGTTTTGTACAATAATTTTTCGCACTCACATAGAGCTTTCTTGGCGGCCATCAGTTTTCATGATGAGCCAAAGATTTTACTTTCAAGGTGCAAAACATAAGCACTAGATAGAGGCCATGAAGGAAGAAATTGAAGCCCTTGAAAGGAATGGTACGTGGACATTAGAACCGTTGCCACCCGGAAAGCCTGTTGTTGGATCCAAATATGTCTACAAAATAAAGTACAAAGCCAATGGAGAAGTAGAGTGATATAAAGCACGTCTTGTAGCCAAGGGGTTCACATAAGTGGAGGGGATCGACTTCCACAAAACATTCGCTCTAGCAGCCAAACTTGTGATGGTAAGATGCTTACTAATAGCTGCACAAAAGTAGTGGGAGATACATCAACTTGATGTCAATAATGCCTTCCTCTATGGTGAGCTAGAGGAGGAGGTTTGCATGCATATTCCCCAAGGATTTGCAAAGGAATGAGACAAGAAGGTGTGTTGGCTAAGGAAGTCATTGTATGGCCTTCAGCAAGCCTCATGTAATTGGTACCACAAATTCACAAATGCTCTTATTAGCCTCAGATTTCAACAATCAAGGGCAGATCACTCCCTATTCACTTATCAATGGGGTAAGAATTTTGTCACAACTTTGATATATATTGATGATGTGGCTCTCACTGGAAACGACATGATTAAGCTTCAAGAGGTTAAGCATTATTTGAATGAAACATTCAGCATTAAGGATTTAGGACCACTGAAGTACTTCCTTGGGATCGAGGTTACAAGAACCAAAGATGGCTTAGTACTTAGCGAATGTAAGTATGCATTCAATATCTTGAAGAAGATTGGAATGCAAGTATGTCGGCCCAACAATTTTCAGATGGAGTAGAATTATAAACTCTGGGTAGACGATGAAGGGTCACCTATTGATGTGGCTCAATATTGTTGTCTCATTAGGCAACTCATGTACCTCACGGTCACTTAACCTGACTTAGCTTTTACAGTAAATACCTTGAGTCAATTCATTAAGCACCCGAAATAGACTCACATGGATGTGGCTGAATGGGGTTCTGTACTACTTGAAGCTTCGGCCTAGACAAGGAATTATTTTGAAATCTGTTGGAGACTTAAGTTTAAGGGCATATAGTGATGCCGATAGGGGTGGTTTCCAAACCATGAGACAATCTCAGATAGGGTACTTTATTACTTTAAAAGACTCACCAGCCTCATGAAAAACCAAATGGCAATCTGTTGTTACACATTCCTTAGCTAAAGTAGAATATAGAGCAATGGCTACAATTGTTAGTGAAATTACTTGGTTACGGTGGTTACTAATAGATTTACAAGCTCCATAAACATAAGCTATGATGTTATTCTGTGATAACCAAGCGGCATTACACATTTCCATGAATCCTGTCTTCCATGAGCACACCAAGCATGTTGAGATGGACTGTTACTTCATCAGAGAAAGAATTCAGTCAGGTAAGGTTATAACAAGGAAGATATGGACTGAGATACAACTTGTTGATTTGTTTACCAAACTATTAGGGAGAGACAGGTTCAAATCATTGCTATTCAACTTAGGCATTGTGAACCTTAATGCGGGAACTTGAGGAGGAATATTGGAGATAAGATTCAAGCCATCTTATTAGAGATAATATTTATGTATAGATAACGCTAGCCTATAGATAAGAATGCAACATGTAATCATTGGGATGTATCTATGGCTGACACATTAAAGCAATAAAACAAGAAGAATATCTTCTGCCTTATTCACATTTTCTTCATAGATGGTGGCGATATACCCATAGGTTTAATGACACATATATCGCCCTGATTTCAAAGATGTTTGAGCCACAATGTGTGATAGAGTTTTGTCAAATCAGTTTATGCAATGTCATATACAAAATTCTCTTTATTACAAAGTTTTTTAGAGGGATTTATGACACTAAAATTAGACATGACTAAGGCTTATGATTGTGTTGAATGAGTTTTTTTGGAAAAAATGATGCTGGCTCTAAGG
Source organism: Aquilaria sinensis (assembly GCA_005392925.1). Classification (NCBI taxonomy): domain Eukaryota; kingdom Viridiplantae; phylum Streptophyta; class Magnoliopsida; order Malvales; family Thymelaeaceae; genus Aquilaria; species Aquilaria sinensis. The sequence goes on along the minus strand of SMDT01000653.1, from coordinate 1,031,235 downwards.
TTTGCTCCCCCATGGGTAAAACTAGTGAATAGTATTATGTTCTCACTAATGGTGTTTCGACTGATATGTTCACTACTACGAAAGTTATCTAGCAAAGGGATTCAATTTCTCCTTTTTTATTCCTATTGTCTTTTGAAGGCTTATCATTTCTACTAGATCATGTTGTGTCACAAAAACTTCTTCATGTTGTGTTGATTAATGAGATGAGTTCATCTATCATGCATCTCTTTTCCACTGATGACTTCCTTCTTTTTGCTAAGGCAACTAATGATAAGGGAAGGCTCATTTTAGCTTTATTGGAACAGTACCAGTGAGCCTCAAGCCAGCTTGTGCAACTTTCTAAATCATTTATTTTTCTTTAGCACAAATGTTTCAGATGAACAACATAGCCTATTGAAGTGGGTTATCGGCATCATAGATGAACTAAAAAAGGAAGATAAGTATATTGGTTTTCTTATACAGACTTTTGATTTTTTATAAGAGAAGTTGTGGAATAAATTAAAAGGGTGGAAAGCACATTTACTATCGCGGGCAGGGTGGAAAAGTATTGCTCAATTCGGTCCTTCAAGCTGTACCTACCTTTGTCATAAGTTGTTTTTTGGTCCCCGAAGATGGTTATTCAGGATATACATTCAATGATGGCTAATTTTTTCTGGTAGCATCATGCTGAACACTGAGCGATACATTAGTGCTCCTAGCCTAAGATAGGTTGGTTGAAGTTAAAAAGAAAGTGAGGTTTCATGACATCGAAGCTTTCAATGCTACTTTGATAGCCACATAATGTTGGCAACTCCTACATAATCTAAATTCTTTTACATCTCTAATTCTGAAGGGTTGCTATTTTCTTGTCACGGAATTGTTATATGGGATGGATATTCTAGGTTTGTCACATGCATGGAAAGCAATATTAGAGGGTTGTTCTATCTTACAGGTTGGTGGTCTATGAAGAATTAGTGACGATAATTCATTAAGCATTTGGGTTGATTGATGGGTGTCTTTTATGCTTTCATTCTTTTTTATTACAGTTCCAACCTTGGATATTAAGCACTAAATTGTCGCTTATTTGTTATTACCAAATGAGGTAGGGCAGAATCTTCTACTTTTTTCTTTATGTTTCACCCTTTGGACATTTTGCATATTATCAAGATTCCTATTTCATCCCATCCAGTTTGTGACATATTCACTTATGGAGGAAAGGCAAAAGGCATTTATATAGTTTGGTCTTGGTATCATAATCAATAAAGCCTTTTACATGAAGGCTGAGGAGCTTTTGTTCCTGAGCAGTCATTCTGGCAGAACTTTTGATGATCAAAACTCTGCAATAAATTATAGAATTTCTGGTGGCAAGCAATTTTTAGCAGTCTCCTACACGAGTTAATTTATGGCACCGACTAGTCATTGATAATCACCTTTGTTTGGTGGCACCAACTAGTCATTAACAATCACCTATGTTTGGTATGTGATACTGCAAATGAATCTACTGAACATATTTTGTTGTTTTGCCCTTTTACATAGGACTTGCTATGTGCCTTCGGTCTTCATGATCTTCAAATAGATATCCCCCACATATGGAATATTTTTTGTATGGTGCACAAGGGGCTCTTATAAAGGGAGATTGGCCTCATTTCCTGGTGGAATCTTTAGTAGAATTGTAGTCAATTCATCTTCAATGGTGGTTGTACCGCTTTGCCAGTTATGACCAGACAGAAGGTGACCTTCTACGACCTACTCCCCTATCCAACCGTCTATGCCCTGTAGTTCGTTGGCTGCCACATCTAGCAGGAACTATCTTGATAAATTTCAACATTGGTTACTTCCACTCTTGTGGTTTGGCTAAACCAGAGTTATTGCCTGGGATTCTTTGTTGTTAGCTTTGTCCACCATGTCTCATGAAATCCTTTTGTAAGTGATATCACATATTTGGAGACTATCAATATGGAGGGGTATTCTTAAGGCTCGTTCATGTGGCCGGGAGAATATTATAATCCAATCTAATTCCCTAGTTGTAATGAATGCCCCTCTCAAGTATAGCAGGCCCATCTCTTTATGCTTATGGAGTAGTTCTAGATGGTAAAATTAATAGATATCTTTTGCTTTTGCTTCTTGGAGCTTTATTCATGTACCTTGAACTGCAAACACGATTGTTCATAATCTTGTATCTTTGTCAAAGGGGGTTATCTAGTTGTATGGAATGGGTAATCCTTTCTTTTTTTGCCTAACTGAAGCTTTTTTGTCAGAATCTTAATGAAGCTTTTCACCATGCTTTTGAAAAAAGGCTAAATCGCACCAAATGTCCCCCAAATGTCCCCAAACTATAACCTGTGTTGCTTATTCATCCTAAAGTTATCAATGGTTACTCATTTGTCCTTAAACTATCATTATTGTTGCATCATTCATCATCTACCAGTCCTACCATTAAAATGTGCCAAATTGAGTAAATGAACTGAACTAGAGGTCTAAATGATGAATTTGATCATGAACATGTAAACTTATGAGTTTTAAGTTTCAGATTTAAAGGTGGTACTCTAAGACTTTCAATTTATTACTTTAGTAAAAGTTGCAGAGGAAAGTAAGGGAAACTGAACCGTACAAATATTCTAAAAATCTTAAAATTTTTTGTTGTCGACAACCACAGACGGTGGCTTCATGTCGGTTGACAGCTAAAAGCTTGAAATTTTCAAATTTCATATTGTTGGATTCTTCTTGATCTCTTATACAATTTCATCAAAGCTCTAAATTTAAATTCTAGCCTATCTCCTTCAAATTCTGAAGAAACTTTGAAACTTAAACACTTTTCCCTTCTGATTCAGAGCAAGTAGTTAAGATTTTGTGTTCAATACTTTTGCAAACTTTGTATAGAACACTAAGAGGAATCAGACAGTATAAACAATTTCGACCATTAATCATCAGCCCAATCATTGTTTGTGGTAGCCAATGACAAAAAATTTCAGATTTTTAAAATATTTTTATGACTCAATTTATCTTACTATCTTCTATAATTTTTACTAAAGTAGCAATTCCAAAATTTATTTCTACAATCTCCAAATCCTCATCGAAACTATGGAAGTGAAAACTTTTGATATTCATGATCAAATTCCTTTTATTGACCTGTAGTTCAGTTCCTTTAATGCCCATTCTAATGGTTAAACTAACTTAGGATGAATGACACAATATTAATGATAGTATTGGGGCAAATTAACAATAATTGGTTATTTAAGGATGAATAAGCAACATGAGTGATAGTTTAGAGGCATTTAGTGTCATTCACCCAAAAACAAGTTGAAAAAAGTGTCATTTTAGTTTGTATATCTCTTTGTGGCAGAGATGACCTCATTAATCGACAAGGCCCCATGTAAGAAGACAAGTCAGCAAAGCAGTTCAAGTTCTTAGCCTTAATGAATAAATGATTGCAAATTCTATTGTGGACATATGTCCACATGGTCCGAATCTTTTCTGGACATAAAAACCCATAAGGATCAAGCCAAACCAAACCCTTTCTAAAACGTCCTTGTTTTTGTGTTTTTGCATTCTAATCCCTAAGTTAAGTTTTTTCCATTTCTTCTTTGTTGTAAGAGTTAGCCAAATTTTGAAAGGTCTTATCCTGTTAGTAATTAAAGATTATTTTTAAGAACTTTCTATGTCATACCCTTACCTCAGTGTTTGACCCAGGCCAAAAATAACAGAAAATGTAAGAAAAATGCATTAAAAACAATGAGGGACTCAAATGAAAATGTGGATAGTGGTATATATGTGTAACCGAGAACTATTGGGTCCAAATTGCACATGAAAGATGGTTTAAGTGCTAATGGTGGAAAACCAAGTTTAAGGGCCCATTTGAACGTTCTTTCGGGTGCTAATCATGGCACTCATAGTTATGGAAAGACTATAGTGAGCCATGAAACTAATGGGAGTATTAGGACTAGAATTAGTCTACTTTTAATGCCATTTGGCACTAACCCGGAATGCATGACTCCACTTAAGCCGAAAACTATTAGTTTCGGTCAAAACTTCATTTTTTCAAGTCAAAGTATGTTCTTGGGTGTTCTTGGCAATTAAGCATCGGGTTTGATGGTCACCAGCATCATTTCCACTGTGTGTAGTGGTGAATGCGGCAGGGACTTCAGGAGGCACAGGCGAGTCCCGAAAGAAGGTGCTCTGTGTGGATAACCTGTAATGGCCGGTAGCATCTTCGTGGGGCAGGCACGGTGAGGCCGAGAAGGACTTTCGGTATGGGAGAGAGCCCGAAAAGGGGATTCCTTAGGAGGACCTGCTTGAAACACTCAGAAAACAGGGGTTAGGAGGTCCCCGGAGTCTTTTTCCGGGGAGGAACGTCCAACGCCCAAGTCAGTGCTTTTAGAGGTGGAGAGGGGGTAGTAAGCACAAGAGACTGTTGCCTACCGTGTTTCCCTGGGGGCTAAAAGGAGAGGATTCAGGGCCGAGAGAAGAGAGAGATACAGCCCATTTTTCCCTTTGTTTTTCCCCCCCTGCCTGAGACCATTCCTCTGATATATATAAAAAGGAGTGAGCCCTTCGGACTATGACACATGTATGGACGAATGTCATCCGTACTTTTAGGCGTGGGGGCCCCTAGCTACCTGCAGGCTCCTCGGGCCACGAGCTGTGACAAGTGTAGCCCTACATGACAGGACGTGGGTGGCGGCGGCGTGTCAGAGTGCATATGAAGGCGGCGCGCAGGGTGTGCGGGCGGAATGTCAGAGACTTTTTGGTGGCTCTTGTCGTGCCTCCGAGGTCTCCTTGGTTGATGTCTCCCTTCGGAGTGAGGGGCATTTTCCCGGAGTCAGACTGGTACTTCAGGGTATTCCCTGGCTCCGAAGTTAGTCCTTCGGGGGACTTTCTCCTGCAGAAGGTAGCTGGTTCTTATCCCCAGAAGCTGGTTCAGTCGCTTTCCCGACGGAGGCGATACGCTAGTTTCCCGAAGTTGGTATTCGACGAGCCGCCGAAATCATGTACCTCAGGTGTCTGACTCCTTTTTTCCCGAGGTCCTTAGGTGTTCGGGGAGATAGCACTTTGGCTATGAGGGTTCTTGCCAAATTGGTGACCATTGATGATTGGATTGAAGAATCAAGCTTGGAATTTATGGTTTTGGCACTAGACGACCTTGCACTTGAGTTGCCAATCTTGGTTTTGAAAGTTCAAGTGTTAACCAAAAGCTCAAGCTAGTAATTGGGTAAGGTTTCATGAATTGTACTTGAATTTGGTAATGATTCCATGTTCAAGTAGATTAATGGCATCTAAGTGATAGTATATTTGAGCTATATGATCTTAGTTTGCTAGATGGGGTATATATGGAACCATAGGGTTTATGTAGTTTCTTGGCTATCTAGTCAATAATGGCAAGTACTAAAGTTCAAGGTAAGTAGGCCAACTTATCTTTGAACTTGGAGCTCTAGTGGATTGGAGATGGAATTGCAAAGCTTGAAGAGCAAAATTATGTGTGTGTACTTGTTAGTGGTTTCGGCCACAAAGGGCATTGTGGTGTGTATGTGTGTTGCGTGCTTGTTTGCTTGGATGTGCTTGCTAACCTTTTTTAGTTGTTGTTACCATGAATTTATATGTCTCGGCTAGCATGTGTATATGTTATTATGCTTGTGTTTTGGTGTTTTCCTTGTCTTTCTTGCAGGTTAAGCAAAGCTAATGGAGGTTAAGCTTTTGGGCTTAACTAAATAAACTTTTTGGAGTTGTAGTGAACCTTACTGAGTTATATACTCATGCCCCTTATTGATTGTGTTTCAGGAAAAGGATTAGAGCTTGAGTGATTGTGGTTGTTAGTTGTTTGAGTGCTAAGTAGTGCTTGGTTTGCCAAGGTATGTGTTGTAACCGAATGCTTGGCTTGTTAAGTACCTAGTGCAAGTCTTATGTTTAATGTATAAACTCACAAGCTTGGGTTTTGCAGGCCATTTCGGTATAAAGTTGTGGGACGAATCTAGAAGGAGCTATGGATGTGTGTTCATGGGCATTAGTGTTTTGGTTTGCTTTCATGACCATGAATTTGGTTATAGGACTTTTCCTTCAAAGCTTGATCTTGTATTGTACCTTTAAGGTACTTCTCAGGTATTATAGGTAATTGGACATGTAATGCATAACTTGTTCTTGTTTTTGGACAATGAATACTCTTGGTATGTTTCCAAGTAGATAGTACTTTTGTGGAGGCTAATTTTGTATATGTATAGCCTCGGTTGAACTATGCACTTTGTGTATATTAGTTGAATGGATGAATGCCAAGTTATGCTTTGATTTATAGGTCTTGGAAGTGTCCTTATTGAGTTAAACCTCTTATGATCTTTTGTTTGGCCGAATGTACATGGACATGAAAAGTGTGTTTTGAAAGCTTGAGATGATATGGGCCTTTTGGTTGTCATGCATTAAAATGCCACACTTGATGAGCACACACCTTAGACACTTAGAGATAAAAGTGTAAAGCCTTGCATTGTGTTGTAAGTAACTTGAAAAGCCTTGCCTTGTGTTGCAAGTAATCTATGGGCCTTGCCTTGTGCTGCAAGTTAAGCATATAGGAATACCTGGTAAGCCTCCTAGGGCATCTCCCAGGCCTCAACCTTAAGAAAATAAGACTTAAGCTACAAGTTGGAAAGTTGGCGGAAATTAAAGTTAACTCATAACACTTAAAAATGCAAGTGTTTAATAACTTTCATGGTAGCTTAGTGAGTGACACTGAGAGTGCACAAGCTGGGGCCTGTGTGGGGTGTGATAGGCTTTGTTTGGTATCAGAGCTTTGGTTTGTAGCTTCTGATTAAGTTGTAGAAATTGCCTAGTCTTGTTCCCACATAGGTTTATATAAAACTTGAACTTATTAAGCATATGTGAATAGATGCATCTTAAGTGCAGGATGAGAACCAGAGGCAAGGAAAGAGAATTCCTTTAATAGAAAGCAAGCAGAGCTACCCATCTTAGAGATGGAATGCATACTTCTGAGCCAGAAAGGCCAACAGAGGCCATAGAGCCTAATTTGGCCAAAGAGCCAAATGCTAGGTTACTTGTACCTAAACCAAGTAGAGGCAGGCAAGACAAAATGGAACAGATGATGGAAACATTACAAGCTACTATGGCATAGCTTGTGGTGGGAATGCAAGCCTTGGCTAAAGTCCAAGCCCAGCCACAGGAAAACCCAAAGCAAGCAAGAGCAAGAAACTTTAAAGGTGAAGGTGGAGAATTAGAAGGCCTGGCAAAGACCCAGTGAATTATGATCAATCAAGAAAGAATGGAGGAAACCAAGAGGAAGATAAGGGTGATGAAGAAAGGAGACATCCAAGGGCTAGGAGGATGAGGTATGAGGTGAGACAAGAGCCCAGAGCTGAAGTGGAAGAGAGTCCAGAAGTATAGGAGCTGGACACTTATACATCTTGAAGGATGACTGAGCCTCATACTGAGATTACAGGCAGAGGAAGGCCATCTAGGGGTAGAACCCGAGACATGGAAGCTAGAGAAGAATGGTCCAGAAGGGGTGGTTTAAAGGAGGGCCAGTTGGAGGGATTCCTGGCACTGAAACCTCCAGTGTTCAAAGGTGGATGTGACCCAGATGAAGTTGCGTTCTGGGTATATCAGGTAAAAAATATCTTTGAGAGGATGGATGTGTCCTCTACTCAGAAAGTTCTTCTAGCCACCTTCAAGCTGGAAGGAAATGTAGAACTATGTTGCAGAGCTGTACAAAGAACCTACCAGAAAAGGAACCAGAGAAGGCCACCTGCAAGGAGGAGGTCCATAGGGTGGGCTGATTCCCTCTAGGTCTTCCAACAACAATATGTGAGTGAGGCCCAGAAAGATGAAAAGCAGGTGGAATTGGACCAGTTGGAGCAAGGAGATCTTAGTGTTATGGAGTATGAGCAGAAATTCAACAGCCTGATCAGATATCCTCCACAATATGATGGGTAAGAGGAGCTCAAGACCAAGAGATTTCTAAGAGGCTTACGGCCTGAGTTGAGATAGATCCTTAGAGCTATAAGAGCCAAAGACTATTATTCAATGATGCAGAGTGCTATTACCCTTGAGCAAGAATTCAAGAAGCAAACCAAGAGTGGTCCTAGAAGTGGAAGTGGATCACAAAAAGGACAACAAAAGAGGGCGAGAGAGGAGGTTGAGCCAAGTGGGGGAAGGAAAGGAAATAAGAAGGAGAAAGGGCCACAACAATATGGTCCTCAGTGCAGCACTTGTGGAAAATTTCATGGCAACAAGCCATGCTTCAAAACTTCCGGTGGATGCCATAAGTGTGGAGCCCCAAATCACTAGGTGAGGGATTGCCTAAAGAGGGGGGATGACAGAAAAATGCTGGGGAGGTTCAACCCTAGAGGACCTGGTGGGCAGATACCCATGCCCCAGCTGAGGACAGATATGCCTAACCCAAGGGGAAGGCAGGCACCAAGGTTGCCTCAGGATCAGAAAAGGTCCAATGCACCCCCTGGTAGGGTGTTTCAGTTGGAAACCACTAAGAAGGTGTAGAAGGCACCAGAGACCGAGGCAGTGGGCAGGGAGACTAGTCAACAGAGGACTAGCAGGAGAGGCCTAAAAGGTACTATTTACCTTAATGGCTAGTTAGTGTTAGCACTATTTGATACTACAACTTTATTGTCTATAATTTCTACTAGCTTGGTTAAGACCATGAATTTAGAAGTAAAGTACATGACAAACATGTATTTGGTTAAAACTGCTGCCAATGAAGTCTTATTTACATATCACATGGTTGAAAATTGTGAAATTCAAATAGACAAGCTGAAACTGAGAGCAGATTTGATAGTGCTAGACACTTATGTCTATGATGTGATATTAGGCATGAACTGGCTAAGTGAACATAAAGTGATTATAGATTGTCATGCTAGACAATTATTGATGCCTGGTTGTGAACCATATGAACTAGATAAATCACTAGAGTTAGCTTTGGACTACCAAATTGAAGTATTGAAATTAGTAACTCTATAAGATGAAAATGAATGCCTGAAACTTAATGACCAGGGAGTGACTAGTGAACTTAGGCAGATAACTATAGTTCAGGATTTTCCAGAAGTCTTCCCTACAGACCTACCTAGATTGCCACCCAAGAGAGAGGTGGAGTTTGAAATTAGACTGGTACCAGGAGCAGCACCAATGTCTACTGCTCCATATAGGATGGCACTACCTGAAATGGTATAATTGAAAAGGCAATTAGATGAGTTGCTTGAGAAAGTGTTCATCAGACCTAGTGTGTCTCATTGGGGAGCACCTGTATTGTTTGTCAAAAAGAAGGATGGAACCCTTAGGCTCTGTATTGACTACAGAAAGCTAAATGCCTTAACCATTAAGAACAAGTACCCCCTCCCAAGAATTGAAGATCTATTTGACTAGTTGAAAGGAGCAAAGGTGTTTTCTAAAATAGATCTAAGGTCTGGTTATTTCCAGTTAAGGATTAAGGAGGAAGACATACCTAAGACTACTTTCAGGACTAGGTATGGACGCTTTGAGTATACAGTAATGCCATTTGGGTTTACAAATGCACCTGCATTTTTCATGGACTTAATGTAGAGGGTGTTCAGAGCACACCTAAACCACTTTGTGGTAGTTTTCATTGATGATATTTTGGTGTACTCAAAAGATGAAGAAACTCATAAAGAACACCTAAAGATAGTGCTTAGCTTGCTCCAAGAACATAAGCTTTATGGGAAGCTGAGCAAATGTAAGTTTTGGACACAAGAAATTGGATTTCTAGGTCATGGGATAAATGATTAAGGGTTGGTTATGGATCCTAAAAAGGTAAGGTCAATCTTGGATTGGAAGCAACCCCAAAATGTGAGGGAAGTTAGAAGTTTCCTAGGGTTAGCTAGCTATTACAGGAGGTTTGTACCAAAATTTTCTGTTGTAGGAGCACCCATGACCTAGTTAACTAGGAAGAACCAAAAATTTTCCTGGGAAAACAAATGTGCGGAAAGCTTCCAAGAGCTTAAAAGGAGGCTGACAATAGCTCCTGTGTTAGTTTTACCAGATCCTGAAAAGGACTATGAGGTGTACACTGATGCATCTCATATAGGGCTAGGCTATGTCCTAATGCAAGAAAAGTAGGCTATTGCTTTTGGGTCAAGACAATTAAGACCACATGAAAAGAAATATCTAGTGCATGACTTGGAACTGGCAGCAGTAGTCTTTGCTCTTAAGCAATGGAGACATTACCTACTGGGTAATAGATTTCAAGTCTATACAAACCACAAAAGTCTTAAGTACCTTTTCACTCAGAAGGACTTGAATATGAGACAGAGGAGGTGGTTGGAATACCTGAAGGATTTTGAGTGCGTGATTGAATACATAACTGGTAAAGCCAATGTAGTGGCAGATGCCATGAGCAGAAATTGTACTAGGGTGCTCAAAGGTGGAGAGGGAAAGCATAAGGCTGAGAGCCTTAGCCTCACTTACTTAGCAAGTCAATGGCTAACTTGGGAACATGAGCAACTCAATGTGCTCACCATTACCCTTGAGTGGAAGGAGCTTATCAAGGAAGCTCAATTTGGTGACAAGAACATGGGACTGGTGTCTAGACAAGGGAAGGGAGAACTTTTTCAAGGATTCTCCTATAAGCAAGGGTTGTTTTACTTCCAGAATAGATTGTATGTGCCTGAAAAGGACAATCTGAGATTCCAGATTCTGGAAAAAGCACACTCTAGTAAGCTGAGTATGGATCCTGGAGCCACAAAGATGTACCATGCTCTTAAAGCTTCCTTTTGGTGGCCATATATGAAACAAGACATTAGTACCCATGTAGCTAAATGTGAAGTGTGCCAACAAGTGAAGGTTGAGCACCAGAAACCAAAAGGGAAGCTTCAAAGCTTACCTATACCTGAGAGAAAGTAGGGATCCATATCTATGCACTTTGTAGTGGGAGTGCCAGTGACAAAAAGGAAGCATAATTCTAGTTGGGTCATTATAGATAGATTGACCAAGGTAGCCCATTTTCTTCCTATGAATCTCATTGACTCTTTAGATAAACTTGCCCAACTCTACATAAGGAAGATAATGAGACTTCATGGAGTACCTGATGATATTGTATCAAATAGGGATCCTAGGTTTGTCTCTAGGTTTTGGAAATCCCTACATCAAGCACTAGGGACTAAACTCAAGTTTAGTTCAGCATACCATCCACAGTCTGATGGACAAATAGAAAGAACAATCCAAATTCTGGAGGATATGTTGAGATGTTGTGTCATTGATTTCCAGGGAGAATGGGATGTGCATCTCCCATTAGTGGAGTTCCCTTATAACAATGGTTATCATTTAGTGATTGGAATGGCCCCGTATGAAGCCTTATATGGTAGGAGGTGTATAACACCTCATTGGTGGCATCAACTAGAGGATAAATTGGAATTGGGACTAAATATTATTAAAGAGACCACAGAAAAGATAAGACTGATTCAACCAAGAATCAAGGCTACAAATGATAGGCAGCAGTCTTATGCCAACTTGAAAAATAGGAGAGACCTGGAATTCCAGGAAGGGGACTGGGTATGGCTTAAAGTTTCTCCTATGAAAGGAGTGATAAGATTTGGAAAAAATGGGAAACTAGCACCCAGATATATAGGGCCATACCAAGTGTTGGCCAAGGTTGGAAATGTGGCATACTAGTTAGATTTGCCACCAGAACTTGGTAATATACATGATGTGTTTCATGTAAGCATACTCAAGAAGTATGTTCCAAGTTCCAAATAGATAGAAGTACCTGCAAGTGTACCTATAGCCCCAAACCTTTCTTATGAAGAGGTGCCAATTCAGTTCCTAGCCAAAGATACTACGAAGTTGATAAGCAGGTGGATTTTTATGATCAAGGTTCAGTGGAGTAACCATACTCTTGAAGAGACAACCTGGGAAGTGGAACAGGAAATTGCCAAAAGTTACCCTCAATTGTATTCTAGACTTGTGAAGAATTTGGAGAAGCAAATTCTTTAAGGAGGGAAGAGTTGTCAGACCCTTACCTTAATGTTTGGCCTAGGCCAAAAATGAGAGAAAATGTAAGAAAAATACATTAAAAATAATGAGGGACTCAAATGAAAATGTGGATAGTGGTATATATGTGCCCATTTGAATGTTCTTTCGGGGGCTAATCATGGCACTAATAGTTATGGAAGGACTATAATGAGCCATGCAACTAATGGGAGTATTAGGACTAGAATTAGTCCACTTTTAATGCCATTTGGCACTAACCCAGAATGCATGACTCCACTTAAGCCAAAAAACCATTAGTTTCAGTCAAAACTTCATGTTTTCAAGTCAAAGTCTACTTCTGGCGATTAAGCATCGGGTTCTTGCCAAATTGGGGACCATTGATGATTGGATTGAAGAATCAAGCTTGGAATTGATGGTTTCAGCACTAAGCGACCTTGCACTTGAGTTGCCAAGCTTGGTTTTGAAAGTTCAAGTGTTAATGGAGAGCTCAAGCTTGTAATTGGGCAAGGTTTCATGAATTCTACTTAATTTTGGTAATGATTCCATGTTCAAGTAGATTAATGGCATCTAAGTGATAGTATATTTAAGCTAAATGATCTTAGTATGCTAGATGAGGTATATATGGAACCTTTAGGTTTATGTGGTTTCTTGGCTAGCTAGTCAATAATGGTAAGCACTAAAGTACAAGGTAAGTAGGCCAACTTATCTTTGAACTTGGAGCTCTAGTGGATTGGAGATGGAATTGCAAAGCTTGAAGAGCAAAATTATGTGTGTGTACTTGCTAGTGGTTTCAGCCGAGAAGGGCATTATGGTATGTGTGTGTGTTGTGTGCTTGTTTGCTTGGATTTGCTTGCTAACTTTTGTAGTTGTTGTTACCATGAATTTATATGTCTCGGCTAGCATGTGTATATCTTATTATGCTTATGTTTTGGTGTTTTCCTTGTCTTTCTTGCAAGTTAAGCAAAGCTAATGAAGGTTAAGCTTTCAGGCTTAACTAAATAACCTCTTTGGAGTTGTAGTGAACCTTATTGAGTTATATACTCATGCCTCTTATTGATTGTGTTTCAAGAAAATGATTAGAGCATGAATGATTGTGGTTCTTAGTTGCTTGAGTGATAAGTAGTGCTCGGTTTGCCAAGGTATGTGTTGTAGCCGAATGCTTGGCTCGTTAAGTACCTAGTGCAAGTCTTATGTTTAATGTATAAACTCATGAGCTTGAGTTTTGCAGGACATTTCGGTATAAAGTTGTGGGACGAGTCTAGGAGGAGATGCGGATGTGTGTTCATGAGCATTAGTGTTTTGGTTTGCTTTCATGACCATGAATTTGGTTATAGGACTTTTCATTCAAAGCTTGATCTTGTATTGTACCTTTAAGGTACTTCTCGGGTATTATAGGTAATTGGACATGTAATGCATAACTTGTGCTTGTTTTTGGACAATGAGTACTCTTGGTATGTTGCCAAGTAGATAGTACTTTTGTGGAGGCTACTTTTGTGTATGTATAGCCTCGGTTGAACTATGTACTTTGTGTATATTAGTTGAATGGATGAATGCCAAGTTATGCTTTGATTTATAGGTCTTGGAAGTGTCCTTATTGGGTTAAACCTCTTGTGATCTTTTGTTTGGCCGAATGTACTTGGACATGAAAAATGTGTTTTCAAAACTTAAGATGATATGGGCCTCTTGGTTGTCATGCATTAAAATGCCACACTTGATGAGCACACACCTTAGACACTTAAAGATAAATGTGTAATGCCTTGTCTTGTGTTGCAAGTAATCTATGGTCCTTGCCTTGTGCTGCAAGTTAAGTACATAGGACTACTTGGTAAGCCTCCTGGGGCACCTCCCAGGCCTCAACCTTAAGAAAATAGGACTTAAGCTACAAGTTGGAAAGTTGGCCGAAATTAAAGTTAACTCATAACACTTAAAAATGCAAGCATTTAATAACTTTCATTGTAGCTTGGTGAGTGGCACTGAGAGTGCATAGGCTGGGGCCTGTGTGGGGTGTGACATTCTAAACTTGCACCTAAGTCGCATATCGACCGTAGGACCTGTTGTTGTAGTGAATAGAGCAATAAGGTCGAGTAAAACATTGGTAGATAGCTAATAAAGATCTTATCACTAATCAATAGTTACTAATGGACAAAATCGTTAGAACTTTGTCTTGGTCTATTTCAAAGAGAGAAGAAGAAGAAGAAATTATGGGGAATAGAAAAATTAAAAATTCTGAGGCTATTTGAATCAGAGATGATGAGAAAAAATTAGGAAATTGGAATATTCTTAAGATTGATAAATGGGGTGTTTATCAGAAAGGAACTTTTGATCTTAGAATAGCTTATGCTTTCGGGTATAATACTCGACCCTACCCACCCCAACACGGAGAGTGTTTGAGTGAATAAATCCTACCTGTTTTCGGTTGCGGGGAAAGTTTACGTAGAGTTTTTATATTGTATGTAAGGTTTGGGGATCACTCTACCCTCTCAAAACTCGGCTCGTTGACATCCTTAGCTCATAGTACAACATGAAGTACAATTAATACAAACAAGTGAACCTGATGTGGTAAATACTTTACTGTGTACTATCTATTCTCATTTTGTTAATGATGCAAGAGTAAAGAAAGTAGAAATGGATAACTACTATTAAATCTAAGGTACATAACTTTTTTAGATTTAGAATGGTATAAAGATACTTTCCTTATAAGAGTTTATGAAAGAGATGATCATAGATCTTCCATCTAGAAAGAAAAGTTTATACAAGGACTGCCAAAACATTTTGGTTAGTTAGTTATAGATCATATTAAAGAGAAAAATTAAGGTCATCCCAGCCTACAAAATTATACTTATGGACAAATCTTAGCTGAAATTAAAGAAGTTAGTCTCAAGATGTGCCATGAAATAAAATGGCAAAAACATGTCAAAAGAGAAAGACTAGCGGGAAGAAAAGAAATGGGAAAATTTTGTTCTTAATTTGGTTATGATATTCCAAGGCCATATTTTGACTATAAACCTAGAAAACAAAAGAAACTTAGATCCTTTAGAAAATATAGAAGAAGAAGATTTGAAAAACTAAAAGAAAAACCTAAACCACCTAAAAGGTTTAAGAAAATAAAATTTGGAAAAGATCAAAAAGTTTGCTAGAAATTTGAAAAACTAAGACACTTTGCAAATAAGTGCAGGACAAGACAAAAAAGAAACTCTTTTGAGATTAAGCCTAAAGAAGAGCAAAAAGGAATGACTTCTGGAGAAAGTTCTGAATAAGTAAATATCATTGGACTTACGAATAAGTTAAGAACTAAGTCACAATGTTGTGGTTCCAAATGTGATTGTGATTCATGTCAATTAGAAAATACATTTAATAATCTACAGTTAAATATGATTCAGGTTAATGCCATCACTGGAGAAAATGAAATAATCTTAGAATTTGCTAAACAAATTGGTGAAATGGAATTAAGAAAAGAAATTCTATTTAGATATCTTGATAAAGTTGGTAAGTAGGAACACCAATCAGATCAAGGTAGAATAAATTTAAAGGAAAAGGTTGACATACAATGATTGATTAAGCCTCTAGTTTATAGTCTCAATGAAATTCTTAAAAGGATAGATGAGGCAAAAAAAATTCATAAAGAGCCAATAGCAGCAGAATTAAAAGGAGAAATTTTAGAAATAAAAGTAAAAATAAAATATTTTAGAAATAGAATTGAGATTTTAGAACTTTAAAATTTTGAAAGATATTCTCAAAATATTCCAGAACATGAATTAGTTACAAAACATATGGAAGAATTCAACTTTAAAATAAAGCAGAAAAAAGAGGTAAAAATGTTTCAAAAACAAGCCAAGGAAATAGAGAAATAAATCTTTCTCAAGAAAAACCACTGCAGATTAATGAAGTTTATTCTATGTCAAATTAAATATTTACTTGTAAAATGGCTTTGTTAATTGAAAATCAATTCAGTTTAACAGTAGTAGTCTTAATAGACTTAAAAGCTAGTAGAAATTGCATCAAAGAATGTGTTATTCCTTATCAGTATCTTGATAAATCTTTTGGATCAAATACTATTGCTAATAAGGAAACCTTGCCAATAAGATTTTAGCTGACAAATGTTGATGTTTATAATGAAGATATTTGTATTAGAAAATATTTTATAGTCTTAAACATGAATTACGAGATAATCTTAGGAACTTCATTTCTAGCTGCAATTATGTCTCTTCAGGTAAGTATGAATAGGATTTCTACTAGAAATTTTGTGAAGAAGATTACTTTTGAATTTGCTGAACCTCCAAGAAGGTCGTGGCTAGAAGAACTTACTACAGATTTAGAAAGAGAAGAAAATGTCTTGATGTGTCTACAAAAAGAAGTAAAACACAAAAGTGATGAAGAAAAATTGGAAAATCTAGAATTAAAATCTTCACCATGGAGTTGCTCTGTTTTTTATGTGATTAAAAATTTAGAAATTGAAAGAGGAGTACTAAGATTAGCGATAAACTAGCTTACATACCAGGTATTGTCACAAGATTTTAAGTTATATTGAGTACCTCAAAATAATATATATATTTAAATATAATACAAATATTATTAAAAAATTACTATCATTAAAATTACAATATGAAACAATTTTGCCCCCCAAAATCAATATATAAGGTTTTATTGATCTGTAGCATAGCACAAAAAGTTGTGATCTTACATGTTCTATAATCTAAAGATAAAAATTTTATGCATAACGAGATGGTACAAAGAAAGGAGTTAAATGGAGAAATTCTAGGTTTGGTAATCTATACTCAATTTTGCTTCCTATATCTTAGGCAATAAAGAACGATGTATGGGCATGCACTTGCTTTGAGTGCCTATTTATTTTCTATTAGTATTTTATAGATGGGAAATGTACCAAAAAACTTACTGTAGTTAGGAGTCTAGACTGATTTGGTCACTATTGTTTTGAGTGGTTTCAATTGCATCACTAAAGTCATAGTTTCGGCCCAAATGAGTTACTAATGTAACAATTTGATACCAAATATGCCACTAAAAAATGAACGGTAAATGTTGGAAGTTGTTAGGTTTGAAATCTTGGGGTACTAATGTAACTTTAACAAATTTTAGGAATTTTGTGTAATTTACCATTTTCATTTAATTTATGTGTAAGTCACTACATCGATCATTGCTAAATCTGCCATAGGTGACGGAGGTGATGTTATAGAAGGTAGTATTGGATATAACTATTTACAAACAAAAAAAAACTATGATATCTGGAAGTAGTTAATAAGAAACACATCAATATTAGATGAATGAGTTTCACTTGATCGAGATTCGGGTTATCTGCAGTATTAAATTTTGATAACTAATTTGAACATCATTTCTTGAGGGACCAGTGGTAGATCCGGTGAAGGATAGAGGTGATTGGCGCACAAAAAAAAAAAAGAAAATGATAAATTATACATAGTTCCTGAAGTTTGTTAAAAGTTACTTAAGTATCCCAAAATTTTGAAACCAACAACTTCTCACGTTTCTTGTTAGATTTTTAACGGCTAGTGACATATTCAGTACCAAACGGTACCATTAATAATCAATTTTTATCCAAATAATGAATTTAGTGATGCAATTGGAATCACTCAAAACTATAGTGACCAAATCGGTCTAGGCCCGTAACTATGGTAAGTTTTTTTGTACTTTTCCCTTTATAGATTCATCATGAATCAAAACATGGTTATGAATCTTATGTGTCTTGAACTTTTATTGAATGCAGTTAATATCAATTTTATAACATTTTTTGATTTTTTTTATGATCACCTATTAAAGGGAGATATTTTCTCATTTTTTGTTATAGCTATTGTAGCTGCTAAAGCAGCCATTGGATTGGCTATTTTTTCATCAACTTATCGTAACAGAAAATCAATGCATATCAATCAATTGACTTTATTGAATAAGTAGGAATAATATTCAAAATTAGAATAACCACCACTTTAAATTAGCTTGTAGAATATGGTAGAATCTAGATTATATTTATGAAAACATCCTAACATGTTGTTGCACAAAAGCACTTTTCACATTTAACTACCAGGCTATCAAATACAACATGGAAGGGGAAAAAAATACCTTAGATCTATATTAGCTAAAATTATTACTTCATTCAATATTTTTTCACATTTTTTAAATCAAGAGAAAGCAGCATCTAGTGTCCACAAAGAATTCATTTTCTATAAGATAAAGCTAATAGCCTTGAACTTTTTTTCAAGAATCTAATTAAATGAGTTGATCCAATTAGTTCCACTAACAGAAGCTGGATGAACGTAGTAATGCCTAAGGCTGCACGCATGCGTGTGAGTGCACACGAACACACAGAAAATTGTCAAAACTTGAATGAAGTTAAAGGATAGAAAGAAAGTTAATATTGTGATGCTTAGAGATGAAGAGATAAGAATTAATACTAGAAATTTTGCAACAATTTTCAATACACTAGGATGTCTTTTTTGTTGGTTCAGAGTTAAGAAATTATCATCCTCAATGAATATTGTTCATGAAAATTCAAGCTTATTGATTGAATCTGATCAAATGTAAAATCATATATTTGTAAACTTAAATATGAAAAGTCCCACAAAAAGTGTAAAATAACAATAAGTTAGTATACAATTGAAAAATCAGTAATCACAAATGATGAAGAAAGTCCATATGAGTTAACATAAACAATAATCAAACAAAGGAACATTTCAAGTCCCAAAATCTGAACCTAACCACCTAAAATAATCAAATAAACACCTCAGTGCCAAACAACTTTAGAAATACACTAAAAATAATTTACTGAGAATGGCCTAAATGAATGTTTCCAAAATTTGGAGACCCAATGCATTAACGTAGAACATTCAGGGACCATATTTTTAGTTTAATCCTATTTCCATATGATTCGAAATTTTACTTATAATGACCTAAATATAAACTCTCGTACATCTTAGATTAGATAGTTGTAAATATATATCATTAATCTTGGATTAGATTTGTTTATTAAGGTTGATTAATTAGGTTTTTTTCCTTATGAACTTACTGATTTAAAGTTGAGCTATAGCTCATCATGGTAATGTGTAATTACCTTTTTTTTTTCCCTTAATGTCAATCCGTTTCATACAAAAATTAGGGAAAATTGAGATTATTAACATGAGGAGTGTTAGGGGCAACTGCTTTAACAGTTGCTCCAATAGTCTCCTCTTAGTTTTTTGACATATGGCATTTTTATTTAAGCAAAAAAAAGCAACTTGATAAATCGTTTAACTCAATTTTTTTTATACCACTTTCCCAATCAAACTGTTTTTATCTCTTACCCCATTTCCAGTTACTAGCTCGCCGCACGTACCGCCACACCAGCTCCGAAATTCTGCATCTAGCGATCGCCTTCCATCTTCCCCCACCTGTTGACCCTCCATCTCAGCCCACGACTGGTCCGTCAAAGCTCTGCTCCTCGTTGCGTCTTTCGTCTGTTAAATCGAAGCCTATTTTTCAACTAGCTTGCAGAGGTGAGAGAACCACGGTAAATTCTTTCATTTCCGTCAAGCTTCTGAATCTCCTACCTGCAATCATAGTGTTGGTTCTGCTTTGGTTTTGATTTGCCCATGTTCTGTTTTTGTTTCTGTTTTTTGCATGCATTCCTCCAAATTGACAACCCATAGCGTCTCCGGCGGACCTTCGGCCACTGGCTTGACTGCCATTGGTGAGATATCAGCTACACCGAAGCTTTCCTCAGGGTCAGCCTCTTCCCGTAGCTCACATCGCGATTTGCGCTGTTTCCCGAATGCTATTTCTAATTCTAACTCCAAATTGGCAAATCCAAAATATGACTCCATCTTTTATCCACATTTCACTTGAGTCCCAACATTGTTATTTCACTAACTAGGCCACTGAAAAATTTCATGTTATTTTCCTTAGTTATTTCCATGTTTCTAGTAATTATTTGTTGTTAAAATATCTTGCACATTTGGATGATTTATTTTTTTCATTTGGTTTAGTTCTTTCTTTCTATGTACTCCCCCCCTACAAGTTTACATGTTTTAATCCAATTTTATTGCTTGATTTTTTTTTCATTTTTTCTTTCATTTTTTTTTTCTTTAGATGCATAGGTGTTTTCTCATTATTTGATTTTGTAGCAAAAAAATGATTCAAGGATATCTTGAAATGCCACTTTATGTTTTGTGTACTCTTTTTTTGTTTATAAAGCTTATCAAAAATTTGCAGCACTCCTTTGCCATGAAGAATAAGAACGGTACCTAAACTCCCAGACGAAGCGCCCCTTTAGCACTCCTCAAATAGTATTAATTTATTATTAATATTGTATTAGATAGGATTGATACCTGTTTTACCTAGTTAAAGTTTTATATGTTAAAATTAGTGCCACATGTCAAAAAATTAAGAGGAGACTATTGGAGGAACTGTCAAAGCAGTTGCCCCTAACACTCCTCTACTAACATTAATTACAATTGTCGGAAATATATTATTAGTCTCGAATTAGATTTTGTTTAATTAGGTTATTTAATTAGATACTTTTTTTCCTTTTCTAAAATTACTAGTTCAGGGGTAGTTGTTCGTGAAAATGTGTAATTACTTGTTTTTTTATTAATGTCAATTGCTTTGGTACCAAAATTAAGAAAAATTCAGATTACCACCATTAATTATAATAGTTGACAATATGTTATCATTTTATGATGATAAGCCTACATTATCCAAGATTTATGATTCAACTTGATTACCTTAATTGCTTTTCACTCAAGTTATATTGTAAAATAGGATGTGATTTTGATTAATTAGGTTGCTTAATTAGGAATAAATTTTTTTATTCAAAATTTTGTTTGAATTTGGTGCTTACGAAAATTAGGTTCTAAATTATTATGCCATTAACTTTGGAATAGTGAATTATTTCCCTTTTTGAAGTTTTTTATGCTAGGCCAAGAATTGCTTATATTGGCAGTATTTACCTGATTTTTTTCCCCTAATTGTGAATAAGTTTGTTACGAAAATTATGGAAATTTTATTGTAGCACTGTCAATGTATGGTTGAGCATATACTTAGATTAAACTAAATGGTACATCTAATGACTAATAATCAACTTAATTAAGAGATATGATCATATGTATATTGATTAATTAGTTTCTAGTTAAAATTTTAATTACCAGTTGTTTCATGTTTTCCTCATAGCTAATCATGATAAAGTGAAATTGATATGATTAGCCTCAACTCACCAAAATTTGGTATAGTATGCCCTAATTAATCATAGATTACTAATTTTAGTCATCTTTCAATGAAAATGATTAGTGTACTATATTAAAATTAGGAAGATAATTCTTTCCCTCCAAAAGTGAAAAAGAAACATGCTTTTTTTGCTACACATACAGTAACACAGGTAGTGTCAAATCCTCCAGTGGACAATTGAACCAAAATTAATCAGCAACTCGTCTTCTAGACACAACTAGTACCACGCACTTGTTCCTGTCGCCCTTAAAGGCTTGACCTCCATCCTGGATCTGAATTGAACCCCTAAATTCATTGACCAAACAAAAATCTAAAATACAGGAAATAGCAACTAGATACACTTCACTCTTTGTTGAGTAAATGTACAATGTATGGTTTTCTATTGGATTTATCACCTTATATAGAGGTTGGCCTCCCCTATCTAATGCAATATTTGTGTAATTCATTAACTCAAATTTATTGATTGTGTAATTAATTCAATTGTATTGAAGTATACATGGACAAATTAGCAACTTAAATCATGTTAATAAAGGATTTCCTTATCAAGTCTTGAAAGTTAACTTTAAATGCAATATTCTCCCACTTAATTGAAGGCTAAGTTCGGTGAAGGACATTATTGGCAAATAATTGTAAAAAATACTAACTTTATTACCTTATTTGTCAAATTTGCCACATGTCAACACCATGTTGTGTCTGTTAAGTGAAAAGACTTTTTACTCCTTAAGCCTCTTAGTAAATTTCTCAAATGGATTAGGCATCCAATACCAAACATGAAATATTTGTTACCTAAACTTCATAATGTTATTGTGTTCTCTAAATTTGATATAAAGTTACGATACTGGCAAAGTCAACTGCTAAAGAAGATAAATATAAAACAAAATCTAATGTACCCTTCGCTCATTATAAATGGAATGTCATGCCTTTTGGGTTGAAGAATGCTCCATCAAAATTGCAAAAAATCATGAATGAAATTTTTAATCCTTATAATTCTTTTACTATTATTTACATTAAAGATGTTCTTGTGTTCTCTCAATCAATTGATCAACATTGGAAACACTTGAACAAATTTATAAAAAAAAAGTAGAAGATATAGGACTTGTAGTATTAGAAAAAAAGATAGAATTGCTCCGAAAAAAAATTATATTTTTGGGCCATATAATTCATAAAGCAACAATCAAACTTATTGACAAATTAATAAGTTTTTCTGATAAGTTTCTTGATTAGATTAAGGACAAAAAGCAACTTCAAAGATTTTTAGGAAGTGTAAATTATGTTGCAGACTTCTATAAAGATCTTACTAAAGACTGTAAACCTCTTTTTGACAAGTTAACAAAAATCCTCTAGATTGGGGTGAAGAACAAACTAAAGCTGTTCAATTGGTAAAAGAAAAACAATAGAAATTTCTTGTGTTAATATTCTTTATCCAAAAGCCTTTAAGATGTCGAGACAAATGCTAATGATATTGGCTATAATAGAATACCAAAACAAAAAATTGATGAAAAAGAATAACTAGTTAGATTCACTTCAGGAGCTTGGAATCAAGCTCAAAAAAATTATGTCACCATTAAAAAAAATTTTATTAATTGTCCTTTGTGTTACAAAATTTGAGGAATATCTCCTCAATAAGAAATTTTTAATTAGAGTTCATTGCAAAGCACTTAAAGATGTTTTGTTTAAAGATGTTAAAAATTTGGGTTCTAAGCAAATTTTTGCTCTATGACAAGTTATCTTATCTGTTTTTTTATTTTGGTATTAAGTATATTGCAAGAGAAACAAATTCTTTGCCTAGGTTTCGTGATCAGAGAATTTGTGCAGAGGAGAAAAGATGGACAAGAACTTGAACCAGAAAAACAAAATCATTCACCGCTAAGAAATCAAATAAGACATAACGAAAATGGACATGGTGTCATACACCAACCTGGGAAATAAAAGCCTAAAGACAAATGCATAAATAACTAGAGCAATCTTAGCTCAGCATCATATACATCTAGAAAATCCTGAAGGAGTACCCTCCCAAGAATCTAAAAGAAGAAAATTAATGAAAGTTCCCCCAAGAAAAGAGACTTCTGGAATAGTAATATTGAATCATTGCCTTCTTAAGAAAAAAAGAATTATAGGAATTACTAGAGTAATTCCCAAGAAAATCGTCAAAAGAATAATCTACCAAGGCTTCGAAAGACTCAAGAAATTTCCATGTACAATCTAGGTATGCCAACAGTATATCAAGAAATTGATAGGAAATGTCTCATTTCCTTAGAACATAAATACATAAAATATCTTTTAGACATAGAATTGGCACAAAAATATTGGCCAAATCACTAGAATCCTCAATGGCAATTTCAACCACCCAAGAATCTTTTATTCTTTGAACTAATCTTGAAGGAGACAGGTTATACTAAAATAGAACATAAACCAAGAAGAACAAAGATCATAAAAAACCCTAAATCTGGTGATGAAGAAGCTTCTTCAGAAAAAATATATCTCAAAAGTTGGAATTTCCTAATTAAAATTCTAAAAGTTTGGACATTTGAAGAATGGAAAATTCCCTTTGGAAGAAGAAAACTTTTAACTCAAGGTAAGAATGATAATATGTTGTTCTTATACAGATATTATGATAAAGCTTGGGATGAAGTTTTTCACATCTAGAATAGAGATTATCAACATTCATGGATGATTTTTTTCAAAACAAAAAAAAATGTTGAAATTTAGTTAGTAAGAGTGATTGCTAAATTTGATAGATGCATTATAATGTACTTGTTTTACTACTTGTTGGTATGGTCACACTATATGTTGGTGCTGCCACACCAACTCACATCACCACTTTTAACATTAACTAGAGATAGTTAATTGGTTAAGATGTTGTGGCATATGTGTATGACACATCATCACCTTAGAGCCAATAGGAAGATGCCATGTGGTGATTATGTGACGTGTAAATGTACGCCTTGATGCATGGGATAATTGCTTAATAACCACCCTATAACAACACATATTATGAAAGGATATGAACTTTAGATGAAAGGATATATCCATCTCAACGTATATGACCTTTGGGGAGGTAGTTATGCATCTTAACTATCTTGATTAGTGAAATAACATAACTTTTAGTGGAGGGTCATGTTCTTAGGTGAATTTACCAAACATAACTTTTAGTGGAAGGTCACGTTCTTAGGCAAATTTAACAACCTTTTTGAGGTAGTTATAGCCTTGATTTAAGGAGAGATAACTCTTACAAGAGTTATGACTCTATGGTCAAACCAACACATCTATTCTAAGGGCGGTTATGGCCTTATTTTAAGGGAAGAAGTTATGGGTGGATAAGGATATCTCTTGGCAAACTAGTAAAACCTTTGAATGAAGAGTGGTGACTCTTTTATATAGGGTTATGGCCCTCCATAAGTACTAACTCACCCTTATAAATAGAGGGCAGTGGAATTGTGCAAATATGGCCAACGAGCATAACTTCTCGAGGTTCTACTTATGTTATTTTGCCCCACTCACTTCTCTATCACCATCAAGAGAATTCTAGTCGAGTATTGGGTTTGAACCATGTATTCAGTTACTTGTTTTTAAGTTAATTAAATATATGATCTTTGATGTTCGCAACAAGTCTCCGCAATATGTTCAAAGAGGCATTTTTCATCAAGGAGATTATCACTTAGTACTTTAGTGTTAACCATCTACACCTTAATCTTTGAATTTATTTTATATCCTATAAATTAAAGTGCTCATTAGTTGTGCACTGAATTTCCTTCATTGCTATCAGAGCCAGAATCTGTATGCATGCTCCCTTAGACAACCATAGGTTGTTCAAAATTTTTTTTGCATGCTAATAGGTAAAGTGATCAAGTAAGTTGGGCCCAAGAGCTTGGTGAACAATAGATTAAAGACCTAAGTGCAAAGACAACATAAAAATCCCTAGGATGCCCTCCTGGGGAAAACCCTTTAACGCTTAAGTTAGCTTTCTAGTAATGAGTAGTAGGAAGAAAGAGAAGGGTGTTCAAACCCCTTACCTCGGGATTATTGAGAGGTTTATATAGAAAAGGTGTGATCCGAGAAATTCATCTTTGGGATACAAATCCTATACTTGGGCCCCAAAAAATAGCTTGGTCTATAAATTTTTGAATTTAGGTGACTAGGCCTGTTCCCTACCAATAGGTCTCCTTTTTGTGCTGAGAGCCCCACATTCCCATGTGTGTCATTGTGCTTCTTTCGTAAAAGAGGCGCAAACCCTCTTTTCCCTTGCTATTTTAATGGTATATCCAGGCAACGTTATTTAAAATGAGGGTACAATCCCCCTTCCTCTATTTACTTCCTTGGGAAGTTGGGCAAACATCGTAATTTTGATTTTCTTCCCCATTGCTCATATGTGGTTATAACACGTGTCAGACATGTTAGTTCAAGGGAAGCCGAGGTGACGTTCATTAAATGTTCTTCAAGGAAGTGATCAGGCGTGGCCATCTTGGTAGTTGTTAGTGGCCATGCATTTTTCAGTGATTGGCCCATCATTGGTAGTGGCGGTTTTTTAGGGGAAACCCAAAGGTCATAGGTTTACCTATATATGTGGTGTGAGCGTTTTTGTCTTTCCATTTCACTATTTAGCCTATCTTGTTGTTTTTACTATGATTTCTTGTTTCTTTTAGCACCGAAGTTCTTTGGAGATTTTTCCTTCAAAGTTCATCTTCTTTTTGCCGTGTTCATCTTTCTTTATCTCATTCAAGTACTAGGTTTTTGTCCCTATTTCTATCCATGTTTTCATTTTCCTAGGTTCTAGGATTTTCTGTGTTCTTCCAGGTTCTCGTCTTTCCACCGCCCCATTATGTTTGGTAGTAGCCTTGACGTGTTCCTGCTTGTTTTTCTAGATAGCTTATTTAAAATTTTCATGCAAGGCTACCACCAACGACTGTGATTCTTCTAAGGTGCCATTTTTCTCAAACATTAGGGCGATGGATAGTATTATGACTCAGCACAATGAAGGCTCATTAGTGATGCATCTTGCTAGATATTTTGGCTGAACAGTGTTGTCACCGCCCTCTCCCATGAGAAGGCTTTTGAGGATGAGGATGCTTAAAAGGGAAGCAAGAGAAAAGATGTGATTTTTTTTTTATGGATCAGCTTTAGGTAGGGCTCCGCTTTCCCCTACATCCTTTGGTAGGGTAGATTTGTGAGCACTACCATATTCTACCTTCGCAATTGAAGCCAAACTTATCTGCCTACATCAACAACTTCATTATTTACTATAAGCTGGCATGAAGAAAGATGTCTGCTTCTTCTATATCA
The DNA here is from genome assembly GCA_005392925.1 of Aquilaria sinensis. Classification (NCBI taxonomy): domain Eukaryota; kingdom Viridiplantae; phylum Streptophyta; class Magnoliopsida; order Malvales; family Thymelaeaceae; genus Aquilaria; species Aquilaria sinensis. The sequence goes on along the minus strand of SMDT01000653.1, from coordinate 1,004,802 downwards.
CCCCCATCAACTGAGGTAGGAACAAATCCTTTGTGTTCGTGTCCTGCAAGAATTCGTGGTCGGGGTGAAATGAGCGATTCTTCTTTAAATTGAGGAAAAAGTTGTAAGGGTTCCCTTGTAAGTTTGTGGACACTCCCAGCATGCACTGGTTGGGATGGTGCCTATATACGAGGGCTCAGAGGGCTATGGCTTACTCCTTAAGCTAGTCACCTGGCTAGAGAAAGTGGTGGGGAACAACAATTTTTTGGAGTTGTTCCCTATCCATTACACAGATATGGATGAGACCACCCTTAGGTGGGCAAGGATTAGCAAGGCCTATTGGTTGTATCCGAGAGTAAGGCTTGTAATTGGGAGGAGGGACAGGAAGGAAGCCTAATTAAAGCCTATGAGGGTTGCCGTTAGGGCCTAGTGGGGCCTTCTGCCAAGGATTGTGTACCAACCATTACATTTATTTTGCTTTTTTGTGCATGGTTATGGCATCTAACAAAGTTTTTCTTTTTGTAGAGATGAGCAGCCATGCCAAGGAGTTTTTCAAGAGACATAGGGGTGTTGTTGATGCCTTAGCGAATGCTCGTAAGGCCAACTGACTCCTTGCCAGTGTGGCGCATGCTGTGGGGGCCCCGTCATCCAGGCCGCCATTTGAAGTAGTGGAACCTCCCGAGTCTCCATGGAGGCCCAGCTGGTATGCAAGAGGATGAGGCCTACTGGCCCCCTAGAGATCATGCCTCCCATGACGGAGGCAATGGTAGGGCATCATTTGAGTAGTTTTTCCATGCTGACTTTATAGACTTAGGATTATTTCGTGTTGATTGCGGGTGTTTCCATCTAGCAGCTTCAGAGAAGCACATGTGGCCATATGAGAATCCTCCTATCAAGACCTAGTGGCTTCTTAAAAGCAGAAGACAGTCATAAGGCCTTTGAAAGATGCACCTTCTACCTTGCGTCCTCCCCCCACTCGGGTACCACTTGAGGGGGCTACTTGAACTGAAGATGGATGAGCACTTCCAGAAGCATAACTTGATCCTTAAGCAGATAAAGAGGATTGCGCTTGACTAGGTCTTTGACCCCTTGTCGGTAATGGGGGTTTATGAATCAATCCTTGAGGATTGGTCTGACATTTGCCATCACATCCTAGATGGGTTAAGCACCCCCAAGGATTGATAATTTCTAACCCATCCCCCTCAGCTGGAAAGGACCCAACTGATGAGCATGGGCTATAGCCTTCTCCAGGTATACTCTTTCACCTGTATTTAGTGTTTGAGGTGTTTGTTTTCTGTCTTTTTTTTTTTCTCACTGAGGAACCTAAATTTTGGTAGGAGGGCATCATCGCCTATAGTTTAGGGGAGTGATAGGTGGCTCGGGAGAATGCCATTCACTCTAAACTTAAGACCTTGCTCAAGAATGCTAGCTTCCCTTAGTTGGAGTTGAACAACTAACTAAGCACCAATAAGACACTTGCAAAAGACCTTCAGTTAGAAAAGGAGGCTAGGAAAGGTGGAGGAAGGTGTCGCCAATGAGCTAAAGTTGAAGGTAGGGAAGCTATAGGAAGCTTTGAAGCAATCTCTGAAAAAGGAAGTGGAGGCCTGAAAGGAGGCCGATCGTCTAGTGGCATTGTTGAAGGCAGTAGAGTCCAAGATAAGTGTTGTCAAGGTTACTTTGTTGATGGACATGCTCCATTGGGCCTAAGGACATTGTGGGTAAGGCTAGCACAGGCTCGGTTGCTTCTATGATGTCCTTTGTAGAGCACATCAAGCGGGTTTGCTTTATTGGGCATGATGGCCATTTAGAGTACTACTGCCTTCGGGCCAAGGCCAATGCTCACGTGAAAGAGCTCAGCTTGCTTGTTCTAAATGCAGAGAAAGGGCTTGGAAGGACTGCAGTTCTATAATTTAAGGAAGGTTTTCTTTCCTACTGTTTTCAGGTCAAGTGGGTGAATCCAAACCTTGATATATCATTTCTCTCAGCTTACGTGGATCTATGTGATGGCCAAGGGCCTCATCGTTCAGAGTCATGATGACTGGAGGAGAGACTTCTGGGAGGAAGAACGCCTGGTGGATTGGATCGCCCAAAGGAGAGTGCCTGAAAGCTCAGAAACAAAGGGTTAGGAGGCCCCCGGAGTGTTTTTCCGGGGGGGGAGCCTCCGACGCCCAAGTCAGTGGTGGCTGAGAGAAAGGCAGAGAAAATAGCACAAAGGGCTGAGGAGTCTCGCCTGGTAATTTTTTCAGAGTGTGGGAGCCGTATTTTTGCCAACCAGCCTCTTGCCAAGTATTAATTCCTGGTATTTATAGGAGTGCCTAGCCCGTTCAGATCGCGACACGTGTTCGGTCGGATGTTCCTGAATTTCTGGGCGTAGGAGACAGATAGCTGGTAGCAGGTTGCCTTGAGCCATGTGCTGAGACGGGCCATGATGTGATTTTGATGGCGTCAGTGTGGCAGTGCGCCTTTTGAGGCGGATTGTGGCGTCTGTGAATGGATGTGTCAGAGGCTTCCTTAAATGCTTCCATAAATGCTCCTGCCGTACTCCCGAGGTCCCTGGGTGAGGTCGTCCTTTGGTACGGACAGAGCCTCTTCGGGAAACAAGCCCTCAGTTCGGGGGTTCCCAGTTTCAGGGAGTTCCGCCTTCGGGGATATCATGTTCGGCTCGCTATGTCAGGTGCCGTTTTTCCGAAGGCGATCTGTTCACAACCTTGGGGGGGCGAGTAGTGTCCTCAGGTTTTCCTGGCGTGCCGGGCTCGGAGCTCTTCGGCTATCTCCCGAGGTGCATGATCACACCTTTTCTCGGGTAGCGCCAGCTCTTCTGGCCATTCTTGTGGCAGGGAGTTCGGCCAGATAGAGGCGATAGCGTTTGGCTATCACATGCCCCCCTTTGGAAAGCCGAAGTGAAGACTTCGGTTTTGCATCTCTTTCCGAGGTTGTTTATGGGAGTCTCTTTGGAAGCTTAACCTGTTCCGAGGATGCGCCTTTTGCCCGAAGATCATGGGCTCTTCGGCCTTGGCCTGTTCTTTGGTGTCTTCGAGGCGGAGCCTGTGCCGAAGATACACCTCTTGCCCGAAGGTCATGGGCTGTTCGGCCATAGCCTGTCTCTTGGCGTCCTCGAGTTGGCCTGCTCTTTGTTTCTGCAGGTCTGTTTGGCCAAGCGTGTCAGTCTGAGCGGCGCGTCCCAGTTTTCCAGGGATGTCAGAGGACGTGTCCCAGTTTTCAAGGGACGTTTGGAGGACGTGTCCCCCATTTTTGCGCAGCGGTTGACACGTGGCGCTTTGCCATTGGAGGAGAGTCGCGTCGGTTACAGAGGGCGCGCCTTTTCAGGTGCAGAGAGCAGTTACGGCGACGGTTCGCCTCCAAAGGGTACTTATGACGATGTTTCGGTTACCCACCTCTGGCTTATAAATAGCCCATTCCATCATAAGTTCCTTTTGCTTTTTCTTCTGCTCTTTTCTCTGCTTTGCCCCTGTTCTTGCACTTTCTTGCTTTCTGTGGCGGAGCTACCTTAATCAGAGCTTTTTTCCAGCCAACTTTCACGACGGCGTCCTCAGATTTTGGCAAATCTTTCGGTGGGTTTTTGTTTTCCAGAGCGTTTTGATCCCTCTGTTCTTTTGAGTTTTTCTCTGGAAACTGTTTTCTTCCGTTTTCAAACTCGTTTTCATGTCGAAAATGCCCATTCCTGAGAGCTGGCAGCCTCTTTTAGCCCATCCTTGTTGCACCACCCCTGCAAAGTTAGAGAGGTGGAAGAAAAAATTCTTTCTTCCCTCTTACGCCATTACTAGGCTGCCTCGTTCTAGCCATTATGCTTTTTCAAACCATAGTAAGGAGGTTACCGTTTTTCGAGCCCAGCTGAAGGCCGGTCTTCGGTATCCTCCCCCGAAGATGGTGTGCGAGTTCTGCAAATTTCATGGCATTGCTGTGAACCAGCTTCCCCCGAACTCGTTCTGCTATTTTAACGCCTACCTCTGCATGTGTGGCGTCTTCGGGATAGAACCCCATTTCATAATCTTTATGCAGTACTACAAGCTCTCTGTGGTCCCGAAGGGTGGCTTCTATTTCATGCTACCTCGGGGATCCGGGAGCAAGAAATTCATGTTCACCTTCGCCACTAAGGATAGCTGGCGGGGGTGGCAACAGAAGTTCTTCTTCCTGAAGATGGACGAGGCCTGGTCGTACGTTCCGACCAAATGGGCTCAGGGAACACTGGATGTGGACGTTGTTGATCCGAGGATGCTGCTGACCCCAGAGTTGGCTCCCGTGTTCGCGGATTTCGACGCCCGCATTCGGGCTGTCTCTGACTGGGATCCCGAGGTCGCTCCGCGCGCCCTTTACCCTTTTCCAATCAACTGGAAGTTGATGACCGAAGAGGTCCTTCGGGAATTAAAGGTGGTAAAGGAGCACGAGACTGACCTCAAGATGCCAGCTCCTGCCATCGCCGGGAAGGATTCCTGGTTGGTCAAGCTTCTTAAGGAGGAAATTTCTTTCGAAACGCTTGTCGAAAGTGAGTCATCTTCTACTCCTTTGCTGTTTTTTTCCTTGGACTTACGCTGATGTTTCTCTCCTTTTTCAGAGATGGGCGACGGGACTGCCGCCTATTACAAGTCCCTTTTCTCCGGCCAAGTGGAGAAGGGGGAGTAGACAAAGAAGGCGGCTTCCCGAAGGCGAAAGTCCGTTGGTGCTGGTCCCTCGTCTAAACGGGCGAAGAAGACTGTTATTTCTTCCCATTTGGAAAGTATTAGGGAGGGAAACGAGGACGCCGAGGTTGCTGTCACTTCGCCGGATGATTCGGCCGAGGTCCCCTGCTCAGGTTCCTCTAGAAGAAATTCCCGAGGAGACTGCTGAGGAGCCTGGGACAGCCGAGATTCCGGCGCCTGAGGCTGCTGCTTCCGAGGTCCCTTCAACCGACGTCCCTCCTCAAAGTCCTACTGCGTCGCAGGCCCTCCTTGATGTAGTGGTAGAAGTACCTTCTGCCGAGGAGCGGCGCAGGCGGAAGGGCAAGGGCATTTCGACCGAGGAGGCCGAGGACTCCGAGGACGTCGTTGTCGAGGTTCCACCAGGTTTGTTTCCAAACAAAGTGTACTTCCTTTGTTTTTTCTGGATTGTCTTCTTTGTCTTTAATCTCCTTCTCATTCTTACCATGCAGGGGAGTTGACTACCCCTGACTGGGCGGCCGAACATGCTCGGAAGCGAGCTCTTCGGGACGCCAAAATCCCGCAAGGGAAGATACCAAAGGAGCCTTTCTGGACGTTCACGGAGGACATGAATTTGTACTCCGAGGACTGTCCTCAAATGGCGAAGGAAATTTCGAAGGGGGTGCTTACCGAGGCCTCCTTCAAGGCTATAGCGGCGGCCCATCCGGGGGATAACACTCTCGCCGCAAAGATCACCGAGCATGCTGCTCAGGTATATCCTTCACAGCTCTTTCCCTTCAATTTTTTCCTAAGTGTTTGGCTCTTACTGACCTTGCGTTTTATCTTTTTGCAGCTGCTGGGGTACGCCGGCTTTCTCCGAGTTCGGGTGGCCAGGGAGGTTGCCTTCCGAACTTCGGCCACTCAGACCATGAATGAGGCGAGGATCGCACTCGCGGAGTCGGCCGCCAAAAACCAGCAGCTGAAAGAGGCTGCTGAGAAAGAAGTGACTGCCCTTCGGGAGGAGTTCCGGAAGGAAAAAGAAGAACTTCAAAAGGATTCCTCCCAGAAGATTGCTGACCTCGGTGATCAAATAAAGGGGATGCTCGCCGCCAACGAAGATCTTCTCAAGCACAAGGCTGCTTCTGACAGCCTTATAGTGTCGTTGACGAGTGAGAATAACACTCTCCGGGCTGAGGTCGAGTCTTTGAAGAAGGGGTCCAAGGGGACGTTGGAGATAAAGGCGCTGAAGGAGGAGATTGCTGAACTGAAGGACGACCTTGACGACCTCGAGCTTGATAAGAACGAGTCTGATCAAATGGCCAAGGTTGCCTTTCAGGACGGCTTCTGCCTTGCTCGTCACCAGGTTCTCCAGAGGTTCCCAGATTTAGACCTCTCTTTTCTGGAGGCCCTAAATATTCCTGAGGGACCTCGGTGGGAATGGTCCAAGGTCGAGCATCTGAAACTTCCTCCTTCAATTCCAGCGCCAAAGGTGGTGGAAAAGGGCGGGCCAGCGAGTGGCTCTCGGGACGCCGCGAACCCTTAGGCTATTTTTTAGGGCCCCCTTTTTCCTTTTCTCCTTTGCGCTCCTTCTTCGGGCACTTCTTCTGTAAAGCAGCTTTGCTCTTAATGAAGATTTTTTGGCTAAGTCTTTTCTTGCAAGTTTCTTCATTTCCATTGTCCCGAACACGTTCGCTCAAGAGACTTCGGAAAACCTGCGATCAAAGAAACTTTTTTACCTTCCTTTGTCCCGAGTGCGTTTGCTCGAGAGACTTTCTGGAAAGTCTGAAAAAATTTGACTAAGTCTTTTTGCAGGCTTTTGCATTTCCAATTTGTCCCGAACATGATTGCTCAAGGGACTTCGGAAAACCTTCAGTCAAATTTTTGTTTTTCCAGTTGTCCCGAGCATGTTTGCTCAAGGGACTTCGGAAAACCTTTCGCGAGATTTTTCACTTCCCATTTTCCCGAGCACGTTCGCTCAAGGGAGTTCAGAAAATTATCTCTGCGCTGGCTATGGCGAGTACTTCTGCGAGATTTTTGTTTTCCATCTTTCCCGAGCGTGATGGCTCAAGGGACTTCGGAAAGTCATATCTACGCTTTATCATGGCGAGCATCTTCGCGGAATTCTGCTTTGCACAATTTTGGATACTTAAGAACTTTCCTTAAGAGCATTCTGTACTTACAATTCCTCCGCTTCATCTTAGGCGTAGAATTTTTTCAAGGCGTCTGAGTGCCAAGTATTTTTCAATTCTACGCCTTCGGCGTCGCCAAGTTTGTACACGCCTTTTCGTACTTCGGCGAGAACCAGATAAGGTCCTTCCCAGTTTGCGCGAAGTACTCCGTGGGACGGCCTTCGGGGTGCAAAGTCAGCCTTTCGGAGAACGAGGTCTCCCTTCTTGATTTCTTTTGGCCTGGCTCGTAAGTTTATAGCCGCGGCCACTCTTTGCTGGAAAGCTTTTCTTCTCAGCTCGGCTATTTCTCTGTGTTCGGCCACAAGATCGAGATTGGTTCTCAGGCCGAGGTCGTTACCACCTTCATCAAACACTTGCACCCGTACTGAAGGTTGAACTATCTCTATTGGGATAATGGCCTCTGTTCCGAAGACGAGTGAGAAAGGAGTCTCCCCTGTGGCTCTTCGGGGCGTCGTTCGGTAGCTCCATAATACACTTTGGAGTTCTCCTGGCCATTTCCCCTTGGCTTCCCCCAGTCTCTTTTTCAGGCCATCTTTTATGGTCCTGTTCGATACTTCCACCTGCCCGTTACTTTGGGGGTGAGCTACTGGGGCGAAGTGCATCTTTATTCCGAGGTCGCTGATAAATTCCTGGAATCCTTTGTCTATGAACTGGGATCCATTATCAGCTACTAGTACCCTCGGTATGCCAAATCTGCATACGATGTTCTTCCATACGAACTTCTGCACTTCTTTTGCCGAGATAGTTGCTAGTGGTTCTGCCTCCACCCACTTTGAGAAATAGTCCACTGCTACCATGCAGAATTTCACGCCTCCGGGTGCTGTGGGGAGTGGCCCAATAAGGTCTATACCCCAGACTGCGAAGGGCCAAGGATAGTCTGCCGAAGTTACCATTTCCGAGGGTGCCCTCTGGATTTTTGCATGTCTCTGGCAACTACCGCACTTTCGGACGAACTGCCTTGCGTCCTTTCTCAGGGTAGGCCAGAAGTACCCTTGGCGGAGTATCACTGCTGCAAGGGCATCAGTTCCAATGTGTGAACCACACATGCCTTCGTGAACTTCTTCAAGGACCATTTCAGTATCCTCTTCATCCACACATCTTTGCAGTGGATTCACATATCCCTGCTGGTATAACTCTTCGCCAATCAGGAAGAATCTTCCGGAGCGTCTTCGCAGTCTTGCAGCATCGCCGGGGTCTTCGGGGAGCAAATTCTCTGTGAGGTATCTTTTTATTGGGTCTTTCCACCCTGTTCCCGAGGTCGCCATGCTCAGCACTGAGATGCTTGGATGGTCTAGCACCTCGGTGTATGTTTTCAACTTCGCCAAGCAATCTGCCTCAGTGTTATTCCGCCGAGGTACATTTTCGATCCGTACGGCGTCAAACTCTTGGATGAGCTTTGCTACTAGCTCATGATATTTTGCCAAGATTGGGTCCTTCGCCCCATAATCTCCTGCCGTCTGCCGAACTACCAGCTGGGAATCGCTGTGAGCCTTTAAGTTTCTCACGCCAATCTTTCTGGCCAAGCGTAATCCCGCTATGAGGGCTTCATACTCAGCTACATTGTTGGTGACGTTGAAGCTGAACTTGATAGCCTTCATTACCTCCAGGCCTTCGGGGCCCCTGATAATTACTCCAGCTCCCTGGTGTTCGGACCCCGAGGCTCCGTCTACGTGCAAGGTCCATTCTGGCTCACCCTCTTTTGGATCTGAATGGCTCTCCTCAGTGGTGGGTATTTCGGCGATAAAATCTGCCAGTGCTTGAGCTTTTATGGCCTTCCGAGGGCCTTCAGGCTCGTGATTTCGTGTTCGCCCAGCTCTATGCACCACTTGGAGAGCCTTCCCGAATGATCAACTCTCTTCATGACATCCCGTAGCGGCAGACTACTTCGGACGATGATGGGGTGAGCCTGAAAGTATGGTCGCAGCCTTCTCCCTGCAAGCACCAAGGCGTATATAGCTTTTTGAAGCAAAGGGTACCTGACTTCGGCGCCATGCAGGGACTTGCTGACATAGTAGACCGGCCATTGCTTTGGCCCTTCTTCTTTCACGAGGACCGAGCTCACAGCTTTTTCTGTGACGGTGAGGTACAGTACGAGGGGCTCTCCCTCCCGAGGTTGTCGCAGAGTCGGCAGGCTGGCCAAGTAGACTTTGAGTTCTTCCCAGGCTTTTTGGCAATCTTCATCCCAAGGATGATCATTTCTTCCGAGGTTGCCTTCCATTTTTGCTGCCTTTGTGAGGACTTTGAAGAAAGGTCGACACCTATCTCCGTACCTGGAAATAAATCTGCTCAGAGAGGTTATTCTTCCGGTGAGTCTCTGCACGTCTTTGACTGTGGCAGGAGTTCGGAACTCAAGCAGAGCCTTAATCTTCTCGGGGTTAGCATCGATGCCTCTTTCGGATACCATGTACCCAAGGAATTTTCCCGAGGTCACCCCGAAGATGCACTTCTCAGGATTAAGGCGGATCCCGAAGGCTCTGAGCTTTTGGAAGGTTTCCTCTAAATCTGCAACGTGGTAGCCAGGCAGCTTGCTCTTGACTATCATATCATCAACATACACCTCCATGTTTCTCCCCATTTGGTCTTTGAAGACCTTGTTCATCAGCCTCTGGTAGGTGGCTCCTGCATTTTTGAGCCCGAAGGGCATCCTGATATAGCAATATGTTCCTCCCTCGGTGATGAAGGCAGTCTTCTCTTCATCTTCGGGGTCCATCCTTATTTGATGGTAGCCACTGAAGGCGTCTAGGAAACTAAGGAGCCCATATTCAGCAGTTGAATCTACCAGTTGATCTATTGGCGGCAGAGGGTATGAGTCTTTCGGGCAAGCATCGTTCAAGTTTCTGAAGTCGATGCACATCCGGAGTTTGCTGCTACCTTCTTTTGTGGCAATGACCACGTTGCTTAGCCATTCGGGGTACTTGACCTCCCTGATAACTTCAGCATCTAGGAGACGCTGGACTTCGGTTTTGACAAAGTTGCTTTTGTGGGCTGAGATGCTCCGTTTCTTTTGCCGGACAGGTTTTGCTTCCGGGCTTACTTTGAGGCTATGCTGTATTATGCCAGGGTTTACTCCTGGCATATCTTTCGGCGAGTAGGCAAACAGATCTTTACTTCTCAGTAGAAAGGATACAAGATTTTCCTTGTCACCTTCGGCCAAGCTCTTCCCTATTCGGGTAGATTGACCTGGGACAAGCTCTATTGCTTCCGTTTCTGCTTTGGTGAGATCTTCTTCTTTGCCTTTTTCTGGCGCCTTTGCCTCCATTGTTTGCGCGAGGTTGCTTGCCGGAGCTTTTCGTGCTTTCACAAACACCTTTCTTACCTCGGCCTGGTCTATGAAGATCTCTGCATCTCCATCCTTGGTGGCGAATGTGACAGTCAAGTACTTCACATCAGGGCGAATGTGCAGGTTCCCCATTGTCCGCCTTCCAAGGATGGCGTTGTACGAGGACGGGACGTCCATGACGATGAATCTCGCCATTGTGGAAGAGTACAACTCAGCTGCTTCGTTTACCGAAGTCCCTCTCATCATCAGCGGGAGATCGATCCATCCGAGGACGGGGAGTTCGGATGGTCCAACCCCAAAAGTGGGCGAGGTGACAGGCTTCAGTTCGCTGCTGGAGATGCCCAAGCTCGGCAGCAGGTGCGAGAATAGGACGTCAGCATTTGATCCATCATCAAGTAGCACCCTTTTGACGTCCCAGTTCCCTATCCTCGCCGTTATCAGCAGCGGATCGTCGTGGGGGAAGACGACGGTGGATCCATTTTTGCAGGCCAGCTTTTTTGCTGGATTTTGATATTCCGTGACTGCAATTTCTCTGACCTTCCGCTTTCTTTCCGAGGATGGGAGCCCCGTGGTGATTGTTTGGATAACCCCTGCTGGAGGTAGAGGGCGCCTTTTTGGACTTCTAGTTCTCCGCCTGTCGGAGTCGTAATCCTCGTCTTCGGCCCTTTCTTCCTCCTCTTTTCTTCCCTTTGGGGAAGGCATCCGCAGGTACTTCCGAAGTTGGCCTTGTTTTATCAGCGACTCTATGTACTTCTTCAGCTGGAAGCAGTCTTCGGTGTCATGACCGTGGTCGCGATGAAACTGGCAGAACTTCTTGGCATTCTTTTTGTTATCGGCGGTCATGGCCCTTGGCCGCCGAATCTGCGTCCCTTGCCTTTCCAGCGCCATAAGGATGTTGGTCCGTGTGGTGCTCAGGGGCGTGAAACTTTGAGGCTTCCTTCCCCGCATCCTCCGAGATCGTCCTGCCTGTTCGGTAGGATTACGGGCTTGCTGATTGGACCCTTCGGCGCGGTGGTTGTCTGACTTTGGCCCAGCCATTCTCAGCTCCTCGGCTGTCATGTGCTGTTCGGCCCTTCGGTAAAATTCTCCGAGGGTGTCCGGAGGGTCCTTTGAGAACTCGTAGAACAGCTGTGAGTCCCGCCGAAGGCCCCGTGTCATGGCAAGAATGCGGATTTCACCCCGAAAGTCTGGGACGCTCAGGGCTTCCCTGTTGAATCTTTCGACATAGTCTCGGATGGTTTCTCCGTTCCTCTGCTCTATGTCGAACATCTGGACAGGCATCTTCGCAGTAGGTCGGCTCCCAATGAATTGCTGCGTGAAGGCCGTGGACAACTCCTGGAACTCAGTAATGGTCCCTGAAGGCAATGAATTGTACCATGCAGTTGCTGGCCCTGTGAGGGTGACTTCAAAGCATTTGCACATGGTAGCGTCATCAGCACCGTGCATTATCATGCTGCGTCTGTACTTCGTCAGGTGGGCCTGTGGATCTGTACGGCCATCATAAATTTCCAGGCGAGGTACTTTGAAGTCACCTGGCATAGCTGCCTCAACGACGGCCTGAATGAATGGGGAGTCATCTTCGCAGCATGTTCCAGAGAGTCTGGCCCAAATGGGTTTTCTGGCCACTTGTTTCTCCACTCTGTCCAGCCGTGCTAGTATCCTCTCCATAAGCACTGTGGCGCTAGGGCCTTCTTCAGGGAATGGAGATCGCCGGCGCCTCTTCGGGGAGCGAGTTCGGCGCTGAGGGGACAAGGACCTCGCCTCAGGCGACGAACTGCTTCGCTGTGAGACTCTCGGTCGCTTGGACCCGGTTTGTCCCACAGGCCGTTTCCCGAGGGCTATATCTTCTGTGGATGATTCTTCGCGAGGGTCTCCACTCCCCGAACTGCGATGTGTAGACTTGGGGCTTCTCTCCCGAGGGCGTGTCGGTGAGGGGGGTCTCTGGGCCCGTGCTTGCTGTGGCCACCTTCGGTCGATCTGCTGGGTCATTTCAGCAACGACCGAATGCTGAAAGTCCCTCAAGAAGCTCATGGTGACTACCAGAGGGCGGTCTTCCTCAGGCGCAGAAGTCCCTGGGAGTGTTTGCTCAGCAGCCGGTTGTATCTCAGGCGCGGACGGGGACCTTGGGAGTCCCTTGTCCTTAGAACGCCGAGTCTCAACGACGGCGATCTCAGAGTGGGTTCCAACAGACGGCGCCAAATGATGGCCAAGGGCCTCATCGTTGAGAGTCATGATGACTGGAGGAGAGACTTCTGGGAGGAAGAACGCCTGGTGGATTGGATCGCCCAAAGGAGAGTGCCTGAAAGCTCAGAAACAAAGGGTTAGGAGGCCCCCGGAGTGTTTTTCCGGGGGAGGAGCCTCCGACGCCCAAGTCAGTGGTGGCTGAGAGAAAGGCAGAGAAAATAGCACAAAGGGCTGAGGAGTCTCGCCTGGTAATTTTCTCAGAGTGTGGGAGCCGTATTTTTTCCAACCAGCCTCCTGCCAAGTATTAATTCCTGGTATTTATAGGAGCGCCTAGCCCGTTCAGATCGCGACACGTGTTCGGTCGGATGTTCCTGAATTTCTGGGCGTAGGAGACAGATAGCTGGTAGCAGGTTGCCTTGAGCCATGTGCTGAGATGGGCCATGATGTGATTTTGATGGCGTCAGCGTGGCAGTGCGCCTTTTGAGGCGGATTGTGGCGTCTGTGAATGGATGTGTCAGAGGCTTCCTTAAATGCTTCCATAAATGCTCCTGCCGTACTCCCGAGGTCCCTGGGTGAGGTCGTCCTTTGGTACGGACAGAGCCTCTTCGGGAAACAAGCCCTCAGTTCGGGGGTTCCCAGTTTCAGGGAGTTCCGCCTTCGGGGATATCATGGTCGGCTCGCTATGTCTGGTGCCGCTTTTCCGAAGGCGATCTGTTCACAACCTTGGGGGGGCAAGTAGTGTCCTCGGGTTTTCCTGGCGTGCCGGGCTCGGAGCTCTTCGGCTATCTCCCGAGGTGCATGATCACACCTTTTCTCAGGTAGCGCCAGCTTCTTCTGGCCATTCTTGTGGCAGGGAGTTCGGCCAGATAGAGGCGATAGCGTTTGGCTATCACTATGTTTGAATTATGAGTCTTGGCTGAAAGAAAGGAAAGTTGGGATTCTTACCTTTGACAAGGACACATTGGTGATGGATCTTGGTGAAGACCCTTATCTAGATGAATTTTAAGAGCCTCCGCTGTTAGCCCCTGTCCCATTTTTTTTTCTTTCTTGGAATGCGCATTCACTCTTTGTAAAAAATTCCTTTGTAGAGAGATTCTTTAATGAAAAGTTTATTTTTGCAATGCATTTGTCTTTTATGATTTTGAATAACTTCGATGTTTAGTGACTTATTATGATGTTTTGCACAAGTAGGAGGCCCTTGTCAAGTGATCTTAGGTTCTTGAGAGATTCATGAATCTTTATTTTTATGCGATGAGAACGTGAAGTGTTGGGGGAATGCCTCTTTATTTGTAGATAATCACAATACATAATGTGAAGTAATTGTTTCTTGGATAATCTAAGCAAAATAGGGAGACAAGTTAGCTGAATGATAGTTTCTGGGTAGCTTTTTTCCTTCTAAAGTTGCCAAATCATAGACTCATTCCCTAAGCCTTTTTATGACTAGATAGGATTCATCCCAATTAGGCCTTAGCATCTTGTGCCTTAAGTTTCTGCTGGTCAGTTCAACTTTGATAAGGGCCAGACTCCTCACTTAGATATCCTTTCATCTCATCCTTTGATCATGATTTAAGGCCTAAAAGCCCTCATTTGAACCCTTGCATCCTCCCTAAGTTCTTCCAACCAGTCTAGATTTCCTTTAAGGGCTTTCTTGTTTTGGGTAAGATCGTAGGCTTGGGTTTACAAGGTAAGGTAAGAGATTTCCATGAGTATGAATGCATTAGTTTCATAAGCCATTATAAAAGGTGATTCTCTCATAGGCCTTCGGGGAGTTGTGCGGTAGTCCCATAAAATGCTTAGTAGTTCTTCCACCCATTTGCCTTTGGCCACTCCTAACCTCTTTTTTATACCTTCTTTTATCATTTTATTGGTGACCTCTACTTGCCCATTGCTCTGGGGATGAAAAACAGAGGTAAAGTATAGGCGGATGCCCTTGTCTTCAACGAATCATCAAACTTGTTGGTTGTGAAACTACTTTGCATTGTCAATAATTATGGCCCATGGGCACCCTAAAACGGTAAATGATATTCTTCCGTAAGAACTTAGTGATTTGGAGGGCCATGATAGAAGCTGAAGGCTCTAGCTCAACCCATTTGGTGAAGTAATTTATCACCACAATACAATATTTACTATGTCCTGGACCGATTGGCAATGCCCCAATCAGATCTAATCCTTACATGGCAAACGGCCAAGGGTCCACTACTAAAGAGGCACTAGAGGAGGGCAGCCTTTGTATTCTCAAATTGAGCTGGCAATTATGGCATGTACAAACGAACTGCCTGGCATCCTTTCTGATTATAGGCCAAAGTTAACCTTATCTAAAAGCCTTGCATGCTAAGGCATTGGCACCAATATGCGCTCCACAGTCTTCCTGGTGAATTTCTTGTAACACGCGATGTTCTTCAAGTAGATTTAGGCATCGCTGCAAAGGGGAAGTGAACACCCTTCTATATAACTCCCATTTGACAATAAGGAAACGTCCTGCTCAGATCTTGGTCTTCCTTTCTTCTTTAAGGGCTCCACTCAGTGTACCCTTCTTAAGGTAAATCTTAATTGGCTCCTTCCAATCATCTTCAGGTGCATAGCATGTATCAAGTGGACCAAGGGCTCTGTAAGTACTTCTGTTGCAGCCTTTTCTTGTCCCTTTTAAGGGCATCAGCCCTAGCATTTGGGCTCCTGGAGATCTTCTGAACCTACACAAGGTTAAACATCTTCATTAGCTTTTTCATTGTGCTAAGGTATTTATAAAAAGTAAGCTTTTTTATGCCTGTTGTTCCCGTAAGTTGATTCACTATTAATTGAGAGTCACTATATATCTTTATACTTCGCATCCCTACCTAACCAGCCATCTGTAGCCCAACATGGTGTTAGGGCCTAAGAGAATGTAATCAACCAATTACTCTCATACAGTGAATTAGGACATGACAACCAGGATACTTAACCCCAAATTTTAGTAGTTAACAAGATAAGACTTAGGTGGTGGTTACCAACTAAACTATCCTATGAAGTTCTATTAAATTTCTAGTTTAACAAGCCAAGCTGCAAGTTTAATGTATGACTTTTGTGAGTGCACTCAACTTAGCTTACCTTGTTACCTATTTGGTGCAAATGAGTAGGTGTGAGTGGGCTTGTGTGTGCTTTAGGGTACTAACGAGGCTTACTTATGGCCTACTGAGGAGGCTTACTTGTGGCTTAGCTAGTATGCTTTGTCAAAACATCATACATACACCATTCATGCATACATACATACAAACACACTAGGTTACTTAGTTATAAGCCATGCATGAATTTTTCTAGCCCATTTTTACTTAGTGCCCTAGAAGGCTTACCTAAGCCCAGTATGTAAAACTAAGGCACATGCCATGCCTTTCTAAGAGTTCCTATGCCATACATTTAGTGGCAGAGCCAATAAGGGGGCTAGGGGGGCCACCCCCTGGCCCCCCACCATTTTTGTACATTATATATATGTGTGTGTGTGTGTGTGTGTGTGTAAAAATAATGACAGAAAAATTATCCTATCTCTTTTGTGGACCCCCAATGATAGCCGAAGGGCTATCGCCTTTCTCACTACATACTTCCTACCAAAAGCGTCGCCGGGAAACCTGGTGTCATCCGAAGGAAGCGCTAACACTGACCTCGGAAGGGGCGAAGTCAAACGCCTCGAACTCAGGACTTCGGCTAGAACGTCAGGAATTTCAAAGATGTTGCCGGCTCCCCCGGGGGACCAAACGGATTGTCTTCGGGGATAAAGAACCAGCTATTGCAAGCAGGAGAGACTCTCCCTGAAGGCGGAACCCCCGAACCAGGGAAATCCCCGAACTACGGGCATAATACCCGAAGAAGGGCATCCGTACCAAAGGACGGCCTCGCCCAGAGGACCTCGGGAGTATGGCATGTGCATTTAAGGAGCCTCTGACATGTCGCCCACAAGCGTTACATGCCGCCTCAAACGGTGGTCTGACGTGCAGACGCCGTTCGAGTCTTGTCACAACCTGTCTCAGTCCAAGACTCAAGGGGCCTATAAACGGCTACTTGTCCCCTACGCCCGAAGGTACAGAAAGCATCTGACCGAACACGTGTCATGATCTGAAGGGGCTGGGCATTCCTATAAATACCAGGAAACAGGCCCTGGCAAAGGATCGGACCCTCTCTCCCTGAGAAAACACAAGCAGGCAATGCCTTCTAACCCCTTAGTGCTCCTCCTCTATCTCCCCTCAGGACACTGACTTGGGTGTAGGAGGCTCCTCCCCGAAAAAATACTCCGGGGACTTCCTAACCTTTTTTTTTTCTCTGAGCATTTGAGGCACACTCCTCTGGGAAACCTTTGCTCCAGACGTTCTTCCCTTCAGGAAGTCCCTCCCGAAGTCATAATGTCACCCGACGAAGATGCTACAGGGCATCATTTGGCGCCGTCTGTGGGAACTCACTCTCAGGTCGCCATTGTTGAAACTCAGCGTTCAAAGGACAAGGGACTTCCGAAGTCCTTATCCACGCCTGAGGCTCAACTAGCTACCGAGCAAACCCTTCCAGGGACTTCCTCGCCTGAGGAAGAGCGTCCTCTAGTCATAACTATGAGTTTTCTGCGCGACTTTTAGCGCTCTGTTGTGGCTGAAATGACACAGCAAATAGACCAAAGGTAGCCGCAACCAACTCAGGGCCAAAGGCGTCCCTCGCCAGCACGCCCTCGGGAGAAAAGCCCTAAACCAACCTACCGCAGTTCGGGAAGCGGGGATCTGGGCGAGGAGTCTTCGACGAAAAACATGCTCCTCGGGACACGACCTACGGGACAAACGGGGTCCAAGCGACCTAAAGTCCCGTGCCAAAGGAGCTCATCACCTGAGGCGAAGTCCCCATCCCCTCGGCGCCGGAGTCACTCCCCGAAGAGACGCTGACAATCTCCCTTCCCAGAAGCCTACAAGCATCAGGAGGAAGAGCCTAGTGCCACGTTCCTTATGGAGAAGATATTAGCGAGGTTGGAAAGAGTGGAAAAACAGGTAGCTCGCAAACCGGTCTGGGCAAGGCTGTCTGAAACTTTCTGTGGGGATGAGTCGCCGTTCACCCGAGCAGTAGTTTCGGCAGCCATGCCAGGTGACTTCCAGGTGCCTCGGCTGGAAACCTATGATGGCCGAACTGATCCACAGGCCCATCTAACAAAATACAAACGCAGCATGATGATGCACGGTGCTGATGACGCTACCTTGTGCAAATGCTTTGAGGTCACCCTCACAGGACCAGCAACAGCATGGTACAATTCGTTGGCTCCAGGAACCATCAGGGAGTTCCAGGAGTTATCTACGGCCTTTACACAGCAATTCATTGGAAGTCGGCCGACGGCGAAGATGCCTGTCCAGATGTTCGACATAGCGTAGAAGAACGGAGAAACCATCCGCGACTATGTCGAAAGGTTTAACAGAGAAGCCTTAAGTGTTCCAGACTTTCGCCCCGAAATACGCATTCTTGCCATGACACGGGACCTTCGGAGGGACTCACAGCTGTTCCATGAATTTTCCAAGGATCCTCCGGACACGCTTGGCGAATTCTACCAAAGAGCCGAGCAGCACATGACGGCCGAAGAGCTAAGGGTGGGTGGACCGAAGTCCTATCACATCCGCGCCGAAGGGTCTAGTCAGCAAATGCGGTATTCAACTGACCAAGCGGGACGACCTCGAAGAATTAGGGGAAGGAAACTCCCAACCTTCACACCCTTGAACACCACGAGGACCAATATCCTCATGACGATGGAAAGACAGGGATCCAGATTCAACGGCCAAGGGCCATGACCACTGATAATAAAAAGAACATAAAGAAGTTCTCCAGTTTCACCGCGACCACGGCCACGACACCGAAGACTGTTTTCAATTGAAAAAATACATAGAGTCACTGATAAAACAAGGCCAACTTCGGCGATATCTGCGAATGCCTTCCCCGAAAGGGAGAAAAGAAGAAGAAGGAAAGGCAGATGACGAGGACTACGACTCTGACAGACGGAGGAATAGAAGTCCGAAGAGGCGTCCTCCACGTCCGGCGGGAATAATACAAACAATTACGACAGGACTCCCATCCTCGGAAAGAAAGAGGAAGGCCAGAGAAATATCAGTGATGGAATATCAGAGTTCGACGAAAAAGCTGGCCCGCAAGGATGGTTCCACTGTCATCTTCCCCCATGACGATCCGCTTTTGGTCATGGCGAGGATAGGAAACTGGGACGTCAAGAGAGTGTTGCTTGACGATGGATCAAACGCTGACGTCCTCTTTTCACATCTGCTGCCAAACTTGGGCATATCCAACAGCGATCTCAAGCCCGTCACTTCGCCTACTTTCGGGGTAGGACCATCCGAGCTGCCCGTCCTCGGATGGATCGATCTTCCCCTAATGATGAAAGGAACTTCGGTGGACGGGACAGCTGAATTATTCGCCTCCACAATGACAAGGTTTATTGTCATGGATGTTCCTTCATCATACAACGCCATCCTTGGGAGGCAAACACAGGGAAATCTGCACATTCGCCCTGATGTAAAATACTTAACTGTCACTTTTGCCACCAAGGATGGAGACGCAGAAATCTTCGTTGATCAGGGCGAAGTAAGGAAAGTGTTCGTCAAGGCACAAAAAGCTCCAGTAAACAACTTCGCGCAAACTGTAGAAGCAGAGGCTTTACCAGGTGGAAAACCAAAAAAGGGCGAGGCAGAAGATCCCGCGAAGGTAGAAATGGAAGAGGTAGAACTTGTCCCAGGCCGAAGTACCCGAATAGGGAAAAACTTGGCCGAAGGAGACAAGAAAAAACTTGTATCCTTTCTACTGATGAATAAAGACCTGTTTGCCTACTCGCCGAAAGATATGCCGGGGGTAGACCCTCGCATAATACAGCATAACCTTAAAGTAAGTCCGGAAGCAAAACCTGTCCGGCAAAAGAAACGGGGCATCTCAGTCCATAAAAATAACTTCGTCAAAACCGAAGTCCAGCGCTTACTAGACGCAGAAGTAATCAGGGAAGTCAAGTACCCCGAATGGTTGAGCAACGTGGTTATCGCCACAAAAGAAGGGAGCAGTAAGCTCCGAATGTGCATCGACTTCAGAAACTTGAATGATGCTTGCCCAAAAGACTCATACCCTCTCCCACCAATAGACCAATTGGTGGATTCGACTGCCGAATACGGACTCCTAAGTTTCCTAGACGCCTTCAGTGGGTATCATCAAATAAGAATGAACCCCGAAGACGAGGAGAAGACTGCCTTCATCACGGAAGGTGGAACGTATTGTTACATCAGGATGCCCTTCGGGCTCAAAAATGCAGGAGCCACCTACCAGAGGTTGATGAGCAAGGTCTTTAGCGACCAAATAGGGAGGAATATGGAAGTCTATGTCGATGACATGATAGTCAAGAGCAAACTGCCTACCGACCACGTCGCAGATCTAAAGGAAACTTTCCACCAGCTCAGAACCTTCGGGATCCGCCTTAACCCCGAAAAGTGCATCTTCGGCGTAACCTCGGGAAAGTTTCTTGGATACATGGTATCAGAAAGAGGCATTGAGGCTAACCCCAAAAAAATTAAGGCTCTGCTCGAATTCCGAACTCCCGTCACAATAAAAGATGTGCAAAGACTCACTGGAAGGATAACCTCTCTTAGTAGGTTTATTTCCAGATATGGAGACCGGTGTCGAGCATTCTTTAAAGTCCTCACTAAGGCAGCAAAAAAGGAGGGCAACCTCGGAAGTGATGATCATCCTTGGAATGAGGACTGCCAAAAGGCCTGGGAAGAACTCAAAATCTACTTAGCCCGTCTGCCCACTCTGCGACAACCTCGCGAGGGAGAGCCCCTCATGTTATACCTCGCCGTCACAGAAAAAGCAGTAAGCTCGGTCCTTGTGAAAGAGGAAGGGCCGAAGCAATGGCCGGTTTATTATATAAGCAAGTCCCTGCACGGCGCCGAAGTCAGGTATCCCTTGCTACAAAAAGCTATATATGCCCTGGTACTGGCAGGGAGAAGGCTACGGCCATATTTTCAGGCTCACCCTATCATCGTCCGAAGTAGTCTACCTCTACGGGACGTCATGAGGAAAGTCGATCATTCAGGAAGGCTTTCCAAATGGTGTATAGAGCTTGGCGAACACGACATTACTTATGAACCTCGGAAAGCCATAAAAGCTCAAGCCTTGGCAGACTTTATTGCCGAAGTACCCATCACCGAGGACAGCCATATGGATCCCGGCGGAGGTGAGCCAGAATGGACTTTGTATGTCGACGGAGCCTCGGGCTCCGAACACCAGGGAGCTGGGGTAATTATCAGAGGCCCCGAAGGTCTAGAAGTAATGAAAGCCATCAAGTTCGGCTTTAACGTCACCAACAATATGGCTGAGTACGAAGCTCTCATAGCAGGGTTACGCCTAGCCAGAAAAATTGGTATAAAAAACTTAAAAGCCCACAGCGATTCCCAGCTGGTAGTTCGACAAACAGCAGGGGACTACGGGGCGAAGGACCCGACCTTGGCAAAATACCATGAACTGGTAGCAAAGCTTATCCGAGAGTTTGACACCATACGAATCGAAAATGTGCCTCGTCGAGATAATGCCGAGGCAGATTGCTTGGCAAAGTCGAAAACATGCACCGAGGTGCTAAACCACCCGAGCATTGCAGTGCTGAGCATAGTAACTCCGGGAAAAGGCTGGAAAGATCCGATAAAAAGATATCTCGCAACCAGTGCGCTCCCCGAAGACCCCAACGAAGCGGCGAAGGTACGGAGACGTTCTGGTCGTTTCTTCCTAATTGGAGAAGAATTATATCGGCAGGGATATGCAAATCCACTGCAGAGGTGTGTTGGCGAAGAGGATACTGAAATGATCCTCGAAGAAGTTCACGAAGGCGCTTGTGGTTCGCACATTGGAACCGACGCTCTAGCAGCAGTAATACTTCGCCAAGGATATTTTTGGCCTACCCTAAGAAAGGACGCTAGGCAGTTCGTCCAGAAGTGTGGTAATTGCCAAAGACACGCGAATATCCAAAGGACACCCTCGGAATTGGTAACTTCGGCTGACTATCCCTGGCCCTTCGCAGTTTGGGGCATAGACCTCATTGGGCCACTCCCGACAGCGCCTGGAGGCGTGAAGTTCTGCGTAGTCGCAGTAGACTATTTCTCTAAATGGGTCGAGGCAGAACCCTTGGTGACTATCTCGGCAAAAGATGTGCAGAAGTTCGTATGGAAGAACATTGTATGCAGATTTGGCATACCGAAGGTACTAGTAGCCGACAATGGGTCCCAGTTTATAGACAAAGGGTTCCAAGAATTTATCAACAACCTCGGAATAAAGATGCACTTCGCCCCAGTAGCTCACCCCCAAAGCAATGGGCAAGTAGAAGTATCTAACAGGACCATAAAAGATGGTCTGAAAAAGAGGCTGGGGGAAGCAAAAGGGAAATGGCCAGGAGAGCTCCCAAGTGTGTTATGGAGCTACCGAACAACACCCCGAAGAGCCACAGGGGAGACACCTTTTTCACTTGTTTTCGGTACGGAGGCTATCATCCCAATCGAGGTAGTGCAACCATCAGTGCGAGTCCAAGTGTTTGATGAAAGGGGAAATGACCTCGGCCTGAGAACCAAGCTTGACCTCGTCGGCGAACACAGAGAAATAGCCGAGCTGAGAAGAAAAGCTTTTCAGCAAAGAGTGGCCGCGGCTATAAACTTGCGAGCCAGGCCAAAGGGAATAAAGGAAGGGGACCTCGTTCTCCGAAAGGCTGAATTTGGACCCCGAAGGCCATCCCACGGGGTACTTCGCGCAAATTGGGAAGGTCCTTATCTAGTACTTGCCGAAGTGCGAAAAGGAGTTTACAAGCTCGGTGACGCCGAAGGCATAGAATTAAAAAATACATGGCATTCGGATGCCTTGAAAAAATTCTATGCTTAGGATTTTGGTGGGAAAATTCTATTGTACAAAGTACAAAAGACTTAGCCAAAATTCTTGAACGTAAATTGTACAAGTTAGAATTTCACAAGGGTGATCGCCGTGATAAGCGTAAATATGATTTTCCGAAGTCTCTTGAGCGAACGTGTTCGGGACAATGGGAAATGAAAAATTTCTAAGTACAAAAGACTTAGCCAAAATTTTTCAAAAGAAAGAAAGAATCTTTATTAAGATGGATCTGCTTACAAAGAAGGAAGCTCGCCAAAAAAGTACAAAGAAGGAGAAAAAGAAGGCAAAGGACCCTAAGGCAAGCTAAGGAATCTCGGCATCTTGGGAGCCACCAGCTCCTGCGTCCTTGTCCACCGCCTTCGGCGCCGGAAGAGGGAATGGCAGTTTAAGGTGCTCAATTTTGGACCAAGACCACCGAGGACCCACAGGGATGTTTAGGGCCTCCAAAAAGGAGAGGTCCAGATCTGGGAACCTCTGCAGAACTTGATGCCGAGCGAGGCAAAAGCCGTCTTGAAAACCGACCTTTGTCATCTCGTCGGCTTTCTCCTTCTCGACCCCTAAAGCGTCAAGTTCCTTCTCCAGATCTGCGATCTCCTTCTTCAGTGCCTTCGTCTTCTTCTTCTTCGGCTCCTTCTTCAAAGACTCGACCTCGGCCTGGAGCGCGGCCTTTTCAGCAAGCACCTTCGCCAGGAGAGCCTCAGACTCTGACTTCTCCTTTTGATGTGCTTCGTTTGCCGAAGTCAGCTCCGCCACCTTGGAGCCAAGGTCAGAAATCTTTTGGGAGGAGTCCTTCAAAAGCTCCTCTTTTTCCTTCAAAAACTCCTCCCGAACGGCAGCAACCTCCTTCTTCGCAGCTTGAGCCATCTCCCTGTTCTTGGCGACCAAGTCAGAGCACATGGCCTTAGATTTTTCCAGGCAGTCTAAGACCGAGACTCGGAACGCCGCCTGCTTCGCCGCCCGAAGTCTGAGTAGGCCAGTGTACCCCAACAGCTGCAAAGAAGTAAGAACAAACTCAGTAAGACAAAAAAATGAGCCAAGAACTTAGAAGAAATCAAAAGGAAAAAACAAAGG
Source organism: Aquilaria sinensis (assembly GCA_005392925.1). Lineage (NCBI taxonomy): Eukaryota > Viridiplantae > Streptophyta > Magnoliopsida > Malvales > Thymelaeaceae > Aquilaria > Aquilaria sinensis. The sequence continues at coordinate 981,562 of SMDT01000653.1, read as the reverse complement.
CGTGAAGTATACCTGGGCAGCGTGCTCAGAAACTCTGGCAGCAAGGGACTCATCGTCCGGGCACGCCTCGGAAATGGCCTTGAAGGAGGCCTCGGTGAGGATCCCCCTCGAAATTTGGTTGGCCATTAGCTGGGAGTCACCGGAGTACAAGTTCATGTCCTCCGTAAACGACCAGAAAGGCTCCCTCGGGATCTTCCCCTTCGGGATATGGGAATCCCGAAGGGCTCGTTTCCGGGCGTGCTCGACCATCCAACCCGAAGACGGTACCTCCTCTGCAGGGCAAAACAAGAAGCTTGTCAAAACAAGTAATTCTCAAAGTACAAAAAATAAAAGCACCCCAGCTCGTCTAAAAAAAAAAACGAACCTGGCGGCACCTCGGCAACATCATCGTCGGAGTCCCGGACTCCCTCGGCAGAGATCTCCTTGCCTTTGCTCTTGCGGCGCTCCTCGGCAGAAGGGACTTCCACCAAGGCGTCCAGAAGAGCCGCCGAGGAAGTGGGACTCCGAGGAGGGACGTCAGCGGCGACTTCGGTCGGCGGGACAGCAGCTGCGTCAGGCTCTTCGCGCACCTCCTCGGGAATTTTCGGGGGAGGAAGAGGCGCGTCTTTCTTCGCCCGCTTTGCCGAGGATGGCCCGGCCCCAGACGATTTCCGCCTTCGGGAGACGGCCTTCTTTGTTTGCTCCCCCTTCTCGGCTTGACCGAGGAAGAGCGCCTTGTAGTAAGCAGCGGACTCGTCGCCCATCTCTGAAAAAGAAGGAAAATATCAGTGTGAGTCTAAGTGGTATCCATAACAAAAAAAATTTTTTGGATAACTTACTCTCACAAAAGGCCTCGTAAGTAACCTCCTTCCGAAGGAGTTTCACCAGCCATGAGTCTTTCCCGGTGATGGCAGGAGCCGGCATCCCGAGGTCCGTCTTATGCTCCTTCACTACCCCTAGTTCCCGAAGGACCTCTTCGGTCATCAGTTTCCACATGATGGGGAAAGGGTAGAGGGAGCGTGAAGGGACCTCGGAATCCCAGTCGGAGACTGCTCGGATCCGTCTGTCGAAGTCCGCGAATCTGGATGCCAACTCAGGAGTCAGCAGCATCCTCGGGTCTACGACGTCCATCTCCAATTTTCCCCGAGCCCACTTGGTCGGAACGTACGACCAGGCCTCCTCCATCTTCAGAAAGAAAAACTTTTGTTGCCACCCCCGCCAGCTGTCCTTAGTGGCGAAGGTGAACATATACTTTTTGCTCCCTGATCCCCGAGGTAGCATAAAGTAAAAGCCACCCTTCGGGACTGTGTAGAGCTTATAGTACTGCAAAAAAAGAATGAAATGGGGTTCTATTTTGAAAACGCCGCACATACAAAGGAAGGCGTTAAAGTAACAGTACGAGTTCGGGGGAAGTTGATTTACGGCAATGCCATGAAATTGGCAAAAGTCACAAATCACCCTCGAGGGAGGGTACCGAAGTCCGGCCTTCAGTTGGGCGCGAAAAACGGTAACCTCATTTTGGCGGTTCATAAAACTGACCTCCTGAGGTCCAGGAAGTCTGGTGGTGGCGTAAGAAGGAAGAAAGAACTTTTCGGTCCATCTTTCCAATTTTTCTGAGGTCGTACAGCAAGTATGACCAAGAAGGGGAAGCCAACTTTCCGGGATAGGGGAAACAGTTGGCGAAGACATTTTTGAAGAAAAAATGACTTCGGGGAATGAAAAACCGACTTCGGGAAATCTTTAAAATCAAAAGACTCTGGAAATCAAAACCCACCGAATCTTTTGCCAAAATCTGGGTTTGAAGCCGCCGTCGCGAAAAGTGGCCGAAAAAACTCCGTCAACAGCACCAAAAAACAGGGGAAAATGCAAGAACGATTAGAAGGCAGGAGGGAAGCAAAAGCAGAAGCAAAAGGAGATTATGACGGAATAGCATATATATAGGCCGAGGGGGGTAGGCGAACCGGCGTCATAAGTACTCCGCGAAGGCGAACAGTCGCCATAACTGCTCATTGCGCATAAAAAGGCGCGCCTGCTGTATCCGATGCAGTCCCCGCCAATAACAAGCTGCCACGTGTCAGCCATCGCGCCAAAAGAAGGACACGCCTTCTGACACCCCTAAACCCTGGGCGCGCCGCTCCAGACTGACACGCCTGGTTACGAGACGCGACGTTGCGCAGACCTACAAAAGGAGAGAAGTAGGCTACCTCGAAGACACCAAAAGACAGGCTATGGGCGAACAGCCTACGTCTTCGGACAAAAGGTCCATCTTCGGCACAGGTATTACACCCAAGGCCCCGAAGGGCGCTCTCCGAAAGCTGACAAGCCGAAGTTTCCACTTCGGCTTTCTGAAGGGGGGCCTGTGATAGCCGAAGGGCTATCGCCTCTCTCACTACATACTTCCTGCCAAAAGCGTGGCCGGGAAACCTGGCGTCATCCGAAGGAAGCGCTAACACTGACCTCGGAAGAGGCGAAGTCAAACGCCTCGAACTCAGGACTTCGGCTAGAACGTCAGGAATTTCAAAGATGTTGCCGGCTCCCCCGGGGGACCAAACGGATCGTCTTCGGGGATAAAGAACCAGCTATTGCAAGCAGGAGAGACTCTCCCCGAAGGCGGAACCCCCGAACCAGGGAAATCCCCGAACTACGGGCATAATTCCCGAAGAAGGGCATCCGTACCAAAGGACGGCCTCGCCCAGAGGACCTCGGGAGTACGGCATGAGCATTTAAGGAGCCTCTGACATGTCGCCCACAGGCGTTACACGCCGCCTCAAACGGCGGTCTGACGCGCCGACGCCGTTCGAGTCTTGTCACAACCTGTCTCAGTCCAAGACTCAAGGGGCCTATAAACGGCTACTTGTCCCCTACGCCCGAAGGTACAGAAAGCATCCGACCGAACACGTGTCATGATCTGAACGGGCTGGGCATTCCTATAAATACCAGGAAACAGGCCCTGGCAAAGGATCAGACCCTCTCTCCCTGAGAAAACACAAGCAGGCAAGGCCTTCTAACCCCTTAGTGCTCCTCCTCTATCTCCCCTCAGGACACTGACTTGGGCGTCGGAGGCTCCTCCCCGGAAAAATACTCCGGGGACCTCCTAACCTTTTTTTTTTCTCTGAGCATTTCAGGCACGCTCCTCTGGGAAACCTTTGCTCCAGACGTTCTTCCCTTCAGGAAGTCCCTCCCGAAGTCATAATGTCACCCGACGAAGATGCTACAGAGCATCACCCAATTTTTTAATTATAAAGCATAACAATAATTTTTAAAAGGTATATATGTAAAATGGTAATAATTTTCTCCATCTCACTAAAATTATATATAAATGCATATGATTAATTTGTGTGAGAAATGTAGGAAAATTCCAACATCAAATAATTAATTTTATTCTCTTAATAAAAAATAATTAGTTATATTCTAAAAAGTTAAGAATGTAAAAGCACAACTTTTCCACTTCTTTTGCAAATTTTTGTATTAACTAAGGCGTATTTCGTGAGAAACAGAGGAAGTACTTTAGCAAACAGATGACGAAGCTTTTTCTTCTTTTTGTTGTTTTGGATCCTAGAAATTCCTATAAGTCTTCTAATATTGTGAACATATGTAGATTAGCCAACAAGCTTTATCCTTCAGATTTGATTGAACAAGAAAAGATTCATTTGAAGTATCAGCTGTAGCATTATGAACTTGGTATGCCCCACCATCCATAGTTTAAAAAATGTATTTACAATTACTAAATTGTATAGAGGACTAAATGAAATAGAAAAGTTAGAAATTTATCCTTTGGTGGAAAGATTGCACAAGGTATTTTATTTTTATTTGCTATGTGATATTAATTGAACATGTGTACCTGTATAATAACATAACTAATTTTTCATTGATAAGGAAGTGCGTGATTTGATATGGATTTGAAGCTTATGATTACCGATTCATTATGTGGATGAAAATTGAGATTTAGTAAATTTTACTTGCTATTTTGGAAGTGTATAACCTATAAACATAGCATTTTAATCGATTTTAAGTTATTTTTTGTTATTTTCTTTTTGCATTGTGGAAATACATCTAATTCTTAATTCTCTAACATTTTCAAAATGAAGTCTGGCCCCCAAACTTAAAATCCTAGCTCCACCCCTGCATACATTTACACATTCAAAATTTGGCACTTAAGGACCTACATGGCTAAAATTACATACAACAAAAGTTAGGTTACTTAGGCGACATGCATGTTACAAAACACAGGCTCAAACTATTTCAATGCCCACAATTACTTTAACTTCCACTTTCACTTGGCATTTAGGCCAAAGTTGTCTTATTACTCTTCTAATTTTACCCATACTAGAATAAGCAGCTAGACCCACTGCAGCCATCAAAGCCTACAATTCAGTATACAAATATTAGTCCAAATCATGAACTTTGCTAATCTTTCTATCATAAGCTAACAAACCCAAGCCATACCTCCTGGTATATACACCTCTTTAAGAGGTTTCTTAGCCCCTAATCTTCCAATTCTTTACCTGAAATGGGCTGAAATGGGCATAAGTATACAAGTACTCAATAAGAGTCTAATATGGCACCTAGTGCCTACACAATGTTCAAAACATTGTTATACATATAAACCTCTAATTTCTCCTACTAACATGCAACCAAAGACAAGGAAGACACAAAAAAGACAAGGCATAACATAATACAGGATACATATATACATAATTCAAAGGTTAGCACACGCAAACAATCAAAAAAGCATGCAAACACACACACCACATACACGGTTTCACTTAAACTAAGCAAGCATTTATTATTTCAATTACGCATGTGATCACTTTGAATTAAGTCCAATTAACATAGAGCTCCAGGTAGATGAATAAGTTTTTCCATACTCAATCAAAAACCCTAATGCTTACCATATGCAAACTAGCTAGCTTACCATAGTGCATAAGCACACATAGCCCATTAACTTAGCTCCTAGGTTCATTCGGCCATAACCATCCCCTAGGGCAGCCTTCTTCCCTTCAAAATTTAGGAGAAAAAGCTTTATATGAATCCTTACCCAGGTTAGATTTCAATGGCAAAGAAGCATGAACACATGAACACACCACACGCGTCTTCGTGAACCCACCCATAAGCCACCATGTCTCAGTTTTGTGCTCTTTACTTCCCTTTGTATTCTAACTTGTTTATTTGTTTTCTAGGCTGTTTAGTCAAAGTTTTTTAAGGTAGGCAACAACATTGAATAGGTAGGAAGCTACCTTAAGTCAAGCAAAGGTTAAAGTGGTGGATTTTTTGGCCAAAATGGCCTTCATGGCCAAGGTACTTTGACTAGTCTTTGGACTAACTCTTCATATGTCACTTAAATCATTTTGATGCTTTATTGACCTACTTAGCTCTCTTAATGGCACAACACTTTCACTCTCTTAGGTGTACTTAGGTGTACTCAGGATGGCCTTAGGTCATCCTATGGATACTTGACCTTTTATGGCTCTTCTCTTCATGTCCACGGCTTGCATCACTTATTTACAGCATTCATGTACATCATATGCACATTAAAATCATAAGCCATGGCCTATGCAAGTCACAAGCATGACACAAGGAGAGCTTTATACTCTGCGATGTTATTAGTGACGAGGAAGTGAAATATAATCCTGAATGTGGATTCTAAGTTAAGTGGACCTTTAAATACAATGCTTGCACGTTGGCATTTAAGACCTGAGGCCCCATCTATGTGTTAGTATTGTGCCCAAAAAGCCAATCATGAGATGATTGTATTTTTTGCACATTGAGTCATGATATTTTATTGAGGCATTAATTCAGCAATTATGTTTGTTGTTTTGTTTCTGCGCAACGTAATAAGCATAACTGTAACCCTAGAATAATGATATTCTTAAACGCCCCTAGTCTAGTATTATTGTGGAGCGGGTTGCAATAATACATAATGACTAGCATATGTGGAGACTAATATGAGATATGTAGTCTACATATGGGTACAAGTTGGAGAACTTGTGTACTGGACCGACCCACCATGAGAACACTTCATGGATCGTTATATGAGTGTCATAAGTGATTCTCATAGTGATCATGGTATATGTAGTCCTTCGACCTAAGATCATCAAGGTTCCCTACATGTGAGTCACATACTTTGATACTTTCCTTTGTTGCTCGTAACTGAGTGAACTTGAAGGAGGTCATTGGGTATGTCACATATCATGCGGAGGGATTTGTATGATCAAGATGGGATTTGTCCCTCCTATGTAACGGGAGTGATATCTTTGGGCCCCTTGATAGAGTGAGACTTAGAAAATGCATGGCCATGCTCCGATGAGTTGATATATGATATCAATGTCGTCAGTTTAAGTTGGTCTACTCGGTAATCAAGAAACCAAAGATTGGGCTATACGAGAGTGACACATTCCATGTCTCGTGCTTAGTCTTGATATCTTGGACAAAGGGACAATGGCATATATCGGGTGATGATCATAAAGGTTTAGTCGATTCACCGACAATCTTGTCACTTGGGTAGCAATGATGTGTTGCTAGACACCGCTCATTGCTTATGATCATAAATGTGATTTATCATCATTGCCAACATGGCAAGAGCCTATTGGGTCGCACACATAGAGCTATTTGGATCATTAGAGTGCATGGGCTAATTATTTGGGTTATGGTTTCACTTTAATTTCGTATTAATAATGGGCCAAGGAGTTGAGCCATTATTAAGCCCGAAATTAAATCCTAATTGGATTAGGGCTTTGAAACCCATTAGGCCTGGAAGTTGAGTCTCACTATAAATACAACTTTTAAGTGAGAAATTCGCAGGTCTCCTTGCCCTAGCCTCCCAAAAGGACAGCCACACTCTTCTCTTGCAATTCCTTGGAGGACGCAAGCTAGCACTGCGAGCGCAAGAGAAACGCATCTTGCCGGGACGTGGTGGAAGCGTGGTGATCCCGAGAGGCTCGTGTGGATACCATAGAGAGCCTGAACACGTCAACTGTTCAGGTTTTGTGATTCGACTCTACAGTTGAGTGAGAGATCTCAACCGAAAATTAGGTATGAAATTTTCGAACACCCGGTTTACCCCGTTTCACTTGGATCCTGGAGGGTTTCGGTTAAATTCCGCTGCGCTGTTTGGCTCCCGAAACCCAACACTATGTACATTCCCCAGATAGGTGTCTTGGTTTGCCTTTCCTGGGATTCTACACTTGGCGTCATCACAGCAACAAAATCTGCTAAGGCTTGTGCCTTGATAGCTTTTCGGGCTTCTTAAGGAATGTCATATGCTCCTAATTCAATGCACCATTTAGTAAGTCTACTAGATTTATTTGGTTTTTATAGGATATCATGTAAGGGTAATTCTGTTTTGAAGATTATGTGATGAGTCTAGAAATATGGTCATAATTTTTTAGATGCCATAATGAGGGCCAAAACTACTTTATAAAGTATGGGATATCTGGGTTCGGCCCCCTAAAGGGTCTGGCTGACAAGTACATGGGCCATTGTTCCTTTCAGCTTTCTTTGATGAGAACCGCAATGATGGAGCCTTCGGTGATGGCTAGATAAAGTACAAGGGGCTCATCAGGCTTCAGTTGTTTCAATGTAGAAAGATGCCATAGATAATCATTTATCTGATCAAATGCTTTATGGCATTCATCTGCCTAATCGAAGGCTGCTCCTCTCATTAATATTTGAAAGAGTGGTTTACATTTATCACCAAATCGTGAGATGAACCGTCCTAGCGTGGTTAGCTTCCTAGCTAGTCTTTGAATATCCTTCTTATTCTGGGGTTTAGGGATTGTGAGGATGGCCTCAATCTTATCGGGGTTGGCATTGATTCCACTATCAGAAACCATGCAACCAAGGAATTTGCCAATACCTACGCCAAAGGTACACTTTTTGGGATTCAACTTTAGGTTATATTGACGCATCATTTGGAAGGTTTCTTGGAGGTCATCAAGATGTTGGTTTATGGTCTTGCTTTTGACAATCATGTTGTCCACATAGACCTTCACATTTTTCCTTATCTGATCTACAAAAATATGGTTCATTAGCCTTTGATACATGGCTCTAGCATTTTTTAGGCTGAGGGGCATTCGTTGTTAGCAATATATGGCTTCACCTATTGTAAAGCCCATTTTTTCATCATCTTTGAGGCATATCTGAATTTGGTGGTAGCCATTGAAAGTGTCTATAAAGGACAATATTTTGAATTCAAATGTGCCATCGATCAATTGATCTATGGATGGCAAGGGATATAGATTATTTGGGCAAGTGGTGTTAAGATTGTTATAGTCAACGCACATGCTCCAGTCTCCATTTTTTTTTTACCAATACTACATTGGCGAGCTATTCAGGGTATTGCACCTCCCAAATGATTCGGGCTTTTACTAGCCTTTCTACTTCTCTCTGATGAATTCTGATCTCTCAGGTGCCATATGACATTTTTTCTGCTATACTGGTTGGGTGGAGGGGTCCATTTGCAGGCTATGGTTAATGATTCCTAGATCTATCCTGGGTGTCTTGATAGGGGACCAGAAAAATACATTGATCTCTTGTTTAAGAAATTGAATGAGCATCAGTCTTACCTCAAGTGGGAGGTATTTACCAATCTTCATTGCCTTTCCTGGGGCTACCTCTACCAGCTCCGTTCCTTAGGCAAAGCCATGCCACCCTCTCTCTTTTGGTGAGCCCCTTTATGTATCTTGGACTTTGTTGTAGTGAGGGCATTTTCTGTAGGCCTTCACAAGGTTACCACATAGCCTCTTTATTTCATCGCTTGGTTGACAAACATAGTTGCCTCCCCAATGGAGGTCAAAAAAAGCACCGTTAAACTCTTGCCATCAGCACAGATATGGAATTGCATCTGGGCTGGTTAGCCAAGGATGGCATTACAAAGGATAGGACATCTAGGACAAGAAATTTTGCATCATGGGAGTCGTAGGCAGACTCCCCATTGTAATCTCATCCTACCAACATTAGTGGGACCTTGATGGTCTTGACGATTGGGACATTGTCCTTGCCTATCCCAAAGGTAGGCCCAGTCATTGGCAATAGAGAGGATCTCTTAACCCTTACCTTCTCGAACAGGTCAACCAAAATGACATTGACATTGGCCCCCGTATCTAAGTAGACCTTTCTACATCAAAGTTCTTGATATGGGCCCTAAGGACAAGCGGGTCTGTGTGTAGGACCACTACCTAGGATCCGTCGGCCTTTATTATGACCCGACCAGGGTCAATTGCTTCTAGTTGTGCAATTTCCAGCTCTTGTTTCTTTCAAGCTATCAAGGCCTTTCCCTTGATGATCATATAGACCACCTTCATAGGGGTTTCAGGATTTTGGAAATCTCTTGGAGAGCGAGGCCAGTTAAGCCTTTGTCCCCTGTCACTATTGCCCTCATCATCTTTTTATGAGGCCTTTCTTCCTATCTTTGACAAGAAGATGTTCACTTGAATAGGTACTTTTTCAGCTTGCCTTCCTGAATCATCTCTTCAAACAACTTCTTCAGCTGCTAGCACTCTTCGATATTGTGTCCTTTGTCTTTATGGCATCTATAGTACTTTTTAAGATCTTTCTTGCCCTAAAGAGGCATCGCTAGGGGCTATTGAAGGATTTAATTCTTTTTCTTGAAGGCGTAGAGGATGTTAGACCATGTTTCTCTAAAGGGCAAAAAGATGAGCTTCAGTCGTGAATCCTTTTTACCTCTATTTCTAGACCAACCTTCCTTAGTTTTGGGTTGCTCTGTAGGAAATGTTAGCTAATTTGGTTCTTCAACATGCAGGTTTCTTGTACCTTGGTCAAGGAATTCTTTTATGTTTCATACAGGGTTTTGGTGAATGTCCCAGGCTAGTCTTCTATTTCGAGCTAATCCCTAGGTAATGGCTACCAAGTGTAGCTCTAGAGATAGCCCATGTACTTGCACTGCCTCAACATTGAATCTTTAAATGTAGTCCCTTAGGGACTCCACACAACCCTGCTGGATCTTTAGTAGGTGGGCCACCGTCTTTGGAGTTGGCCAGCTTCCTAAGAAGTGTTTCAGAAACACCTGGGAAATGTCCCTGAATGAGGAGAAGTGGTGCCCCTACTTGGTTCCAAACCAGGAGGTTGGCACCCCCTGTTAAGGTACAGCTAAAGACTCTACACATGATACCATTGGAGGGCCTTCAAAGCCTCATGGAGGTAACATATCCCTTATGAGAAAGGTTAGAGCCCTAGGTACTCCACATCAATGCCCATGTGAGGACCTTGTATCTGTTGCTTGGGGGCCCGTATGGGCTACTCCATCTAGTTGAGTTTCTGTAGGATCACATTAATTTTGTTAGGACCATCTAAGTAGTCTAGGAATGACTATCTCTCATGTTGTGCCCCCGAATGCTGGCTTCGTGAAGAGGCTAGCCAAGGCCTCTTCGCTGGATGACTTTCAATAGGTTTTTCTAATGCCTTAGGTAAGGCTATCTGGATTTCTTATTGGATCATCACCCTCAATTGCTCAAACAAGGCATGTTGTAGTACCTAGAACTATTCATCATTTAGGCGAGCAAGGCCCTAATCCTTTCGATGGTGCCCCTAGAGCCTCGCAGGATTCTTTAAGTCATCCCTTATATGTGTTTCTTCACCTGTAGGCCCTATGGACCTCTCAGGGTGATGGCCTACCTAATCAGTCTCCTGCAGGTCCTAGTTCTCCAATCATGATATTTGTGTGTTCACCATATTAGGTTTCCATAGATGGCACCAAGTTTATGGGTAAAGTGATCGGGTAAGTTGGACCCAAAAGCCTGGCGAGCAGTAGATCAAAGACTTGTATGAAAAGACAATGTTAGAGCCCTAAGATGACCTCCCAGGGGAAATCCTTCGATGCTCAAATTAGCTTTCTGGTGAGGAGTAGCAGGGAAAAAGAAAGGAGAGTTTAAATCCCTTACCTTGGCATTAGGAATGGGTTTATACAGTAAAGGTGTTCTCCAAGTAATTCATCTTTGGGATAAAAATCCTATAGCTTATCCCATACTAGCAGGATATAGTTTCCTTCCAAGAAAGAGTTCCCTTTAGGGTCTACTTAGGCCCCAAAAAACGGCCTAGTCCATAAACTTTCAAATTTGGGCCTCTGGGCTCATTCCTTTCCACATGCCATACTAATGTGAATGACTTTTAATCTAATCCATTTGCTAAGATTTAGGTTTAGTTTCTAAATATGAAATTTGTATGCGTGTTTAAACTTGGTAAGCACACTAAGTTAACTAAAAGCTATAATGATAAGCATATAAATTATTTTGGTGTATTTGGCCTTGCATGTATGCAATTTGTGCACCTTTTTTTACCTTTGTGTTTTTAAAAGTTTTTCTAGGCATACTGTTAGGTCAAATTACATATATGTTTTTGTTTGATTGTATTATTGACTTTATGTCAATAATGGCTATTTAAATGTATATATAAGGCAATTTAAGACAAGTAAACTAAAATAATAAAAACTTGTCAAAACATATTTGATTACTTGTGCATGTGCATTTTTTTTTTTGTTTTAGCATGGATAACTCGTTTTATTTTACTTCTGCTTGAAATTGTCTTGTTGTAATAATATATGCACATGTCCAATGTACTGACTATTACATGTTGTAGACTTCTAATTTCATATGTGGAATTATCAATGAACTAAGTTTTGATTTGAAACTTGATGATGATGATGAAGTCATTGCACAAAAAAATGTTCAAGAAGTGCTAAAAGAAGTAGAGTTATTAATCATCATGTTTGATGTTTTTGGGAAAGGCAAATATAAGAAAAAGAAAACCAAATATTTGGTCTGTGATTTCAAAGAAACCTAAGCAAATGGTTGCTTAGTGACTAATGTACATAGTTTCTCGTTCTTTTCAAACAGTACATTATATGTAGCATATACATTTTGGCCGAATCAAAATTATTTGTGAATTAGTGGTTTAATGGTCAAAACTCACATTTATAGTGAGAAGGATTATTCAAAAAGACATATGTGTCTCTAGTGAACAAAACTTCAAGCTTGAAGATGAAGAGTTAGTCATGCGAGACTCTTTAGTGAAAAATAAACATTGGTTCTGTAATATGTACTTAGTTTAAGAGCATGTGTTTCTCTTAAATTGTTTGTACAGATCTTGCTTGCCAACCAAATTTCCCCTGTACATGATGTTTTATCTTAGTGATAATTATAATAATTCCTTGTTTCTTAAAATTGTGGCTATATGGCCTTAGTGACTAATTTTTTTCCACTAATTCTAATACGTTTTTACTAGGATGTCAAAAGTGATATTCTGGTAATGCACATTTAGGATGAGGAAAAAGTAATAGTGTATCATCAGTGATTCACTTGATTCTTTTTATAAAGTGGCCTTACAAATGTGTTTACTTTGCATGTGTGTAAAATAACTAGGATTGGTCATGTTTTGAGAATGTTTCAATCAGCATGTCTTTTAGACAATTTACTTAAAATGTTTTAAGGCTCAATGAATATCGAGTCTAGGTTAAGTTCTAGATGTAACCACCTAAATTTTAATTTATACTCACTACCACAAAACATGTTCCTTAGAAAATATTTTGAGTTTGTACGATCTAATGCTCAAAGAGGGCTAGATACAACCCATTTTGTATGAGAAAAGTTGAGGCCAATGGCATATATTTTACTACCACTATTTCTTGAACATAAAGAGGTTGAACATCAAGATCACTGTGATTATGTTTATAATCGTTAAATTGGTGATCACTATTAGGAAATAGGCCTATAACACAAGGACTTAATACCCTTTAAATGCCAAATGATCATGTAAATGTGTAAGATCAAGATGCTTCTCATTATTATCCAACTTTGAGATGTTTAAGAAGGTAGTTAGACCACCAAGAAAATGGTGGATTTTGGTTAAAAGGGAGGCACATTTGTTATTATCTTGAAATAAATGAACCAAGTAATGTGTAAGATTGACATTATGCATTCTTGTGAAATTTTATGCTTGATTCTTAACACTTTGAGAAAATGTGAATATGAACTTGATGGGTCATGTCTTTGTGATTTGATCATGAGTATGAAGTAATTATCAACAAGATTCAAGTAGTGTGCATATGATTATAAAGGTAGCCAATGCATGCACACATCTCAACCAAGTTGGAAAGCATTAACAAGAATAATGTATTCTATATGAATAAGAAACATTCTAATTTGAGTATCTCCTATTGTGGAGAATATCTTGTTCATGATCATTCACAAAGTTAGAATGAAATGTCTTCCAATGTTAGTTGAGGTTATACCTGCTGTGATATGGTTATGTGGCCCTTTTACCAGACTTTAACATCCAAAGGGCTGTAAAAGTTTGATTTCAATGTTGTTGTCGCTCTTATAACATGTATGTACAAAAATGGAAAAGATGTATCTTCCTAGGTAACAATTAACATTTAAAAAATATTGTTAATGGACATTAAATATGTAGAGACACAATCTTGAATCATGAAAAGAGTTGTCATATTACTTAAGTTCCAAAAGGCTAGTGATTACATGTGTTCATCTTTAGTTTTCTTATTTGGACAACTTAGTATGTGCAAAACACTATGAATACCTTCTTCCGAGAGGGAGTAGTGTAAGGCTTAGTAAGATATTTGGTTCTTTCTTATTCTTGATCATGTAGTATCTTATCTAGAATAAGTGTAAGATCCAAAAGATCAAGAAATAAGTGTAGGATTTGAGATTATATATCTCATAAGATTACATTGATTTGACATAAGTGCTAGATCAATTGAACTTTCATAAGTGAAAGTGGCTCTTTAGTTGTCCAAATTAGAAACACAGAATTGTCCTAAAAGATAATATGTACGTCAATTTTAATGATCTTCCATTTGGAGAGGATGCTACATGAGAACTATTGGGTTTTAAGTATTATTAATTGATCCTAAACTAAATAGGAGCTCAGTAGGGTTGTATCTAAAAATTAAAGATCCATAGGTAGATAGCTTCACACCTTTAATGAAATTTGTATCCATAAGGTTCATGATAGTAACAAGAGTTAGATTTGGATGTGAACATACATCTAGTGAATGATAAGCCTAAGTTAACTTCCTTAAGTGATGAGGAAGCTTTCATGACATTACGTTTTTCATGAATTTTGGTATTGAACTCATAGAATAATTTAATGACTAGATAGTATAATATTCTTCGACATTAAGGTCTTAAAGTATTTCATGTGCAATGGTTTGAGATAATGCAGAAATTGAAATTTTGTTCTTAGGTCATACTTTAAGGCTAACTTATGGTTGTTACTCACAGTTTCACTTCTCTTGGAATAGAAGAGTTTGGATTAGTTCTTCATTTAAGTATAACATATATCATGAGGTATGCATGATTGAATGTTAACCAAGTTGATCAAGATAATTAGTTCAAGTATTTATTTTTCATTCTATCCTAAAAACCATGTTGGTGTAGAATATATGTCACATTACTTCATTTGGATATAATAAGACAACGATGAATGTTATTAATGTAACATTACCGCACTAAAATATGGTTAAGTTTATAGATGAATACGTATATACATTTGGTTATATCATCTTGCTTTGTGCAAAAGAAATTGCTTTGTGTAAGCAAACTGTTTGTGTGGCATTTTTTTCTATACAAAGGTGCTTGTTTTCATGAAATATAAGGGTCATTAATGACTTATATAGGGTACACACTATCTTAGTGGTCATTTGGCATTAAACTATCTTGGTGGTGGTTTACGAATCTTTGGTGTTTATATTTCATGAAAATGTAAAGCTCATGAGATAGCTATTGAAATGCAATAAATGGAAATGAAGTTAGGGTTAGTTTAGCTAACTAGTTGGATTAACTTCATTTTTGTGTCTCTTATTAGTATAAAGATATGATAATTTGCACTAAATATGTGCAGCACAAGTTCATCATATATGTACATATGCTTATATGAGATGGTTGTATTGCATGTGTGCCATACATATTCATCATATATGTAGGATATATCACAACCAAAAATTAAATATATGTCCAGACATAGGTTAAAAGTTGGTTTTCTAACACAAACAAGCTGCCATTGTTCTTGGAGTTTGAACAAGGATGAAATCGCTAAAGTCTTGAGTGTAAGCCATTATTTGAATTAGTCATATGTGACTTAATAGAGACTTACATCCAAATGGAGTCATAATCCATCTTGTGACAACTTTAGCATGAAGGTCATCTTGATCTAAACAATTTGTTTGAGATCAAGGTAAATTGTTAGTCACACGGCGTTTGTATGCCCGCTCATAACATCCTAACCTATGTGACCAAGTGGATTTCTCATACGTGAGAAGTTTGACACTTGCATGGTTTGTTAAAGACATATATTTCTAGTGAGAGTCCACAGGGAGTCACACAAATAATGTTTGAGAGAGAGATAAACATCTTCTAAATAGCGGTTGTCAAATATTGGATTTGTGTACACTAACATAACATGACACCCGTACATATCTTGTGTGTCTTTTTGTGAAGGCTCTCCAGTACTTCCCATAGTTTGGATGCCAAGTAAGTAAATCTCAAGTTATTTTCCTCAAATAAGTTTTATTATGCAAGAAAAGCAAGCTAAATAAGGTTAAGTTAAGTTTCAAAGTGTAATTGGCACCTAAAAAATGAAATGGGTAAAATGGTAATTTTGGCCCAAGCTATTGGCATGATCATAATTTCAGTGAAATTAGGTTCATGCAAGTGTTTTGAGATAAATAAGTTAAGACCACAAGTGTTTCTAGCCATTTGAACCAAAAGTGGGAGTTAAGGGTTAAAAATGCACTAAGTGAGAAATTAAGCTATTATGTCTTATAATGGCTTAAGTAGCCTAAGGGCAAAGTGTGGGGGGGGTGGGGGAAGAAAAAACTTTCTATAGGACCAAGGTGAGATTGTGGAGGAAAGGTTTAGGTGGCCTAAGTTTGAGGGCCAAAGTGACAAGTAGGAGAAAAATGAGATAAGTAGGAATAGTTGGTTATATAATTGGTGGGGATGGAACTATTTATTATCTCCTTCATCCACCATTTTCATAGCTCGCCACTCTTCATAGATGCTCCTCCTTAAACCTCCGAATCTACCCAAAATTCCAAGAAAATTGAAGGTCCCAAAGCCATTCGAACAAGTCATTAGCTTATCATTGGTGTATTTAGTGCATTTGAAGTTGTTCTTGCAAGTTTTTAATTCAAGCCCAAAGGTAAGCATCTTTGATCCTTGTGGGATAGTTCTAAGCTTGTTAAATGGTTAAAAATGGCCTTAATTTCATTCCCTTGGTGTCCAACTTTGTTGAATTCAAGCTTGGAACTCAAAGGAACTCCATTGTACAACATGGTGCTTATGTGTATGGCTTGCTTTAGATCTTGCTTAACCTAGATTTGAGGCAAGGGATTTATGTTATGGCATGATTAAATGATGCATAAGTAGAATTAAAAACACTTGGGAGCGAGTTGAAATAAGCCAAAAGTGATTGGAATTAGTTTAGGTAAGATTTGGAGCAAGATTGGCTAAGAAATGGGCAAAGAATTACAACTCTAAGGGTTAATGTGGTCACAATGATTATTTGATGTGATCGCATTGAGCTCAAGAGGAAGAACAGGCTACGTTAACATGCAATGCAATCACACAAACTATGCTGGTGCTATTGCATCATTTCCATCAACTTTCATAAAATCATGATGTTGTTGCACAACAATATGCAATGCTGTTGCATTGTGCCTGAATTGTGCCAACCTTGTTTCTAAGTATCCCAAATAAATTCCTAAGGCTTAGATGGCATCCTAACATGGCTCAAAAGTGCCCCTAAGATTTAACTATACATCAATAAGTGAGTAATAAATGGGTGGTTAATAGGGCTAAGGAAAAGTGGATAAGTAAGGTACCTTAAGTCACAAATAGGGTGCTAAAGAGGGACCTAGTATTGTATGAGTCCTCCAATAATCAATGGGTGAAGTTGTGAACCTTCGACATTGGAAAGGGACCTGAGAAAGGTCAGGAACCCTTGATGACCCAAGGGAAGAGGCCAAGTGCCTCCTGGTATCGAATGGTGACCAAAAAGTCCCAATTGAGTCAACGGCTCGATAAGCGAATCCACTAAGTTGCCTAAGTCGAGTTTAGTGGAACTTGGTGAAGTTTCGCCACTAAGTTCAATTATCCAGCACAACAAGTGAAAAGAAGTTACGGGTAAGAGGTGAGTAAGTGATGATTTACTCTAAGTTGCCCGTAAAAGGCAGGAAAGGTCAAGTAAGCAATGACTTACTTAAGGTGCCCATAAGGAGGACCTCATAGGATTTAATCAAGTGCTAACATCGGATATGAGGGGTAGTATCCAAGTTACCCAGTCATATGAGCTCATGGTAGTTAAGAACACCGTTGGGTGTAAGGAAGTCCTAAGTGCATGAACATGTGCATTCACTCATCCATCCATACATTACATTGCATTATTATTGTTGTTTATTAATTGCTTGTGTTTATTACTTGTTGTGTTGTTTGGTTAGTTGGTTTTGCTGTATGAGATATATATGTTTGTTGTGCTTTGCATGCTTGCATATGTTTCCCCCTACAAGTGCCAAATCCCTTATTAAGTACCATAGAGTACTCACCTCTTAAGTGTTGTGCAAGTATTAAGCGGACTTGTCAGACTTAACAATTGGTAAAGGGCAGCTGTTAAGGCTAAGTTTTATTGGATTGAAGATACTCTCTAAGTGGCGAATCTTATATTTTTAAGCTACTTTTAGTATAAGCTAGTACTGACCAAAGTATTTTCCTTACAATTTGAGGCTAAGTGAATACAAGAAAAGTGTAGCTCCTCACTTGAAGCTAGCTTGCTTGGGTGAAGAGCTAAGAATGGATCTTAGTAGATATATGCTACTTTTTCTATATGTATGGTATTTTCATACAAAAAGAATACCTCTACTAGTGTTCATTGGTGTGTATAACACTAGGGTTACAAATAGGTGCATATAAGTTTAAGGTGTATGCACATAGTTGTTACTTGAAGTTAAAACAACTAAAGTCTTACGTCTTGCCTCATTTTCAAATCTGTTTTCACCAATTTCCGCAACACTATTTTCAATTTTATTTTTATTTAAGTGTTATTGCATAGCCAGGTGTATGCATATTTTCTATGCATGGTAGGCTAAGTAACTAATTGCATGTAATCATTTAAAATATTTCACAAGTAATAACTAGTCCATTATAACCTAAGTGGAATCATAGTTTCCAAGAAGCCTACCAGTGTTAACAAATCAAGACACTAAGGCCCTGTTCTATCACACTTTTCACTTGTCAAATTGACCGTAAAAACGCAATAAGTAACTATTCTATTTTCTTACTTATGTGTGAGTTTATTTTGCTTTGCCCCTACTCACTATTGGTAAAGTCATAGTGTTCATTTGGTGAGCTTCCTATGACTATGATAATTCGGCCAGATGTGTTTCTTATTAGGCAATCTCTAGGTTTTAAATTACAATATAGTAAGTGTAATAGGAAAGACTTTATAGTGTTTCCAAATTATTCTAAATCACAATCTAATTGCATGTGTGGCATCACCGCTTCTAACATTAACTAGATATAGTTAATTGGTTAGGATATTGTGGCATATGTGTATGACACATCATCACCTTAGAACTAATAAGAAGATGTCATGTGGTGATTATATGATGTGCACTTGTACACCTTGATACATCAGATAATTGCTTAATAACCACCTTACAACTACTTATATTGTGAAGAGATATGACCTTTAAATGAAAGGATATGTCCATCCCAATGTATATGACCCTTGGGGTGATAGTTATGCACAATAACTACCCTGCTTAGTGAAATAACATAACTTTTATTGGAGGGTCATGTTTTAGGTAGATTTAACAACCTTTAGGAGGAGGTTATAGCCATGATTTAAGGAGAAATAACTCTCACAAGAGTTGTGACTCCATGGCCGAACCAACATATCCCTTCTAAGGGTGGTTATGGTCTTAATTTAAGGGAAGAAGTTATGGGTGGATAAGGATACCTTTGGGTAAACTACGACAACCTTAAATAAAGAGTTGTGATGATTTTATAAAGGATTATGACCCTCCATTAGTGCCAATTCACAGCTTATAAATAGAATGCGGTAGAATTGTGCAAATGTGGTTTGCGAACATAACTTCTGGAGGTTCTACTTGTTCTATTTTGCCCCACACACTTCTCTATCACCATCAAAAGAATTCTGGTTAAGTATTGGGTGTGAACCATATATTTTGTTACTTGTTTTCAAGTTAATTAAATATATGATTGTTGGTGTTTGCAACAAGTACATCTTTCACAATTTGTTCAAAAAATCTTCTTTAATAAAAAAGACTATCACTTAGTTCTACAATGATAACCAAATGTGTCTTAATTTTTTCATTTATTTTATATCCTAGAAATTAAAGTGTTTATTAGTTGTGCACTAATTTTTCTTTAGAAAAGGTTCCAAATTGGTTTTACAATTGGTACTTTGGAAAATGGTATATCCAGGGATTCTTCCTAGATTAAGTCCAGAAGTCCTTTGAAGAATTTTGCAAGTTCTAATAACAATTTTTCAAGAAAAGTTAAGGAGTGTCATTCCTAGATTTCTTCATTGTTGCTATGAGTCATATTCCATGGATTCACCAGTGGTACTATGAGAAGTAAAAAGTGGATTATGATACCCACTTCACTCTCTACTTAGAACCTGTTTGGGAATCCAAGTGGTGGGACAAGTGTGTCATTAATAAAAATTTACCCAAGAATATTAGATTTGATAAAATTGAGATTATTAAAGAAGAAAAAGAAAAAGAAAATCCAGATGAAGACCTTTTAGATGTCATGTTCAGTAGGTTTTATAAAGAAGGAAAATTTAAAGACTCTGAGATTCTTCTCTCAGTAATGAAAGAAAGAATTTTGAGATCTATGCAAAAGCAATTCTCCCAGAAGACTCAATGAGGCCTCAGATCATCATTTGATGAAAATAGCTTAGCAAGGTCTCGGTAGAGGCATCTCCAGCTCAGTGCCTTTACTTTCTCGTGAATAAAATAAGTGTCAGCAAAAACTGACAAAAAGAAATAAAGTAGCCAATGGCCCATAATTATTAAAGCCTCCACCAAAGCTAGAATTATTGCATCAACTAGCCACCTGCCAAGTGGTCCCAGATTCCCTTGCTCTCTTATTGGTGAAATTGTGTCAAGTTTATCACCAAGGTCCAGAACCTTTGCCTATTTAAAAAGCCATCATCCAGAAATCAATGGCATCAAATTCTTATCTATCTCTATCGTAGTCCATGTGCTAAACATCTTTCTTATTTGCTTTAGAATTTTTATTTTTCTATTTTGTATTTAAATGGTGTGTCTGTACCATCACAATAGTTATATTAATCCTATTGAAGCTTGGATTGCTACTTTAACAGTATAAGTTTGTTATCATCTCTTCATTCATTACCTTTGTGTGGTAAACTAGTATTCACTAGTTTTTGTAAGTTGATTTAATAAATTACAAGAATGCATTTCAAGTTTATATCTGTGTTTAATAATCTATGTCTATAAATTCTGGTGTATGTTCATTTAAGTTTATAATGACTTGGGTATATTGATATTAGAGTCTAGACATATTTATAACTTTTCATTGACATATCTCGCACTTAGGTCCTTATATGAAAAATTGCATAAAGTTTAAATGCTAAAACAAACAATGACATTTTTGGAACAAAATCATCGTGTGCAGGAGAACATAGGTCCAATGTAGAAAGGGAATTCTATATTGCTATAGCAGTGAAACTATGGCAAGTTGCTATAGTAAGTTGTGTGTTGTTAAATTAGGAGGTAAGAGTGTATTTGTTGGATGGTGAATGAACTTTTAACCCAGAACCTGCAGCTCTATGTTTTATTTTAATAGCAATAAAAAATTACAAACATATTAAAAGTTAACACACCAAAATAACTCACTCCAAAATCAAACTTCAAGGAATTCGCAAGGGAGATTGAATCTGAAAAAAGTGGAGAGTGGTGATTATGTGTTGCATTGAGTGAGATGACATTGTTGGCATGGAAACAGGCATCAAAATGATGACAAAGAATAAGGGGACAAAATCAAAAACAGATCAAAAGTAAGTGTTACTTTTATACTTTTATGTATTTGTATAGTAAAAAGGTAATGGGTTTGGGAGAAATTTATGAATGGAAGTTAGATTTTGGGTGTTGATTACTATTAGTTACAAAAAAGTGAATGAAATTACAAAAAAATGATTTGAAGACAAAAAAAGGCAATAAGAAAAAGAAATAGGTGACAAACATTAATCACTTATATTTAATTGTTGACAGCTTTATAATGATTTTGTCGCCTGTTTGCTTGAATTATTAACATGTGTCTAATAATTTAAATTACTCTGATTTTCATTGTTTCAGCAAGGAAAGAGATGTTGTATTGTACAGTGGTGACCAGGAAGATGTTTCAACATCAAAGAAAAGTCGAAGGGATGAGAGGCTGCCTAGTGCATGGAATAATTATTAGTGAGTAAACTGGTTTTAGCTATTGGTGTGTGTTCTTGTGTACTATGGTTATTAGAGTTTGTGTTGAAATATAAGCAAAAAGGCAGAGAGGGAGAGATGAAACGATGCTGGATTGGCATATGATAGTGTAGTAAGTATATTTTAAGTTGAATTATAATAGTATAGAGTGATAAGATTATAATGAGATGATTTTATTTTTATGCTTGTCATTAAAATTGGCTGGAAATGTCATTTAATAAAAAAAGTGAGTATGCAACCAAAGTCGAAGAGAAGGAAAATTTGAAGTTAAAGTCTACAATTTCCACATTTTGTATGATGATAAGGAAGTTGGGGGAGGAAAAAGAAGAGACATTGAAAGAAATAGCTTTTTGGAGTTTATTAGGAATAAAATCACATGTTGTGTGGGCAGACTTGGTGTTTCCATTGATTCAAAAGTTTGATGTGAAGAAGAGGACCATTCAAATAGATGGGAGAGATTATAAGATTAGAGCAGAGGATTTCACTGAGATGATGGGGATTAAGGATGGCAGTGAACAAATTGAGTTGAATCGAGGTGACATACCTAGAGAAGATTTGGTGGCATATTATTGCTGAAAGGAATGAGACAGAAAGTGGATCATTAGGAAAGAAGTTATAGAGCATGATTTGTTGAAGAGTAATGATCCAGAGAAGGTGCAGAGAGCGTATGCATTGTATTCCATGACTCATCTTTTGTGTCCACCAATTTGAAGCCATGTTGGTCTACTCCATCTTGGATGTGTTGGCAATGTTCGCAAGATTGAGGAAAAAGCTTGGGCAAGCTTTATAGTGGATCAATTGGTAGTAGGAATTGAGAAGTGAAAGATGAAAAAAAAAAAGAAATTGACTAGATATGCTTTATTTCTACAAGTAAGTGTTGTTTCAAGCATATTGTAATTTGGTGCATATTATTATTTTGTATATATAGTTGATTAAAGTTATGTTTTGTTTATGTGGACATATGTTTTTATGAGGAAGGTTGTTGCTGGTGAATTGAAGAACAATGGTTTGAACCCAATAGTGGTTCAGCTTAATAAGGAAGTGACTTGTAGGTTATTGGTCAAGATTGATATAAAGGTTATAAGAGATCTGGAGGGCAATGATGATGATAGTTATGTGGTAGATGATGCAGATAATGTGAACAAAGAATACAAGTTAGAGTGAAATGGGAAGGAACAAAATGCTGGTCTAGAAAGTGTTTTGAGGGAGAGAAGTAGGAAGACTATAGATAAGGATAGAGAAAAGTTGAATAAGTTAGTTGATGATGTGGGGAAGCTGGTGCTACAATATGAAGGATTGAGGACGGACGTTACTATGATTCGATTGATGCAAGAAACTCCAAAAGGTATAATGGAAAAGGTTACTTAAACAATTAATATGCTTCTTGTACAAGGAGAAACAAGATGGGCCAAGGATGATAAAGTGGATACTCATGCATCCAATGTATCAACACCGAAGAAGGTACCCACTTCAAGTCGACCCAATGAAGGACCGAATTTGTGTAGTGTAAGACATCCTAATAATGGTCAAGACAAGGAGGCTGGAGCACCTATAAAGAAGGATGAGTTGTTTCCCATGATGGGGACTAGGAAGAAGAAGGTGGAGAAATATAAAGAACCACATAAGCGAAAGATTGATGATAATGAGGTATGCTCACCAAGAATGAATGATTTAGAATCACCTGTCAAGATTAACATTAGGAGCTTTTGCAAGAAGAAGTTATGGGTTGAAAATATAGGAGATGATTTTGAAATTGAAGAGCAGTCAACTGAAAGAAATGATAAAGATGATGAGGTAATTAGTGCTTAGCTGATTAATTGCTTGCTTCTTAATTAACTGCTTAACTGGTTTCCACTAATTGTAGGACATGAAGGATAAATTGAAATTTTTGATGGAGCAAGATATAATAGGAAGAAAATCAGAGCGTGATGTAATTCAATCACATTGATGAAAATCACTTTTTTGCACGGTTGGAAGAACAAGTTGTTTCAAGGAAAGGTATTGGGCTGGGCCTTATGAGGTATGCTTGTTCACTTTATATGATTGTGATGTTCGCTAGTAAGGTTCTTGCTATATCACCATTCAGCTATGAGTTGGTAAGAAAAGATGTTCAGATGTTGAGGCTATGTAAGTGATTGTTATCAACTGTTCTCAGCTATATAGTGATTGTTCATTGTGCAAAGGAAAAGGGGAAGACAGAGGGTATTCATTGTAGGTGGTTTCTGATAGAATTTTTGGTTTGAATGAATATAAATGTCCATTTTTTTTGTACATAATTAATTGTGGTGATGAATGAATATATTTTAGTGCAAAGCAGCGTGCGATACTAGGGTTGAACCATGCACTTTTGAACAAACTGTTGAGCATGCATGGTTAGGTTAGAGCGCTGGAGCGCATTATTTTACCAAATGGGTATTGCTTTCTAGATTTTCATCATGTACGAGTTCCAGTTACAGAGCAACCAAATGGGTATGATTGTGGAATTTTTACTTGTATGCTAATGAAAAAGTCGGAGCTAGCCACTTATTTCAATAGAAACATTATGGTTCACTCTCCATTCACCACTTAGGTATCTTTATTCAGTATTAATGTCTAACATTTTTGTGGTGTTCTAGTAGGATAACCATAAATAACGATGTGATTTGCTGGTTCAAAATTTGTGTGGTGAAGAGAATCATAATGCCCAGCTTCTGAGAAAAGTAGCAACATCATCGTACGAGGCACAAGTAGCTAAACATGCTCCAGTGGTAGTTGAGCTTAAAGATATTTTCTCATCAAGTAATCCAGATGTGCGACCTGCTAAGAAGCGAAGAACACATGCTACCCAAGTTAAAAATGTGAAAGGTGAAGTTCTTAGTATAAAAACAGCATCTGTTGACGAAGTTAAAAAGGGCAGAGGAAAGGGGAAAGGGAAAGGGAAAGGGAAAAGTAAAGACTCGAAGAAGAAAAGTTGATTGTGTGATTGAGTGCCTAATTGTGTAAGAAACATATTTTTCCAAACTATGCATGTTTACATGTTTCGAATGAAAAGCACCAACATAATAGTAAAAGGTGAAATGTAACCAAGAAAACCATTAAGAAAAAAAGAAAGGCGACTTGTAAGAAAGAAGAACGACATCAGCAAATAAGCGTTCAAATGAATAAAGTTGCATAACATAAAGGCGAACTAAATAAAAGAAAGGCTATAATCCAAATATTCAAAGAAAAGTGATTACACTATAGAAGATGCATTTGGGAAGACAAAAAGGCATTTCAGATGTTAAAAAGGTGTTTCGAAAGACAAAAAAGCATTATCACGAATAGAAAGGTGATATTCTAAAGGAAAAAGGCATTTACAATTTGTAGCCAAACTATGAACCGCATTTTTGTGGTACAAATTGTAGGATATTGTGGTTTAATTTTAGGCACTTTACTCGCAATTGCTGGTATACGATTGGGGGCCATTTTATGAACCACTTTACCTAGAAATTAAACCACTGGTATATGTTTAGGGGCTACTTTATGAACCACATTCCCCAGAAAATGAACCGTTAAATTAGTAGTTGACTTTTCGGGGCCATAACATGAATCGCTTTTTCGTGGTACAATTTGTGAGGTCTTGTGGTTAAATTTGAGGGGCCACTTTATCAACCTTGTACCCTAAAAAATAAACCACTAAATTAGTGGTTAACTTATCAAGGCCATAATGTGAACTACCCTTTTTTGTGGTACAATTTATGGGGTATTGTGGTTCAATTTGAGGGGCCTTACTCCAAACTGCCAATATACGGTTATGGGCCACTTTATGAACCACTTTACCTAGAAATTAACTGGTATCTGTTTAAGGGTCACTTTATGAACCACGTTCCCTAGAAAATGAACCTCTAAATTAGTGGTTGACTTTTTGGGGCCATATTATAAACCGCTTTTTCACGATACAATTTGTGGGGTCTTATAGTTAAATTTGATGTGCCACTTTATCAACCACGTATCCTAGAAAATGAACTGCTAAATTAGTGGTTAACTTATCAGGGTAATAATGTGAACCACTTTTTTTTGTGTTACAATTTGTGGGGTATTGTGGTTCAATTTAGGGGGTCTTACTCCAAATCGCTGGTATATGGTTATGGGCCACCTTATGAATGACTTTGCCCAAAAATTAAACCATTGGTATTTGTTTAAGGCCTACTTTATGAACCACATTCCCCAGAAAATGAACCGCTAAATTAGTGGTTAACTTAATGGAGCCATAATATAAACCGCCTTTGTTTGTGGTACAATTTGTGGGGTCTGGTGGTTCATTTTCTGGGGCCTTACTCAAAACCACTTTCTTCGTTTAGGGGCTACTTAAGGTTTACCCTACTCTACAATTTATCCCCTGTATTTTTTAAACTCTATGCTTTGCTCCCTAATATTTTAGATTTTTTCTGTAACAACTTCTGAAATTATAATGTAAACTCTATGATAGTCATGTTCTAATAATGTCGGTAACTTTAATGTAAACTTTATGATAGTCATGTTCTAATAATGTCAGTACGTCTAATATTTTTTTTTAGTTCATAAGTAAGCTAAATCATCACTGTATTCATTGTTGTATATCCATTTTTTTTTGTAAAACCATTTTAGTATTTTTTAAAGGTCAATTAGTTATAGAAGAAATATGAAAAATCTTGAAATTACTGAAATATGGTTATCATATGGTTTAATTTAGGATCTCAGAAGTTGTTGTACAACACTATAAAGGAAGTCGGGGTAAAGTATTAGGTTTTAAAAATAAGGGTAAAGTGTAAGTTATATTAGGCCATAGGGGGGATGTTGTAATTGACCCTTAAACAAAACAATGCCATCTATTAAATTTGCCCAAACAAATTTGAATTTTTACACCCACACCCCTGTACCTTCATTATCTTAACTTCCTTCATTCTTCTTTGCTCCCCATTGCCACCAGTTGCAGCTTTCCTTCTCCTTCACCTTCACCTTCTATATTGCTACCTCTCATCGGCAAAGAATATCCCACGGTGCTGCTGGAGACTTTATGAAGGAATTACCATGCAATTTGAAGTCATCTATGATCAAAAGACTAACTCCTCAAAAATACATTCTGGCTGGTGACGACTATCTACTTAGACCTGGAGTCCCATGTTTCTCACCCCTCATACCTAGTATATTTCACTTTAAACAGCTCAAATTTGTTGGGTGGATTTTATATGTATGATGTTACAAAATCAAAAACTATTTTCAAACAGCATCTCTGAAGCGATTATTGTAAATAAAAGGCAATAGTGATTTTATTGTAGATTTATTGTGTATGAGGATAGTGATTTTATTTTAGATTTATTGTATATTAGAAGAAAGGATGAATTTAGAAAAAAAAGCGCCAATAAAAGGTGACATAATTTCTAAAAAGATGATATAATTTAAAAAAAGCAATAAGAATTTTTGAAAAGGAGATAAAATGTTAGAAAAGGCAATAACATTCTAAAAAAGTGATATAATTATTTAAAAGACAATAATAATTTTGAAAAGGTGATAAAAATTAGGAAAAGGCGATAACATTTTTAAAATGACAATAAAATCATATTTAGAAAGTGATAATTTTTAAAAAAGCAATATGATTTTTAAAAAGGTGATATTATAGTAGAAAAGCGATTATTTAAAAAAAAAGGGATATTGAATAAAAAAAAAGCGATTACTTTAATAAAAAATGTGATATCTTTAAAAAAAAGGCAATTGTATTATTTAAAAAATGATATTGTTAAAAAAATGCTATTATTGTAAAAAAGGTCGTTGTTTGTGAAACTCTTGTGCTTGTCTGTTCATTTTCATCTTACATGCAGTTTTGATACTTTGATATGCACTTTAACATCTAAAAAATAGACTCAATGCATGCCGTGGACATGCCAATTGCTCTAAGCATATCTTTCCCCAATGGTTCTAATGGGTTTCTTTCAGACTGTGAAAGATATAATTAGAGCAACGGGCATGTTCAACGTAGTTAAAGCATTAAAGTCCAACTACTGCAATAGACACTTAGTTCATGCACTGAGTCACTTTTGGTATGATACGACCCACACGTTTCACTTCCTAACTATAGGTAAGATGACCATGACACGTGCAAATTTTGCAGCAATAACAGACTTGCGTTGTAGTGGCGATAAGATACCTATTAATGTGGAAATATGCAAAGATGCCTCCGCGACTGTAACTGCTAGTTGGTGATGGTTGGGAGATATTCCATCACAAGAGAAAGAAGAGTTTTAAGATAGTACTTGACACCTATAGAGGCTACTGCTCAAATACTATAGAGAGAAAGCAGCATTTGGTTCTTGTTTTCCTAGTAACCTTTCTTGGCACCA
Source organism: Aquilaria sinensis (assembly GCA_005392925.1). Lineage (NCBI taxonomy): Eukaryota > Viridiplantae > Streptophyta > Magnoliopsida > Malvales > Thymelaeaceae > Aquilaria > Aquilaria sinensis. The sequence continues at coordinate 953,752 of SMDT01000653.1, read as the reverse complement.
CCATATTCTACGACATAAGCACTCATAGCTTTTATACATGGTGGATTTCAGCTGTAGCAGACACATCTCAACTAGTAATGTATAATTGGGGAAGCACTACATTATCTAATCTAAACTTGTATATGAATGGTCTGAGCAAGGGTGCTCAGGGGAATGGTGGTTTTTGGCAATCCTGGCAGGTAAATATTACATAGCTAAATTACTTTACTACATTATGTACATCCATTACGCTTGAAATGATTATTCAATGATCATGTACAATATTATTTCCAATAACAGACATGGGCATGCAAGCATTTTATGGATATTGGGCCTAACCTAAATTTGAGAGGAGCTAGAACATAACCTAGAGCAAAGTAATATGCTGAGGGACGCTTGAGCGGTATGGCATATGACACTGAAGTGTATATTGAGCTATTTAAGACAGCAAGAGTGGTGGGGGTGAAGATGTGGCCATGGGAGAAGTACATGGATGACCTTTCATAGTACATGAGTGAAAGTTTAGGGGCAACAAGGTACTAAATTTTACTTAAAAGCCCATGTGATCAAGCCTGGTTTTTAGGTGAAAGGGTCTTTAGACAACATATTAACTATTGATAAGTGTATGACAAGACCATTCTGAACTTGCCCCCAACATCCATGTTGAACAATAAGTGGCGGCATGTGGAAGCGATAGCAGCAGTTGAGGGATCTTTGTGGGACAATAATTCGACCATTTTGTTGTCCAATAAATTTCAGTTGTGGTGGGAAGGGTTGATGAAAAAGCTGGCCAAAGCTATGAAAGGTAAGGACCTAGGTGCATCTATCAGCGGCTTAGCTACAACATCTATGTCTACTGTTGCACGTGAAACAGACATGCCAGTAGAAAGAGCTACAATACAGCTACCAGCAACATCTATGTTGCTCCCAAATCTCGACATAGGAGAGGCAAAACTACTCCAAATTCCAAGCATTGATGACAACGATGTGGAGGGTCTACCGCTTGATCCTTTGTTAAAATCTGTAAGTTTACGATGTCCTATGTTGTTGTACTAATCCCATAATAGACTTAGGCTTACAATTTTAAAATGTAATGTATAGGTGAGGGGAAACACTGTCGAGAAGCTACTGCGCTTGGTGGCAGGTCTTAAGAAGATTGTTACAAACAAAATGTGGAAGGATGCAAATAAATTTTCTTTGAAATAATGTGTAAGTATAGTCTACATACAATTTTTACTTCAAGGATGACAAATTAATGATCTTATGGTTTTAGGTGACTTGTGGAGGAACAACATAGGAGGCTGGCTTGCAAAACAGGCAACATTGTCCTCTCGGCAAAGAAGTGGTGCAAGAGCAAGGTTCTGACAGTGATGGAGACGAGAGCAATGAAGTCGATGTTAAATCCCATTCAGAAGGAGATGAGGCGAATGACGACGGCTAGCATGAAGACTCTGTTGGTGAAGAGGGTTCAGATTATGATAGTGGAACTGAAAAGGATGAGGATGATGATGAAGATGACCTAGCTATGGGGTCGGATGACTAACTTTTTTTGGACTCAGATAAGCCCGCATCTGGTGGAGGCTTGGAGGGCCATACTAAGCACATGGAAGATAAGCCAGCAGCTAAAAAGGGAAGGAAAAGGTGAATGCAATTAGAGATAGGATGCTTTTGTATTTTATTTGAAGACAAAATGATATGCTTTTGGAACTATGTTATGTTAGATGCATGGCAAATGCTAAAATGTTATTCAATGCTCAGAACCTTTATTATCTAGGTTGAAGTATGATAAATATATTACTTATTTCCTCTTCTTTTCCAATAATATTTTTTCATATAAAAAAAGAACTTTTATAAACATGTTGTCACCTTGTAATTAACCTTATCGCCTTTATTTATATGTTATCATCTTTTGTTATATATATTTTGTCATTTATTTTGAACTCAAATCACCTTTTTTCTTTTGAAATCATAATTTAGCATGCAAATTTCTTAAGATGGCTATTTTAAACCACAACTTGTTAAGACGACTCACGTACATATACTATCTTTCTTAACACAATAATATCATTCCAGAATCCCAGCCATTACAGTCCTGAGTTTTAAATAAATATATGATCCAACATGATAATAACATCTCTTACATTAAAACGTACTAGAATTATGCCTCCATTTACCTTGAAAGCTACTTTCAACGGTATGATCATAATAGTCAGTTGCCTTGTTGCACTTGTAAAACCCAGATTCCCCTGTGTTGAAGGTTCACCCCATGAATCAAGATCTCAATAAACTCTGGAATGACATATCATTACTTGACTGTGGCTTTCTCTAATTGGCTTCAGAGTCTGGCGTTGAATTATCTTGAGTTTCTTCATTATTTTGGCCAATTGCAGAACCTAAAAAGATTGTTTGGCTACTACTAACATGGTCATTCGGGATGAAGCTAGGTGATTTCTTAAGAACAAAAGTAGCCTCTTTTACATTTCCCTTTGCATGACATTCTTTTTCAAATTTGGATTGATTCAGGCACCCATGGGTTGTGTAGTTATTTGATCCACATTTTCAGCACTTCATCTATCATTCACCTATGTTTGATTTATTCCTCCCACGTGTTCTACCAGTGATGACAACTAGATTACGAACTATATCTAAATCAAGAACTGTAGTCTCATTACCTATAGTATTCAATCCTTCTGACATCTTTGCATACAACTTTCCAACCCAAATAGTTAGCTTACTCAATTCTTCTCTTACTTCATTATACCTTTCTTCATCACACCTGGCTACAAGGTAAAAATTTTGTTATCCATGCTAGTCAACTGTGACCGTCTTGCATTATACACTTCCTCCATATTAGCAGCCAAATTATCTCTAACACCCATATTTTGCACCAGTTTTTTGGCATCCTTTGTCCATCTTTTCATGATCAACCTCTCAGAGATCACCCTTGCATTTTCTAACTTCAGGACTGAAAATATGTGGTGACATGGAATTCCTAGTACATTGGCATAACATTCAATTCGTTAGCACAACTATAAATATTTATCAATAAAAAAATTTAACTTAATTTGAATTTAATTTGAATGATTTACCTTTGTAAGTTGGCTTTTTGCATGAACATTCCCATATCTCTCTCTCAAACAAGTGATGTACCAGCCGCGGTTGGGCCATGCTCCCATATCGAGCAACACGGTACAATTTTTCCTTGTCATTCATATAATGTAACACTACAGAATAATTTGCCTCTTCTATTATCTCCCCATGTACTTTCTGGAACATTAATGGGGTGTACACTTCAATAATGTGTATCTCAAGTGTCCTAAGATGGGTAATGAATTGAGGATTTGTATGTCTACTCATAAAATTGTTTAGTACCTCAATCTCATGTAATCTTCCTAATACAATATAAATGTGTCTTACAAATTCATACAACTTAAGCTTGCTTCTAAGAAACCTTTTTTGATAAAAGTGCATCCTTTCTGATCTTTGGTTACTTATATGCCCTACAAAAAAAAATGTTGTTTCAAATAAGAAATTGCCCACATTTCACGCTGTTCATATGTTTATTGCACCCACTCATTATCCTCTAGCTTGAGCATGGCAACAGCACATGCCCATTGCTTCTCGAACTCATCCACATTGTCCACACTATTCATCATCTTTGCCAAAGGATCTCCAAATCCCTCGACCTTCACTTTCTCCCTACAATTACCTTGTAAGTGCCAAGAGCACAAATGGTGTTTCACATTTGGAAACACTATCCTTATCGCAAGTTTCATTGCCTTGTCACCATCAGTGATAACTACTCTAAGTGCTTTTCCTCTCATGTAATCTAAGAACCTTTCTAGCAACCACACATAACCTTTCTTAGATTGATCGGACACGAATGTACATCCAAAAACAATGCTATTATGGTGGTGGTTTACCCTAATAAACACAATATACGGCAACCTGTATTCATTCGTTTTGAATGTCGCATCAAATCCAATAACATCACCAAAGCATACATAGTCCATGCGCATTGAACTATCAGCCCAAAAAATGTAATGTAACCTATTTTCCTTATCAACTGCATATCGACAATAAAACTCATAATCTCTGCTTGCATGACAGGTTAAGTATGCAATTGTAGTCTCTGCATCATTATCTAAAATTTGCTCCCTCCTGTCGCTATCTACATAATTATACAGATCTTTGGTAGTAAACCCTACATTCCCATAACCTCCGGTAACCTACACCATATAATCCATAGTTTGACTTGTCTTCACACCAACCTTCTTCATTTATTTGGCTTGCTCCTTATCAACCACATTTATACGTCTTTGAGATCTGCAAATATGAACTTCTTATTTGGTGAGGTCATGGTTGTGCCTGGTATTCAACTCCTTTATCACATATTTTTCTAATGCTCGGTTATAATTACCTCAAAATGATGCTCTACAACCTCATATATTCACCTTCCTAGGTTCTCTTACTCTAGTTGCTGATTCCAATTTTGGTTTATAGTGCCCCTCCTTCCAACAAACCCATCTATGCCTATATATGATTCCCCCATTATCAACTTTAATATCTTTCCTTTTGGTAGAAAATCCCATCACATGCCCATATCTGTTATAGAATTGCTCAGCCTTTTCAATGGACTCAAATTATATCTCATGAAAATCTTCTATCTCCCATTGTGCAGCTGGTTTGTTTATCTTCACAACAATTGCATTACATTCATCTCCTGCTAGAATTTCATCTACTTCCTTATGTGTTTCCTCATTCAAACTAATTTCAACATCACTCCATACATTTTCACCATCATCACTCTCCACTTCCTGTGAATGAATCTCATGAGTTCCACTTATTCTTACTACCGTCTCACTTGGTATTCCTCTCGTTTGCCATGTTGTATGTCCATGCGTTTCTTGCTCTCCATATGTCCATTCCCCACCAAGTTCACTATCATTGTACATTTCTAACACCTACATAACACACGTACCACATGATGTATTAACAATTAACCATTTTTTACAACAATAAATGCTTTCATATACTCCCACAAAAGCTTTTTCTCTCATTCGTATTGCTTTAAAACATGGATCCACAACATTCACTTTTTCTTCACTAATATCAACTTTTTTGGTTCATAATCATTTTTTTACATAGGTAAATGCTCTTATGTTGCTACAGTCACTTCTTTTTTTTTTTTAACATAAAAACGCTTTATTGAGGTCATTTCAGTTTTTTGTATAACATAATTGCATGTTCATCTGGTTCATTGCCTAAATAATGCTAACTGGTAAACCAACACCTCAATCGAAACATGACTTAGGAAAAAAAAACAAACACGACCTAGTCCTATCAAGTGCAATTAATTTGTTTTTAAAAGTTGTTTGAATGAGTCGCTCTTCTCTACACTCTTCCTATACCCTTAAAAAACATTTGCAAAATAGGTTAATCATCATTACTGACCTGATTCCCTTCGCCTTCTCACCGACACTTTCGACTTCGATGATTCACACCCTTGCCCTTGATGATTCACACCTTCACCCTTGATGATTCACATTATGCTTTACATTCACATTCCCTTCTCACATTGTTCTATTAATCTTCTCTAGACTTAGAATTATGAAAAACGATGAACAAAGCCAAATTAACCTTACTTGACTGAGAACTATGAAAAATGATGAACAAAGCCAAATTAACTTTACTTTAAACTCCTAGTTCCAAATTTCCTCGATCCACCCATCTACCTTCTTTGATTGTATTAACTCTTTACCAACAAACACAACAGCTGCTCCTACATTTATTCTCATCTCCACTTTAAATCAAATTCCTCACAATAACTCTTATTCCTTTCTTCTTTTCCACCAACCCTGTTCTTATTATGTTGATACTACTCTTTCTCTTAATGTCTTAAATGCCATTTTTTTTCTACTCTTATCTCACATTAAATCAAATTCATCACATTAACTCTCATTTCATTTTCCTTTTACCCACCAGCTTACTTTTTTCTTTAAAACTCTTTAAGCCATTTTTAATGCCAACAATTATATTTACTAAATTTTGTAATATAATATTACATATTATTTCATCTTTCTACTATTTATTCCATTCATAAATTAAACTTATAACTACATTCATAGCCGTAACATCCATAACTAATTTGTAATTTAAAAAGTGATAAACACCACAAGAAAATGATAACCACCATAAAAAAGTGATAAACATCAACAAAAAGTGATAAAAACCACACAAAAAATGATTTACACTACAAAAAGGTAATAAACACCAAAAAAAGTGATGAAAGTCTCAAAAAACGTGATTAAACAAGATGAAAAAGCGATAATGTCTAAAAAGCAATTGAGTGACCTAAAAAAGTGATAACAGATCCAGAAACGTGTTTATATGAGAAGTAAACCACAAAACTCCTGATTGCAAATCACAACACTCATGATTCAAAATCAGGGGACCTGAAGGTGAACCACAAATACCCTAATTGTGAACCACTGACACCCAGATTATGAACCACTAACATTGTGGTTTACAATTAAGAGATATATGGTTTACAATCAGGGTCCTAAATATAAACCATAAATTTAGTAATTCCAAATCAGGGGTCTACTGTTAAAAAAAAAGGTGACAAGATATATAAAAAGGTGATAACATAACATAAAAGGCATTTTAAAAAAAAGGCGACAAACAAATAATAAATACGAGGCGCCTAAATATGAACCACTATTCATAATGGTTCACAATCAGGGATATTGAAGGTGAACCATAGATACCTTGATTGTAAACCACTGACACGCAGATTATTAACCACTAACTCTATGGTTTACAATTATGGGGTGTATGGTTCATAATCATGGGCCTAAATGTGAAGAGTAAGGAAAAGGCCATTTGGGTCTTAAAGAAGGGCAATGATAGCCAAAAGGCTATCGCCTCCCCCAGCATCAATTTCCCCGAAGGTTTGACCAGGGAGCCTGACGTAGCTCGGAAAGAAGCATTGCCACAGACCTCGGCAGAAGCGAGATCTAGCATGACGAAGTAAGCACTTCGGCTGAAACGCCAGGTTATCTAAATGTGTCATTGACTCTCTCGGGGAACCGAACATATCGCCTTCGAGAGAAAAGAACCAGCTACTGAAAGCAGGAGGGATTCTTCCCGAAGGCGGAACTCCCGAGCTAGAGAACTCCCCGAACCACCAACGTGATTCCCGAAGAAAGGCGTCCGTACCAAAAGATGACCTCGCCCAAAGAACCTCGGGAGTACGACATGAGCATTTAATGAGCATTTAAGGAGCCTCTGACAGGTCGCCCATACGCTGCCTGAAACGGCGGCCTGACGCGCCGAAGCCGTCCGGGTCTTGTCACGACTTGACTCGGTTCAAGGCTCAAGGAGCCTGCCACTGGCTACTTGTCCCCTACGTCCGAAGGTACAGAAAAGATCTGACCGAACACGTGTCATGATCTAAACGGGCCAGGCTTCCCTATAAATACACAGGAACACGTCCTGGCAAGGGGATTGGACTCCTCTCTCCTGAAAAAACACAAACAGGCAAGACCGCAAAACTTCCTAAGTGTCCCCTTTTTACCTTCTCAGGAAACTGACTTGGGCGTCGGAGGCTCCTCCCCGGAAAATCATCCCGGGGACCTCCTAACCCTTTTTTCGGAGTCTTTCAGGTACTTTCCCACCTGGGGAACCTCTCCGTCAGACGTTCTCCCTCCTCGGAAGCTCCCTCAGAATTCACCATGTCGCAAGACGAAGATGCTGAAGGGCATCATTTGGCGCCGTCTGTGGGAACCCACCCTCAGGTTGCCGTCGTTGAAACTCGGCGTTCTAAGGACAAGGGACTTCCGAGGTCCCCGTCCGCGCTTGAAGTCCAACCGGCTACTGAGCAAACTCTTCCAGGGACTTCCTTGCCTGAGGAAGAACGTCCTCTGGTCATCACCATGAGTTTTCTGCGCGACTTCCAGCGTTCTGTTGTGGCCGAAATGGCACAGCAGATAGACAGAAGGTGGCCACAACAAACTCAGGCCCAGAGGCCTCCTTCGCCAGCGCGCCCTCGAGAGAGAAGTTCTAAATCAGCTCATCGTACTTCGGGAAGTGGAGACCCACGAGAGGAATCTTCAACAGAAAACACGCCCCTCGGGGCACGGCTTGCGGGACAGACGGAGTCCAAGCGACCCAAAACCCCGCGCCGAAGGAGCTCGTCACCTGAGGCGAGGTCCCCATCCCCTCAGCGCCGAACTCACTCCCCGAAGAGATGCCGACGATCCCCTTTCCCCGAAGAAGAGCCCAGCGCCACACTCCTTATGGAGAAAATATTGGCAAGGTTGGAAAGGGTGGAAAAACAGGTAGCCCGCAGACCTGTCTGGGCCAGACTATCTGAAACTTTCTGTGGCGATGAGTCACCGTTCACCCGAACAATAGTCGAGGCAGCCATGCCCAGTGATTTCCGGGTACCTCGGCTAGAAACGTACGATGGCCGAACAGATCCACAGGCCCATCTGATGAAGTACAAACGGAGCATGGTGTTGCACGGGGCTGACGATGCCACTCTATGCAAATGTTTCGAGGTCACCCTTGCCGGCCCTGCTACAGCATGGTATAACTCTCTGGCCCCAGGAACCATCAGAGAGTTCCAGGAGCTGTCCACTGCCTTCACCCAGCAGTTTATTGGAAGTCGTCCTACGGCGAAGATGCCGGTGCAGATGTTCGACATAGCACAGAGGAACGGGGAAACCATCCGTGACTATGTCGAAAGATTTAACCGAGAGGCCCTAAGTGTTCCAGACTTTCGGCCAGAAATACGCATCCTCGCCATGATACGGGGCCTTCGGAGGGACTCACAGCTATTTTACGAGTTTTCCAAAGACCCCCCAGACACGCTCGGTGAATTTTTCCGAAGAGCCGAGCAGCATATGACAGCCGAAGAGCTAAGAATGGAGGGGCCAAAGAACGATCATTCCCGTCCCGAAGGATCAAGCCAGCAAGCCAAGTATCCGACAGAGCAAACAGGACGACCTCGGAGGTTCAGGGGAAGGAAGCCTCCTCCGAACTTTACACCCCTGAACACCACAAGGACCAACATCCTCATGACAATGGAGAAACAGGGGTCCCAGATTCAGCGACCGAAGGCGATGACCGCTGACAACAAAAAGAATATGAAGAAGTTCTGTCAGTTTCATCGCGACCACGGTCACGACACCGAAGACTGCTTCCAGTTGAAGAAGTATATCGAGTCGCTGATTAAGCAAGGCCAACTACGGCGCTATCTGCGAATGCCTTCGCCGAAGGCAAGAAGAGAGGAGGAAGGAAAGGCTGATGAAGATGAGTATGACTCCGACAGAAGGAGGAACCGAAGTCCAAAAAGGCGCCTCCCACCTTCGGCGGGGGTAATACAAACCATCACCACTGGACTGCCATCCTCGGGGAGAAAGAGGAAAGCTAGGGAAATAGCAACGATGGAGTACCAAAGCCCATCGAAAAAACTCACCCGAAGAGATGGTTCCTCCGTCATTTTCCCTCATGACGACCCATTGTTGGTCATGGCAAGAATAGGGAATTGGGACGTCAAAAGGGTATTGCTTGACGATGGATCAAACGCCGACGTCCTATTCTCGCATCTGCTCCCAAGCTTGGGAATATCCAGCATCGACCTCAAGCCTGTTACTTCACCAACCTTTGGAATAGGACCCTCAGAGCTGCCCGTCCTCGGCTGGATCGACCTTCCCCTGATGATGAGAGGGAGTTCGATCAGCGGAAAAGGAGAAATTTTTGCCTCCACAATGACGAGGTTCATTGTCATGGATGTCCCTTCGTCGTACAACGCCATCCTTGGAAGGCAAACACAAGGGAATTTGCACATTCGCCCAGATGTGAAGTACTTAACAGTCACCTTCGCCACCAAGGACGGAGACGCCGAAATTTTCATCGACCAAGCCGAGGTCAGGAAGGTGTTTGTCAAAGCCCGAAAGGCCCCAGCAGCCAACTTCGCACAAACCTTAGCAGGAGGGACACTACCGACCGAAGAACCAAAAACGGGCGGGGCGGAAAAGTTCGCAAAAGTAGAAACGGAAGAAATAGAACTTGTCCCCGGCCAAAATACCCGAATAGGGAAAAACTTGGCCGAAGGTGACAAGAAAAACCTTGTATCCTTTCTACTGATGAGTAAAGGACTGTTCGCCTACTCGCCAAAGGATATGCCAGGGGTAGACCCTCGCATAATACAACATAGCCTTAAAGTAAGTCCGGAAGCAAAACCTGTCCGGCAAAAGAAGCGAGGCATCTCGGTCCACAAAAGTAAATTCGTCAAAACCGAAGTACAGCGCTTGATGGACGCAAATGTAATTAGGGAGGTCAAGTACCCCGAATGGCTAAGCAATGTGGTCATTGCTACAAAAGAAGGGAGTAGTAAGCTCCGGATGTGCATCGACTTCAGAAACTTGAACGATGCCTGCCCAAAAGATTCCTATCCTCTCCCACCGATAGACCAGTTGGTCGACTCAACTGCCGAATATGGGCTCCTAAGCTTCCTCGACGCCTTCAGTGGGTATCATCAAATAAGGATGGATCCCGAAGATGAAGAAAAAACTGCTTTCATCACCGAAGGTGGAACATATTGTTACACTAGGATGCCCTTCGGGCTCAAAAATGCAGGAGCCACCTACCAAAGGCTGATGAGCAAAGTCTTTCATGACCAAATAGGGAGGAACATGGAAGTCTACGTTGATGACATGATAGTCAAAAGTAAGATGCCTAAAGACCATGTCACAGACCTAGAGGAAACCTTCCAGCAACTCAGAATATTCGGAATTCGACTTAACCCCGAAAAATGCGTCTTCGGCGTGACCTCGGGAAAATTTCTGGGCTACATGGTATCAGAAAGGGGCATTGATGCTAACCCAGAAAAAATTAAGGCTCTGCTCGAATTCTGAACTCCTGTCACAGTGAAAGACGTGCAGAGACTCACTGGAAGGATAACCTCTCTTAGCAGGTTCATCTCCAGGTACGGAGATCGGTGTCGGGCATTCTTCAAAGTCCTTACTAAGGCAGCAAAAAGAGAAAATGACCTCGGGGATGGTGACCATCCTTGGAATGAGGATTGCCAAAAAGCCTGGGAAGAACTTAAAATCTATTTGTCTCGACTGCCTACTCTGCGACAACCTCGCGAAGGAGAGCCCCTCATCCTGTACCTCGCTGTTTCAGAAAAAGCAGTGAGCTCGGTCCTTGTGAAAGAGGAAGGGTCGAGACAATGGCCAGTTTATTACGTAAGCAAATCCCTGCACGGCGCCGAGGTCAGGTATCCATTACTCCAAAAAGCCATATATGCCTTGGTGCTGCCAGGAAGAAGATTGCGGCCATACTTTCAGGCTCACCCCATCATCGTCCGAAGTAGTCTGCCTCTACGGGATGTTATGAAAAAAGTTGATCATTCGGGAAGACTTTCCAAATGGTGTATAGAGCTTGGCGAACACGACATTGTTTATGAACCTCGGAAAGCCATAAAAGCTCAAGCACTGGCTGACTTCATCGCCGAAGTACCTACCACCGAAGATAGCCACCCGGATCCTGGCGAAGGTGAGCCAGAATGGACGCTGCATGTGGATGGAGCCTCAGGTTCCGAACACCAAGGAGCCGGGGTAATCATCAGAGGACCCGAAGGTCTAGAGGTGATAAAGGCCATCAAGTTCAGCTTCAGCGCCACCAATAATGTGGCTGAGTATGAAGCTCTGATAGCAGGGTTGCGCCTGGCCAGAAAAATTGGAATAAGAAACTTGAAGGCTCACAGTGACTCCCAGCTGGTAGTTCGGCAAACGGCAGGGGACTACGGCGCGAAAGACCCATTTTTGGCAAAATACCACGAACTGGTGACGAAGCTCATTCGAGACTTCGACACCATACGCATCGAAAATGTACCTCGTCGGGAAAACACCGAAGCAGATTGCTTGGCAAAGGCAAAAACATACACCGAGGTACTAAACCACCCGAGCATTGAAGTACTGAGCATAGTAACTTCGGAAAAGGGCTGGAATAATCCAATAAAGAGGTATCTTGCGGACAACGCGCTCCCCGAAGACCCCATCGAAGCAGCAAAAGTACGAAGACGCTCTGGGCGATTCTTCCTAATAGGCGAAGAACTGTATCGGCAGGGATATGCAAATCCTTTACAAAGGTGTGTTGGCGAAGAGGATACTGAAATGATCCTCGAAGAAGTCCACGAAGGCGCTTGTGGTTCACATATTGGAACTGACGCCCTCGCCGCAGTGGTACTTCGCCAAGGATATTTTTGGCCTACCCTAAGAAAGGATGCCCGACAGTTCGTCCGAAAATGTGACAGCTGCCAAAAACACGCAAAAATCCAGAGGACACCCTCGGAAATGGTGACTTCGGCTGACTATCCCTGGCCCTTCGCAGTTTGGGGCATAGACCTCATTGGGCCGCTCCCAACAGCCCCCGGAGGCGTAAAATTCTGCGTAGTCGCAGTAGACTACTTCTCTAAATGGGTCGAGGCAGAACCATTAGCAACTATCTCAGCTAAAGAAGTGCAGAAGTTCGTATGGAAGAACATTGTATGCAGATTTGGCATACCGAGGATACTGGTAGCCGACAATGGATCCCAGTTTATTGACAAAGGGTTCCAGGACTTTGTCAACAACCTCGGAATAAAGATGCACTTCGCCCCAGTAGCCCATCCTCAAAGCAATGGCCAAGTAGAGGTATCTAATAGGACCATAAAAGATGGTCTGAAAAAGAGGCTGGGGGAAGCAAAAGGGAAATGGCCAGGCGAACTCCAGAGTGTACTGTGGAGCTACCGAACAACACCCCGAAGAGCCACAGGGGAAACGCCTTTTTCACTCATCTTCGGTACAGAAGCCATCATCCCAATCGAGGTAGTGCAACCATCAATTCGAGTGCAAGTTTTTGATGAAAATGGAAATGACCTCGGCCTAAGAACCAAGCTCGACCTCGTCGGCGAGCACAGAGAAATAGCCGAACTAAGAAGAAAAGCTTTTCAGCAAAGAGTGGCCGCGGCCATAAACTTGCGCGCAAGGCCAAAAGGAATAAAGAGAGGAGACCTCGTTCTCCGAAAGAATGAATTCGCACCTCGAAAGCCATCCCACGGAGTATTTCGCGCCAACTGGGAAGGCCCTTACCTGGTTCTTGCCGAAGTACGAAAAGGGGTCTACAAGCTCGGCGATTCCGAAGGCGTAGAATTAAAAAATACGTGGCATTCGGACGCCTTGAGGAAATTTTACGCTTAGAATCTCGGCAAGGAAGACCGTGCTGTACAAAGAAAGGAAAATTTTCTCTAAAAGTATAAAAAGTTTCTTAGCCAAAAAGTTTCTTAGCATGAGTGGTGCGAGTTCCGCAAAGGTGGCCGGCTAAAATAAGCGAAGGTATTATTTTCCGAAGTCTCTAGAGCAAACTTGTTCGGGACAACAGAGAAAATCTGGCGAAAGACTTAGCCAAAATTTTGGGCATAAGTTGAACAAAGTCAGGATTTCGCGAAAGAGGTCACCATGATAAGCGCAGACAAAATCTTCCGAAGTCTCTTGAACGAATAAAGTTTGGGACAAAGGAAAACAAAAAATCTCAGGAAAAGACTTAGCCAAATTTTCAAGGTCTTTATTGAGATAAGTGTGCTTACAAAAAAGATAGCCAAAAGAAGAAGTACAAAAAAGAAGAGAAAAAAGGACAATGACCCTAGAACAAACTAAGGCTTCTCGGCGTCCCGGGAGTCTTCGGCTCCTACGTCCTTTTGCACCACCTTCGGCGCCGGAATACGAGGAGGCAAGTTCAGATGGTCAATCTTAGACCAGGTCCACCGAGGTCCCTCGGGAATGTCCAGGGCCGCCAGAAAAGAGAGATCCAGATCTGGAAACCTCTGAAGGACTTGGTGCCGAACAAGACAGAATCCGTCCTGAAAACCAACCTTGGTCATCTGGTCAGACTTGTCTTTCTCAACCTCAAGCTCCTCGAAGTCCTTCTTCAAATCTGAGACCTTCTTCTTCAGCTCCTTCACTTTCTTCTTTTCCGGCTCCTTCTTCATAGCATCGACCTCGGCTTGGAGCGCAGCCTTCTCAGCAAGCGCCTTCGCCAGAAGACCTTCGACTTCTGACTTTTCTTTCTGATGCGCCTCATTTGCCGAGATCAGCTCCGCCACTTGGGAGCCGAGGTCAGAAATTTTCTGGGAGGAGTCCCTCAAAAGTTCATCTTTTTCTTTCTGGAACTCCTCCCGAAGGGCGGCAACTTCCTTCTCCGCAGCTTGGGCCAGCTACAGGTTCTTGACAGCCAGTTCCGAGCACATGGCCTTTGTTTTTTCTATGGCTTCTAGGGCCTTCGCTCGGAACTCAGTCCGCCTCGCCACCCGAACTCGAAGAAAGCCAGCGTACCCCAGAAGCTGCAAAAGGATAAAGGCGAGGTCGTTAAGACAAAAAGAAAACCAAACACTTAGAAAAAATTCAAAGGAGGAAGATAGACAAAAAGTGTACCTGAGCGGCGTGTTCGGAAAGCTTCGCGGCAAGAAAATCGTCGCCCGGGTGAGCCGCGGCAATGGCCTTGAATGAGGCATCGGTGAGGACCCCTTTCGAGATCTTCGTAGCCATTTGCTGGCAGTCTCCGGAGTACAAATTCATGTCCTCCGTAAACGTCCAGAAAGGCTCATTCGGGATTTTTCCCTTCGGGATGTGGGCGTCCCGAAGGGCTCTCCTCTTGGCATGCTCAGCTACCCAACCCGGAGTGAGCAACTCTTCTACACAAATAAAACAAAAGTTGGTCAAGAAAAGAAAATCTCAAAGATCATCAAAAAAGAGAAGTGCCACAGTTTGTTAGAAGAACAAACCTGCTGGCACCTCGACGACGTCCTCGTCGGAAGCCGGAGCCTCTTCGGCAGAAATCCCCTTGCTTTTTATTCGGCGCCGCTCTTCGGCAGAAGGCGCCTCTACCACGGCGTCCAGGAGAGCCTGCGACGGGGTAGGACTTTGAGGAGGGACCTCAGCAGCAACCTCGGGCTGAGGGGCAGTAGTAGCCTCGGGCTCCTCGCCCACCTCTTCGGAAATCTCCGGAAGGGGAGGGGGCACATCCTTCTTCGCCCGTTTAGAAGCAGACGGCCCAGCCCCGGACGTTTTCCGTCTTCGGGAGGCTGCTTTCTTTGTCTGATCACCCTTCGCGGGCTGACCGGTGAAAATGGCTTTGTAGAAAGCAACAGTGTCCTCCCCCATTTCTGAAAATGAAGAAAGACATCAGTGTGAGTCCGGAACGAAGTTATAACAAGGAGATTAGAAAGTAACTTACTCTCATAAAAAGTTTCGAAAGAAACTTCCTCCCGAAGGAGCTGCACTAGCCAGGAGTCTTCCCCGGCGATGGCAGGAGCCGGCATCCCGAGGTCCGTCTTGTGCTCCTTTACCACCTCGAGCTCCCGAAGGACCTCCTCGGTCATCAACCTCCAATTGATGGGAAAAGGGTAAAAAGGACGCGAAGGGACCTCGGGACCCCAGTCGGCGACGGCTCGGATGTGACCGTCGAAATCCGCGAATACGGAAGCCAACTCGGGAGTCAGCAGTATCCTCGGATCTACGACGTCGTCCTCTAACCGTCCCTGAGCCCACTTGGTCGGAACATGCGACCAGGCCTCCTCCATCTTCAGAAAGAAAAACTTTTTTTGCCACCCTCGCCAGCTATCCTTGGTGGCGAAGGTGAACATATACTTTTTGCTCCCGGATCCCCGAGGTAGCATGAAATAAAAGCCACCCTTCGGGACCACGTAGAGCTTGTAGTACTGCATAAAAATAACGAAGTGGGGTTCTATTTTGAAAATGCCACACATACAGAGGAAGGCGTTGAAGTAGCAGTACGAGTTCGGAGGAAGTTGATTTACGGCAATGCCATGAAATTGGCAAAAGTCGCAAATCAACTTCGGAGGGGGGAACCGAAGTCCGGCTTTCAGCTGAGCTCGGAAAACGGTGATCTCGTTACTATGGTTTGAAAAGCCATAGTGGTCAGGACGGGGCAACCTCGTAACAGCATACGAGGGAAGGAAAATTTTTTTCTTCCACTTCGCTAATTTTGCAGGAGTAGTGCAACAAGGGTGAGAAAGAAGAGGCTGCCAACTCTCAGGAATAGGCATTTTTTGGCTGGAAAACAAGTTCGGAAAAAGGCAAAAATGGACTTCGGGAAAAACTTTGAAAAATAAAGAGTTCTAGAAATCAAAACCCACCAAATCTTTTGCCGAAATCTGGGTGTGAAGACGCCGTCGTGAAAGATGACCGGAAAAAAGCTCAGGTGAAAGAACCGCCGCGAAAGGTAGAAGAGAGCAGAAGGAAAACCAGAGCAAAAGCAAAAGCAAAAGAAACAAATGACGAAATGAGCATATATATAGGCCGAGGGGGGTAGGCGAACCGGCGTCATAAGTACTCTGCGAAGGTGAAACGCCGCCATAAATGCCCTTCTGCACCTAAAAAGGCGCGCCCGCGGTAACCGATGCAACCCCAGCCAACAAAAAGCCGACACGTGTCAGCCATCGCACCAAAAGAGGAACACGCCCTCTGACAGACGTCGCGCCGCTCCAGACTGACACGTCTGGTTACGAGACGCGACGGTTCACTAACCTACAAAAATAAAGAAGTAGGTTACCTCGAGGACACCAAAAGACGGGCTATGGCCGAACAGTCCGTATCTTCGGACAAAAAGGTGTATCTTCGGCACAGAGTGCACTCCCTAGAAACTCCCGAGAAGCATCCTGGGAAAGGCAGCAAACCGAAGTCTCCACTTCGGCCTCTTCGAGGAAGGCCTAAAAAAGCTGGAAAGCAGGTTACTTCGAAGACACCAACAGACAGGCTTTGGAAGAAAAGCCTACGTCTTCGGACGGAAGGTCTGTCTTCGGAACAAGTTCTGCACTCAAGGCCCAAAGAGGGGCCCTCAGGAAGCGAACAAACCGAAGTCTCCACTTCGGCTTTTTCGAGGGGGGCCTGTGATAGCCAAAAGGCTATCGCCTCCCCCAGCATGAATTTCCCCGAAGGTTTGACCGGGGAGCCTGACGTAGCTCGGAAAGAAGCATTGCCACAGACCTCGGCAGAAGCGAAATCGAGCATGACGAAGTAAGCACTTCGGCTGAAACGCCAGGTTATCTAAATGTGTCGTTGACTCTCTCGGGGAACCGAACATATCGCCTTCGGGAGAAAAGAACCAGCTACTGAAAGCAGGAGAGATTCTCCCCGAAGGCGGAACTCCCGAGCTAGAGAACTCCCCGAGCCACCAACGTGATTCCCGAAGAAAGGCGTCCGTACCAAAAGATGACCTCGCCCAAAGGACCTCGGGAGTACGGCATGAGCATTTAATGAGCATTTAAGGAGCCTCTGACAGATCGCCCATACGCTGCCTAAAATGGCGGCCTGACGCGCCGAAGCCGTCCGGGTCTTGTCACGACTTGACTCGGTTCAAGGCTCAAGGAGCCTGCCACTGGCTACTTGTCCCCTACGTCCGAAGGTACAGAAAAGATCTGACTGAACACGTGTCATGATCTAAACGGGTCAGGCTTCCCTATAAATACACAAGAAACACGTCCTGGCAGGCAATTGGACTTCTCTCTCCTGAAAAAACACAAACAGGCAAGTCCGTAAGACTCTCTAAGTGTCCCCTTTCACCTTCTCAGGAAACTGACTTGGGCGTCGGAGGCTCCTCCCCGGAAAATCATCCCGGGGACCTCCTAACCTTTTTTCGGAGTCTTTCAGGTACTTTCCCACCTGGGGAACATCTCCGTCAGACGTTCTCCCTCCTCGAAAGCTCCCTCGGAATTCACCATGTCGCAAGACAAAGATGCCGAAGGGCATCAGGCAATTTTGCATAAAAAGAAAGAGATAATGAGCAAAAAAAAAATGATTATGTGACAACAAAAGTGATTTTACACCAAAATAAGTGCTTATTAGTTTATCGAGTTTTTGCTTTTGTTGTCACCTTTTTCTGTCCATTGTCACCCTTTGACATCCAACTTTGTATACATCATTCCATTGCTTTTCTTATAAATTAATCATTTTTTCTATACCAATATTGCTTGTTTATCTTGTTCATCTCCTTTATAAGTAATATAACGCTAACTCATCATCACCTTTCTAGTACTAATAAAAGCCAACACCTCATCCGTGAGAAAAGTAACTTAGTAAAAAACAAAAGCGATTTAGTCCAAACAAATGTGTTTTAGTAAAAAATAAAAGATTTTAGTTCAAACAAATGCATTTTAGTTAAAAAGGCTATTACTTGTATTTAAAACCATTTTCATGTATAACTCTTTTACTACGCTCTTGGCAAGCCTTAAAAAAATCCACAAATAAATTAATCATCACTACTAAACTAATCCTTCACAAACATCTTCGCTCTTTATAATTTACACATTCTCCCTTTATGATTTACCTATGATTTACACTCACATTCTCTTCTCACATTGATACACTAATCTTCTATAGAGTTACAAATATAGAAGAAGATAAACAAACTCTAAAGCTTCTAAACTTCTACTTCCAGACTTCCTCCCCTCCACCTACCTACTCTCATTGGTTGTATTAACTCCATTTTACCAACAAACACAACTATTACTCCTACATTAATTTACTTCTTCATATTAAATCAAATTTCTCACATTAATTCTCATTCCTTTTTCATTTCACCCACCCTCTTCTCTTTCTGTTAATACATGGTTCTCTTTCTCTCAAATTCTTTAATACTATTTTCTTTTCTTTTCTTTTCTTTTTTACTTTTATTTCACATTAAATCAAACTCAACACATTACCTCTCTTTTTCTCAAACTATTTAATACCATTTTTCTTACTTCTATCTAAATTATTTACCACTAATAAGTTAACAATTATATTTATTAGATTTTTTAATATAATATTACACATTGTTTTGTCTGTTTACTCTTTATTCCCTTTATAATCTAAACTTATCGTTACATTTATAACCGACCAAACCAATTTCATACGTTACTTTTTAATTTTTTGTCGTTTTCTACAATATCCCCTATGGCATCTTAGTGCATTGGTAATTCAGAATTTTCTAAGGTGAAAAGACCATAAATGATCCGCCAGAAAACATGTCAAAGTCGAAGTGAGCTTAATTATCCGGCTTTCAACACCGTCCACCACCCTTTCGGCCTTTCCAGAACGTCCCATCTCCATCTTCATGAATTAATGATTCTGCTATTTCCACCTAACTATGCTTGCATTTGTTTAATTTCGCACCTCAAACATCAGATAAAAATAAGTTATATTTTGTTTTAGTTGGCTTAAACTATTTCAACCAAACTATGCTTGCAGGCCATTAATGGCCCTCTAATAGCACATTGTGACATCTCGAAATCCAATGACGTGTACATAACGGACACAGATCGTAACAATCATATTATCCTTTAAAATTATAGCATTAATTAATTAAAGACTATCTAACAAAACTTCTGAAAGGCGTACATGTTTTCGGTCTTTTTTTTTCATACTAATAACTAAGTCTCATTTTATATCCGTTTTTTAAATAGAATGTGATACAATGAAAAATATATTATTAATCCTTTGATTGAAACACATGACACACATATCTTGATTAGGGATGACAATTGAGTGGGCCAGGTCAGGTTTGGGTCAGGTCATTTAAGTTCGGGTCTACTCGGATTAGCATGAATTCGGGTCCAGGTCAGGTTCAGGTTAGGTCATTCGGGTTCAAGTTGATTTCGGGTTTGGGTTGGGTTGGGCCGGGTTTATTTAGGTTCGGGTTCACTTCAGGTCGGGTAATTTTAGTCTCGGGTAACTTCAGGCCAGCTTTCAGGTTAAATTCGGGTCAACCTTTGTGTTCATGTGGGTTACTGGTGTAAAGTCAAAACGATTGAATCTATTCAATTTTTTTTTAAATTTAAATCAAATAATTCAATTTTTTGTGTGATTTAATTTAAATTAAAATTTCATTTTTTAGTATATTTAATTAAAATATTCATAAAAATCTTCTTCATTATAGTTTAGTATATATTTAAGTAATTTAACATTGATAGTAATATTTGATTGTTTTTCTAAACCCATACCCTTTAACTATTATTGTACAGATTATTCAGATCTTTACCTTGCTATCATTCAGATATACACAACGACAGTTTTGTTATGCTTATGTTTCAATGAATTTTCTTTGAAATTACAACGAAATGCAAATCAAGTTCATTATCAGTGACTAAATTGTAAAATTTAAAAAATTTTGGGTCAAAGTGCAAAGATTTTAAAAATTTTAGGATCCATGTTATAATTATTATATGTGACTAAAATAAAATTTTTTAAAATTTAGGTACCTTATTGCACTATATTTAAAAGTTTAGGGATGAATGTTGTAATTTTAATAATTGCCATTAAGATCATTAAACTTATTAAATATAAAAATTACTTCTGTTGGAAAAATTCAAATTTGGGATTCACTAAATATGGATGTTTTTCCCCCAAATAAGATACTTGTAATATATAGAAGTCCTAAAAAAATAGAAGTTACTAAATATGAAAATCCTTTCTCAAAATATGAAAATTATTAAAAATGAATATCTTAAAAAAAGAAATGAAACTACTAAATATGAGAGTCTCATCTCCAAATATGAGACTTACTAAATATGGAAGTATAAAAAAAATGAAAATTACTAATAACGGAAGTCACCATTCCTAAATATAAGATATACTGAATATGAAAGTCTCAAAAATTGGAAATTACTAAACATGGAAACATTTATATTTAGGACTGACTGAATATGGAAAATAATAAAAGAGGAAAGTTAAGGTTTAGGGTGATGGTTAAAATCGGGTATTATCGGGTTTAGTTATCAGGTCATCTCGGGTTCAAGTCAGGTCAGTCTCAGGTTTGGGTCATTTCGGGTTCGGGTCATTTCAGGTTCGGGTATGTCGGGTTTGGGTTATTTGGGTTCGGGTTTTCTCGGGTTTCCCTTTAATCGGGTTCAGGTTCAGGTCGTTTACTTTTTTAGTCAAATCGAGTCATGTCAAACTTTGGTTTTGGTGGATTGGTCCAGGTCATCGGATCGGATCCAATTTTGTCATCCCTAATCTTGATCAGACGGACAATGTCATGTTTGTCATAGCGACAGATATCGGCCACTGTTAAATGTATCATTTTATATGTACTCCACAACAAATTACGATGATTTGGAAAAGAGAGAGAGAGAGAGAGACTTGAAAATTCAGTTAGGAAAGAATAGATTAACCAGGATGAGCAAAGTAGTTAGAATGCTGCTTTCTAAAATTAATCAGGCAGGCAAACGAGACGACGTGTGGTTAGAAAAATACTAATATCTGTACTGAAAAAGACATACTAATATCCGTCTGCTAGAAAAGAACTACTAATGAAAGAGCCTGATTTTTTGTGAAAGGTTTCTGTTCCCTTTTAAATTCTTTTTGTTTTTTTTAATTGAATGTATAGTTTGTTTGGAGGATTTTAAAAAAAATCTTGTTAAAATAAAAATTTTCGCTTTTTCTAAAGTTTGAAAATATATGTTTTACACATTCTTAAAATAGATTTTCTTTTTTTAAGACAGTCCCGATTGGGATTAAATTTAAGCCAATGCAGAGGACAACCAATATGGGAATGGGGGTTTCTATGAAGTTCGACTAAATAACGGAGACCCTTTTTAGCAAAGATATAAGCCACACCATTTACACAGTGCCTAATGAAAGAAAACGAACAGCGATAAAAAAAAAAAAAAACTAGCATAGGTTCTAGCCTCATCTAATAACACATGGAAATAAAATAAGGAGGGAGAAGAGCCCTTTTGAAGCTCCAAAACAAGTTGCAGGGAATCTAGGGAATCCGAGTCAAGAGTGAAGTTTCTTATATATATTATGTTGACATGCCTCTAGCATGCCCCAGCTAATGGCCAACACTTCTATGTATAGGGCCTCCTCCCCCTCCCCCTCCAACGCAAGGAAGCCTGTAAGACATTGTTAATTGGACTGAACGTGAGCCATCCCAACAAATAGCATCAACCTCCCCATGCATCTCAGCTTTGGAAATAGCTGCGTCGACATTAACTTTGAATTCTCTCCTAGCTGGAGGGCACCAATGATCTGCTTCATGTCTGCCTCAAGATGTGCTGGACAACTGCTGCTGCCCAATAGAAACCCAGCTCTTAATCCACAAATCAATTGAACGGGCTGCTTGTGTGGGAGTTTGGCACATACCGTCATGTACAACTTTGTTTCTAGTGTACCATATCATCCAACTGAACACTACTATTAATTATATTCAATGAGAAATTTTATGAAGTATTTCCTTACAGACTACTACTACTACCCTCCTACTACCTATATTTGTGACATACTTCTGTGTATAAAAAAAAATTTCAATGACTCCTTTTACAACTTGTTTCAATAGTATATTTTTTATTATAAAAAAATAGAATATTTTCAAATTCACTGCTAAATACCAATTACTCAACTGAATCATAAAGGTCTTTGAAAAGAATTTTTGATATTAAGATTAAAAGTTTAGATAATTTATTAATGATAGAATTATGTACCATAAATAGCTTTTTTAAAATTTCTACCCTCACCACTAATGCTAAAGCCAAGTGACACCAGTGATTTAGACCCTATTTGAGAATAATTTTTGTAATTTGTATTAGAGTTTTAGATAATTTTTAAATAGAATGTGATACAATGATAAATATATTATTAATTGTTTGATTAACACACATGACATCACATATCTTGATCGGACGGACAATGTCAAGTTTGTCACGGTGGCAGATGTCGATCACTGTTAAATGTTTCATTTTATATGTACTCCACCGACAAATTACGATAATTTGGAAGAGAGAGACAGAGGGAGAGAGGGAGAGAGGAACCCTTAAAAATTCAGTTTGAAAAGAATGGATTAATCAGGATGAGCAAAGTAGTTAGAATACTGTTTTCTAAAAATTAATCAGGCAGGCAAATGAGACGATGTGTGATTAGACAAATACTAAAATCTGTACCGAAAAAGACAGACTAATATCCGTGTGCTATAAAAGAACTACTAATGAAATAGCCTGATTTTTTGTGAAAACTTTTTCCTTTTTTAAATTATTTTTTTAAAAAAAAAATTGAGTGTATAGTTTGTTTCGAGGATTTAAAAAACCTTGTTTTTAGCTTCAGAGAACTTATGTGTTAAAATAAAAAAAAATTCTTTTTCAAAAGTATTTTCTAAAGTTTGAAAATATATGTTTTACACATTCTTAAAATAGATTTTTTTTTTTGAAGAAAATCCTGACTGAGATTAAATTTAAGACAAAGCAGAGGACAACCAATACAGAAATGGGGGTTTCCATGAAGTTCGACGTAAATAACAGAGGCTCTGTTTAGCAAAGATATGAGTCACACCG
This sequence comes from Aquilaria sinensis, assembly GCA_005392925.1. Taxonomy (NCBI): domain Eukaryota; kingdom Viridiplantae; phylum Streptophyta; class Magnoliopsida; order Malvales; family Thymelaeaceae; genus Aquilaria; species Aquilaria sinensis. Next base: position 930,399 of record SMDT01000653.1, on the reverse strand, counting down.
TTTGCATACCGCTAATGAAAGAAAATGAATAGAGATAAAAAAAAACTAGCATAGGTTCTAGCCTCATCGAATAACACACGGAAGTAAAATAAGGAGGGAGAAGAGCCCTTTTGAAGCTCCAGAACAAGTTGCAGGGAATCCAATAGAAGAGTGAAGTTTCTCATATTATGTTGACGAGCCCCCAGCATGCCCCAACTAATGGCCAACGCTTCCATGTATAGGGTCCACCCCCAGGGGTGAAAAAATGAACAAACAGCTCGAGTTCGGCTTGAGTTCAGCTCGATTTAAAGTTCATTCGTGACTCGTTCGAATAATGATCAAGCCAAGCCTGAACAAAATTTAAAGCTCGATATAAAGCTCGATATACAATTCAAACAAGGCTCAAATTGCTTACTACTTGACTCGAGTCGATTTAATTTTAAATTTTTTCCTTAATTTAAGCGAACAGCTTAAGCTCGACTCGAGCTCGTTTAGATAAAAGCTCATTCAAAGCTCGCTCGTATTGTTTTCAATCCAAACCCGAACAAAATATCAAGCTCGATAATTAATTCACGCCAAACATAAACAACCTACTACTCAGCTCAGCTCGACTCGTTTTCAACTTTGGAAATGGCTACATCGACATTAACCTTGTATTCTCCCTTAGTTGGAGGGTACCAATGATCTGCTTCGCATCTGCGTCAAGACGTGCCGAACAATTGCTAGTTCCCAATAGAAACTCAGCTCTTAATCCATGAATCAATTGAACAGGCTGCTTGCGTGGGAGTTTGACACTTTCCGTCATGTACAACTTTGTTTCTATTTTACCCATAGAATTAAATACTATGATCTACCGTACTTTGTCATTTTATCGTACGGTATACCGCAATATTTTGTAGTATTTTACATACTACTCTTTTTTTTTTGTGCATTTTGTCCAAAAACCGTGGTATACCACAAATATCGTGATATACTTACTACAGTATTTTATTTTTTATAAATGTGTGTGAGGTGTATTTTTTTGTCATTTTACATTAAAATATCATACATATATAAAATATTAAAATATAATTAATACACATATCATAAAATAAATATTTACTTTTATTTTTTGGTTACTTTTCTTAATTAACATAAAAATAAGTATTTTTGTACAACATTTTGTATTAAAAAAATATCTTCTAACATATATATTTTATTTATATTTGATAAATTATAATGAGAAAAATTAGAATACATATAAAATATGCAAAAAAATTATTGAATTTATGTCATCTTAAAATAATATTTCAACATTTATTTTTTTACGATAACGATAACAGCATGTGACACGATATACCTTAAAAATTTAAGATGCGGTATACCTATGAGTAATGGTATTTAACTCTTTACTTGTACCATACCATCTAACCGGACACTATCATTAATTATATCCAGTGAGAAATTTTTTTAACTCTTTCCTAATAGACTACTGCTACCCCTCCTACTACCTATATTTGTGACATACTTGAAATGCATCTAGTTTTAAAATAGATTAAAATAGGGGAAAGTGGTATTAAATGTCTCCATTTGAGCGGTACTGTTCTAGTCCTTTATATATTATCACTTGAGAATTGGTGTTAGTTTGTGATTTTGTATCGTCGGTGCTGTTGCTCTTGTTGTACCTCGGTTTGTATTTTCTTAATTGCGTGTTTTAGGGACTTATGGTGTGTTGACAGCACCAGTTGATTTGGTGTTTTCCTAGACTTGTACCTCCAGCTTCTTGCTGGTCACTTCTTTTAATATATTCTTGAAGTTCTGTTCAAAAAATATAGATTAAAATTATTTATAAATGACTACCGTACAATTTAAATTAAAATTTTAGAAGTTGTTATTGAACAATATAAAATAAGTTGGAAACAAAATGTATATTTCTAAAATAAAAGAGGACAAAGTGTAATATAGCATAAACCTTGTGGGTAAATTGTAATTAACCTTTTAATTTGAGTTGTTCTAGGTTCTACAGCTGCTCACACTCATTGTCACGACTTCTAGGTGACTCTTCATCAGTAGAGACAATCAACTCATACCGTTTCTTTCAATTGAATAATTGCTTAAATCGAATAAAAGAGCACCAAGGAAGAGACCACAATTTGTTGCAATCTCAGTCCAAGTCTAGGTAGCCCAAATTGTTACGAAGTGGGAGTGAGAAAGTGGGATCGAGAGAAAGAAAACGTCTTCTTTTAAAATTTAAATACATAAAATTGTTATAATAAAAAAGGCAGAAATAGGAGCATGAAAGTGCGAGAACAATATAGACTCATAGAATTAGTGGCGGCTCTATAAATTATATTATGTATGGACAAATTTAGTGCTTCATTTATTTAAAATTTTTTAATATTTTTAACACAATTGATATCTTCTTTTTTTCAATTTATTTCTAAATGACATATAAGCACACTAATTATATGCATAAATACAAACTATACATTTTCTCTTTTGATAGTATGGATATTTCTTTTATGTGAAAATGCATTGACTTATAATCAATAGGCTTGTTTGTTCTTGTTTTAAAATATTTTTTTTAATACCTTTGGAATTGTTCCTTTTGCATTTGATATGTTATAAAATGTTATATTTCATAAGATATTTATCAATTGCTAACATATTGCAATATGAGATAAAAAAAATTAATTAGCATCCTTTTTATTTTTTAAAAAGTAAAAAAATAGAGAATTTTATATTCATAACCTAAAAAAAAATTAATTGCATAACTTGCAACTTGATAATTATGAGAGCAATGTGGGATATTTTAGTGGTTGGAGTTCTGTAAGAGAAATATGTCTTCTTTTAAATAATAATTATGAAATTAACAAAAAAAAAGCAAATATATTATAATTTACATATATTAAGTAGAAGAGGATTCTTCTTTATGTAGTCAAAAGGATTAACTTACATAGGATGGAGTGAAATATACAGTAGACTTATAATATGATTATCTTGTAACTATATCTTATAATATAATTTTGAGTTAAGAAAACATAAATTGATGAAGTAACATTAAAAGATTCAACATCAGATAAAAATTGAATAAAAATAAAATTATAGCATATACAAATAAATAACAAATAATACAGCTAATTTCTAAAAAAAAAACTAAAGAACTATTAGGAGAAGAGTCGGGGTAACGAAGACACAAAACAAATGAATTTGTGATAAGTGGTGAATTCATTGTGCAACAATGCAATATTTATGGTTGAATTATAAGTGATGTCCTCAATTTACTATATATTAGTCAATTATAGAAGAAGTACTAAATGATATGTTAAAAACCCAAATACAGTATATTTTTGTGTGAGTATCATATGTTTACAAAAAGGCCAAAGAATTTGAGGAAGCAAATTATGACTAAAGACTTATACTTACCCATTATCGACATGTATAACTTAAGGTTCCCACAGTTCAATGGGGCAAGTGCCCCCTCTATGCATGGAATTATGTCCAAAATGTAGCAGTTTGACTATAGTACTTTCAATTTAATGCTCGGAGCATACCTAGAAAACGACAAGCACTTCCCGTTTAACTTTGGGTGAAAACGCTATCGCCCATGAGATTCCCACCTCTTTATTCATCTTCCCCGTGTATGTTTTGAAACCTCAACTAGTTTGGTCGATCAAGGAAAACAATTTCTAGGTTTTGATACACCATGTACAGGCACAAGTTTTTAGTGTAAATTTTGTGAGGGTTCTTTAATCTTTTATCTTCGTTTTATTTTCACTCTCAAGTTAATTAGTTGCTAATTTTTTGTGTTAACTTTTTTAGCCTACCAAAATCATATATGAGAGCATAAAACACACAAATTAAATTAAACTAAATAAAGGATCTGACCTGATTTAGGCTCTATCGATGAACGCAATAAAAACAAGATTGATGAAAGCAAAGGTCTTCTCTCTTATTCTAGTCGGCAGTACTTCCAATCGGTGGAAAATTTTTGCCCTAATGATTTGGCTAAGGGAGGGACCTAACTCTCTATTTATATAGAAGTTCATGGGTCTGCTCATTATTGGCCACATGGACTTTATTGGCCCATACTTAAATAAACTCATATCTTTTATCATAATTAGAGCCACTAACTCCTCTTTAGATCAATTGCCATACGGGCCCTATATGTTTTATTTGATCAATTTCAATTCTTAATCCGATTAAGTAAAACACATACAATTAATATATCCTACATATAAGAAAATTCCAACATTCTCCCACTTGGGCATATTAATTATCGATTATTTTAAAAACAAAACTATTTTGTTAGATTAAGATAATTGAAAAACTTTATGCACGCACTACTTAAAAACAATTGGTTATGAAACAACTCCAAATACCATTCCGTCCAATAAGGCTCTCAATGGCGGATCGTGGTGACAACTGCATTGCTCAACAATGCAAGACCTTCCATAGTCACATTAATATATCACATCGACATGAACATGATGAGGAAGTGTGGCAAGTGACAACAACCTTCACTTTATGATTTAATTACATTGTTGTTTACTTGTTGGTCCCCTTGATTTTTATTCTTAAGAAGCACAAATACGCCTGAGAAATCCTTTATGGATCTTTATTGAACTTGTATGTCTTAATAACTTTATGCATCTCGAGATAACCCTTTATGTGTCACATAAGATATACAACCACAATGCCCCAGCAAGTAATGCCCCAGATCTTTGATTAAGATTAACACTCATCTTAAGATTTTATAACATTTTATAATAAAGAAACTTTATGACCAAAAACATTATTCCTTATAAAGTGTCTAAAAAATTACACAAGTCAAATGTGTACTCAAAACAAAGTAATAAAATAACTACATTTGACTCCTACTAACCAAGCGGAAAAGACTCTACTAATCCTATATTAATAACATGGACCTTAAAACTTTCAAGGTGAAGTCCTTTGGTTAGAGGATCAGCAATCATATACCCAGTCCTAATGTGCTCTACCATAACTTCACTTTTTCCTACTTGCTTCTTAAAAGTCAAATATTTGACTTCCAAATGTTTAGCCCTAGAAATACATCTATTATTCTTGCAAAACAACACTACTGCAAGATTATCACAATATAGTTGAATGGGCTTAGCAATGGAATCTAAAATAGACATCTTAGTGATGAGATTCTGCAAGTATGCGGCTTGTGTGGAAGCTCCAAAACACCCTATGTACTCAGCATGCATGGAAAGAAAGATCACAAGTATCTGTTTAATATTTTTCCATAAACCTGCTACACCACCTGCCAATATGAAAACATATGATGATATGGACTTTCTATCATCTTTGCAGCTAACATAGTCAGAATCAGTATAACCAACCAACTCAAGACTCTCAACCCTTTTATAGGTCAACATGTAGTCTTTGGTTCCTTGTAAGTGTCTTAGGACTTTCTTTGCACAACCTAATGGTTATGTCCAGGATTTGACAAGTATCTTCCTAGGAGACCTATTGTAAATGCGATGTAATGTCTCATGCAAACCTGAGCATACATCAATCTCCCAAGAACATTAGCATATGGCACATCCCTCATGGATTTTTTCTCACAATCATTCTTAGGACATTATACTAAGCTCAAGTTTTCACCCTTTGTAATTGGCACATTCTAAGGTTTATAGTCTTGTATATTGAATGGCTTTAATAAGCGTTCAATGTATGATATTTTAGAAAGACCCAATGATTTTTTAGATCTATCCCTGTGGATTTCAATTCCAAGAACAAAAGATGCTTCACCAAGATCTTTCATGTCAAATTCCCTAGACAAAAACTGGTTAACCTCATGTAGCATGCATAGGTTGTGAACAAAACATCATTTACATAAAGGACTAGAAAGATAATTTTACTCCGACTGACCTTGCGATATATGCTTCTATCGACTTGGTTTTCTACAAAACCAAATGAGGTGATTACCTCATCAAACTTTAGGAACCACTAATAAGAAGCTTGCTTCAGACCAAAAATAGACTTTAATAGTCTACATAGCATATTATATTTACCAACTACTTTAAAACCTTTAAGTTATTCCATATAGACTTGTTTTTTCATGTTCTCATTTAGAAAGGGAGTTTTAACGTTCATCTAGTGTAAATCCTATTCATAATGAGCTACTAGTGCCATAATTACTTGAAAAGAGTCTTTAAAGGATACATGAGAAAACAAATCAATATAGTCAATTCTTTTTCTCTGAATGTACCCTTTGGCAACCAGTCTGGCTTTAAACCTCTCAATCTTTTCACTAAGATCCCTTTTAGTCTTAAACACACATTTGTTACCAATGGGTTTATAGCCTTTAGGTAGCTCAACAAGCTCCCACACTTGATTGTATTGCATGGATTACATCTCATCTTTCATTGCATCCCACCATAGATCCTTTTAAGGACTAGAAACAACCTTCTTAAAAGTCACTGGATCGATTACATGATCGATGTTATGATCATTCTCACCAAGATATACCACATAATTAGAAGATATTATAGACCTTCTCTCTCTAGTAGATCGTCTAAATGAAACATTTGTTATCGCATCTGGTGCCAAATGAATCTCTTCAATCGATGGTTACAAGGGTTCTTACTCCATTGAAGCAAACTTATGTAAGAGATCCATGGTCTTTTGCTGTATAGGTAAAGGAACATAGATGATGCTAGCTTGTACATTATTTTCTATCATCTTAGAGTGATCATTTTCATTGGCCACATCATGCTCCAAAAATTTAGTTGTTTATGATTCCACAATTCTAGAACCTCCGTCTCTACGAAATAGCAATGACTATAATGAATTTGCGACTTATTTTTTATGGGATCGTATAATCTCACTTTAGGGGGACAACCATAAACTCGAAAGTGGTTCAAGATGGGTTTCCTACTAGTCCACAACTTAAATGGGATCTTTTGAATCAACTTACTAGGTACTCAATTGAGGATATACAAGGCCGTCTTAATAGCCACATCCCAAAGAATGTCAGACAAATTTTTCCTACTTTGCATGTTCCTCATCATGTCCTTTAAGGTGTGGTTCTGCATTTCAGCCACATCATTTTGCTCAATACTACTTGGTATAATGAACTGAGTCATGATTCTACAGCTTTCTAAGTATATGGCAAACGGACCCTTAATTTCTCCACTTTCCCCATGTTTTCCATAATACTCACCTCCTCCATCAGATCACAATCTTGATAAATTTTCCCAATTGTTTCTTGACTTTAGTCTTGAAGATCTTGAACTTATCCAGAGCTTCAGATTTTTCGTTAACCAAGCACAAATTACCATGATAAGAATAGTCATCAATAAAAGTAATAAAATATTTGGAGTTACAAACTGTATGTACATATAGTCCGCTTATGTCAGTATGAATCACTTCTAAGAGGTCCGAGAGACATGTAGCTCCCTTTTTCCTAATCTTGGTCAAGTTGCCTCTACAACAATCAACACATGCTTCTAGGTCACTAAATTCAATAGTAGGCAGGACGTTTTCCTTTATCATCCTTTTTACTCTTTCCCTAGAGATGTTACCAAGCATTTTATACTACAACATGAAAGATTTTTCCTTTATAAGAGACCTTTTAGCAACAACTTTCTCAACATTCAATGAGGTAGCATAGATATCATTTTGATTTAAACACAATCTATTTAGGCCAGAGGCAAAGAACAACTGCCAACATGCTTTGAGTTAAATAGTAATTTAATAAAACCATCCTTGATCTCAAAAGCATAGCCATCCTTGTCCAACATAGAAACTGAGACTAAATTTCATCTAAAAGATGATATATATATTGTGTTATTCAAAATAAGTTTAAATCCAAAATCAAAATTTAGATAAACAACTCCTGTGAACTCCATGTTCACATTTTTATTATTGCTAACAATGAGACTTGACTCCTCTTTATTTGGTTTCCGCTTGCTTATGAACCCCTGTAAAGTAAAAGGAACATGAGTAGTTGCTTCGCTCTCTAGCCAACAGGAATTGGATGCGCCCATAGCCAAATTAGATTCATGTAAAACAACAGCCAAAGAGTCATTACCTTTATGCCCATTCCTAGCTGACTAAGCTTTAAATTTATGACAATCATTTTTAAAATGACCACTTTCCTTGCAGAAGAAACATTTCTTTTATTTCTTCTCAATCACTGTGTTTGGACCATTCACTCTTCCAACTTGACCATTACCCTGAGTTTGAACATTTTTAGGAGCATTAAAACACAGTCATTCTTCTTGTTGTGTTTACTTGATACCAACAATAGCCAAATAGTCATTAGCCAAATTTGATTCACGTAAAACAAGAGCCAAATAGTCATTACTTTTATGTCCATTCTTAGCTGAGCAAACTTTAAATTTAGGACAATCATTTTTAAAATGACCTATTTTCCTACAAAAAAAACATTTCTTTTGTTCCTTTTCAATCATTACATTTGGACCACTCACTCCTTCAGCCTAACCATTAGCCTGAGTCTGAACATTCTTAGGAGCACTGAAACTAGGCTTCTTACCCTTCTTCTTATTCTGTTTACCTGATACAAACAAGGCAATTTCGGACTTATCACTCTTAAGCATCCTTCTTTCAACAATGCACCTAGTGATAAGGTCATTGATTGCCTAAGCCTCGTCCTGGGAGTTATAAATAGTGACAAAAGCCCGTGTTTCACAAGAAGGGTATTCAATGCTTAATGCACAATACATGCATTAGGTATGATAATGTTTAGCATCTTAAGTCTACTCTGAATGTGGACCTTGTTAGTGATATACTCCCTAACACCACTTACTCTGTTATATCTCATGAAGTAAAGTTCCTTTAAGAGGGAACCTATCTCAGCATTAAAGGACACTATATACCTCTGGCTCACAACATTAAAGAAACCCTTAGCTACATTAGTTTCAGAAAGACCATTAAGCAGATGTTCAGGAATGGACCTCTTTATCGAGAGATAGAACATGCACTCTGATTTCTCCCAAGCTGCATAAGCCTTCTTCTCCTTATCACTACTTGTGATAGTAAGAGCTGTAGGCTTATAAGTGATCATGACCAAATTCACATCTATCATTTCAAGAACAAATTCAACTCAATGATAATCAAGTTGTTGTTAACGGAAAAGGTGACTAAATAGATCAAGCAAATGCAAATATCAATAATTTGTAAGGTAACCATGATACCTAAAACCACAAATAGTATTCATATTAAGAATTCAAGCACATCATTATGAAAACACCTTTGGGCATAATTCATAACATGCAATCTTAAATTCTAACACATAATAATGATTCAATGAACTTTTCCTATCCTTACACCACCTTTGGGTGTATAAATAGTTTAGACAAGTCAACTCTCAATCATATATCATATGTGTCTCATTTCTAAACTTCATGCATAGCTAACACCATTGGGCAGAATAACCACGTACTTAATTCAGAGACATTCCTAATCATACGAGAACATAATTTTACAGGACCTATCAAATTGACCACTTTGGTGGCAATAATTCAATAGAGTTCATAAAACCCTCCCACAATGAGATATTCTTTATGTTACTTTCCCAATCAACGGCAATCATGAGGCTCAATTTTAATTTTCATATGACTTTACCAAATGGGAGAATTAATTCACTTAAATTTATCCCTTGTTATATGTTGTCATATTTATTTGCATCTTTTGATATATTTAAAAATTATATATCATGCATATTCACTTTAATTTACATTTATGAGGCACCATGACCATATATGTCTCTTTAATTAAAGTGAATTTAACCTTTATTGCATGAAAATAAATTTTAGTGTAGCTTTAATTAAAGGTTTGGGGTCACTTTTATGAAATCAGCAGCTTTAGGATTCTTTATGAAAGTCCAGGAACCGAAATACACAAAGGAGAAACATTTAATGGCCAACATAAAAATTTCAGCAATCATTAAGGACATAAATGACAGAAAAAAAAAAGTTTAAGGCCTAACTTTCACAAAGGGAAATTTAGAGGACAAATGTCATCGTTAAGTCAAAAGTTAGGAAAAGGCAATCTGAAGTCTCCTCTGATTCGCATTCTGCGACTTTCAACCACAGAAGCACCCTTTTCAATTCAAACAAATCTCTTGCTAATTTCAACCCAAAATCAAAGGTATATATAATCTCATGTGCCGATTTTAATAAATGCAACAATATCCAACGAGAATAATGCCCAAAAATTGAACCCGAAAATAACACCGGCACGAACACTTTCTCCTCAACGGCCACCCTTCACAGCCGAGCCACGCCAGTGACGATGGTGTGGAAATTGATCGCGGGATCTGATGCCGATTAGCTGACAAAATCGCTCACAGCCAATGCCTCCGCGGAAAAGACGTTTTAAACTCATCTCTAATTTGCTTCAGTTTTGTTTTACTATCAAAACTAATAACATAGAACAAAACAAAACAGACACAATCATTCATCCAATTCCACATTGCATACAAACAAAACATGAATCGGATAGAGGGATGCAAAATCCATTACATGTTTTCAAACCCAATTCAATAAAATTTATATTATATAATCATGTAATATGCTCTAATACCACATGTTAATTTTTTTAGCTTATCAAAATTATATAAAAGAGCGTAGAACACACAAATTAAATTGAAATAAATAAATAATCTGACATAATTTAGGCCTAATCGATGAACGCAGCGAAAATAAGATCGATCAAAGCACAGGTCTTCTCCCTTATTCCAGTCGACGTCACTTCCAATGGGTGGAAAATTTTTGTCCTAATAACTTGGCTAAGGGAGTGACCTAATTATCTATTTATATAAAAGTTCATAGGCCTACCCATTATTGGCCTCATGAACTTTATTACCCACACTTAAATAAACCCACATTTTTTATCATAATTGAAGTCACTAACACATCTTTAGATCAATTATCATATGGGGCCTATATGTTTTATTTGACCAATTTCAATTTTTAATTTAATTAAGTAAAACATATACAATTAATATAGCCCACATATAAGAAAATTCTAACATGGTCGACCGAGGAAAGCAATTTCTAGGTTTTGATACATCATGTACACCCACAAGTTTTTAGTGTAAATTTCGTAAGGGTTCTTTAATCTTTTATCTTCGTTCGATTTTCACTCTCAAGTTAATTAGTTGTTCTCTTTCAATCGTAGAGCTAGCATTCTAAAACACTTTGTATTAGTTATAAATCATTTTAAAGCATTTCATACGAGGGTCCAGCCGGATAAAAATAGTTAACCTAAATAATGATTTTGTTCAACGTAAAGATTTTTAAGGGCAAAAACAGTTAACCTAAAAATCCTTATTTTCACTCCCATTCATTCCACACTTTTCTGTAATATTTTGAATTGTTTTAAATGTTTATAATATTCATATATTTAGTAAATTATATTACTCTATTACTCTTCAAACTATCATTTTAATATCAATTTTTTTAATATTTTTAATTTTTATGTAAAAAATGAATAGTAAAAGTGAAACATATCCATCCTAAATTTTCCTGACACAATATCAAATGCTAAAGTGGGAACAACTTATGAGCAAATCTTTTTCACACAAAAAAGATCCTAATTAAGTTAAGTCTGAGTTTTTTTTAGGCAAAAATATTGAATAAACCACTAATGTTTTTGTGTTAGCCTGATTTACCTACTAATATTTTTTTGGGCCAAATAAATTACTAACATTTTTTAATAGGCTCAAATCAGCCACTTTTGTAACTTTTATCATTAATTCTAACGGAATGTTAGTGTAAAATACTTAGTTTAGTCCCTATATTTTATACTTCTGTTTCTAGTGCCTCTAAAGTTTATTAATCTAACATTTGAACCACATTCTTGAAGCTAACATTGATTTTTGGACTCTGTTTGTGGATAGTAATTGAGATCCTTCTGAATTTACTGATAGTGGCTACGATGTTCCTCATCTTATTTTACCTTATATTGCAATATAATCTTGAGTTAAGTACTAATATGAACAAAGCATTGTTCAGGAGTGACAGTGTGGAGCTGGAGGCATCCCGTCTCAGGCAACAAAGATGGTATACTTTGAAGAAGTTAGAAGTAGCAATGAATAGACTGTACCTGAAAAATATAATTATGGAAAGTAGTTATGGAATTTTATAAATGATGAAGGTAACCTATTTAAATTATTTTAAACTAAGTAGAGCTATTTTGTTAATTTTATAAAGTTAATGATTAAGTTTTGTAATATTTCAAGAGCCAAGTGGGTGAATTAGCCTATTTGATAACATTAGTGGATTATTTGGTTATTTTGAATAATGTCAGTGGTTTATTCGGCTGAAAAAAAATACTAGTAGCCGATTTGAGCTGGACCAAAATGTTAGTGGTTTATTCGCTATTTTTGCCTTTTTTTTATTGGAGATATTTTAGCTCGAGCTCTGCCAGCTCAACCTTACCCATTGTTACTCTCAAAATTCTCCTAATTGATGTAGTGTCACGGTTAATAGCTAGTGATGAGCAATATTGTGAACTGAATCATCCCCGGACCTGATGACCTATAGAAGGACTTGTTTTGGTCTTTGTGGTCATCCAAAAAGTTGGGTCTTATGAGAAAAAGTTCCTTTAATTTTATACTAATGATACTCAAGTTTAGAATTCAGCTAACTAAAAATTTCATACTCTCTCGGTCACATATCTTTGCTCCATTTCAATATAGTACGGTGTTTAGGAAATGGTACTTTTTCCCTATTCTTTTCAATGTTGCCCCTCTCATCCTAGTCTCTCATTATCTTCGCCGCCTCTTGGGCAGAACTAAGAAGCTCGCCATTGTAACCTCACATAATTGCAAATCGGAAGCGGTGTAAGAATCGACCAATAAGTATCGGCATCCAGATGGGACTCCTTCACAGTTGAGATCCAGAACCAGAAATGCCGGAGCACTGCCCTCCCCTCCCTCACTCATCAGCCCCACAAGCAGGGGGGTATCTATTCAGGGGCGGGAGGGGGCAGGTGCCCCCTCTAAAATTTTAAAAATTTTTATTGGGTAACTTGGATATGTGATACAATTGTAGAAAAATTAAAGTTAGATACCTATCTGTAAGTTTTATAATTAATAAGGGGCTCTAGTATATTTTATCCATTTAAGATCTCAGTCATTTTCGTATTGAATTAATTATGTGATAGTCCTTACTCTTTAATTATTATTTCCTTTTAGTCCCTATCCTATTAAATATTCTGTTTTGGTTCCAAACATATTAAAAATATTTTGTTTTAGTCATAAATTTATAAAAAATGTTTCATTTTGATTTCATTGCATGAAATTTATTAACTCAAAGTATTTGTTTGATAACAAATTTTGAGATCATAATTTGGACTATCCGGTAAGTGCTATAAAATAAATTTAATTTGTATAATATTCTTTTATAATTAATAGAAAATTCAAATAACTATTTTTACTCTATAAATTGAACTTAATTATTATAAATTTTTGAATTCAATGTGTCTATATATGTAAACTGTCTAATGAATTTTGAGTTGTAAACTTTTGAAATAAACTTAGTTATTATAACTTTCAAATTTTATATGTCCCCCCCCCCCCCCCCCGAAAGTGGAATTTCTGGCTACGCCACTGCCCACAAGGATAGGTTCAATGCCTCCGTCTGCAACACAGATTTGGTCGACCAACTCTGCCGTATCAGCGTGGAGGAGCTTTACTGCGAGATTCAACGCCATGACGACTCGATCCTATACATGAGTCGGCTCTGATGGATCCGTATCGATTTCTATTTGATGTTTATAGGTCGCTAGAGTTGAACGTGAAGAGATTAGACGAGGAGAGAGGGAGGAACAAAGCTGGAGAGAAATCAGGGAGAAACAAATCCCGGAGAGAAATCAAGAAAGTATTTTTTGATTTTCAAAAGTGATAGAAGAAGGAGGAAAAAATGGCCATTATGCCTAACAAAACTTAACAGAAAGAGAAATTGTGCAAAGAATATAAGATGGAATGAGTATTAATTAGTGATGATATGGTTTACATAGTCAAAAACTTTCTTTTATAATCTTATGAAAAATACAACCAAAATATTTTAAAAGAAGTACTACATTTCATTCGGAATTACTAACATTCGTAGCCGCACTAGCAGCCACAGCTGATTCTGCACCAAAATAGTCCTAAGATGGTATTTCTAGTAAGATCTAATGGAATTGGCTAAACAAAATAAAGAAACCGAGAAGTTTCTAAAACATTTGGAGACAGAATAATTGACACATATTCAAGGTTCAGAACTATAGTGTGAAAAGAATTAGAGATTAGGGACCACAAGCAAAATTTGAAAAAAGATAACAAACAACTTCAATTTTTCTTTCCGCAATAAAATATATTCATAACAGACAAACCTGTATGTGTAGCAATAAAAACATTGCCGTCTAATCATCGGAGTTCCTGTCTATCAGTAATCAAATTTCGCTTTGCACTAGCTAGTCATACATCCAGTTATCTTTTTAAATTTTTAACATATATTATCAGAGACAAAGCCACCCCAAAGCTTGGAACAAAATTTGGAGGCTTAAGATTGCAGAAGGCGTGGAGGTTCCTTTCTTGGAGAACACCAACCAGTTCGTCGGACGGCAAACATGGGTATTCGACCTTGATGCAGGGACACTGGAGGAGCAAGCGGCAGTGGAGGAGGCTCGCCGTGCTTTCTACAACAACCGGCACCAGGTCAAGCCCTCCGCCGACCTCCTGTGGCAAATGCAGGTGCGTTAGATGTAACAAAATCTACCACAGGCGAGTATACGTATCTATACATGCATACATACATATATATGCACGTATGTGCATATAATTCATGCTCTGGACTTGGTATAGTATAATTCGGGTTTAAAGTTTATGCTTCTGCGACCCTTAGGCCCCAAAACTTCAACTTGGGCACATCGGCCCCTTGAACAGTAAATGAAATCTCTTTTCGGCACAAATGCTTTTGCTCAAATATTAAAAAGGAATTGAAATGTAAACTTTTGAAGAAAACTCGATCCACTCATTAATTAATAAAGTTTTAAAAATGCTTTGCAGTTTCTAAGAGAGAAAAATTTCAAGCAAACAATTCCAGTAGTTAGGATCAAGGATGGCGAAGCGAACACGTATGAGAAGGTTACAACAGCTCTGAGAAGTGCCGTTCATTTCTTTTCCGCTTTGCAAGCAAGCGATGGACATTGGCCTGCGGAAAATGCCGGTCCACTCTTTTTCCACCCACCATTGGTTAGTAAACTACAAGTTTTGAAGTTAACAAAAGTTAATTCCATTAATTATGGCTAACCTATGTCATATCTATACAGTAATAAGTTTGTAGGACCAATCACACTTACAATCCGGGAATTGAGAAGAATTGTATCTCCAACCTTATGAGGAAATTAATTGGGAGAAAGTGACACTTATGTGCACAAGTGAGTATACCACCGTTAAATTCTAAACCCTAAAAAACATAAACCAACTGTAAAAAGAATTTATGTTGTTCAATGCTATTGCACTATTGTTATATTCTAGGAGGACCTCTACTATCCACATTCATTGATATAAGATTTGATGTGGGATAGTTTTTATGTCTTCATTGAGCCTTTCCTAAACCATTGGCCTCTTAATAAGAAAATAAGAGAGAAGGCTCTTTAAATTACAATGAACTACATTCATTATGAAGATGAGAATAGTAGACACATCACTATCGGTTGTGTGGAAAAGGTAACAAAATATTCCATTGATTTTGGGAAATGAGGGCTACATGTGCAGTTACTCAATATTGGTTTGTGAAATTTGATCAATTTATTAAGTATTATGTATGGTTGCCTTTAAGAAGCATCTTGCAAGGATTCCAGATTTCATATGGGCTGCTGAGGATGGAATGAAGATGCAGGTTTATCTTAAAATGATTCTCCAAAGTCTTAATTTCCATTCACTTTTTTATTTACCCTTATCAAACTACGTAACTAAAATTGCTCATGTTGTAGAGTTTTGTAAGCCAACAGTGGGATGCTAGTCTTGCAACACAGGCTTTACCTGCTAGTAATCTTATAGATGAAATAGGACCAGTGCTAAAAAAGCATATGACTTCATAAAGAAATCACACGTTCACTAGTGATGAAAGCATACTTCACTTACAATCATTTTATTTTTCACTTTATCCTTCAATTAAATGAATTTGCCTACCAAATACTTTATTTTGTGTAAATGTGTAAAGGTTTTGAACAATCCTTCCGGTGATTTCAAGAAAATGTTTCGCCATATTTCCAAGGGATCATGGACTTCCTCCAATCAATATCTTAGATTGCATAACAGATGGAATTAACGTGTTTAAATTATTTATTCACTATATTTTTAAGGTTATATTTGAAAAAAACCTAAGGTTTGGTTGAAAACATAGTACTCTATTTTGTTTTAGAATCCTTTATGTCTAAAAAATCTATAGTTCACCACCTGCATGTGAAGACTGTTTTTTACATGGCTTTTAGCTGCTGATATCGAACTTTTCTAATCTTAACCTAAACTATCAATTTTCCAAGGTTATCAAGATTTGGATTCTATCATTGATTGTTTTTCACTTTCAAGATCGGGATTATAAAGTCAAATTGTAGATTATAGAAAAATGTTTATATTTTTTTCTAAAACAACAATTCATATAGAAAAACAACTATATTGTAAATCCAAGTTTAACTATCATAACAACAATTATACAGCAAAATTTTATAGTTCCATACTTTCATAGTGAACCAGGATACTTTGTCATAACAATTATAACATAACACAATTCTATAGTTTCATACTTTCACAATGGAGTATGATTCTGTTATATAGAAATTTATATTAATCGTGGGTTATATATAAACATTTATATGCCCTTGCTCTTTGCAACTTGCTAAAACATCTCTCTCTCTCTCTCTCTAACACATACACACACATAAATTTTAATTGGTTTTCTCTCAAAATTAAGGCTTTTTAATGAGCTTTTAGGGCTATTAAGGCTTTTTAAATGAAATTTGGGCTAAATGTTAAGTTGGCCCAATAAAAGGTCCATAATAGTAGGCCTTGCTATGATCTTTAAGATTGAAAAATCTTATAAATCCTGCTTTCCGACTCACAATTCTATCTTGATCCTACCTCATGACTGATCTTGAAAAATCCTACAAATTTTCCTAAATCTAGATCACAAGACATTACGTACCTATGATCTGAATCTCAATCATGTTGACCCTGCAGTTTTCACTCTATTTAAATGTAAAATAGTTTTTTCTCACCAGTGTAAATGATTCAACAACTTCAAGAGTAAAATGTAGGTTTTTTAGCAATATGGGGCAACCTCTATTTTCACCTAAATTTGGTTTTTTTTCCTAAATACCTTTTTATAATGATGAACATTTTATTATTGCAGTAACGTGTTTTTTGGAGTCGCCACAAATCAATTTAGCCTAGATCGATTAGATACATGTTATGGTCTATGAGATATTCTAAGACCATGAGTCGGTTATACTAAAATAACCTTATTATAGTTGCCAAAATTTGGTTTTGTGGAGGTTTCAGTTTTCTCTTTTCCTAAAATTTTGTTTCCTTACCTAACCTTTGACGAAAATAATTTTTAATTTATTTAATTATGTTTAATTTTTAATTTAATTTCAAACTGTAAATATTAATAGATCAACAGGATATGGAATCTTAGATATCCTTGAAATCTTAGGACTTTATCAAATCCACCAAGAATTTGAAAGCCTCATCTTATTCAAAGTCGTGAGTCTTATCAGATCAATCGAATTTAAACGAATAATCCACCTCGAGATTTTATCAAATCACCAAGAACGGATACTCAAAATTTCTTGAGTAATTTACAATTGCTTAACCAATAATTTTTGTGTGTCATTAACCTTTATATGCATCATGGGAATTAAAATTAAACTATTCTAA
Organism: Aquilaria sinensis; assembly: GCA_005392925.1. Taxonomy (NCBI): domain Eukaryota; kingdom Viridiplantae; phylum Streptophyta; class Magnoliopsida; order Malvales; family Thymelaeaceae; genus Aquilaria; species Aquilaria sinensis. The sequence continues at coordinate 912,515 of SMDT01000653.1, read as the reverse complement.
AAAAAAGAACAAACCAAATTAATATCCTGCATTATACCCCAATGCAACTTTCATCACTAAGTTTAATGCATGGTCAAACAAACAAATAAACAAAGAGAAACAAACAATAAAAGCTTGATGTCAATTACTAATTTGTAGGAAAGAAAAAATGTTAGCGATTTAAGCAAATTAAATAAAAGAGGTCAGGGACTAAACAATAGTTGTACAAAAAAAAAATTGATGGTTGACTGGGTCAACCGGGTCCTGAAACGGGTCTGGCGGGTCGCGGATTTGTCGAGGTTCACTCCTGATTCCTTCAACGCTGGCGGCGATTGGCCAATCGGTGGTTGATATGGGCCGGCGATAGAAGGAGTGACAGTCGGAGGATCAGCGAACGGCGTCCGGTGGCGAGCTAAATGACTGGAGCGGTGGACAAGGAGCGGTTCGGCCTTCTTTTTTCCTTCGGCTTGGGTACGAACGGCAACTGGAGAAGCCTAGGGACGATGGTGTACTGTGAGGCGAGGCGGCGATCACAAGATGGGAAGGCTAACAGTGGCGGATGGAAGAGGAAGACGCGGCGGCGGTGGAGCAGAAGGCTGGAACTTTCAAGGGTGGCGGCGGTCTAGCGAGAAAGGTTAGTGTTTCAAGGAGAGAGAGTAGTGAGGCAGAGGGCCAAAATTGCAATTTCACCTTTTCTCGAAAAGTTTAGGCCTTGTAGAGAATTTTCTATTTTTTTCAAAAAAAATTTAAAAAAATAGAAAATGAAAAGAAAACATGTTTAGTTAAATATTTTTCATTTTTAGTTTTCTCATAAAATTATTTTCCAAGTTAGTAAGGGTTAGAAAACTGGGGTTTAGTGGTTTTCCGTTTTTCTGAAAACAGAAAATGTATTCAACGGATATTCGGCCCGACGAATATTCAACCAAATCCTACCCAACGGATAAATTTTTTTTTATAATTAAATGGATTTGGAGAGGATTTTGATTTTTTTTTTTGTACCCACCGGATATGGATAGGATATGGGTTCAGGTCCATCCGCCCTATATCCTACCAGTATATATATATATATAGTAATTATAAGAAAAATGAATTCAGTTAAATAATTACAATTGTGGCTGTACTCTGTGGGGTGAAATGGCTGAATCATTCACGTATATACATATATTATATATAAGGGTAATATAGTAATTACCAAAAAAATAAATTTGCTCAGATAAATGAGATTATGGCTTTAGGGTGAATTAGTCGAATAGCACCATTTTCTTCCATCTCTCTGTGCGGCTAGGTATCACTCGAATTACACCATGTTCTTCGCATTTTCTTCGCACAATTGACGACGACGAGTAGAGCACGGTGAGCAGTGATGCACCGACCTAGAGCTTTCCTTAGACCAGTAGCTGCAACATCAAATTATTGCCCAAGCTATGAGTTATCCCTTCTCTATCTTACCCATTCTCTCTTGATTTTGTCATTTTTTCATTTTCTTGCTAGGATAGAATTTTTGTAATTATGTGTTGTAGGCTTCTGGAGTGCTTTATTTGCTTTTTAGGGCAAAGGGGCTTAAAAATTAAAATGGACCTCTCTAGAACATTTTGGGAACAACTACTACTGTTATTTATCTTTTCTTTTCCTAGTGTATTGTAGTCTGCTAAAGGTATTGTATGATTGGTTTATTCAAAATAAGCTTAAACATCAAAATCATCCTTGTTGAGCATTTTGAATAGTTTATATTATTTTTTTGCTCTATTGCAGTATTGCCAAAAGCTTGATTTTCTTAGTTCAATAAATTAGCTACACCTGAATGTATCTATGGTGATGCCCAAATAAGCTACAAACAATTATAATTTTACTTCTAGGAGGTTTTTTTTTAGTTACCAAATTAATTCATAAATATTGCATCTATTTACAGTTGCATAGAGGACATGGAAAAAGTTTAATTTGCCGCCTCACTCAATGTTGAAGAGTTTGGTGAATTTCATGGTGAACCAAGCCAATGTGATGTTCCTAAATCTAGTTTGCCTCATTTGCCTCCACAAGATGGTTCTACGAATGTAGAACATGGAGAAAAAAAAAAAAGATTGCTGCTGCTACTAATGATCAAGTAACCAAACAGCCAAATACTAAGCCTGTTTCTAAGCCTCCTTTGCCCCCACAAGCAGCTACTACTGTAAAAGAAGGGAAAAAATTGGCTTCCGGTGGTACTAAGGGAAAAAAAAGGTTGACATCAAAAGCATGGGAATTCTTTACAAAGGTAAAAGTAGATGGTGTTTGGAAAGCAAAGTATAACCGTTGCAGTAATCTTCTTTCATGAAAAGTTAAGAATGGGACAAGCCACTCAAATGATCACTACCAAAATTACTGTCGTAAGATGCAACATAAAGATGTTAAGCAAATGCTTTTGAGAGGTCAAGCGAAGGATGGAACAATGATGGTTGGAACATATTCTTTCAATCAAGAGGCTTTAAGAAAAGAGTTTGTGAAAATGATTATCGTTCATGAGTATCCGATCTGCATGGTGGAACATGACAGTTTTTGGAGCTATTTGGCTAGCCTCCAACCATTATTCAAGATTCCTTCTCGGAACACAATAAAGAGTGACATCCTAAAGTTGTATAAAGAGAAGAGAACATCACTTATGAAGGAGCTTGATTCACTTGGTAGTCGGATTTCAGTTACCACAGACATGTGGACAGCAGAACATAAAAAAAAAAAAGATACATGGCAATTACTGCACACTACATTGATAGCTCATGGGTTTTACAAAAGCGAGTGTTAAGGTATGTATTGAATTAACTTAGTATCATGCTTTTGATGCTACAGTAGATATTTAATTTTAGAGATAATATAGGATTGAAGATGTTGGATTAATTTATTTTCAATAAGAAATGATGTGGTTACCATGAATGTTGTGAATGTTGGCTACAATTAATTTTAGAGATAATATATATGTCGAGGTTTGTTTTATATTGGCTGCCATGAATGTTATGAATGTAGCTTTTGTTAGATACATGAGCATAATGCTAGATATATCATATAGATATTAGCCTCATGGAAAAGATGTTTTTGTGTAGGTTTTGTTATATTCCCGCCCCACACACAAAAGAAGTGATAGCTAGTAAATTGTTAAGATGCTTTATGGAATGGAATATTGACAAAAAGCTCTACACTCTTACGGTTGATAATTGTTTTACAAATGATGGTGTTGTGGAGATATTGATGCATAAACTTCCAACTGATTCTCTTCTCCTAAATGGGAATTTCTTTCATATGAGGTGTTGTGCTCATATTCTAAATCTAATAGTGCAAGGTGGATTGGATGTCATTCAGACTTGAATTGAGAAAATTCATGATAGTGTTGTTTTTTTGACTGGATCACTAAAAATAGTGGAGAACTTTGAAAGGACAGCCAAGCAGTGTCATCTTCCAACAAGCAAAAAGTTGTCAATTGATTGTAAAACTCGTTGGAACTCCACTTTTTTGATGCTTGAAACATCCATTATATATAAAGATGCCTTTCCTCGTCTACAGATGCTAGAAAAGCACTATAAATCTTTTCCAACTAGAAAGGAGTGGATAGTTGCTGAGGATATTTGTAGAAAATTTTAAATTTTTTTTATAAAGTAACTGTGATGTTCTCTAGATCAAATTATTTTACAGCCAATCTCTACTTCAAGCAAGTTTGTAAGATTAAATTGGAATTGAAGAAATGGGTTGAGGAAGAAGTTGGCATAATGAAAACCATGGCACAAAAGATTTTGGAGAAGTTTGACAAGCATTAGGAAAAAATGCATGGAATTATGGGTGTTGCCACACTTCTGGATCCAATGTATAAAGCACTTCTTCTAGAATTTTAATATTTTAAAATATATCCTGATTACACCTAAGAGAAAATTGAAGAAGTCGTTCAAATTTGCTATAATTTGCTTGAGTATGAAAGAAAATGTGTACAACAAAAGGCTGAAGGGATGTCTTCAGAGTCGTAGTCATCTACTTCAAATGATCCTAAAAATCAAATGATGGACTTCTACCAATTTGCAAATAGTAAGAAAAAAAAAATCTAATCTTAGGGCAGAGTTGGACCATTATTTAGATGATAATGCAATACCTTGGACACCATCATTTGAAATTTTAGTATGGTGGAAGGTGAATTCTGGTAAGTATCCAAACCTTGCTCGTATTGCTAGAGACATTTATGCCATACCTATGAGTACAGTTGCTTCTGAGTCAACATTTAGTGCTAGCGGAAGGTTAATAAGCCCACATCGGAATAGGTTACTTCCATCCACCATAAAGGCATTAACTTGTTCCAAAAATTGGTTGCATGCTGAAAAAATGGTTAAATTTTTCTTCTTCCATTACTTGCTTGTTTATGACCATCTAGAGTATAAAATGCTAATTAGTTGCTATTTTTTTTCCTTTTCTAGCTATTCTTTTAAGTGATGAGGCTGAGCTTCTTCTCGGTCGTCTTGTATGTGTTGATGATATTGATGTCGATGAAACTAATGGAAGCACTATCACTGATGTTTTCTTTGAACTAAAAGATTATGATTGACTTCATTTTAACAGGTAGTGTTAATGCTCTAATTTTTTTTCTTTTTACTGTTTCAATCTTTTATTGCTAATACACAAAGAATGTGCTTGCTATTTGCTGTTATGTTTGCTATTTGTTGACACACTTGGTTTCTTTTTGGCTGCTTAGACCATGCATTTTTGCTCAACTAGGAATTAACAACTTGGATCTTTGATTTCCTAAGCATGGTTGAGATTGGTTTTCAATTTCCTTATTTAGTGAATACTAATTTACTTTGAAATTTATTGAGAATGCTCTTTTTTTCTGTAACACATGAAATTTTCCATAAACTTGTTCTTGTTTCCTTCAGATTTAAACATTTTGAGGAGTTGCATTGGTGCGTCAAAGATCTCCATGGGTATCATCCTGACTTGTCAATTCAAGGATGGTGCAAGTTGCAGCTATATGTTTAACTTATCAGATTGTATCGTACGGGTACTAGACATTGTAGTTGGATTCGGCTATATCAACGTGTTTAAGTTACCTGATTGTTGCACTTAATTATGTGTGTCTTATTGTTGATATTGTTTTGCTAGAAGATCAATTTTTAATATTTTTTAATTATGGTATTCTATTATAAAATTATTTTTTTTATTATGATAAATAGCATGCAGTGGGTTAGTGGATTTTACCCAGATCCCACCCGCCTTAAAATGGGTAGGATATGGATGTTAAAATTGTAAAACCAATAGATGGTGGATAGGATATGGATTGTATATCCAACATAATGGATAGGATATGGGTTTAGTACCATCCTACCCAAATTCTATCCATTGTCATCTCTATTTATAGTGCAACTGTTATGAAAGTAATTAACAACCAAATTTGATCCTAAACCTTATAAAAAAATAAAAATTTTAAAGGTTTAAATCTCCTAGGATACAATATGATCTAAATACTAATCCAACTCCACAAAAACTCTTAAGATGTTGATCTGCCCAGACTTTATGCAAAATTGCAATTCACCCAATACCTTCCTATTTTGTCAATTAAGTCCAAAACTATGTAAAATTTTTCAGATTTTCCTAGATCTTTATAAACTTGCCAGATTTGCCTAAAACTTTTTAAGCTTGACGAATTTGACACAAAATTTACATTTTTTACTAAAATCTTCTAAAAACCTCTAATTCACACCCAATGTCCCCATTTGTCCAAAAGTAACCCTAAAAACCTCTAGACCCCTAATTAGTACCTAAAAAAAATTAATTCCTATTTTGAACCAAATGCCTACAGTTTTATAACACGAACAATAATGTAACATAAATGTGGCTAGGCCAACTAACCCTAAAATAATAAAAATGACCTAACTGTCCTATCAATTGACCAAATTGCCCTAAAAGTGAAAATGCCCTCTTAAACTAATTTTCTTAACTTAGAACTAAACAATAATTAGTGTTTGGACAAAATTGGGTGTTAACAGCTGCCTCATTGCATGTAAAGCTGTTACCAAATTTTGTCCGGCACCCAACTTGGACAATGAGAACCTTCTCACTAGCAAAAATCTTGATGAGGAAAATCTTTTTCTTTTTCCCTTTGACGTTAAGGAACATTCCCCATTACCTTTACAATAAGAACTTTCCTAACGTTTAAGAATCTAAGAAGAAAACTTTTTCCTCCTCATCTATCAGGCTTAGTAACTCTCCTAGGCTTTCACAATAAGAACTTTCTTGTTTCTTGCAAGCCTAAGATGAAAACTCTTCCCTCTTTGATTGAGGGGTTAAGGAACCTTCTTTACCATTTTATCCATAAAAATCTTTCTATGGAAGAGAGAAATTCTTTTCCCACTTTTTTTACCTTTGGCAAAGAACTCTCTCTCACCATGATTTAAAGGGTAGAGAACCCTCTCTTTACCACTTCTTATTTCCTTTGAGGTAAAGAACTTTGTCTCTTTGTCACCTCCAAATTCCTTTAAGGTAAAGCACCCTTACTTTTTACCACCTCTGATGACCCTTGAGGTAAAGAATCTCGTCTTTTTACCACCTCTAAATTCCTTTGAAATAGAGCACCTTGATTCTTTACCACCTCTGATTCCTTTGAGGTAGAGCACCCTGACTTTTTACCACTTCTTATTGTGTTTGAGGTATAGAACTCTGTCTTTTTACAACTTTTAAATTTCTTTGAGGTAAAGTAGCTTGACTTTTTACCACCTCCTTTGAATAATAAGAACCTTCCTAATGTCAGAAGTCCTAAGGAGAAAAACTAATTTCTTCTTTATGAGGTAAGGAACCTTCCTTATTATCTCGGTAACAGAAACTCTCATATTGTTTAAGGGACCAAGGAGAAAAACTCTTCCCAAAAAACTTATTAGGCTAAGGAACCTTCCTTGCTTTTTCAAATAGGAACCTTCCTATTGTTGCATGGAAGAGAGAAACTCTTCTCTTATTCCATTTACCTTTGGTAGAGAACCTTATCTTAGCATTTCCTTTTGTAGGTAGAGAACTTTTTCTAGTCATTTCCTTTTAGATATGATGAGGTGGAGAAACCTTTTTCATTTAAAACTCAATTTGCCCTAAGTTACAAGGAAGAGAATTACCTTCTCTTCGAAACCTCAGCTTAGATTTCCTTTAGTTATGACAAAGTAAAGAAAATTTTCTCATTTAAAACCTTGGTTTGCCTTAAGTTATGGGGAAGAAAATTATCTTCTCTTTGAAACCTCAGTTTTAGCTTTCCTTTAGATGTGATGAGGTAGAAAAATCTTTCTCATTTAAAACCTCGATTTGACTCAAATTATGAGGAAGAGAAGTACCTTCTATTTGGAACCTCGGTTTAGCCTTAAATCTTTCTCAGTTAAAACCTTGGTTTGACCTAAGTTACGATGAAGAAAATTACCTTCTATTTGGAACCTTGTTTTAGCCTTACTTTAGATGTGACGAGCTAAAGAAACCTTTCTCATTTAAAACCTTAGTTTGACCTAAATTACGAAGAAGAGAATTACCTTATCTTTGGAACCTTGGTTTAGCCTTCCCTTTAGATGTGATGAGGTAAATAAACCTTTCTCATTTAAAATCTCAGCTTGACCTAAATTACGAAAAATAGAATTACCCTTCTCCTTGAAACCTTGATTTAGCTTTTCTTTATATGCGATAAGGTAGAGAAACTTTTCTTATTTAAAACCTCGGTTTGACCAAAGTTACAAGAGAGATAATTATTTTCTCTTTGAAACCTTGATTTACCTTTTCTTTTGATGTAACAAGGTAGAGAAACCTTTTTTATTTAAAAATTCAGCTTTACTTATATGTCATATTGATCTCAATTTGTGTGAACTTACCTAGACCGTAAAACTTCTTTTACTAGGATGGCATTGAGAAATTGTAGTCTCTAACCATCGATAGATGTTAAAGGGTTGAAACGCTCCATCTCTTTCCTTTTTCCAAAATGTCTTTTCTTTATGTGCTTTGATTGGATTCCCCCTTAGTTATATGCACCAAGCTTTATTGAAACCTGCTTGTGATAAAAGCATGATGGGAATGATATGATGATGCTCATGATGCATGCTTCTTAATCTTTGCATTTTTAGAATGACCTTGATGAAAACCACGATGCATGAGTGAATTCTATGATTACCGCTTGTGATTCTTTTCCTTGAGCTATTCGAAACTCTTTCTTATCTCACCATGGATTTTATACTATTTGAAGGCTTAATTATCAATGCCTTTTTGTTCCATTCTTTGCCTTGTGATTGTACTAGCACTTACTCATTCCCTATGTTATCATATGAATGATTGCTTTTCCTCGAACTCAAGTTTCAATCCATAAAACTTGCCCCCTTATTTATAGATCTTCTTTACTGGTAGTGCTCTCATTATGCTCTATAGAGATTATTTTGCCCATGAATATGGTGTCTATGTGGAAAAAGGTATTACCTCCCTTTGACTTATAAAGGTATTGCCTTTCTAAACCTTCGTGATGACACTTGATTATGAATTTCTCTTGCAAGAACCTTCTTAAAGAAAGTCTCAAGCTATCTCCTTGCTTTTAAGTCTACACACATTAATGAATAATAGTTTAGCCTTAAAGAAAAACTTTCATCAATTTGTAGAGCTTGACAAAATAACTTACAGTCTTTGTATTTGATTAAAATGTCATGTTATTCTTCCTCTTTCCAACTTAAAGATAAAAATGCACAAGGCAAAAAGGTAGAAATAGGTTTCAAAATGATAGCCTTTTAAATGACTGAGAATGATATCGTGAGGCAAATATTAGGTTGAGGAAAGTTAAGTTTGAGTAGTGTGAAAGAAAGGCTTTTTAATGCCACTTATGAGCGGATTTAATTGCCTTGAAAAACTCGATAGTGAAACCTCAAACTTACCACATTTTCCAAAAAGTTAGACTTCATCTGTTCCCCCTCCAACTCTTGTAATCTTTATGTAAACTTGCTTTGATGGTTACGTTTTTCTTCTAAACTACTTTTGTAGGTTTTCAATCTAGAATCCATAGCTCACTTTTTTGTTTTCTTTTCTTTTCATGTTTTTTATTTCCCTTGCTCTAACTTTTGCTAGGTTGTGTTAAAGACTAACAGCCTAGTGAGCCCTTATCTTTCTCTTTTTTTTTATATGAGCTACAATTTTGACATGTGATGTGCTAGATGGCCCTCCATAAGCAAGATGAATCAAGTGACATTAGCCGCTCATGCTTACTCTCAGTTATTTCTTTCTTTTGAATTTTCCTTGTTGCATTTTGATGGAAGAGATGAACTTCTTTTTTTTTTTAGAACTTGCAATATGGAGAACTGAGAATCTTTTCTTGTGTTGAGCATTCATGAAAATTGGGATGCCACCAAACACGTTTAATATGAGGACTGACTTCTTCAGAAGCTAACAAAAAACTTCTTACAATGATGTTGATAACCACTGCGAACTTCCTTTTGCTTTTGTATGATGAAAATTAAGGTGCAACATTTGAGTTCTTTCTCACTAAAATAGGTAGCTTTTTCAAGATCACCACCATAAAATCTCCCTTAGCTTTTATTTCCACCCACGAGTAGCATTTTCACATTTGTGTTTGTTTATGAAAAAAAATGATTGCAAGTTGGTGAAATGAATGGCGTAATGGCAAAAAGTAAAAGATAAACGTAAAATTGCATTTTGGTAAAAAGTGGTGGAATGCACACATTACATCTCTTTATTGGATAAGAAAAGAATAATATATGTCCATTTAACAAAGACTACACCCTAGATTCTAGACTAAATCTAGGAGATTTTTACTATTAAATTAATTTGACAAGCTCTCAAATATCTAAGTCACTCAAAGGATTCCTTGTCATTCAAAAGTGTGTATGAACTACCAAGTCGGATATAACTTGGAGCGCTTCCAAAGTCAATGTAATTCTAGCTCAAGATCTTCACTTTCAATTACTAATCATATCGAGATCTAGCCATTTGGAATCAATCCACTACTAAACCTTAAGTTTTAGTGTCGCACAATTTTCAATTGAATGCCTACTTAAGCTTTGGATCATACCAACTTGGAAGATGAGGTCGCTTGATCTTTGTTGCGATTAGTATGAGTGACAGCAGGTTTGACTCTATGAGCTTAGGGAGTAGCTCGATGTAGCTTGAAGAAATCAGATTAACCAAACAAGTTTTCTTCCCACAAGTGGTACGTGGAACTGATGGAGGAGCCTTAAAGACTACTGCCTTATTAAGATATCCTTTCCCATGTAATGTGAAGGTTGAATCATCCAAAATGCTGATGCATTGAACATCAGTGATAAACTTTAGCGTAAATGGCACATAACATCCTTGAACTATGGCCTATGTTAGAGATTCATCCTAGAACTAAAAAATGTCAAATCATTCATCCTCCAACTTAGTAAATTGTTGCAATAACGTCCTTCTGTTAGGTTGAACCATTAAAAAGTAAGGAAATAAGGGGAGAAAATGCACAATTAATCCTAAAACTAATTAATTTTTCTATTTGAGTCCTAAACAATGCATGTTATTATCTAGGTCACAAAACCCTTAAAACTGTCAGCCTCTTCCTTCAGTTTCCAACTTGTGGCAGTAACAGTGGCTACAAGGTGAAGCTGGTAGGATGGGTCATTATAGTACTATCCAATAATCTTGGGATAGAAGTCAACGGCAAGCACTAGGCTTCAGTGGTAGCAAGATCAACAGTGGGGAAGAGGGATGAAAGGTTGGTGAATTTGGGCCTTCTCCTCTGGTATAAAAGTTAGCGGTTAGCGGTGCCAAAATAGGCTGTTTCTTGCTAGGTTGGTGTCGCATCGAGGTCATCGAGGTTATGGCAGTGGACATCTAATGGTGTTGCTTAGATGGCTTCATGAATTTAGGATCCCTTTCCTTCGATCTGAATGATGATGGGGCTGTAGAGGCTCATTTGTGCTCGGGCGGTGTGGTGTTAACATCAAGGTAGATAGGCAGCAGTCGAAGTTAGGATGGAGAACAAACAACGGTGGCTGGGCAGTGGCTGGACTTACAAGTTATGAGCTTGATGGAGACAGGGGCTTGATCATTAGATACACCAAGGTTTAGGACTCAAACTGGAAAAATTAATTAGTTTTAGGATTAACTGTGCATTTTCTCCTTTTATTCCGTTACTTTTTAACAATCCAACCTAATAGAAGGATGTTGTTGCATCAATGTACTAAGTTAAAGGATGAATAATATAACATTTTTTAGTTTCGGAACGAATCTCTAACATAGGCTATAGTTTAAGGACGATAGATGCCATTTACACTAAAATCTTTTAATTTTCTTGATTTTATCTCATATTCTATTCTTTCTCTAGATGGCACGATATCATAGAAGCTATTAGAGGCAACGCCGACTAAATTTTCATAATATGGCCCTTTAAGAATTTAAACAAATAAAGTGATCATCTCCTTTTCAACCATTAAAGGTTGAACCATTGCTACTAAGTCTCTCCACCCTTGTGTGTATTCTCTAAAACACTCTTGCTATCACCTCTCACGATTTTGCAAAACTTTGCGGTCAGGGGCAACTCTTCAACGTATTTGTAGTTGTTCAAAAAAGCATGGGCAAGGTCACTCCAAGATTTAATATCTTTGTAACTCAAACTTATGCACCATTATAATGCTGACTTGGTGAAAACAAGCCATGCAGACTTTCTCATTCTTGGTGAAAGGTTAATCTTCCATAAACAGAGTGTGAGATAAGAATGCGATGATCCAATTTCTCAAATTCTAGCACCTTAAAATCTGAGGGAATTACTACATTAGGCACTAGACAAAGATCATCAATTGAGAGCAATCCAAATATGGTGTCACCTTCAATTTCATGAAGCTTTTTTTCTATGATCTTAAGCCTTTGAGCATCATCTTCTTCTTTTGGTAATGGCTTTCATAAAACAGATTATGCCTCAAATGAATGACATCCGATGGATCTGAGTCTTGGAAAAGCTTTTCTCAAACTGAAATCCATTGTGTAGTGAATATGGGAGGGTTAATAAGATCCTGTGTGTTTTTTATGGGGGCTTCCACCGTCTTTCCCTTGATCAATTCTATTAGTTGTTTCATTTGTTTCTTCATGCTTTCTATCTTTAACTTGAGCTCGTTAACATGTCCTTCCATTTCCTCCGCCATTAGTCATGCTTGAAACTAGGTTGAATATTGATGTTGAGTACTAATCCTTTCCCCTCTTAAAAAGCAAAGTTCATTTCATCTTTTAGATATATGTTTTGATGGATGTATGCATGAATATGCAATGTAGACCATCGAAGAAAACAACAAAGATATATGAGGTCAAGTTCAAAAGATACATATAAAGTCATGAAAATAAAAAGTAAGAAACATATAAGTGTAAGAAGGCAAAGATAAACAATAACATGCCTTTAACGATGATAAAAGGTTAACAACATGAAACAAATGATAACAAAAGAATTACGAAGTATGTTAACTAAGCGAACATGTGCCTTTTAATGGAAATCCTAGTGAATGGATCTATGGCCACTATATGCATAAGTGGTTTTTTGAAAGATAGGTTATAGGTTGATTCCCGAATCCCTTTTACCAAGTTCTATTGGACTAAAAAAGGCCCAATTCCTCACCCACTAGGGTTATATGATGAAGGATTAATTCGAGTTATAGCTTTTATGGTCCTATGGGGTGACTATCATCACACTCAGGTAACACAACTTACTACTACGGATTAGAGAAAGTGCGGGGAGTATTGTTTCACATGACCAACCTAACATGGCTAGTTTGCAAAACTTTGTTGGAGTGAGCTTGGGTATTGAGCTCATTATGCATGCCAAAGTGTGTGTGTGTGTGTGTGTGTGTGTGTGTTGGGACCCTAAAAAAAACACAACACATCAAGTCAATAAGTAAGAAGCAAACAAATAAAGAACAGAGGAAAAGCAAACCTTTTGTGGCTAAACTCATCCTCAGCTGAGTTGTTAAGTTGTAACAATGAGTTTTTAAGAGTCCCCATAAATCAGTTTCACCTACGTCGATTGAATATCTGTTATTGTCTATGAAAGATTTTAAAATCGTGAATCGGTTATGCTAAAATAACCTTATTATAGCACCAAAAAATTGGTACCGTGGGGGTTTCAGTTTTCTCTTTTCCTAAAATTTTGTTTCTTTACCTAACATTTGATGAAAATAATTTTTTATTTTATTTAATTATGTTTACTTTTTAATTTAATTCCAAACGTTAATCTTAACAGATCAATAGGATATGGAATCCTAAATATCCTTAAAATCTTACGATTCTACCAAATCCACTAAAAATTTGAAAGAACTATTTTGTTTAAAACCATGAGTCTTATCAAATCAATCGGATTCAAACAAATAATCCACCTCAGGATTTTATCAAATCACAAAAAACGGATACTTGAAAAATTGTTAAGTAATTTATAATTGCTTAGCCAATAATTTTTGTGTGTTGTTAACTTGGAGATGCATTATGGCAATGAAAATTAAACTATTCTAAAAATAAATAGAAAAAGAGAGAGACCAAATTAATATCCTATGTTATACCCCTATGCAAATTTAATCTCTAATTTTAATGCATTGTCAAACAAATAAATAAACAAAAGAAACAAAGAGAAACAAACTATAAAAACTTGCTGTCAATGACTAATCAGTATGAAATAAAAAATATTAGGGACTTAAACGAATTAAATGAAAAGGGTGAGGGACTAAACTGTAGTTGTACAAAAAAAAAAGATGATGGTTGACTGGGTCAACCAGGTCCTGAAACGTATCTGGTAGGTCGCGGATCTAACAAGTTTCGCTCCTAGTTCCCTTGATGCCGGCGGCGATTGTGCAATCGGTGGCTGGGATCGGACAGCGATGGATGGAGTGACCGCCGAAGGATGAGCGAACAGCGTCCGGTGGCGAGCTCGATGGCTGGAGCGGCAGACAAGGCGCTGTTCGGCGTTCTTTTCTCCTTCGGCTTGGGTACAAACGGCGACCGTAGCAGCCTGGTAACGATGGCGCAGTGTGAGGCGAGGCGACGAAGGCAGGATGGGAAGGCTAACTATGGCGGATGGAAGAGGAAGAAGCGGCGGCGGCGGAGCAAAAGGCCGGAACTTTCAGGGGTGGCGGCGGTCTAGGGAGAAAGGTTGGGGTTTCAAGGAGGAAGAATAGTGAGGCAGAAGGCCAAAATTGTAATTTCATCTTTTCTCAAAAAGTTTTGATCTTCTGCAATTTTTCTCTCCCTTTCTCTGTATAATGGCTTTTTTCTGTATAATGGCTCCTATTTAAAGTGCAAGTGTCATAAAAGTAATTAACAACCAAATTTGACCCCAAACTTGATCAAACAAATCAAATTTTTAGGGGTTTAAATCTCCTAGGATACAATCTGATCTAAATACTAATCCAAGTCCACAAAAAATCTTAGGATGTTGATCTGGCCCAGATTTTATGCGAAATTGCAATTCACCCAGTACTTTCCTGTTTTGTCAATTAAGCCCAAAACTTTGTAAAATTTTTCAGATTTTCCTAAATCTTTATAAACTTGCCAGATTTGCCTCAAATTTTTTGAGCTTGACAGTTTTGACCCAAAATTTACATTTTTGCCCAGAATATTCTAAAAACCTCCATTTCACACCCAAACTCTCATTTTTCCTAAACTAACCCAAAAAACCTCTAGGACCCCTAATTAGCACCTAAACTAAATTAATTCTTATTTTGACCCTAAATGACCATACTAAATTCCTAAAGTTTTATAACACGAATAATAATGTAACCTAAATATGACTAGACCAACTAACCCTAAAACAACAGTAATGACCCAAATGTCCTAGCAATTGACCAAATTGCCCATAAAAGTGAAAATGCCCCATAAACTAATTTTCCTAACCTAGAACTAAACAAAAATTAGTGTTCAGACAAAATTGGGTGTCAATAGTTGCAAGGTAAAAAAATGCTACATTCATTATACTCGTAATGCCTTACAATGCAATATGTTATCTTTCAGTATTGTCTCTTAATGTCAATGTTGCCATTGGAAATTGTTGGGAAGAAATAAGAATTTGAAAAGCTATATGATGCTGTCAATATTATTCTCTCACTACAGGTTAATTTTCTCCACCAGGGATTAATGTATCTTTCTTTTTATTGTCATCAATTATTTAATTCATTTACTAAACAAATTACATTTTTTTTTTAGTTTTCATAAAGCAAAAATGGAAATTTGGCAGCTTGGGAGCTAGTCAGAGCTAGTAATTGGCTAGAAGTAAGTGTTTTAGTATATATGGAGTAATTAAAATGTCATATTTCTATGTAGTGGCAGATCCAGGCAGATCCAAGATTTGTATAAATAGGAGTATGTATACATATACACCTATTAGACCCTAACATCAAGTAATGGAACTTATAAATTTGCGTATACTATAATATAATAATGAAAATTTTGCTTCTTAGAAGAAATTTGTTTATGCTATAATATAATGATTTATCATTTTTAATGCCCTTGGTCAAATGAATTTAATGAGAGTTAGAAAATTATATCAAATACAAAAAAGATGAGTGAGATGTTTATATTGTATAGAACATAAAAGACAAAAGTCCCCTGTTAACACTTAAACTTATATATTTCTTCCAACTTGGTTTATTGACTTTATCTTATGCTTAACTAATGATATAATTTTTCTGTATGTTTGAAGAAAAAAAAGTTGCAAATACTATTAAAATTTCACTACTAAAAATACATTTTTTTCCAACTGCCATTTCCAACGGCCGGCAGTTAGAAATTTTAGGTTTCCAACGGCTAGCTGTTGAAACTTTGACAGTGGAAAATTCATTCGTTGGAAGTTTTACTTCCAACGGCCCAGATCTTAGCAGTTGGAATTTCCAACTGTCAGCCATTGGAAAATAAGCAGTTGGAGAATTTCCAACGTGATAGCCGAAGTGCTATCGCCCTGGTCCACTGACTTCGGAGAAAGAGGGAGCCAAACACCTGAGGTATACGACCTCGGAAGCCCCATCGTACCAACCTCGGAAAACTACCATATCGCCTCTCCAGTAGAGGACGAATGAACCAACTTCGGAAGAATAAAAACATCCCGAAGAAACGGTATCACCCCGGGGAGAGGTCCTTGCTCGTCCCCCTAAATGGTAACGTCGGCCGAAGGGACCTCGGAGGAGCGATGGGTGCCACAAAGGAGTCTCTGACATATTCGCCCGTACGCACTAGACGTTGACCTCAAGCACTCTGACAGGTCACTGCAGTCTATGCTCTGACACGCAAAGACACACTTCTCAACAAACCACTGCCCGAGAAAGCCTGCAGGCAACTGGCCACTCTTCTGCTCAGAGGTACGGACGGCATCCGTCCATACACGTGTCACAATCCGAGGGGCTCATTTTCTCCTATTTACAGTAGGGGAGGCTCTCGGTAAAACGGGGCTGGACAGGGGCTTTTTGGGCTCCAGGTTCTAGCTTCCTCCCCTCTTTCCTCTGGACATGCCAGAAAAACGCCTCCGGCGAGATTCTTTCCCTTCTGTGAATACCAGAGAAACACTCCCGGCAAGTCTATTTTGTGCTTACTCTCCGTCATTTAGAGGCACTGACTTGGGCGTCGGAGGCTCCTCCCCGGAAAATCACTCCGGGGACCTCCTAACCCCTATTTTCTGCATGTTTCAGGCCGGACTACTTGGGGGCATCCCCTTTTCAGGCTCTCTCCAGCACCGGAAACCCTTCTCGGCCACCGCTATCCACCATCGGACGGCCACGCACGACATTCCTCAGGAGGTCCCTGTTACCCCGCTGTCCACCATGGAGCCACGGCGGGATTCATAAATGATGGCCAACCCAGCGCCATCATTTTGTTACCCCCGTCGTGGAGCCACGGCGGGAACATAAACGATGGCCAACCCAACGCCATCATTTGGCGCCGTCTGTGGGAACTTTCCAGGTAGCCGTGGTCGAAAACTCGGCGTTCTAAGGACAAAGGCTCCCTGAGGCCCCCGTCCGCGCCGGAGACTCGCCCGGCAGCCGAACAATTAAGAGCAGGGACTTCCCATCCCGAGGACGATCCTCCTCCGGATATTGCCGTGGCTTTCCTGCATAGTTTCCCACGCGTCGCCGTGGTCGAAGTAGTGCAGCGGGTAGACCGAAGATGGTCGTGTGCAAATTCGAGCCGAAGTCTCCTCTCTCAATCCTTTCGACGAGAGAAGTAGTGGTGACCCAAGAGTTCAGGGGGAAAACAAAGATTAGTGGGATGAGTACCCAAAGGACGTGCTTCCCTTCGGAACATGATGGACGGGAAAAGTAGAGTCGGTGCTATCCAGACCTCCCCGTCGAAAGAGTTCGGGCCAAAGAAAGGTTGCTGTTCCTCCGGCAGCAACACCGAATCCACTACCCTGAGAAGACGCCTACGCTTTGATATTAAAACAGGCAAAAGGCTACGATCCTACTCCAACGGACACACTACCATCGTCCAAAAATGAGTCGCCCCCGCGCGACGTCATAAGAGGGAATAGGGTAATCGGGCAAGTGCACCGAACTCCAAAGATATTACATCGCGCACGAGCCCAGAGGGGCAATATAACACCAGGCGCTAGCAGACTATTGCCGAAATTCCAGAAACGGAAAAAGGGAAATCCAACGAGGACCGAATATAGGTGAAATCCAAAAGAAGGAACTCCCAGCCGAAGAAATCCCAGGCGCAAAAATACTGCGGCGCGGGAACGGTACCTCGGAGGCCCGAGGATAGGGAAGGCACCTGAGTTAGCATATTCGGTTAATTAAGTGTTGGACCACCCAAGCTCGGCATCGCTAGGAATAAAAACCTAGGACAAGGGAAGGAAGAACCCCACAAAGAGGCATCTCCCAAGAGTCCCGAAAAACCCTCGCGAAGTGGTGAAGAATGCAAAAAATGCCCCGCAAAGAGGCATCTCCCAAGAATACTGAAAATCTTCATGAAATGGCGAAAAGTACAGAAAATGTTCCAGACAGTCTTCCTTGATTGAAGAGGAATGACATCGGTAGGGAAGCCCAGGCCCGTTATAGAAAGGCATCGGCAGAAAGAGGTGCAAAACAGCGCGCAAAAAGAGGTGCGAACAAATGCGTCCAAAAAAGGACGAGAATGGCCAAAAAATGCACCAGCACCCGAAAAACTGCCTTCGGAATAAAATACCCGAAAGACTCCCGTCGGAGTGGGTAACCCCGAGAGACTGCCCTCAGCCCTCTACAAAAAAAAAAGAAAAGGGCAAATACGGTCCACTGCCAACAACGCCTGAAGTGAAATGCTATGAGAAAGCAGTAAACTACTTCGTTTGGCGAGACAAGACAGAACCCCTACTGATCAAGCAGGCAAAAGGTATACAAAAACCTGCTTAAAGGAACATGATGCACGAAGATGGCATATTATTGCCGGTAGCATAATGGCTTCAGTCTTTAGGCGAAGGAGGCCAAAAAGTTCGCCATCAACTTCGGAGTGAAATGACATTTCGGTCCACCAGCTTAGTTCTGAAGCAACAAGCAAGTGGAGCCCCCGAATAGAATTATACACAAGGGACTACGGAAAAGTTGGGAGAAGCAAAGGGAAGAAGGTCCAGAATGGCCGAGAAAATTCCTTGATAAATTTGG
This sequence comes from Aquilaria sinensis, assembly GCA_005392925.1. Taxonomy (NCBI): domain Eukaryota; kingdom Viridiplantae; phylum Streptophyta; class Magnoliopsida; order Malvales; family Thymelaeaceae; genus Aquilaria; species Aquilaria sinensis. The sequence continues at coordinate 893,949 of SMDT01000653.1, read as the reverse complement.
GAATTATCAGACAAACTTCCCGAAAAACCACAAGGAGAAAAAACCTTCCTTACTCGCCTGCAAAGACCAGTGCCCACTTGGAGCAATACATTCTCCGAACCAAGTGAAGCCCGAGTGTTCGGCGGAAAGAGGAAATAACCTCGGTTTGACGACTGAACTCGACCGATTAGCCAAACATCGAAGGAAGAACGAGCTCGGAAGGAATGCTCGGCAAAGGAAGAAATAGCCTCGGATTGGGGAACCGAACTCGAGCCACTCGCCGAAGCATGAACGAGCTCAGGAGAAGTGTTTTCTCGGCAAAAGGTGGCCGTGAGCGCAAAAATTGCGCCAAACGCCAAAAGGAGATCTCATCCTCCGAAAGGCCAAGACAGAACCCCGAGAACTACCTCAGGGGAGAACTTCGGCCACTAGGAAAAAGGACCTCGCTTGATCCAGGGCGAGGTCCGAAAGAGAGGATTATCAGCTTGGCAGCGTCAAAGGGAGAAAATCGAGAAATACCCTAGAAGATTTCTATACTTAGAATTTCATTCTATACTTAGAATTTTTAGATGAACAAGCTATACTTAGAGAAATTTCTCTTTTCTCCTGTACAGGTTACCCGCCGAACAAAGCTGAAGCACACGTGCCCGAAGGCTATGTTTTCCTTCTAAAAAAAAAAATCTCTAAGTATAGATAGAATGACGAGGACAGACTAGTGTTCGCCTGAAAAGTCTTTGTCAAATCAGGGTGGCCGAGAAAGCGAGATCGGCCAGCAGAAAGGGCAAGGAGTGGATTTCCGAAATCCCCTAGCCGAAAGTAGCCAGGGCAACTGGAAAACAAAAATTGCTCAAGCCAGACAGAGCGAAGAAATGAAGAAAAATCCTTTAAAGAAGGTCTTTTGTACAAGAGGAGTACAAGAGAAGCGCGAAAACGAAAAACCCTAGAATGTCTAAGGATCACCAACAACGCGAGAAATTCCGGCTCCCGTGTCTCTAGCCGTCGCCTTCGGCGCAAGTAGAGGAACAGGTGGCAGGTTGAGGTGATCAGCTTTCGACCAAGTCCACCGAGGACCCTCGGGAATATCCAGGGCCGCAAGAAAGGAGGTCTCGAGGTCCGGGTATCGTTGCAGAAATTGATGACGAGCTAGACAGAAGCCGTCCTGAAAGGACACCTTCATCATTTGGACGGCTTTGTCCTTTTCTACATTTAACGAGTCCGCCTCATTCTCAAGACCAACAACCTCTTTCTTGAGACCCAGGAACTCCTCCTTAAGATCGGCAATCCTCCTCACCAATCCCTTTACGTTCCTTTTCTTCGTCGCACTCCTCCTCAGAAAATAGACCCTGGCTTGAAGAGCCGCTTTTTCAGCAAGAGTTTTCTTCTGAAGGGCAGCTTCTTCTTCTTTCTCCTTCTGAATAACCTCATTGGCCGAAGTCAAGCGTACAACCTCCTCACCAAGGTCATGCATTTTGTGGGAAAAGTCCTTCAAAAGGTCCGATTGGCCTATCAGGAACTCATCCCGGAGTTGGGCCACCTTCTCCCTGGCTATGCGCCTCAACTCGACATTAGCTATGTCCGAGTTAATACAGAAGAGCCTGGCCTTCTCCAGTTCACTTTCAGCCCGAGCTCGGGCAGAAGACTGCTCTGCCGCCAAAAATCGGAGGTGCTCACTATACCCCAAAAGCTGCGAAGAAGAAGGAGAAAATCCTCAGTGAAAGCAGCATAAGGGAAGGCAAAACACTTGGGCAAAAAAGAGAAGGCCAAAAGAATCACCTGAGCGATGCGCTCAGAAACTTTAGCGGCGAGGATATCCCCAGAAGCGCACTCCTCGGCAACTGCCTTAGAAGAGGCCTCGGTAAGAACGCCCCTCGCCATCTGGGGAGCCATCTCTTGGCAATCCCCGGAGAACAAGTTCATGTCCTTCGTGAAAGACCAAAACGGCTCCCTCGGAACTTTGTCTTTCGGGAGAAGGGAGTCTCGAAGAGCCCGTCTTCGAGCATGGTCAACCATCCATACTGAGGCCGCTCGGTCCTCTGCAAAATGGAGGGGCGCGAGTCAGGAAGGGCTCCCTGAAAACACAAGTTATGAGGGAGCAGGTGTCAAAAAAGAATTCGACGCAAACCTGGCGCAACCCTGGTAGCCTCCTCCACAAAGGCCGGAATGTGCTTGCCTTTATCCTTGCGACGTCTCTCCAGCTTTTTAACAGTAGGACTCTCGGGCAAAGAGCCTAAAAGTTCCACCGATGAGGTATGACTCGACGGAGTGAAAAGGGTGACTACTCCAGCAGGCACCTCAGCTGCAGCAGTATCAGCCTCAGAAGATGTCGCAGCTACTTCGGAGGGGGCAGCAACCCTGGTGGATATCGGAGTAACATCAACCATGGCGAAGGTTGCAATAGCGTCGGTGGAACTGGCTATCGCATCGGTTGAGATAACAACCTTGGTGGAAGTAGCAATGACTTCATCGACCTCCACCACATCCTCCGAAGGTGGAGTAAGGGCCCTCTTCTTTGACTTCTTGGCCGAAGACGGTCCGCTCCCAGTAGACTTACGTCTTTTGGAGCCACTTTTCATTGCTTGTTCTCCCTTCTCTACCTGACCAAGGAAGAGACTCTTGTAGTAGGCGGCAGAATCATCAGCCATCTCTGAAAAAGGGGAAAAGCATTAGTATGAGTCCAAAAAGGCACTGAAACTGAAGATGTGAGTCCAAAAATGGTTAGCCAAAAAAGGAGCTTTGGGAAAGAAAGGAAAACGTCAGCAAAAACCGAAAAAATACGACTTCGGTAGGCTGAGAAGTTAGCAGAAGTCGAACGATTCCCGAGGAAGGCACTCACGAAAGGCCTTGCCAAAGTCAAGATTCCTGCATACCGTAGTAAATAATGGCCGGAAATCGCTCCGCCGTGCAAACCGTCCCTGAAAGAGATGGAAAAGGCGAGAGAAAACGAGAGCAAGGGTGAGAGCAAAGAAAAAACAAATAAGAAGAATGGCAGGAGGAGGCTTATATAGAGCAGGGAAGGGCAATTGAAAAGGCGTCATAACTGCTGCGTGGGAGTGAAACGTCACCGTAATTACTCTTCCCGCGCAAAAAGAAGTGCCATCCCAATTGACGCTTGCCACGTGTCGACCATCGCGAGAAACTAGGGCATGTTTTCTGACATCCTGAAGATTTGGGTGCATCCCCAGATTGACACGCCCAGTTTCAAGGCATGACAGTCCACTAATTTAAGACAGAAAAAATAAGATTGGAAATCTCGAGGACGCCGAAAGCCAGGTATGCGACATCTGCCCGAGCAAACTATGCCCTTAAAATGGCGAAGTACCTTCCTTGCAAACGATATAAGCCGGATCCTCTGAAAAGTGCTCCTGAAAGGGCTACAAGCCGAAGTTACACTCCGGCTTTCCGAAGGAGGGCATGTGATAGCCGAAGTGCTATCGCCCTGGTCCACTGACTTCGGAGAAAGAGGGAGCCAAACACCTGAGGTATACGACCTCGGAAGCCCCATCGTACCAACCTCGGAAAACTACCATATCGCCTCTCCAGTAGAGGACGAATGAACCGACTTCGGAAGAATAAGAACACCCCGAAGAAACGGTATCACCCCGGGGAGAGGTCCTTGCTCGTCCCCCTAAAAGGTAACGTCGGCCGAAGGGACCTCGGAGGAGCGATGGGTGCCACGAAGGAGTCTCTGACATATTCGCCCGTACGCACTAGACGTCGACCTCAAGCACTCTGACAGGCCACTGCAGTCTGCGCTCTGACACGCAGAGACACGCTTCTCGACAAACCACTGCCCGATAAAGCCTGCAGGCGGCTGGCCACTCTTCTGCTCAGAGGTACGGACGGCATCCGTCCATACACGTGTCACAATCCGAGGGGCTCATTTTCTCCTATTTACAGTAGGGGAGGCTCTCGGTAAAAGGGGGCTGGGGCTGGACAGGGGCTTTTTGGGCTCCAGGTTCTAGCTTCCTCCCCTCTTTCCTCTGGACATGCCAGAAAAACGCCTCCGGCGAGATTCTTTCCCTTCTGTGCATACCAGAGAAATACTCCCGGCAAGTCTATTTTGTGCTTACTCTTCGTCATTTAGAGGCACTGACTTGGGCGTCGGAGGCTCCTCCCCGGAAAATCACTCCGGGCACCTCCTAACCCCTGTTTTCTGCATGTTTCAGGCCGGACTACTTGGGGGCATTCCCCTTTTCAGGCTCTCACCAGCACCGGAAACCCTTCTCGGCCACTGCTATCCACCATCGGACGGTCACGCACAACATTCCTCAGGAGGTCCTTGTTACCCCCGTCGTGGAGCCACGGCGGGCACATAAACGATGGCCAACCCAACGCCATCACAACGACTATAGTTATAATTTTATTTTTTTGGTGTTCCAACAGCCATGCAGTTGGAAAATTTTTCTTTTTAGCAGTTGGAAATTTGGCCATATTTAAAGTTTCCAACGGCTTTGGCCGTTGGAATTTTTTTTTCATTTATATTATTCATCCCTGTGCTGTTTATTCCAATTGAATGTTTAGTTTAAACGTTAACCTGTTATAGTCCAAATAATTATATCGTATGTAGTCAAATTTTTTACTGAAATTACATAAAAATATATATAAAATGACATAAAAACATACACAATCGAAATTACTAAGTCATGATATAAATGTACTTATAAATCCACATAAAAACATTTATAATAGAAATTACATGGTTTCATTCTCCAAATAAGTGTTTGTTTGTTAATAACCACACATAGTAGCATGAAATACCTGATCTATTCTTAATCTAATCCCAAGGCATCATCATCATTTGCAGGAGGTGCGGGCAGGGGGAATGCCAATTGACTTACATATGTACTCGAGCTCAGCTCGTTGTCTCCTCTTCAGACGCTCTAGCTTCCGCTCATAATGTGATGCTTGTTGTGCAGTTTGCACCGCTACGACTCGCTGTACTTGTTCAGTGAGCTCCAGAGTCTGCGTGACATCAAAATGTGCTGCATGAGTAAGCCCTGGTCGTCATCGTCTAGGCACAACATGTTGTTCTGATCCAAGGCCAAATACACGCCCTTTGTACCCAACTCAACCAGGTAAATGTTATGAACTGCTCAACCCCTGTCTCCCACTCCTCTTTATACCCAACTCGACCAGGTAAATAACGACTATTATACATCCAACTACGTTCTTGTTCCATGGAGTCCAACCAATGAAAATTATATATTTACCTTTATGACATATACGAAAGCATGAACATATAAAATTAATTTTATAAATTAAATCATATAAAAAATTAAATCCACGAATCGCATGAATCCACAAAACATATTATTATTAATTGCATGCATTAATATTTCACTTAATCTAAACAATGTCAATTAAAAATAACCAAGCGTATTTACTATGTATTGTTTAGCTAAGGTTAACAATACTTATGTTTTTATTTAAGGTTTACTGTTACTACTTAATAGGATGAGCTTCTCAATATTTTATCCATATAATTATTAGTATAATTATTATTAGTATTACTAATACGACTACCACAACTATTATTATTATTATTATTATTATTATTATTATTATTATTATTATTATTATTATATTATTCTACTACTACTCTTAGAATTATTAATAAAATTATTATTATTATAATTATAATTGTTATTATTATTACTCTTATTATTATTATAATTATTATTTTTACTACCACTACTACAACTACAACTACTAGTTGCAAAAATATTGTTTTTATTATTATTATTATTATTATTATTATTATTATTATTATTATTATTATTATTATTATTACTACTACTACTACTACTATTGTTACTATTGTTATTATTATTATTATTATTATTATTATTATTATTATTATTATTATTATTATTATTATTATTATTACTACTTATTGGATTTATAAATTAGTGTTATAATAATAATAATAATTATTATTATTACTATTACTCTAACGGCTTCCAACTACTACTACTGCTATTGTTAATATTATTATTATTATTATAATTATTATTATTTATAAACTCTTATTGGATTTATTATTAGTATTTTTATAATACTAATTATTATTATTATTACTATTACTTTACTACTACTCTTAGTATAATAATAATTATTTCAATTATTATATATTATTACTATTATTATTATTATTATTATTATTATTATTATTATTATTAGTATTATTGACATATATTATATTCAAGGTCAAACTTAATCAAACAAACTTATTTAAATAGAAATATTTTGTACCTTTATATTAATTCCAATTCTTAAAACATTGTAACAATAAATCCAATTAAACATTGTTAGTTAAACAAAATATATTACCTAAACAATTGACTTCAAACTAAAGATTTCATATTTTTAAATATACTAACTACTTTCACACATAAAAGATACTACCTAAACAATTTACTTAAAACTAATTATTTCCTATTTTTAAATATACTAACTAATTTCACACAAAAATATACTACCTAAACAATTTACTTAAAACTAATTATTTTCTATTTTTAAATATACTAACTAATTTCACACATAAATATACTACCTAAACAATTGAATTAAAACTAAAGATTTCCTATTTTTAAATATACTAACTAATTTCACAAATAAATATACTACCTAAACAATTTACTTAAAACTAATTATTTCCTATTTTTAAATATACTAACTAATTTTAGAGGTAATTATACTACATAAACAATTTAATTAAAACTAATTATTTCCTATTTTTAAATATACTAACTAATTTCACACATAAATATACTACGTAAACAATTTACTTAAAACTAATTATTTACTATTTTTAAATATACTAACTAATTTCACACATAAATATACAACCTAAACAATTTACTTAAAACTAATTATTTACTATTTTTAAATATACTAACTAATTTCACACATAAATATACTACCTAAACAATTTACTTAAAACTAATAATTTCATATTTTTAAATTAATCCCGAAAATAAGAAAAAAAGTAAGAAAATGGACATAAATTCAAAATTGTAATGGGTAACCTAAATACTTCACATCCAACCATCAACAACTACAAATCACATACATTTCACATATTTCAAACCAAATTAACATTAAATAATCCGGATATTAAGTATTTTTTGGGAAAAAAATTTAAAAATAAGTATTAAACCAACTTACCTCAAATATGAAATTTAACTTCCTTCAAATGCGTGGAAATAACTTCAAATCTGCCACAACAAGCAAAATCTTCAACCCATTATCAATATTAAACATCAAAGCACGAAAATCCGGAAAAAAATGAAAAAAAATAATAAGAAAACCAAACTAACATACAGATCTACAACAATGACACCAGATCCACGTACAAACGATCTCGAGGAAGCTAAATATGCCCTTAATCGAAGAAACGAACGTGAAGTGTGTGCGTGTGGGACGAAGAAACGAGAAGAGAGAAGAGAGATGAATTTCTGTTTATTGCCCGACGAAGAAGATGACTGGCTGGGGGGGGGGGATTTAAATTGAATTTTCCAACGGCTTTAGCCATTGGGAAAAAAAATCAAAACGGTGCGTTTTAAAAAATGAAATTCCAACGGTTGAAGCCGTTGGTACTCTAAAAATGCATTTATTATTTTCCAACGGCCTAAGCCGTTGGAAACCATAAAAATACAAAAATTATATGCAACTATTTTCCAACGGCAAAAACCATAAATTACTGAAAATATTTCCAACCATAAAAATTTACTTTAATCTTCAATGTGAACATATAGTTTCCAACGGCTAAAGCTATTGGAAATACTGAAAATATTTCCAACCATAAAAATTTACTTTAATCTTCAATGTGAACATATAGTTTCCAACAGCTAAAGCCGTTGGAAATACTAAAAACCTTAAATTCCTTAAATCTAATTCCAACAGCTAAAACCGTTGGAAAAATTACTTTAATTTGCAACCAAACTATATATTTCCAACGGCTAAAGCCATTGGAAATAAAAAAGCATCATAAATTACTTAAACCTATTAAAAGAATATATTTTTCCAACGGCTGAAGCTGTTGGAAATATTATCAAGAATATTCAGCCTTTGGAAATATTATCTACTTTAATTTGGAAAAAATCACTTTAATTTGCCCTCATACTATATATTTTCCAACGACTAAAGCCGTTGGAAATATTATATATAAACCTTCTAAATTAATGGCGTAATTGTTCCAACGGCTAAGCCGTTGGAAAAGTTTTTGTCTTCCCTCCAATGGTTTTGGCAGTTGGAAATTTCCAACGGTTTGGCCGTTGGAAATAAAAGCAGTTGGAATCTTCTGTTTTTTTAGTAGTGTTTAGTCATTTTCCAACATCCATTATCAATAATTTCACATAGGTAATATTGAAATTATCAATGCCAGACCATTGGTAATAAGCCAACGGTAATCCATGCATTAGTAATGGTCATACCAACGGCCAAATTTTTAGCCATTGGTAATTTTCAATAGTTGGCCAGTAGTAATTATCAATGTGTTTCACTGTTTGTAAATTCATTGGTTTTAAGAAATTAAAGAAAATTAAAAGAAAAAATTAAAAAGGTTTCCTAGCAAATATTACTAGTATCTAAAATAGCGTAAAATTACATAAAAAAAACTAAATTACAAGAGAAAGTAAAAAATAACCTAAAATAAAATTACATAAAATAACCCAAAAAAAATTTCCTAAAATAAAAAACTAAAAAAGAACAATTGGCATCCGTCCAGAGGCGGACGTGGGGGTGTAATTGAGCCAGGCCTTTAAAGGGTAGCTCGAGCTCGAACCCGAACGGAGCCTTATCGAGCTGGGTTTATCAAGCTCGAGCTCGAGCTGGAGCCTCGTTTTGAGCTTGAAAAATTATAGGGCCGAGCTCGAGCCCGATGCTACCCGGCCCTAAAAGAAAACGAGCCTAAGAGGCCTGCATCATATAATATTATTAATTTGGGCTTGCCTGATTCTTAAAACCCAAAAAATGCCTAAATGCTACCCAGCCCAATTGCCCAAACCCATGTCCCCTCCCTAGTCTCGTGACTCTCGTCTCATCACTTTCCTAGTCCCCAGTCCCCACTCCCCAGTCTGGCGCTGCCTCTCTTCCTAGCCAGTCGCGCGATTTTGTGAAATGGAGATGGCGGCGAAGCTCTGGCACCCAGCCACATCTCACCGCCAAAACCAATCTCTATCTCTCTCGCTCCTGTAAATTCCAGACGACTAACGACCAAGACAATCCCAAATCTCACCGCCGGTGATTTGCTCGACGAAGAGTGGAAGATGCTGCATCGATCTTCTTCTTCCATTGATTATCGGAGCTTGAATCGGACGTCGGTCACGGGCCGGCGTCACACCAACTGCTAGTAAGTTAGACGGAAACACTGGCTTGCTTAAATATGCCTATTCTGTTTTGTCTATATTCCTTCAAGTATGGGTACATTTGCTGTCTTGCTGAGAAATACACATTGAAGATCTGTTAAATGATTGTTATCAGCCCAATTAATGTGAAAATAGGATGATTTCATTTTTTTTTTACTAGAGATATATAGAGGCCACTTCTGATGAATAATTAAAAATTAAGGTGCAGGGCAGATTACAAATCATGGTTCTCATGCTTCATATATTCCCCGTCCATTTTGTGCAATTTGATGATGATTCAGCTGTAATTGGTTGTCCATTGCTAATTCTTTATTTAAATAATAGTATATATAGTGTAGTATTGTACAATATATACACCCCTCAAGGATAATTCCACTGTTTATTTCCTAAAACTTTGCCTTACTAAACTAGTTGCCTGAACTAATACATGTTGAATGACTGCTTATTTGGAATAAATCAGCGGCCATAGGTCTAAGGAGTTTCTGCCAAAAAATTTGAAAAAAAAAATATGTTGACCTCCCACTCATGCTAATTGAATGTTAACTACATGACTGAAGAAGTCTGGTAATAACACAGACCATAAAAAAAAAAATTTGTAGCGTACATTTGGTGAAGGGAGCTTTGAATTCATGATCTATATATATATGTATTATATAATAGTAGTAGTATGTACTTTGTGATTGTAGCAACGTGATTTTTGGAGTCGCCACCAATCAGTTTTCCTAGGTCGATTGGATACCTGAAAATGGTCTGCGAGAGATTCTAAGATCGTGAGTCGGTTACGTTAAAATAATTCTATTAAAGCGCCCGGGAATTGGTACCATGGGGTTTAGTTTCATCTTTTCCTAACCATTTATTTCTTGACCTAATATTTGATCTAAAGTGACTTTTTGTGAATTTTATTTAATTTTTAATTCCAAACCGGGGATCTTATCAGACCAACCGAATATGGAATACATAATCCACCTCGGGATTTTATCAAACCACCGAGAACGGATATATTGAAAAATAAATGTCAAGTACTAAAAATATAATGAGATCCTAAAACCAAATTGCATAATCCTAAAATAAAAATAAAAGATGACTGAGGTAATTTGAGAAAATAAAATAGAATAAACAAAAAAACATACTAGGTGAAATTAATGACTAAATTTAATGGGTGCCCAAAACAAACAAACAAAAAAAGAAACAAAGAAGAACAAAAATAAAAACTAAAACCCTTGCTGTCAGTGACTGATCAAAAGTTGACTGGGTGGGTCGAATCTGGGTTCTGAAACGGGTCTGATTCGTCGCGATCCGGGCTCCTCTCGATTCTTTGTTCAGCAGCGTAACGGAGACGGCGGAGGGAGCACCGGCGCTCCTGCGGCTGGGTGGATGGCGGCGGGAGCAGGGGAACGCCTGGACGGCGGTGGAGGGCGACTGGAGAGAGAACGCGAAGGGGACGGAGCTGCGGGCTTGCCGACGGCGCGGAGGGCGACGCGACGGAGGCGGACAGGACTGGCCGCAATGGGGAGGCGACGCGCCGGCTGGGAGAAAGGTGACGGCATGACCGAGCAACGACGAGGGCAGACTGGAGGAGGACGAGCGTCGGGCGTCACCAGGGAAGGCAATGGTGATGCGGCGCGAGGAGAAGATTTAGGGTTTCTGGGCAGAGGGAAGAGAGACAGGGGATTGAAGGCTGCAGTTTTCCCTTTTTCGACTTAGGAGCTTAGGGCTTCGTTTCTCTCTCTTTTCTCTCGAAATCTGAGCCATATTTATACTAGTGTGGGCTTAAAACGTGATTAACACTGCTTTTTAGAGTTTAAAATCCATCCAAATCAAATTTGAAGAAGTTTAGTCCAATTAGGATATAATCTGGTGAAATTACTAGTCTCAGTCCAATAAAACTCTCAATCTGCCTATTCTGCCCTGAATTCCGTACGAATTTCAATTTGACCCAAAACTTTTAGGAATTATCAGATTAGCCCAAAACTTTGCAAAAACCCCAGATTTTTCCTGAAATACCATAAAATCACCAAATTTGGCTCAAACTCTCTAAAATTGACAGATTTACCCCAAATCTTTGAACTTTGCTCAAAACTTCCTAAAAATAGCCTGTTTTCTCCCAAACTTTTTCTTTTTGCCCAAATTGACCCCATAAGACTTTTAAGACTCCAAATTAGTGCCTAACTAAATTAATTCCTATCTCTACCGTAAATGATCAAAAAAAATTAAAAATTACCTAAAAAAAGACTAAAATGCCCCTATAAAAATCAAAATGCTCCTAAACCTATTTTCCTAATCTAACACTTAGAAAAAAGTCAGTGTCCGGACAAAATTGGGTGTCAACAGTGATATATAAATAGTAGTATATATAAATACAACAAGCAAAGGAGCTACGGTAGGTAGTGATTGAAATGCAAGTATATATGCATACATAGGTTGGTAGCTATAAATGAAGAGCACAATCAGCACATTCACGATGCTGATTCCTTAAATACTTATTCCTGGTTCAACAGAGATGCCAGCCATATGCCTTTTATCTTGTTTTTATCTTTTCCCCTTGGTAGCAATGTCTACATCAACCAAGGATTTTCCGTCCATAGAGGATTCAAATACACATCCTATGATGGATGTTGATGAAATTGATACCACTATCGATACCGATCAAGCTCGAATTGCAGAAATGGCAAATATTCCCATTGACACAGAGTCGGATGAAAATCATGGATCAAGTTCATCAGGTGAGGGTGAGGATAAGGAAGCAAAAGATGGAGCTGCTGCTAGTGGTGAGGCAAAAGTTAGTGGGGCACTAAAAAAAAAGTCAGAAAGGTGCAAGAGATCCAATGTTTGGAAGGAGTTTAAACAATGTACTGACTCTAAAGGATTAAAGAAGGCAAAGTGCATGCATTGTAGAGCATTCATGTCCATGAGCAAGTCTTCAAGTACATCACACCTTTGTAGGCATCTTTGAAAATGCACACAAAGAAAACTTTACATGAAACGACAAGGGCTTCTGAATTTTCAGCCTAGCAGTACAAGTATTAGTGATAGCATTCCTACTCTTACCCCAGCAGTGGTAAATGGAAAATACGATGCTATGAAGATGAGGAAACTATTGTTCATTGGGTATTAAGGCATGAGAAACCATTTATGGTTGTAGAGGAGGACGGATTCAATTTTATGATGAGGATTGCAATTCCTCAATGGGAGAGGATAAGTCGTGTCACATTGAAGTCAAACTTATGAGAGTCTTTGAGCACGAAAAGAAAAAATTAAAGGGGCTGTTGAACAAAATTCCAAAGATTAGCTTAACAACAGACCTATGGAAGTCAAAAAGCCAGAAGATAGGGTATATGATAGTTACTGCACACTTTTTTGACTCGGATTGGAAGCTTAACAAATGGGTTCTGAATTTTGTGCATATTCCTCCTCCACATCGTGGTGTTGACATTTTAGATGCTTTGTATAAGTGTTTGAAGGAATGGGGCATTAAGAATAAGATATACACCATATCAGTTGATAATTGTTCAGCTAATGATGGTGCTATTACTAATTTGTGGGAGATTTTTAGTGTGAACAAAAAACTGCTTTGTGGTGGAAAGTTGTTTCATATCTGATGTTGTGCACATATACTTAATCTTATTGTCCAGGATGGTTTGAATGAGATTAACTATGTGATCAAGGATGTGAGGGAAAGTGTTCATTTTGTCAACCAAAGTGAAACAAGATTGAAGACATTTTCTGAAATTGTACAGCAGTTGTAGTTACCTCATAGGAAGCTTGTACTTGATTGTAAGACCCGTTGGAACTCAACATATGAGATGCTGTCATGTGCTTCAAAGTTTAAAGATGTTTTCCCAAAGTACCAACAACGGGAAATCAATTATATCTCCTGCCCAAGTAAAGAGGATTGGGAGAAGGTTGACAAGATCTTGGAAATCTTAGAGGTATTCGCCAAAGCCACTAATGTAATATCCGGAAGCGACTACCCAACATCAAATCTGTTTCTTTCTGAAGTGTACAAAGTAAAGCAGGTTTTAGATAGTCGGGTAACTGCTGATGATACCTTTGTAAGAGACATGGTTTCTAAGATGAAACTGAAGTTTGATAAGTACTGGGGGGAATGTAACTTGTTAATGGCAATTGCTGCCATTTTAGATCCAAGAGTGAAAATGAAGGCTCTTGAGTACTGTTTTCCAAGGATATACAATGCATTAGAAGCACAGGAGAATATGGACAAGGTAAAGAGAGCGTTGTATGAGCTGTATGATGATTATGTTGCTCTGCAAGAGAAAAATGTCCAAAATAAAGAATGGTCAGCTTCCTCTTCCCAGTCATCTTCTGCGTCCCATTCAACCATATCTTTAGGATCAGGATTTGCTGAAATCCAACAATATGTGATGACAACTCAAACCAATCAACCACAGAAAACAGACTTAGACATGTACTTAAAAGATTGTTGCTTTTTCTGCCATCTGGATTCACCATTTGACATATTAGCTTGGTGGAAAGGAAACCAATCAAAATATCATGTTCTGTCAAGGATGGCTTCTAATATCTTAGTAGTCCCGATTACCACAGTTCCGTCTGAAGTAACATTTAGTGCTGGAAGTAGGGTAATTGACTCATACCGGGCATCACTTTTAGTTGAAACTATGCAAGCATTACTTTGTGGAGGAGATTGGCTTAGAAATGGACATGGTGTAAAGAAAAAAAATATTGTGAGTATTTGAATTATCTTTTGATGTTTATAAAAATATTTTATTTAAAAAAATTTAGTTGCAGTTGCTTAAGTAATTTACTTGCATGTTTTTTTTTTCTTTTGTAGGGTGTGAAAAATCCAATTGTGGTGAATCTACCCGCTTCTTGATATGGATTCCTTGCAGCCTATGGCAGTAAGTTTTGCTTCATATGTGGAAGTTTTGCGTAAGATATATGGAAATTTTGGAAATTTTGGAAAGTGTGCCGACTTATGAAATTGTGGTTAATGTTGACAATAACACTGTTGGATGGTATGTCTATTTCTGTGTCCCATTGTGTACATGATTTGGTATTTCCTTTTATGTTGTGACATTCTCGAGTGACTTCAGACATTCGGAGAACATTGTATATATATTCTGCTTGTTAATATTTACTTGCATGTCTACTCCATCACAGAAAAGCCTTACATGTAAACGTAATTAAAAACACACAGAAATCTGTGTGCTTCTGTATGTTGATTCAGGTAACAAATGATGTAATTAGGTTTGTATCATGAGCGTGTATGTGGGGATTTGTTCTATTGTGGATAGCACAATTATGGTCTCCTCTCCATGTGTTTTCGGAGTTAGGCAACTTATCTTCCATATTGCTGTGTTTCTGTAGCTTTAATTGTTCTGTTCTGTTATTATATGTGAATGATGACTTGAGCAATGCACTTGTTAACAACTAAGAGTCTGTTGCTAGGTTTATTGGAAGTTGATTCTGACTTCAAATTACTATTTTTTGCGCTTTCTATCATGAGATTCATTTGCTATAGATTGAAGCTTCTATATCTTTAACTGGAAGGTTGATTTTGATAGGGACATTCTTTTGAGCAATTCAAGATATTGATCCAAAAAATTCCGGTATATTTCACGGTACGCAAAACTTTTCTCTGTAGATGGTTTATGGGTGCTGACTCAAATGTTCTTGTTGCTAAGAGAAAGTACTGTTATCACCATTCTTAGTTGCTTTGTTTCCTTCACCTAACTAGCTCTTTGCTTATGTGTACGGCAAGATTTATTTTCAAAAGTAGTGGTAAGTTTTGCAGTGAACCAGAGATAAATAAAAATAAAAAGCCAAATGAAATTACCCAAAGATGATAAAGGAAGCAAATAATTCATAATGTGCAAGTGATTGTGTTTACATATGCCAAGGACCTAAAGGTCTTTTAAATAGAAAATGATTTCTGATAGAGTTCAGACAACAACATTAGTAAAATGGGAAAAAAGTAATTGCTTCATAGCTTTGAAAAATGCTCTGTTGAATATTTGCTATATCTGTATGTTCTTTAAAAATTGAACCAGAGCATTAGTTTACTGGAAGTCTGGAATACTTGTTTTGTGCCTTGCTAGGTTTTGCTTCAGTATAGTATATTGGTTTATTAGTCTCTTGACTTTGACTAGGAGCTACAATTAGCCTTGCTAGGTTTTGCTTCAGTATAGTATATTGGTTTATTAGTCTCTTGCTTCAGTACAATTAGCTTTTGATTCGAAAAGCAATAGCTGGGGAACAGCTGCAACATTGGTTGTGGAAGTTTTGTTTAAGATATATGGCAATTGGTATGAAGTTCAAATTAGGGGTAACTAAAGAAGGGGAATATATGTAGATATATATGATTTTGGGTCGTTGTTTTCTTTACTGGTGCAAGGTTCCAGTGTAGGCAAGTGTTGTGTATAGCACATGCATTTGTAATGGAAAACGAACTTGAGGAATTTTCAAGTACAAAAACAGAGTCTTTCTTTTTCACTAATAGGATGGTAATCAGAAATCGAAGACAAATGTAATGCTTGTTATATCAGAAAAATTTTAAAATTTTTTTTGCTTGTTATATTTATGGTTTTGTTTTAATTAGAATAGCATGAAATTTTCTAGTGTAATGCTTCTTGTAAGTTGTAACTGTGGTGCTTCGTGTAATTGATCTAATTGTCACTTGATTTTTAATTGTTTTGTTATATGCAGCTATGAATAATGAAGGAACCTTTTCTACGCTTAAGAGGAATCTTGCCAAGGATATCACCACCAGAGGTTCAGAGCAGTGGCATCTTCTGTTGTTTGAGCTTCATTTAGGCTGCAAAACTTGATATAAATTTGGTTTTTATGTTGTTTGCGCATGTTGGTTCTTTGTTATGAATTTGGTTTTTATGTTGTGACTACCCTTTTCATTATTATGCTTGTCCTTTGTTATAAAATTTGATGTTGGAGTTGGTGCTACTTGTGTGTAGATTGTTGACCATGCTTGTAGGTTATAGGGGTCTTGAATGACATGTAAAATGCCATACATGAATTCTGTACAAGGCTAGAAATTCGGGCCTAACGAGCCTAAGGACGGAGCTCGGGGCCAATTCGAGCCGAGCTAGAGCCTGAAAATTCAGGCTCGAGCATATCGAGCTCGAGCTCGGGTAGCACCGTTAAGCTAAAGGGCCAAGCTCGAGCCTGAAGGGCTCGGGCCCGGCCCGGCCCATTTACACCCCTAGGCAAACGGGTCCACCATTGCTAGGTCCACTCCTTTCTCCTTTCACCATCTCACATGCCGCCTGCTCCGCCACCGCTTTCCCATAACAATGCCAGTTCTGCAGAATGTGCACCAAAATTTGTAAACAAAAGGTATTAATCGTACACACCTGCTTTTTTTTCCTCATTAGGTATCTTCATCTTCATATAGAACTATTCACCACATTAAGCAATTAATCTCTCACTAAGCCACAGTCTAATTTGGAATTAGAGTAATTAAATTTTAACTTCCAAAAAACACGAAACCCTAGAGAGTAAGACACAAGGCGGACAACATTGACAAGAGAGAATTGTTTTTAATTTCAGTACTAGCCAGCTGGCTTACCCTGGTGTTCTTGCAGTATTCGAGATCCCTGCAGCAGAATTCATCCTCCACAACATCGAAGCTGTGATTAGGGTCTTCGGCTGGTCTTCGGCTGAGCAGACATTGACAATCACCTTTGTTTGGCTCACAACAAACCCGCCAACAATAAACTCAGAAAGAAACCTACTAAAAAACAACTAAAAACTCAAAAATCAATAAAAAGTTTTGGGCCTCGAAACTTTGAAGCTAGATCTATGACAATTGGTTATGTTTTTTAAGAAACATTTTTAGAAGAAGTTAAAGAAGAGAACAAAAGGATCAAAACCATATAAACAAGACAAAGTTTTGAGAAAAAAAAAATTAACCTGAATTTTGAAGCCACATAAATGGAAAATTGTTGATTTTTTGAAGATGTGGTTTTAAAGAAAGTTGAATAGAAGGAAATAAGAAATCTAAACATGTAAACAAAAAAAATCTGACAAAAATATTTCAGAGGTGGTGCTGCCACTAAAAAATTCATCCTTACAACGGTTACGTCGCCATTTCCCAAAAAGCGGCAATGGAAGCATGAGAACATTTTAAAGTGAGTGAAAAAGAGTTTTTATATTAGAAAGGCCGGTAAAATTTTCACTTTAGCCCCTCCACATCCATAGTTGTTTTAAATTGATGCATAATTTCAAATTTGTAATAGTTTTGATCGTTAGAAAATTACCAACAATTTTGATCGTTTGTAACTACCAACAGTCAATAAATTACTAATGGGTCTGATTGTTAGTAAATTAATAATTATATTACAAATGATATAACATGTTGGTAATTACCAATTGCATGGCAGTTGGTAAATGAGCAGTTGAAAATATGTATGAATATTATAGACATATGTGTAATTAGACATAGTTGTTATTTTACAATTTTACCCCCTAAAATTTTCTTTCCCAAATGTTTTCTTTCTCATCCCTACCATCACCACCAATCTTCTACCCTTACACCAACGATCTCATGATCTCACTTTGGCAATCGTGTTCTCATCCCAGCGATCATGTTCTTGTTCCAGTTACAACTTCCGGTATGTTGCAAATTGATTATGGCTTATAGATTGACCTTGACATGCCTCTACAACTTCTAGCTTGTAGATCACACTGATTTTGGCCATGGGCGGCCTTGTCGAAGAATAGGTGAGGAGATCGGAGGTGAGAGGCGATGACATTGGAGGAAAGCTGAATTGACGAGATGGGGAGGAGGCAGAATCATAGTTGAGGATGAGGTCGAAGAAGGAGCGACAGAGCAAAAGGTTGACTCGAAAGAGGTCAGGCGAGGATATTTGAGTCAAGGTGGAGGGAGTAAGTAACGGAGATTAGAGGCAAGAGGTGAAGAGATCAGAGGACAAAATTGGTATTGCAACGCCGAATTAAGGAGATGCGAGGTTCAATTGAGGAGAAGTGAGAAAATAGCCAAGGCGGAGGTAAGTGACGAGCTAAGGAGATCAAAGGCAAGAGATGATAAGAGACAAGTGAGGAAATCAGATGAGGTTGAATCGACGAGACGAAGCAATAGATTGGTGATAGGCGCAAGACAACGGATGTGGGACGGTGGCTGCTGAATGCGGTTAGGTGGTGTAGCAGACAGGAAAGAGGGAAGGGAAAAGGTAGAAACAGGAGACAGAGGGAGTATTAGTTATGATAGTTATATATATTTTTTAGACATTTCAATTTTTTTTTTTCAGACACTTTTAAATTTAAAGGTAACAATTTTTTTACATACTGTTATAGTAACTTTTTTTTTTATTTTGAATTAGACATTTTTTCATATTTTTCCCAACAGTTTCATTGATTACTTCAGACACTTCTTTTTTATTATTTTCACATACATTTATTTATGAAGGAAACAAATTATTTGTATATTGCTTCAAATATTTTTCAATTTTTCTTTAGAAACTTTTACACATTTATTCAGACATTATTTTTATTTCTTTAGATAGTTATTTTTAAATAAAATAAATTATTTACATATTAGCTTAGACACTTTTAGATATTTCTTTAGACTTTTTTTTATATCTAATTAGATACTTTCTTATTACTTCAAACACTTCTTATTTTCTAATAATAAATTATTTATAAATTACTTTAAACACTTTCAAATATTGCATTAGACATTTTAACATATTATTTTTAGACACATTTGGTCATTACTTCAGGCACTTTTACATATCATTTTGGTAGAGAACAAATAGTTTTCATGTTATTGAAAAAAATAAATAGTCTGCATATTATTTCAGACATTTGCACATACTTATTCGCAGACTTTTCCCAAATTCTCTAGACATTTTTCATCTTTGTCTTTGACACTTATGTGGATGCAAGTAATGATGAAAGATTTGGTGGTGGTGGTGGTGGCAGCGGCAGCGGCAGCGGCGGCTGTGACGGTAGGATTGAGGGTAGTATTTTTGAAAAGAGATTAAGAGTTTTGGTGGGGGATAATTTTGTCAATTTCTTTTGATGGAAGTGACTTATATATAGAGAGTTAAGGATGAGTTAGTATGTCTAATTAGATAGGTGTATAATATAACAATTAGTTGAAAATGGCTAGATTTTAGTAGTGAAAAAGAGATCAACACCTAGATAAGAAAATGTAAGAAAGTTCAAGGGTCAATATAGGACTTCTATCATGCTTTTAATTGTCAATGGACAAAAGAGACTAACCTATGTTTTATCTTTATTAATATAAAAGGGACACATTCTTTTGTTTGAATAGATATTATGAAAATTATGCTTGTCCATTAAAAATTTAAAGGGGGTATAATTACTAAATTATGTATCTTTTGTTAATATTTTTAGAAAGGCGTAAACCCACATTTGGCCCCCGAACTTTGTTCACCAGGACACTTAACCCCTTAAACTATAACTCGGGATAACTCAGCCCCCAAACTTTACTAACTGGCACACTTAGCCCCCTCAGATCGCTACACTGTGACGAAAATGTTAGTTATCATTTTACAGGGACTTAAATGACAAAAATATTGAAGTTTGCGGCTGAATGTGGCACTTTCCTCTCTCCAATTTGTTAAATGACATTTTGTAGGGACTTTTGCGTATGTGATATATATGTTAATATATATGATACATTTTTATTATTATTATTATTATTATTTTAGTATATTATTATTATTATTATATGTAAAAAATATTTTAAAAATATTACTTTACATTATAAAATTTTAAAATTTATTGTATGAATAGCACCTATTTTTTAACAACTTTGCGTTACAATATCATTATGATACATTATGATATGTGTGTGTGTGTGTGTATTATTATTATTATTATTATTATTATTATTATTATTATTTATTATAAAAAAATATTTTTAAAATACTATTTTACTTTCTAAAATTATGAAATTTATTGGTTTACTGAGAATTTCCAATGGCCTCGTATTTGAAATTTTCAACGGCCTTGGTATTGGAAATTGAAATTCTCAAGTTTCCAACAGCTCACTGTTGCCTCATATCTAATGCCTGAAAATTTTGGCACCCCGTGGCCGTGACGTCCCCAACTGAAATTAATTCCCAAAAGAATAGAATTTATGAATATTTGGTATGTTTAATATATATTCCTTGTACGGTCTCCAAAATTACGATTTGATCCTTTCATTTGTTCCCGCATCTCATCTCAAGGCAATTTGAGGATTTATATATATATAAAGTGCGAAAAAGGTGAAAAACAGGGTATACCAGTAATAGTGTGACTTACACCAAACAAAATTTTATTTCCGATTTCAATCGAAATAAAATATGATTGATTAGCAAGAAACTATAAATATTTGGCATAAAATATGAGGCAACAGTGAGCTGTTGGAAACTTGAGAATTTCAATTTCCAATACCAATGCCGTTAGAAATTTCAAATGTGAGGCCATTGGAAATTCTCAGTAAACCAATAAATTTCATAATTTTAGAAAGTAAAATAGTATTTTAAAAATATTTTATTTTAATAATAAAATAATAAAATAATAATAAATAATAATAATAATAATATAATAATAATAATAATACACACACACACACACATATCATAATGTATCATAATGATATTGTAACGCAAAGTTGTTAAAAAATAGGTGCTATTCATACAATAAATTTTAAAATTTTATAATGTAAAGTAATATTTTTAAAACATTTTTTACATTTAATAATAATAATAATAATAATGTATCATATATATTAACATATATATCACATACGCAAAAGTCCCTGTAAAATGTCATTTAACAAATTGGAGAGAGAAAAGTGCCACATTCAGCCGCAAGCTTCAATATTTTTGTCATTTAAGTCCCTGTAAAATGATAACTAACATTTTTGTCACAGTGTAGCGATCTGAGGGGGCTAAGTGTGCCAGTTAGTAAAGTTTGAGGGCTAAGTTATCCCGAGTTATAGTTTAAGGGGTTAAGTGTCCTGGTGAACAAAGTTCGGGGGCCAAATGTGGGTTTACGCCTTTTAGAAAAATGGGGTCCATGACCCCATAAACTATGTTTCCATCCACCACTGTTTTTATGTGGCTATGGTGTTAACAGTCTTATTAACTTTTGATGATTCTTTTAGCTACTTAATCCAACAAAAATTTTAGCTGACCTCATCATCAAACATGAGTACACCAAGTGCACAACATCTTCCATCCATGCATTGGTATTTTTCAAGAAGTTGCATCCTAAACATAAGGAGAAATAGATTAAAACTTTCATCCACAAAGTTGTACAATATATTGAAAGCATTCAAATGTAAAATGGATCATGGTATAGGTTTATTAGAGAAAATTGTGGTATTTCATTATTTTATGGATTTATGTGAGAGAATAAATTCAACTAAATATAACCATTACTTTTTTAAAAAAAAATTAGGTATGAAAATTGGGGAGTGTGCTTTGTATATAGTTTTTTGTTTGCTCTCATCGAACTAGCAGCAACTATTAAGGCATATAATAATTGTATAACAACATGCAAAGGTGTTGTCTTTCTACTCCGAACACAAAAAGAAACGGATGGTTGGGGAGAAACCTATAAGTCAAGCAAGGTTTGCTTTTTATAACTTTTGTATATCTTTTGATATTTGTAAATGAAACTTTTAGTTAATAATAGCTTATGTATTTTTGTTGATAGAAATATGTACCTTTAGAGGGAGGCAAATCAAATTTAGTATTGACAGGATAGGCTATAATGGGTTTAATTCAATCAGGACAAGTATGTTATATATTTATCTTAATTGTTACCATTTTCTCTATAAAAATATTACTAATATTATAATTTTCATGTAACCAAAGTGAGAGAGACCCAACTCCACTTCATCGTGCAACAAAACTGATCATCAATTCTCAATTACAATATGGAGATTTCCCTCGAGAGATAAAAATCTCATTACCTTTCCCTTATAAAAGGTGGAGCCATTACAATGTAGAGGACCATAACAAATTCATCTTTAAAATTTAAGGACTAAAACTGGTATTTTATCACTTGCTCTGAGTAACTTGCCCAGTTCCCAATTTTTCATTATAATTTTCACTGGAATTAAATGTAGGTTGTTACCTAGAATTGTTTTTTTTTTATTTGGTTTTTATTTATGTATAGGAAGTTATTGGAGTTTTTAAGAATAACTGTATGTTGCACTATGCAACATATAGGAACATTTTCCCTTTATGGGCACATTTTGAATACCGTAAGCATGTTTTCTTACCTTAATAATTTTTTTGGCCAGAAGAAGATACTTTTAATCAAATAGAACCTTTAAGGGGGTTTGTACACTATATAGAGAAGATGAGGGACAATTTGTCCATTCCAAAGACCTTATATTTCTTTTATAGCTCTTAGCAATAAAATCAGCACACTTATTTCCCTCTAGAGGAAAATGCTGGAACAAAACTGAAGCAAACTTCACAAAAGCAAATTGAATACCTGCAATAAGAGGATGAGCAGACCAGTCTTGGAGCTTATGCCAGAGAAGAGCAATAGCAACAACACAATCAGTCTCCACAACTAGGTGACGAATATTCAATTCAGTTGTTTTCCACATGCCTTCTCTAATGGCCAAAAGCTCAGAGATGAGAGCATTTAGAGCACAACAATAAGAACCCCCCAGTTATGATCAAAGATCCTTGCTTATCACGCATTAACATTCTAGTGCTTGCATGATTAGAACACGGATCCCATGCTCCATCTGAATTGAGCTTAACAAAACCTTGATCAAGCTTCTACCAATTAACTGAATCTCATGTAGAGGAAGTTTTGACACCAGGCACATCAAAGGTATCCTCACACTCCTAAACATCTTTCAAAATTTGATGAATTATAACGATAGGATCAGTTGTCTTCTTCTGAAAAATAGTTGTGTTTCTCCTTTTCGAGATATGCCAACAAGTATAGCTGACTTTAGCCAATACAACTGTAGCATCCTGGCCATGAATCATCTGCCCAATTAATCTGCATAAACCATTAAGCAAAAGTAGTTTCAGCTTTCCGATCTACCCTGTAATCCAACACACCAAACCAAATGCCTTGAGTCCAATCATACAACAATGTCATGTGCTCCACTATTTCACACTGATCACAGAAAGGACAAAAAGGGTCAGGCTTGCTTTTTTTGTGAAATAGATTGAGATTAGTTGCCAAGGCATTCTGACACAATCTCCATAAGAAATCCAAGACCTTCGGAGCACACTTAATACGCCATAGTAGTTTCCAATGCTTAGAATCAGGGGGAAAAAAACAGAAGAAGCTTGCACTGTAAAATGATCCTGAGAAAAATTAACTATATATATTGATTTAGTAAAAGGTTCCCTAGTCTTTGTACATAGCCAAATCAATTTGTCATGATTAGAGATGTTACCTATAGGAATTGCAAGAATTGCGCTCCGTTCCTCATTAGTAGTCCACCCCTTAATTGCAGATAGATTCTAACTATAAAAAATAGAATCAATGATAGAGTGAACCCTCAAGTCTTTTTTTTTCATCAAGAACCTCACTAAACTATGACAAAGAATAACCTATGACATCTGGAATCCAAGGATATCCCCAGATTTTAACTAAATGCCCATCTTGGATCTGCCAACACAACTTCTACTTTATAGTATCCCTTTCTATCAAAAGGCTACTCCACCCCCAATAAGGTTTTTAGCCTTTCTCTATAGTCAAGAAATCAGAGTGAGGGAAATACACAATTTTAAGCACCGGGGCCTATAATTTTCTCAGGGTGATTTAAAATGACCGAGGCCATCCTACCAAGTGAGGCTTTATTAAACTAGTCCAAATCCTTAAAACCAAGTCCTCTAGTTACCTTTGGTCAAGCCAGCATTGCCCAGTTTTTCCAGTGAATCTTATTTCCATGATCAGACTGGCCCACCAAAAGTTTGCGATTGCAGCAGACATTTTATTACACCAGGTTTGGGGAAACTTGAAACATTGTATGGTATAAACTGGGATAGACATTGTAACCGCCTTAATCAGGACCTTCTTCCCAGCAAATGATAGAGATTTCTCCTTCCATCCTTGCATCTTTTTAAAGATTCTGTCCCTCACAAAAGCCAGGGCTTCATTCCTCGATCTCCCCTAGAAAGTTGGGAGACCTAGATACTTTCTTGGATCACTTGTGATGGGGATTTCCATCAATTCACTGATCCTTTGCTGAATAATAGGGTGAGTATTGCAACTAAAAAATAGAGTAGATTTGTCAACATTTATTTCTTGACCAAAGGCCGTATAGAACTTGTCCAAAACCATTTGAAGAGCTTGATATTTCTTAAGAGTTGCTATGAGGAAAAATAGTGAGTCATCTGCAAAAAGCAGATGAGTTAAGGTAGGACAACTTCTGTTAAGTTTAAGTTGTTCTATCTAACCAGCGATAGCAACATTGGAGACCATCTGGGACAAAGCATTAGAAACCAAGTTGAAAGATATGGGAACAGGGAGTCCCTTTGCCTTAAACCCCTGGTAGGAAAAAAACTGATAGTTGACTTCCCATTAAACAACAATATATAGGAAACAGAAAAGGACAACAACATCAACCACTACATCCAATCAGCAAAAAAACCCACCTTGGCCAAAAATTGAACAATAAAATCCCACTTAACACTACCATAAGCCTTGCTCATATATACTTTAAGAGCTAATTCAGCCGCCAGATCCTTATTTTTAAGTTTCAAATGATGAAATTTTTCATGAGCAATCAAAATGTTTTCCTGAATCGACCTACCTTTAATAAAGGCATTTTGACATGGTGAAATAAGCATGTTTAGGTAAGCTTTTAATCCGTTAACAAGAATTCTAGATATGATTTTGTAACACAAATTGCAAAGACTTATTGGCCTCTAATTGAATACTATTTCTGGACAAGAGTTTTTAGGAATAAGAATAATAAAAGTTTCATTCAAAAGAGGGTTAAGAGTAACTTGGATGAAAAAGAATGCTACCATCCTGACAATGTTTTCTTTCACATCCTTTGAAAAGCTTTAGTAGAAGACACCTAAAAACCCATCAAGCCCTGGTGCTTTCAAACCTCCCATTTGGAAAGCGGCCTCCTTAATTTTTTCCTCAGTAATCATTCTGCCAAGCTTTAGGTTTAAGTCAGGAGTCACAACAGGTTTGATAGTACTTAAAAACATCAAACATATCCCTCTCACCCATAGTTTGAAAAAGATGTTTGTAAAAGGTAATAAACCTATCCTGAATAACAAACTCATCCTTAATCCAATGGTCTTGCCCATCATTGAGTCTTGAGATCTTATTAAAAGCTCTTCTTTGAATGGTGGATTGATGGGAAAAAGTAGTAATTTTATCCCCCAATTTAAGCCAGCTAACCCCATTTCTCTGATGCCAATAAAGCTCATCTCGAGCCCAAAGCTCACTTATCCTAAAAGTAATCCACTTCTCTGTAATCACACCATCCTGGTCAGTCTTATCTTAGAGCTCATAAAGTTTCTACATTAATCTATCAATTTCCTCTTTATTGTTTTTAAAATAATTGCTACTCTAGGTTATCAACTCCTTCCTACTGTTCCTTAGTTTATTAACTAACTCAGACATAGGGTTTTGATCACATGTTTCAGCCCAAGCATTTACAATGGCTTGTCTACAACCCTCTACCCTAACCTACATATGTTCAAACCTAAACACCTTTCTTCCTCTTCCATCTAAGACTTTAGTATCCAACATTATGGGAGTATAATCAGAACCAATCCATGGTAGATAAAACACTAAAGTCCTAGGGAAAATAGTCCTCCAGCCAATATTCACCAAAGATCTATCAATTCTTTCCCTTATGGATCCAACACCTCCTATTATGCCATGTAACTTTTGACCTTTGAAACCTACATCATGTAAACCTGTATCTAACAACAAATTATGGAATGCATGAATCTTTGTAGGGTCCTTTAAATTGCCCCATAATTTTTCCTCTTGACACAAAATCTCATTAAAATCCCCAATACAAAGCGAAAGCATGTCTGTAATCCCAAAATCTATAGATCTTAAATGTTCCCAATTAACTAACCTTTCCTCAAACCTAAGAGAAGCATAAATCCAAGTGATTATAACAAATGAACCTTAGATAAGTCTAAAATCCTAGTATCAATTATATTCCTAGAAGTAGATAGAACATCCACTTCCATAGCATCATTCCACCATAAAGCTAGCCCCCTAGATAAACCTATTGGTTCTACTAAACACCTATGCCCAAACTAACAGCTTCTTCTCTTCTTTTCCGCTAGCTTATCCTTGTTCCTGGTCTCCACAAGAAAGCACGGCTGGGGCTTCTACTTTATAACCATCTTATGGAGATTTTGAACTGTCAGGAAAGACACCAAACCCTAATAGTTCTAGCTAAAAACTATCATGTATGCTGAGTGGCTTGTTCAGGGAAGCCACCACACCCTTTAAAAGTAGAATAAATTGAACCAATAGCACTCTCATGAGATCGGTGCTTAGGAGGTCCACCTAATTTGGTCATGAACATTCATTTCCTAATGAAAGCTCTCCACATCAGGGGCTGTTGGAATTTAGTTTGCAAGAATGATTACTGAATTCCATAAACGTGCTAAGATATACGTGTTTTACAATTGCTTGGTATGGTCACACCATATGTTAGTGTTGTCACATTAACTCACATCATCGCTTTTAACATTAACTAGAGGTAGTTAAGTAGTTAGGATGATGTGGCACATATATGTGACGCATCATCACATCGAAACTAATAGAAAGTTGGCATATGGTGATTGTGTGACGTGTATATGTACACCTTAACACATGGGATAATTACTTAATAACCACCACATAACTACTCATATTATGAAGGGATATGACCTTTAGATGAAAGGATATGTCTATCTCAATATATATGACCCTTGGGACTATAGTTTTGCATCATAACTACCTTGGTTAGTGAAATAACATGACTTTTAGTGAAGGGTCATGTTTTAGGCGAATTTAACAACCTTTAAAAAGTGCTTATGGCCTTGATTTAAGGAGATACAACTCTTAGAAAAGTTGTGACTCTATGGCCGAACCAATACATCCCTTCTCAGGGTAGTTATTGCCTTATTTTAAGGGAAAAAATTATGGGTGGATAAAGGTGCCTCTTGGTGAAGTAGTACAACCTTTTATAAAGAGTTGTGACTCTTTTATAAAGGGTTATGACCCTTCATAAATACCAATTCATCCCCTATAAATAGAAGGCAGTAAAATTATGCATATAAAAATTGCGAACACAATTTCTGAATGTGCTACTTGTTCTATTTCACCCTACACACTTCTCTATCACCAAAAAGAGAATTTTGGTTGAGTATTGGATGTGAAACAACATATTTAGTTACTTATATTTCTAAGTTAATTAAATATCTGATCATGGGTGTTCACAACAAGTCATGTTTTTTGTAAT
This sequence comes from Aquilaria sinensis, assembly GCA_005392925.1. Taxonomy (NCBI): domain Eukaryota; kingdom Viridiplantae; phylum Streptophyta; class Magnoliopsida; order Malvales; family Thymelaeaceae; genus Aquilaria; species Aquilaria sinensis. The sequence continues at coordinate 866,151 of SMDT01000653.1, read as the reverse complement.
ATGCGTAAAGATATTTTTTTATCAATGAGACTATCAGTCGGTTTTTTTGTGATAACCAAGTACGACTTAATTTCTGCATTTATTTTATATCATGGGAATTCAAGTGTTCATTAGTTGTGCACTTAAATTTCCTTCATTGGTGTCAGAGCCAGGTTGGTTCAATATGTATGCTCCCTTAGACAACATTAGGTTGTTTGAAAACTTTTTTGCATATGGTACCAATATGATTGACCTTAACTCTAATCTATGTGCTAGGATTTAGTTTTGGTTACTAAATCTAAAATCTATATGCATGTTTAAACATAGCAAGTACATTAAGTTAACCAAAACTTATGGTGATGAGCATATAGATTATTTTGGTGTATTCGGCCTTGTGTGAATACAATTTGTGCATTTTATTAACTTTGTGTTCTTAAATTTTTTTTTAGAGCATACTGGTAGGTCGGATTACTTATATGTTTTTGTTGATTATATTATTGACTTTGTGTCAATAATAACTATTTAAATGTATATCTAAGGCAATTTAAGGCAAGTGAACTAAAATAATGAAAACTTATCAAAACAGATTTGATTACATGTGCATGCACATGTTTTTGGTTTGTTTTGGCGTGGATAACTTGTTTTATTTTACTTGTGCTTGAAATTGTCTTGTTGTTTTAATATATGCACCTATTTAATGTACTAACTATGAGATGTTGCAAATTGCTAACTTCATAAGTAAAGTTATCAATGAACTAAGTTTAGATCTAAAACTCGATGATGACGAAGAAGTCATAACGCACAAAGATGTTCAAGGAGAGCTAAATGAAGTGGAGTTATTAATCATCATGTTTGAATTTTTTGGGAAAAGAAAACACAAGAAAAAATAAACCAAATGTTTGGTTTATGATTGTGAAGAAACCTAAGCAAATGGTTGCTTAGTGACTAATGTACATAGCTTCTCGTTCTCTTCAAACTATATAATATATGTAATATATATTTTTTGGCCAAATCAAAATTCTTTGTGAATTAGTGATTCAAGGGTCAAAACACACATTTATCATGAGAAGGATTGTTCAAAAGGACATATGTGTCTATAGTGAATGAAACTTCAAGCTTAAAGATGAAGAGTTAGTCATGTGAGACTTTTTAGTGAAAAATACACATTAGTTGTGTAATATTTATTTAGTTTAAGAGGATGTGTTTCTCTTAAATTCTTTGTACAGATTTTACTTGCCATGTAAATTTTCCTTATACATGTTGTTTTATCTTAGTGATAATGATAATACTTCTTTGTTTCTTAAATTATGGCCATATGATCTTAATCAGTGGCGGAGCCAATAGGGGGGCTGGGGGGTGCCCGGCCCCTCCCCAACTTTTTGGCAAGTTATATATGTGTGTGTGTGTGTGTGTGTGTGTGTGTGTGTGTGTAAAAATAATGATAAAAAAATTATAAAATATAACAATAATTTTTAAGAAGTATATATATAAAATGGTAATAATTTTCTCCATCTCACTAAAATTATACATAAATGCAAGTGGTTGATTTGTGTGAGAACTGTAGGAAAAGTCCAACATCAAATAATTAATTTTACTCTCTTAATAAAAAATAATTAGTTATATTCTAAAAGGTTAGAAATGTAAAAGTACAACTTTTTTGCTTCTTTTGCAAATTTTTGTATTAACTAAGATATGTTTTATGAGAAACAGAGGAAGTAATTTAGCAAACAGATGATGAGCTTCTTCTTTTTTGTGTTATTTTGGATCCCAGAAATTCTTATAAGTTCTTTAATATTGAGAACATATGTAGATTGGCCGACAATTTTTATCCTTCAGATTTCACTGAATAAGAAAAGATTCATTTGAAATATTAGCTGCAGCATTATGAGTTTGATGTGTCTCACCACCACAATTGAAAAAATGTATCTACAATTATTGATTGTATAGAGGATTAAATGAAATAAGAAAGTAAGAAATTTATCCTTGGGTGGATAGATTGATTCGTCTTATATTGACTCTTCTTGTTTTGACTACAACAACAAAACGAGCATTTTCAGTAATGAAAATTGTGAAAATAAAACTTCATAATAGCATGAGTGATATTTTTATCAAGAATCACTTGATTGTTTATATTGAAAGAGAGATTGTTAGGATTTTTTAATAGACAAGAAAATAGATGAATTTTATGCGTTTAAAGAAAGACGTGCCCACTTCAAGATGCACAGGGTATTAAGTTTTTATTTGCTATGTAATATTAATTGAACATGTGTACATGTATAATAACATAACTAATTTTTCATTGAGAGAAAAACACGTGATTTGATATGGATTTGAAGCTTATAATCACCTATTCATTATATGGATAAAAACTAAGATTTAGTAAATCTTACTTGCTATTTTAAAAGTGTATAACCTATAAATATAGCATTTTAATAGATTTTAAATTATTTTTGTTATTTTCTTTTTACATTATAGAAATACATCTAATTCTTAATTCTCTAACATTTTCAAAATAAAATCCGGCCCCCTCTAACTTAAAATCCTGGCTCCGCCCCTGATCTTAATGACTAAATTTTTCATAAATTTTAGTAATTTTTTACTAGGATATCAAAAGTGATAATCTAATAATGCACATTTAGGCTAAGAAAAAGTATTAGTGTGTCATAAGTTATTCACTTGATTCTTTTTATAAAATGGCATTACAAATGTATTTAATTTGTATATGTGCAAAATAACTAGGATTGGCCATGTTTTGAGAATGTTTCAATTGCCATGTCTTTTAGGCAATTTACTTAGAATTTTTTAAGGTTTAATGAACATCAAGTCTAGATTAAATTCTAGATGTAATCATTTAAATTTTACTTCATATTTTGTATCATAAAACATGTTCCTTAAAAGAGGTTTTGAGTTTGTATGATCTAATGCTCAAGGAGCATTGGATACAATCTATTTTATTTGGGAATAATTAAGGCCAATGGCAAATATGTTGCTACCACCATTTCTTCAGCATAAAGAGGTTGGATATCAAAATCATTGTGATTATGGTTATGATCGTTAGATTGATGATCACCATCAGGAAATAGGCCTATAACACAATGACTTAAATACCCCTCAAATGCCAAAATAATCATGCAAATGTGCAAGATCAAGATGTTTTTTCCTTGTTTGTCTATCTCGAGATGTTCAAGTAGATAACTATAGCACCAAGAAAAATGGTTGATTTTGGTTGAGAAGGAGGCATACTTGGTATTGTCTTGAAATAGATGAACCAAGTAATGTCTAAAATTGACATTGTATATTTTGATGCAATTTTTGTGCTTGATTCTCAACATTTTGGAAAACTGTGAATATGAACTTGATTGGTCATGTATTCATGATCTGATCATGAGTATAAAGTAATTATCAACAAGATTCAAGTAGTGTATATATGGTTATAAAGGTAGCCGATGCATGCACATATCTCAAATAAGTTAGAAAGCATTAACAAGAATTATGTATTCTTTATGAATAAGAAATATTCTAACTTGAGTATATCATATTATGGAGAATATCTTGTTCATGGTCATTCACAAACTTAGAATGAAATATCTTACAATGTTAATTGAGGCCATACCTACTGTGATATGGTTAAATGACCCTTTTAACAAACTTTAACATCCAAAGGGCTGTAAAAGTTTGATTTCAATGCCATTGCTACTCTTGTAGTATGTACATACCAAGAGGAAGAAAAATATGTCTTCCTAGGCAACAAATTAACATTTAAATAAGAATGTTAATGGACATGGAATGTGTAAAGGATCATAATCTTGAATCTTGGAAAGATGTCACCTTAGTTAAGTTCTAAAAGGCTAGTGATTATGAATATTTATTTTAGTTTTTCTTATTTGGACACCTTAATATACGTAAAGCTTATGAATTTTTTCTTTCGAGAAAAAATAGTCTAAGGCTCATTAAGATATTTGATTATTTCATGTTCTTGGTCATTTAGTATCTTATCAAAACCATATGTTATTCATATTAAAGGATTTTGTATCTAGCATGAGTGCAAGATCAAGCTAATCAAGAAATGAGTTTAGGACATGAGGTTATGCACCTTATATTGAATCCATTGATTTGGCATAACTGCTAAATCAAGTGTTAGTTTAACTAACTAGTTGGGCAACTTCATATTTGTGTTTTTTTGTTTAGTACGAAGATATGATAAATCTCACTACATATGTGTGGCACATGTTTATCATATGTGTGCGTATACTTTTATGATGGTGGTATTACATGTGTGTCATACATATCATCATATATATAGCTTATATCATAACAAAAATCAAATATATGTCTAGACATAAGTTGAAGGTTGGTTTTCTCACACAAATAACTTGCCCTTGTTCTTGGAGTTTGAACAAGGATGAGACCACTAAAGTCTTAAATGTAAGTTGTTACTTAAATTAGTCATATGTGACTAAATAAAAATTTACATCCAAGTGGGAGTCACATAATTCAACTTGTGACAACTTTAGCATAAAGGTCATCTTGATCTAAATTATTTGTTTAAGATCAAGGTAAGGTGTTAGCCACACCGCGTTTGTATGTCCACACATACATCCTAGCCTATATATGTAACCAAGTGGATTTCTCATATGTGAGAAGTTTGACACTTGCATGGTTTGTTAAGGATATATGCTCCTAGTGGGAGTCCACATGGAGTCACACAAACAATGTTTGAAAGGGAGATAGACACTTGTCAAACATTGTGATTGTGTACACTAACATAGTATGACACTTATACATATCTTGTGTGTCTTTTGACTTATCAAATTGACCATAGAAAAGAAATAAGTAACTTTTCTCTTATCTTTCTTATGTGTGAGTTTCTTTTGTTATGCCCATACTCACTATTGACTACTATTTAGTGATTTAAAATCATAGTATTACTTTGGTGAGCTTCATATAGCTATGGTAATGCGGCCAGATATGTTTCTCATTGGGTAATCACTAGGTTTTAAGTTACTATATAATAAATGTGATACAAAAGACTTTATAATGTGTTTGTAAATTATTGCAAATTACATTCTAATTGCTTGTGTTACAAGTCAAGTAGTTGATACAATTTCATCTATACTTGAATACGGGTGCTCATAAAGGAGTACTTAATGTAATATTGTATTACTTAGTGTACTACATAATTCAAGTATAAAGTGACTTTAAAAATGGATGCATCCCGAATTTGGTACATGATGGAGAGTTTATTAGTAAACTCATAAAAGAGACATGTTGTAGCCAAACTATGTATCAACAAAGTCTTCAGGCATATAGGCATGATTAATGATATACGTATCATTAATGAACCTTGATTTGCTCAAGGATCTTTGATTAGTTCAAGAATTTGTGGTGAAGACAATTCTCCTATGTATGTTTAACCACTACATAGTAAGGAGATTTGTTATCATGCCTAAGGTCACATGCCCAAACTTGCATATGTCAGTTTTCCTTTTTTCATAGTGTGTTTCAAGTGTTCCTTAACCATTATCCTTGTGTTCTATAAAGTATATCTTGTGCGAGTGGGAGCTGTTGGAATTTAGTTCACAAGACTGATTACTGAATTCCATAGATGCGCTAAGATATACGTGTTTTACAATTTCTTGGAGTGGTCACACCATATGTTGGTATTATCACATTAACTCACATCACTGCTTTTAGCATTAACTAGAGGTGGTTAAGTAATTAGGATGATGTGGCACATATGTGTGACATGTCATCACATTAACGCCAATAGGAAGTTGGCATATGGTAATTGTGTGACGTGTATATGTACACCTTAACACATAGGATAATTGCTTATTAATCACCTCATAACTACTCATATTATGAAGGGATATGACCTTTAGATGAAAGGATATGTTTATCCAAATATATAAAGTTGCCGCCTCAACAAATGGGAAAATTATAGTATAAAGGCATAATGGTTAGCATGATTTTCCCCATAGTGAATGAAATTTGAGGGGTAAAGTTTATAATCTACACCTCCTTAAAAGATCCACATAATGGTTACTTGACCCTCAAGAAAACCCTAAAGGATTGCTTGGTCAACAAGTAACATATGGACTTTATTGTAAGATTTCAAGACTTGGGTACTCAATTGTATAACTTTAAAAGAGAGGTTTTAGAGGGATTTGAATGGTATAGAAGAAATTTTTGGAGGCTAAATTTCATAAAGGAAACAAAGGCTATTATTCAACAACCTAAGACAACTAGGTTTACAATTGTTCACAAAAATAAATTAAGGATGGGATGATTTTTAACAAGAGTCAAAGATGACCATTTCTAGCATTATCCTAGCCTTTTATTTCTAGGTTCTAAGGTCAAAAAGGTGGGCTAAAGAGTAGCAAAAAATTCTTTGCTTAAGGCATACTTATAGTGACCTAAGTGAGGGTTAAGGTTAAACTAACTAAGTCAAGTAAAATATCTTGATTTCTCGCCATTTCTTGGCCATTTTTGTCCTCCACTAGACACAACTTGTTTCTTAGCTCCTCCACAAGCTTCCATAGCCACCATAGCTCAAGCTCCAAACAAATCACAAAGGAAGGCAATCAGATGCAACAAGAAAAAGAAAAACCCTAATTTTTGGGTTTATTGTGTATCTCTTGAAGATTTCAGCCTTCACAACTTAGGTAAGGATTTTATTTGGGTTTCATGGCTGTTTACTATTCAATAATAATGCCCAAACATCCATGAAGCTAAGACCTTGAGCTTGGAAAATAGCCAAAAGCTTGATGAACCAAGTTTAGGTTAAAGGGGAAATTACACCTAAGGTTTCAGTTCTACAGCTTTAGTGCTTTGTTATGGTAGTGAAATTTAGGCTTTCTAGAGCCCAAGTAAGTACTAACTAAGACCAATTAACCTTGTAAGACCAAGCATTAGCTGTAGGAGGGCTTCCATAGTAATTACATAATGTTTTTTTGAATGTTTATGAGCTAACTCTAATGTTGTATTGCTGCCATCATTGCATTTGTTTGTTGTTGTATTTGTTGTGCATTTGGATGGTTATATTTGTGTATTTGTATTGTATTTTTGTGTTTTAGTATCTTTGGATTTTAGGTACATGACTGGAGTTTGAAGATTTTATTGATAAGCCCTTACTAAGCTTCATTCAAGAAACTTACCCCCTTTCTCTCCATTTTAGGAGCACCTGAAAGAGAGCATTCAAACTGATAGCTTTCATTTGAATTTCTATGTGAAATTTTACGTATATTAATTCCATATGTTTAGTTGTAAACTAGAAAGTTTCATGATTTTTGGAGCACATTAGCTATTTTTAGTAATGGTACTTTCTTCCTTACGTAGCAGCTGGTCCCTTCAAGTTTCTGGAATGCTTAGTGCTTTTGAAGTTCTCCAAGAAGCTTAGTGTATGTATTAACTAAGTTATTTTCATGTATGTAGTATATAAATATATGTAAATGAGTTGGGTATGCTGTATGTACATTGTGTGAATGATATATGGATCAATGAAGTGTAGTTTGAAGTGTGTCTGTAATTTTGTTCATATTGGTTCTTATGGACTATTTTTGAACAGTATGGTGTTTGATGCTTATGTAATGACTTAAAATCAAGGGGAATGGTTTCCCCATGTGTCAAAGACATGTATGGAACTGCCCATGTTGGTTTTGTACCTGGAAATGAAGTGTATGAATTTTCAGAAATTTTGTATGGGCATTATGGTCACTAGTTAATCAAATTTGGTACCCTATACTTCAATAGCCATAAATTTCTGTACTTAATGAGTTTGGCTATGAAATTTTGGTCACAATTAGACTACTTCAAGATAAAGAATTTCATTTTTGAGTCACTAGATTTGGTGCTCTGGAGCAATAGTTATGGCATGTCAAAGTTGGCTGATTTTGTCGGGTACTGTTCATATGATCAATTTTACCCGGTTGAGTGTAAAATCCATAATGACAATCTTATATGGATTTAATGTCTGAAAATTGTTTCCCTATCAATTTTTAAGTGTATTAAAAGGTTTAAAACATTTAGGGCACAGGAGTACACGGGTAGAATTTGACTCAAACACGGTATGAAAGTTTGGACACATGAATAATGGGCACCAATAGCACCAAGTGTGCATATGATTGTACATGCACTTGGGGATTTTAGTCAAATTCCATATTGGCTAGGAATAAAGAATTTGACTGTCATCATTACTTCCAGATGAAATTGTATATGAATATGTGTGTGATAGTTGGACCAATACACATATATTTGCATAAAGTCCAAGAGGGCCACTTGGATAAATATAGTGAGCATTTTCTGCTTGGCTTGCAGGACATGTATTGTCTGGGACTTGAGCTCACTAAATTTGATCATTGTATAGAAGCACTCAGATTGGTAACATATATTACCCTTAGGAATTTAACAACCATTAGAAGGTGGTTATGGCCTTGATTTAAGAAGATATAACTCTTAGAAGAGTTGTGACTCTATGGCCGAACCAAACCATCCCTTTTAAGGGTAGTTATTACCTTATTTTAAGGGAAGAAGATATGGGTGGATAAAGGCACCTTTTGGCGAAGTAGTATAATATTTAATGAAGAGTTGTGATTCTTTTATGAAGGGTTATAACCTTCCATAAGTGCCAATTCATCCCCTATAAATAGAAGGCAGTAGAATTGTGCATATAGAAATTGTAAACATAATTTCTGGAGGCTCTACTTGTTCTATTTCACCCTACACACTTCTCTATCACCAAAAAGAGAATTCTGGTCGAGTATTGGGCATGAACCAGCATATTTAGTTACTTGTATTTCCAAGTTAATTAAATATTTGATCTTGCGTGTTCATAATAAGTCACGTCTTCTGCAACAAGTGTAAAGAGGTTTTTTTTTATCAATAAGACTATCACTCGGTTCTTCTGTGATAACCAAGTATGCTTTAATTTCTACATTTATTTTATATTATGGGAATTAAAGTGTTCATTAGTTGTGTACTTAAATTTACTTAAACTCAACAATGTAAGGAATAGTTGATTATTGGATTAAGGCTAGAAGAGGCTGACCCTCACTAGTTGGAGATTTAGATAACCCTTATGTGGGAGGTTTTCAAAATGTATGATAGGGTGAGGGTCATGTAAAGTACCCTTAGTATGAACATGTGTTGTAGACTTAGTATGTATAAAAGAAGTTCTAGAACTAACAGAGCGCTGACCTGAACTACCACTACCATTAGGATTTATAACAATTCCTGCTTTCAAGAACAAAGTTCCACGCTTAAAAGGCATAGTTCCTATAGCAGGCATATCCTTAGGAGCCATGGCTCTTACCCAAAGTCCATACTTTGGTTGTCCTATACCAAGCAAGAGGAATTCAGCAGTTAAATTAACAAAAAAAAAATCAAATTAATTTCTTAATTTCATGCAACTAGATATTAAAAATTTCTAATCGAGTTGAAATTAGCATTAAGAACAATGAACAAAAATTTTATTCCAGGCAAGCATCCAAAAGCTTGAACAATTTAACCTATCATACTTTTTCTATATGAACTAACCAAAAAATAAAAATAATCTTCAGTTAAATTCATTTACTTCTAATCAAATACTTTTACCTAAGTAGTTTGAAAGAAAATAAAACAAATTTACAATTGCAAAACCAATCAAACAAGAGAGAATAAGAAAATTAAGTGCAATAAATCTTAGCAATAAATAAGTAAATACTTGAATTTAAAGAGAATTTCAACAACCAAAATTAATTCTCACAATCGGTATTGGCAATGGAAATCATCCCCTTGAATCAAACCAGAAAACTACTCACTCATGTCTTTGAATGAAAAACAAGAGAAAAAAAATAAACCCAAAAAACGCTGAGAGAAAGGCAAAACGTCCCCCTCCTTGAAGTAACCACGAAATGCTAAAAAAAGAATTTTGGACTGATCAAATACCTCTTCAAATCAAGTTGGAACCAGTCTTTCTCCTAATTGGCTTACAAGGTTCGCATGAATTAGGAATCCCAAACTTGTCAAACTCTATCTGCTGCTGCAAAGGCTATCCTAGTACCTCCCCTATCTTAACTATGTAGGTAAGTAAATCCCAAGTTACTTTTTCCTCAAATAAGTTTTATTAAGCAAACAAAGTAAGTATAAATTGAGTTCCAAAGTGTAATTGGCACCTAAAGGGCAAGGAGGGCAAAATGATAATTTTGGACCAAGTCAATGGCATGACCATAATTTCAATAAAATTAGGTTCATGCAAGTTTTTTGAGCTAATTGATTTAAGACCATAAGTGTTTATAGTCATTTGAACCAAAGCAAAAGTTAAGGGTGAAAAATGCACTAAGTGAGAAGTTAAGCTATTATGTCTTATAATGGCTTAAGTGACCTAAGGGAAAAGTGTTTGGGTTAGAAAAACCTTTCTTTGGGACCAAGGAGTGATGGTGTAGGAAGAGTTTAAGTGGCCTAAGTGATTCAAATTTAAGTTTGAGGGCCAAAGTGTCAAATGGAAGAGAGATTGGCTATATAAGTAGAGTAGATGACACTATTCATCATCTCCCCCATTTGCCATTTTGTATCTCTCTCTCCTCCATATCTCTCCACCTTCAAATCTAATATTTTAGCCAAAATTCCATGAAATTGAAGGTCCCAAAGCCATCCCAATGAGCCCTTAGCTCGTTTTTGGTGAATTTGGCACATTTGGAGTTTTTCTTGCAAGTTTTTGGTTCAAACCCAAAGGAAAGTGAATTTTATCCTTATGGTTTAGTTCTAAGCTTGTTAAATGGTTAGAAATGGTCTTAACTTCATGCTCCTAGTGTCCAATTTCATTGAATTCAAGCTTGGAACTCAAAGGAACTCGATGGAGCTCAAGTGTGCTCATTGCTTGTTTCTTGCTTTCAAGATGATTTGAGGTAAAGGATTTAAGTTAATTCAGTTCAAATAATGCATAGAAATGTAGTATTACATGTGGGAATGAATAAAAAATAAGACCCATGTGAATTGGCTCTGGGATGGGAAAGTTTGAGCAAGTTTTGTGCAAGTTCGCACATTGTTGCGCAATGCTGTAGTGCATTGACGATGCATCACCAGTGGTGACGCAAACTAGAGACGCATCACCATTAAACATTAGGATTCCAGAGTGTTAATGCCTTTGGCGACACGTTGCCGACGAAGACACCATGGCATTATTCCCTCAAGCTCGGAGCATCCTAAGAATGTCTCAAACTCTCGGTTATCATCCCTAGGCTAATTTAAGATGTTCTATAGCCTCGTTTGGGTCAAGAACTCATTCCTAAGTTGGGAATTATATATTATTTAGGTGGTAGCTAAGTGGTGTGGTTAAAGTAGGGTAAGGAATGGTGGCTAAGGAAGTTAAAGTGCTTAAGTTGCTAAGGGAGCACTAAAAGGATTAAGGCGGGTTTCAGACTCTTTGTTGGCCCAAGTGAGAGGTCTCAGACCTTTGGGTAATCAAAGGAAACCTAAGAGAATCCCAACCAAACCTTAAGGTTTGGTAAGTGAATCACTAAGAAGCCCTAAGCTAAGCTCGAAAAGCTTGGCAAGTTGAACCACATAAGGCAGCTGCCCTTTACAATAAGTTAAGGGAAGAGACGGGTAAGGAAGGAGTAAGCGGTGACTTACTCTAAGTAACTCGTTAAAGGTAAGCAGGGGTTGAGTAAGTGATGACTTACTCTAATGTGCCTGTAAGAGGACTTCATGGGGTTAGTTAAGAGCTAGCATAGAATATGAGGGCCAGTATCCAAGTACCCCAGTAGTATGAGCTCACGGCAAGTCTAGCACCTGCGGGTGTAAGAGAGTCCTAAGTGCATTTGAATGTGCATATTTCATTCATTCGTCCATCCATCCATTATTTGCATTGTTTATTGTTGTTCTTATCCTTGCTTCTAGTTGTGTTGCTGATTGCTTGCTTTGCTAGTATGCTTTATATGTGTGTGTGTGTGTGTGTGTTTGTTGTGCTTTGCGTGCTTGCATATCTTTCCCTCTATAGGTACCAAATCCCTTACTGAGTACTTTTGAGTACTCACCCCTTAAGTGTTGTGCAGGTTAAGCGGGCTAGTCGAGCTTAACAGTTAGTAAGGGGAAGCTGTTAAGGCTAAGTTTTATTGGATTGAAGGTATTCTCTAAGTAGGAAACTTTATGTTCCTATGTTACTTATGGAATAAGCTAGTGCTGACCAAAGTATTTGCCTTACAGTTTGAGGCTAAGTGAGTGCAAGGAAAGTGTGGCTCATCACTTAAAGCTAGCTTGCTTGGGTGAAAAGCTAAGGATGGATCTTAGTAGATTTTTGTTACATTTTCTAAATGTATGGTATATTCATACAAAAAGATTGTCTCTACTAGTGTCTATTGGTGTGTATAACACTAGGGTTACATTTGATGCATATAAGATTGAGATGTATGCATATAGTTGTTACTTGAAGTTAAAGCAACTAAAGTTTTTATGTCTTGGCTTGTTTTCACTTACGTTTTATAAACTGGCGCCATAGTTTTCTTTATAGTTTTAATTTATTGTTATCACATAGCCATGACAATGTATGCATATTTTTTATACAGGGTAGGCTAAGTAACTAGTTTCATGTAATGATTTAAAATACTTCACGAGTAATAACTAGCCAATTGTAACCTAAGTGGGATCATAGCTCCCAAAGAGCCTACCAGTGTTAGCAATTCAGGGCACTGGGGCATTGTTCCACCGCAGTTGCTGTCTCTCTTTCATGCATTTTGTCGAACACCTTACAAGTAGTAGAAACTTGGAGCACTTGCGTCCATCTTCGATCGCAACTTCTCCTTAAACCAGTAAGACCGGTACAAAGCTTCAGTTTTGGATTAAAGCTCAGCTGCTATTGTAGTGAGTAAAAGGGACAAGAGGTAGTTAGTCATTTGCAAAACAAGTCCAAGCATGCAAGCGTATGACACTTAAGAAGCAAAATTGAACATTGCTTCTTGATGGACCAAAACGGCAACATCTTTGATCTTGCTCCACTTAAAACTCCTCCACATATACGACATAACAAGCTGGGGTAAGTTGCACACTTTAACCGCAACCCTTTAATTCTGTTTCTATTCTAACCTTAACCTTGAATTTGTTCATAGCGCCCCCCGAACATGGTTAAAACACTTCATTTTGGACCTTTTTTGGATGGAATTCATTATCTTGGACAGAAAATGTCATGTGATCATAGGATTGTAGCAGAAAATGCATGTTTGAACCATTGTAAAATTTCCTTTGCCAAAACAAGCCTAAAAACTTTCAAATCTAACAAAAATCTCCTTTGCCAAAAAAAAACCCTTAAAACTTTCTCCAAGCAACCATCTTCTACCTCTCCTCCCTCTCCGGCTAACCCTCTTCAACCTTTTCTAGCCTCCTCTCCATGTTGAGGGTGATGAATTGGGCCTCCCTTTCATGAATTGTGCCTCCCTTTCACAACGGAATCGAGCAGAGGGAAACGAATTGGACGGAATCAAGCAATGAATCAAGCGAAGGAATTGAGTGGATGGCAGCAGAATCAAGCAACAGTTTAAATGAATCAGGCAACGGTTTAGACGTTGGGGATGAAATCAGGCCTTGGTTTGGACATCTTCAAATCATAGGCCTCAATTTTAATGAAATTGGGAGACTTTTTTTTGTAAAGGGAATTTTCACAAGGGTTAAAACGAGCATTTTCCCCTACAATAATATGATGTGATATTTTCTATTTGAGATAATGGATTTCATAAAAAAAAAAGATTAAGAATTGAATGTTTTAACCACGTTAGGGAAGCACTATGAACAAATTCGATGTTGAGGTTAGAACATAAACATAATTAAAAGGTTGGGATAGCACATCATTTACCCTGACAAGCTGGCACCAAGTCGAAAATAAAAAACAAATTTTTTCTTCTAGCCCAAAAATGACATTGTGCCTTTAATCTCTTCAAAATAAAAAAATATAAAATTGTTAATAGCCTTATCAACTTAATAAATTAGACAAAAAGCTAAGAAACTATGGAATAAATATATATAAATTATGAACTCATCAATCACCCAGTCTTTCATAGTTTAAACCTACCCGATCTTGGCACCCATGCCTCGAGGCATCCAGAACCCAACAATCAAAGCTTGGTCTACTGAAATTTCTATCTCAATTCTAAGAAAGCCCCTACCTTTATTATCAGCTTCACCCTTAAGGACTTTTCCTAATTTCCTACCAATATTTTTCGCAGTACTTACATTCATATATCCTAAAGGGAGACCATGTATCTAAGCCCAAATTGGCAATTTATCTAAAAAAATTTCCTTTATAGTTTTCCCTAACTCCCATCTCCCATCTCCCTAAACAAACACAAACAACAACTATATTCCAAGGGCCAGATGTAATTATACCTCATTTACCGAAGCTTCACTCCCCATCTCAACCTGAAACATCTTGTCATTCATTATGGTCACCTTTTTAACCCCAAAACGCTTCCAAGCACGCATTAAAATGGAGACTATAGCATTCTGGTTTACCCTCTTATTAGTAAGCATTTTTCCCACCACTACTGCGAGCTATTCTTCAATTAAACTACAAGGATGTAGAGTATTTCCTACATCCAATTCCTACAAAAAAAAAGCGTAGGAAAATAATTCACAAAAAAATAGTCAGTCAAAAAAGCATTGACTGGTTTTGTCCAACAGTTTTCATTCAATAGAACTGTGACAGATAAAACCGTAGGACAATTGTCAGAATAGGATGGCGGGAAATTATGGCACCAAAGCATCCGACACTTTTTATGCGAATTAAATGGGTAGGGACCATATATGCAAGAAAAGCGTCGGATATGTTATCCAATGCTTTTCTTGCAAATATTTGTCCTACGCTTTTGAGACAAATAAGGATATAGATGTCTTAAAAATGTAGGAAATTTATTCCTTCGATTTTCCCACAGTTTAGATTTCCTACATTTTTGTGACATAAATTACTACATATTTGCTACACCAGTCTTGCAGTTTGACTTTTCATATGTATCTTACAATTTTACTACAAATTTTGCTTATAAATACCTCCCATCCTCCCTGTTCTCTAGTTCGTCTTAGCTAGCTACTCTTTCGGCATCCATATTCACTTCTATTTCAACATCTTCCTCAGCTCAATTGAGTTGTTCCAACATAATTTAGAGGTAAGTGATTTAAATAGTAATTAATTGTTTTTTAGAAGATATAGTTATGTTGTTTTAGGTAGCTAACTTATATGACAACATGTTGTTCTATAATAAGCATTTATTTATTATACCTTAGATTCTCCATCCATGATTGTGTTGATGAGAAATATAATATTGGTCCGATTCAGATTGTGGGCAAACAAAATGTATTGGATTAAGTTATATTTGTGATTAACATAATCATGGATTGTCCAAGTTGGATAGTTGAAAGTTGCATAAGCAGTATTGCAGTTAATGTGTTCATTTTGTAGTAGCAGTTTGTGAATTTTGGTAGACTATTTCCTAAATTGTTCTCGTTGTGTGTTTCTCAATAAGTTGATATTGTTGAGAAACACTATGAACAGGAACTAAAGGGAAATGCTGCCGAAATTTACATAAAATGCTCCTAAAATGGAACAGTTAAAATGCTTTACTACTTATGCAACTTTCAATGGAGTAAGGCCTTTCCCTTAATGGAGTAGGTGGTTTAGTTATAGAAAGTTGACATGTATGCATGACATATTTAAGTAATTCATTTACATTTTCACTATATATATATTTATATTAAGTGAAATATAATAAATTTGTTCCGTATTTATGTTAAGGGTTTTTACTATTTATTTTACAAGGAAACCAAATTACTGCTAATGGGCGTGAGTGGATGTACCAAAGGATAGATATAGATGGGTATATGAATTCTGGATTTATAGCTGGTGTTAATGAGTTTTTAAAGTTTGCATGTAGTGGGAAGGAGTTAGAAATGATTAAATGCCCTTGTCGTAAATATAATAACAGATTTTATAGAATAGATGTGAAAGTGAGAGAGCATTTGTATCCATATGGATTTACGTCAAACTATTATATATGGCACTGTCACAATGAACAATATGATAACAATTTGCACAATTTCAATATGGCTCATAGTTATTTTCCATTACATTCATATGGAGGGATAAGTGGGGAATTAAGTAGTACAAATGCGTATGAATAGATGGTACGTGAATCAATAGGTCTGTTATCATCGAATGTAAGATCTGGAAATAGTGAAAGAATGTTGGTGGATGAAGAGTTTATCGATGAAGATGTCGAAAAAGCTGATAATGCCAGTAATAGTAATGATAATGTGTTCGATGTGTCTGAAATGAGGGAAGGGTTACCTAGTTCGACTGCACAACAATTTATAATTTGTTGGATGATGCAAATGCACCGTTGTGGGATGGGTGCACTAAACATACATGATTGTCTACAATGGCCCAATTGTTAAGTTGCAAAAGTGAGTTTAATATGACATATCGTTGTTTCAATTGAGTACTGGAGCTTATGAAAGAAATGTTGCCTAAAACTAATAGACTCCCATACACCCTGTATGATGTGAAACAGCTCACAAAAGGACTTGGGTTGCCATATATAAAAATTCATGCTTGTGAGAATAACTATTTGTTATTCTATCGGGAAGATTAGAAACTAACACATTGTCGTGAATGTAGGAGTAGTAGATATAAAGAAAGAATGACCTCCGGACAAAAGATGTTGATTCCCAGGAAATTGTTGCGGTATCTACCAATAACTAGCAGGTTGAAGTGCTTGTACATGTCATAAAAAATAATGACTTATATGACTTGGCATGCTTATAATAAATCATGCAATGATGGAAGTATGGGTCATCCATGTCAGTTTGAAGTGTTGTGTCATGTAGATCGAACATTCCCATCATTCACTGATGAAATCAGAAATGTTAGGCTCGGATTGTGTACCGATGGATTTAACCCGAATAATGTTATTGGTGGAACATACACGATTTGCCCAATCTTTATAGTTGTTTACAATCTTTCGTCGGAACTGTGTATGAAAGAAGCTTTCATTTTTATGACTCTCCTAATTCCTGGTCCTAGAGCACCAAGACGCAACATTGATGTATTTTTATGACCATTGATTGAGGAGCTTAAAACTTTATGGTCGGAAGGGGTTGTTACATGGGACAATTATCGACAACAAAATTTTTTTATGAAGGCATGTTTATTATGGACAGTTAATGATTTTCCTGTACTGGGAAACCTTTCAGGTTAGAGTACACATGGTAAGCTTGCGTGCCCATATTGTATGGATGAAATTGACACATTTATGTTGAAGAAATGCAGAAAGCCATGTTGGTTTGATTGTCACAGGGTTTTTTTATTGCATAATCACACATTCTATTCAAATGTAACATCCTTCATCCTAGGGAAGAAGGTTAGTGCTATTGCTAGTCTATATAAGTCAGGTGATGAAATTCATGATATGTTGGTTAGGTATTGTTTTCCTCTGTTTGGCTATTCATATGATAAATATCGAGTTTCGGGGTTTAGAGAGTGGCATAATTGGTTAAAGCGGTGTATATTCTGGTAGTTACTGTAATAGAAGCACTTGCTAGTTCGCCATAATTTGGACGTCATGTATATTGAAAAAAATTGTTTTGAGAATATTTTTAATATTTTTATGGATATACGGGGGAAAATAAAAGATAACTCGAATTCTCACCTTTTGCTTGAGGAGTTAAAAAATATGCGGTGTGAACTACATTTACGGAATATTAGGGGGAACTATGTGAAACCAAAAGCATCTTATACGTTGAGTCGGGAACATATAAGAGAAGTTACTCTGTGGCTGAGAACGATAAAGATGCCTGATGGGTATGCCTCAAACTTGGGCCGTACAGTTAACTTGAGTGACGGTACATTCTATAACTTGAAGAGCCACGATTATCATGTGTTAATGCAGAGGTTGCTTCCTATTGCATTACATAGATACATGTCAGGTCCTATATGGGAGACGATTTTTTAATTTTGCTCATTTTTCAGAATATTATGCACAAGTAGGATTCGATTTGATGAAATACAATAGTTGAAGCAGAATATAGTGGTTACCATATGTAAGCTAGAAAATATATTCCCTCCTACTTTTTTTGATTCGATGGAACATCTTGTCATCCACCTCCCTTATGAGGCAAAGTTGTGTGATCAAGTTCAATTTCGATGGGTGTATCCGTTTGAAAGGTAATTTTTGGATTTGCATTCATATTTTTATCATTAATTTTCATATATTATATGTCAATAATTTTTGCATATTATATGTCATTAATTGTTATATTTTTTTAACTTTGCAGACTAATGGGGTCATTGAAGCAAAAGGCCAGAAATAAAGCAGCAATTGAAGGTTCAATTGTGGACGCATACTTGGCCCAGGAAATGTCTACATTCTGCAGTCACTACTTTGAACTAAATATTCCTACACGGTTAAATAGGGTGTCACAAAATGATGACATTAATTTTCCTGTGGCTCATGTTGAGGGTCAATGTTATCTATCTTTAAGACAAGATGTCGTAATATACTTATCGCGGGCGACAATGCTTACTTGATCCAATTGAGAGACATCAAATGTACATCTACACTTTGCACAATTGTAATAAGATTATACCGATTGTCAGGTGGCATATATGTAAACAACTGTTAGGATTTTTATATCAATCGGATTGCTTTAATTCATTATTGACTACTTATCATTTCAGGCACTTTGACTCTTATATATCAACAAGCTTTCCCCAATTCAATGAAAGTCAATTACAAAGTTATCGAGACGAACATTTCACCGATTGGTTCTCATCATACGTGAGTATCATGGTGTGATACTTTTTATGTACCTAAATGTGATATGTTTGTATTTACTGTACATTTATGTTATTATATTAACTATCTATTTTCAGGTTAACTGTTTCAAGGATAAATTAGATCCTCGTATTGTGCAATTAGCCCGTGGTCCTATTCGAGTTGCCATTCATACAATGGATGTATTGTGAATGGTTTTTGTTTCCACACACAATCCTACGGCAAAGACAAAACGACATTGAATTATGGTGTTTGCATGAAGGGTGAGACACGGGGATCTAGTGGGTATGATTTTTATGGCCTTATTGATGAGATTATACGCATTGAGTACCACAAGAGTGGGTATGAAGTCATGACGCTATTCAAGTGTACTTGGTTTGATCCGACACATGGTGTTCGAAGTTGACCACATATCGGTGTTGTTGACATTAAATGGAAGTCTAGATTATCACCACCTGAGCCATTTATCTTTGCGACACAGGCTCAACAAGTTTACTACTGTGGGTACCCTAACAAGACTCTTCATCAGCGGTGGGCGGTTGTTAAGACAAAGCCACGAGCTTTCATCGATTGTTCATCGAATAATGTTAGTGATCAGTCTGAGGACAATGAGTCGGGAACATCTGATGAGCAAACACGTGTGTTAGAAACCACAGACAAGCCATTCCAAGAAGTGATTTCAAGTGAAGTACCCATGGTAACAACTGATGGCACTGCCCTCGATGAGATTAACATACTTGTTGATTTCACGTGTTATCCTGAAATTATGCAAGACATGGATCAGGATATTGATGTCACACAAGCCGATAGGGATACATCAGATGATGAGGCATCGTTCGTTGTTTTAGAGTCAAATGAAGTCGAGGATGTTTGATTAAGTGTAATTGTTCAAAATATCTGCATGTTTTATTTGAAGGCGTAATATAACTTTGAATGCATGTGCGTTTTGGACTGAAAAGATATTAAATTTATCAAAATTTAATAATCACATATATAATTACCTACGTTCAAATGATTATATCAATTTTTTCTAGTCCAGTAATTATTGCATGATATTAAAAAAATTTATAATAATGTTAGATTAATATATTTGGGAGATTCAATCTGGCTATAAACATTAAATCCATAAATTTAAATTTTAGAATATAAATATTTTCATTTATTCTTCAACTAAAAAAAGTGACCCAATTAACTTCCAAACATAGTAATTAGTTTATACACTTTTTAAATATATATATATAATTTATAATGTGTATAAACTAGTGTGTATAATGTCTAAGATAAGACATAGGGGAGCTTTGTCCGACGGTTTTAACACCTTTTTAAAAAGTCGTAGGAAATATATAGGATTATATCACCTAGGGCAGTGCGCTGTCCGACGGTTTTGAGTTAATATTATAAATAAGTAGGAAAAGTGTAGGAGGTGACCGACGGTTTTAACACATTTGTAAAAAATTGTAGGAAATAGGTAGGAATATATTACCGACGGTTTTTAAGTTAATATTTTAAATAAGTAGGAAAACTGTAGGACAAGATTAGGTGTCAGAAAATCGTAGGACAAAAATTGGGAAAACCGTAGGACAAAAAGTGGGAAGCCAATTAGGGCCGGAGGGTTAAATTTTTTGTTTCCTACGCTTTTGAGGCAGATTAATTTTCATAAAAAAAACCGTAGGATAAAAGCGGAAAATGCGTAGGAGAAAAAAAGGGAAGCCAATTAATGGTAGGAGGCTTAAATTTTTGGTTTCTTATGCTTTTGAGGAACCTTATAATTTTCGTAAAAAAACCGTAGCAAAATTTGCTACTCTTTTCCTGCAATTTTAAAAAGTGTAAGAAAATTGTAGGACTTTTAGGCAGCTTAATTGCCGCATCTCCCTTTTAAATTTGTTGGAGGTCTCAACTTCCTCACCACTGATCTCCATCTCTTCTATGACGTTCTCCTCCAAACCCTCTCCCAAATTACCTTCTAGAGCTCCTTCAACAAGGTATTTTTAATTTTTTAAGCAGTTTTTTCTTATATAATTAATGTTTCATATTATAGTGGTTGTTTACATAATGCATATATTGCATGTTATATTTTTTAATTCCAATTTTTAAATTATATATTTTAAGTAATTTTATATATGTTGTTAGTAATATGTATGTGGTTAGTTATAAATAATTTTTAGTGTAATAATGGTAAGTTATATTTATACAAAAGCATGTAATAAGTTTGTAGTCAGTTATAAAACACTGTTATGTCAATAATGTTACTGTAATATTGTTGTCACTTCAATAATATTAGTGTAATCAGTTAAAGTTAGTACAACAATGTTACTTTAATAATGTTAGTGTAATCAGTTAATGCTAGTTTAATAATTTTAATGCATAAATAAGTGTTACTCGAATAATTAATAATTTATAAAAATTGTTACTGCACAAATGGTATTGATATAACGTCAATTTAAAAATTAATGATTTTACTGCAATAATGAAATTTAATAAGTAAATGTTAGTGCAGTAATGGTAATTCAGTATTAAATATTTATGTAATAAACGATTTTGTAATAATTACAAAAATTAAAAAATGTTACACTTTAATTTTAGGATGGTTCGCCCTAGACAGTCAGGCTCGGGCAAAGGCCCGGCTAAGGACTTACATGACCCACGACGCAGTCGAGGCCACGGCTAACAACTGTGACACCTACCAAAGTGTCACATACTCCGACTGAGACCCAGTTGCCAAAGACCCTACTGCCACATACCTAGGCTCAGACCCCGGTGGCACAGACCCAGCCACAAACCCAGATGCCATATACTCTGATGCGTCGACCTTATGTGCCTCAAACTTTTGGCACATCGAACTCCGCATTTCATCAGTTTCGAGACACCCAGCTCGATGCCTATTACCTGGATATGAGTGGAATATCCGGGTCATCTCATTACCAGCATACGGGGATCGGCAGCTCATATGGGACCTCAATCCTAATTCATTCCTTGATCCAGATGAAATTGGTATATCCACTCATCTAGTTGGCCTACACCCGACTCAGCAGCAGCAGCAGCAGCCGCCTCAGCAGCAGCCAGATTATGGTGGCCCAACCGTCGCATATGACGCGCAGCCAGTTGATGCCGCCCCACTCCCTAGAGGGCGAGGCCCACGGGTAATTGACTTACTACCACCTCCACCTCCGCGGGACCGTTTGATGATCGTCCCTCAAGAGTAAATATTGCTTATTCCTACAAAATTAATTGTTGATATAACAATACATTGTTTTTAATTGCATCACTTTAGATATATATCTTACTATAATTTAAATTTGTTACAGCTTATTCACTAATGACTCCGTTCGTTCCACCGTAGCCTCTATTCATGTGAGGTTGTGGGACGAAAGTTTTATAGCTTGGTCACATTCATCTCGAGCTGCACGAGAAGAGCACGTCAACAAGTTAGAGGTAATTACTTCCTGTACATTTTTAATTAATAGTTTGTATATGGACTAATTCATATTTTTTTCTGTCTTTTGATATTCCAGAACTACTATAGATGGGATCCCAGAGACTTCGGCCCCGTCCGTCGGATTGTGTTCTACTACTGTTCGTGGTCCGCGCAAAACCGTGTCTATTATTGGAGGTCCATTGCAATTCGAAGACCCCTAACTTTTTTGCCAACCCTAACTACACTTTACTGCAGCCGCATGTTCCATCCTGGTACAGTCAGCAGGTATGGAACCAGTTGTGTGACCAGTGGGAGTAGGAGAGATGGAAGAAGCTATCGGAGGTTGGTTCCCATGCCAAGCACATAACAGATAGCTCAGGCCTTGTTCCAAAACACACGATGGGCTTAATCCTAGGTGAGATACACTGGGATCGTATGGTATCAACTTCTCCCTTCCATATATTATAAGTTTTTATATCATTTATTAATTATTTAAATTTTTAATGATATCTAAAAATATGCAGACAAAAGCCCGAGATGGAGTTGAGCCATCATTTGATGAGTGGTGGTCTCATACTCATAGATGCAAGAAGATCGGTTAGCCCATCGATCTGATTTCACAACAGCTGCAGGTAATAAATATTTATTTACCACTACTAACATTGTTTTAAAAATATATTAATTGACTTACTAACTATAATTTCTTTTTCTTGTAAGATGGATATGTCCAGCGGATTCAAGAAAAATAACAAAATCCGAATGACCGCCCGCAGTTCAATGCAGAGGTATGAAGCGAGGTACAAGGCCCACCAAAAAAAGGCTAACTACCAGGTGTTTCACTCCGACTCGCTGATCCCCACACTTTTGGATCACATCGGGTATTTTTCATTTCTATTTAACTTAATTAATTATTTTTATCACTTTCAAATTGCTAATTGCTACTTATCAATTTTTTTAGGCTCCACATGTTGATTCGGCTGAGATTGGTCAGCTGAGAGCTAAGAACACCCAGCTATGGAGTGGTTTTACCCAGTTATAGGTAGAGGTTTGCACTCAGGTCCAGCAAGAAACCAACACTGCAATAAACGTCGTGCTTAACAGGTTGATTCAGCAAGGGATTTTACCTGCATCAGCTCTCTCAGACGGCCTACGGATTGAATCCTCCATTCAGCATCATGACGATGATCATAGCCAGCGAGATGGCAATGATCAACCCGGCACTGCATCCCATTGATTTTATATTATACCTTTAGTTATTTGTAATTGACTTTTACTGTAAAATTTGATTACTTTTATGTATAGTGAATTATTGACTACTTTGATTAATTGTTATATAATAATAATAATAATAAAATATTGTGTGTATATATATATAATATGTATATATATAATCCTATATAATATGTTTTTAATTTGTGTATAAATTAATTTACTAAAATCTTTAACTTGTCACAAAATCATAGGAACAATACATTAATGTCAAAAAAACTGTAGGGGATAGTTTAGTCAAATATGAGTGTTATGTCACAAAAGCGTATGACAAAAATTGTCACAAAAGCTTAGTACACTAAAAGTCACAAAACCGTCAGACAAGGGGATAGTTTAGTCAAAAAGGCGTAGGAGTGTTATGTCACAAAAGTGTAGGACAAAAATTGTCACAAAAGCGTAGTATAATAAAAGTCACAAAACCGTTAGACAAGTGAAGTCACAAAACCGTAGGACAAGTGGGCTCACAAAACCGTAGGAAATATTTTTGTCAGAAAAATGTAGGAGTTAATTCATCACAAAACCGTCGGATAAGCTGGTGTCCACGTGTATCACAAAAGCGTAGGACTATTTTATGCTTATTTGAAGGTTTTTATTTCTAACACTATCTTTTCTTACAGTTTTGTCTGACGATTTTAATTATAGGAAATAATCATTTCCTACGGTTTCCCTACACTTTTTTTCATCTCAAATGACTTGTTCTCTTGTAGTCAAGCACCAGGTCCTGATCAAGATCCAGAGTAATCTCCACCAAATCTTCCTGGATAACGTGATAGAATTCAGAGCCTTCGTCCATTGCGTCACATAACTCCAACCAGAAGAAAAAGCAAAGAAACAAAGACACAAACAAGTCAGAATCCAAAAAAAAACAAGGAAATCGAAAGAAAGTGACGGAAACAAGACCAAGATTAATGCCAGACACAGAGCCTAATCTGAAACAATCAAACCGAAGCAAGGGAGGGACGAGAAAGAAAACAGGAAGAAGCTTAAATCTAGGCTAGGGTCCGATGTCTGTCGACGCAATAGTATCCACTAAGAAAGGGGATATTTCAGCCCGCCAAATCACCTAAATCCTAGGGCAGATCAGATCAAGAAAGCTACCTGACGCATCTCATGAGGAACGCCATCAAAAGAAACAAGGATCAAGAAGAAAACCCGAGATTCGTCTGGTGGCAATTGTCAATCGAAGCTTCACTGAACCAGCAATGGCGAAAGCAGGAAACAGAATAGGAAAGTCGTTGCGGCTCTCACAACAACTAGGAGAGAGAAGCTCTCACATTTGGCGAGAGATTATCTGTTCTTACCTTAATAATTTCACCAAGTTGATTTTGAAAAAGTTGTCAAAAATCAATCTTTCCTGGTGGTAAACATGTATGTGTGTGTAATATTTGTCCTTCATTTAATGTATTGATATTAACTTTTATAAACCACACAATGTATTGATGTCGTATACGAAAGAATACAATGCTACAAATTGTCAGATTATAGAGTAACGAGAAGCATGTCTTTATTCTCATTATTTTGTTAAGTTCTTTGATTAAGAATACACAATACACCATATGCATGAGCAACATTATGGATTTTGGCATAAAGTATGCATTAGACTTTCTTTCTAAGCTAACAATTTATTATTAAAAATATGGCAAATTAATCTCAGTTCTTTGATATAGTCAATCTCATTTTAGATTTAGTGAAACTCGTTATTTTAGAAGGTTGAGGTCAATTCTTTACCAGGATAGATTGTTAGTTTAGTTTTTTCCTAAAATTTTGATAAGAAATGATTTTTTGCATAACATTTTCAAGATAATTGAGCAACTTGAAAGGTATGCAATTGTGATAAATTATTTGAATGGAATATTAGTAGTAATGCGATGATCGAATGATAATTCAAGCAAGCATTAAAAAAAAAACAAAGTGAAGCGTAATGCACCCGGTCTCTAACCTTTTTTACATATCAAATGTTATGTATGATGGAAAATGTCACAATAGCTCTAAAATTTAAGAGAAACTGGGTTATTAGTCTTAAGCTTATACTTTTTCATAAACAAGTCCTCAGTTTCAATTTTTTCCAACTGAAATCCCCACTTCTTACGTTTCCCCCTTTTTCTATTTCTCTTGATTTTTGTTATTCCTAATTCGTTTGACACTCCTTCCCGCGCTATCAATCTAAAAGGACATCCGCAGCATTTAGCCTAACTGCTAAGAGCTACACTCACAGCCCCAATTAGAAATCAAGTACTACCAGGAGTATTGTGCGGCATCATTGTCAAATTATGACTTCACACCTTCCAGATTTCAAGAAGTTTGCAGATTTTCCTTAACATTTATAGGTAATCTCTTATACTCTAATATACTTGTAAAGATGTTTCTAATTAAAAAAAAATTGATCTAACTAGAAATTTTCAACATAATTTCAATTCAAATGAGCAATAAATTCAATTAATAGAATTATGGACTAATTTTCTTTTTACTTACTAACCCGCTAGTGATAGAGCACAATTGGTAACATTATATTTTAATATTTTAAATACTGGACGAAACAATCGTCCTCCTGGGTTTTGATTTATGGATAAATTACAGTATAGTCCCTAAAATTTTTCAAAAATATCGCTTGGTACCTTCTTAAAAATTTCAATTAGTCCCTATGTTTTTTTTCATGAAAATTACCTAAATGAATTCCCCAAACTTCAATAAAAATTTCAAGTCTTTGGCATATTATGGTAAAAACAAGTAACAGCAGAGAGTTGGTTGGATAGCCCACAGTTATTTGTGAGTGGAGTAGGGTTGGTCATAGATGACTATCATTTGATATGCAGTCTGATACCAATAACCCGAAATAGATTTGAGGGGTCAACAGAATATAAGGCTCAAATAACATACTAAGGATATGAGGCCCAAATATCCTCATAAGCTATGGTATATGCTCATGAAGCATAGTTCTGGCTAATATAAATATAAGAAGTGTCTCTTACTTTTTTCTAAATTATAAATTGTAACATAATTACTGACTTGAGCATTAGAGGGGCCTCTCTTTGGATACATTGGGAGGTTCTCCTAATACCCTTCTCTATGTCTTTGTACACAAGTGATTGGAGCCGGCCAATGGATCAAGGGCCTCCATTGTCCAGCTTAAAACCCTAAGTAGTTTGACTATCACAATCAAAGCGGATTATAGAATAATAAAACGTGTTGTGGAGCTGGACTAGATCAATACACTATAAAAATGAGAAAAATAACAAATCATTTTGGCGAAATGGATCGTATTTATGGATTGACGTGTAGCAGGCGAGGGAGTGCAAAAGCTGAAGAGGAAGGGAAAAAAAAATAATTGAGGTATCTTCATACAAAAAAACCGAAGTTGAGGAATTGGTTATGAAAAAAATTATAAGATCGATCGCTGATAATGAAATTTCTCCTAAAATTTGTGACTGTTGTTGCATTTTTTGTCATATGTAACTTCTTTCATCCGAAAAAATGGCTAAAATTAGATATGACAAAATTTGACCATATCTAATTATTTGACCCGACTCACTCGAATCCAAACCAATTTAACTTTATTTAACTTGAAAACTCAATGACCCAAATCTAACTATAACCAATCTGACATAAACCCAAACCTAATTAAAATGAAATCTAAGAAAGCCTAAATCCAAATCCAACCTGACCTAAACCCTAAATGACTCAATAGCTAAACTCGATAAAACCCAATTTTAACCCGAGTCAACAAAAAATATATAGTCAACAAAGATTTTAAAAAATTACGATTTTAACTCCAATGGTTGAGTTTCTTCTATTCAGTTGATCTGTTATGCATTGTAAAGTGAGTGAGTGACAGTCAGGGGAAGTGATTAGTGAAACAGAGGGGGGGAGAGATTGAAATAATTAGGTTTTAAGAATTATAGTGTTTTATTAAATAAATTATATGTTAATATATTTTCATAAATTTTATACTCCTTCCGTTCCAAAAGTTTTGATACATTTGACTTTTATTGTATTTTAACTTAATTTCATTCATATTATTGTTTGTTAGAAAAAATAAAAAAAATATATGTTTAGAAACTACATATCTTGAATTATCATTCATATACAAAGATTTTTATTTATATATTAAAATTTTGAAAATAAAAAATCATAGATTAATTAGCAAAAAAAAAATAAAGCAAAACTTTTGGGACGGAGGGAGTATTATTTTTCAAGTCTACTTAAATTAAATTTTTTTATATTTTTCATTTTGGTTATTTTAGTGGCAATGGTAAATAAAGTATTAGCATTTGATTATTTATCTTTAATTTTGAATTTAATTATCTGGGGAAAATATTTTATTTAATTTTCTATTTGTCCTAATTGTATGCTAATTAGGAACAAATGCAATATTTGTGTTCAATTATTTACCTAAATTTTAAAAAATTTCACTTCAGTCATCCATAATAATTACAACATGAGTCACTAAATTTTTCAAATCTTTTCATTTTCACCTAAATTGTTTAATTTAAATTTTAACAAAAATAAAACAAAAAAATTAAATCAATTCAATCATTTCGACTTATACATTAGTGACTGAGTAAACATGACAATCAACTTGAATCTAGCTTGAAACCAGAATAACCCAACCTTTGTTGGATCCGGACTCAAATAAATCTAACATTACTCAACTCAAACCTTAAAATCTAGTCAATTCGAAATTAACCTGAGCCTAGATAATCAAATTTGGACCCAAGTTTATACTAACCCGATTAAACCTGAATCTAAATAGCATGACTTAAACCTGATCTAACCTACCAAATTGGCATCCTTAACAAAAATGAAACATTTTCAAAAGGATGAGAATAGTTTGTAGGCTAGGGATGACAATGGAATGAAAAATAAACATTACGGACCCTAGATGCATTCTACCAAAAACGAAGTCAGAAAATCATCCGCCTCGCCCCGAACCTAAAATACCCAATAGCAACTGGCAAGAAAACCCAAGAATACCAAAACCCCATAATCTGAGGCCCATTTGGTAAAGTTCGGTTTCCAATTTTGCAAACCTACGGGTACCCGAGCCTAAATTACAATACTCTCTCCAACTGATATTTGATGATGTTTTTCTTTAGGTATGAAGACTAAAATGTGTTTAATTTATGTAATTTTTTTTCATTCTGAAATTAAAATTAAAAAAAAAAATAGATTTGTGTGTAGTGAGAATTTAAATGAAAATTTAAAAGAAATTTTTGATTGGGTTTTATGCAATTTTTTGATTTTATGCAGATAAAATTTAAATAATCGTAGTAAGGTAAATTAAATGTTAAAAACTTTCCAATAGGGAAAACAACTCATCATTTTGGAGACAGTCCAAAAAAATTATTTGTCATCTTTCTTTAGAAAAAGATAGTATGTTATTTATTTAGTGTGGTTTACATGCCATTTTACGTACCTAATTCGATCCTCATAACTTAGACTATTACATTTAGACATACAAATAATTGTTACTCCTTTTTAGTATAGTTACTCTAAACACTTTTATTTAAAAACATTAACTTTTTTTAACAACTATTGCTTTTTCTTCATACATTTTGTCATGTTAACCAACGGTACGAGCAATAAATGGATATTATGAAAATATGTCTAATTAGCCATAGTTGTTATTTTACAATTTTACCCCTAAAATTTTCTTTCCCAAACGTTATCTCTCTTTCTCGTCGTCGCCCTTGCTGCTGGTCTTCTACCCTCAATCTAGTGATCTCGTGATTTCGTTTCGGCAATCGTGTTCCGGTGATCTTGTTCAATCTATCGTCATTCTCATTCCATTGATGGTCATTCGCGATCCGGCAATCTCATTCTCGATTTTGTTCTTGCAATTCGATCATTTCGTTGATCGTTGCTCGTGATCTTGTTCTGGCTGAGGATGCTCTTAAGTCTCCTTTCAACTGGCCATGAATCCAATGGTGATGAGCGATGGAAAGTGATGAGAGATGATAAATTCAATGATCACCTAAGATGATGAAACAATGATCGTGTGAGAAGCGGAGTTGTCGGTCAATGGAGATCCAAGGTGCAACCTTCCTCAATTCTCAGTGGCAACGGTGATCAAAGGCATGGCAAGCCAAGCAATGGAGATTTGAGCCAACGATCTGTGGGGATGATGAGCGACGAAAAATGATGAGACGATGAGAAGTGGTGATCCAAGCAAACGGTCGACAATGATCAATGATGTTGCATGACGATGTAACGAGAAGGAAGACCATAGCATGCCTTCCATCAAATAAAAAGACATTTTTATATTTTGTTTGCAATATAGAATTTAGACATTTTTATATTTTTTTTAGACACTTTTAAATATTTATTTTGACTTTTTTTTTATTAATTCACACACATTTTTTATGAGGTAAACAAATTATCTGTATATTACTTTAGACATTTTTAAATTTTTGTTTAGATACTTTTCAACATTCATTTAGACACTTTTTATTTTCTGATAATTATAAATTGTTTGTAAATTACTTCATACACTTTTAAATATTGCATTAGATACCTTTACATATTATTTTCAAACACATTTGCTTATTAATTCCAACATTTTTACATATCATTTTAGTAGAGAATAAATAATTTGCATATTATTGAAAGAAACAAACAGTTTGCATATTTTTTTCAAATATTTATATGTACTTGTTCATACACTTTTTCCAATTCTTTAAACGTTTCACAGTTTTATCTTTAACACTTATGTAAATGTGAATAATGATGAAAGATCTGGTGGTGGCAGCATTAGTGGTAATGGCGGCGTTGGTGGTAATGGCAGCAACCACAACAGCGGCAAGAATGAGGATAAGATTTTTGAAGGAGATGAGAGAGTTTTGATGAGAGGAAATTTTTTTAATTGTTTTATGAAAATAACTTATATAGAGAGAGTTAAGGATGAGTTAGTATGTCTAATTAGTCATAGATGCATATTATAATAATTAGTATGAGCGTACCCGTGTTTTGAAAGTTGAAAACTCATACTTGAATTCCATGTTTCATTTTCCCCAATCCTACCTTAACTGAAAATACGTTTTCAGTTCTGAATTTTTACTTTTTTTCGTTTTAGTTTCTACATTCAATTCGTGAAGTGTTTTGATCCCAAAACCCATTGAGTCTTTTTATTTACTTTCCTAGTCTCCAAACTTTTTTTTTTATTTTTTTATATACTGCCACCCAAAGCAAGACATTGGTTATTTTTTTAGCAAAACCATTTTTATTTGTTTTTCTAGTTATTGAGTCAATTATTAAACTCTTAATAAATGAG
The DNA here is from genome assembly GCA_005392925.1 of Aquilaria sinensis. Classification (NCBI taxonomy): domain Eukaryota; kingdom Viridiplantae; phylum Streptophyta; class Magnoliopsida; order Malvales; family Thymelaeaceae; genus Aquilaria; species Aquilaria sinensis. The sequence continues at coordinate 835,430 of SMDT01000653.1, read as the reverse complement.
GTTCTTTGATTTCTCTCTTGGTTTCTCCTCCTAAAATAAGATTCGCACAAAATTTCCGAAATACTAAAAAAAATGCGACAAGCTACAAGCCAGGTCCTCAAGGTTTTACATTTAAGGCAAGTAAACCCAACAAATCCCAACATCAATTAATTAAACACGGTCTCATAAGCTTATTCAACGGCATATATATCATAAATGTAGTTTTAAACTACAAGGCAACGTTGTAACTTGTGTCATTTTTTACTTTCCTGTACTACAAGAAAGTGTCTTTTTAGCTTATACGAGGTTTATGGAGCCCCTATATTGTGTCATTTCAATCCGTGTCAAAATTAAACATAAATATAAATATTGATGGCCATTGATGAAGAAAAAGAGTTTCATAAAAATGAAAAAAAAAAAACAAGAACCAGGATAAAAGTTAAGGTAAAGTTTTTTGGACCAAGTGAGAAAAAAAAAATCTAAGTATCGAAAGATAAACTGTGGAGACTAAAATTTTGTTTAGAAAAGAGAAATAATATGAATAGGTTAAAAATATAAGATAAAGAGTGGAATTTCAGTGACAAAAAGTGGGGTTTAATAATTAATAAATAAAAGGTAACACAAAATAATCTTAACGGTAAATGGTAAAGATTTCAGGAGTTAAAGATTTAACCATCAACTTAATAAAGAAAAAAAGAACATAAATGAAAACATTAGCTAAAACAAATTAGCTTGAACCATACAAAAAAGTAGGAAACTCATATAGGGATGACAATTGGGTGGGTCGGGTCAGGTTCGGGTCAGGTCATTCAGGTTCGGGTCTAGTCAGGTTAGCATGAATTCGGGTTCAGGTCAGGTCATTTGGGTTCGGGTTGATTCAGGTTGAGTTGATTTCAGGTTCAGGTTGGGTTGGGCCGAGTTTATTTGAGTTCGGGTTCACTTCAGGTCGGGTCAATTTTAGTCTCGAGTAACTTCAGGCCAGCTTTCGGGTCAAATTCGGGTCAACCTTTGTGTTCGCGTGGGTTACTGATGTGAAGTCAAAATGATTGAATCGATTCAATTTTTTAAAAATTTAAATCAAATAATTCAATTTTTTGTGTGATTTAATTTAAATTAAATTTTCATTTTTTAGTATATTTAATTAAAATATTTATAAAAATCTTCTTCATTGTAGTTTAGTACATATTTAAGTAATTTAATATTGTTAGTAATATTTGATTGTTTTTTTTAACCCATAAGCTTTAACAATCATTGTACAGATTATTCAGATCTTCACCCAGCTATCACCTAGACATACACAATGACAATTTTGTTATCTTTATGTTTTAATGAATTTTCTTTGAAATTACAACGAAATGTAAATCAAGTTAATTATCAGTGACTAAATTGTAAAATTTGAAAAAATTTGGGTGAAAGTGCAAAGATTTCAAAATTTTTAGGATCCATGTTGTAATTATTATGGGTGACTAAAATAATTTTTTTTTAAATTTAGGTACATTATTGCACTATACTTAAAAGTTTAGGGATGAATATTGTAATTTTAATAATTGCCTATTAAGATCATTAAAATTACTAAATATAAAAATTACTTATGTTGAAAAAATCCAAATATGGGATTTACTAAATATGGATGTTTTTTCCCCAAATAAGATACTTGCAATATATAGAAGTCCTAAAAAAATAGAAGTTACTAAATATGGAAATCCTTTATCAAAATATTAAAATTATTAAACATGAATATCTTAAAAAATGAAATGAAACTACTAAATATGAAAGTCTCATCTCAAAAATTAGACTTACTAAATATGGAAGTACCAAAAAATGGAAGTTGCTAATAACGGAAGTCATCATTCCTAAATATAAGACATACTGAATATGAAAGTCTCAAGAAATGGAAGTTACTAAACATGGAAACCTCCATATTTTGGACTAACTTAATATGGAAAATAACGAAACAAGAAAATTAAGGTTTAGGGTGAGGGTTAAAATCGGGTCTTATCGGGTTTAGTTATCAGGTCATCTCGGGTTCAGGTCAAGTCAGTCTCGGGTTTGGGTCATTTCGGTTTCTGGTCAATTCGGGCTCAGGTCATTTCAGGTTCGGGTATTTCGGGTTTGGGTCATTTGGGTTCGGGTTTTCTCGGGTTTCCCTTTAATCGGGTTCAGGTTCAGGTCGGGTTGGGTACAGTCGGGTTCAGGTCGTTGACTTTTTTAGTCAAATCGGGTCAGGTCGGGCTTGGGTTCGGGTGGGTTGGGCTAGGTTATCGGGTCGGGTCCAATTTTGCCATCCCTAAACTCATAGTGACTAAAGTTTTAATTTAAAAAAAATAATAAAACAACAAAAAAAAAAAGTTAAACGAAGTACTATGGTTGATTAAAGAAAAAGACAATAAATAAAAATAATAATAACAAAAAATTAGAGACCAAGAGAACAAATGAAGAAGTTTGGTGACCTGAACATCGTAACGGATATTTTTTTGTAATAAAATTTAATAATAATAGTTTGAAACAAAATACTATACATGCTTTGAAACAATGCATATTTTTTTGTTAACACAATTCACTAAAAATTTTCATCTCTTATTAACAGAAAATCTAATTTTTAATATTTATAAAAAAATTATATAGAAAAATTCACTTTCAAATTTAACAATTATGGACTAAGTTACTTTATTTAATTATAGAGCTTGAAGTAAATAATTAATGCTACAAAACTTAATAATCAATAATGATAAAAAAAATGACCGAAATACAAAATTATGTTTAATATATGTTAACCAATTAACTGTCTAATCATTAACTTAATAAAGATAAAAAAAAAAGTAAAAAAAATTGAATAAAGCCAAATCAACAATGGTCAGGTCTAAAGTAAGCAAATTATAATGATTAAAGTTTTATTTTAGAAAACAACAATAAAGAAAATCAATAAAAAAATTTAGGATCAAGACAAAAAATGAAAAAACTTTAGGTATGAAGGATTTAACAATTGACTTAATAATAAAAAATGGTTTAACTAAAAAATAAATAAATTATGGTCACCAATGTCTTCCTTCAGAAAACATACATAAAAAAACAAAAAACAAAAAAAAGCTTGGGGCTAAGAGAGCAAATAAAAAATCTAATTAAATAGTTATAAAATTCAGTGAGCAAAATGTAGCACGAACATAAGTTAGAGCCTAAAATGAAAAAGTTAAAAAATCAGGTATTGAAACCGCATTTTAATAGAAACAAATATGAAACAGACTAAACCCGATAAAATTGTAATATGGGCTCTCAGAAAGGTAAACACCTTGCGTAAAGAGGATTGAACTCAAAAACAAAGCAAATCACATCCTAAAAAAATCAAAAAAAAAAAAAAAGAAAAAGAGGCAAAAGTGAAAAAAAATTTTTAAAAAAAGATACAAAACTGTTAATTTACAGTATTCACAGTTAATGAACGATGAAATCCTTTCCTTATTTAGAACATATTATAATATTATTAATATCTCCTTCTGGCGGGGATGACCTCGTCGGCCGACAGGGTCACATGAATGAGTGGAATTTGCATGGTGGTCAGAGGTCTGTGTCAATGAATAAATGATCCGACAAAAAACATGTCAAAGTCGAAGTCAGCTCAATTATCCGGGTTTCAACAACAACCAACTGCCCATCTTCATCAATAAATGATTCTACCATTTTCACCAAATTTTGCTTGCATTTGTTTAATTTCGTACATCAAACATCAGATAAATAAAAGTTATTTTGTTAGTTGAATCAAACAATTTCCACCAGGCATCAAATAAATGCAAGTTATAACGACCAAGTTATATTAACTAAAGACGTTCAACTAAACATTTTCGTTAGGTTTTTTTGCTCATTTTCAAGAAGATTAAAGATTTTAATTTTGTTTAGGATTTGATTTTAATTTTTTTTTATTTAGGATTTAGTTTTTTTATTTTAATGTTGTTTGAATATGTGTGTGCTTATAAAAAGACATGTGTTGAAGAGGTTAAGAGTTTTAAGTATAAGAGAAAAACCAATGTGTTGAAGAAGCAAGAGTGAGAATTTTAAAAAGGGAGGGAGGTCCAAAAGCATAGAGAAGTACGACCAGAAGCATTTTGTGATTCTCATATCTTGTAATTCTATGAAAACAAAATATTGGGGTTGTCAATAGTGTATGTAAAAGATTGACAAGCTAGCATAAGCACTAAAGACATACCTCAGTTGTAATATCTATGTTTTGCTTGAGTGAATTTTTTTTATTTGTTAATATAAGATAGTTAAAAGCTAAATCACATTAAATTACGTGTGCTTGCTTAATTATGTTCATTGTCCCGCCGTACATAATAAGTGGTTGAGGAAAATTTTCCCAATAATTGTTAAAGGTGTAAATTAAGTTTTAAGCTTGTATCATTTTTTTAATTTTTTATTTTGCATACTAGTAACTAAGCCTTGTTTTATGTCCACTGTTGTGAAACTCAACCAGGAGAGCAACCCAAAGTGGTGGTCTGGTGGTGGGTCAACCAGTTTGACCGGTTCAACCAAACGGGTCAGCTGTAACACATATTAGCCTTCATACACAAGCATGCTCACATCTTGCTAAACATGTCATGCTGCTGGTACCCAAAATATAATCTACTTCCATGTTTTTTCATACATAAATCATATAATGACAGTTTACCATTTCATATTTCATAAAATTAACATTTAATTTCAATGTGTGTATGGTCAATCATTTAAATTTCAAAGTTACAATTTTCAATACCCTAAAAATATACATGAATAAAAGTATCAATACAATCATAATTGTGGCCTTTTGCTATTTGTCTTTTTTTTGGACATTGCAATATTGGGCTAACTTGTAAAGAATCAATAAAAAATAATTAAATTAGTGGAGTTGTATCAACGTCACATGGTTAAAAAAACACATGTCAAGTTCACCTAAATTCAGTTTTACCCGAGTGGATCCAGCTTATTAGATAATGTCATGTTTGTCTTAGCCACAAATGGTCAGCCACTGTTAAATATTCCATTTTAGGGTACCTGCGTTAAATTCTAGGCTAAGGCTTTTAGTTTTTTTATTTTTACAAAAAATGACCGAAGGTTTAAAACATATAGCAAAAATAACAATTCTCGGCTCTGATACCAACACACCCAGGTAGTTCAATTTCAAGCATAAAGGTGGCTTAAACACAAGCACAAAGATGAACTAGAAATGCATTCATATGATTTATTGAAATACAAACTTACGAAGAACTGGTGAAAACTAGTTTACCACACATAGAAAAAGAACACAGAAATGATTACAAACTTGAATTGTTGAAGTAGAAGGCTGAGCTTTAACATGTTTGACACTACTATAATACAGGTACAAGCACAACACTTAAACGCTAAGTAATAAAACGCAAATTCTGGTGGAAATAAGAAAAGCGTCCAACACATGGACTACAAGTAAAATAGAGATAGAAATTTTCGGTTGCCTAGACTCTAGAGGAAGGCTTCCTTAAATAGGTAGAACCCCTAAGCCTTTGGTGATTAGGCTAGCAAAATTTCTCCAATCAGAAAATGAGAGAATTTGGGACCACCAAAGTTAGTGGCCGAATAGTGCTCTATTATTTGGTGGAGGCAATAATTCTAGGCAGCTAGTAGATTATTTGCTACTTTCTTTCCTTGTCAGTTTCTACCGACACTAGCTTCCTTCACGTGGAAATGAGGGTACCTGCTCAAAGATGCCTTTATTAGGTCCCTATTGAGTCATTTTTGTAAGATGAGGATCTAATGCTTTTTTAGCCTTTCTGAACCAATTGTTTCTAGGCAGAATTTAAAATTCTCTCTTTCATTATAGAGAAAGAAAGTTGACTATCCCTGAATTGTTCTCCTTGATAGAATTGGTTAAGCATGACATCCAGGAAGTCCTCATTTGGGTTTTCTTCTTCATTAATTAAATTGATTTTATCAAATATGGTATTCTAGGAAAGAGTCTCTAAACAAACCCTTCCCAAAGTGTCAATTATAAAACAAGTTAGGAAATTTCCTTTGTTTGGTCGTAAATAAAATCATCCATGAATGCTAATAATTCTTGTTCTGAATATGGAAGATTTTATCCCAAGCCTTAATATAGTCCCAATATAAGAATAATATATTCTCATATTTTCCTCTGGTCAAGATTCTTTTTCTTCCAAATGGAACTCCTCATTCTCCAAATGTCCAAACTTTTAATATTTTAAATGAGAGTAAATTACATCACCTTTAGTCATTGTTTCCTTTTAGTCCCTAACATATTGAATGTTCTATTTTGGTCCTAAACATATTAAAATTGTTTCATTTTGGTCTCTCACTAGATGAAATTCATTAAATTAGAATAATTGTCTAACATAAACTTTTGAAATTCTAATTTAAATATTCGGTAACTGTCTTATAGTAAATTTAAACAGTTTGGTTATTTTTTTACAGTAAACAAAAAATTTAAATTAATAGTTTTTCTTTCTAAATAAAATAAGTTCAATTTACAGAGAGAAAAAAATATGATTTGAAATTTTTATTAACTTAAAAAATTATTATACAAAATTAAATTTACTATAAAACAATTACCGGATAATTTAAATTATAATCTAAAAAGTTGTTACCAGAAAAATACTTTGAGTTAACAAATTTCAACAAGTTTGGACAAAAATGAAATATTTTCAATAGATTTAGGACTAAAATGAAACATTTTTAATAGGTTTATGACTAAAATGGAATATTCAATAGTTTAGGGACTAAAAGGAAACAATGACAAAAGGTTAGGGACCATTCATGAAATTTACTCTTTTAAATGAAGAAATTCCAATTTCTGAAATATATTTTTCTGAAGGTTCCTCATAACCACTTTTAGGATTAATGGTGATCATAGTTCTTTTGGGTTTATGTTCTATTTCAATAGAACCAGTTGGTTGTAATATTAATTCAAATAATGGAGGCTTCTTGAGTGACTGGAATTGCCACTAGGAATTCTGGTGATTAGACTAGTACTTTTCTGCTAGTTTTATAACTGAAAGATACTTAAAATCTTTATATTATAAGGAAATTAAGCATTTCCTTTCTATTTCTTGGAATACAGTTAGTATGTGCAAACTGTGCATGGAAATTTCTTAAGGCTTTGAGGGCCTTAAAGAAATATTCTTCTGTTTAGTTTCTTGGGAATTTTTTTGAAAATTTCTATATATTTTTATTTCTTTGGAAGACAATAGTTCATCATTTCTAAGCCAAAAATCTCTTTTCTTGGAGGGTTCTCCATCAGATTTTATCTTTTTTTTAATGAATTCTTGAGAAGGATTTCCTTCTTCCTCAGGATTTTCTAGATGGACATAATGCTCAGCTAGGAGGGCTCTAGTTAATTCTGTGTCTAGCTCCAAACAACTTTCTATTTCCGTTATATCCTCTTTGATTTCTTGATAGAGAATATCTTTGTTTTTCTGATTCAAATTCTTTGTCATCTTCTCTCCCCTATAAAAATTCCCTAGTCATGAAATCAGGTAAAGAGTTGGTTTCTCCCATAATATATTCAACATCAAAATCAAAAGTGAATAACATAGCTTGCCAATGAGCACAAATTTGCTTAGAAGCTAAATTTTTAATATATTTAAGCAAAACATCTTTTGCTGCCTTACAGTCCACTCTAATTAAGAATTTCTTGTTAAAGAGATCTTCTTCAAAATTTGTGGCACAAAGCACAATTGCTAGAATTTCTTTCTTAATAGTGGCATAATTCTTTTGGATTTGATTCCAAACTCTTGAAGTTAATCTAACAAATTGTTCTTTTTCACCATTTCTCTGTTTTAATATTCTACCATAACCAATTTCAATAACATCTGTTTCAACAATTTTAAAAGTTTCTCGGTTGGGAATATTAACACAAGGAATTTCTTGTATTCTTGTTTTCATTAGCTGAACAACTTTAGTTTGTTTTATGCTCCAGTCAGGAAGGTTCTTCTTTAGCCGATCAAATAGAGGTTTACAATCATTGGCAAGATCTTTATAAAAATCTGTGACATAATTTAAACTTACCCTAAATCTCTGTAATTGTTTCTTATCCTTAATTTCATCAGGAAACACATCAGCAAAACTTACTGATCTATCAATAGGTTAATTGTTCCTTTATGAATTATATGGCCAAAAAATTTAATTCTAGTTTGGAATAATTCCATCTTCTTCACTAATACTACCAATCCTGCATCTTATACTATTTTTACAAATTTGTTTAATTGCTTCCAATGTTGATCAATCGATTGGGAAATCACAAGCACATCATCAATGTAAACAATATTAAAAGAATTATAAGGATTAAAAATTTCATTCATAATTTTCTGAAATTTTGATGAAGCATTCTTCAACCCAAAAGGCACGACATTCTATTCATAGTGACCAAATGAGATATTGAATCCTATCTTATGTTTATCTTCTTGGGTAATCTGGATTTTTCAGTATCATGACTTCGTATCAAATTTTGAGAATACTGCAGTATTATGAAGTTTAAATAACAAATCTTTCTTGTTAGGTATTGGATACCTAATCCATCTAAGAACCTTATTCTTTCGGTAATCCTTTGAATTTCTGAATTCTTAATCATATAGAAAGTAGAACAGCTCCATGATGAAGAACTATTTCTAATCAATTTCTTATCCAACAAATCTTGAATTTCTTTTTCTACAGTGGGTTACCAATTCTTCATTCATTTGGATTACTTTAGACCTTGTAGCATTGATTTTCTCATTAAAGTCTGGTTCATACGGGAGATTTACAATGTGTTTCTTTCTTTGGCAAAAGGCATTAGGAATATCAGCACAAACTTTGTTAGCTAAAACTCAATTGAAGTGTTCTATTTTTTGTCTTAATTCTTGGTCTTCTAATTTTTCTTCAATGCTTTTGTGTTTTACTTCTTCTTGTAAACACATAAGAATATTTTATTTTCTTCCTAAATCTATACTAAATTATTCTAGTAATGATCTTCTAAGTGGTTCAGCAAACTCAAAAGTAATTTTGTTTCCAAAGTTCTTAGAAATCCCATTCATACTTACATTAAAAGGCATGATTGCAGCCAAGTTCTTGAAAATTACTTCTTGATTCATGTTTAAAATTGTCAAATGTTCTTTAATACAAATGCCTTATTGCATACATCCACATTCGTTAGTTTAAACTGTATTGTTATAGTTTCCTTATTGGCAGTAGTAATAGATCCAAAAAACTTATCAAGATGTTGGTAATGAACAATACCTTCTTTAATATAGTTTTCTTTCAACTCCTGAATCTATTAAGGCTACTGTTGTCAATTTGAACTGATTTCTATTAACAAAATCTTTCTACTGGTAAATATTTGGTTTGGCATATAATAGACTTCATTAATTTGTAAGGATTTTCTTGGAAATATTCTATTTCTAAATCTTTATTTTGTTGACTTACTTCTAGAACATTTTTCCCTCTTTATGTCTGTTTTGCCTAAAACCTAAATTCTTCCATATCTCCCATAAGTAGCTCATCTTCGGGAAGATCTTAAGAGTATCATACAAAATTTAGAAGTTCTAAAATCTCAATTCTATTCCTGAGATATTTTATTTCTACATTTATTTTTGAAATTTCTCATTTCAACTCTGCTATTGTAGGTTCTTTTTGACTCTTTTGTGCCTCGTCTATTCTTTTAAGGATTTCATTTAAATTATAGATAGTATGTTTGGTTAATTCTTGTATATCAACTTTCTTTTTGAAATTTGTTCTACATTGATTTGTTTGATTTTCTTGCCTACCAACCTTATCAAGATATTTAAACAAATTTTCTTTTATTAATTTATATCATCAATTTGTTTAGCAATTTCTAAGATTCTCTCATCTTCTTCAATAATTGCATTCACCTAAATCACATTTAATTGCAGACTATCAAACGTATTTTGTAGCTGGCAAGAATCACAACCATAATATAACCACAACTTCCTGACTCAGATTTTGAACTATCTAAAAGACCAATTATATTTATTTCTTCAGAACTTTTAGAAATTATTTCTTCTTTGACTTCTTCAGACTCACTATCACCATTTAACAGGATTTCCATTAAATTCATTTTTAAACCTTTATCTACCTCTAAAGAGTTTATCTTTTGTCTTGTCTTGCACTTATTGGCAAATTTTCCTAATTTTCCGCATTTCCAACAAACCCTTTGATCTTTTCTAGTTTTTCTCTTTTGAAACCTTTTAGAAGGTCCTAGTTTCTCTTTTGATCTTTCAAATCTCTTTCTCTTACATTTTTTATAAGATTTGTGCTTCTTTTATTTTCTAGGCTCATATTCAGAATATGGCCTTGGGATATCATAACCAAATTGGGAGCAGAATCTACCCATTTTTTTTCTTCCTGCTAATTTTTCTCTTTTCACATGTTTTTATCACTTCATTTTATGACACATTTTTAAACCAACTTCTTTAATTTATGCTATGATTTGACCATAAGTATAATTTTCTAAATTAGGGTGCCTTGGTTTTTTTTTCTTTGATGTGATCCATGGCTAATTAACCAAAGTATTTAGGTAAACCTTGTATGAGTTTTTCTTTCCAAATAGAGGATCTACAATATTTTTTTTCATAAACTCTAGTAAGGAAAATATTCTTATACCATTCTAAATATAATAAAGTTCTATATCTCATATTTAACATTAATTCACCATTTGTACTTTCCTTACTTGCTGCATCACCAACAAAATGAGAATAAATTGTACACAGCAAAGTATTTGCAACATCAGGTTCACTTGTTTGGATTAATTGCTTTCCATGTTTTATTGTGAGTATTTTTCTTGCATTTTTTTATTTCCTTGCCTAGCTTGTTCAATTAGACACTTTTCCCACCAGTTTCTTAACTGACCTGTAAAACCAATTATGATCATTTTTGCTATATTTAGGTCTAAATTATCAACTCCTTTTCTAGCAGCTATCCCAAACATAATCATATGTTGGATAGTATTTATTATTTAATATTCTGACAAACCATCTGTATTTCATTGTCTTATTAAATCTCCTTTATATTCTACAAAAACATAAGACTTAGAATAATTATTTAATCTTCTATCCACTGGAGATGGTTTTGTTAGAGCATAAGGATAAGGGACATTCTAAACTCTTAAAACATTTCTAATTGGACTTCCTCTCCTCCATTCAGAATGAAGACGATTTAATTCTAAAGTTCCATGTTCTAAGTGATGAGAATAAACCAATTCTTGGATATTTGGATTTTCTCCAATAACATTTATTTGAAGACCATTTTATATTTTTATCTATAGTCTCATTTGGTTCTTCAAATTTAATTGTTGATTTAGCCATTTGATTAACTAAATTAGTAATTCTATCATTTGGTTTTAATTTGAATTATGGAAGTTTCTTGGGAAAACTTATTAGGGATTTTGATGATTTTGGAAAAAGTTATAGTTTAAAGACTAAAGCCTTTATGAGACCAAACTTATGCTTACCCAAATATGTTTCAATTCTATTCATCTGTTTACTTATAGATTGCAGGTAAATGTTTGTATAATTATTCTGTTCCATGGTATTTTGGAGATCTTTCTTATCTACAGATTTCTTGGCAGTTTCAGGGTTTTCTGTATCAAAAGCTTTGAAAGGTGAAGCAGATGTTTTAGTTTCCTCTCCCATTATGAATGCAATGTTTGGTGGATGTGGAGATTTGATTTCTTTTCCATCTTTAGTCTTATATGTAGACCATGTTTCTTCCAACACGTCTAATGTGGTTTCTTCATCCAACAACTTATTTGGGATAAACCATTTAAAGAGTTTTAAATTCTTCTTAGTTCTCATTGTTCTTTTATATCAAAGGTGTTCAATCTCTTTTCTGTCTACTTTGGTATATGTATCAAAAAATCATTTTCTTTTAATTTTATTTTTTTCTGAAAAAAATGTTCATTTAAACTTTGAGGGTCAAACCTAAATGGTTATGTTAGGACATCCAATTGAAAAATCTAAAAAACTAGGATTGGGAGATCCTATGGATGCAAATTTTGTTTCTTCTTCTTGTCTAGAATTGTGATCTTTTCTAAAACAGCTGGATCATTTTATAGAAAGGATGTGAAACTTGTTCTATGGATTCTCTAACTCCTCCTAAAAGTTTCTCATGTTCAGATTCTAGAACATAAGAGCTTGAAGCATTGGAATGTTTATAGGAAATTCTTGATGAAAGCCTTTCCAATTCCAATTCTGAAAAATCAATTTTTATAACTCTGTCTTTGCTGAATCTTATTTCAACTTCTCCATTTTCATATTCAACTATTCTTCTAATTCTTGGGGTTTTAAAGATTTCATGGGTTTTTCATTCTGGAAAATCCATTTTTCTGGAAATTTTTTTGGAAGCTTGATGTCTCTCCATTTAATTGGTTTTGGAATGACAACATTACTTTTCTCTATGTTAGCTTCTAATAATAAAATTTCTCCTTATGTATCAAATTCTAAAGCTTTAGGTTCAATTTATGTTGTCATGACCTTATAATGGATTTTATAAACTAAAGCAAGATTCTAGGATCCTTTTAACATATCAAAACCAGATGTCATGATATTTGCAGTTAAAACTTTCATGATATGAGGATCTTTTAAAGAAACAATGAAGTTTGGATCACAATTAAAAATAAATTGGTCCATCATACAAGCTTGATTCTACAATGCCTAGTAGATAATCAGATAGTTTATTATATCTACAATCTCTTAAGGCAATTATCACAGAAGTGTTTAAACCATTTATCGTTCAAAGTTTTAAAGCAATTTGCACAAGTCCAACATGCAAATAGTTATAATGATTTTCTTGATGATCCTTGATCATGTATTTTGAAAATAATTCAAATTTATGGTTTTCTTCCATTATTGGAGTAGTTTTTTCAACCGTTTTAATGACATAAGTCATTCTAAGATCAAAAGTTCTTTTTTGATAAACATCTCATTTATCCATTTTAGGAATATTCCAATTTCCTAATTTCTTTTCAACATCTCTAACTAATATAGCTTGTGAGTTCTTCATTTTTCTATTCCCCATAATTTCTTTTTCTGCTTGTCTCTTTCAAGCAAACCTAGTGAAATTTTTAAAGATTTTATCCATTAGTAACTATCAATTAATGTTAATATCTTTATCAGCTATCTGTCAATTTTTTACGCAATCTTACTGCCCTTCCACTTTAACAACGGGTTCTTATGGTTGTTACGTGACTTGGGTACTAGTTTGAAAAGATCTTAACAATAATTTTTAATTACCAGTAGAAGAAAAGCTTTGGAAATTTGGTTAATTCTTGAATAAAAAAATCAAGACAGAAACAAACTTTAAGGACTAGAATACTCAAAATTTGAAAGTTTGGTTTGGGTGTATCGCATACACCGGGTGCACATAAAAATTTGCCTTCATTTTATATGTGCTCCATCGACAATTTACAATGACTTGGAAAAAAAGGAAAAAAAAAAACAGAAAGAAGAACAATTAAAAATTTAGTTCAAAAAGAGCGAATCAACTCTTGGTGTCCCGTCCACAAAAAAGATGTGTAAGCTTGGTCCCAGATTGGCCTGCATAATAACAACTCAAAAGAACACTCATTTGTGAAATTCAAGTTTAAGGAATATTGCCACACTCAACACAAGATAGGCATGGAATAGTTCACTTTTATCCCTAGATTTAAGATAGTTCACTTTCATGATTTCATTCTTATACTTGTAATAAATTGTAATAGATCCTGCTTGTAAAAAAAAATGAAGGAGCCTAATTTAAAGGTTGTGGAAAACATTTTAACAAAAATTAAAGTGACCATTTATGCGAAATGTTTCGTTCCTTTTTAAATTTTTTTAAAAAATAAAATTTTAAGTGTATAATTTGTTTGGAGGATGTAAAAAACCTTTTGATTTTTTTTTGGAAGGAAGACCGTAGGCCAAATCTATTGATTACTTAGAAGGACATTACACATCCAAGGGGGAAAAGGTTCTCCCCAAGACACTCGACCTAAGGACTTTAACCCATTTCAGGCGATAGAGTGAGTGACACTATTAATAGTACGACTGACAAATGAGAATGTGTAGGAAGAGAAAGTATCTTTAAGGCTTCGAGCCTTATCAACAATAGCTCCGAAGTAAAAAAGAAAAGGAATATGCGAGCTATGAATTTTAGAAATCAACACTTGAGAATCTGATTCTACCATAATCCTGTGAAATCCACGGCGATGTGCTTTTTTCAAGCCCACAGTAATGCTAATGCCTCAAAGTACAATGGGTCAAAATCAGAGTATGAGAAGCAATATGAGACGATTAGGTGGACATGGCTATGCTGGTCTCGAGCAACCAAACCTACAGCAGCACGACGTCCCTCTCTCTACCAAGCTGCATCAACATTAATTTTAATAAACCCCTCTAGTGGCAGCCTCCATTTCATAGGAACCCTATCCATTGATCTCACTGGAGTCTTTTGATTTGAATTTGCCCATTGCCAGTTGTCCAACGATGCGTGTACGCTAAGCACAATATGGGTGGGAGCTTGACAAAATGATTCATGGATAGCATTGTTTCGATTGAACCAAAGAAATCAGCATGTGACCACGAACTTCAAGGATTTCATTCGCTCACCATAGAAGAAAGCTTGGAGGCCATCCGCCCAACCATAAGGCAAGGGTTGAATGATCATACTACATTAATCCCACACTAAGCAAGCAAAGTCACACTTCAAGAATATGTGATGATTGGATTCAACTCCTTAGTCACACATAGGGCAGGCAGAAGATACCTGGATTCCCATCGTCTATAAGTTATCTCTCGTCGGTAAAATGTTAGCGCATGTTCTCTAGAAGAAGACTTATACCCGAGGTGGGAGGTTCAGCCCCCATAACCATCTCCAAAAATCCGATTTGATCAGGGGGTCTGGACTATAAAGAAAAGCATAGGCCAGGTAATAAGCCGATTTGACCGAGAATTGCCCATTTTCCGTCATCCCTCAGGTGAAAAGATCCTCTAAAAACCTAGGGTTCAAAGGGATGTCTTTTATAATTACTGCATCTAAAGGGTGGAACAACGTGTCTATATCATCCTCCTCCCAGGAAAAGGTGTTCTGATCAATCAGGTTAATGACTGAAAGATGAATCAAGTGTGGGAAAGAAGATCTCACAGGCTTTATGTGAGGTCCTGGAAGCCAATTATCATTCCGTATAGATACCTCTATGCCCCAACAGATCCTCCAAAAACCGCCAGCTTTTATGATCCCCCTACCCTCTCAGACGCCCTTACACACATTTGAATAGGTAGAAGGCCAGGCAGCACGCAAAAATAAGGTGAAAGGAAACTATTTCCCTTTAAACACCCAGAACACTAGGCTTGTTGGGTTATGGATAAAATGCCAACATCACCCTGTTAAGAGCTGGAAGATCACGGAAACCATAACCCCCCGCTTGCTTCGATATGCAAAGTCTATCCCATGCACACCATGCAATCTTTTGAACCTTTGTATCTGCTCACAAAAAAACTTTAGTAGACAGCGAACGTAGCTTGTCACATATTTTAGAAGGCAACAGGATACAACTCATTAGATAAGTAGGCATTGACTGAATCACTACCTTTATCAATGTCCCACGTCCACCTTGTGATAGCAATGATGCCTTCCACCTAGCAAGCTTACTTGAAACCCTCTCAACAAGATACTCGAATTGTGATGTTTTCTTTTTCCCCAAAAGCAACGGAAATCCCAGGTAGCGATCCTGTTTTAAACAATTAGAAATTCCAAGAATACACCCCAACCTCAGTCTTCTATGTAGAGAGATATACGGGCTAAAGAAGATGGATGACTTACTCATGTTTGCTTTTTGGCCCGAGGAACACTCGTAAAGCTGAAGAATAGCTAATAGGTGCCTTGCTCCTTCCTCTCTAACCCGAAGGAAAATAATGCTATCATCCGCGAACAACAAATGGGATATAGGCGAGCTGTACCTACTTATCGCCACCCCTGTAATATGGCTCTGTGTCTCTACAGAATGTAGAAGAGAGGAAATACCCTTAGCACAAATGAGGAACAAAAATGGTGAAAGGGTCTCCTTGGCGAAGCCCCCGAGATGGAAGGGAGCACTCTAATGGGATGCCATTAACTAGGACTGAAAAGGATGCCAATTCTACACAACCCATTATTAAATCAATCCATTGTGGTTGGAACCCCAACTTAGCAAAAATACCACGCAAAGAGCACCATTGAACTCGATCGTATGCTTTGGACATATCCAACTTAAAATTCAATGCCCCTTTTAAGCATCCGTGCAATGAATTTATGTGGTGGCAAGTCTCAAGAGCAATTAAAGCATTATCAGTGAGGACTTACCCCAACACAAAAGCACTTTGACATTCAGAAATAATAGAATTCAAGATAGGTTTTAGCTGGTTGACAAGTAGCTTTTTCACAATTTTGTACATGACATTGCAAAGGCTGATCGGACGAAACTCAAACAAATTACTCGGGTTCTTGTTCTTTGGACTTAAGACGAGGTAAGTAAAGTTCAGGTCGGCTGGCACCGACCTTCATTCAGTATGTGCAAGACATAATCAGTGACATCCTTGCCCACAATGTGCCAATACTCTTGGAAAAATAAAGGTGGGAGGCCATCTGGGCCAAGGGATTTGGGTGAATGCATTTGGAAAATAGTTGTGCAAATTTCAATAGGGTCGTACGAAGAAAAAAAATTTCATTCATAGTATCTGAAACCATAGGTTTGACTAGTGAAAGAAGTTCATCCATCCTCGATGGATTAGAAGTTGTAAAAAGACTAGAAAAGAAAGCCACCGCCTCTCACTGAATATCTTCCAGAGTGCTGACCTTAGAACCAATTTCTATAATTAGGCGATGTATATGATTCCTTTGTTTCTTACCTGATGCTGTTTGGTGGAAGAATTGTGTGTTCCTGTCACCTTCCTTGAGCTAGATTGATCGAGCCACTGGCTCCAATACCTTTCTTCCTTCCCTAGCAAATCAAGCAACTTAGCCTGAAGATGTTTATGATCCTCAAAGGAGTGCACACTGGAGCTTCTTTCAAGCTCATTTTCCAGCTCCCGAATCCATTTACGTATACCGCTAAAGTCTCTCTCATGCCAATCAGACAAACCCATCTTACATGTATTGAGTTTCTCATGCAAAGAAAGGTAATGTCCATCAGACCAAGTGCTCCTCAAGATATCTTTGCATTTGCCCTCCGTAGTCTACATGGCTTCAAATCGCCATTTTTGTACTTTGAACTTCGGTTTCCCTAATAGGAAAACCTCCGCCCTGTTATCGAAATAAGCGAAGACAAAATTATGGACATGGGAGCGGGTGAATAGGCCCTTCCATGAGGGGGAGGCCAAACATCGATCCAAGTGTTCCTGCACAAAGGCTCCACCCGTAACACCATGCTCTTAAGTAAATCGGTATCCACTAAATCCAAGATCATCGAGCCCAGCATCAAAGATAGCATCTCAAAAAGCCACAATTTGTGTGCCTCTACGAGGTTGGCCGCCTACCTTCTCTTGTGCCCAAAGGATCTCATTAAAAACGCCAATGATGGCCTAGGTTAAAAAAGATTTAGGAGCCAAGCTACGCAGCAATGCCTAAGACTCTGCCCAGAGATCAACCTTTGGGTGTCCATAGAAGCCCATTAACCTCCATTTAGGCCCCATGGCAAGAACAATGACATCAATATGGAACTCAGACTACGAAAGTAAGGTAACCACCCAATCTTGTTGTCACAACAGCGCCAAATCATGACAACGGCCACCACCACAAGAAACTGCCAAACATGATCGGAAGCCCAGCCTTCTGCAAATTGACTCTATTTCAGCTACAATTTTTCGAGTTTCGAGCAAGAAAACCATAGCTGGGGTCTTTTTCTGAATTGCCCTGCGAAGGGCATGAACTGTCCAAGCTAACCCAAGCCCCTGACAGTTCAAGCTGAAAAAACTCATGGCGACTGGCAGGGTGAGTCAAAGCTTAACCCCGTCAGAAAAGTCTCCTTCATCCCATCCTTGATATCAACTCGTGCCAGTTTCAAAAATGGTGCACCACCCCCTCTAGCTCTCCTCTTGCGAATACCACCCTTTGGTAGTAGCAGTCTCCTACCTCTCTCATGAGCCAACGCTCGAACCTACCAAGCCTTGGTTGATGAACGAACTCGATGTGGCCATGGTGAACTACCTATAGTCATGTCAGCTCTAAAAATTCCATCAGGCAGCTCTAGGCTAACAGCCACATTAGCAGTCTAAAACAATCCTACACCTCTTTGTTCTTGTGGCCTCATGAAAAATGAAATCACTGGCCGTTCAGGATTCGGGAACATAGTCTCTACAAGAGTGTTTACCGAGAAGATAGAAGGGATAATCAGGGTCCTTCAAATCAAGGCAGCTATGTCTCTACCCCGACATTAATCTCCATTCTTAGGTTTCCCAGTTCATGGTCAAAGTTAAGAGTCCTGGCCGTAGAATCAGTAAAGGTTGCCCGCTCTTGATGATCAGGGGCAGGATTACGATCTCTTGTGGGAAACCAAAAACGCAACCAGTCCCCATACTATTTTTCCTTCCCCTCCACTCCAGTTGGACATTCCATACATTCACGCACCACATGATTCAATTTACCATACAAGTAGCAGAAATTGGGTAGATGTTCATACTTCAGGTAGAACTGGGATTTGCCCTCATCATCTTCCACCCAAATGCCCCTGCGAAGGGGCTTTTGAATATCAATTGATACACAGACACATAGGGAAGTCCCAAAGTGATGGACCTCAAAAACCTGTCCAATATGTCCTCTAAGCAGCCGTCCCATGGCCTCAGTCATCCAATTGAAGGGAATATCCAATATGTGCACCCAAAAATCAACATATTGAAATGCTAATGAGGATGGCCGATCCCCCATACAAAGTTGTTGGAAGACAACCAGCCGGTTATTAAAAGACCATGGCCCCATTCTGAGCACAGCCGAAACATGCTCCTCCTTCTCAAACTCCAGCAGGAAGATGTTGTGTCTGTGGTTCGGTGAAGCCAGTCAGAGAAGAAACGTGAACTGGTTTCTCCATGCTGTACGCAATGCATATCGTACGTGTTCCGCTTGCACCGGCCCATCGGACAAGACCTTCGCCGCAAGGTTAAATCACGAGCCCGCAAAAGGAATCTTCCCAGCCATAATCCGAAATGTCCTGTTCTCCTCTGCGGTCAGCGCTAGCCCCGTGAACATTGCGTCCAGATCTTCCATTGCAAGCAGCAGCAACCCAGCAAAGATTGAGCCCGAAACTGAAACTTCTCCTGCACTATGATTCGCGCGAAGTGGTGCACTGGCAGATTAACCCAATATTTGCTGTGAATCCGAAGAGAAACAGCAGGCAACGGCAGCAGAAAATAGTTTAAATCCTTATAGAAGAAGGTAGTGGACTCTCACTAGGAGAGAATAAAGCCCCAGCCGAGTCAGAACCCTAGCAGAGCAAAAAAGGAAAAAAAGAACAGTCGCCTAGTTCAAAAACCTTTTGGTTTTACTTTCGGGAACCCATGTTTTAAAATAAAAAACTTTATTTTAGATGTTTCTGCTTTTATAAATGTGTGTTCCAAAGTTTGAGAGTAAATGTTTTGCACATTTTTAAAATAAGTTATATACTTAACATTTATCAAAAAAATTGAAAAAATTTCAACAACCTAATTATATCAAATGAGAAATTTGCTAAAGTCTTTCCTAACAGACTACTCCCCCTCCTACCATCTATATCTGTGACACGCTTCAGTGTATAAAAAAAAAATTCAACAACTCATTTTAGAACTTATTTCAATAATATATTTTCAAATGCACTGCTAAGTGCCAATTACTCAACTGAAATAAAGCTCTTTGAGAAGAATTTTCGGAATTAAGATTAAAAGGTTAGATGATTTATTAATGATAGAGTCAAATTGATAATGCTAAAAGATAAGAGCAACCATAAATAGCTTTTTTAAATTTCTACCCCCACAAGTAATGCTAAAGTCAAGTGACACCAGTAATTCATGCCCTATTTGGGAACAACTTTCATGATTAGTGTTGGAGTTTTAGATAATTTACTATTGACGGAATCAAACCACAAAAGTTAAAAGCTAAAAACTACTCTTAAATATTTTTTTTTTCAAAATTCTAACGCTAATCGCTAACATTAATGCCAAATAAGCGTTTAGACACTTTATACTATGAATTACAAATAATATCAACTCAATCACCAAATTATTAAGAATGAGACACCATGACCTTATGACTTAGAAACTCCACCACTACCCATTTTTCGCTAGTATCATAACTAATAGAAATGGATAAGCTATATGTTCAGTCACCTAAATTTTTTATTTCAATAGTTGTCACTAGCTCATTTTCTTTGAGCCACTTTATCCCTGATTCTCTACAATTGAAAATGCTTTTGTTAGTCCACCAAAACCACTATAATTTCCCTCTTACCCTCAATAGTGGCTAATAAAGTCAATGTAAATTAGTGTTTTTATTAGGGAAAATTCAAAAACCCCCATTAGATATGCCCTAGCTTATATTTATATCCTCTCTTTTTGAAATATCTACACTTTCCATAAGAAACATTATCTTTGCAGTTGCCCGTTAAGGAAAAAAACAAAGGGTACCCTGCTTTTGCCTTCAGCCATATATTCTCAGACACAGGCTAGTTCGTTCTGATTTAAATAAAATTAGTGAGCATTAGTTAATGTCGGGTCGGGTCAAGTTTTTCGTGGGTTAGGGGAGTATGTTATAAAAAGTCCTTGATTTTGGCCCTAATTACGTTCCTGTGCCGTCACAACAAAATGCCATAATTTTGGCCCTAATCTGTCACAGTTTTTCCTACTTTTTGATGTCCATAGTTTCTCCTCAACGGACGGACAGACAGTGGTGGCGAGAGACGGATTGAGCGCAAAAGACAGCAAGATTTGGCCCAACAGTAGACGACGCGACTCTCCGGGAGTAGGGAGCGTCGAATCCGGCGGTGAAAGACGGATTGGGAGCACAGTACACAAGAGGGTTGGATTTGGTAGCGAGGACCTGAAACAATGCGAAAGACGCAAAAGATGTGTGTCTTCGAGAATAGGGAAGGTCAGATCCTGCAGTGAGAGATGGATTGACAGTGAGAGACGGATTCGGAGGCGAGAGATGGATTGAAAACATAGTACACAGGATCCGGTGGTGAGGACCAGAAACAACGAGAGGATGGTGAGCGGGAGGGGAATGAGGCTAGGGACTCACACAGAGAGATTCGCTTTCGACATTGTTTTGTTAGTCGTACCCTATGGCAAAAGTCTGTAAATAACTCAAAAAACATAACCTTTCTCCTGTTTCTACTTTGACCCACCTTTGACTCAAAGAATAATTTCATCCCATTAATCCAATTAAACGTAACTGAACTGCCCTTTTGTTTCCATATCTAGTAAGTTAGTCTTCTTCTTTAACTTGCCTTCTTCCACCAACATCGCCACTTTAGAAAGTCAGGGGACCACAGATGATTTATGTATAATAATGATGATTGATAGCCCCATAATTTTGGGGTTCAATTTTGCTTCAATTTAATCTAATTGTGCTTCAAACAAGCCTAGGTTTTATAAAATAGGTCTACAACCCTAAATTTATTTAATGAAATTAAGGGTTATTTCTATGATTTGTTCCTCTTGATCATGAACCATTGAGACCACAAGGCCAGGTCATGTTGGAGTAGGTAGTAGTGATGCCTAGGACAATGGCTCTAAGGCTGTCAGTCCTTAGGTTGCTGCACCACTTGAAGCGGGCTTTGGCCTGTCCCCTATTTTCTCTCAATTTCTTTGATGGAAATAATGAACTTTCCAGGCTGGGGGTTATAATTACTAGATGGAAAATTCATGTGTTCTTGGGGAAAAGTTGAGGTAAGAGTCATCATATTCCAAAATTCTATAGCTAATATTGTAATTTCACAAGGTTTGACAATTTGAATGTCTAGTTATTTAATAGTGTTAGTATTTGATGGAGTTGAATATAGGTTTGAAAAAGAAGGTGATATAAATGTATGTTCAGCAAACGTCAGAGTTTATTTTTCTAAAATTTTCTTTTTCTTTTTTCAAAATAAGAACCAACGATTATCTATTGATCAAAGTGAAGAAAGTTACACAACCATGAGCGAGGAAACTCCTCCCATGAAAAATGACCAATGGTACATGGACCTCTATGAGATAGAACATAAGCAACCCCATTACAAGAATATCTAACAAAGCAAAAAGAACAAAAAAATGTTGACTTCTTAAAAAATAAGCCATATTTATGATGGCTCAAAAATAAAATAAATAATGCAAATGTGGACATTAAACTTCTAGAAAAAAACCTTGTGAATCCAACTTTAGCACTAATGAGCAGATGTCCCATCTTTTAGCCTATTTTTATCCCCATAAGATCACCAAAGCCTCAAGATATAAGGGGTCCGAACCCGCGTAGGATAACCCATATGAAACATGAACAAAATAACTTCATTGTTATTTCGGCCAATCAGACCAATTGTCGCAGATTTACTCACCTTTTCCCACATCGTATCAATATTTACTTTGATGACTGACTTAGGATGCCTAAAGCACCTTGCAAATGGGATGATTAGAAGTTGTGTCCATTGCTAATGGTGGACATTTGCTTGCTGCCAGTTTCCCAACCATGTCCCAATACTAAAGGTCACTTGAGAGGGAGTTTAACAAATAGTTTCATAGATAACTATTGTAAACTTCAACATCTTCATGTCTTCCCAATGAAAGAAAGCACGAAGGCTTTCCCTCAAGTTGAAAAGAAGCCCCAAAATCATTAGACCAACCATAGTGTGGAGTCCACGCGTGAACTAGTAATCAAAAAACAAGTGTTGGATAGTATCATCCGCCATACCATAAATGAGGCAAGTCACCTGAAGTCAATGGCCCTCCACCTCATGCAGTCTTGTGTTGGTGAAATATTTGTGCATGAATTCGAGAGAAAAGCTTGCACTTGTGGGGAAAAGCCAAAACTCTAGAACCAACACCAGAAGTCAGAGGTCACAAGGGGATCCTTTCAGTAAAGCAATGCAAAGGCTACCTAATATGCTAATTTTACCATAATCTAACCATTATCCGTCATGGCTTAAGTAAAAGCATCCTTAGTAAATCTCAAATTGAGGGAAATATCCTTGATCAAGGCCACATCTGCTGGGTGAAACAAGGCATTAATCTCAGAATTCTTCCATGCTAAAGAGCAGAAATCGATAGGTTGGCCATAAAAAGATGGAGCAGTTAGGGGCAGGAGTTGTGATTAGTTTCATATGAGTGCCAAAAATTCAACTATTGTGCCAAACTAAGACCTTAGCCCACTGTCCAAGATCTACATGATCAGGCTCTAGAAGTTGTATTCATATATACACATCAGAAATCACACAGACTTCCTATGTGTATGACACTCCACATCCCATATGGGAAATCTGTGTGATTTTTTATGTGTATATATGACTGCAAATTCTAGAGCTTGATAACCCAGCATTTATCCTTTTTCAAAAGATAGCTCATGTGGTGTGGACATGTATTCTGTGGGCTGGTTATGGACTTGGGGTCATCACAAATGGTATTTTATAATAGTGTGGACAGTACTTCTGATTCTGTGCAGGTTAAGGCACAATTCTATTCTGTTTATTCTATGTACAATTCATACCTATCACCTACTAGGCTCATGATTCTAAATCTGTTTGTGGCACAATGGGGACATTCGGCAAATAAATAAGGGAGATTGTGATGCCACATATCCCACATGGAAGGTCTATGTGATTTTTTATGTGTGTATATGACTCCAAGTTCAAAAACTTGATCACCTAGCACTTTTCATTTTCCAAAGGATAGCTCATGTGGTGTAGGTAGGTATTTCGTGAAATTTTTCTGGACATGGGTCGTCATAGTAACTGCCTCACCCCTTCTTTTAACTCATGAAGAAATAACATATTATCATCATCAAATAAAGGATGCAAAATTTGTGGACTATATCAACTAATTGAGACCCTTGCTAACAAAATTTAAGCCTCTAAATGACATAATAACATTGATAACCCTTTGGCACATAAAAGGAAGAGAAAGGGCAAAAGTGGGACACCATGTTGAAGACCATAAGACGGGTAAAAAATTCTAGAAGGAGATCCATTCACCAATACTGGGAAGAGATTTGTCTCCGCATAACTCATAACCAAACCATCCCACCTAGTATAAAATCCTAACTTCCCTTGGATGTCTCTCAAGAAACTCTATTCCACTAAATTGTAAGTCTTTTACATATCAAGCTTGATTGCCAAGGCCCCTATAGATCACCTATGAATTGAATTAAAATGGTGACATGTCTCCAAGGCAATGAGGGTATTATTTGTAAGGAGTTTGTAGGGATAAAAGCTCTTTAAATCTTAGAAATCAAGGAAGAAAGGAAAGGCTTTGTTCAGGTCACCAACATCTTTTGTAGCACCTTGTAGATGAGATTAAAAAAGCTAATTAGATGATAGTTTGAAAGTGTTAAAGGATTCTGAATCTTTGGGATGAGCACTAAATAATGGTAATTTAAATTAGTTGCAACCACCCTTTTATTTAAAATCCTAATGACATATGTAATAAAATCTTCCCCTATAATGGGCCAAAATTTCTTGAAGAACAATGAAGGAAAGCCATCTAGACCTAGGGAATTTATAGGACACATTTGAATAGAGCAACTCTAACCTCTTTAAGGCTAGATGGCATTAGCAAAGCCTTGTTCATTGCATCAGTCGTTATAGGCTTGATTAAACATAGAATCTTATCCATCCTTGAGGGAAGGGGAGGATGAAAATAATGTTGAAAAAAAAAAACTGAACTGCCTCCCTTTGGATCCTTTCATTGGTTAAGATTTCTGAGCCATCCTCTAGATAAACCCAATGGATATGGTTCCGCTATTTCTTCCCTATAGAAACCATATGGAAAAATCTCAAGTTCTTTTCCTCTTCATTGAGCTAGATGGATTTCCCATGTTGATTCCAGAACCTTTCCTCTTTGCTAAGCAAATTCTCCAAGTCTAACTCTAGTGCCTTGCAGTAAGCCATTTCATGTGCATCATTTGGATTAAAAAGGTGCTTTCCAGTATCTTTTCAAGGTTCTAAATTATCCTTATGTAAGTTATTGAACTCATCATGTTATTTTGAAAAAGGAGTCTTGAACCGAATAATTCGGCCGTCCATTGTTCGCAGGCTAGCATTTGTCCAAGTATAGGCCAAAATCTCTTCACATCTACTACTAACACCCATATTGCTTTGAACCTCCATACCTGCTTATGAAAGAACTTTGATTTACCTAACGAAAGCAATTCCACCCCATTATGATCTAAACAATTGGAAGTAAAATTATCAATGTGGTGGTAAGAAAAAAGAGCTTTCCAATCTAAGTACCGAAACACCTTTTCAAGCCACTCTTACACCCCTCAAAATAATGCGTTCTAATGTGAACTAAATTCCCCTAAAGCCAAGGTCATCCAGGCCCACATCAAATATAGCATCTCGAAATGCATCCATTTAGGTTGCCATTCTTTGTTATTTTCTTAAGTTCTCATAAGCCTACAAAATTTTCTTTAAATCCTCTACAACAGCCCATGGCGAGTCATGTTGAAAAGTTAGGTGGCCTGGCAAATAAAAAATGCATGGTGTATATAAAACTTTGGATGACTGTAGAATCCCGTAAACCTTTATACAAACCCCATGGCATCAATTTAAAAATCAGTATGACTTTAAGGAAAAGACAAAAGCTTAACCTCTTGCTTTGCCACTAAACACGAGCAAGACTTCTATTCTAACCAACACATGAAACCATAAAGTAAGAACTGATACCCAAAGTACACCAATGAACACCATTTCAGTTGAGGTCTTATTCTACACCACCCTTCACAATGCATTAACTGCCCGGGCTGACGCAAGTCCCTGATATTTCAAACTTACGAGACTCATGTGAGTGATAGGCTGAGGCCGAGCTTAACCTTGCTAGAATTTCATCCTCTTCACTTCGTTCTACCTTCGCTACCTCGAGGATCTATGCACACCCCATGCCTGGTACGTGCTTCTGAGAACCCTCATCTGACATATGGAAATGCTATCCTCGTGATAGAGCTGAGGCTCGCATTTTGTCTGGTCCTGATTGATGGCAAAAAATGAGTAGGAAATGAATCCTTCATGCTAGTTCCATGCATTCTCATTCCACATGATCCAACTTACCACACAAATATCAGAAATCCAATAGTCACTTATAACAAAGATTGACCACATCTTGCCATTGTCCTTTTCAACCTATATACCCTTCAAAAGCAGTTTCAGAATATCAATCAACACATGAACCCTACGATAAGGACAGTGTGCTGAACCTTGAGGACCTTTTCCATATGACTGTTTAGTAGCCTACTCGTAGCTTGATTTCTATAGTCAAACAGTACATCCACCACATTAACCTAGAAGTTAAAATACTGGAAAGGAAGTGATGAAGGGCAATCACCTTAGCAGAACTGCTAGAAAATGATAAAAAAATTATTAAAAGACCAATGACCGTGATGAAGAACAATCTCTACATATGCCTTCTTCTCAAACTCCAACAAAAGAAATATTCCGCTTGGTTCAGGGATGACGTAAAAAAGGTGAAGGTAAACTAGTTTTACCATGCCTTTTGGAGCACTGACTTCAGGAACTTAGTATGCACTGCCCAGTTAGACAACACTTTTGCTGCCAAACACAGTGTGTTTAAGCCTACTTGCATGTCCGTTGATTGAAGCCAAACATGGCAACACTCCTTCAACATGAGCACCAAACCAGCAAACATTGCCTCCAAATCTTCCATTTTTGAAACACATAGCAAAGCTAACCAAAATGCAACAGATAGAAATGAACAAGACAAACCAAGCCTTGGCCAAACCATAATGTATACCAAATGAACTAGAAGGCAGCCAACCCAAAACGCAAGTTTGGTAAATGAAAACACAGCAAATGAAAGCAAGAGGTCCAATTATCCTAACCGAAATTAAAATTGAGTAAGACTCATGCAATCCTCATTTGCCGAGGAAATGGACATGGACGTTTGAGAGAAACCCTTGTTTCAGGCTAGAATATTAACACCTTTAGAGGTAACCACTACACATATAAAAAGTTTCCCTTTTTCTCTACCACCTACATCTAACATAAAAACCTCTAACACTTACGATTCTCCAGAAATTATCCAGAAATCTAGATACACAAATATATCAAAAATATCTAAAAAATTGGCAAACTAAAATCAAGATTCTCCACTCCATAATTTCATCATCGACCTATCCCTCCTATTCATTGATGCCCACAACCAATGCCCATGCAACATTTGTGGTTGCATTAGCTCTTTTAAATCTAAGAGCCTCATTGTTATTAAACAGTCCTAATCAGAATGTCACAATAATGGCCTATAAAGTAACTAGTAATAAACAAGAAAAATATTAAACATGAGTTTATTTTACATTACTTTTAACACATTATTTTGCATCATTCTTATATTAAATGATTATCAAATGGTCAATGTATTGAAAATTTACACTTTAATAAGTCTAAAAAAATCATTTTAAGATATTTTTTTAATAAAGATTAAACATTTTTTACTAATCATTTTAAGAAATTATTTTTTAAAAAGAACACTATATATATTAGTCATCATTAAATTCGATAAATTTTACATTAATTATTTAAATTTATAATTAGCAAAATTTTACTAAATGTGAAAAATCTTGTGTTTTAGATAATATGTTTATTTGATTCGCGTAGAAGTAATGCCACCAAAGATTTGGATACTTCTTTCTTTTCTCCCTATGCACCCAGGTTTGTATAAGTTTATTTCAGACATGTTTACCTAAAAAATGTAGGACTCACTGATAGCGATAATTGGAGGGTGAAAAATAGGATACACCTATATCTAGTTTTAAATGCTCCAAATCTATTCTGCAAGTGCACAATTGTCACTTGTAGAATGGTGAGCAGGGGTCAAACACACAAGGACTAATGTGCTTAGTTAAAGAAATTGCTAATGCTTAATACTTTAATTGCAATGGCAAACTACTATGAAATTGAAAAAGACTAAGTGAGTGCCAGGTCTAAGAAGGTAGCAATTTCATAGAGAATAAGGGAACTAAATATACACCTTAAGTTAAACTAAACCTCTAAATTAGTAAAGCAATTTCAATGATAGATCAAACACTAATAGACAAACAACCTCTTAATATTTAGGCTAAGATTCATGCATAGGTTCATATACCATATGTTCTAGGGATACTAAGGCGATATTTCCTTAAAAAAAAAACTCACCTAGATACTCCTAGACTAAGCAAACCTTTAAATCCTTGGCCATGGACATCCTCATGGCTCATGCATAAAGGATTTGAGCATTAGGTCACAACCTCATCCACCAAGATGATTCTTAGGACATCTTCATGCCTTTAGCACACTACCTTAGTCCGTCTCAAAAGCTTTGGATCATGGAAAACTATCTCAAGTATTTCTACAAACAGCTAGTGGTATGTGTATGTTTTTTTGGCCAAAACAAAGCACAACATACAAGATAAGCTCAGAGATGAACACTAGCCACAATATAGACATGCTCAGACACATACTTCAACCATACATTCCACTAATTACCTAAACCTTAGGGGGTTAATTTGAGTGATTACTCACTCATAAACACAAAATAAGAGAAAAAGGGAGAAATAGACATAATAAAATAGGGGTATTCATTCGATTAGATTGGTTTGGAAATGTCTTAACAAAAAAAGAATATGATTTATTTTTTATTTTTATAAATTTAATTCAAACCATCCGAATTACATATTAAGGTTGATCTGAACCATCTAAATTATAATTCAACTTGAACCATCCAGATTATAATTCAATTGATCCAATTTTTATAATTTGATTATTTTTTTTATTAGAGCTAAACACATTGTAATTGAAAAAATATGATTAAAATTGATAATATTCCATTTTATACCTAAATTTAAGGGTTGATTCATAACATATAGTCCAAGTTTAAGCAAAAATGACCTTATATATGTAGGCTTGATGAATATAATTTCAAAATATGCATTACTTTTCAGTTAATTAGGTTTTTATGGTTTTAAGCTTAGGAACCAATAACTAATCAAATAACCAAATAAGAAATTTAGTTTTGATCCAATCCAAACAAAATAACTAAATAATTGAATCATTTCTTGCAATCCAAATAATATATTTGGATTATTCAGTTTTATCTAAACAATGAACTCCCCTATAATAAAAAAAACTACTAAGAAGTGTAATCTAAACGAAAGAAGTCACCATAAACAAAGATTAACCATTCACTAGAGGCCTAAAAGTGAGACCTTTATGCCTTCTAGCTTCCAAGCTCCAATCCTCTAAAAGTACAAAGTTCTAAGGCCGAAGACAAGAGGTGGAAATCCCCCATTCTCTAACAATTCAAGGTTTAAAACATTCAAAGCCGTCCAAAATATAATGCGACAACATTGGACCCATTACAAGAGTGGTTCGTAAGATATCTTGGTCCACAAACACCCCAAATATGTAGGAAAATGGCCCTCTATAACCACCACGCATGCCATGATGGTGCAGTGTTGCCATGAAGTTTAGAGCATCCATGGGCTGTCTATGCCACCTCACTTGCTGCCATCCATAGGCAGTTTTACTGAGCTGCTATGCCAGGTCCCATACACGTGGTGCCTATGTGGCAGGTTGTTGGCTGCGGTCTTCTCCTTCTGTTTTGTTCCTTCTTGACTAAGGCAGCAACATCAGTCTTTTGAGATGCTTGGATCTTTGTTTCTAAGCTCACTATTCTCCATTCCTTGGGTTGTTGCATTCTTTATGCTTCAACAAACACTTTCTTGCTTCATTAAACTCCTCTAAACCCAACCTCCAACACCTATGAACAACTCTCCAAATTATACCAAGAACTAGCAATTATACTCGAAACAAGCACAAGTTGTGGTAAATGTATGTATAGATAGAGCACTCAATACTCATATAAATAAGGGTCCCAAATCTGTCTATAATGATGACAATTTATCATTAATCTATTTCATATAACGGTGTGCACTATAAGACCGAAATTAAGAAAATATAACTAAATTAATTCAGTTTTTCAACTTGACTTGTTCTATTTTTTTATTCAGTTTCAACTAAATTAATTCAATTTTTCAGTTTGACTTGTTCAGGTTTTTATTTGGTTTCAGATGAAACCAAATTTTTGAAAGCTAGCTTCCATTAGAGTCGTCCCAATTTTTTTTTTACAATTTTGGACTCCTACTGGCCTCTAGCCTTAGCCCACCATCACTTATTAAGTTATTGTTTCAGGCCCAAAATGCCCAATCCCTCCTGTTCCTACACACGAACCCTCACACAGCATACTACACTAGTCACTCCTATGCGAAGTATCCTCTACCTACAGATCGAATGTGAACTGTGAACCATCTCTCTTTTTCTCTCATACACACATACTAGTCCCTCAACCATAGGCACTGCCCACTTGCGCCTGTCAGTCCTTTCCATTTTCTAGTCCTTTACAATTTCCATGATGCCAAGATAAGATTGTTGCTTGCTTCATTGGTTTGTTGCCTTGAGATCGTAGAGTCTAGTACCAATTCTCATATTTTCACTTTGCTTAATCTCTTATTGTCTATTCTAAATTGGTCGATTGATTTCTGAGATGCGAGTTTTGATTCTTTTATTTTTTTTTGGTGCTTAGATGTTGTGAATGTGCAAGTTTGGTTAAAAATTCCAAACAGACAAAAGTATATGGTTAAGGTGATCATATCAGATTTGAGAGGCTATTTTGTGGTTTGTTAAAGAGGGGTTTCAGTTTATAGAGTTAGGTTGCTTGTATTTTTTGAAAATCATATGAAAATGTGAAAATTGCAGCAGGTATATAGATGTCAAGAAAATTTGGTTATTTTAGTTTGAAACTAAAATGAACCAAAATATTTCAGTTTGGTTTTGATCATTTTGGTAGCTAGTTTGGTTAATTCAGTTTCTTATTGTCAAAAACCCAAAACCGACTTAACCAATTAATTAGGTTCAGTCCAAACCGAAATAACCAAATGTCCACCCCTAGTTTCATATATCTACATAATAATTAAATTATGTATTAATCCATTTAAAGTAGCCCATTTGAAATTTAATGGTCGTTAGTTAATTATATTGTTAATGTACTTTTAAGAAAAAAAAATGTTGAGTTTTTTTTTTATTGCCAAGAAAAAAAATGTTTTTAATGTACTTTTAAGAAAAAATGTTGAGTTACTATCATAAGATTTACATGCCATTGTCATATCTATACAGGAAGAAGTTTATAGCACCAATCGAACCTAACCATCCTATAATTAAGGTGGAATTCATTGTTTCTACAGGTTCATGAGAAGGAGCTCAGTTCAGTTTTTGTGTTCCTTGTGCTTTTATCAGTGGCATAAGTAGCTAGAGATGGCAAAATTTGACCAAACCCGAAGACTTGACCCAACCCACCCAAACCTAAGTTCGACCTGACCCGATTTAACCAGAATAGTCAACGACCCGAACTCGACCTGAACGCGACTAAAGTGAAACCCGAGAAAACCCGAACCCGAACCCGACCTGACCTAAACCCGAAATAACCTGATAACTAAATTTGATAAGACCCGATTTTAACTTAAATCAATATAAAATATATGGTTTGCAAAGACTTTAAAAAAATTATGATTTAATATATATGAATGAGTTTTTTCTATTCTGCGGATTTGTTTTATGTTGTAGAGCGAATGAGTGAGAACTATGGGAAACAATTAGTGAAATGGTGATAAAGAGATAAAAATAATTAGGTTTTAGAAATTATAGTACCTCTTTTGTCCCATATTCTTTGAAATATTTGACTTTTTCAAATAGTTTAAATTGAATTTATTTATATTGCTTCTTATATCTCAAATTATTTTCACCATTCATATTTTAACAATTAATATATAATTTTTTGTTTTCAAAATTTTAATATATAAATAAACAATTTTATACATGAATGATAAATCAAGACCTAAAATTTTTAAATATATTTTTCAATTTTTTAATAAACAATAATATAAATAAATTCATGTCAAACTAGTTAGAAAAGTTAAATAGAGCAAAGAAAATGAGACGGAGGGAGATTATTTGTTAGAAAAAAATATATAAAAACTATATATTTAGAAACTATAGGTCTTTATTTATTATTTAATATAATCATTTTTCATTTATATACTAAAATGTTGAAAATAAAAAATTGTAGATTAATTGTTGAATAGTGAATATTACAAAGAACTTGACATAGAGAGAGTATTTTATTAAATAAATTATTTATTAATATATCTTCATAAATTTTATATTATTTTTATGCCTAGTTAAATTAAATTTTAATCAAAATTAAATAAAAAAAATTGAATCAATTTAGCGATTTTGGCTTATGCATCAATGAATCGAGTAAACCCGACAATCAAACTGAATCTGATATAAGACCCGATAACCCAACTTGATTGGATCTGAACCCAAATAAACCAGGCTTGACCCAACCTAAACCTAAAATCTACTCAACCCGAACCCAAATAATCCGACCTAGACCTGAATACATGTTAACCCGATTAAACCTGAACCTGAATAACCTGACCCGAACCTAACCCGAACCACCCAATTGCCATCTCTATAAGTAGCAGGGATAGCTGAAACCTATCATTGTGGTCCAGCCCCAAGCTTGCACTTTTTTTAAATAATTTTTTACTTAATTAATAAAATTTTTATCTTGCTGTTTTTTTTTTAAGAAAAAAACTCGATCTCTTACCAAGAAATTAGTTGGACGAAATATTGCTGTTTAATCTACCGAGTTGCTGTCTATAAATAGGCGAATTTCGCTTTGCACTAGCCAGTCATACATCCGCCTATCATCTTGACCTTAACCTATATCACCACTTTCCATCCATCTTTTAACATATATTGCCAGAGACAATATCATTATTAGCCACCTCGGAGCTCAGAACAAAATGTGGAGGCTTAAGATTGCAGAAGGCAAGGAGGGTCCTTACTTGAAGAGCACCAACAATTTCGTCGGGCGACAAACATGGGAATTCGACCCCGACGCCGGGACGCCGGAGGAGCGAGCAGCAGTGGAGGAGGCTCGCCGTGCTTTCTACAGCAACCGCTACCGGGTGAAGCCCCCCGCTGACCTGCTGTGGCGATTGCAGGTAAGTTAATAATATTTCAGATAATTTGGACTCTTCACATATCAATGAACTCAGTATTTCCGCGTGCATCATATATATGACGGTTTTTTTTTGGCGGGATTTTTAATCAGCCAAGGCAATAATTTTACTAAGAAATCGCATTAAGTACATACTGAGGTAAACCTGAGCAATATATCTATATATATCTAAATAAATGAGAAATCTAGACAGCTGGTTGAAACCATTAATTATGGAGTTTTTTAGATCCTTTAAAAAATATTTAACTTACTTTTCAATGTCAAAATATTTAAGAGATCTTTTAACTACACTTTATTTTTTAGATTTTTATTCTATTGACATCCCCGTGAATTTTTATTCAGTTATAATTTGGTCCTCATATTATATTTATACCCATTTTGAACATAATCCTACTTATTAAAGTACAACAATTTGCTTGTAGCTAATCATTTACTTATATTGCCCATTAATTTAATGATTGAGATAATTGGATTGGTTTTTTTCTAAAGTTACTGTTACAAATTAAAGCATTATGTTAGTAGTGCTATTAAAATTATTTATTATTTTATTTAATATTTTAGTTACTGAAATTTATTAGGCAATAAATTTAATGCAGTATTTATGTGAAATTTGCACATTGATTGTGCAATTTAATTCTTTAAACGTACTAAATCTAATTACATGGTAATTAGAAACAAAGCTACTAGTATAAATTAGCCTAATCTTGTAGTTAGAGGAAGGAACATAAAATTTTCAAGTTTATACGATACCAAAATAATAAGGCTTTGGATATATAACTTTAGGTAATTCTAATTTTATCCATAATCATTTAAATCATTTTTTCTCTTATTTTATTTATTTTTTAAACAAAAAAATTTCTCATACTATCTAATATTTCTATAATTTATGCATTAATGTTGATGGATTTGTAATTTTTCTATATTATAGCTTCAGATGCTTCATAAAATTATTTGAGATATGGTTATATTCAATTAATTGTATTATTTTTAATTTCACTAAACTAATATTTTCTCCTTTTTTTTAGCTAAAAAAAAAATTAATCTACTTTTATAATTTCCATTTCCCTTTTATTCTCTTTGCCTTTTGACAACTAATTTAAGTACTTTTTATTAAATATTTATGAATATAAAAATAAAAATAAAAAATATCATCTTAACTATATATATTTTATTTTTACCATTTAAGTCTAAAGAATTAATTGAAATTTACACTTCAAAGTCTAATGATTAGGGAGGGATTGATGTTCTATTCTTTGTTTTATTATTGGGGAAACTTAAGAAAGAAAACTATTGAAGATCGAACTCACTTTTAGATTTTAAATGGATTATTAGTCGTATAATTGTTATATTCATTGCTTTCTAAGAAAAAATATTAAAAATAGCTAAATTTTATTAAATTTATGAAATATATTTTTATTTTCAATCTCCTCTATTATTATGTTATTATTATAAATAATAATTTGATAATTATATATACAATTAAAATATATATAAAAAATAAACCCGATCATCATACAGGCAAAAAAACTAGTAATAAAAAAATAAGAAAGTAACCCCATAAAATCAATAGATGACAAAATTTGACCTGATCCAATGATTTGCCTGACTTATCCGAACCCAAGTGTGATCTGAACCAATTTTACCAGAAAAATCAATGACCTAAACCCGATTATATTCGAACCTAGCTGAAGTAAAACCCGAAAAAACTCAAACCCAAATGACCTAAAACTAAAATGACCCAAGCCCAAATTCACTTGAACTTGAATTGGCCAAAACATGAAATGACTTAAACGCAAGACTAATCTAACTTGAACCTAAAATGATCCAATAGCTAAACTCAACAATACCCAATTTTAACATAACCCCTATACCTAATCCTAACTTTTAGGCAAAAGGGGCAATTTTGCCATTAACATATAGGACGGAGAGTAATTTTGCCACTCAAGTATTTTTCTGAAAAAATTTGCTACTAATGTTTTTGAGATGAACATATTTGCCATAAATGTTTTGGAATATGGGGATATTTATCATTATAGCAATTAATGGTGGGAATGTTCTGCTATCACAAAAAATATTCTGTCAAGGTGGGGGTGAGTTGGATATTCCACCAGCTACGTTAGCTAATATGTGACATATTTGCCATCAACATTTTTGAAACAGACATATTTGTCATCAATGTTTTTAAAATGGACATATTTATTATCAAGTTTTGACATCAATGACAGTGTCGACATCCAGAAAGGGCAAACGAATCAGAGGGTTATCTAATGGCAATAGATCACGCACATGAAACAACAATCAATAATTGTCCGATAATTTCAGTCGGCAAAGCAACAATTGCCCAGTAATTGCCGCCATTGGAGTTGAGCAAATACATGGGTTTGGGTTGCTATGCCGGAGGCTGAGACTACGATAATTGTGTGAGCGAGTTGTAGGGAAATTGTAGTGGGGGAATTTGTCGGTGTACTTCTCTAGCCTATCATTTCCAACTGGTTGAAGAAAACAAGCTGGAGATGTTGACTTTCATGTTAAATATGAAAGTTTAATGTAAAAAATAGGAAAGAAATACAACTTAAGTAACTATATAATAATTTTTTTTACTATTTCCATCTATGCCCCCACGTTGGCTTCACATTGACAAAAACCTATCACATTATTGCTCTGTCAAAATATCTTGACCCGTCACTAATGGTAGTGGCAAATATGCCCATTTTGAAAGCGTTAGTAGCAAATTCCTCTAGAAAAATACTTTAATGGCAAAATTACTCTTTTTCCTATATTTTAATGGAAAAATTGCCCCTTTTGTCCTAAGTTTTGCCATAAACTCTAAATCAAAACTCTAACTATAAACATAAAGAGGAAAATTCTAAAACCTTAAATCTCTAATCTTAACCATAAACTCTTAATTTCAACCCTAAACCATAACCTTAAAACCTTAAACCCTAAATTTTAACATTGAACCTTAACCCTTACCCTAAACCTTATCTTCTCTCTCTATTACCTTCCATATTTAGTAAGTTTTATATTTAGGAGCTTCCATATTTAATAACTTCCATTTTTTTGGCATATTCATATTTA
This sequence comes from Aquilaria sinensis, assembly GCA_005392925.1. NCBI lineage: Eukaryota > Viridiplantae > Streptophyta > Magnoliopsida > Malvales > Thymelaeaceae > Aquilaria > Aquilaria sinensis. Next base: position 799,137 of record SMDT01000653.1, on the reverse strand, counting down.
GTAAGTCCCATAATTAAGACTTTAAATTTAGTAAGTCTTATATATAGGTTCCTCTAAAAAAAGTAACTTTCATATTTAGTAAGTTTAATAATCTTGGTAGGCAAATGTCAAAATTACAACAGTAGTCCCTAAACTTTTAAGTGCAATACAATAAAATACAAAATTTTGAAAATTTTCATTTTTGTCACCCATAATAATTATAAGATGGGACCCTGAACTTTTTAATTTTTCACCTAAAAGTTTTAAAATTTTACAATTTAGTCACTTATAGACAATAATAAACAAGAGTTACATTTCGTAGTAAAAGTTGGAAATTATAGCAAATTCATCGGAAAATAATTAAGAAAATGTTTATAATTTTTTTAATTAAACATACTCAAAAAATGAAAATTAACCTAAATTAAATTGCATAAAAAAATAAATTCTTTAATTTAATTTTTAACAAAACCATATAAAAATTAGAATCGATCCAGCCATTTTAGCTTACATACCAGTAACTCAAGTAAACCCAACTATTAACTTGAATCTGGCTAGAAACCTGAATAACTTAATATGAAATTACTCGAGTCTAAAATCAACCTGACCTGTTTTGAACCCAAACCTAAATAGGTTTGAGCCAACCCAATATGAACCTAAAATTTACTCAACCTGTACCATAATAACCTGAATTAGACATGAATTCATGTTAACCTGACTAAATCTGAACCTAAATGATCTGACCCACATTTGACTTGAGCCCACTCAATTGCCATCCTATTAACAATTATCGAGATAAGATCTAGGAAAAGGCCAAACTACAAAAATTTAAGGCATGCTTTGCTATCCGATATGCCAATGCTATATTTTGAAAGTTGTGTACGTTGCAAATTGAACCATCATTATGCTACATCGATCCAAAATGTTTTAAAATATTTAGATTCAGAGATTAAGAATGAGAAAAAAAAGTTTCTTATGTTATTTTTATTTTCATTCACTTTTTACATATAAATTAACAAATATAGAAAAAAAAGTGAAAATTAAATTGGTAGTTTGAAGGATAATATGTAAAATTATATTTACAAAATATGAAAATATTGCAACGATTTGTTATGGTTGAAAAATAATAAAGTTGAAAAAAATGTAGGAGATAGGGAGTATAGTTATGTACTCTTATCGCAATAGTTACTCACTGTTTTTGGTATAGTTTCCCTTCGCTAAGCTGTAGTTTCGGTCAAGTATTAAATAAAAGTTAATACTTCTAAACATTTATGATTATAGGGATAAAGGTCACCGGGGTACCTTAACTTTAATTATTATCCCAAATGGGTATCTAACTTTTAGATTTGCCTTAGCAAACTACATAAACTGATATAACACGTCTCAATCGGGTACTTCCATCGATTTCACTATTAAATTGGATGAAAATTGATGATTTGACATTAAATAACATTAAAATAAAGTTTCAATGACAATTTTGGTCTTCAAAATTTTCCAATCAATAATTCTAAATCCTAAATTTCTAAACCTCCTCCTCTCTCATTTCCCTAGCCTTTGCCTACCTCCGGCTTTCCATGTCACCACCACTGTCGCCCCAAGTCCAACCTGAGTTTGGCGTGCGAATCGTCCCCATTTGATGGATGAAATCACCCCTGTTCGCTGGTACCTTCGAATCTAGGCCACCCTTGAATCGTAGTGGTCGGGCAGCACATTGATCACACCGCCTCCGTCATTTTCCTCGTCATTAGTACATTAAACGGCCGTTCTCCTCATTGCCCTTGCTTTGATCGACTCTGCCTTTGGCGTGGAACCACTGGGTTGTGGATCTAGGCAAATCTGGGTGACATCGCCTTCCTTTAGAATCTTTGTCCACCTCTCCCTTAAGCCATGAACCTAACCTTGAATCACTAGTCCGGTAGGGAGCCCAACCACTGCCCTTGGAGTCAGCTCCTTGACCATTGCTAGACCATTTTGAGGATTGGCTAGGACACAAAAATGCCCAATCCTCTTATGATTTGTCCTCCGGTTTGGTTGTACCAAACATAGGTAAGCTCATCTTTGTCACATATAGGAGATCTTTCATCTTACTTCTTTATATGTGGTAATTCGAGCCATTCAAATTAATCATCTTGCTGGTCTTGGCCTCTATGATGCTAATAAATAGTTAGTATCAAGAAAAAATAGTGAATAATAATTTTACTTATTTTCTGATGTGGAGGATGCACATTTTAGTGGCAACCACAGAGCATATGATAAATACATATAAACACTAGGTCTTACTCTAATACTAGTTGTTGGGACCACAACGGGTGATAAATTTTGAATGCAGGATGATTAGAAAAAATAACACAAAAAATTTTATGTGGTTCATCTTTAATTTTAAGGCTACATCCACGGGACAAACTCTTAGATTTTCTTCCGCTATAAAAATAGTAAAAATGGTAGGCTTATAGAGAGAGAATCTTCTCTAGACAAAAAATTCTAAAGGTATGAGATAAATGCAAAACAATGGCACTTAAGTGTTTCCCAAACACCCTAAATAAATATCTCACTATTTTGTCACTCAAAAAAAAAAAAATCCCCCCCTTTCTCTCACAATTTTTCATTTGCTCAGATAATTGAGCAAGCTACACGGTACAACTACAAATGAGGAAACGAGGATGGCTTTCTATAAGTGAGACACTATCTCACTCCTGTCCAAAATTCAATGAGTTCGGCACTGTACTCAGCTACTTCTTCATCCGTTTTGTAATTCTATTGCACTGCTAGCTGTAACATTAAACTAAAAGAAAAGAGAAAGAAAAAATAGAAAGACGATAAAAAGAGATAAAGAAAATAAAGAAACAGAAAAGAACAAAAAAAACCCACATGATGGGGGGAAGGAAAACATCAACAATCTCCCCCTCCAACCTCACGTGGGAATTCCACCATTTCTGCTACCAGTTGATAATATTCAAGCTTTTCCCTCGGCAGAGTCTTAGTCAGCATATCAGATCCATTTTCATCAGTATTCATCTTCTCAAGCTGTAGTACCTTTATCTCCAATGCATTTCTAATCTAGTGATATCTCAAGTTAATGTGCTTGGATCTATAATGAAAAGAAGAATTCTTACCAAAATTAATTACGCTCTGACTATCACAGAACAACTGATATTTCTCCCAGTAGAAACCAAGTTCTTTTAAGAACTTTTTCATCCATAACAACTTCTTAAATACTTTCATTGCTGCTATAAACTCTGCTTCAGTTGTTGAAAGAACAACACATTCTTATAACTTTGACTACCATGAAACAGCTTCCTCTGCAAATGTAATTAGGTAACCTAATGTAGACTTTCTTGAGTCAATATCGCTAGGCATATTTGCATCTGTGTAACCAACTGACACAAACTTTGCATTTTCAAAATATAAGCACATTTTTTTTTGAAGTACCATGAAGATACCTGAAAATCCATTTTACTGTAGTCCAATGTTCCTTACTAGGATTTGAAAGGAACCTACTTACTACACCAACTGAGTAACCAATATCCGGTCATGTACATACCATGGCATACATTAAGCTTCCAACTGTAGAAGCATATATAGTTCTTTTGATTTCTTCCTTCTCTTTATCTATAGAAGGGCATTATTTGGAACTTAATTTAAAGTAATTAGCCAGAGGACAACTAACACTTTAGCCTTGTCAATATTGAACCTCTAAAGTACTTTCTCAATGTACTTCTCCTGCGATAACCGTAATTTCTTGGCAATTCTATCTCTTGTTATCTTCATACCAAAAATTTGCTTTGTTGGCCCTAAGTCTTTCATAGCAAAAGACTTACTCTACTGCTTCTTCAAGCTGTTGATTCTGGAAATATTTTGGCCAACAATCAATATATCATCAACTTATAGCAATAAAACACTGAAATCATCATCAGAGAATTTCTGCACAAACACACAGTGATTTAAAACCCTAAGCTTACAAACATAGTTCTTTTTTTCCTTTTACTTTAAAACCCTTTAGCTGCTCCATGTATATTTCTTCTTTCAAGTCACTATGTAGGAAAGAAGTTTTCACATCCATCCATTCAATCTCCAAGTCAAGACTTGTTTCATGTCCTCGAACTATACAGATGGATGTTATTTTCACAACCAGTGAAAAAATCTCATCAAAGTAAATACCTTTCCTTTGGTTGAAACCCTTGACAATTGATCTGGCTTTAAACTGTGGTTATAAATTGGATTCTTTATATTTGATTCTGAATACCCTTTTATTTTTCAAAGCCGTTTTGCCTCTTGGCAACTTCACCAGCTCAAATGCCCTATTCTTATGCAAGGATCTCATTTCTTCTTTCATGACGTCAATCCACTTTTCCTTGTGTCCATCATCCATAGCTTTATCAAAGCTTTCTGGTTCTCCTCCATTAGTCAGTAACACCTACTCATTATTAGGATACCTAACAGAATGTTATTTAATCCTATTAGATCTCCTTAAAACTGAAGAACCCACTAGTGCTGGTGGTTGTTAATGAACACCACTATCATCAACATCACCTGGTTCATTCTCAATGGGAGCATCATGATCACCTTCATCTAATTGATTATTTAGTACATCATCTCTAACCTGTCTTTACACTACCATTGGAGGAATCAACATTAAGTCTGTTAAACTGCTATCAGATCCTGAAGTATTCTTCTCAATTTTCTCAATATCCTTAATGGTTTGATCTTCAATAAATTCAAGCCTCATCATGGCTGTATCAGAAAATCTATAGCCAAATTGATCTTGGCCATCACTAATAAATATACACTGTCGTGTATTGACATAAAGTTTAGACTTCTCATCCTTTGGAATATGCACATAGGCTTTGCATCCAAATACCCCTAGATGGTTATAAAAGACATCCTTTCTTGACCATTCATTCTCCATAACATCATACTGTAGAGGACCAAACGATGAAAGATTCAACATGAGAGTAGCTGCTAGCAATGCTTCACCTTAGAACATCTTATGTAACTTTGTATGTGAAAGTAAGTATCTTATTCTCTCCATCAATGTCCTGTTCATCCTCTCAGCTAAATCATTTAACTACAGTGTCTTAGGAGGTGTTGTTTGATGTTGAATGCCATGCTTTTACAGTAGGCATCAAATGGTCCAATGTACTTTCCACCATTGTCTGTTCGTATGCACTTCAGCTTCTTGCATGTTTGTCTTTCAACCAGGATTAGAAATTATTTAAAAACTTCTAACACCTAATCTTTTGACTTTAGAGTGTATACTCATGTTTTACGAGAATGATCATCAATGAAAGTCATAAAGTATCGAGCATCACCAAGTAACTTCAGAATTAGCCAACACAAATTTGAGTGTACCAGATCTAACACATTCTTCATTCTAGAAGGAGGGGAACCCTTGAAAGACACTCTGTTTTGCTTTTCTGCTAGACAATCAACACATTTCTTCAAATAAACTTGATCTAGTTCAAGTAATATCTTCTTCTTGGCAAGATGGGTCATACTTTTCTCACTTATATGTCCTGGTCACTTATGCCACAACTCCACTGTACTACTATTCTCCATTGTATTCACAACATTCTAGGAGAGTTTTGACTGCATCATATACAATTTTGAGTTCTTTATTCCTCTAGCCACCACCAGGGTTCCTTTAGTCAGCTTTCATTGACCAATAAATAAGGTGTTGTAGTAACCTTCATCATCAAGTCTGACTGTTGAAATTAGATTCAAGTGCAAATCTGGAACATGTCGAACATCCTTCAGGCTAACCGCATACCATCTCCGCGTACCATTCCTGCAACTTAAGAGATACCCTCATTTCTCGTTCTCATAACACCAAAATTGCCAAGTGTGTAAGATGAGAAGAATTTTTTCTGAGAAGTGACATGAATGGTAGAACCACTGTCAATCACCTTGCTTGTCTCATGGGTTGCAAGATTAACAATATCATCATCATGGACAATGTTGAACTCATCGGAAACATTTGCTTGCTCATCATCACTACTGTCATCGTTTTTTGACCCTTTGCCCTTCTTTTGTTCTTTCTTAAATTTTTGGCAGAGCTTCTTGATATGCCCTTTTTTTCCTGCAGTAATGACATTCAATATTTGTATATTTGTTTGACCTTCCTCTACTCTTATCTCTTGGCTTTGGCCCTTGGTCTCACTTCTCCCTCTATAAATCTGTTACAAGAAGATCTGATTGTGATGAATAAGATCTTTGTGATGTTTGTCTCATCTTTTCATTTAGGATTCCACTTTTGATGAATTTCACATTTACTACACCATTTGGTGTAGAATTTGTAATTGAAATTCTCAAACTCTCCTAAGACTTTAGTAATTAAGCCATCATTATAAGAATAAGTACTTCATTGTCAAACTTTATGTCTATTATGGATAACTGTTCCACGATTCCTTGCAAATCATTTAGATGATCTGCCATAGATGAACCTTCCAGGTATTTCATCTGACGTAGTCTTGTTAGATAAAATAATTTAGGGTTACTAGTTTTTGAAGCGTACAACTTTTCAAGCTTGTTCCACAGTGTTCGCACAGAAGTTTTTGTAGATATGTAGCTATAAACATTATCTTTGGCAAATTGTCGGGTGAAACCACACACTTGCTCATGCTCGAATGCCCAATCCTCTTCTAATCTGTCCTTCGGTTTGGTTGTACCAAACATGGGTAAGTGCATCTTTGTCACATGTAGGAGATCCTTCATCTTGCTTCTCCATATGTAGTAATTCGTGCCATTCAAACTAATCATCTTACTGGTCTTGCCCTTCATAATGCTAATAAATACCCAGTATCAAGCAAAAGTAATAATAATCTAACTTATTTTATGATATGGAGGATCCTTGTTTCAGTGGCAACCACAAAGCATACAATTAGTAGATACAAACACCAAGCCTTGTTCTAATACCAGTTGTTGGGACCTGCAACAGATGATAAACTTCAAATGCAAGATGATTAGAAAAATGATACAATAAATTTTATATGGTTCACCCTTAATTTTAGAACTGCGTCTATGGAATAAACTCTGAGATTTTCTTCCATTATAAAAATAATATACTTACAGAGAAAAAATCTTTTCTGACAAAAAATTTTAGAAATACAAGATAAACCTAAAATAGTGGCACTTAAGTATTTCCTAAATACCCTAAATAAATATGTCATTATTTTATCATTTCCCAAAATTAATCCCTCCTTACATGTTACAATTCCAAATGAGGAAACTGGGATGGCTTCTTATTGGCGAGGCATTGTCCCACTCCTATCTAAATTTCAATGAGTTCGGCACCGTGTCCAGTTGTTACTCCATCTATTTTCCAATAATGCTACACCACCAACCGCAACAGTCGACGACAATAGAGAAAAAGAAAACAAGACAAAGACAAGAAAAAGAGAGAGAGAAAAGAAAGAAACAGAAAAGAACAAAAGAACCCCTCGGGGAAGAAAAAGTCAACAATAGAGTCCCCTATGCTTTTCCTACTCATGATCCTTATGTAAGTTTCAATGGTAAATTCGAACAGAAGTTACCGATGTTACATAAATTAATATTAAAATAAAACATTAAAATAGCAGCTTTGGTCCCTTTACTTTTCCCAACATTAATTCCAAACTTTGAACTTCAGAATCTACATATTACACCCCTAATGTGAAAACCCAAACAAATTGTAATCAAGGCCCATAAATTTCTGAATAAGGTGAGCATCTCTCCATCCAGGGCTTTAGAAAGTGTGGCAAGACGGTGAAGTCTTTTGGGCAGGTGAGCTTTGACATCGACCCGTGGATTTTACCCATTTTTTTAAAAAAAAATAATATTTCTTTTTATTTTGGTCAAACCCATGGAGCTGAGAGTTTCAACAACCATAAAAATGGTGGTGTTGTCTTAACATAGAATCATCAAAGAAGATAATTTTTCTCCTCAGTAACAAAGCCACTAGACCTCCTCATCACTACCATCACCTCTACTCTCAGCCTCCACCATCATCACTACCTTTGCCTCTCCATACCTTCAACTCCATCCTTGCCCAACAAACACTGAAATTTTAAGCCCTCACAACCACCACGAGCCCAACCTTTTAAAATCACTAATGGATCTATTCCAGTAACCACAGTAAGAACAAAAATTCAGACCTTTTCATGCCCAGAATTCATAATTTAACAAAAATTCGTAAACCCTTCAAATTTTTAGGTCAAATTGAATTTCATACGTAAACAAAACTCAAACCATGGGTTTTTACTCATTTTGCTCTAGCCGAAGATGGCCCACCCTTCAACCCAGGATTATGGCTGAACATCTTTATGGAAACGGCTTTGGCTGTTGTGAGTTTCTGGCATTGTGTCTTGATTTCAATTCTGACAACAAATTAAAACCAGAATTCAGAGTCATGTGGGTACCAGCTAAAAGGGTTTGAAAACCTCATGTGTTTTTGCATTGATTGGTAAATATATTTGGTTGGATCAAAATTTGGAAGTTAGAGTTCATGGGATGCTTTGTGAGCGATGGTTCAGAAAATTCTTCAGATCCAAATGTGTTGGAAAGGAAAATTACAAAAACCCCCTGTGGTTTGGTCAGACCTACAGTTTGCCCCCTCTATTTTTAGAAACCAACACTTTGCCCCCTATATTTTTACCACTACCTGATAACAACTTCTAAAACTATATTTAAACTATATGATAATTATATTCTAGTAATTTCAATCTCTCTAGTATTTTTTTATAGTTAATAGACATTTTAAATTATTAGTTTTTTTCTGTAAATATTCTTTCCCCCCTGTAATTTCATATCAGTATTTTTTAAAGGTGGTTTAGCTATGAAAAAAATATCAAAAATCTTGAAATTACTAGAATATTATTATCATGTAGTTTAAATTAGGGTTTCAGAAATTATTGTCGGACACCATAAATCCAATGGGGGTATAGTGTAAGTTTTTGAAAATAGAGGGGGCAAAGTATAGGTTAGACCAAACTACAAGGGGGTCTTTGTAATTTTCCCTAAACGGAATTGGACTAGTGACTGGCGGAGTTTTTTCTTAATTTGGATGTTTGTTACGTTTTCAACAAAAAGAAGGAACGATTTGGAGAAAAAGATGTATATTAGTCGAAACTTCGTTTTTTTCTCCAAATCATTTCTTGGCTGCTAGCTGGATGGTTAAAAATGCAGTTTATGCGAGAGAAGAATTTCAAGCAAGTTTTTATTTTTTATACTGTTAGCATTTTTTAGCATAGAAGAAGCTATGATTTGGGGAAGAAGATGAAGTTTTGTCTAATCTAATTTTTAAGTCTCTAATTTATGTTTTTATATCCATTTTAGCCTCCATGAAAAAGTAAAGCGTAGGTGAGTTTAGTAGGTTGGGGAAGGAGTGGATGGAAGATGACCTCATAGAGGTTCATGTATATTAAACATCTCGAGCGCACCGCAATTGACCTGGTCGAAGGATTGGCGGGTCAACGAATAAGGAAAGGTATAAGACATGGTATGAGCTAGGGCAAGGGGATTTTGTGATGACAATAGTTGAGGCAAGAGACAACTTTAGAATAAATGCAAAATTTAGGGGATTATATATGTACTTCACTCTAATTTTAAACAACTTTTCATTCCATCAATTGTGGTTAAAAAAACTGCAGTTTATGCGAGAGAAAAATTTCAAGCAAATAATTCCAATGGTGAGGATCAAAGATGGGGAAGCAATCACACATGAGAAAGCCACAGCAACATTGAGAAGGGCTGTTCATTTCTTAACGGTTTTACAAAGTATTGATGGCCACTGGCCAGCAGAAAATGCCGGTTGTCACTATTTCCTTCCACCTCTGGTGAGTAACTCACAATAAGTTTAGGGTACATTATTAATGAAAAATAGTTTTTACTAATTACTACTAATTAATAACTTTCAAATGGGATTTTAAGGTGTTCTGCTTATACATTACGGGGCACCTTAGTTCCGTGTTCTCTCAAGAACATCAAAGGGAAATTCTTCGATACATTTATAATCATCAGGTATGGTGCTTTTGTGAACATTTGACCTGGTTTTTAGAGCTTACAGCTAAATTTTCTTGTTGTTTGAAGAAATTTGACGAAACCAGAGGGTCATATGTAAATATTAATTGTTGCCATCTATATATTATGGAATGCAGAATGAAGATGGTGGGTGGGGATTGCACATAGAAGGGCATAGTATAATGTTTTCCACAGCTCTAAGCTATATTTGCTTGCGCATTCTAGGAGAAGGACTTGAGGGTGGTCAAGACAATGCTTGTGCAAAAGCGCAAAAGTGGATTCTTGATCATGGCAGTGTTACACACATTCCCTCTTGGGGGAAGACTTGGCTTTCTGTATATTTTTTAGTCTTCATTATATTTGAAAAAGTTTTACATTAATTATTTTATGTTTACAATTAGCAAAAAATTTACTAAATGTAGAAAGTTTTGTGTTTTAGGTACTTGGTTTATTTGATTGGTCTGGAAGCAATCCAATCCCACCAGAGTTTTGGATGCTTCCTTCTTTCCTTCCTATACACCCAGGTTTGTATAATTTTATATCCACCACATGTACCTCGCAAACGTAGGGCTCACATAGATGGGGGGGCCAAATATATTTATAATGATGAAAATTTATCACAATATTGCTTTCCTTTTAATATCTACGTGATTATTAAATTATGCAATCCATTCAAAGTAGCCTGTTAATTAATTAGATGCAATCCATTTGAAATAGCCTGTTTATTAATTAGCTTTTTCAATGTATTTTTAAGGAAAAATCTGGAGTTACTGTCGTACTACTTACATGCCTATGTCATATCTATATGGGAAGAAGTTTGTAGCACCAATCACACCTCTCATCATACAATTGAGAAAGGAACTCTATCTTCAGCCTTACGATGAAATTAATTGGAGGAAAGTAAGACACTTATGCGCCAAAGTGAGTATAGTTCACCATCATTATGTTCTAAGCTATATTGAATTAAGCTATTGACACCAATATTTTTTATTATTTAACGCCAATTTAGAAAATTTATTAACTATTGGAATTGTCATTTTAGGAGGATCTTTATTATCCACATCCAGTAATACAAGATCTAATGTGGGATTGTCTTTATGTCTTCACTGAGCCGTTCTTAAATCGTTGGCCTCTTAATAAGATGATCAGGGAGAAGGCTCTTAAAGTTACAATGAACCACATTCATTATGAAGATGAAAATTCTAGTTATATAAACATGGCCTGTGTAGGAAAGGTACCAAACATTTGTGATTTTAGAAATGTAGTCCTCTATGCATGCTATTGACTATTTTATCTGGGTTAGGTATTATGCACACTTGCTTGTTGGGTTGAGGATCCAAATGGAGATTACTTTAAAAAGCATCTTGCTAGGATCCCTGATTATATCTGGGTTGCTGAAGATGGAATGACAATGCAGGTTAGCTGAAAAGGAAAATATAAAATAATTTTTAAAGTTTTATATTAGTCATTATATATTCTTTCTTTCCGAACTAATTATGATAAAAAGAATTACCACATATGCAGGGTCTTGCAAGCCAAACGTGGGATTCTGGTTTGGCAATCCAAGCTTTATTCGCTAGTAATCTCATAGATGAAATTGGACCAACGCTAAAGAGAGCACATGACTTTATAAAGAAATCACAGGTTAAAATTTAATGAAAACAACTTTCATATGATGTAGACTTTGTTGTTTTCAAATTTTTAAAACAGTACTAAAAATTAAATTTTCCAACAAGAAACCATTAGAAAATGGCATTGTTTTAGTAATGAAAATTTATAATTTTTTTTTCATTTATGTTTTTGTTTATAATCAATGGTATTTAAAACTTAATATTTTATTTACTTGATAATTACTTGAATTGTTCTTTTTTTTTAAATAAACTAGTTTTATATGAATTTTTTCTTTACCAAACCTAGTAAAAGAACAATTAACAAACCTTTTTAATAAAAAATAAACAAAAAATTTGTTTCTTAAAGTCTAGCATTTCAATTGGTATATAACTAAACAAATAATCACTATATGTAAAACCAAATATCAATTGAACACACTTGTAATCATTATTTTCCATTTCCTTTGTCTTCTAATTCGTTGGTTTTTTTCCACTAAACTCTTCATTCTACTAAAAATTATGAAGGTGTTGGACAATCCTTTTGGTGATTTCAAGAAGATGTTTCGCCATTCTTCTAAAGGATCATGGACTTTCTCTGTTCGAGATCATGGATGGCCAGTTTCTGACTGCACAGCAGAAGGCTTGAAGGTACCTAAATTTTAGAGTTAATTATAATTTCCCCCTGAGGTTTAGGTGATATTACACTTTGGCCTTCTTGTTTCAGAAATGTACACTTTACCCTATGTCTTACACTTTACCCCTCTTAAAACACTGTTTTACATATACAAAAAGAAAAAAAATTGATAATTTAAAATATCCACTAATTGTAAAAAACTATCATATAGACTAAAACTATTGAGCAATGGCTACCGTACAGTTTAAATTAAGATTTCAAAAGTTACTGTCAGACAATATAAAAAGCCAAAGGACAAAGTGTATATTTTTTAAATAAAAAGTTTTCTAAAACAGAAGGGGGCAAAATGTAACATCACCCAAACCTTGAGGAAAAATTATAGTTAACCCTTTTTGTTATGATATATAGAAAGGTAAAGCTAGTCTCAAACAAAAATTTGCAGTGTTGCCTTTTACTATCAATGTTGCCACAAGAAATTGTTGGTGAGAAACTAGAAGTCGAAAGGCTGCATGATGCCGTCAATATTATTTTTCATCTGCAGGTGATTTTTGTCTACTAAAACCATTATTTCATTGATGTACTTATATTTTAAGTTCCTTTTAATCAATAAATTTCACTTTCATGAGTTTCCACAGAGCAAAAATGGCGGAGTGGCAGCTTGGGAGCCTGTTAGAGCTTCAAAGTGGTTGGAAGTAAGTGCTTAAGTTTAGAATAATTAAACCTTGCTCTCAAGGTGGTTGTATAGATATTAATAAGAATATACTTTATTGTGTGTGTGTGTGTGTATTTCAGTTACTCAATCCAATTGAATTTCTTGAAGACATAGTTGTTGATCATGAATATCTCGAGTGCACAGCATCTTCCATTGATGCTTTACAACTATTCAAGAAGTTGTACCCTACATGTGAGAGGGAAGAGATTGAAAATTTCATCCTCAAAGCTGTGGAGTACATTGAGAACATTCAAATGTCTGATGGTTCATGGTATGTGTATTTGAGAAATTTCTGATGTTTCTTTATGTTTTTTTTAGGGTATGATCTTTGGTGTTTGGAATCCTCGACAGGGTCAGCTAATCTAGACAAAGCCTACCTGACCTATTTTAGAGGGCCAAAGACATGTTGCTTGTCACTTGAACCAACATGTGTTGGTTATATTTCTTTACCTTATGCAACTATTCAAGATGATACAACTAAAATTATATTGCCATATATGCTTTTGAACTTAGGTATGGAAATTGGGGCGTGTGCTTTATATACGGTACTTTATTTGCACTTAAAGGACTAGCAAAAGCTGGCAAGACATATGATGATTGTGTTGCAATGCGCAAAGGTGTTGATTTTCTACTTAGAATACAAAGAGATGATGGGGGTTGGGGAGAGAGCTATAAGTCATGTCCCAACAAGGTATATTCGATTGTTTTGTTGAGCCTTTTACATTTGGCAATTGCTTATGCCTTTTTGTTGGTAGAAATTTGAGCCTTTACAGAGAGAAGGATCAAACGTAGTACAAACAGCATGGGCTATACTGGGTTTAATTGAATCAAGACAGGTATACATGTTATGCTTTTCGATTTTGATACTCTTATTTAATTTTATTGAGATCAATTTTTTTTGAGCAGATTATGAGAGACCCAACTCCTCTTCATCGTGCAATAAAGTTCATTATCAATTCTCAATTAGAAGATGGAGATTTTCCTCAGCAAGTGAGAGGGCTTTCTTATATATATAGTTCATTGTCATTTTTACCTGTTATTAAAATGTAGGCATGATAGCAAAAATTAAGTCTCTTTTATTATTAATCCCTAACTATGACAGGAGATCTCTGGAGTTTACTTGAGGAACGGCATGTATCACTACCCCTTGTATCGGAACATTTATTCTATATGGGCACTTTCTGAATACTGCAAATGTCTTTCAATGCCTTGAAGCATTTTCGCCAAGTTTGTAATGATGGAGGATCGATCAACATCAAAGATTCAGTCTTCTGATTGTAATCTTCTTTAAATTATCGTCTTATTCTTCATCAGTGTATTACGTCTACATGAAAGAGCAAATGTAAGATGCATATGTTATCAAATTATAAGGTAAGTAAAGCTTGTCCTTCCAATTTATTGAAAAATGAATGCCAACTACCTGTATCAAACGGAACCAATATTTGGAAAATCAAATGTTCATCATTAAAAGTTCATTTAGTAAGTTGATCGAACAATTTGTTAATTCATTGACCCAAAAAGGAGTTACTCAAATAGTTCACAATCTATAATGTGTGCTATGCTATCTAAGATGTTTGTATATAATTTGCTTCTATCCGTAATACAACTGCCTACGTAACCTCTAGCTTATTAATAAAATTACTGAACTATTAACATTTGTTGTGGTGGTTCCAAGTTAGTTCATCCGGCAATCATATTTTCGTTGTTCTTTAAACATTCATATCACTCATGATTGTAGATGTTGCATGATTTATTATTAATTAGAATGAAATTTGAATAAAAAAAATAAGTATAGCCTTCTAATAGAAAATCATATCTAACATTTTATTATGTTATAGTATAGCTACATACGGGTCTTGCTCAAATATGTGTAAGAAAAGAAAAGGGTAAAATCTAAATTTAGTCCTCTAACTTTGAGGTTCATCCTAATGTGGTCCATTAACTCAACTAGCGTGTCCAATTCTGGTCTCTGCCATTAGTTTAGGTGTTATTTCTGATGGAATTTGCCTACATGGCATACACACTGCCATGTGGCTTCATCCTTAACTAAAATGAATGACCAAACTGTACAGAAATGAAAGTTGAAACCCAAACTGATACAAACAATAATCTTAGGGACTAGAAACACAAAAAACCCAAAGTTCTTCCTCCCCATTTCTAACCAAAGCCCAACCGCCGTCGCTGACGGTTCCCAAGCCGCCATCCTTGCTCCACCTCACGCAGCTTCCACTAAATTAGAGCGAACAAGCTGTGGCAAGCCCAGGCTCTGATGCAGGACCCGACTCATGGCGTTGATGGGGTGCTCTATATTGTCCGGTCGTGTTGAAGACCTGAACTTTTTGCAAAACCTGATGTGGCGGTCTATTGGCTCATCCGTGGAGATGAGCGAATCCGATCTTAGCACCTCAATCTTGATGGCTTCCATGCAAAGCCCGCAAATCCAACGGCCCTAGTACCGCTCCCAGAGACTGAGGATGTATGTCGGCGTGCACTCCTTGGTGAATCCGCAGGATTCACATTTGATACTTTGGGTTTCAATTGTCGAAGTCATTGGAGTCACTTTAACCGATAAGGGATGTGAGCGGGAGATTGTCATTGCTTCAAATAGAACATTGAACTGCGAAATCGAGGGAGTTGAGCAAAGATTCAGTGGAAGCGACGTCAGGCGGAACAAGGATTGCGGCCTGGGAACCGTCGATGATGGCTGCTGGGCTTTGGTTAGAATTGGAGAAGAAGAACTTCGGGTTATTTATGTTTCTAGTCCTTAAGATTATTGTTTCTATCAATTTTCATTTCTATACAATTTAGTCATCCATTTTAGTTAAGGACGAAGGCACGTGGCATTGTGTATGCCACATAAGCAAATTCTATCATAAATAACGCCTAAACTAACAGCAGAGACCAGAATAAGATACGCTAGTTGAGTTAAGGAACTTTAATAATCACTTTTTGAGTTAATGAACCACATTAGGACGAACCTTAAAGTTAGAGGACTAAATTTGAATTTTACCCGAAAAGAAAATATTTACTGCTATGTTTACTTTATAAGTAAATAGCTTATAAAGATTTTTTTTATACAATACAGAAATCAAAACGAATTGTTCAAATTTTTTCAATATAAAACACTCATGTCGATAAAATGTTTTTGAGTCTTTTTTACAATGTCGAATTGATGACCTATGTATAAAGTGAAAATAATTCTTTGTATTTGAAAGAAAAAGAAGAAACAACTTTGCTGACAATTACAATATTAAATATTAAAAATTTTCTATTAATTTTGAATTCTATATTATACAAACAAATGTATATTTCATTTTATATATTTCTATATTTGATATATTTTTCTCAGAAGAATTCTCTCAATATTTTAGTCTTGAATTATGATTATTGATCGTTTCAATATTGTGAAATATGAATAGAGATCAATATTTTGAAATAGGAATAAATAAAAAAGGGAGAGGATAGGCTCATTACATGAAAAAAAATATATATATATATAATATATGTGAATTAATTCTCTCAATTAAGTAATTGAGCATGAGAGCGAAATGAAGCGGCCCGCCGCCCGGGGGGGAGGAATTCATTTAATATCCATGTGTTTGTACTAAATTCTCATGTAACTTGGGGGGACCAAAATGAAATGAGCAATTAGGGACAAGTACAACCAAGATAATGTCAACTCAGATATATAATAACGATACCCTAAGTACAGTAATAGAGCGACTCTCAATATATTCATTTAATATCCATGTGTTTGTACTAAATTCTCATGTAACTTTTAAGGTTTGGTTTTAGATTATTTGTTAGTGAGTAAGATCAACCATTTTAACTTAAGTCAATTGGTTTATTTTTATTTTTATATTTTTTTATTTAAAATTAATTTTATTTGAAAATAAATATTATGTAGATGAAATAATTCATTTAAAAGTAAATTTTTATGATGTTGTTAAGTTTTTATAAATTTTTTTAATACCTAAAACTAGAAAAATTCATAAAAATCTAATAAAATTAAAAAAAATATATTTGTAATAGATTATTGCACCTATATAATGTTGGCTTTTAATTAAAATTAGTTCCAAGTAAAAAAGATAAAAATAAAAATAAGCCATTTGGAATTCAATTAATTTAAGTTAAAGCGAACTGGGTGTAAAAGTCCTTATTTTGATATATACTCATTTTTTACTTATGCACTAATTAAAATATGATGTTTCAAAGATAGCCATAAATTATTAATAGGATTCTCTTGTAATTCTCTTTTACAATGTAATTCTGAGTGCACAAAATAATAATAATTAGAAAGTACTTTTAATTATATTTTTGTAAAAGCAAGTAGTTCTAATATTTTTTAATTTAAAAAATATGTTAAAACATTATAAAAAATAATTATTTCTCAAGAAATTTTTATTCAAGTAAAAATAAAAAAGATAACCTTTATAAGTAGAAGATTACAAAAAAAAAACCAAAAATATAAAATTATGAAGGTTGGACCATGATTTTCAAAACAGTTGCAGCAATCGTTCCTAAAGTATATGATTGCTTCTTAATCATCCTTGAAGTACCGATTCTTGCAAATTAATTTGTCTCTAAACGTACTAAATAACATATGCCCCCATAATGTTGACTATTAAGAGTCAAGTGCGCCCTCTTGTTGACCGCTTGACCTATAATCCTAATTTAAATTATTTAACAGTTGTCTTATAATAAGTTTGTTCGATGTTTTATTAACTATTAAAAATTATTATACAGAATAAATTTATCATAAAATAGTTATCAGATATCATGATTTAAAAAATTGTTATCAGATAAATATTTTGAGTTAATAAAATTTTATCAAAATGAGACCAAAATAAAATATTTTTAATAGATTTAGAACTAAAATGAAATGTTTTTAATAGGTTAGAGACTAAAATGAAACAAAAATTATAGACTAAAGACAATTCACACAATTCACTCAAAATCTTTTTATTACTCACACGCCATGTCTCTCAAAGGAAACATGAACAAAATATTATTAAGAACCCTGTGACAAGGAGAGTAATCAATAGTGTTACATTTGTTCCTAATCCAATCAAATGTAACAGATGATTGATCAGGGGCTAAATCTTCAAACCTTATAAAATATTTACAATATGATCACAATTGATAAAAATATGAGAAATTTCTTCTCCTTCAAAATCTTAGAAGGAACAATTAATACGGATATTCATACCTCTGTAAGATGAATGCAAAGCAGTAGGCAATTTATCATTAAAACTAGCCCACAAAAATGCTTTTTTTTTGTTGTAAAATATTCAAATGCCAAATCCACTTATAATTTACAACATCAAAATCATAACTAGGACTCCTAACGTAATGATAAACAAATTTATTAGTACGCTTACGAGCTAAAACTCCTTTTGTCTTCTGAACTTTACCAAATTAGATTTTTGTGGAAGATTCTGTATTGTCACTGCAATAAATTGCCATAGCAGCTAAAGCAAAAAATGACAAAAAAGAAAAAAATACTTATAAAAAGGCTTCACTGGTTAACTAGGTGTTTCAGTTGTGATGTAGTTATAAGTTTAATTTATAAAGGGAATAAAAAGTAAAATGATGAAACAATGTGTAATATTATATTAAAAAATTTAGTATATATAATTGTTGACATGTTATTGGAAAATAATTTATATAGAAGTGAAAAAAAATGGCATTAAAGAGTTTGAGAGAGAGTAGTATTTAATAATAGAAGGAGAAGTGGGTGATGGAAGGAAAAGGAAATGAGAGTTAATGTGATGAGCTTGATTTAATGTGAGATAGAAGTTAAAAAAAAATGACATTAAAGAGTCTAAGAGAAAGAGTGGTATGTATTAACAAAACAAGAAGAGGGTGGCTGGAAGGAAAAAAGAATGAGAGTTAATGTGAAGAATTTGATTTAATATAAAGAAGAAAATTAATGTTTGAGTAGTAGTTATGTTTGTTGGTCAAAGGGAGTTAATATAGCCAATGAGGGTAGATGGGTGGATTGGAGAAAGTCTAGAAGTAGATATCACGGAGTGAGGTCCCAATGCCCCGACAATCTTAACTTGTTGGCTCTTAGGAACTGTGAATCCCACTTAGTTATTATTGGCTAACCATTACTTATAGGTTAATTAAAACAATTAATGTGTAACTAGTTTCTTAGCCTACCCTACAAGAAGATATGCATGCATTTGTCTTGGCGATGCAAACAATTAAGTACACCATTTCAAAAACATCACTCAAGCATAGTATTTAAAAGTACTTAAATAGTGCCAAGACAATGAAACACTAGTTACTTCAACTTCAAGTAATACTTTGTGCATTCTTAACATCACTAGCATGCACGCAAAAGTAACTCAATGGTTTTACATCATAATGTATCCTAATAGAGGCAACATCTTAGTACGCAAAGTGCTATATACATTCAAGACAAAATCCTTAACTAAGATCCTTCACTTGAACCCCACCTTTGAGTTATCAAGCTCCAAGTGTAAGCCCTTCCTTATTGTTGTACACCACTTAGCCTTTGTACTGTAAAGGCATAACACACAGTTAGTACAAATCTTACCTTACAAGAAAACTTAGAACCTCAATGATTCTAGAAAATAAATACTTGCAAAAAAAGGAAACTTAGCCCACAGCTATCCACTAGTTATTAGGCCCGATGTTAGAACCTGCACAACAAACTTAAGGGAGTGCGTACATGAATGTACTTAGTAAGGGTCCCTTAGGGTTCCTACAAAGAAGATAGCAAGCAAATATGCAATATGGAAGACCAACAACCAAGCAACCAACCAACAATCAACACAAGACAACATAAAAGATATGCAACGCATGAATGTATGATATGCAACACACATAATCCTCGGGACTTCTTACACCTTAGGTGTCTTATTCTTGCCGTGAGCTCAAATAGTGAAGGTACTTGAGACACTAGCCTCATATCCCAATTCCTTTACCTCCCTTAAGTCCCACTTAGAGTAGGTTATCACATCCTCTCAAAACTTACCCATCTTACCTTTAATTTATTATACAGGGTAGCCATCTTAAGTGGTCCTACTTGCCAAGCTCTTAAAGCTTAGCTTAGAGCTCCTTAGTGGCTCACTTATCAAACCAAATGGTTTGGATGGGATCTTCTTAGGCTTCCTCTTCATTTCCCCTTAGGTCCAAGACTTCTCTCTTAGGCCAATGAAGCTTTCGGAACCCGACTTAATCCCCTTAGTGCCCCCTTAGCAACTTAAGCACTTTTAGCCCTTAGCCATTCTATTTAAGTCTACCTTAATCACATCACTTAGCTACCACTTAAATAATGCATAATTCTCATCTTAGGAATTAGTCTAAGACCAAATCGAGGCTACGAATCATCTTAGAATAGCCTAAAGACGATAACCGAAAGATTGAGCCATATTTAGGATGCTCCGAGCTTGAGGGATTTATGCCTTGGCGACACTATTGGTGACATGTCGCAAATGGCATCAACACTCGGGCTTCCTAGGAGATTTCCGGTGACGCGTCGCCAATTCATGTCGCCTGTCGCCAATGCTCTACAGAATTGCGCGATTGCGACTCTACAGAATTGCGCGATTGCGTGCGAACTTGCACCAAACTTGCTCAAACTTTCCAATCCCAAGGTCAATTCATATGGGTATTGTTCCTACTTCATTCCCACATCCATTACTACATTTTTATGCATTATTTGAGCTAAATTAACTTGAACCCTTACCTCAAATTTTGCCACAAAGCAAGAACAAAGCACAAGCACACTTGAGCTCAACCTAGCTCTCTTGAGTTCCAATCCTAAAACCAACGTTATATGGCACCAACAACCTCAAATCAAGACCATCTCTAGCTACTCAAACAATTTAAAACCAGCTCAAACTAAACGAACAAGCTTACCTTAGGTTTTAAGTCCAAACAAGCATCAAAGAGCTAGATTGAAGCTAATACTCCAAAAACAAGCTTGAAGCTTCTTGTAATCATCTTGGGGCCTTCAAATTTGATGGAAACTTGATAAATTATGAATTTTTGGAGCAAGAAATCTGGTGGGGAGAGGGAGCTACGAAATTTTGGGGAGAAGGAATAAAAATGGAAGTCAAAGGCTTGGTAGAAATATCCTACCAACTCTATTAAGTGCACTTCTTATTTTCTTGTCCCTTAACCCTCAAGTTCTCATTTGTTTCACTTTCGTTACTAAGCACTCACCCAAAACCATTCCTCCTTGGCCCTTAAGGATGACCAAAAGCCTCTTCCACTTAGCGTCTTGGACACTTAAGCCATTTAAGGTATAAATGGCTCATTTGAGTACTTAGTGCAATTTTTGCACTTTCCCTTTAATGATGGCTCTAATAGCTAAGATAACTCATGGTCTTAACTTAATTTGTCAAAATTCCTTACATGGCCCTAATTTTATCAAAATTATAGTCATGCCACTCAATTGGGTCAGAATTACTATTTTACCCTTTTGACTCTTAGGTACCAAACCACATTTAAGAACTCATCTTTTCTTAAACTTAGCTTGTCTTTCTTACTTAACAAGGTGCTAACTTGATGTGCTTAAGTGAAAGCACTTAAAGAAAATATGCTTATTCAGTCTAAACTGTTGTTAACTAGGAGAGTCTTCACAGTAGAAGTGGAAGCTTTAGGCTTTGTTCATCTGCTTCCATAGTTCTAACTCTAGAGAAGATTAATGCAACAATGTTAGAAGGGAATGTGAGCATAAATCATAGGTAAATTACCAAGTTAGTAGTTGTAAATCATCAAGAGCAAAGGTGTTTCTGAGGAAATCAGGTCAGTAGTGATGATTTATTTTTGAAATGTCTTTGTAAGGTTTGGGAAGAGTGTAGTAAAAGTGTGAAACATGAAAATGCTTTTAAAGATACGTAATAGCATTTTTGTTGACCAAATCACATTTGTTAGGACTAAATTGCTTTTGTTTCTTACTAAGTCGCATTTCTCTCGGATAAGGTATTGGCATTTATGAGTAATAGAAAGGCAATGATCAGTTAGTGTTAGATTACCTATAAAGGTGATGAATAAAATGAATAACCGATTTTGATATAGTAAATGCGATTAATTTATAAGAAAAGCGATGTCATGGTACATACTAAGCCGAAGCTACAGATGTCAAAGGGCATATAAATGACGACCATAATGTGCAAAAGCCGACAATGGATAAAAAAAGGTGGGTCAGAGTGAAAAGGCAACAACAAAGGTCACAGCCATACAAAAAAGAAATAACAATATATAAAAGATGACAACATAACATAAAAAGTGTTTAACAATACAAAAAATGTGACTAACTAATATTGAAGGTGACAAGGAAAAAAAGGCAACAAGGAAAAACAAAATTGGTGACATATCACTTTTCCAGAATTATAATCGTAAAGATCTACCCTCGTGGCCTTTTTTAAAATACAGTCGCTTTTACCTAAGTACAGTCTCATATTTTTCAAAAAGAGTCACTTTTTTTCCAAATGCAGTTGCCCTTTTTAAATTCAATAAATGTGAAAGGTAAAAGACGTGGGAAGTGAAGAAAGATTGAAGATAAAAAGTAATAATAAAGTTACTGCGTTGGTGGTTGTAAAAATTTAATTGTGGTGTAGGGAAAATTTAATTGAGGTGTAGAGTAACTTTAAATTATTGAGTAGGGCCCAAGCTCAAGCTCATGATGTACATTCAGGCCGGCTACGGTTCACATTCAAGCCACAGCTATAAACCACAAAACCCCTAAAAATGAACCATAATCAAGGCTACACATTCAGGGGGTCATGTGGTTCATAGTCAAGCCCAAGCTATGAACTACAAACCCTCTAAAAGTGAACCATAATCAAGGCGGTTCACATTTAGAAGGCAATGCAATTCATATTGAAACCCTAGCTATGGATCGCAAACGCCCTAAAAGTGAACCACAATCAAGGCGGTTCACATTTAGAGGGTAATGCGGTTCACATTCAGGCTCCACGTATGAACCGCAAAAACCCTAAAACTAAACCACAATTAAGGTGGTTCACATTCAAGAGGTCATGAGGCTCACAATTAGGGCCCAACTATGAATTGAAGACCCCTTAAAAGTGAACCACAATCAATGTAGTTCACATTGTGGAAGTCATGCAGTTCATATTCAAGGGGTCATGCGATTTACATCCATGGCCCAGCTATAAACCACAGACCCTAAAAGTGAACCATAATCAATGAGGTTTATATTCAAGGGGCAATTTGGTTCATATTCAGGCCCAAACTTTGAACTGTAAATTCCCTTAAAAGTGAACCATAATCAAGGTGGTTTGCATTCTGAGGGTTATGCAGTTCATATTCAAATCCAAGTTAAAAAAATTTATGTTATTGCTTTTTTTTTTCTCATAATCGCTTCTTTTGTCTCATAATTCCTTTTTTTGGCTCATTGTCGCTTTCATTTTTTTTTTCACAAATTGCCTTTTTTTCCTTCAATAAGTGCTTTTATTTTTTTAAAAACAAAATTGAACTTCAGTATTTAAAATTTTTTTCTCCTCTTCACACATTGCTTAGTTGCTCCCTATTGTGGAAAAATAATATTACAATTTTCCCTTTAATAATATTACAATTTCTACTACAATTTCCACTACAAAAGGCCACTAACATTTTTCTTCCATTACAAGCACTTTTCCCCTTGAGTAAAATGCTTTGTAACCCTTCTTGTCACTTTATGTTACTTACCTTAAATATGTATTAGTTTCTTTTTCCATAGCTTAATGCACAAAAAAAATGTTTACACAAAAACAGAAGTGATTGTGTGTTTGGATTTTACCTTGCCTTCGCTCATTTTCCTTGCATTCCCCATCGCTTTTGTATAAGCATTAAACACCTTTCACAACTAGTAAATGCTTTCGTTACACATGTAAACACTTTTTCAGAAAAGTTGCCTGTCAGTGCGTCAAAATATGGAGTATGCTTGTGTCGAGTTGAATTTTTGCTGGAGTAGGGTTATGCAACAAAACATGGAGTATGCTTGTTTATATGCTAAAATAGAATACCAAGGATTAGCGGATTCATTCGAAGCAAAGATATTAAAGAAAAAAGATATTTGTTTAACTTTCTTAAATACATAACTTATTTACTCCAATCAAGTGTCATTAATGTTCAGCACAAGGGAGAAAAGGACTAAACTATACCAATTTTACAAGTTCAATGGATGAGTATTAAAATTAAATGAATCATTTTTTTGTGCATAATACTAGTTGGGTTATGTAGATTATACATGGTTGATGGTTCTCTGAATTACTAAAATTGGGGAAATTGAAATAGATAATTAAAATAATGTGGAAGTCAAGTCAAATGGTTAGTCAGCCATTCATCTCCTATTTCGTCTTCATTTTGGTCCTTAACATAAATAGCCATTTAAATAGATTGATGTGATAAAAGGTTTCAATTTTCTAAGCTTGAAGGATGAATGGAACCTGAGTCAAAGTTTAGGAGATAAAAGGTCTGAGTTAACAAAATTCAGGGGGTGAAAGGGTTTTCAAGTCGTAAACTTCCAGGCATCAGAATCATCTAGAGTTTGATCTTTAGCTAGCAAAACATGTTCAATACGGTTTAAAACATGAGCTTGCAACTCAAAAGCAAGATTATAAAAATTCCAACAATTACCATCAAAGAAATGAGACACCAAAGGGTTACTTTCACCCTGATTAAGTACTCTAGATTTGAGATCTAATGGAACCAACCTCTAGCCAGTTATCATACCACCTATTTGTCTTGTTATCTTAACCACAATTTTCTTGGTAAGATTATCTTGGAGATTAATCTTCTGAGCTTTTTCTATGGAGGAATGGATAAAAAGCACTCGTCGTCCCTGAACTAAGACTCATGTTTCAGATTCATCTTAGAACTAGAAAACATTATACCATTTATCCTTTAATTATCAAAATGTTATATCAATTGTTCTGCCATTAACTGTAACCATTAAAACGGACGAAAAAACATAAAAAAAAAAACTAGTTTTAACCCCTGAAAACCTTTCATTTGTCATTGAAACCTCAAAACTTATACATCTTACAATAAAACCACCTTTTCCTAATCACCATCCGTCCTCTATGACAACCACCATCCTTTGCTCCGCCCATTCGGTTCCTACGTCCTCTATTGTTGATTCCAAGTTGACTTTCCCATTTACGATCCACCTCCCCTCTTTTCTAGCCAAATTTCCTTTAGCAGTGCGCGATCGAAGAAAAACAATGATGCTAGAGTGTAGTTAAAGGGAGATATCTCAGTAAGATTGAAGGGAAACGATGATAGGGGATGACTATGGGCAAGATCAAAGCGTGACAGGAGAGCATTATGGAAGAGGACGTTTAATCAATGGGAGAGCACAATGAGATGATAACCGAAAACGGTGAAAAAAGACAATGACGAAGGATGGTGATTGACAAGGAAAAAGGCCGCATTCTGGCCTCAAAGGTCTCAGCCTTTTTGTTTCCCTTTCTTCATCAATTAATTGTCATCGGAGGCTACGACGTGGGATGCCAGTGGTGGGATGGGGATGCGACGGTGATAAATCAGCGACGGTGATGGCAAAGGTGAAGGTCATTAGGGGTAGAGGAGCAAAAATGATGGTCATGTCGGGATGGTGGCTTTATTATAAGATGTAAATTTTTTAGGTTCTTATGACAAACAGAAGGTTTTCAGGGGTTAAAACTAGTTTTTACATTTATTTATGTCCATTTTAACGGTTGTAGTTAATGACAGGATGATAAATGATTGTGTAACATTTTCATAGTTAAAAGATAAATGGTGTAACGTTTTGTAGTTCCGAGTTCCGGGATAAATCTAAAACATAAGTCTTAGTTCAATGATGACGAGTGCTGTTTACCTCGGAGAAATTTATACCTTCCAAATTTTTGTTTGTTTAGGATGCACGATAAAGGTGTTGAAATTCCCATATTTCCTCCAAGAAATTGACAATGATGTTTATTGGAATTATGACTAATATCCCAAGCTAACTTAGAGATAAGCTTAATATGAATAGCTTGCTTTCTAATTCCTAGCCCTTCCAACTTCTTAGACCTCATAACCCTGTCCCAATTAACCAAATGGATCTATTTCTTCTTAGAAGTAGACCCTCACAAAAATTCTCATATGATTTTGTCAATGGAATTTGTAATGTAAATTAGAAGCTTTCTGTGCAACATATAGCAATTAGGAATAATATACACTATAGATTGAACAATCACCTTTATTCCTACAAAATATAAGTAATTTGCCTTCCAGCCAAAAAGCTTCGTATTCATTGTATCCAAATAGAAAAGTAACCCATTCTACTCCATATCTTGTGAGACATTGCAAAGCAAAGATAAATGCCAAGATTCTCATTTTCAGTTAACAAATTATAGAAATAGGATCTAGTTAGATCACGAAAATTTTTGCTAAAAATTATTTTAGATTTGGCAACACCAATAGTTTGAGCAATCACAAAAAATTCTTAAGAGTATGGTTAATAGCCATACAGTTACCTTTACTTGCTTGGGCAACCAAAATCAAATCATTAGCATAAAAAAGATGAGAGGCAAGAAAATTACTATCAGCCTTGAAAAGAGTCCAATTTCCATGCTTAATTTGAAAATTAATCATACTAAGCCAATTTTTTTTGGTGGAAATCCTCTAGTTTATTTGTTTATTAATTTATTTTGCTTACTAATTGTCAGAGGGTCCTTAGGTGATTTTTATATAAATTGCAATTAATGGTATTTTTGCTCAAGGTTTTTCTGTTCTTCCTTTTTTTAAGGCTACTTATGTACGCTGTTTGCAATTACTTTTACACTAGTTATGTCCCACACAATACAAAATATCTCTACTCATATGCTTAGCTTTGTTGCACAATCATTGTATATATAGAGACTAACTAGGCGGATGGGCCTTAGGTTGCTGCAAGTAGAGGTGGCATAAGATACCTGGCCCAGCTAGGTGTTGGGGGATGGGGGAAGGGGATAGAAATGGAGTTCGTTGTTTGTGGTCTTGGGGAAGTGGTTGAAAAGTTGGGCTAGGAACAAACCAGAGCTGATCAGACTAGACCAATAGGCCAGGTCTTTTGCTGCACAATAGCCAAACGCCTCAAAATTCAAGAAAAAGAAATTACAATTTCACCCCACCAACATTGCCTTTAACCCAAATGTCAATTTTGCCCCCTAACCCCCTAAAACTAGCTAGTTTTTTAGGTTATTTTGGGGAAATGAAAATTTTGGCTTTCTTATAAATAAAAAAGCTCATTTGTACTCTTCCTTACAATAACATCTACAACCTCTTTTCTACTTCTTTACTTATTTTCTTTATCTTGCTTCTAGCTTTTATCAATTTTCTTAATCTCTACTTAATATTTTCTTAACCTCTACTTATTCTCTAGCACTTATCTCCATCAATCACATTAAGGAAGAATACTTCCAACTATCTAGATGGTTGTTCCTAATCCTGCACCAAAGTGGGATCTTTTGTCTGATGTTGTAACTGCCCTAAAGGAGGGCCCTGCATCCAAGAGGTTGATGATGGCACCAATATCAATATGATGAATATCAAGTTGGGGCTTGATGTGTGACTATTCGATGATGACACATCAGATGTTAAGGTCAACTTGACTACAAAATTAGATGGAATAAATGAGTCACACCCGATACCTCAAAGCTAACTTCTTGATCAAACACAAGGTAGACCAAGGAAATTCTCATGTTGGGTGTAGGAGCATTATGCATTTTATGGGAAGGCAATGCGATGTATGCAAAATGCAAGCATTACGGTAAAAAACTTGCATATAAACTCAACTCCATGATAGAAATAGTGAAATGCCATAAGGAAAATGCCCATAAAGATCTTTGTCCCAATGCCACCGCCAATTTCGCTGGACAAATACAACTTACAGGTTGAGAGCTATAACTTTTGCAAACCGAAATTGTTCTTATTTGCTCTACATTACAATATTCAAAATTAAGGCAACCCAAAACTAGGGGGTTCAAAGCATTTTGTATTGAAAATAGTAAGATTTTTTCTTGGAAAATCTTTAAAATAGATTGTTCAATATGATGGAACTCAATTTTCAAAATGTTGATTGATGTATATATGTATGCATCTTTTTTAACTTTTCTTTTTTAATTTGAAAAAGGGTTCTGAAATGCTTACCCAAACCATGTGGACAATTGTTACAAATTATGTGAGTTACTAAAGTATTTCTATGAAGCAACTAATTTCTTCTCTAGTGTTTATTACCCTACTACACATCAAGTTTTGCAATATTTTATAAACATTGTGTATGTTTTCCACTAGTACCAAAATGATTCATTTTTGAATCCATCATTAAAGCCATGAAACTTAAGTTGCTTCAATATTTTGAAGAAATCTCGCCAATCTATATACTTGCATCT
This sequence comes from Aquilaria sinensis, assembly GCA_005392925.1. NCBI lineage: Eukaryota > Viridiplantae > Streptophyta > Magnoliopsida > Malvales > Thymelaeaceae > Aquilaria > Aquilaria sinensis. The sequence goes on along the minus strand of SMDT01000653.1, from coordinate 770,835 downwards.
GCACTTGACTGTATGTAAAGTTAACATGTACACTTTAGTCATCCAAGGCATATTATCACATTTTCTTAGGCATGACACATATTAATGTGCTTGTTATTTCTTGTATTGTTGACAACCATTTGCTTAAGATGCATAAGTTGTATTCTATCTACCATTTGAATATGGTAAGATCTATTGTACCTCAGACAGGCGATGTTTGACCATCAACTTCATCATCATGGTTCAACCCCATCCTGCAAGTCCTGAAACATTTCTAACCAACCACCTTGGGTTTAGCTGAAGTTGATTATTACATTTGCACATTATTTGAGCCAAGTGATGTTAAGATATTGGATTGGCAAAAAACCAAAAGGGACAAATTTCACATACTGCCCATCATTGCCTAAAAAATTCAAGTTGTACTGGTCTGCCCCTGAGTCTACTCTCAATGTAAGTAAACGGGTGATATCAGAGAAATGAGCAAAATTAACATCTATGGTAGTTAAGGTCTATGTTTGTAATCGTGATTAATGTCTTGCTCAAATATGAAAGCAAGACCAAAAGAGTTTTGATAATAAGGTACTATCCGGTGATGATGCATGATTTCCTTTCTTAGTTTCTCCATTATAGTTTTAGTTTATATTTGATCTAAATATGCTAATAAGTACAGATCTTATGTTGGTTCTTCTTTTCATATTTTTTTTTGGAACATTTTTACTAAAAATTATTTTAGATTTGGCAACACCAACAATTCATTCAGTGACAAAAAATTCTTAAGAGTATCGTTAATAGACAAACAATTACCTTCATTTACTTAGGCAACCAAAATCAAATCATCAATGTAAAATAAATAAATAAAAGGCAAGCAAATTACTAACACCCTTGAAAGGAGTCTAATTTCCAAGCTTAATTGGAAAATTAATCATACTAGCCAATTTTTTTAGTGGAAATCCTGACTTTTATTTATTTATTTATTTTGCTTACTAATTGTTAGAGGGTCCTTAGGTGATTTTTGCGCATATTGTAATTAGTGGTATTTTTTCTCAAGATTTGTCTCTTTCTCCTATTTTTTTGAAGGTTGCTTATGTATGCCATTTGCAGTTACTTTTACACTTGTTTTGTCCCACACCATAGAAAATATCTCTGCTTATATGCTTAGCTTTTCTTTGCAATCATCATATATATTAGAGACTAACTAAGCAAATAGGCCATGGGTTGCTATAGGCGGAGGTGGCAAAGGGCCAAGTCTACCCAGCCCAGCTGCCTCGGGAGGGGGGTGGAGGGATAAAAATGGAGTAGGCTATTTGTGGGCCTAGGGAGAAGGCTGAAAAATTGGGCTAGCACTGGCCCAAAGGTCAGTTAGACCAAACCAACAAGCCTAGTCTACCCTACCAATGTCTCCATTAGCCCAAATGTCATTTTTGCCTCATAACCCCTAGAAATGACTAGTTTTCTAGGGCATTTTTAGGGAAATGAAAATTTTAACTTTCTTATAAATAAAGAAGCTCACTTATGTTCTTCCTTACAGTAACATCTACAACCTATTTTCCACATCTTTACTTATTTTCTCCATCTAACTTTAAGTTGTCATCAATTTTCTCAATCTCTACTTATTCTTTTCTTAATCTCCACTTATTCTCTGACACTCATCTTCACCAATGTTATTAAGGAAGAATACTTTTAGTGATCTGGATGGTAGCTCCTTATCCTACACCGGAGTAGGATATTTTCTCTGATGTCATAACTGGCCCAAAAGAGAGGCTTACATCCGAGAGGTTAATGGTGATAGAAATATCAATATTTTGAATATCAAGTTGGGCCTTGATTAGTGCCTATCCAACAATGATGCAAAAGAGGTGAAGGTCAACTTGACTGTGAATTCGAAAGAAGAAGATGGGTAACAACCGACAAGTCAACTTCTCAAGCAAACACATCGTACACCTAGGAAAATCTCATGTTGGGTGTAGTAGCATTATGCATTTTGTGGGAAGGAGATGGTAGGTGTGAAAACTACAAGCATTGCGGTAAAAAGCTTATGCATAAACTCAACTCTAGGACAGGAACAATGAAACTCCACGAGAAAAATGCCCATAAAGATATCTATCCTAATGCCACCACCAGTTTTACTAGACAAACATAGCTTATGAGTTAAGGGCTGCAACTTTTGCAAACTAAAATTGCTCCTTTTCTATCTACATTACATTGTTTAAAATTAAAGCCCAAAATTAGGTGGAGTTCAAAGCGTTTTATATTGAAAATGGGAAGAGTTTTTCTTGGAAAATGCTTAAAATGGATTGTCCTATATGGTTGAACTCAATTTTCAAAATGTTGATGGATGTATATCCATATGCATCTTTGTTAACTATTTTTTTTTTAAATTTGAAAAAGGGTTCCAAAGTGCTTACACAAACCATGTGGGCAATTGTTACAAACTAAGCAAGTCACTAAAGCTTTTCTATGAAGCAAATAATTTCTTCTCTAGTGTTTATTACCTACTATACATCAGGTTTTGCACTATTTTATAAACATTGTGCATATTTTCCATCAGTACAAAAATGATCAATTTCTAAAATCCACTGTTGAAGCCATGAAACTCAAGTGGCTTCAATGTATCAAAGAAATCACCCCAATCTATGCACTTGCATCTACACCTAACCGTATGTAAAGTTAACAAGTACACTTCAGTTATTCAAGGTGCATTATCACATTTTCGTAGGCATGACACATAGTAATGTGCTAGCTATTTCTTCTGTTGCTGACAACCATTTTCTTAAGATGTATAAGTTATATTCTATGCACTATTTGAATAAGGTAAGATATATTGTGCCTTAGACAAGTGATGTTTCATCATCAGCCTCGTTATCATGTCTCAACCCCGTCCAACAAATCCTAAAACATCTTCGACCGTCTGCCTCAAGTTTAGTTGAAGTTAATTATTACCTTTGCACCTTATTTAAGCCAATTGATGTTGAGATATTGGACTAATGGAAAACAAAAGGGACAAATTTCACATGCTACCCATCATTGCCTAAGAGATTCTAGTTGTATTGGTCACAATAGTCATGCCTGAGCCTTCTCTTAGTGTAGATAAACGGGTGATATTTGAAGGGGCAAGGTTGACACCTGAGGTAGTTGAGGCCTATGTTTGGAATTGTGATTGGGGTCTAGCTCAAATACAAAAGTAAAACTAGAAGAGTTATAATGATGAGGTACTGTCTGATGATGATGCATGATTTCCTCTTTTAGTTTCTCCTTTATAGTCTTAGTTTGTATTTGAACTGAATATATTGTTAAGTACAAATCTTGGATTAGTTCTTCTTTTCATATTTATTTTTTAGAACATTTTTTTTATTTTCTTATGTAAGACATGTTCCAGTTATTACAAGTGTCATTAGCTATTAAATTAATAAAATTTGCATATATAATGGTGTTCTATTCTTTAAAAAATATTTACACAAATTAAATGCAATATCTTCTAGTTATTTTCCATTTTATTTTAAAAAATAAAAAACCTAGCTCTGGCCCAGACTTGCACTAGCTTGGCTCAGCCCAGACCAAGGCCAGACAATACCCAGCCTAGGCCCAACCGGGCTGGGTCATCCCACTGCCAACCTCTAACTATATGAATTCGTTCTTTGAGGGTTCAATTGTGAGAAGGCAGATATTAGGACCAAGAGGAAACGACTTGCAAATTAAGGGGGTAAATTGTCATAAAGGAAAGTTTGAGGATCAGAAAACAAGATACAATATCTGAGGGAACTATTTCAGAATTTTTTTCCATTTTTTTGGGTTAGGCATTGAGATGTCAATTAGGTGTGTCGGGTCAGGTTTTGGTTAGTCCAATGAGGTTCTAGTTTTGATTGGGATAGCATGAATTAGGGTCAAAGTTAGGTTCACATCAGGTTATTTAGGCTCGAGTTTTATTTCGGGTTGAATGGAATTTGGGTTCGAATTGGGTTGGGTCAAGTTTATTTGGGTTCCAATCAACACTAGTTGAGTCGATTTCAATCTCAGGTAGTTTCAGGTTGGGTTATTCGGGTTTTGGGCCAAAATTGGGTTGACCAGTCAAGTTTATATGGGTTACTGGTGTGTACGTTGAAATCACTTAATCAATTCAATTTTTTTTGTTTAGTCTTTTGTTAAAATTTAAATTAAAAAATTTGATTATTAATGCAATTAATTTACTTTAATTTTTTTTCTTAGTATGTTCAATTAAAGAATTCACAAAAAATTTCTTAATTATGTTCTAACAAATTTGCTAGGATATCCAATTTTTGCTGTGAAATTACTATGTAATATAACTCTCGCTCTCTATTACTATATTATTGCCTAAACTGTAAAATTTTAAAATTTTTGGGTGAGAAGGCAAAGATTTGAGACATTTAGGGACCCATGTTATAATTATTATGGGAGACTAATATGAACATTTTCAAAATTTAGCTACCTTAGTTCTTTATTAGTGACTAAACTTATATGTTTTTTCCTATGCAGGCTGCTTCAAGAGGCCAACATGACTATAATTAGTCTATGGATGATACGCCAGAAGTAATGCTTAATCAATGTGTGAGTTTAGTTAAGTCTTATTGTTATCATGCAGAAAGCGATGGTTATAAACGTGGCTATTAAAATCGTGTTTCAAGTCCTAGAAACATACGTTTTTACGACTTTAGAGATGGAAGATGTTTAGAAATGCAATAAAAAATGCAACTATTGGTAGAAACGTATTTCTAGTTGTAGAAATGTTGAGATTTCCCATTTATAAATAATTAATGTTCCATGATAACAATTATTATTTAATCGTATTTCTACAAACTTGGAATTAGAAAAATAACTAGTTGTTTTGACTATGCGATGCATGGGATTAATTAGTTTTTACATTTTGTATTTGTATAGAGAGGAGTATTTGAAAATAAAGTCAGACGGAATGCTATAGTTGACCTTGTCAATGTATTTTAATTTTTGATAATTTGAAATATGTGAAATTTTGTTAAAATAGAGTTATAAAATATATATAAACTATAAGTCCACAATTTAAAATAACTACATATTCAAAAGCCACACAATAAATAGACAAGTCTGTACTCAAAATGGTCGGCAAACGTACTCTTACAATAAGCTTTTCGAGGCTTAAATTGATTATGGAGTTATATGTTTCAATCAATAATTCATTTAAAAAATTAAAATGCATGTAATTTATTCCAGCATCAATCTATATTAATTACATTAATAAAAATGTGTGTTACATATAAACATAATTTTTCAGCCCTCTATGTAAACCTCAGACCCTCCAACATTTTTCACAATCAAATCTTTTAGCTTTCTTAAAATTCTCTCAATGTTTGGCAAAAACAAAATATTGTAATATTGTCTCTTTTGCTCTCAAGCTTCTATTCGTGCATTGGTACAGGATTTTATTGTAACTGCGTATCTAGTTCCAGTTGTTTTTGCTTTGCTCATGAAATTGTCCTCCCTGCGTGATGAAACTGGGAGCAGTGGCATGACTTACCTGATGAAATGGCAAGGGAAGAAGCTTCCTCCTGCGTGTTGGTGTAGTTTCCGTTGTCAAATAAGACATCCTAAGCATGACATTCGGAAATAATGTACCTAACATAGAAACACATGGTTCGGTTAATGATGTGTGTAAAAGGGGATGATCTCTAAAAATAAACTTTTTATTTAATATAGTAGAGTGCTATGAACTGGGATGTAAAGTGACCCTCTGAGTTTTCAGTGAGCTCACTCAGGAAGTGAGAATCCATACAAGAGGTCTTTCAGTTAACTTTGGTATACGAACACATCACCATAGCTGTACTTCCTTCTACAACACAACTCTTAAATGGTGGCTCAAATGTGTCGCCCAAGTCCTGTTAGGTAACACAGGCAATGGATTCAAAGTGATTCACTGACTCTATGTCGGAGGTGGTGTAACGCTTGCAGCAAGCAATAACCGCCATCTTCAGCCGACTTGAGGAGACATCTTTGAATCCTTGTAGGCCATAAACGTGGGCCCTCGCATAGTTGCTTGAGAGCCAAGGATCATCCCCTGGTGTCTCTCAGCCTCGTGCCCATCTGGGAAGTCTCAAAATGTTAGTGTTGGTCTGTACATTGCAGTGCCTCCGTAGAAATAGCCTGAAATCGGAAAGTTCAAGAATCATGAATTAAGAGAAGTATAGGAACAAAAATTAGAGGATTTGGAAGTGGATTAATTATGCATACCTTCCCAATGGCTTGAAACAAAGATATGTTGAACGAGTCGGCGGTTTAGATGACTTAGGAGAATTATGCACCTTCGACCACCGTTCATATCTCGGAATGTCGTGCTGGCCAACGCCCTTGGATTCACTGACCAGAACTGATCTTCTCCAAGAATATGAGCTGCAAGACGTGGTCAGCAACCTTTAAACATTTTCAAGTGACTTGTTGTAGAACGAGAATTGCGTCAACATCAGAGTTTCTTCGACGTTGCATGCAAAAATAGGGCCCTACTAAGCAGATCCAAAGGCCAGTGATGAAACAAGGAGGATGAGTAAGACAAGGAACATGATTTCGACCAATTATAGGCATGAAAGTTGCGAAGCAATTATGATAGTACTACAACTTTGGCGGTGGCGGCAAATTTTGGAAACAAGAATTGTTCGACAAAGAATTTGGCGGACTTTAAGTATGAGGCTTCATTATTGAGTTCAAGTGCAAAACATATCCCTGTAAAAAGCTAACACTCTATCCAGTTAATAATTCATTAAAAATAATTCATTTTTTTCACTGTTACTAATTTTTTATTTGGAATGAATGTCATTTAAAAGTTAATATTCTGAGTAGTTAATAATCGTTTAAATAAAATATTTTATAAACTAGTTAGTTTTTATGACTTCTTTCTACATCCAACCAAAGAAAAGAAAAATTAATAGAAAATGCCGAATTTTTTTTTAAAAAAATATTTTGAAAATGCTTATGAAGTTCTTTAAGTATAAAGTTCCAATTTGTATATATGCTAAGTGAACAAATAATCACTATATATTAAAATAATCACTAATAACTCATTTTTAAAAACTTTATTTGGAAAGACCACATTTTGGTGTAGTTGCATTTACAACAGAATTGAAAGAAAGAAGATATGTCTAAGAAAAAAGAAAGACGATACTCCATGTTAGTGTGCCCATATATTTTACTCACTTTCACTTTATGCCTAAAGTCATTTCTAACCCTCAAACTCGTCAGACTCAAACACTTAACCTCCTCAACTTGGACTCAGTCGAACTCATCCCCTAAACTTGCAAATACAAGATTCTTTAGTCCTTTTGACCCTGTATCCGCATCACATGATGTACTTGCTCTTAATGCCACTTAATCCCATATCACCTAATATGCTTTGTTCTTTGCACTTCCTCCTCCAAAAACCTTTGTCAATGCCTTATCTATCTGTCAATCAAAAGCACTCATAGAGCTCATACTTCCACTCTAAGCACATCTAGAGTAGCTTCCTGGACTTGGGTATCAACAAAAAATCTTCAGTCAGACCCCAAGACACCCAAGGTTGTTGAGTGCTTGGTTGCGGACATGCTTGACATGAAGGACTTGATAGAAGGAGTTTCCACCATAGGTTTTGATTGTTTCTGCGTTCTCTTATCTTGCGCTTCATCATCTTCTTCGTCGTCATAAGTGCTCGATTTTGCTGAAGGAAGTGAGAAGATTGGGGGCTTACAAACAAGATATAAAGGGTACAAATTTTTTATTTTAGAGAAGCTGAACAAGTGAAATTGGTGATGGATGAAGAACAATATATGACAATTAAAAATGTGAAGGCACAAATTTTTTTCTTGACACCATGGACACCAACACAAAGCAAATGCCAAAAACAGATGGCTGAAATGCAATACATGCTAGTTCAAGCATTTCATCGAGCAGGTGGAAGAAGATGGTTGATTTGGTCCTTAATAAACTTACCTTCAGCAACGTGGCTAAAGTAACACAAAGGGTTTATTAGTGAGAGTATTGGCAGAGGAGGAACATAAGAAAGTTATAAATAAACCAAAGGCTCTGCCATCGACACTTCTGAATTATTATAGAAGCCATTTTAGCAATTAATGTGAGGCTTTTTTTAATTCAAAAGGATGACAAAAGGTGAAAATGTTCATAAAGATCATACAATTATATGAAAGTGTTAGCCCTATTAGTACTTTTGAATGATGGATAGATGGGTATCGAGGAAGGAAGTGAAAAGAATAGAGCATATCAAGTAGAGATAGGAGCAAGCGACGTTAAGAGCAAATACATCACATGATGCGCACATGAAGTCAAAAGGGCTAAAGTGTCCCATGTTTGCTGGTTCAGGGGCTAGTTCGATAAAGTCCAAGTTGAGAGGGTTAAATGTCCGGGTCTGGTAAATTTGAGGGCTAAAACTAGCATTAAGCCTTTATTTTTTTTTTCCTTTCACTTTTTTCCATAATACGTCTAGAAGCAGCAATTTCCAAACTATTAATGAAGCTAAAATCCATTTTGGTTCATCTTAATTATGGTGATCTAAGGTCCAATTTATAGTCTTTCAATCCACAATCAATTTTATATCAACATATCATTGAATGTAAATTTAAATTTAAGTGGGGAACCTCTTTAGAGATCAATTTGTAACCTCTAGCATAACCTTAATAAGACGTAGTGCAGAGCAAATCAGTTAGGTGTAAAACAATACATATCTAAATAATTAGTGTGCCATGATATAACATTATTATTTCATTGTATTTTTACAAATCCAGAATTGGAAAAACAACTAGTTGTTTTGACCGTGTAATGCACAAAGTTAATTAGTTTTTACATTTTTTATTTTTATAGAATTTGAAAATAAAGTCAGTTAGAATGTTACAGTTGAGCAAATTTGTTAATGTATCTTCAATTTGTGATAATTTGAAGTATTTAAAATTTTGTTAAAATAAGTTATAAAATATATAAACTATAAATCCATAATTTAAAAGAACCGCATATACAAAAGCCATACAAGTAATAGACAAGTCCATAATGATAGCAATGTTACAGTATAAGTAGTTTGCAGATTAAAAAGTAATAGAAAAGTCCATAATTTGAAGTATGTAAAATCTTGTTAAAAAAGAGTTATAGTTTTTAAATATAATTTTTATTAAAAAAATGGCAAATATTAATATAAATAAATTTAACTTAAACTTGAGTCAAAAAGATGCAAAGAACTTGAGACGGAGGTTGTGTATAAACTTAAAGAGCTATGAACTACCAAAAGATGATAAAAAAATGAGTTATTTAAAAAAAAAAATACTCACATACACACACACATATATACATACTGCATAAGGCTAAAACACTATTCATTAAATAGTTCACCAAAAGTTGCATTTTATTACATCTAAGGTTCTCTAGGTTTCATACAACAAACCTCTTCTCCCCTAAGTTTATGATAGTTCACTCATCACTATGCGTGTAATATATTGTAATAGATTCTAATTATCAAAAAACAATGACTTTTTTGTGTTTTTTGTCATAAAACACTATTCATTAAATAGTCCATCAAAAGTTACATTTTATTGCATCTTGGTCCTCCAGGTTTCGCACTGCAAACCTATTCACCCCTAGGTTTATGATAGTTTACTCTCTTCCCTAATCTTGTAATAACTTGTAATAGATTCTGATTATAAAAAGAAAGCCAAATTTTTTGGTGTTCATGGTCAACATTAATATTTCTTGCTTATCTGAGCTTTTTGCCTAATTCAATAGTGTTTTCCTTGTTTTTCCCCTTATATATACTAAACATAAGAGTTATTTAATGTTTAACAAACAGTGAATAAAACAGTATCGTTTTACATTTTTTGTGTTTTGCTCAATCTCTTTTTCTCCATATGACCCATTTCCTAAAAAGCAATCACTTCATTTTTCTTAGCATTGATCGCATTTTTACCAGATGATCACTTTCTTAGGAGCATATACTGTTAGTTTTTGTGTTTAGGCTATTTCACATTTTCCTTTACTTTAAATTCATCCCCACACTTAATTTATCAATTTTTCTCATTTAAAACACTAAATGCCATCTATTTGGCATTTTGGTCTCCAAACTTTCCCATATCATTTCTATCTTCCAAAACAAAATTTAGACACTATGGTTTGTTTGGTTTTAGGCATGGTTTAAGCTGTTCCCAAACTTTATTTTGATTTTTAAGATATTCCTATTTTTTAAGATTATAAATTTTTTTTCTTGCTACAACGCACGGGCTAAAAAGCCTAGGAAGTAGATACATATAAATGAACTGTCTAAAAGTAAGAAAGCAAAATTAATGATACATATACACGTTAGCATAAATGTAGAATTGATTGTCATATGTCCTTGCAAACTGCTATGACTATATATAAATAAACAACATTACCTAATTTACAGTAAACTAACTAAAACCTTTAGGATAAAGCTACTAGTTAGTATTCTAGACTTATGCTAGTTACGTGCCCTCAGCTTACCTGGCAATTTAAAGGGATCTCCCAAATGAAACATCCGGGTTTGAGTAGCATTGCATTTCAAAATACTAAGCATCCAGAAGCAGTAAAAATTGTGGCCGGAGTTCTCCAAAGTTTCATGCAGTAGACACTTCGCCCATAGTTTTCTTATACGTCTGATGGCCATCGGCATCATCTCCACTATGTGTCGTGGTGAATGCGGCAGGGACTTCCAGAGGTGCAGACGAGTTCCGAAGGAAGGTGCTCTGTGCGGATCAGCTGTGATGGCCGGCATCATCTTCTGGTGGCAGGCACGGTAAGGCCGAGAAGGACTTCAGGTATGGGAGAGAGCCCGAAACGGGGACTCCTCAGGAGGATCTGCCTAAAACACTCAGAAAACAGGGGTTAGGAGGTCCCCAGAGTCTTTTTCCGGGGAGGAGCCTCCGACGCCCAAGTCAGTGCTTTGAGAGGTGAAGAGGGAGTAGTAAGCACAAGAGACTCTTGTCTGCCTTGTTTTCCTTGGGGCTACCAGGAGAGGGTCAGAGCCGAGAAAGGAGAGGGATCCCCCCTGCCTGAGACCATTCCCCTGATATATGTAAGAGAGGGTGACCCCTTCAGATTGTGACACGCGTATGGAGGGATGTCATCCGTACTTCTGGGCGTGGGGGCCCATCGCCGCCGCAGGCTCATCGGGCCACGAGCCGTGACAAGCGTAGCCCTACATGACAGGACATGGACCGTGGCGGCGTGTCAGAGTGCATATGAGGGCGGCGTGCAGGGTGTGCGGGCGGAATGTCAGAGACTCCTTGATGGCTCCTGCCGTACTTCCAAGGTCCCATTGGTTGATGTTTCCCTTCTGAGTGAGGGGCCTTTTCCTGGAGTTAGTCTGGTACTTCGGGGTATTCCCTGGTTCCAAAGTTAGTCATTCGGGGGACTTTCTCCTACAGAAGGTAGCTGGCTCTTATCCCCCAAAGCTAGTTCGGTCGCCTTCCCGAGGGAGGCAACACGCTAGTTTCCTGAGGTTGGTATTCGACGGGCCGCTGAGATCGTGTACCTCAGGTGTCTGACTCCCTTTTTTCCGGGGTCCTTAGGTATTCGGGGCGATAGCACTTTGGCTATCACATGCCCCCCCCCCCTCGGGAAGTCGGAGTGGAGACTTCAGCTAGTGGTCCTTTCACGGGCACTTTTCAGGACTCGGAGTGTGACGTTCGCAAAGGAGGCACTTCGCCACCTAGGGGATATGCTTTGTTCGGACAGGTGTCGCCTGTCTGCCCTTTAGTGTTCTCAAGACACCTAACCTCTTTACTTTTCCTGCCACAGGCTAGTGGACCGTCACATCTTGAAACTAGGCGTGTCAGTCTGGAGCAGTGCGCCCGGGTTTTCAAGGTGTCAGAAAAATGCGTCCTAGTTTCTCGTGACGGGCGACACGTGGCAGGTGCTGGTTGGGATGGGTACGTCTTTTCACTTGCGAGGGGCAATTATGGCGACATTTCACCTTCGCGCAGCAATTATGACGCTCTTCCAGCTACCCTTCCTCGACCTATATAAGCCTCCTCCTGTCATACTCTTCATTTGTTTTTCTTTGCTCTCACTTTGCTTTCATCTGCTCTTGTGCCTTTTCTCCTTTTTGCGGCGGTATTAACGGGGCACTTCTTCTAGCCACCTCTCACAACGGCATCCACAAACCTTGACTTCGGCAAGACTTTTGGTGGGTTCTGACTCCATATATTCTTCGGTTTCTGCTTTTCTTCTAGCTTCCCGAAGTCATTTTCTTTCTTTTCCGAAATATCTCTTTTTTGGTCAACCATGTCTTCGCCTATTCCCGATAGCTAGCGACCTCTTATGTCTCACCCTTGTTGCTCCACTTCTGAGAAATTAGAGAAGTGGACGACCAAATTTTTCCTTCCTTCGTACGCCACCACAAGCTTACCCCACCTCGGACACTTTAGCTTTATGAACCGGGACGACGAAGTTACCGTTTTCCAGGCCCAACTGAAGGCCGGACTTCGGTTTCCTCCTCCGAAGATGATTTGCAACTTCTGCCAATTTCATGGCTTAGCCATGAATCAACTTCCTCCCAACTCTTACTGCTATTTCAATGCCTTTCTCTACATGTGCGAAGTCTTCGGGGTAAAACCCCATTTTATCCTGTTCATGTAGTATTACAAGCTCTATCCAGTTTCGAAGGGTGGCTTTTATTTCATGCTACCTCGGGGATCTGGGAGCAAAAAAATCATGTTCACCTACGCTACCAAAGATAGCTAGCGGGGGTGGAAAAGGAAGTTCTTCTTCCTAAAGGTGGCGGAGGCCTAGTCGCATGTTCCGACTAAGTGGGCTCGGGGAAAGGTGGAGACGGATGTCATGGATCCCAAGAAGTTGCTAACTCCCTAGTTGGCAGCGAGGTTTGAGGATTTCGACAGACGTATCCGGGCTGTCGCCGACTGGGATACCGAGGTTCCTCCACGCTCTCTCTACCCCTTCCCCATCATGTGGAGGCTCATGACCGAGGAGGTCCTTCGGGAGTTAAGGGTAGTTAAGGAGCATAAGACAGATCTCAGCATGCCAGCTCCTGCTATCGAGGGGAAAGACTCTTGGCTAGTGAAGCTCCTTCAAAGCGAGCTCACTTACGAAGCATTTTTTGAAAGTAAGTTTCCTTTTAAAGTTTTCAGCATAAGTGCCTGTCTGGACTCACATTAATGTTTTCCCTCCTTTTTAGAGATGGGCGACGAGTATGCTACCTACTATAAGTCTCTCTTCCTTGGTCAGGCTGAAAAGGGAGAACAAACGAAGAAAGGCGTTTCCAAGAGGCGCAAGACTACTGGGAGCGGACCGTCTTTGGCCAAGAAGGCAAAGAAGGACACCATTCTTCCCCCCGGAGGATGTGGCGGAGGTCGGTGGTGACACTGTAACTTCCACCAAGGTTGGTGGTGACATTGCAACTTCCACCAAGCCTGAAACTCCTGCCGAGCCTGAAACTGCGGCCGAGGTTCCTGCCGGGGTGGTCGATGTTTCTGCATCTTTGAGTCCCGCCACGTCGGTGGATCTTTTGGACTCTTTGGCAGGGAGTCCCTCTACCGAGGAGTTGGAAAAACCCCGAAGGGACAAAGGCAAGTATGTTCCTACCGACGTGGAGGAGGTCCGGGACTCAGACAACGACGTCGCTGAGGTTGCGCCAGGTTTGTCTTTTATCCCCTTTTTAGTGTTCTCAATCTCGTAGCTTTCTCAGTCAAGGAGTTTTGCCTGATGAAACCCATGTTTTTTTTTTTATTTTGTAGAGGATTTGGCGCCCTCAGCCTGAATGGTTGAGCATGCCCGAAGACGGGCTCTTCGGGATTCCCACATCCCGAAGGACAAAGTCCCAAGGGAGCCATTCAGGTCTTTCACGGAGGATATGAACCTGTTCTCCGAGGACTGCCGGGAAATGGCTCCCCAGATGGCGAGGGGCATGCTCACTCAGGCTTCCTTCAAGGCAGTGGCCGAGGAGTGTGCCTCCGAGGATGCCCTTGCCGCTAGGGTTTCAAAGCATGCTGCCCAGGTAGTTCTTCAGGCTTCTTCATCTTTCCTCCCACTTTTTTGTCTAAATGGCTTGGCTTTCTTTGTGTAATATTTCACTAACTACCTTCTTTTTTGCAGCTCTTGGGGTATAGTGGATACCTTCGAGCTTGGGCAGCAAAGCAATCTTCGGTCCGAGCTTGGGCCGAAGATAAATTGGTGAAGGCCAAGGTCTTCTGTGCTAACTCGGTTTTGACGAACACCGAGTTAAGCCGAATTGCCAAGAAAAGGGTTGCCAAGCTTCGGGAGGAATTCTTGAAGGGCCAAGAGGAGCTCTTAAAGGATTTCTCCAAGAAGATGTCCGACCTTGGTGAGAAGGTTATGAGCTTATCCTCGGCCAACGAGGCCATTCAGAAGAAGAAAGAAGAAAAGGTGGCTCTCCTGACGAAGGCTCTTGTTAACAACGCCGAACTTCAAGCCAAGGTCGACTCGCTAAAGAAGGATTAGAAGAAGAAGAAGAAGATAAAAGAGCTGGAGAAGGAGGTTGCAGATCTCCAGAAGGAGGTTTCGGATCTTCAGAATGAAGCGGACGACTTGGACATAGAAAAAGACAAAGTCGTTCAAGCGACCAAGGTTGCCTTTCAGGACGGCTTCTGCCTAGCTCGTCACCAATTTCTAAAGAAATATCCGAACCTCGACCTTTCCTTCTTGGCTACCCTGGATATTCCCGAGGGTCCTCGGTGAACTTGGTCGAAAGTTGAGCTCCTCAACCTGCCATTTGCCCCTCCTCCTGCACCGAAGGCGGCGGCCGAAGACACAGGAGCCGGAGCTTCCCATGACGCCGGGATCCCTTAGATATTCTAAGGCCTTTGCCTTCTTCTTTTTTCTTTGTGTTTTTCTTCTTGTAACCTTCTCCTTGTACCAAGACCTTCTTCAATGAATTTTCCTTTATAATTTGGTTAAGTCTTTTGAGCAATTTTTTGTTTCCTAGTTGCCCCGACCACTTTCAGTTAGGGGACTTCGGAGAGGCACACTTTGCTCGTTTCATCAGCCAACCTTCAAGTAAACGTTCGTTGTTGGTGAACATCCCTTAGGCAAATTTTAGCCTGCCCTCGTCGACCGTAGTTGATAGACTTCACCTTTTTTTGGCATATAACCCAACCGACTTCAGAAGGAAAACGTGATTTTCAAGAGCGTGTGCTTCAGCTTTGTTCGGCGAGTACTCTTCAGATAGGGGAAAACTTCTGTACTTAGACAAATTTCTAACTTGTAGAATTTCTTGTTTGAAATTCTAAGTATAGAGTTTCTTTAAGGCATCCGAATGCCATGTATTCTTTCAGTTTTCCCCCTTCGGTGTCGCCAAGCTTGTATTCTCCCTTTCAGACCTCGTCTATGGCTAAATAAGGTCCTTTCCTGTTTTGCCGAAGTACCCCATGGGAAGGTTTTTGGGGTTCAAACTCGGCCTTTCAGAGGATGAGGTCTTCTTTTGTTACTTCTTTTGGCCTATCATGCAGGTTTGCGCTCATGGCCACCTTTTGCTGAAAGGCCCTTCCTCTGAGCTTGGCCATTCATCTGTGTTCGCCAACTAGGTCGAGCTTAGTTCTCAACATGAGGTCGTTTCCTCTTTCGTCGAACACTTGTATTGTAACTGACGGTCGTACTGTTTCAATCAGGGATAGTGGCCTCTGTACTGGCGATAAGTGAGAAAGGTGTCTCCCTCATGGCCCCTCAGGGAGTTGTCTAATAACTCCTTAGTACGTTAGGAAGTTCTCCTGGCCACTTTCCCTTTGTTTCCCCCCAACCTCCTTTCCAATTCCTCTTCTGCAATTCTGCTGGCTATCTCTACTTGTTCATTGCTCTGGGGCTGAGCTAATGGGGCGAAATGCGTTTGTATTCCGAAGTTGGTGACGAATTCTTGGAAGCCCTTGTTCACAAACTGGGGACCATTATCGGCCATTATCACCGTCAATATGCCAAATCTGCATATCATGTTCTTCCAGATGAACTTTTGTATATCTTTTGCCGGAATGGTCGCTAGGGGTCCTGCCTCTCTCCACTTAGTGAAGTAGTCCACTATTACTATGCAGGACTTCACCCCTTCGGGTGCTGTTGGGAGTGGCCCGGTGAGGTCTGTGCCCCACACTGTAAAGGGGCAAGGGTAATCTTCCGGGGTTATCCACTCCGAAGGCAGCCTTTGGGTGCTGGTGTCTCTGGCAATTTTCACACCTCCTGGACGAATTGTCCTACACCCTTTTTACCGATACATCTCTGTAACGGACTTGCGTACCCTTTGTCGGTATAATTCCTCCTCAATTGGGGAATATCGTCCGGAACGTCTTCGCACTATCTGCAGCTTTATGAGGATTTTCGGGACTTTTTGGTTGCGAGGTACCTCTTTATATGATTTTTCCACAATTTGTCCGAGGTTGCTGTACCTAGCGTTGCCATGCTCAGATGGCCCAACACTTTGGTAACCAAATTTGATGGCTTTGGTGGCCTCCCTGTCCTCGGGCCCCCGAGGGACTACTCCAGCGCCCTGCTATTCTGCGCTTAGGATTTCTTTGACAGGGAGTTTCCACTGTGGATCTACCTTCGCTCGGTCTCCCTCATTGGTTTCAGCATTTTCCATTTCTGGGGTTTTGGCAATGAAGTCTGCCGGTGCCTGAGCTTTTATTGCCCTTCTAGGCTCACATGTGATGTAGTACTCTCTGAGTTCGATGCACCATTTTGATAGTCTTCCCGAATGTTCTACTCTTTTTCATGACATCGTGCAAAGGAGGGTCACTCCGGACAGTGATAGATGTCCTTGGAAGTAGAGTCACAGCCTTCTGCCTGCAAATACCAAGGCGTAGACGGTCTTTTGGGGCAATGGGTTTTTGACTTTGTTGCCGAGGAGACGGTGACTTTTCTTCGGGTGCAGAACTCCTTCGACGAGGAGGTCTAGGTTATCTTGACCCTGTTTTTCCTGTAGGTCGCGTTTTTTAGGGGTACGCTTCCCGTCGAGGACTCATCTCGTTAATCTCCGCTTCCCCAAACTCATGTGAGTTGACCTGGGACTCTTCTCCCGACGAGGTACTAATGAGGAGGGCCTACGGCCCAAATGTGGCTGCGGCCATCCTTGGTCTAACTGCTGCGTCATTTCGGCCACGACAGAATGTGGGAACTCATGCAGGAAGGCCATGGTGATAGTCAGAGGACATTCGTCCTCGGGTAGGGAAGTCCCTGCTGCAGTTGTTCGATTGCCGGTTGGACCTCTGGCGCGGACGGGGACCTTGGAATTCCCTTGTCCTTAGAACGCCGAGTTTCAACAACGATGACCTGGGAGTGTTTCCCACAGACGGCGCCAAATGATGGCCATCGGCATCATCTCTACTGTGTGTCGTGGTGAATGCGGTAGGGACTTCCGGAGGTGCAGGTAAGTTCCAAAGGAAGGTGCTCTGTGCGGATCAGGTCTGATGGCCGGTAGCATCTTCTGGTCGCAGGCACGGTGAGGCCGAGAAGGACTTCAGGTATTGGAGAGAGCCCGAAACGAGGACTCTTCAGGAGGACCTACCTGAAACACTTAGAAAACAGGGGTTAGGAGGTCCCCGGAGTCTTTTTCCGGGGAAGAGCCTCCGACGCCCAAGTCAATGCTTTGAGAGGTGGAGAGGGAGTAGTAAGCACAAGAACTCTTGCCTGCCCTGTTTTCCTGGGGGCTGCCAGGAGAGGGTTCTGGGCCGAAAGAGGAAAGAAATCCCCCCTGCCTGAGACCATTCCCCTAATATATGTAAAAGGGAGTAAACCCTTCATATTGTGACACGCGTATGGACGGATGTCATCCGTACTTCTAGGCGTGGGGGCCCCTAGCCGCTTGTAGGCTCCTCAGGCCATGAGCCATGACAAGCGTAGCCCTACATGACAGGACGTGGGCCGTGGCGGCGTGTCAGAGTGTATATAGGGCGGCGTGCAAGGTGTGCGGGCGGAATGTCGGAGACTCCTTGATGGCTCCTGCAGTACCTCCAAGGTCCCCTTGGTTGATGTCTCCCTTCGGAGTGAGGGGCCTTTTCCCGGAGTCAAACTGGTACTTCGGGGTATTCCCTGGATCCGAAATTAGTCCTTCGGTGGACTTTCTCCTGCAGAAGGTAACTGGTTCTTATCCCCCGAAGCTAGTTCGGTCGCCTTCCCGAGGGAGGCAACACGCTAGTTTCCCGAGGTTGGTATTCGACGAGCCACCGAGATCGTGTACCTCAGGTGTCTGACTCCCTTTTTTCCGGGGTCCTTAAGTATTCGGGGCGATAGCACTTTGGCTATCAACGTCCTTCCAACCCTTGTAATTTTTAAAGATTCTAAATACCAAAAAAAAAAAATGTGAATAGTTCATCAATCCCTAAATATTCAACAAAAGCGTACAAGTCATTGAAATTAAACAATAGCATAAAGCTTCGTATATCTCATCTCTCTTTCAGGTGCAAGTTTCTCCTTTTGGTTGAAAAGCATGAGTCATTAAAATAAAAAAAATAGCATAAAGGCCCATAATTAATATGTCTTCTCCACGGTGCAATGTATACTAAATTCACATTAGAAAAATAATTATTTAAAAAAAATCATATTTTTTAGAGTGATAATGAAATATCATAAAAATAAATATTTTTACAAACATATTAAAACTACTTTTGAATATGTCAAAGTATCATCATATAACTAGAAATAAAGCCCCAGGGGTGGCTTCAAGATATGATAATGTTTTCTTCTATAGAGATAAATCAATTTTATATCAATTAAAGATCTATATATACATTAAGAGTTAACAATCAATTCTATAATTAATTTTATAACAATCAAGTTTATATACATTAAGAGTTAACAATCAATTCTATAATTAATGCATACATGCTAGTAATCTGTTGTCTCCAAAGCATGATATATTAAAGAAAAGTTGTTGCGGAACGGGGTCCTAGCACCACAAATTACTTGGCTTGTAGGCTCTTAGGAATTGTAAATCCCACTTAGTTGCTATTGGCTAACTATTACTTGTCAGTAATATTAAAACAATATACGTGCAACTAATTTCTTAGCCTACCCTTCAAAAAATATGCATGCTTTTATCCTGGCAATGCAAACAAATAAGTAAACTATTTGAAAAACATTGCTCGAGCATTTCATTTAAAACATACTTAAACCGTACTAAGACAATAAAATACTAGTTACTTTGACTTCAAGTAATAGTTTTATGTACACTTAACATCACTAGCATGCACCTAAAAGTAACTCAATGGTTTTGCACCACAATGCATCCTAACAGAGGCAACATCTTAGTACACAAGGTACTATATACATGAGACAAAATCTTAACTAAGATCCTATACTTGAACCCCACCTTTGAGCTATCAACTCCAAGTGCAAGCGCTTCCTTCATCCTTGTGCACCACTTAGCCTCTACACTCTAAAGGCACAAAACTTAGTTAGTACATAGCTTAGTTCACAAGTAAACTTAGAATCACAAGGATTCTAAAGAAAAAGTACCTGCAAAAAAAGAAAGCTTAGCCCACAACTATCCACTAGTTGTTAAGCCTGGTGTTAGAACCTGCACAAAAAAATTAAGGGAGTGAGTACATGAATGTATTCAATAAGGGTCCCTTGAGGTATCTGCAAAGAAGATAGCAAGTATGCAAACATGACAAACAAACAATCAAGTAATCAACCAAAAAGCAACTCAAGACAACAACATGGAAGATATGCAATGCATGAATGTATGATATGTAATTCACACAATCCTTGGGACTTCTTACACGTTAGGTGCCTTATACTTGTCGTGAGCTCAAATGGCGGAAGTACTTGAGACACTGGCCCTTGTATCCCGAATACTTTACCTCCCTTAAGTCCCACTTACGAGTCCTAGAGTATGTCGTCACCTCCTCTAAAACTTTCCTGCCTTACCCTTAATTTATTGTACAGTGTAGCCATCTTATGTGATTTAACTTGTCGAGCTCTTGGAGTTTGGTTTAAAGCTCCTTAGTGGCTCACTTACCAAACCAAATGGTTCAGTTAGGATCTTCGTAGGTTTCTTAATCAATTCCCTTAGGTCTGAGACCTCTCACTTCTAGGCCAATGTAGCCTCTGAAACTGACTTAATCCCTTTTAGTGCTCTCTTGACAACTTGAACACTTTTAGCCCTTAGCCACACTCTACTTACCTCTAACTTAATCACAATACTTAGCTACCTCTTAAATAATGCATAATTCTTAACTTAGGAATGATTCTAAGACCCAAACAAGGCTACGGAATATCTTAAATTAGCCTAGGGATGATAACCAAGAGTTTGAGGTATTCTTAGGATGCCCCGAGCTTGATGGACTAATGCCTTGGCGACACCAACAGTGACACGTCGCCAAAGGCATCAACGCTCTGGAATCCTAACTTCTAACGGCAACGCGTCTCCAGTTCACATCGCCAACAGTGATGTGTCGCAAATGCATTACAACATTGCGCGACAGCATGCGAACTTGTACGAAACTTGCTCAAACTTTCCCATCCCAAGTCCAATTCACATGGGTCTTGTTTCTACTTCATTCCCAGACATAACACTAAATTTCTATGCATTATTTAAGCTAAATTAACTTGAACCCTTACCTCAAATTCAGCCACAAAGCAAGAATCGAAGCATAAGCTCACTTGAGCTCAACCAAGCTCTCTTGAGTTCCAATCCTAAAACCAACATGATATGGCACCAAGAACCTTAAATCAAGACCATTTCTAGCTACACAAACAACTTAGAACCAGTCCAAATAAAATCAAGAAGCTTACCTTAGGTTTTAAGTCCAAAACAAGCGTCAAAGAGGTAGATTGAAGCAAGAACACCAAAAAATAGCTTGAGGCTTCTTTTAATCACCTTGGGGTCTTTGAATTCAAAGGAAATTTGTAGAATTGGGGAGCTTTAGAGCAGAAATTCTGGTGGGGAGAAGGAGCTATGAATTTTGGGAAGGAAACAAATGGGTAAATGAAGTCAACTGGCCCAAAATATCCTAACCACCCTACTAAAACATACTTCTTGTTTTCTTGCTCCTTGACCTTCAAGTTCTCATTTGTTTCAATTTAGTCACCAAACACTCACCCAAAACCACCCATCCTTGGTCGTAAAGGATGCGTGAAAGCTTCCTACACTTAGCCTTCTGGACACTTAAGCCACTTAAGACATAAATGGCTCAATTGAGCATTTAGTGCAACTTTTTACTCTTTTCCTTCAAAGATGGTTCTAATAGCTAGGATAACTAATGGTCTTAACTTAGGCAAAATTCCTTACATTACCCTAATTTCATCAAAATTATAGTCATGTTATTCACTTGGGTCAAAATT
Source organism: Aquilaria sinensis (assembly GCA_005392925.1). NCBI lineage: Eukaryota > Viridiplantae > Streptophyta > Magnoliopsida > Malvales > Thymelaeaceae > Aquilaria > Aquilaria sinensis. Next base: position 749,586 of record SMDT01000653.1, on the reverse strand, counting down.
ACCATCTTGCCCCTTTTTGACTTTTAAGTGCCAAACCACACTTAGGAACTCATTTACTTAACTAAGCTTGTCTTTCTTGCTTAACAAGGTGCTAACTTATGGTACTTAATTAAAAATACTTAAATAAAAATACTTACTTGGTTAAAACCTGTCATTGACTAGGAGAGTCGTCACAAAAGTGCAAGTAGATTTTTTGTAAAAAAAAAAACCATAAACAATGATAAAATTGTAAAAAGCATTACAACATGCTCTAATGAGATGGAGCCTACAAAAATTGGATTGGTTCTATCCTGTTTAGATGGGCATTCCATAAAAATCTTTTTCATCTCCTTGCCAATAGTACTCTAAAATCCCTATTTTTCTTCGACAGATAAGGTGAATGCTACATACCAACAACAAATTATCATAATAATAAAATGCATTGGTGTAAATTAATCAAAGGACAATATATGATTCAGGTGCAAACATTGTTTCATCGTGTGTTAAAAAAGTTCAACGTCATAGAGCTTATTCCAAAACAAAAGAAAAAACATACACTACAAAACTAATACAAAAAATAAAAAACACAGCTTGCATTCTGCAAGGATTACAGAATTGAAAATATCAGCAGGGTTAGTTTAGATAGTGCAAATGGCTTGATGAAACCATTTGCTAGAATGGTGTAGCACACGGAATGGAGGTCCAATGCTTGACACCAACCTCTATACATTTTTCTTATAATGGCAATATTGCTGGTTCAGTAGCCCCTAGAAAAATAGGTGTTTCCCCTCCTCTATGTTATACAGTACTTCCTACCCATATAAATTTCTAAAAATGTTTTTATATACAAAAAAAAAAGTCCAAATAATGATTGACAAACAAGAAAAAGAAAAATAAGCTTTAAAAATGTAAACAAAGGACAGTGAACACAAAATCAAACATCTTGCAACATAAGATCATAAGCGAGTATAGTCATGCATCTAGTGAAAACAGGATTAAATTAGGAACAAAATCGAAACCAACAGAAAATCATAAAGCAACTAAGGAGAAACATATAAAGGAATAGAAAGGAGATGACATGATGCATTACATGAAAGACATCAAAAGACTTTGCTTGTACAAATAATTAACATGTATTCCACTCCAATTTTCATTATTTATCTTTAGATTGTTCTACAGTTAAGGATTTTGTTTTATGGGCAACTAAGTTATAAAAATAATTAACTAAAACAACTTTGCAGCCGAGGAGCAGGTCATATAAATAAAAGACAATAGAACCAGATAGAGCAACAAAAAAATCAGTCCTAAAAGTTAACATATGGTCAGTTATATTCATAAAAGCAATTAAGAAAATACGATATCATGAAAAAAGAAGCAAAAGAAAGGAAAATCAAAGGGAAAAAAAAAAACTAAAAAGAACAATAAAGCATCCAAAGATAGACAAAAATTAGTGTCCTTATAAACCCGGCCGAAACAATAATTAAACCATGCTAAAAAAGATAACAACCAAGGAGTAATTTACTACATGTCACTAACATATCAACGAAGGAAAATAGAAAACATATTTACATGAGGAATCCATAACATAGCTGGTTCATTAATAAATACTTGTATGTTAATTGACTCTCCACATGTATGACCAAACTTAACAAGCAAAGGTGTTAGCTAGCTCATTTATAAATATTTATATCTAAAATATCCAATCCAAGTTTCAAAGGAAGTGAATGGTTAAAAGTAAAAAAATGATCATGAAAGAGAAGTTATGGAGTTAAGCCACATAAACACATGGAATTGGTTCGTGTTCTAGCGCCATTGCCATTCTAGTGACCTTAACATGATAAAAAAAAAAAAAGCTTTGCATTGAGACCAAGATCATCATTAGAGGAAAAAAAAAAAAAAAAAAAAAAAAAGCTTTGCATTGAGACCAAGATCATCATTAGAGGAAAAAAAAAAAAGCCTTGTTGAATTATTTCAAGCAAACCTGAATTGGTTTGGGGTCAAATGGAAGAGCCTCCCTTAATATTTTGGTGATCCCATACAAAAATCAGCCAAACAAAAGTAATGATCATCAGTAACAGCTGAAAACATTAACAAAAATCCCAATGTAACTCCAAAATGCTTGGAGCAACCCATAATTGATCGCTCCTAGAAATGCCAACAGATAGACTGACCTACAACTCCCACTTCAGACTCAGAAGCACAAATCTACCAGCTTGCAAGTTGGACTTCATCACACATGTCACTTTAGTGATTTTAACTGATGTAGCACCTAGCATCTTCCCTTGAAAATTTGGGGCGGATGTTAAAATCATGAAAATGAAACACATTGGCGAGTATGAATAAAATTTGGATTAAGCATAGTAATTCAAGGAACCTCCATAGTCGAAGCCATGGTAATTTGACTTGCAAACCTCTCAGAGTACTGAATGCTCCAGCAATCTATGAAAAATATGACAACCTGGTTGGTTAACTAACCTGAATAGCATTTCAACTCATTATTTAGCAGAAAGTGTTGTCACACGTAGTAGCATAATTGTAATAAGAGTTACTGTGAAAAATTAAGTATAAATACAATGGTCCTCCAACCTTCATGAAGACCATCTTCTCCCTCAAGCTTAAAAACTAAACCCTACAATTTTCTCACTTAAACAATGGTAAGAAAGCAACAAACTTAAAAAACAATGAGAGGAAAGAAAGGAAATGCCCATATCGAATCGCATAGATAATCTCCCCTACTCCTATAAATCACCCTGATTTTCATCTCTTGCACTTTCGTGGTGAGGCTCTGATTTCTCCTCTTCTTCGAAGCAAAACCCATCACCAGACACCCATCACGACGGCAAGGATTTTGACAACCGGTTAAATGAGGAGAATGAAAATCCCCTTTAATTGTCGGGTGGGATGCCTTTCATCAGAGTATCGAGCATTTGGGGTTTGATCTATACTAGGTTTTCATCAACAAGAGGAAACACGTGAAGTTAGGTAAGAATAAGGAAACAAATTTAGTAAAATTCTTCTTTTGATATACAAATTTGTACGAATTTGGTAGAACAAGAATAAAAGAATACAAAATGCCATTGCCTGTGAAACAAATGTCCGTGAAACCAACGACCCGTTCATCCAATGAAAAAATTTGGGGAACAAGTTTAAAAGTAAAATATATAAGGATAGAAAAGGAATTTTACCATTGACCAGGAAAACGCAAAAAAAAATATGCTGCCATTTTGGATACTGTTCAATCAACAGTAAAAGAGCCTATGTTCTTTAATATAGTAAGAATGAGGTACATTTTGCTCCACGCGTTGATACAGTATTTGTTGCTAATACAATATTAACATGTAGATATGTCAATAGGAAATTTAAAACTAAAATGCTGAAACATAATTAAAGAATCAAAAGTAGTGACTTAAGTAAGAAATTCTAACACAGAAGTTGTAGGCTTATATAATAGCAATTGTCATAGCAATTACGGCAACTCAACATTTGAAAGAAAACCAAAACACAACCTTCTTAATAGAATGAGTAAAAATACACCAAAAAATTTATGATTAGACTTAGACAGCTTGAATAAAAATAAATAAATTATATGAAAATAATCTAGATTTACCTTTAGTACAGAAATGACATAATGGAGGCAGATAATGTAAAGAGTAGGAAAAGTGCACTAAAAAACATATAAAAAATCATTAAATAAAAGTGCTCAATTAAATCAACATGAGTAAGACCATAAACTTAAGTAATTTAAAGCATGAGCATTTAAGCATTTTCTCTTCACCCTTCCAATCCGAGAACCCACAACAGCTATCATATATCCAAATTACATCAGAAAAGCAAAAGGTTACAAAATTGCTTACAAAAAATGAACTAAAATGGTTAACATATTGCTTAACTCTTATGAGACCAAACTTTTATAACACAAATTAGAGAACTCAGTTCCATCCTTGTCAAACTTCCAACACCAGAAAAACCAAAAATATGAGAACAAAAAGTCAAGTTAAAGTAAGGAAGTTGACAGAGATAAAAAAAAAATATACGCCAAAAATCTTATTTAGAGTACTAAATAACCAACAGCTGGGCGCTCTGTCCTCCTCTATCTAGTGATAATCCTCTCTGTTTTGTTTTTCCTTAAGCTCTCTATCAATTAAATTGCTAATTGAAATTAATGATTATATCATAAACACATCTAAATTTTATCATAAAATGAGAACAAACAATAAGAATATAGGAAGCTTCTGACCATGTAAATGTGGAATGCACTACCACCGTACCTTAGTATGAAGCTTTACTAATGTCAAAACATATTTCTTCCTATTCTAGTGTTAAAGAAGGCATTGAAACAATGTTATTTCGCTGCAAACTCAAGAAGCTCACCAAACAGAGACTAAAATGAACATCCAAATCAATATTAATTCAACTTTGGATATAAACACATTAAACCTAAAAATCCAGAATTGATTTATTACCCAATAGTCACTCCAAAACATCAATTTAGCACCATAAATCATCAGTTAGGTTTATCTAATTCACAACATACAGAACTAAAAGTTTTAACCAAGAAACACCTTATTTCAAGTGACCTTGTTTTAAGTAACCAAAAGCTTAAACCTCCATAAACAAAAACTGAACCATGAACATAAAATAGGCCTATATCAATTAAAGAAGCAAAAAAAAAAACCTTATTTCAAGTAACCTCACCTAAAAGCTGAAAAAATAAGGTCTGAGCTTATCTGAACACTACTAGAAAAATCGCATTTAGCGACAGCCATTAGCGACGGCTGGCCGTCACTAAACATGATATAGCGACGGCACACTGTCGCTAAAATGCCGTCGCTAATTCACCGCCGCTAATTTTCTAGCGACGGTAACCGTCGCTAATTAGCGACAGCTCAACGTCGGAAAACAGGCCGTCACAAATTTTTCGGTAACGGTGTCTGCCAGCGCGTTAGCGACGCGTAGCCATCGCTACTTAGTTACGCGTAATCGTCGCTAGTTAGTGCTAGTTAGTGACGCATGGCCGTCGCTAGTTAGTGCCAATTAGTGACGCATAACCGTCACTAGTTAGTGACGCACAGCCGTCGCTAATAAGTGACGCACAGCCGTCGCTAGTTAGTGACGTAGAGCCGTCGCTAATTAGTGACGCATAACCGTCGCTAGTTAGTGCCAGTTAGTGACGCGTAGCCGTCGCTAGTTAGTGACGCGTAGCCGTCGCTAATAACTAGTAAAAATTTCAAAATTTTAGTACTAATTAGTGACAGCTAAACATCGCAAACTAGACCGTCATAACTTTTTCGGTAACGACATCGGTCGGCACGTTAGTGACGCTTACACGTCGGTATCTAGTGACGCTTAGGCATCTCTAGTTAGCATAGTAATTTTTGACTTAAATTGAAGTGATTACAGAATGGAGTTCAAGTTCTAAGTTTGTCGCTTTGGATTCGAATAACTTGTTTTTGCAATATTGTCATCGATTTCACACAAATGCAACAACTAGGGTATTGAAGTATTTTTCATTAATACAAAATATGATTAACATAATGTCATGATATGTCATTCGACAATTAAAATACATAAGGTTACAATTTCCTTTACAAGAAAAAAAACTGAGCTCAAATTTTTCGTACCGCAGGATCGAGCAAAAGATTCTTCAGGCAAGATCATGAAAACAACAATGAACCTCCCTTTCCCTCAATCTACAAGAAGATAAACATTTTAATCAGCCAAAGGAACATAAATTTATTAAATAAAAAAAAAGGTAAATACAACTCTAAGTTAAGATTTTATGGAAGAAAAATTAATGAGCAAATAGACTCAAATAAAAAAAGAATTCGTAAAACATATATCCTCTGCTTCTATATTCTGTCAGTGGCCCAAGAATAACTATTTGAGGGAAGCAGAAAGGCTTACCTCCTCAGAGCTCATCCTTCGCTGATTCCTAGTTAGAATGAGTTTCCTGTTCTTCTCAATGAACTCAATGATGTCTTCTTTTTTCCTGTCCCCATCATAATTACTACTTGCGTTATACGAGAAAAACGCATGCTTATCCCATTTATTTACAGGTTTCAAGCTTCATTTTCTTCTTTGTAGACCTTCAAAATTCCAGCTATCAGAAACATTGGTCGCAAGCAACACCTTTAAAATAAAGGTACATTGCCATATTCATAATTTTAAGGTTAAAATGAAATCTACTAATTTGTGATTGAATTGCATCAGCACCGTCAGTGCTGAAGTTCAAGAACAACATAGCCTGCCAGATCCAACACTTTCCATTAGACACTGATTTAACAATCAATAATTTATTCTCTGGTGCAAAAACATAGTCAGAATGGCACCAATGTATTGCCAACAAAGGATTGTCAGCCTCAAACAAACGCAAAGTGTTTTTCCTCCAATGTTATAATTATCCATTATAGAATGGCATAAGACACTAATGGTTACCTTTGCATTAGGGCTGTTAAAGAATTAATAACAAATGGATGGTTGCTAGGGTCATTGTTAAAAAGGATCAACAGGAAAACATCAATCTCTTATAGCAACTATAAAAAGACACAAAAAAAGCATCTTATCAAAAAAGCTAAAAATGATTTCATGCACACATCCAAATGTTCAAGCTAAAAATGATATTTCAAATTTCTGAAAATAGCACACTAGTAATTTTCACTTTAATATCCCAACAATTCAATAACACGAACTAAAAGAAGCAGAAAGTTTCACCACACTGTAACACCCCTGCAGATTTGATGAGTACTTAGACATAGTCTAGAAAACAAAAGACATAATAAACCCATCAAAGTTCCAGACATCAACAAGAGTCTCGAAGAAAACAAACTCAAACCACAACATCCATGGAACAAGATCATGAAACATTAGCTTGAAGGTCGAGTAGAAGTTGTACACAGTCAAAGTATCCATTTAATGCAGCCATATGGAGAGCAGTGATTCCACCATCAGCTGCTTTATTTACAAACTTAGACAGTGCACTGGATGGTAATAAAGCTCGAGAAGTATCAGCACAAGGTAGGAATGGATTGAAAAATAAACTAAGGCCAAAGCAATAGGAACTAAAATATACCCCTAACCTTTGCTCATGCTTGTTCTCTGTCACCTTCTGATTGTGAATGCGTGGCTTCAAAAGGGGAACTGGGAACAAAATCAGCAACAACTAATCTGATGCATCTTACATGTCCATTTACAGCAGCAAAATGTAAAGCTGTCCTTCCACTCAGATAATCTGCTCTTGTAACCTGCAAGTACAAAGAGTTAAGAGACAGGTATAAAATACAACATTAAGGGAGTGTTAGAAACAAAGGATACTTGGAAGAAACAAGTATCACAGCATTAATTTTATGGTCTTCGCATATGTGCTTCAACATCCTAGAAGAATGATAACAAAGGACAGAAAAAAGGTGAATTAGTAAGACTCACATTGCATCTGAAAAGCAGAAGAGTCTGTACAACTTCCCAATGCCCATATCTACAAGCTTGCATCAAGGCAGTCTTAGCAAACATGCAAACAAAAATAATTGCACAGAGTCAGCAGAAGAAAAGATGACAGAAAACTAATTTCCTTGTTAGGAGTAGAAACACACTAGTTTCATATAAATCTGCATTCGGCTGCATAAATCAGATTCAAAATCAGCTTCTCATACCAATGAGTACCCAAAATTCAGCTTGTGACCTTCACATAGATCAGCAAACTAACAAGTAAAAACGAAACACAGAGACAATAATCTCCCATTCGAATTGAACTAATCAAGACCCGAAAGTCTGTTTTAAGCACTGAAAACACATGAGAATCACAGACTAAAAAATGAAAGGCAAGACACGATCATAGAGAAGATCATCTCAACCAAACAATTAATCCACATTTCTTCACAAATGAAGAGAAGAATGAATCGCCAAATCTCGCACCTGGCCACAGTAGTTTCTCGAATTAACATCAGCTCCATTCTCGAGCAACAGAGCAACAATCTAAGCGGAGCCAAACAAAGATCAAAATAAGATTCAACAGGTTGTAGTCGAGCCACTGAAACATATTATTCAGGAGACTCTGCCGAGAGCGAAAACGGCGGTCCTCAGGTGCGGCTCCGACGGGCCCGGCCGCGGATTGGAGATCCGATCTGAAACACGGATGGAGAATGCCTTATCGGCGAACAAGATGAAGAGAAAAGCAAAGGCTAAGCAATAACGGCGCTGGGGAAGAGGAGGAAGAGAAGATTGGAGCAATGCAGCAGAGGTTCGCAATCGAGAGGAATTTACCTGAGTCAGGAGATAATCGTCGCGGCTTTCAACGGGTGGGGATGACCGATTACCTTCGATTCGGGCCGACGCAGTAGAGCAGCAATCTCCGGAAACTATCGATTCCCTACGGGAGGGGAGGCTGAACGACTGGGCCTTTTCGGCCAAATGGCTGCCGATTTAGGCTGGGCAAAGGGAGGTAGAGAAAATTGGAGAAGGCGTCTGGCGGTTTGAAATGGAGAGATCACTGAAGAAGTCAGTGCGAAGAGACTGAAAACAGGGAGTCTTCACGCAGCGTCTGACGTCTGAGTGAAAGAGAGGTGAAGGAAATATAATGTTCTGGTGCGACGGCTGACTGTCGCTCAGAAGTAGCGACTACTCGCCCTCGCTACTTGTCTTAATATCAACCCCACTGTAATATTATAAATAATAATAAATTATTAAGCCTCATATGACAAAATTTTTATTAAATAGATTATTTGTTAATTACTAAAAAAATGTTTAGAGATTTATATGCTGAATTAATCAAATTAAAAATTATAATTATACAATTTAAAAAATATATGTTAAGGTCCACAAATCAACAACAGTACATATATTTAAAAAAATATATATTTATGTTAAATGAGATGACAATTTAGCAACAAAAATGACTAACACATAAGAACTATAACTAATTTTTTGGATTTTCTTAAATTTAGTTATGGCTAACCTTCACTAAATTAGTGACGGTAAGACGTCACTAAATTTAGTGACGCATAACTGTCACTACATTAGCGACGGCAACCCGTCACTAAATTTAGTGACGCATAACCGTCACTAATTAGCGACGGTAACCCGTCACTAAATTTAGTGACGCATAACCGTCACTAAATTAGCGACAGTAAGACGTCACTAAATTTAGTGACGCATAACCGTCACTAATTGGCGACGGTAACCCGTCACTAAATTTAGTGACGCATAACCGTCACTAAATTTAGTGACGCATAACCGTCACTAAATTTGCCAAAATATTTTTTATAAGTTATATAATCAAGTAGCTAGTTTATTTGCTATCATCTTGATAATGTCAGGCAGCGGCTCATAACCCTCTACTAAATTGTAATGCGACTTTAAGGTCGACATCTCTACTATATATCATTCACACAAAAAACAAATATTTATGTTAAAACAGATGACAAGTTAGTATAAAAAATGACTAATACATGAGAACTATTACTATTTTTTAGGATTTTGTTAAGTTTAGCGACAACACTAACCGTCACTAAATAATTAATATAATTTTCATTAACTAGATTATTTGTTAATTACTCAAATCCATATTTAGAGATTAGTATGCTTAATTAATCAAATTAAAAATTATAATTATACAATTATAATATTAGCGACGCATAACCGTCACTAAATTAGAGACGGTAAGCCGTCACTAAATTTAGTGACGCATAATCGTCACTAAATTAGCGACGGTAAGCCGTCACTAATGTTAGCGACACATAACCGTCACTAAATGCATTGTGTATTAATATTTTTGTTTTATTATTCTGTTTCTTTAAACAAAATTGTTTGTTGTAATGGTAAATATACAGCAACTTGTTGGATAGAAGGATCTTAAAATTGTTTCGTGACGAAAAAAATATCTACAATCTAAATACATTTGTATTATATGAACTGAAATAATTTATGTTGTGTGAAATTTTAAGACGTCACATAATTTTCAGCTATAATATTTATATCTTTCTGGTAGTGTATTCAAAAACAATTATTTATGTTCAATGAGATAACAATTTATCATAAAAAATGACAACCACATGAGAACCCAAACTTTTTTTTTTTTAGTTTAGCAACGGCCAACCGTCACTAACACTAACTTAGCAACGGTCAACCGTCACTAAGTTAGCGACTGTACGCCGTAGCTAATTTTAGCAACTGTACGCCGTCACTAATTAGCGACGGCAACCGTCACTAATTAGCGACGGTCAACCGTCACTAATTAGCGACGGTACGCTGTCGCTAATTTTAGCGACACGTAACCATCACTAATTTAGCGACGGTAAACCGTTACTAAAATTTAGCGACGAACAGCCGTCGCTAAAATCTCACCGAAATATTACCAATTAGCGATGGTTTTTTGACGTCGCTAATTAAACCGTCGCTAAATTCGATTTTTCTAGTAGTGGAAAATGGAAATTGAAGTCCATGGCTGTATGAGGTCCAAATTGGCCACGATTTTTTTCTCTAACTTTTTTATAGAGTTCCATTAATCTAAAAATTGAAATAGACACTAATAAATCTCAAGCTCTTGTTTGTGGTATCTAATTCCAAATTCAAACATGAACAAACATCAAATCAGTACATCAAATTGAATTTAACTCAGAAAATTACCTTGACCCATTGTTAAAGATGATGAATGATCAGTGCCAGTCAAGATAATAAGTAAGACAAAAATGGAGTACCCTGCTTTGGTTCTCATTGTGTCTCTCTTTCAATTAGGCACTGAAATGAGAGAAATTCCTAAATTATTGAAGAATTTCCCTTCCTCCCAAGTTGAAACTAATCACCTTCTCATTCGAATTCGAGAGTAGTAGCAACAGGTTAGAAAAGGACCAACTTTGAGCACCACTCTAACCGTTGTCGAAGCTTGTTAGTCTTTTATTAGTGTTCCATGATCAGCTCTAAAAATGATGAAAATAAAAAAAAAATAATGAATGAACTGATCAATAATCCAGTATATGGTCAATGAAAAGATAACAAAAATAAGCATAGAAAATAGCATAATCTTTTATTTGCTAATAGAAACACATGCACACTTTGAGCAAAATGGAAGTAACATTCAATCCTCCAATCATATTCCTCATTCAATTCTATTTTTTTAGTCTCTTTGATCCCTTTATTTTTCTTTCTGAAACAAAATTCAATACTCTCTGAACATATTGAGCCTTTGTGAACTCGAAGCATATTAAATAAAAGCATACATACATACATACATACATACATACATATATTTAGATTATATATATATATATTTGTGTATGTATATATATATATATTCTAAATATACCACATACGAAATGAGTTCAAGTTGGCAATAACAAATAGGTGCAGTGATTTAACTATTTTCACATCAGAACATCTAAAAAATGCAATGACAAAGCAAGTGATAGTTAGTCTCTTATGAATTGATAATAATATATGGCCATTCTCTAACACCAAATCCATGTAAGTACCATAAGCATGTTTCCTAGTTTTATTGACAAACATTTGCACCTAAAACATTAAAAGAGTTCATAGGAGAGCAAAAAATATCCAAATCTCGGCTCCACACAAAACATGGTAAATTTTTTTTGTCAATCTTCCAAAAAACATGACATGAATTTAAACAACTTATACACAAATACAAAATGAAGAAATAATTTATTTATATATTTTTTGCCAATGTTTGAGTCGGGCATTAATTCCATGCCACCTTATAAGTATGTTGAACAAATTTTGTGCATTAACAAATGTACTAATAGTCATGCAACTATATCCTTGCCCAAACATTACACATGACAACTAATCCATTCTTACCCATTGTATTAACATGGGCTTCTATTGTCCACTAACATGTGTTGTTTATTGATTGTTAAATCTCACTAAAGAAAGGTGCACTGAAACAACATATTGCTTTTATATGGAAAAACAACATTCAAATAAAACCACATGCCATGACCATGTATCTTGAAAAGGAATGCAACAAAACATACATATCAAATTGTATGTCTGCCTTAACAAAAGTATGAAGCATATCTTGCAAGAAACCATTCAAAACAGATCAGCTAGAAACTAAAACCCCAAAACAGATAGGCTAGTTGAATAGAAAAAAACAAAAAGAAAATTGAAAAACCAACCTAATGCTGGGAATTAAGGTTGATGTATAATCCATTTTCCCACAACTTCATCCTGTCAAATAAAGCAAGTAACTTGACCTCAAAAGAAAAAAAAACTTTATTTTTTGTAATTTGAACAAAGAAACTTTATCCGTTTTGTTATAAATTAGGTAGAAGCAAGCAAAATGGCATAATACCAAAAAAGTAACACAAACTAAAAATATTTACCAGAACTACCAAGTAGAGCTGGTGCCTATTGAGTCTAACCTTGCCCAAATAATATCAACCAATTGTGCAACCTCAAATCAACAAACTATATAGCAACATAAAATTTTTCTGGTACTTAGAAATCAAACAATAGGCTGCCAAGCATGAGACTATTTATGACATTGAACTAACCAAACCATTTTCAAGTTAAGCTTTGTTTCTAGATAATGAACACTCATAGAATGAACTAACCAAACCATGCTTGAATCTTTGAAGTAGGAAGAATAGGAAACTAATAGTAATAAGATAAAAAGTTAAAGTGAATACATGTTCTTGAACCATTATTAGAATTAATTAAAGAATAGGACTAAAAAGCCACAAGTGCAAGACAATTGGCTCTTTTACAATCTTTTAGACAATCAGTGACAATATTTTAGCAATGACTCATTAATAAAAATAGAAAAAAAACCAAAAATAAAAACAGAAAAGAAAAAAAAAAAGCTTTATCTTGATCACACAAATCATCTCCATACCTGTAGTCAATTCACCAAGCCGTAATAAAAAAAAAAACAAAGAAAGAAACAGTCATCTTACAATTCAAAAGCAAAAGGAAAAAAAATAAAAAAGTTGCACCTGAAATTTTAAAACTATATTTGTCATGTATAGCAAACATTTGCCAATACTATATAACCTGAAAAAGAATGCAATCAAACATACATAGCAAATTGTATATATATGTTGATAAAATAATAATGCATATCTTGCAAGAAACCACCAAAAACAGATCAACTAGCAACTACAACCCTAAAACAAACAAACCAATATAACAGAAGAAAGCAAGGAAAAATTAAATAGCCAACCTACTGCTGAGAATAAAGGTTAATGTCTACTCCATTTTCTTGCAGCTTTATCCTATAAAATAAAATAAGAAACCTAACCTCAAAAAGGAAAAATTTTTAATTTATCTAGTTTAAACAAAGAAACTTTATCTATTTTATTCTAAATGAGGTCAAAGTAACCAAAATGATAGTGTAAAATAAGTAACACAAACTAAAAATATTTATTTGAACTACCAAGTATAGTAGGTCATGTCAAGCCTAACCTTCCCTTAATAATACCAACTAATTATGCAACCTAAAATCAACAAACTATATAACAAAGTACAATTTTTTTAGTAACTAGAAATCAAACAATAGGCTAACAAACGTGAGATTGTCTATGATAGAGGCTTACCCTAGGTGACAACTTCTACTTTAACAAATCAGTCACCAACCTCAAGTTGAGCTTTGTTTCCAACAATGAACACTGAAGGAGTGAGCCAACTAGACCATGCTTGAAGTAGTTAAAGTAGCAAGAACAGGAAACTAACAACAGTAGGAAAAAAAAAAGCAAGATTGATAGGGTTTCTTGAACCATTATCAACATTAATTAAAGAAGAAGATGACAATCCTACTTGATAAGAAATCAAGCGAATTTCATGAGAAAAAGAAGAACGAAGATGAACGACCAATGCGATCACAGGCTTGAGAAAGCTTCGTTACTCATACTTCTTATAGGGGAATCATAGGACTTTCAGAAACCATGGATGCACGACAATCAACCCTTTTACAATCTTTCAGACAATCCATAACAATCTTTTAACAATGGTTCATCAATAAAAACAGGCAAAAAAAAAATACAATGCTCCATACCCAATTGCATAATTCTTGCTTCCTTTTTCTGCAAATCATCCCATTTATCCTCTTTTCTCCATCAACCTGATGCAAAGGCACTAATTTCTTCTCTCTCCAATGGTTCCTTCAACCAATGACCCTATCTATAGCAACAAATGCCTCTCGCCTTTGAAATCCTTATGAAACCGCTCTTTCTAATCGTCTGTCAAGAGAACTCTTATTTCTCTCCATTGCATCTTCATCATTGTCATGAATTTTTATCAAGGAAGCTTGTAGGTTTGGTTAGCAGAAATCGTTTAAGTGTAGTTTTCTTCAATCAAAGAAACATGTGAATTTAGCTAGGGTAAGGAAACAAATTTGGATAAATTATCTTTTGGTACATAGATTTAGACCAATTTAGCAAAAATGGATACCAAAGAGTATAAAACAATGCTGTTTATAGGGAAATGCTTCTTAAATTAGGGGTTTGATTGTTCAATGCAGGTGTTTGGAGACCAAAAAGGTGAATTTGAAATATTTTCAGCCTGAAACAGGGATTTGAACCTTAACCAAAGAGCCAAAAATTAAAAAAAAAAAACTGGTGGCGTTTTAATCACTGTTCATTAAACAGTAATTTGTTTCATATTTAGAATATAGTAGTAATTAGTGTACACCAGCTTTTGGAATAATTCCTTTCAAATGATATTATGGAGAGTGTACTTCATGTCGAACGTAAATGGCCACTTGTGTAATTATTTTGCTATAATTTTTTAAAAGAATAAAATTTAAAAATTTTAAGAATTTTAAAATTTAACACTAACAGATAAAAATAGGTTTTTTTTACTTTTATTTAATTTATTTAATTTTAGAATAAATTAGACACCTAGTAATCAATTATTGCAATATGAAAAAAAGTGACGAATTTAAATTATTATGTTACTTACTATCGATAACTTTATATTTGTATATGCTTTTGTTCAACTGATGCTATGTATATCCTTTTGTGTCATATACTATATGTTCATTTTAAAAAAAATAACAACCTTTTAGGTATTTAATTATGGTTATAGTGATTATTGATAAGAAATAATTTAAAATAATTGTGTCTAAGAACCTTACTAGTATTAATAAATTTGAGTCTCATTTGACTTTTTGATTATATTTATTCAAACTTATTCTTATATATCTAGAGAAATTCGATCACAGATTAAAAATTTATGTGTGGTTCAATAATGTATGGGTAAAATCCACCGGGAGTCACCTAACTTATTTTTTGTCCTAAACGGGTACCTTACCTTCAAATTGTCCTACCGAGGTACCTTACCTCTTATCACGTGTCCTGTCTAACTACTTTCCGTTAATTTCAGAGTTATATCTAACGAAAAATGCTGATGTGGCATTAATTAATATTAAAATAAATATAAAATAGTAATTTTAGTCCCCAAACATTTCCAATTAATGATTTTAAACCTTTTAAACTTCCTAAACATCAATATCAAACCCAAAATTTTAAAATTTTTCATTCTAACCACAAAATATCAAAAACTAACCCAAATTAATAAACAATTAACTCGAAATGGCAAACAAAAACCAGATCTGGACGAACTAAAAATCGAGTCACAGGTTCGCAAATGGATCTACCCCCAATTCGGTGCTCCTCCGTCGGCGAACCAGCGATTGGTGACTGGGGCTAGGCTCGTCAGTGGTGCGGCGACAATATCCAGAAGGGTAGGCGGCTGGAGACGACAATGGCAGCGACCCTTGGAGGTGGAGCGGACGGTGGTTGGCAGCAACGGGACTGTGAGGGTTGGAGGCGGTGACGGCGTGGGAGCTGCCGGCTGCGCACGGGCAGCTAGGCAGCTGGCGGTGCTTGGAGGCAACGAACGGCGCGACGGAAGTCGAAGCGCCGAGGGAAGAGGAAGCAGGGGTGACAGCGGTGCGAGGAAAAAATTTGGGTTTCTGGGGATGAGCGATGCCTGAATCTTGAAGTCTCGACCCTGTCCTTTCTCTCTCCGCCATCCATCGCCGCCCTATCCTTCCTTTCTCCTTCATCGGCCTCTACCTCATTTGCTCGCCGTCCGATCGGGTTTGCCCAGATCTGGTTTTTGTTTGCCATTTTCGAGTTAATTGTTTGTTAATTTGGGTTAGTTTTTGATATTTTTGTGGTTAGAATGAAAAATTTTAAAATTTTGGGTTTGATATTGATGTTTAGGAAGTTTGAAAGGTTTAAAATCATTAATTGGAAATGTTTGGGGACTAAAATTACTATTTTATATTTATTTTAATATTAATTAATGCCACATCAGCATTTTCCGTTAGATATAACTCTGAAATTAACGGAAAGTAGTTAGATAGGACACGCGATAAGAGGTAAGGTACCTCGGAAGGACAATTTAAAGGTAAGGTACCCGTTTAGGACAAAAAAATAAGCTAGGTGACCCCCGGTGGATTTTACCCAATAATGTATATTAGTTTGATGAAAAACTTAATTTTATTGAGTTTTAGAGTTTATTGAGTAAATTGCATAAATGGTCTATAACTTTTAATTATCTTTTCATTTTAGTCCCTAACTTACTGAATGTTCTGTTTTGGTCCTAAATATAGTCAAATTATTTTGTTTTAGTCCCTTATCAAACAAAATTCATCAACTCAGAATAATTGTCTGATACAAATTTTTTAAATTCTGGTATAAAAATTCAGTAATTATCTTTCAATAAATTTAAAAAACTTAATATTTTTTTGTAGTAAATAGATAATTAAAATTAGTATTTTTTTTATTCCCAAATGAAATATGTTCAAATTTATAGAGAAAAAAATTTGGTTTAAATTTTCCATCAAGTGTAAAAAAATTAGTAAAGAAATTAAATTTATTGTAAAATAGTTACCGAATAATTTAACTTATAATCTAAAAAGTTGTTATCAAACAAATACTTTGAGTTAACAAATTTTATCCAGAGAAAATCAAAATGAAATATTTTTAATAGATTTACAACTAAAATGAAACTTTTTTAATATGATTAGGACCAACATATAACATTCAATAAGTTAAGGACTAAAATGAAACAATAGTTAAAGGTTAGGGATTGCTCATGCAATTTACTTATAATTTATGACATATTTATATATCTTTTTCCAAATTTTACAAATTATAGTTTATGAGAAATAGGCCCACACTTCATTCCGGTTCGATCAACAAAATCACAAATTTTTCATACCAAATACATTTATATTTAAAAATAATAATAAACAAGTATGAATTCAAAATTAAATCATAATCAATTTAAAGGTTTTAGAAAAAATAGAAATATTTTAAAGTTATTGATAACCAATTTGTTTTGGAATTTAAGCATAAAATCAATTCTTGATTATAACTCATGCAATTTTGGGGTCTAAAATGTAAAAATCAAAATGTTAGAACATTTTTTCTGTTTATTAGGATAGGATGATAAAAATGGTTAATTTCAAAATTTGAGTGCCAAAAAATATTTTAATACACAAATAGGGTATTTGTTATGTAAAATTACCCTTTTTATTTTAGACATTTTTTGGGTCAATAGAAAAACCCTATGGGCCTAACTCCCCTAAAAAAAAGAACTGAAGCAAAGGAGCTACTGTTCCTAACGCCCTATCACCCTTAGCATTTTAGTTAATACGAGGTTCTTTAACACCCCGCATGATGCTGCTAAGCATTTTTCTATTGTAAATTATAGAAATTAGTACAGTAGTTAAGTTTAGAACAAAAGTATATCACAATACAATATGCACATATAATATTCATTGTTTATATACATATTCACCATGCATGAATTATGAGGGTTAGGAAATTAAGAAATGTAGGCTCAGTATGTAGGTGGTGATAAAAATGCAAATGAAGCAATACTCGTAATCTTTGGTTGGCCAAAACAATCGAGTAAGATATCGGTAAGACAAAGTAGGCAGAGAAGTCGAGGAAGAGAATAAGCGATGCTGCGGCTGTGTGGACACCAGATGTAGTGACTTAGCTTCCTAAATCCTGCTCTGCATTTCTCCTCCAATTGGATTTTCACTGGAAGCAACGCATGCATCTCACCGCGATGACCAATGACCAAATCAGAATGAAAGCAACATTTCATCCCAATTGGATGCATCATCTCACTCTTGCCTATTGGAAGTTGTTGTATGCAAATGGAGTAAACCCAAATAATGAAGATACATGACAATCCACTACAGCGCAAAAAAAAAAAAAAGAAATTTGAAGTCAGGTCTAGATGATGAAGTTGAATGTTCACAGAAAAAAGCGAGAATGAAAAGCAAACATTACTGAAACCACAACCCTAATTGAAACCTTAACCTCTACCATAAACCTAAACCCTATTCTTAAAACTTTAAGCCCTAAACTTTAATACTAAATCTTATTTTTAACCCTTATCCTAAACCTTAACAATTAATTCTAACCTTTACCTTAAACCTTAATTTTCCTATCTTATTACCTTCCATATTTAATAAATTTTATATTTAGGGACTTTCATATTTAATAACTTCCACGTTTAGGAACATCAATACTCAATATGTTTAATATTCAAAGCCTTTCATATTTAATAAGTTCCATATTTTGGTTTTTTTAAAACTAAGAAACTTTAATATTTAATAAGTTTGATGATCTTGATAGCTAATTGTCAAATTACAATATTGGTCTCTAAACTTTTAAGTATAGTGCAATAAGGTACCTAAATTTTAAAAATTTTAATTTTAGTCACTATAATAATTACAGCATAGGCCCTAACCTTTTCAAATCATTACATTTTCAAATTTTATAGTTTAGACACTAATAGAGAAATAGTGAACTAAAGTTATATTTCATATCAATTTCATAGTCAAATTTGAATATCATAGCCAATTTATCATAACATAATTAAGAAAATTTTTATGAATTTTCTTAATTTAATAGACTAAGAAAAGAAAAATTAACGTAAATTAATTACACCAAAAATTAAATTATTTAATTTAAATTTTAACAAAAACTAAATAAAAGATTGAATTGATTAAGTGATTTCAGTATATATACCAGTAACCCAAGCAAACTCAACTAGTCAACTTGAGTTTCAACAAAAACCTGACCTAAAATTATCAAAGATTGAAATCAACTTGACCTGTATTAAACCCGAACCCAAATAAACCCGACCCAACATAATCCAAACCCGAAATTCACTCAACTATCAACCCGAATCCAAATGACCCGACTTGAACCTAAATTCATTCTAACTCAATTAAACCCAAACCTGAATGACATAATCTAAACCTAACCTGACCCACCCAATTGTCATCCCTATCCACCATTACTAAAAGAAATGCAAAAAGAAAAAAGAAAATTTGTAAAACACAAAATGACAAAAATGACACTATTCAATGAATAATAACTTTGTTCTATCTTTAGAATATAATAAGGTACAGTTTGCTCTATGTGTTGCTGTGTTATTTGTTGCTAAAACAATGTTGATATGTAAATATGTAAATAGGAAATATAAAACTAAAATACTAAAACATAATTATAGAATCAAATACAGTGATTTAAGCGAGAAACTCTGACATGAAAGTTGCAGGCTTATATAATAGCAATCACCATAGCAATTATGGCGACTTTACATCTAAAAGAAAACCAAAACACAGCCGAATTCCATTTAATATAATGAGAAAAAATATACACAAAAACTTATTATTAAAGTTAGAGAGTTGAATAAAAAAACACACCTTTAATACTAAAATGAGATAATGGAGGCAGATGATAAAAAAGGAAGTGAAATGTAAAGAGCAGAAAAGTGCACCGTAAAACATATAAAAATTCATTAAATAAAAGTGCTCAATTATTTCTAATAAGTAATTAATGACACAGAGACCCTTGTTCTTGCAAATAATAAACATGAGGTCACAATTAAAGGTGAAAGATAACAAGTTGAAAGCAAAGGAAATATTCACAAATGATACACAAAAAAACTAACAAAGAGTAATATTCACAAATAAAAGCAGACACAACAATGTCCTGGCAATAAAAGGTAACACAAATAAAAGTAGATACAACATCAATTAAAAGCAAGTATTAAATGAAATATAGAAACTTAGAAGCAAAACCCTAAGCTAAATATATTCACTCTTGTCATGAATGCCATAATGACACTCTTTCTCTTAGAAGAACCCAAAAAATTATTGCCTAAACAATAGCAAGAAAGCAAACATTCAAACTTGAGCATAAAAAGAAAAATTAAGCAATTAAACTACAGAATGATGCATATTCTATTAAGAAAGTTTGTCATTCCTAGTGATTATTTTGCTTCCAAACTAAATGTAGAAAATTAGAACTGATTCAAGTATATTTTGTTACTCATTCTTACCCCCTCATAGAGTAAACTAACGGAGTCCCAACTAGTATAGTTTCTGTCAAATAAAGATGCAAATATTGTGAAATTCACATTGGAACATAACGCCTAATTCATTAATAGCTAATGACCGAACCTTATTTCACCTAAAAAAATAGCTACAATATTTTTTGTTGATCTCTTCTTTGGAGGAGGAAGCTAAAGGTATCAAAGTTCCTTAAATTTCAAGATTTTTTCAATCATCTTTTGTTTAAGACATGATAGTGAAAGAAAAATAAACATGCACCAATGAATGATAACATATTTCAGCTTCTGGCATGCACATAGTGGATAAAAGGTGCAATATCACAATTCACTCTCCCATTGCATTAACATTTCTAGTGAGCCTCTAAATGAACTCACAATATCATTCTTCCACAAAAATTTGTAAGAATTGATTATCTATTAATCAGCATTAAAGCATTTTAAAGCATAAGATACACACCAAATAAGGGGATTATGTGATGCATGACCATCACATCATATAGTCTTGCGAGCACCATTTAGGAAATTTGTGTCCCTCCTCACCCCTCTGTACATTTTCATTCTCAATACATGAAACATAAAGGTAGCTTCAAAAGTTAAGGAAAAGAAATCAACCTGAATTATACCAAAAAATTGAGTAATCTAAAGCATGAATGTTTAACCATTTTCTCTTCATCCAGCTAATCCAAAAATCCACAGCAACTATCGTATATTCAAATTATACCATAAAATCAAAAGGTTCCAAAATTACTTACAAGGAATGAACTAAAAGAGTTAACATATTGCTCAACTCTTATGAGACTAAATACCTGTAATGCAAATTAGAGAACTCGGTTTCATCCTTGTCAAAATTCCAACAATAAACACAAAAACATGAGAACAAAAAGTCAGGTGAAAGTAAGGAAGTGGATGAAGATAAAAAAATGCATATATAATAATAATAATAATAATAATAATAATAATAATAATAATAATAATAATAATAATAATAATATGTATATGAAAACAAAAAGTCAAGTGAAAGTGAAGTAGTATTCTGAAAATATTTTGTTATAAAATAATAATAATAATAATAATAATAATAATAATAATAATAATAATATATATATATTTATGAACATATTTATATGTATAAATATATTATAATATATATTTATCATAATATAAATATTTATACATATAAATACATATCATAATATAATTTGTATCATTTGTATCATAATATAATGTATCTTCTATATTAGAATGTATCGTATATTATAATGTATCATATAATTATGGTTTTAATGTATATATTAAATATAGTGAAATTAAAAATTATGGTTTTAATGTATATAGTGAGATTGAATCTCCCTGTTATTATTATTATTATTATTATTATTCATGGCCAAGGTGCCCATCACTGGCCGAGCTCCCAGACTTGACGGAGTACCGACCTCGACAGAGGAAAACTATCAGCCGAGGACGGAAGGATAAAACGACCCCCCTGGCCTAATGTTGGGAATTTGCCCCCTTAGGGAGCGGTAGGACCAACCTCGGCAGAACAATCAGACCCTCTTCAGAAGCAGAAGTATCATTCGGAGGGACCATCCTCGGGGAATATACTACTGCAAGCGTTAAAGTAACCTCGGTGAGTACGAACAGAGCATTTAAGGAGCCTCTGACACCTCCCCATAAAGTCGCCCTCCAAGTACGTTCTGACACGCTATCACTGGAGCACGCCATCACAAGGACGCCTCGACACGACACTCTCGGAATGCCTAGGCTTCTAGCCAGGCGACTTTTACTAAGATAAGTGTCCCTTCATTCCCCGAAAAGCCGGGATCGCATCCCACCGAACACGTGTCGTAATCTGGGATGACCACGTGAGAAGAATGGCTTCTGTACGCCCCCTTTATAAATGCCCAGGAAGCATCCCAGCCGGGTAAGAAAGTTCTCTTGGAATACACAAAAGAGCACATCATCTAGTCACCTACAAGTGCTGACTTGGGCGTCGGAGGCTCCTCCCCAGAAATACACTCCGGGGACCTCCTAACCTGTGTTTTCTGGAGCATTTCAGGTATCCTCCACTAGGGAATCTCCTCCCAAGGTGCTCTCCTCCGTCAGAAGCCCTCCTTACCCGCACAATGGCACACGACGAAGCCGCCGCAGGCCACTAATTGGCGCCGTCTGTGAGAACTCTATCCCATATCGCCGTCGTGGAGACTCGGCGCGCGAAGGACAAAGGGGTTTCAAGACCCCCCCTCGCACCCGAGACTCAGCAGGCGACCACTCTGCCTGTGGCAGAAACTTCTATGACGGAGGACGATCGTCTTGTAACCATAACGATGAGCTTCTTACCGGATTTCCAGCGTTCTATCGTTGCTGAAATCACTCAGCAGCTTAATCAGAGGTTGCCGCAACCTCCACCCGCTCAAAGGGCCTCACCCCTGACCATTCGTCCGGAAAGGAGCTCGCGATCTACTCACCGGAGTTCAGGGAATGGAGACTCCCTTGATGCATATTCAACAGACAATGAACCCGTTGAGGCGCGCCCCGCCAGAACGGGAGCCCCAAAAGAGACCAGGGCCTCCTGTCAACGGAGCGCGTCCCCTTACCAGAGGTCCCCCTCTCCCCCTCCCCGGAGTCGTTCCCCAAGGCGAAGGAGAAATTCGCCACTACCAGCGAACACATAGCGGCAGGAAGGAACCAGCACTGCCGCCCTTATGGAAAGGATCCTGGGAAGGCTGGAAAAGGTTGAGAAACAGATCTCCCGGAACCAGTCTGGTCCCGGTTGTCCGACTCCTACACCGGAGAGGAGTCGCCTTTCGTACGCGAGGTAGTAGAGGCGCCTATGCCCAGTGATTCCAGGGTACCTCGCCTGGAAACGTATGATGGGCGAAGCGACCCCCAGGCGCACCTGAAAAAAAATAAGCGAAGTATGGTGCTGCACGGCGTGGACGATACCACACTCTGTAAATGCTTTGAGGTAACACTCTCAGGACCAGCAACAGCGTGGTATAGCTTTTTGCCCTAGGGAAGTTTGATAAGATTTCAAGAGCTATCTACTGCCTTCACCCAACAGTTTATTGGTAGTAGGCCAACTGCCAAAATGCCAGTGCAAATGTTTGACATAGCCCAGAGAGGAGGGGAGACCATCCGCTATTATGTGGAAAGATTCAATCGAGAAGCACTGAGCGTACCAGACTTTTGGCCAGAAATTCGTATCCTCGCAATGGTCAGGGGACTACGGAGAAACTCTCAGCTGTTCTACGAGTTCTCCAAGGACCCCCCAGAAACTCTTGGGCAGTTTTACAGAAGGGCCGAACAACACATGACGGCCGAAGAACTCAGAATAGGAGGACCTAAAGGCGAACACCCTCGCACCGAAGGGCCTAGCCATCAACCGCGCCAACAGAACGAGGCAGAGCGGTCTCGAAGGCAAAGAGGAAAGAGGGCCATAGCATTCACCCCCCTAAACACCACAAGAGCCAGTATTCTGATGGCGCTAGAAAGGCAAGGGACCACAGTCCCAAGGCCAAAGGCCATGGCCCCGGAGAATAAAAGGAATATGAAAAAATTCTGTCAATTTCACCGAGATCATGGCCATGACACTGAAGCCTGTTTCCAGTTGAAGAAGTACATCGAGTCCCTGATCAAACAGGGTCAACTCCGACGATACCTGCGGATGCCTTCTCCAAAGGGGAGAAAGGAAGAGCAGAGGAGAGCAGACGATGAAGAGTATGACTCTGATAGACGGCGGGACCGGAGTCCCCGAAAAAGTCTGCCACCCTCGGCAGGGGTTATCCAAACCATCACCACTGGGATACCCTCGGCCGAAAGAAAAAGAAAAATGAGAGAAGTCTCCGTCATGGAGTACGGGAACTCCCCGCGAAGGCTCACCCGTAGGGATGGGTCTGTAGTAAAGTTCCCTCACGATGATCCCCTCCTTGTCATGGCAAGGATAGGAAACTGGGATGTCAAAAGAGTGCTCCTCGACGACGGCTCAAACACCGACGTCATTTTTTCTCATCTGCTGGGTAAATTAGACATTTCAAAAAGTGATCTTAGCCCAGTCAGTTCCCCCACCTTTGGCGTCGGACCATCTGAACTTCCAGTCCTCGGGTACATCGACCTGCCCGTGATGCTGAAAGGGGTCTCACCCCAGAGCAAGAAAGAGTTAATTGCCTCCGGCAGAACAAGATTTATAGTCATTGACGTACCGTCAGCATACAACGCCATTTTTGGAAGGCAGACTCAGGGCAATTTTCACATTCGACCAGATGTAAGATACCTGACGGTCACCTTCGCCACCGAAGACGGAGATGCCGAAATCTTCATAGACCAGGCCGAGGTTAGAAAAGTCTTCACAAGGGCCAGGCAAAGCCCAGCCAAGATCCAGGTACAGACTTCGGCAGAAGAAAAAATGGTCTTGATAAATGAAAAGACAACAGCAGAGGAGACGGAAAGCCTCGAAAAAGTAGAAACGGAAGATGTAGAATTGATCCCCGGCCGAAACACCCGAATTGGGAAAAAACTGGCCGAAGGGGACAAAAAGAGGCTTGTATCCTTTCTATGCATGAACAAAGATCTGTTTGCTTATTCGCCGAAGGATATGCCTGGGGTTGACCCCGGCATAATCCACCACAATCTTAGAGTACAACCACACGTCAGACCAGTTCGGCAGAAGAAACGGAATCTATCAGCTCACAAAAATTCCTTCGTCAAAGCCGAAGTTAATCGCCTCATGGAGGCCGGGGTAATAAGGGAAGTAAAATACCCCGAATGGCTCAGCAATGTGGTTATAGCCACAAAAGAGGGTAGTGAAAAGCTCCGAATGTGCATCGACTTCCGAAACTTGAACGATGCCTGTCCAAAAGACTCCTACCCATTGCCGGCCATAGATCAGCTGGTAGATGCAACTGCCGAGTACGGACTGCTTAGCTTCCTCGACGCCTTCAGCGGGTATCATCAGATCCGAATGAACCCCGAGGATGAGGAAAAAACGGCCTTCATCACAGAAATAGGTACCTACTGCTATGTTAGAATGCCCTTCGGGCTCAAAAACGCAGGGGCCACCTACCAAAGACTGATGAACAAAGTATTTGATGCACAGATCGGTAGGAACATGGAAGTGTACGTCAATGATATGATAGTCAAGAGCAAAGTACCTGGTAATCATATCACCGACTTAACCGAAACTTTCCAACGACTTCGGGAGTTCGGCATACGCCTTAATCCCGAAAAGTGTGTGTTCGGAGTAAACGCAGGAAAATTTCTCGGGTTTATGGTATCAGAAAGGGGAATAGACGCTAACCCTGAGAAAGTGAAAGCCCTGCTAAATTTCCGAACACCTACGTCTATCAAAGACATACAGAGGCTTACCGGGAGGATCACCTCCCTAAGTAGATTCATCTCCAGGTATGGTGACCGATGTCGCCCATTTTTCAAAGTGCTCACCAAAGTCTCCAAGGACAGGGAAACCTCCAGAATCCAGGAGCATCCATGGAATACAGAATGCCAGAAAGCCTGGGAAGAGCTCAAAAGCTATTTGACCCGCCTTCCAACACTCCGGCAACCTCGGGAGGGAAAGACTCTCATTCTCTACCTCGCAGTCACTGAAAAGGCGGTAAGTTCCGTCTTGGTGAAAGAAGAAGGTGGGAAACAATGGCCAGTGTATTACGTAAGCAAGTCCCTACATGGCGCCGAGACGAGATACCCGTTGCTCCAAAAAGCTATCTACGCGTTAGTACTCGCGGGCAGGAGATTGCGACCCTACTTCCAAGGACACGCCATCACCGTCCGAAGTAACTTACCCCTACGAGATGTAATGAAAAAAGTGGAGCATTCGGGAAGACTGTCAAAATGGTGCATCGAGCTCGGTGAATACGACATTACTTATGAGCCTAGAAGGGCGATAAAGGCTCAGGCATTAGCAGACTTCATTGCCGAAATCCCCGAGATCGAAAAAACCGAAGCGCTCGCGAAAGGAGAAACAAAGACTGATCCGGAATGGAAGCTCTTCGTCGATGGAGCGTCAGGCACAGAACATCAAGGAGCTAGAATAGTTCTTCAGGGTCCCGAAGGCATGGAAGCTTCTAAAGCAATCAAATTCGGTTTTAATGTTACCAATAACATTGCCGAATACGAAGCCCTCATAGCGGGACTGAAAATGGCCAGAAAAGTAGGCGTAAAAAACCTTATGGCCCACAGTGATTCACAGCTAATAGTCCGACAGACGAAGGGAGAGTACGCGGCAAAGGACCCAATTTTGGCTAAGTATCACGACCTTGTTCAGAGACTCATTGAGAATTTCGACTCGGTGCGCATCAAGAACGTGCCCCGAAGGGATAATACCCAAGCTGATGCCTTGGCCAAATCCAGGGAACCCACCGAAGTACTAAAACATCCCAGCACGGAGTCAATGTGCATAGAAACCTCGGGGGAGGGATGGCAAGGCTCCCTCAAGAAATATTTAGCAAATTCGGAGCTTCCCAAGGATCCTAAAGAAGCCGCAAAAATACAAAAGCGTGCAGGAAGGTACTTCCTCATTGGGGAAGAACTGTACAGACAAGGGTATGCAAGCCCCCTACAAAAATGTGTAGGCGAGGATGATGTCAGAGTAATACTTGAAGAGGTCCACGAAGGAGTGTGTGGTTCCCATATAGGAACAGACGCCCTCGCTGGGGTAATACTCTGCCAAGGATACTTTTGGCCTACTTTAAGGAAGGATGCAAGGCAGTTCGTCCGAAGATGTGACAACTGCCAAAGGCACGCCAACATCCAAAAGCTACCCTCGGAAAAAATAAATGCAACGGACTATCCCTGCCCCTTCGCCGTATGGGGCATTGATCTCATCGGACCTCTCCCAAGCGCTCCCGGCGGGGTAAAGTTTTGCATCGTCGCGGTAGACTATTTCACTAAGTGGATAGAGGCAGAGCCGCTGGCATCAATCTCGGCGAAGGACGCTCAAAAGTTTGTATGGAAGAACATTATATGCTGATTTGGCATCCCGAGGGTAATAGTGGCCGATAACGGAACTCAGTTCACGGACAAGGGGTTCCGGGAACTCATGGAGGACCTCGGCATCAAAATGCATTTTGCTCCAGTGGCCCATCCTTAGAGTAATGGGCAGGTCGAGGTATCTAACAGAACAATAAAAGATGGCCTGAAGAAAAGGCTAAAAGAGGCAAAAGGGAAATGGCCAGGAGAACTCCTAAGTGTGCTATGGAGCTACCGAACGACTCCCCGAAGAGCCACGGGAGAGACTCCTTTCTCGCTCGTATATGGGACTGAGGCCATTATTCCCATTGAAGTCATGCAGCCCTCGGTAAGAGTACAGGTGTTCGATGAAGGAGGAAATGATCTTGGACTAAGGGCAAAACTGGACCTCCTCGAGGAACACTGTGAAATGGCCGAGTTGAGAAGAAAGGCCTTCCAGCAGAGAATAGCACACGCCGCCAATTTACAAGTAAGAGAAAAATAGATCAAAAAAGGAGAACTCGTTCTCCGAAAGACCGACTTCGAACAGGGAAGGCCATCAGAAGGGGTACTTCGGGCAAATTGGAGTGGACCCTATTTGGTCCTTGACGAAGTTCGCCCGGGGGTCTATAAGTTGGGTGATATCGAGGGAGAGGAGTTGAAGAATACTTGGCATTCAGACTCTCTGTAAAAATTCTACACTTAGACATTTTTCAAAGAAAGCTTGTAGCTACTCCTCCCTGAAGTCATCAATGAAAATACATGACGAATAAGGCCTCATTGCCGAAAGAATATGCCTCAATGATTCTTCTTTTGAGGAAAAGTTCCTTACTAAGCTAAAAAACCTGACGGCAGTCTAAAAAGGATCCTTTCGAAAGAGAAGGCGCAGGTGTCCGCCAAAAATGCACAACTAAAATCATACTAGCTTCTGACAACTCATATTCGGAAGAGAGAACGGAGAATGGAGAAAAATTCTTCATTAAAAAATTCTAGACAAAGAATACAAAAAAAGGAAGAAGAAGCCTATGACTGAGCTGGAGTATCTGGCGTCTCTTCAACATTATCTCCGGATGGCTCAGACGGAGACACAAGCCCAGCTGGAGGAAGATTGAGAAACTCGATTTTAGACCATGAAGATTTGGGCTCCTTGGGAAAGTCCAGAGCAGATAAGTAAGAGAGGTCAAGCCCAGGGTGCGGAGCGAGGACCTGGTAACGAGCCAAGCAGAAGCCATCTTGGTAAGACGTCTTCAACATTTGCTCGGTATGATCTTTCTCGGCGCTAAGAGCCGCCAGCTCAGCTTTTAGTGCAGCAATCTTCCCCTCCAGCTTCTTCTTCTTCTTGCTCTTCGTCTCCTTCTTCTTCAACGACGCAACCTCAGCTTGGAGATCGGCATTCAAAGCGAGCGCCTTCGTAAGACTCTCGCCATCTTGAGCGATCTCCTTCCGAAGGGCTTCATTCTCTAAAGAAAGAGTCACGCACTTTGAGCCGAGGTCTTCCACCTTGGCTGAGAAGTCAGTAAGAAGCTCCTGCCTGCTGGACACAACCTTGGTCCGAAGATTCCCAAGGTCCTCTTTCGCGATTTTGTTCAATTCACCATATTTGAGGGCATATTGGGCGAGGGACTCCTTCGTCTTGCGCAAGGAGTCTTCGGACCGAGAACGGGTCTCCATTTGCTTCGCTGACCAGGTGCGGAAGTACCCGCTGTATGCCAAAAGCTACAAAAAAACAGAGGCCCCGTATGAGTATCAGAAGGAAGTGACAACTTGGAAGAGCAATTTTCTAAAATATAAGAGAAGAAAGGGTCACCTGAGCAGCATGCTCAGTCATCCTCACCGCGAGGATCTCTTCACTAGGGCACTCAGTGGTGAGGGCCTGGAAGGTGGCGTTAGTCAGAACCCCCGTCACCATTTGTGGAGCCATCAGCTGGCTATCCTCAGAGAACAGATCCATGTCCTCTGTAAACGTCCAGAAGGGCTCCCGTGGCACCTTGTCTTGAGGAATCCGCCGATCCCAAAGAGCCCTCCAACGGGCGTGAGTCTTCACCCAGGGAGCAATGGGTATGTTCTCTGCAAGATCACGCCGAAGTTCCGTCAATACATTATCCCTTAGCCATTCGTCCAAAAAATCGTAGATACAAAAAATACTGAGATTTGTAGCGGAATGGCTAAGGAACCAACCTGGTGGAACTTCGGGGACGTGCTCTTCAGAACCAACCTCCTGAACGTCCTCAGGGATGTTCTTTCCCTTCCTCCTTCTGCCCTTTTCAAACTCCTGAGCAGACCTTCGCTCTGCTAAAATCTCGGTAGCAATGGCAGGACTCAACGTCTCCCCGAGGAGGGCAGGGTCCGAGGGAGGGTTCGCGGAGGTCGGAAGTTGAGCAGAAGACTGATCTTCCATCTCAGCTACGTTCTCGGGGGGAAGAGGAGGAGTCGTAGCCTTGACCTTTTTGAACTTAGAAGAGCCGGCAGTCGTCTTCTTCCTTTTAGCAGGAGCTTTCTTGCGAACTTGCTCCCCCCTCGCAGCCTAACTGGCGTAAAGTGACTTATAAAAGTCGACAGATTGATCGCCCATCTCTACAAAAAAATAAAATATCAGTGTAAGTCCGAAAGGAAAATAGATATCAAACCCTGAAAGATGACTCACTCTCGGAAAAAGCCTTATAAGAAATCTCACGCCGAATGAGCATGACTATCCAAGCTTTTTTCCCCGGAAGAACAGGCACAGGCATGCCGGGGTCACCTTTGTGGGCATTTATCACTCCCAGTTCCCGAAAGACCTCCTCTAACATAAGATCCCACTTAATAGGAAAAGGGTAAGGTGAACGTAAGGGGTCCTCGGAGTCCCAGTCCGCTACTGTCCGAATACGTCTGTCAAAGTTGTCAAACTTGGCAAGCAATACTGGAGTTAGGAGCTTCCAGGGATCGACAACGTCGACCTTCAAAGTCCCCAAAGCCCATCTAATAGGAACATGGCTCCAAGACTCGGGAACCCGGAAAAAGAAAAACTTCTTCTGCCACCCTTGCCAACTGTCCTTGTTTTCGAAGGTAAACATAAACTTCTTGCTCCCGGACCCTCAGGGAAAGAGGTAGTAAAAACCACCCTTCGGGACCGGGTGAAGTTTGTAGTATTGCATAAAGAAGAAAAAGTGGGGGTTTATGTGGAACACCCCACACATGCAGAGGAAAGAATTAAAGTAAGAATAAGAATTTGGGGGAAGTTGGTTCACGGCAATACCGTGGAATTTGCAGAATTCGCATATCATGCGATGAGGGGGATACCGAAGACCGGCTTTCAGCTGAGTTCGGTAAACAGTAACCTCCCCCGAAGAAGCTACGTAACCATAAGATCCCGGGAAAGGTAACTTTGGTGTGATATAAGAAGGAAGGTAATACTTGGCCACCCACTTTGTCATCTTTTCCAAAGTAGTGGAACAGGGGTAAGCCTCAAGAGAAATGAAGTTTTCAGAAAGAGGGCGCACAGTCATCAATGGAGTCGGATTTGACATCTTTCAAAAGAAAAAGAGAAATGACTTTGGGAGAAATAGAGTAACAATGACGGAGAGAAACCACAAAAATGAACACCCACCAAAGATTTTGCTAAGATCTGAACTACGAAACACCACCGCAAGAAGTCGCTGGAGACCGCTCTGCCGTAGGAACAACCGCCGGAAAAAAAGAAAAGAACGGGAAAATACTCTAGAGCAGATGAAAGCTAAAACAAAAGAGTAAGGCAAAATGGGACGGAATGTGCTTATATAGACCGAAGAATGATAAGCGAAACGTCGTCATAGTCATCCTTTGAAGATGTAACCGCCTCATTATTACCCCTTGAAGGCGAAAGGGTGTAGTTAACGTAACCAGCGTAACTATTTCGCCATCCAACAGTGTCCACGTGTCACGCAGCGCAAGGAACCAGGGCACGCCCCTCTGACACCGCGAAAACCCAGGCACGGTTATCCATAACTGACACGCCTGGCCAAAGGATGCGATGATTCACAGACTTGCGGCAGAAAAAGCAAAAAGAAAAGTAACGTGCGTCCCGAGGACATCAAGAAAACTAAAGGAGGGTACCTTGGCTCCAAGGAGACGCTTTCTGAAGAAAGGCAACTTCCGAGAAAAGCATAGCCGAAGCCCCCGCTTCGGCTTTCCAGGAGGGGGCATGTGATGGCCAAGGTGCCCATCACTGGCCGAGCTCCCAGACTTGACGGAGTACCGACCTCGACAAAGGAAAACTATCAACCGAGGACGGAAGGATAAAACAACCCCCTGGCCTAATGTTGGGAATTCGCCCCCTTAGGGAACGGTAGGACCAACCTCGGCAGAACAATCAGACCCTCTTCAGAAGCAGAAGTATCATTCGGAGGGACCATCCTCGGGGAATATACTACTGCAAGCGTTAGAGTAACCTCGAGGAGTATGAACAGAGCATTTAAGGAGCCTCTGACACCTCCCCATAAAGTCGCCCTCCAAGTACGTTCTGACACGCTATCACTGGAGCACGCCATCACAAGGACGCCTTGACACGACACTCTCAGAATGCCTAGGCTTCTAGTCAGGCGACTTTTACTGAGATAAGTGTCCCTTCATTCCCCGAAAAGCCGGGATCGCATCCCACTAAACACGTGTCGTAATCTGGGACGACCACATGAGGAGAATGGCTTCTGTACTCCCCCTTTATAAACACCCAAGAAGCATCCCAGCCAGGTAAGAAAGTCCTCTTGGAATACGCAAAAGAGCACATCATCTAGTCACCTACAAGTGCTGACTTGGGCGTCGGAAGCTCCTCCCCGGAAATACACTCCGGGGACCTCCTAACCTGTGTTTTCTGGAGCATTTCAGGTGTCCTCCACTGGGGAATCTCCTCCCAAGGTGCTCTCCTCCGTCAGAAGTCCTCCTTACTCGCACAATGGCACACGACGAAGCCGCCGTAGGCCACCAATTATTATTATTATTATTATTATTATTATTATTATTATTATATTGTAAAAGCCCAAAAAGCCCATAAAACCCTAACATAGCTCATATAAAAACCCTAACCTATCTCTCACCTCGCATTTCCTTTCCTCCTGTCACCTCTCACCTTTTTCTCCCTCTCTGCTCTTATCTCTCATCCGTCTCATCTCTTTTCTCTCGTCTTCCCTCTTTGTCCTCCCTCTGTCCTCCCCCAACTGCCTCATGCTTCGTCCTCTGCCGCTGTTCTCACTTGCCTGTTCTCCCTCCATTTTTCCCAAGCTGTAGCAACCCTCGAAGTAATTCCCATAATTTGGATGCCAAGGTAAGTAAATTTTAATTTATTTTCCTCAAATAAGCTTTATTAAGCAAGAAAAGCAGGCTAAGTAAGGTTATATTGAGTTCCTAAGTGCAAAATAGCACTAAAGGGAAAAAATGGTAAAATGATAATTTTAACCCAAGTGAGTGGCATGGCTATAATTTCAGTGAAATTAAGGTCATGTAAGTAATTTTGATCAAATAATTTAAGGCCAAAAGTTATTCTAACCATTGGAACCAAGAATGAGAGTTTGGGGACCAAAATGCATAAATTAAAGAATTAGGGATATTGTGCCACTTATGGCATCAAGTTTAAAGGCTAGGGGCAAGGAGAGCAATTAACCATAAGACTTAAAGGGATGGTTTGAGGTAGAAATCAGGTGAGAAGGAAAAAAAAAATAATTTTGAAAGTTGAGGAAGTAAGTCAAAGTTAGTGGGGGGTGGTTGGAAACATTTCTTTTAGACAATCAAGCTATTATTCATCATCTCTCTCAACTCATTTTCGTTCTTCCCTTCCTTCATAGCCATTTGTCTTCAAATATTCCAAATTTGCTTCATTCTCCATGAAAATTAAAGGTCCCAAGGCAATTACATCAAGCTCTTAGCTAGAAGTTGATGTATTTGGTGCTTTAGAACTCATTCCGCTAAGTTTGAGTTGAAACCCAAAGGTATGTTTTATCTATGGATTTAAGTTGGTTCTAAGCTTAAAACATGGTTAGTGATGGCCTTAATTTACTGCTTGTGGAACCCATTTTGCTTGGATTTAGGCTTGGAACTCAAGCGAAGCAAATTGTGCTCAAGTGAACTTTGTGTGGTTTGTTTGCTTTGGATCTTGCTTAACTTGGATTTAAGGTAAGGGATTTATGTTATGGCATAATTAAATGATGCATAAGAAGTGTTAGAACACTTAGGAGTAAGTTGAAATAAGCCAAAAGTGATTGGAACTAGTTTGGGTAAGATTTGGAGCAAGATTGGCTGAGAAAATGGGGAGAAATGCAACTCAGGGATTAATGCAGTCACACTGATTATTTGATGCAATCACATCGAGCTCAAGAAGAAGAAAAGGCCACCTGAAACGTACAATGCTGCTGCACCAACTATTCTTGTGTTATCGCATCAATTCCAGCAACTCTCATAAAATCATGATGTTGTTGCAGCACAATATTCAATGCTACAACATTGTGCCAATCTTGTTTCTAAGTGTCCCAAATCAATTCTTAAGGCTTAAGTAGCATCCTAACATGGCTAAAAAATGCTCATAAGATTTAAGTACACATCAATAAGTGAGTAATAAGTGGGTGGTTAAGAGGGTTAAGGAAAAGTGGATAAGTGAGACACATTAACTCACAAATAAGGTACTAAGAAGGCACCTAGTATTGTATGAGTCCTCCAATGGCCAAAGGATAAGGTCGTGAATCTCCAGCATTGGAGAGGGACCTGACAAGGGTCTAGGACCCTTGATGACCCAATGGAAGAGGGCAAGTGTCTCTAGGAATTAAGCGGTGCCCAAGAGGACCCAATCAAGTTAATAGGCTCGGTAAGTGAATCTACTAAGTTACCCGAGTTGAGTTCAGGGGGACTTGGCGAAGTTTGGCCACTAAATTCAATTACCCAGCACAACAAGTAAGGAGAAATTACGGGTAAGAGGTGAGTAAGTGACGATTTACTCTACGTAACCTGTAAAAGGCAGGCAAGGTCAAGTAAGCAGTGGCTTACTTAAGTCACCTGTAAGGAGAACTTCATGGGGTTTAATCAAGTGCCAGCAACGAATACGATGGCTAATATCCAAGTACCCTAGCCATATGAGCTCATGGCAGTTAAGAACACCTTCATATGTAAGCAAGTCTTAAGTGCATAAACATGCGCATTCATTCATCTATCCATACATTACATTGCATTTTTGTTGTTGTTTATTAATTGCTTGTGTTTATTGTTTGTTGTGTTGTTTGATTGCTCGGTTTGTATGTATGTATGTATGTATGTATATGTTTTTTGTGCTTTGTATGCTTGTATTTGTTTCCCCCTGCAAGTGTCAAATCCCTTACTGAGTACTTTAGAGTACTCACCCCTTAAATGTTACGAAGGTATTAAGCGGGCTAATCAATCTTAATAGTTGGTAAGGGGCAACTATTAAGCTCAAGTTTTATTGGTTTGAAGGTACTCTCTAAATGGGGAAAATCTTATGTTTTTAAGCTATGTATAGTATAAGCTAGTACTGACCAAAGTGTTTACCTTACAATTTAAGGCTAAGTGAGTACAAAGAAAGTGCGGCTGATCACTTGAAGCTTGCTTACTTGGGTGAAGAGCTAAAGACAGATCTTAGTAAATATATGTTGCATTTTCTATATTTATGTTATTTTCATACAAAAAGATTGCCTCCACTAGTACCCATTAGTGTGTATAACACTAAGCTTACATTTTGGTGCATATAAGTTTGAGATGTATACACATAGTTGTTGTTTAAAGTTAAAGCAACTAAAATTTTATGTCTTGGCTTTGTTTTATATTGTGTTTTCATTAATTGTTGGCACTATTTTCAATGTTGTTTTTATTTAATTATTATTGCATAACTAAGACGATGCATGCATATTTTCTATGCAGGGTAGGCTAAGTAACTAGTTACATGTAATGATTGAAGATACTCTATAAGTAATAACTAGTCAATTGTAACTTAAGTGTGATCATAGTTCCCAAGAAGCCTACCAGTGTTAGCAAATCAAGGCACTACAGCCCTATTCTGCCACACCAGCCGCCTCATGCTTCGTCCTCTGCCGCCGTTTTCCCTTGCTCATTTTTTTTCTATCCTTCTTTGCCCTCCTTACCCTCTATCCTCCTCCACCATTCTCCTTTGTTCTTCACTCGTCGCTTTCTCCACAGTTGTCGCTCCTCAGCCTTGCCTCCACAGCTGCCATCCTCCTTGACCTCGCTCAACCTCCAAAGCTTTCTCGCCTGCCTTCCTCTCTCCTTGCTACTTGGCTACATCGCCTACCTCCATGACCTTCCTCCACTGTTTCATGGTTTCCTTGATCACTGGAAAAAATGGATCCTCAATTTCGTGAAAAGTCTGAAATACACTAAATGGATGTAAACCCACTTAAGCTACTGTGATTTTTCATTAATTGTAGATAAAAAGAAAATTTGCTATTAATTGGAATAAGTCAAGTGAGTGTGCTTTAACTATCATTAATTAAATCTCCTTCAGAACTAGTTTTGGTAATTATCATTACCACTTTAATTATTTGCATTTTTTTTTAATCCACTATCTTCATCCTTGCACCTTCTTCCATCATGTTATTCGAACATTTTGTTTAACAAAAACCAATATATCAAGTAGTGACAAATTGTAATTTTAGGCTTAAATGAAACTTCTTTAGATGCAGATAATCTTAACGAATGAAAATAATATCAAAGTCATTTTTCATTTCTAATTTTGTGCAAAGAAGTTTTGTATCATTCATTCTTTTTTTTTTATTTCACATAACTCTTTTTTAGAACATTAAATATGGTAACTATCATATATGTTATTTTCATATATATATCTTTTTTTTGGTACAATAGTAATTTAATTTTGTACATCATTATATCAATTTCACAAAATAAAAATCCAATTTAATACATCAAGAACCCAATTTTGCACAATTGTAACTCAGCTTTATATAACAAGACCTCAGCTTCATACAAAAGTAGCCCAGTTTCATACAATAGAAACCCAAATTCAAGGAGAAGGTAAAAAAAAGTCCTATAAATTTTGTAACTTTTTTATGTAAGTCCTATATGTACATGATTTTCCATTTAAGTCCTATATTTTCAAAAATGTTATCTCTCTTATTCCTATAGCTGACAGTCTTGACAGAAATCTTACGTAACATATAACGGATGTTAAAATTAGTCATCTAGCTTTTGTAACTTGTCTAATTAAGTTCCATAAATTCATAAAAGCCTCATTTTTATTACAATAAAGCTTGAAAATTAACTCTAATAACAATATGTGTGACAAGTTTGGTAACTAATGGAAAAGCAACAACAACTATATACAAATGTGATGAAGTTGTAGGAGCTATCTAACCTACTACCGACAAGTTTGTGAAGACAAATAATAAGCTATTCCTCATGAGTAGTGAAGTTGTCATGCTTGAGATCATGCCTCAAGTAATTGGTCCAGAAGCCAATAGCTTTTTCCACATCTGTTGGGCCTTGTACAAGAATTCGTATGCAATTTTCATAGGGGAGCATTAAAGGAAGGGGAAACAAAAATGAAACTATATCGGCTTTCGTCAGAACTTCTATCTAGTTGCCTATACCATGGTTGAAGACATAAGAAGGAATCTTTGCATCTTCTTTTGTAGACAAAATAAATACCTTTTTTCATGTTAGATTTGCAGAAACAATGAGGTCTTCCCACAGAGTGAAAGTGGTGCAGTGATGAGAAAAAAAGAGACGTAAGAATGGTATGAAAAATTATATAATACTGATGCATTTGTGAAGCACTCTAACACATCCAGGAAATCACAAAACCACAGTACAATTTGCTTCCTTCATCAAAATTGAAGACAAATATCATCAGTGCTTAGCTTATGCTAGTCTTCCGTAAGGATTGTTGCTTTGGTTTATTAACTCACATCAAACATATTAACACTAAATAAAAAAATAGAGGAAAATAACTGAAATGTTTGCATTAACGCTAACATAGGAAAACAACAGTAGATCTGTTGTTAATTTATAAGAAAAATCCATTATATTTCATTGTAGATGAGTTCAATAAAATGTCAAATTTTGATACTTTCAAGATAATGAGTTGAACAATCAAAAGGTCAAAGTGCATTAGTTTCATACAGTTTGGAAACAAATGTTGCATTTGTGTTCGTTACATAAAATCTAGAAACATACTTATATATTTGTATCTTTTGCAAAGCATTGAAAGCATACATACATACATACATACATACATACATACATAGATATATATATATATAATGGCAACCGCTACATATGAAATAATGGGGAGTGGAAATAGGATTTAATTTGGTGGCGATATAGTTGGAAACATTTTGTATGAAATTATGTTTCATTCCTTATTTATTTTCCACAAATCTTGGGCATTATATCTTCTAAAAATTACAAACGTATTATAATTGTTTTAAACTATAATCCGCAAGACATAGGAGACATTAAGAATAACGTCTATTAAGTTGAAACATATGCTCTAGGTGGATGGTGGTGAGCTTCCTCAGTTTCGTTCAGATCTAACGGAACTCCTACATTGTATTTTGCATCTTTGATTTTGTTAGAATTTTGGATTTTAGATCTGTTTGGATATTGTTTCAATTTTCTCCAGATTTTGGATTATGTTTAGATTATGTTCGGACTTTGGAATTTGTTTGGATTTGGTTTGGATTGCTAATTTTGTTAGATCCATTATATCTGTTCGGATTTTGATTTTTTGTAATTTTAAATTTTGTATTCCGATTTTGTTGTATCGTTGTGATTTTAAATTTTAATAACAATGTAAAATATAATTTTAATGAATATTTTATATTATTTATCATAACATATAAAATATTTAATTTTAATAGGTGTTATAACATAAAATAACATATTTATCAGTAACATATAATATAAAATATTTAATATTAATGTTGTTAATATTAATTTGCTTTGGTTTTGTTAATATTAATTTTTTATTTTTTGTATATTAATTTAGTAAAATTCAATAGAAATTTCAATATTAATTATTTTTTTTATTTCTTTTTAAAAAATAAATGGTAGTTTCCAACGACTCCGTGTTAGAAACTAGTTTGATTTTAAAAAAATTTCAAGAGAATTACTAATGGTCTGATGCGTTGGAAATATTACTAACAGTCAAACATGTTTGTATTTACAAACAGCCTATATCATTAATAATTTACTAACGGTTAAACGTGTTAATAAATATCAATGGCCTAACATGTTAGTAAAAGTAAACCATTAGTAAAAAACATATGAACTTAGGTCGTTGGTAATTTCCATTGGTCTTCTTTTTCCAACAACTAGATGTTAGAAAGTACCAATAACTTAGTATTCAGCCGTTAATAAAAAGTTTCTCAATTTATTGATTATCAATGGCTTGCTACCAACGGTCTCACATTAATAATTTTGAAATTACCAACACGGACCGTTGGTAACTGCCATTGGTAAATGCCCTATTTTTAGTAGTGGCACTAAAGCATTATTATTTAGTTATGAACTTAAGAAGCTAACCAAACGGTGACAAAACGAATACCCAAATCAATATTAAGTCAGTCTTGGATATAGACACATTTAAATATAAAAATCCATAGTCACTCCAAAAAATCAATTTAACTCGATAAATTATCAATCGGATTTATTTAACTCACAACATACAAAACCAAAAGCTTTAGTAAAAAAATAACATAGCTCCTTTGTAAATTTATAAAACAGTAGTTCATCATATTCCAGGAGTCTAGCAACTTTTCACTTTATTTCTAATTTTATTAACCAATAGAAGCCGTAGAAACTGAAAATCTTCAAACCTTAATTTTAGTAGATGTCGGTCTGAAAAATGGCTTTATCTTGTCCCTCAATTTCTTTAGCATAATCAAGTCTAATATGATCAATGAGCTCAAGTTCAGATTTTTCAAAGTTGCAAGCATCCAGTTTAGGAACTTAATATATGTTCCTACATCCAAATTTAAAAATTTCCTTACAGTTGATCCAACATTTCCTGGGCTACTTCTTACTCCCTTTTGGCACCACTTTGAGGAATATTCTATCATTAATTGGCTGAAGTTAGAGAAATTC
The DNA here is from genome assembly GCA_005392925.1 of Aquilaria sinensis. Classification (NCBI taxonomy): domain Eukaryota; kingdom Viridiplantae; phylum Streptophyta; class Magnoliopsida; order Malvales; family Thymelaeaceae; genus Aquilaria; species Aquilaria sinensis. The sequence goes on along the minus strand of SMDT01000653.1, from coordinate 710,247 downwards.
AGATATCAAACGGAATTCAAAAGTAAAAAGAAGATTGATGGCAGTAGAGACATAGATATCTTTTAGTCTAGCCATTTTCCCACGGAGATTATTAATTTGTTGAGTCAACATTATTAGGAAAAAAAATAAATGAGTCTGGGTTTTGGATGAGAAAGCAAATGTTCAGTTACCTGAATCAATTATCATATTCAATATTAAACAACTAAAGAATTTAATGAAAAAAAAAAATGAGACCCAAGTAAAATAGAGACAAAAGAGTGACAACCCAGTTAATAAAACATGCAGGAGAGCAAAATAAGCCTCAATATTGCATGTTCAAACATGGCAAAACAATAGAGTAATCTACAGTGAATTTGAAAATACTCATAATATTCCATGTTCAAACATGCCAAAAATAAGCCTCAAGTTATTAATAACGTTTACAATATAATTAGATTTGTGGAATCTTTTACATAGATATGATTAACATTACTCCTAAAATGTTCAGGGACCAATTTTTTCAACAATGAGAAACATTTTGCATTCTTCCTACAACAGATCCATGAACAGTTTTTGTTTAATATGAGACCAAACAACTATTTCCTACCTCAGCTTTGTTGCAAGCCTGCGCTTCATGACTTTTGCCTTTTCTAGGATGCAAGCAATAACAAGGTTAGTGCATAATATTCAATGAGAAAAACACAAACTTTTGTCAGGCAATCATTTATATCCTAACCAATTCTCCTCCAAGGTAAGGCTTCCCTAGATTCTATTAGCTGCTTCAGTCACTTGATTGCAATAAAAGCTTCCTCTATCTTTCATTCCAAAATCTAAAACAGCATGAAGAGGAGAAACAATTGATTAGTAAAATTGGTTCTCAGGATGTTATCAAATTTGAAGCATGGAAAAGGAAAATAATATACTAGCATTTGCCTTCGGTTGAAAGCAAAAAACAAATGCATTGTATAATTATTCCTCTTTTCTGCTTCCTTAAGCTCCGTAGAAGAAAGATCAAGATAATTACTGAATAAGGAGGTACTATAGCAAGTTGGTATTTCACTTCTGAAACATTGATTGACTTACTAAAATACCAAAATATGAATAGAATAATGTCAAATTGGCCGAAAGTCATAACAAGCATAAGCAACAATAGTCAAGTTTGGACAGAAGTTTGAGAATTAACAGTAGTAATGAACAAAGGCTCGACAAAGATAGCCTTGAATTCAAAAGGCACAGACAGTGAATTGAACATATACCTTAAGAATTTCCTTTCCCAGTTAAGCTTGCACGACATGAACGACATGGACTCGAGCTCCGTCTTGCAGTGAAGCTAAACCTATCATAGAACCTCAGCCTTGGCAAGGCTATGCTCTACCATTAAACTATTTCCACCAGCTACGGTAGTGGCGAAGCACTACGGAGAAATTCACGTATTACTTGATACGGACAACTTCTGTTTTTCCGCCCTCTTGACCTCCGAGAACACAAAATAAACTAAGCATGAGCCAACCCTGAGATACCTATTCACAGAGTTCATAAATGGCTACTACATCACCTTTTGAGCATTTAATTTCTTGATATTATCCTGGAAGTTTATAAACCGAGAGCCTGAGAGATATAAATATCATCATGGGTATTAATTTCTAGATATCATCCGAGTTAACCGACGAGAGCATAGAAGAAATGACTCATCAATAAAAACAGAAAAAGAAGGAAAAACAAAAAACAAATAGAACGCTCCGTACCTGATCGCACAAACCATCTCTCTACCTCCTCTCCCTGTAAATCTGCCCGCTTGTCCTCTCTTCTCCATTTTGCTGATTCTAAGGCATTGCTTTATTCTCTCTCCATCGGTTCCTTCAGCCAACGCCCTCGTTGGAGGTTAACTATGCTTCTCACGAAGACGCTCTTCTCAGTCTTCTATCAAGAGACTTCTGACTTCTCTCCATTGAATCTTCGTCATCATCACGATCTTTAATCAATGAAATTCGCTGATTTGGATGGCAACTTCTGGCTAGGTAAAGATCGTTTGAGCATGTGGGGTTTGCTCGATGAAAACCATCGATTGGGGGAAACACGAAGGTAGGTAGGCTAAAGAAACAGAATTGGATAACTTTCTTTTGATACATAAATTTAGACAAAATTTGCAAAAAGATACCAAATAGTATGAAATGATGTTGCTTATTGGGCAAATGTTGTTGAAACCAGGGACCTGATCATTATATGAAGTTATTTGGGGACCAAAATAATTATGGACAGAAAGACGGATTTGATTGTTAACAGGAAAAGGTAAAGAAAGAAAAAAAAGGAAAAAGCCAAAAAGGAAAACACTACCAATTAAACAATGTTCATTGAATAGTATATTTGTTCTATCTTTAGAATATGGTAGTAATAGGGTGAAAGGGATAATTTTGGTACTAAAGTTTTTTTTTTCAAGAAATTTACCACTAACATTTTTGAAATGGGCATATATTGTCATCAATGTTTTAGAATAAGGGGATATTTATCACTATGATAGTTAATGTTGGGAATATTCTGCTATCACAAAGAATATTCCATTAAGGTGGGGCTAAGTTAGATATTCCACCGGCCACGTCAACCAATATGCAGCATATTTGTCATTAATGTTTTCAAAACGGACATATTTGCCATCAAGTTTTGACACCGGTGATGGTGGCGACATTCAAGAGGGGCGAATGAAGTGGAAGACTGTCCAATGGCGGATCACACATGACACATGACAAACAACAATTGCCCGACAATTATGGCCGACAAACAGCAATTACCCAGTAATTACTGTCATTGGAGTTGAGCAAATCCATAGGTTTGGGTTGCTAAGGCTAGGGCTGAGACTGTAGTGATTGTATAAGTGCGTTAAAGGGAAATTGTGATGGAAGAATTTGTTGGTGCACTTTTCTAGCCTTCTATTTTTTGTGAGTTAAGAAAGACAAGTTGTAAATGGTGATTTTGGTGTTGGAGATGAAAAATTAAGATAAAAAATAGAAAAGAAATATAACTTGGGTGACTATATAATAATTTTTTCTTTTTATCATTTCTACATATGCCTCCATGTTAACAAAATAGTGTCATATCATGGCTCTAATAGCATGTCTTGACATGTCACTAATAACAATATCAAATATATTTATTTTAAAAATATTAGTAATAAATTTCTTAAAAAAATATTTTAATGGTAAAATTACTATGCTTGCATTTTAATGAAAAAATTACCCCGTTTGCTGTACGAATACTAATAGTAATAATTTTAGGTAGAATGAAAACGTTTAGTCGCTTTCACTGCCGCAGAAAGCAACAAAGGCGCTAGCACTGAGCGAGTGTCTTGGTCGCCCGCTAACGCGATCTCAAGTCTTTCCACGATATTCCAGTGATTCGGAAAGGAAGCAACTTCCAACTTAAACCAAAAGTAAGGAACCGGACTTCCCAAAGTACTTGTCTCTTTTCTTAACGCGTCTATCTGTATTGGTGGTCCTCCAGATCAGCTCAGCTTTTATATTGTGGGAGGTTTTCTTTCATGGCCTAGTTTATTGCTTGGAGACAGAATTGATGTTGCGTTGATTGTTTCTGCTTCTGGCTTTTAATAAAAAGCTCATCGAGGTTTACAATAAATGGACGGTACTGTTCTTGCATTGCTTTTTATTGTCTGGTAGTTGCCGTATCTGTTAGGTCTGAACGAGCAGAGGGTTGTTCACCAGTAAAGTAGTAAACCTGGAAATTTTTGTTTTGGTGATGATTTCGAGGGAAATTCGGGTTGCTTTCTCTGATTTTGCTGCCAGACGTGAAGCCCATTTGGGCATATGGTGCTGAGACAAGGCAATGCCTAAAACGGGGAGGAACGGAATACGCTTTAGCAAGCTCTACTCCTTCTTTTGTTTCCGCCCCACCTCTGGGAAAAAACATGATCAAATTGGGCAGAGAGGGTACTCAAGAATTGTGTACTGCAATGAACCTGATAAGCCCGAAGCAGTCGAGCTTAACTATAGGGGAAATTATGTATCCACCACCAAGTATACGACAGCCAATTTCATTCCCAAGTCTTTTTTTGAGCAGTTTAGGAGGGTTGCAAATATATACTTTCTGGTTGTGGCATGCGTAGCATTCAGTCCATTGGCGCCCTTTACAGCTCCTAGTGTGCTTGCACCACTAATTGTGGTGATTGGGGCTAGTATGGCCAAGGAATGTGTGGAAGATTTAAGGAGGAAGAGGCAGGTGAAACTCAAACTTCTTTCTAGTCTCGACTGTTTGATTCTGTGTGCTCTGAACTTTTTAATTTTTCTTTTTGTATTTTCTACCATTGGACTTCTTTCCTATTAAAGATTTTGAAGCTTGATACGAGCTTTTAGGTTTCAGGATTGTAAATCTTGGATGGTTTGTTCTTCTTCGTTGCTAGTTTAGATAGAAAGGGAACCTGATCCCAACAAAAATGGGAGACTCTATGACATTAAAGTTGTTTACTAGGATACCTAGATGTTCTTTCTAATTGGTCAGCCTTATTTATAGGCTTTCACATTCTTCTTGTGGTGAGCTACCCCTTAGATTTTGCTAGTTTTTCTTAACCTGGTATAGCTATTCAGTGATGAGTTCACTTTCTCTTGAAAGTAGGCATTGGCTTGTCTTGATACACTGCTGCCATAAATCAATGCCTCTCCTATATCTGATTCTTGCGTAATTGTACAACACATCTCCTATAAGGTTAAAATTTTGGGGTCAATAAGAGAATCCGTTTGCTACATTCTTGGAAGTTTTTTCTGTTGCTTCCGAATTCACTTAATTCATTTATTCATTTCTGATGAAAACTCTACAATATCGTTTCATTGTTTCTATATGATGCTAGACTTGTGGTTTCATACTAGGTGTCTCTCAGTCCATTGGTCCCAGAGAATATTAGGCTGCTTTTTCCTTTTTCCAAAATGAAAACAAAATAAATATTTAAAATGAAAATAAAGTGAGCTTCTCTTTCAAGGGTGACTTTTAAAACTAGTGTCACTTTCAATAGCAGATCTGGATGCATATTGATTAGGGTTGTATGCGTTCTGTTTTATGTTTATTCTAAACTGGAGTGGCCAGTTAATGCAATTGTCTCCACATTCCAAGGTGCTTTTCCTTTTGGCAAAGTTCACCCTTTTAATTTTGGAGTGATATCTAAAGGAAGCTTGCCACTGTCTCAGGATATTGAGGCCAACAACCGAAAGGCTTATGTTTATGATAGAAATCATGGTTTCAAAGAGACAAAGTGGAAGGATCTGCGAGTTGGTGACCTTGTTAGGGTGCATAAGGATGAATACTTTCCTGCTGATCTGCTTCTTCTTTCTTCAAACTACGAGGATGGTATTTGCTATGTTGAAACAAGGAACCTTGATGGAGAAACCAATTTAAAATTGAAACATTCCTTGGAGGCAACATTGCAGCGCCAGGATGAAGAATCTTTGAAGAATTTTAGGGCAGTAATCAAGTGTGAGGATCCAAATGAACATCTTTACTCTTTCATTGGGACCTTGTATTTTGATGGTGAGCAATTTCCACTTTCCCCACAGCAGATCCTTCTGAGGGATTCAAAGCTTAGAAACACAGACTTCATACATGGTGTGGCCATTTTCACTGGACATGACACAAAGGTTATGCAGAATACCACTGATCCGCCTTCCAAGAGGAGTAAGATTGAGAGAAGGATGGATAAGATCATATGTATACTCTTCAGTACTCTGATATCAATAGCGTTTATTGGATCTTTATTTTTTGGTGTTGAAACTAAAAATGATATTAGGGGTGGAGGGTTTAAAAGGTGGTATCTTCGACCAGATAAGACAACTGTGCTTTATGATCCTGAAAGAGCATCACTTGCTGCACTTTTTCATTTCTTGACAGACCTAATGCTGTATCAATATTTGATACCTATTTCATTATACGTTTCCATTGAGATCGTCAAGGTTTTACAGACCATTTTCATTAATCGAGATCAGTATATGTACCATGCAGAAACAGACAGACCAGCACGTGCTAGAACATCAAATTTAAATGAGGAACTTGGACAGGTCGACACCATATTATCTGACAAAACAGGTACTTTGACATGCAACTCCATGGAGTTTGTCAAGTGTATAATAGCAGGCACAGCTTATGGCCGTGGTATCACAGAAGTAGAAATGGCCCTTGCTAAGAGAAGTGAATCAGATGATATATCAGTTGATGATAAAAGTTTATTGTCTGCAGTTGAAAGAAGTACTGATGCTAAGGGATTTGGAAAGCCAATTGAGGGGTTCAACTTCTGGGATGAACGTATTATGCACAGGAAGTGGGTGCATGAGCCCCATTCAGATGACATATGTAGGTTTTTTAGGGTATTAGCAATTTGCCACACAGCAATTCCTGAGTTAGATCCAGAGTCCGATGAAATTTCTTATGAAGCTGAGTCTCCTGATGAAGCAGCGTTTGTAATAGCTGCTCGTGAACTTGGTTTCAAATTCTTCCAAAGGACACAAACCAGCATCTCTTTGAAAGAATTGGATCCTAGAACTGGTGAAGAAGTTCAAAGGTATCTCTTCATTCCATCCTTACATCTCTAAAATCCAGTTCCCATTTCTTGCCTTTTATTGTCCTAGATGATAATATAGTGATTCTCTTAGATTAATGCTTGAACATTTATTTTTTCTTCTATTTTATCTTTTTCTGATTTCAATTCTATTTGAAGCACCAAATATCCATGTAGGATTATTACCTTGGCATACCAGCAGTTCCAAATTTAATTGAACTGGATGTGACTTTTCTTAACATCCAAATAGTGGCAGTGTTCTATGTTTTTCTTTTCATTTTTGATATCTTTTCAATCTTGTTTCTAAATATTATTCTATTTTTCATGTGAATTAACGTCTATATTTCAGAGACTACAAGATTCTCCATCTTTTGGAGTTTACTAGTGCTAGGAAGAGAATGTCCGTGATCATGAGGGATGATGGAAATAAGTTGTTTCTTCTTTCTAAGGGGGCAGACAGGTTAGAATCCTGTTGGCCAGACATGTTTCGGAAGCTCCCAAGTAACTGATGCTTCTGTATGTATAATACTTACATTTGTTGCTTTCTTGCAGTGTAATGTTTGAAAGGCTTTCCGAAGATGGGAGGATTTATGAGGCTGAGACCAAAGAGCACATCAGCAAGTATGCTGAGGCAGGGTTACGGACCTTAGTAATTGCTTATCGTGAGCTTGATGAAGAGCTGTTTAGAACATGGGAACAAGAGTTTTTGAGTGCCAAAACTTCTGTAACAGAAGATCGAGGTTCTTTAGTGGATACAGTTGCTGATAGGATTGAAAGAGATTTGATTCTTCTTGGTGCTACAGCAGTTGAAGACAAACTGCAAAAAGGGGTCAGCATCAAACTATGAAAATTCTCACCTACATTAACAGCATAGAAGCTAATTTAATGTTCGTAAATCAACTACCAACTGATGGATACTGTTGTGAGGACTGTAAGATTTGTAGGTTCCACTTGCATGATTATCACTTTTAATAAGTTATTATCACGGACTGAACTAAGAAGACAAGGCTAACTGTGTGTGTGTGTGTGTGTAAACTTGGTTTCCCATTAATATTTTCCCCATGTTTCTCTCTCGCAGGTTCCAGAATGTATTAAAAAACTTGCTCAGGCTGGTATTAAAATATGGGTTTTGACTGGTGATAAAATGGAAACAGCTATAAACATTGGGTACTGTGACAAATTCAAGGAAGAATTTTAATCCTTCCTTCTGTGAACAAAAATGCGCTAAATGTTACTTTTTTGCAGGTATGCCTGCAATTTACTGAGAAAGGATATGAAACACATAGTCATCACTGTAGAATCACCTGAAATTCAAACCTTGGAGAAGCAAGATAACAAGGAAGCCATCAAAGAGGTACTGTATTATATGAAGTTGAAAAAGATTTTCGTTTTCCTTAATGATTCGGAAGTTGAAGTATTGTATAAGAAAAGTTGGAAAAGATCGAGATGTAATTAAACTTAACTGTGTCCTAAAGGTTGAACTACTTTATCATGGTGATTAGGGTTTTCAATGTAATATCAAAAAATTGTTTTAGTATTTCCAAATTTTTTTGGGGCAGAAGAAAGAGGGGGGGGGGGGGGGGGGTATGATTGCCTTCTCTTGCTAGGGTAACAAAGCAAACAAGAGCAGGGAGCCAAGACTTGCACTAGTTCAGTTGCATTTGGTTAGATTGATTGTTGCAGTTTATGCTAAAGTCCAAATGTCAACTAGGGGTGTTGACAGTGTGAATCTAACTGTTAATTAGACCAGTTTATGTATAACTAATTGCTTTTGTTTTTATGAGCAATGTCCAGCTAATTACTGAATAGTAACTTCTATGAGAAACTCTGAAAATATAATTTTACTGCTGTTAGGCTTCTCTCACTACTGTAACAAGGCAAATAAGAGCAGGGAAATCTGCACTTGCTGCAGATAATTCAGTTGCATTTGCTTTAATTATTGATGGCAAGTCCTTGGATTTTGCACTGGAGAAAAATGTAGAGAAATTGTTTTTGGAGCTTGCATTGAATTGTGCTTCTGTTATATGCTGCAGATCATCACCCAAACAAAAAGCTCGTGTAAGTGTTACATTCATGAGGAACTACAAAAGCAGAGATTCATGATTATCAGTTCCTTATATTGTTGACCTGAAAATAATCTGATGGAACCCTAACTGATGTGCAGGTCACAAAGCTGGTGAAAATAGGGACGGGTAGAACAACATTAGCAATTGGTGATGGGGCAAATGATGTGGGCATGCTTCAAGAAGCCGATATTGGAGTTGGCATTAGTGGTGTTGAAGGAATGCAGGTAATGTTATTTTGCCCTCAGCTCTACCTCTTTACTTTTGTCTCAACAACATCCAATTTTGGATACTGTCTTTAATAGAAGCTTTAGGAGAGTACGGCAATTCTCAAATGTTCTTTTAAATGAAAATATGCACTGCATGAGAATGCATAAATGCTCAAGTTGTTTTGAGTTGTTCCTCTAAGCCCAATATTGTCACTGCCGTGCTGTCAATTGATGGTGAATATCCCAACTATAGAATAATTTCTTCTCCGCTTCTCTAGACTGATGTCCTTGACATGCTTCCAATGTATATGAAATTTAATGCTCCATTTTTCATTTTCCTCCCTATTTGAATAATTGATTTCATACTCACCATGCCCATTTAAAATTTATCCAGGTTGATTGTTTTGCAGAGTAACTGAGAACATTTTTTTAGCTCAGTAATCATTTAAGAAAGGGTGCAAAGAAAAGTGTCACTACCTTTGTTCTGATTTTCAACTCTTTGACATGTTCTCCAATGTGCAAATTAGTAACTGTTGTGATGCTCTTTTATCTTTTATCTGATTTCTTATTAACAATTATAATTAACTGCAGGCTGTCATGGCAAGTGATTTTGCAATAGCTCAATTTCGTTTTCTAGAACGTTTACTATTGGTACATGGCCACTGGTGTTACAGGAGAATAGCAATGATGGTAATACTGTTCCTGCAGACTTAAATACTCTTCGGCTAACATATTGTGATATTTGATCTTCGCATTTCTTCCATAATCTCCGTTTCTTATATTTCATGGACTAAAATCCACTGTTCCCTCCAACTTCCTCCTTTGGCTGAGGTTTCCAACCTGCAGTTGTCTCACCCATTTGTGCTTTGAATAGAGTTCATTGGCTGATATCGTACTGAATACATGACACAAGATTATCTCATTGCTTAACTGTTGTCTTGATTCCTTATCACAAGGTCAGTTCAAAATTATTAATAAACTGATCATTTGTCTCTCTGAGATAGATAGCATGCTTTTTAAGCATAACTGGAGGTACTGGTTCATATTATTAGTTTTGGATGGTATACATATCTTCTAAGTTTCTTACCAAGCAGTTAAAATAAATGAGATGTCCTTGTCCTTCAAATGATTGGTTGATTTCACACACGTTCCCGATTGTCTATTCCATTTCTGCAGATTACAGATTTATTCAATGTTTAGTTGCATGTTCCCAACCTTTAACCAACCTCCCACCATTAGTCTACCTCATCAACCCCAATTGTGGTGAAATTTTTACTCTTTGCCTCTCCATCTCTATTTAAAAGCAAGCAGCAAGCCTCTTGGTATTTCTGTAATTATTCTTCTTATTCAAGTGCCCTGCTGATGTCACTGATTTCACTTTTATTGGATTAACTGTATGTTTTCATTCCTAAGTATGCTCGAGCTTTTACCTTCTAGGAAATCTGAGTCTTGAAAAAACCTTCAAGTGTTCTTTTTCAATTAGCCCTTATGCAAAGAATAAGGAAAAGACTATTCTGTGTTGTCTTTTTCAGTTCCTCCTGGAATTTGTTGCTTGCCAATTGAGTTGTTTATGATTCCTTTTCATTTGATAGAACACAGCACCTTACTGAATTAAAGGTGATCTCTCACATTTTTGGAGGATTCCTTGGTTAGTATTCATAAGAATAGTATAGACATGTTCACTTCATGTTCTTTTTTTCTGATCGGTGCAGATATGCTACTTCTTCTATAAGAACATCACATTTGGGTTTACTCTATTTTGGTTTGAGGCACATGCTGCTTTCTCTGGCCAGCCTGCTTATAATGATTGGTACATGTCCTCCTACAATGTCTTGTTTACTTCTCTTCCAGTAATCGCCCTTGGTGTTTTTGATCAAGATGTTTCTGCAAGGTTTTGCCTTAAGGTATGCTTCTCTTCCAGTAATGCCTGGTCATGTTGTCAGACAACTCCAGTGAAATATTAGGGAAAGAGTACATGTAAACAGTTTTCTGTTTCACATTGATTTTCTTAACATATCGATGTGTCTGTTCAGTTCATTTCATCAAAAGTTGAACATTCTGCTTAGTTAAGGGAGTCATACATGTCCTGATACTTCACGAAGTATACAAACTTCTGTCAAATTTTCTTCATCATGTTGAGGAATATCCTTCAGAAACATGTGAATGGAATGCTCTGATTGACCAAAATCCTTCAGTTGTTTCCTTGGCACCTTGTTACTGTTGCAAAACCATCTTGCTTTATAATGTTCTTATAATAAAACACTTGCTTATGGCGGCATACCATCCAAAAAATGGTGAGAAATACTCTCTTTGATCTGCTGATGGTCTTCTGTTTTACTATATATGAATCAAGATTATGGTGTTGACACATTAGGAATTATTTTTTTAAATAGTAATGGCTCTTTTAGTCATTGACTCATTAGAAGAGGTAGCTCGCCTGCTGATCATAGAAATTAAAAAATGCTGCTATATATGGTGCATATATAAATTACAGAACTTAACTTTTCAGTATCCCCTGTTATACCAAGAAGGGGTGCATAACATCCTCTTCAACTGGCACCGTATACTTGGCTGGATGTTCAATGGACTTTTATGTTCCACAATCATCTTCTTTGCCACAACAAATTCAGTCACCGTTCAGGCATTCCGTCAAGATGGCCAAGTTGTCGATCGTGCAGTGCTCGGGGTGACAATGTATTCATGTGTAGTTTGGACAGTAAACTGTCAAATGGCAATCTCCATCAACTATTTCACATGGATCCAGCACCTGTTCATCTGGGGGAGCATTGCCCTTTGGTATATTTTCTTGGTGGTTTATGGATCCATTCCACCCACGTTATCTACCACAGCGTACAAGGTTCTCATAGAAGCCTGTGCTCCGAGCATTCTCTATTGGCTGGTTATTCTTCTTGTCGTCGTGTCTGCGCTGCTTCCTTATTTTTCATACAGGGCTTTCCAGACTCGTGTCCGACCTGAGTACCATGATGTGGTACAGCAACTAAGATCACAAGGCCTGGAGAATGGAGCTAAGTCCACCGAGATGCTGAGGCAGACAAGTTTGGAAATAGATCATCCCTCGCCAAGGTGAGTTTAACATGATGTTAACAGGGCTTTCTAGATATGATTGATTTAAATCAGTTGGTGTAAATGAGTAGCTAGGTGGAAATGAGAGCAAGCGTGCATGGATGAACATTATTAATATACCATTTAGGACCCAGGACCAGGTCTTGTAGTGTTTCTGTAAGTAAATCTTCTATATTCTAAATATCGCGAGTTATGGCAAATGTACTTGAGAAGATATTTTAATTATTTTCATTAATTAAGTTAACATTACAGGTAATTAGTTAGCCTTTACTTTGATTAAGTGAAGGAAATAGACAGCTAGTGATTTCTTGGGGCGCACGCCAACTCCAGGTGCCATATAAGGATGACGGCTGACCTGAGCTGACGCTATGCGCTAGCTAAGGTCTTGCGTTTTTCAAGATTGCTGGACAAGAAAACTTGCGTCATCCGTTTCTTGTGATAGGCCTGAGTTTGGAGGAATTTTGGACTCTATGAAAGCCGTCTCTCTTCTTTTTTATTTTATCAAATATTAATGTTATTAAAGAAGTGGCTAGAACTTTGAAGTTGTTATCGAATATCGGAGGGGCTTACGTATGTATGATAAAAGATTCGGGAAGAAATAAAAAAAATTTTATTTAGATTAGATCAATATATTAATTTAAGTAATAGATTTATTTATCTAAACTAAACTATGTGGAGTAGTTGGCAGGGCGTACAAGATAATGATTCCATTACATGCGATGTTCTGCCAGGCTCGGTTCAACTAGTCTTTTGCACCTTTGAACGGGAACAGGGATACAAGGGTATATAATTTGCACAAGTTTATTTCATATTTTATTAGAAATGTGCTAAAATTTTAATCAATGAAATAAAAAAAAATATTAATTTAGAAATTTTTTCGACAGAAGTGAAGCTGAATTGTTTAACAGGATTCAAATTTAAGATTTAAAAATATATTTGATTGCAGTTAAAAGGTTATCAAATTAATAAATATTCTGTCGAAGGGCTTGATTTATTCTTCCTCTATTCCAAATTGTTTGCAATATATTCTATTTTGAGTCATCGTAAATATTTGTAACATTTACATATTTAATAAATTTTTTTACCATATTATCCTTAAAACTATTTTTTCAATATTAATTTTTCAATTTTTTTTATTTATCTTGCAAAAAGTGAAGAAAAAGGTGAAAAAAATATAAAAATTTTTTCTGTTTTTTAATCTCTATATCAAACCCGAATATATATATATATATACATACAATAGGAATTTAATTTTGTATATTAGCATCCTAGTTTTGTACTATAATAGATCTCACACTCTCAGTATCCAAAATTATCTAATAAGATTCAGTTTCACACATACACATCTAGATTTCGTAAAACAAATTTCATACCTTTTACACATTAGAATGCTAATTATATGCATAAATTTGAATATATCTGTAACATATCTCTCACCAAATGTAAATATATGTGGCACATGTTTTATATATATCTATCACTTGTTTTATACAATCGAGTTATATATATATATTTGTCATTTGTATATATCTCAAATTTTGGTATGAGGTGAAATTTGACACATTCTCACCTTTTTTTTTATGGGGAGGTCAAACTCTTTTTATACTATTAAATATATCAGTAACATATATGTGATCTTATTTATACATATATCACATATTATTTATACAAATTTTTTATTTTATTTATACATCAAGTTTATACATATCTAATATCTAATTTGTACATATCTTTAATTTTGAGATGATATGAGATTTGATAAGTTCGAACTTGTTTTATGCTATGAAGAATGGTACTTTATATATATATATATATAGGAATAGGAGATATAGAGCATATTTGACGTATTTGTGTCAAATCTTATTTCATCGTGATATAAAGTCCTAAATTAATAAATAAATTAACAGCGGCCATAAATCTCATCCAATCATCTAGCTGGTTATTACTTCAAGTAACCATACAAGAGTAAGTTTATGTAAGTCTAGCTTACATCATAAGCCACCCTTCCATAATATAGAAATTGACAATTTGGCCCAGATTCTTACAAACTAGTCAATCACACTACTGGCCCACAAAAATCCTACTTGTTCCATTCTGTTTTTATGAAAAAGAAACTCTTGCCTTTTTACCATGTCTTTCCTATGGCACTTTTCTATTACTCCTTTTTTCACTTCTTCTTTCTTGGAACAAAAAAATCTTTATTTCTTTTTCTTACACTATCTTTTTTTTTCCCCTATTGCTTACATTTAATTATGCATTCTTCTATTTCATTGGTTTGATATGATTTCAGTTATTCACTTTAATTTCAATTTTGCTCTAATTTCAATTGCTTGCTTTGATTTAAGATTTTTTTTTTATAATTTCATGGTTTGCTTTGATTTAGATTTTTTTTTTATTTCATTTTTTGCTCTAGTTTATTCTTTCCTCCAATATGTCCTAAAAATAAATTTGAAATTTAACACAAGAAACTCTTAAAAAAAAAATCAAGCAGACAATAGTAAAAAATTGGGAACTTATTTTTACTTTTATCAGTTCCTATTTATTCTTTTATTAGTAGTAATTTGTTCTTTTATATGTAGTTATTTTTTTTTACTAGTATACATTTTTTATTTTAACAATTCATGTTTTTTATTTATATAAATTAGCTATTTGTTTTTTTATTAATATTTATTTATTTTTTATTATTAATTATTTGTTCTTTTATCAATTCATACTTGATCTTTAGGTAAATTATTTGTTTTTTCCTTTATTACTAGTTATTTATTCTTTTATCATTAGTTGTTTGTTCTTTTATCAATTCATGTTTGTTTTTTAGATAAACTAGTTGTCTGTTCTTTTGTTAATAGTTATTTGTCCTTTAATCTGTAGTTATTTATTCTTTTATCAATTCCTACTTATTCTTGAGATAAAATAGTTGTCTATTCTTTTATTAGTAGTTATTAATCTTTTATCTATAACTATTTATTCCTTTTATCAATTTTTTATTATTATTTATATAAATTAGTTATTTATTTTTTTATTAGTAGTTATTTGTTATAAGGAACTAATAAAAAAATAAATAAAAATTTCTAAAAGAACAGGTAAAACTTATAAAAAGAACAGATGAAAACTAATAAAATAATATATAAAAAAACTGGGAACAATACAAAAAAAAAAGAATAAAAGAATAAAAAAAAGGGAAAAGGAAAGAAAAGAAGCAAAAATGAATTAGAAAAAAAAAGATAAAAAATGGGTGAAGGAATGCAAAAAAGAATAGATAAGAACTGATAAAAGAAGAGATAAAATTGAAAAGAAAACAGATAAAACTTATAAAAGAACAAATAAGAACTTATAACAATAGATAAAATGGTAAAAGAACAAACAAGAAATAATAAAAAATAGATAATAATGATAAAAGATTAAACAAGAAATAATAAAAAATAAAACTAATAAAATAAAAAATAAGAACTGATGAAAGACCATATGGGAATCAGTTGTTCTTTTATCAATATCTATTTATTTTTTTGGAGGAGTTAGTTGTTTTTTTACCAGAAATTGTTTGTTCTTTTGGCTCAACCAAATGTTTGTGTCTTTTCAAGTGAAAAAACAAATAAAAAAAGTGAAATAGTGAAAAGTGGAAAAAAAAGGTGGAATAATAAAAGAAAAAAATAAACTAGGAAAAAAAATAAACAATAGTACAACTATAATTTAGGGGAAAAAAACCAGCAACAAAATTTGAAAAATAAAACGAAGAAAAAAGAAACAGAAACGGTAAAAAAAAAATAAAGAAACAAGAGAAATGAAAAAGAAAAGAAGTGAGAAAGGAAAACATGAAAAGAAGAGAATGAGAAATAAGAATAGGAAAGACGAACGCATCAGTAGAAGAAAGAAGAAAACATAGAAGAAATAATGCATCAAAGAGGGTCAAACTCATGCATACATTATTTGCCCTCTACTTCATAACTGCTCTATTGATTATAGAATTGTGTATGTTTTAATAAAAGTACTAACTTCTGTCCTACACAAATTTTTTCCTTATTTTATTGCCACCACTACACATCCTCGTGTGAGGATCACCTGGAAGTCATGGGAACCACCTATTTTCCTGTCATATTCCTGCGTAGTATGCATGTGAAAATTATGAAGAAAATAAAATCAAATATTTGAAAAAGCTATTATACATATATATTGTACATTTATATTAAAAATTAAGGACTCGAATATATATCCTTTCATGAATATATTTAATTTTTCTTTATGAGTATTTAATTTTATTTCAGGAATATATATAATCTCAGGGGAATGTTTATTTAAGGAAGAGTCAACAGCCAGCAATGAGCATTTGATAGGCTCGCTTCCAGATAATTATGAGGCTGCTTTTTTTTTTTTCTTTTTGATGTAATTATTAGGCTGTTTGTTCTTCTTCTTCTTCTTCATTTCTTAGACTTTTTGTGTTTATGAAGATTTTGGAATTAATAATTAATGTGGCGATTTTGGGTTCTAGAAAGTCCACGCTCAAGAGATATTTCTAGAAGAGTTAATGGTATCAGGTCAGAAAGACTACTTGTAGGCAATTTATCTATCCGCACGACTGGGCACCGCCAGCGAGGACGTCGACTTCCGAATCATGCTAAATCCTTCTGACCTTTTTAATTTCCAAGGAAACCTTTGTGACTTTTCCAAATTCTGGAAGGAAGTTTGATGGTGTACCCATAGGAGTGTCCTTCCATTAAGCAGGGCACCAAGTGGAAGACGCTACTATATCATGTTGATCACTAGGTAGACACTGAACCAATCGAATTAAGTCACTTGTTCAGTCTGTAGCTCGTCCAACACAACAGTACATCTTCTTCGTTAAGCAGAAGGATGTGGTCAATGAAAAAATAAAATAAAGATTCGAGTTGTGAAAATTTTGAGGCAAGAGTTGTACTTATATTTAGATCTGAATGCATACAAACATAGATGACGAAAACACTTTTTTTGTGACTGAAATATATGGTTGGTAGACGGTTGCTAAAACTTTGATTATTAAGAAGCAGTGACCGACTTGGTCACCGAATATAAATGGAAAAAATTGTCAGCAAGTGATCAAAGATGGTGATCCACTTAGTAACTGACTTAATCGGTCAATAAGCTTGTGAATTCATTTTTTTATTAATCTATTTTATTAATTATAAATTTTTGTTATTAAAATTAATAATTTAATTAGCCATCTATTATAATTAAAACACATGTAATAAAAATGATGTGATTTCAAGTTAATTAATATAAATATCATTAATTTGAAATACACACATACATTTAAATTAATCTATCAAATTAATTTATCAACAACTTTTTTCTTTCAAAATTTTAAATATTCAGATTCAATTTTAAAATTTATACTACTTTTTTAAAATTTTTCAAATATTTTTCACTCATGTATTCAACAGCAGCACCAGATTGCAAGGTTCAATTGTGGGTTTGATAGGTCTCAAGCTCCATCACTGCTACCAGATTCAATCAGATGCCGACAGGTAGTGGGATGTCGCCCAATCATAGCAATAACATGAACAACTAGAAATAAGCCCAAAAGAAATTGAGATTTGGGAAAAATAGTCTAGAAATTAGATTTTAGATTTTGAAACCTAGATCGATTGGAAGAGAAATAGAGAGAATGGGCAACAAGTTTTGAAAGATAAAGAGGAAGAACCACGACAAAAACTGCCATGGGCACATGAAGGCCTTCGGCCATGGCACTTTGGGGTCAACTGCTGAGGTTGAGGTTGACGGTGATAAGAATTCTCTAGAAGTGAAAGTTGCTAGAAAGAAAAAAAAAAGTCTCTTACTCTGAAACCAAAAAAAAGAGTGGGAGATAATAAAATTTAAAGCCTATGCTAGCTAAAAGATTGAAGGATTTGGATTCATACCGTAGAGGTTATGGAAGTTGATTGGTTAATTTCATTTCATGCAAATCGCCAAATGGGACAACATTTTCTTTTTCGTGATCGATTTAGTGACCATAAACTTTGCCACCAACTTTTCGGTCAGTATAACCAGTCACCAAACCAAAACATATTGTAGTGAAAAAAACTTTTTGGTGGCCGAATAAAGCTAGTCACTAAGTTAGTTACTATATCAACCGATTAGAAACTGCTTAGTGACCGACTTTGGTAACCAAATCTCAGCCGGTCACTAGTCGATCAACTCACTTTTTGGTTTGTTGACCGATTTGGTGACCAAAGCTTATTGACCGCTTTTTCGGTCACCATAACCGATCATGAAAACCTTAATCTCTTGTAGTGATATTAAACCCATTAATGGGCCTAGGGGTGAAAATTCGGCTGATTCAGTTTAGTCAATCTGAACATTATGATCCACTTGATTTTCAGTTTTTACAAAGTGTATCCGAATTATTCAAATTACATATCATAACTGATCCAAACTATCCGAATTATATTTCAGTTTATTCGGTTCTCTTTCTAAGACCTAAACACATGGTAAATGAAAAAAATAAGATACATATTAAAATTTTTACCTCCCACACCTAAAATTAAAGAAAGATAGACAACATATTGTCCAAAACTAGCAGGAAATAATTTTATATATGTAAGGTCAATATGGATAATGGTAAAAATTAGTAAAAAAATAACTTTATATATATAGAGATATTATGGATAATGGTAAAATATTTATTATTATTCATTCTATTCGGTTTATTCAGTTTTAAGTGTATGATCCAATAACCAATCTGATAGCCGAATATGAAATTCAGGTTTGATTTAAACCTATCAAACTAGAAAAGAAAACAAACTATTTTATCCAAATATAATTAGTCTTTTCAATTTTTTTTCAGTTTTATCCGAATAATGCTCATCCCTAAATAGGCCATCATTATTCATCCAAATGAAGATGTGTCAAACTGGAGAAATAAAATTGGGGCTAATGTTCACCTTATTTGTAAGCAATTGTCATTGATTAAATGCTTTTCTTTTCCTCTCTCTCAAACATGTGAGCATCATGAAAGAATCAAGCTACCCCTTCACAATGACTAATCTTCCAATCGTTCATGTATCCACCTTCTCTGGCATAAGCCTTGGATTCAGATACCCATAGTTAAATCCATTGTTTGGAAACCAGCTTAACCATTCCTATGCCCAGCTCGTTATTGGCATTCCTTTGATCCCTTCTATCTACCACTACCAATTTTCTTCAAGGAAAATTGCGAATCTGCTCTCACCATTCCTTTTTTTTTTTTTTAGTGCCATAGGTGGAAGCACAAACCTATGGCTTTGAATGATTCCCCAACAATGGGCTCACCCTTGGGAACTTGGATCCAAGGATAAACGAAGCTGGCGACTCATAGAATTAGTAGGATAGGCTAGATTAGTGGTTTGACGAAAAGCATAGTTGTCTTGAACTCTCGTGCAATCCAAGAGTAAGGAGAGAGAATATATCTATTTTTACTTGCACAATGGCACTCATTGTAATTGAACCCAACCCTATCCCCTGTTTCGTATCCAATCTTTAACCAATTATTGACTCGAAGAATACTGCATGAACATTAATTGAGTTAATTGGAAATGAACCCCCCATATGTATATACGTACAAGAGGAAATATATAGTGTACCAAAAGCAATAAAGCTATTGTTAGAGATAAAGTTGTTGCTGTCTATCCTAATCTCACGCAAGATAATCCAATAAGGGTGGATATGTGCACATGTAAAATATGTATAGACTTGGGATGCAAGATACTTAGTTATCCAGTAGCCTCTCTCAAGCTCGACGTGTGAAGCTTCAAAACTCTGAGCTTGCCTAACAATTCATAGAAGTGATCAACACATAAAGCATTTGTGAATAGGTCTATAGGTTGTGACCGTGAATGAATGTACTGTGTTTCAAACTCCTTTGATTAAATCCATTTTCGAACGAAATGATAGTCCATCTCAATATACTTCATTCTTTCAGGAAAAAATAAGTTAGCCATAATGTGTAAGGTAACATGGTTGTCACAAAACAATTGTGTAGGGCACTTCACCCCTCAAATCTTTTAATAGAGACTGCAGCCAAATGAGCTTGCTGGTTGCGGCTGCCATTAACCGATATTTGGCCTCTACTAATGATCTACTGACTGTAGCCTCTTTTTTTTTGTGTGCCAAAAGAGTGATGCTCAACCAAAAAGTGAAATATATTGTGATTGAATACCTTTTAAACGGACAAGATCCCAAATCCACATCACAAAATCCTCTAAGTTACATGTCATTGTCCTCTGTGAAAAGTAGGCCTTGTGCTAGATCTAGTTTGATGTAATGCAACACTTTAAGTGCTGCATTGTAATGATTAGTGGAAGGGCTTTTCATGAACTAACTAAGAATATTTACAACATAGGTTATATCTAGTCTAGTCACTAACAAATATAGTAAATGTCCAACTAGTCTTCAATATCTTGTTAGGTCATTAATTTGAGAAGTAGTGCTCTTACCAATGTGGTGTTGCTGTTCCATTGGTGTTTAACTTGGTTTTGCTCCAGTTAATCCAGCATCAGCAAGAATATCTAGGGCATACTTTCTTTGGATTACAAACACTACAGTTGGACCATGTGCTATCTTAAGGCCAAGAAAATACTCAATCTGCCCTAAGTCATTAAGATGAAGGTACTAATGTAAGAAGTCCTTCACCCGTTTATACTTTTGGCTGCTATCAACCGCTATAACCATTTCATTAACATAGACAAGAATTGTAAGAAAACTCTCATTAGTGTATCGGATAAAAAGATATGATTCTACGTTAGACTACTTGAAACCATAGCCCTTCAGCGTTGTAGAGAGCTTTGCGAACCGTTCTCATAATGCTTGTTTTAGCCTATACAAGGACTTTTTAATATGCAAAATCTTTTATATCTTAGTTTAATATAACCTAAAGGTGGTCTCATGTAGATCTCTTCATGCAAATCTTATGGAAAAATGCATTATGGACTTCTAACTGGTGAAGTTGCCATCATTTAGAGGCCACAACTGCTAACAAACATCTCACAGTAAATAATTTAGCAACTGGAGCAAAAGTCTCATTATAGTTTACTCTTTCTACTTGAGTATAACCCTTTACTATGAGGCGTACTTTGTAGCGTTCAATAGAACCATCGTCTTTTCTTTTGATTTTATAAACCCACTGACACCTTATTGCCTTCTTACCTATTTGCAATCTCTGCAACTCCCTTATCTGATTATCTTGTGAAATTAGGACAAAGGGCAACAACTTTTTCTCTAGCTAGCTTTATCTTTAGTAACAACTATCTCTCCTTCTATATATTTCCTCTTCTACGTATGTTTCTTGTGTGAAAAATACAAGTACAACTCTTGCTTCCAAATTTCACATGGTATCAAAGTAGCATTAAACATCCTGCTTCCAAACTAAGCTCAATAGAGCATCAAAGATGTCAATGAAAGTTCATCCAAATCCAAGATACTCGATTATCCAACACAAGTTTTACATTTTTAATAAAAACATTTTATCATTAGCTGTAAGATGTGTGGTATCAATTAATTAAGATATACAACACTAAAAGGGGGACATTTAGCTCAATTATTGGCCTTTCATATTTTTCAATCTTCATGGTACCGTACCATGAAGTAATCTTCTTAAATATTCTAGACATATATCTTATATCCAAGCATACAAAGTGATAGAGATAGACCAAGAATACAAATAGAAAAGCACACTAACATACTAACAAACCAACATATAATTGGACTAATAATGTCTTCAGCTGTCAGCTCTACTAGTTGAGCACACAAACACCTTTAGCCACAATCAAGATTTGAGTGGCTTTACCTTCCAAAAAACCACACAATTCCCAACAATTAGTCAAATTGCAGCTTAAGCTCTCTAAGTTTCATGCAGCAAACACTTCACCCTTAAGCTTTACTTGTGTAGATTATCTTGCTTTTTACTTGTAATGCTTATGAATATAAAATAAATAGAATAATAAACTATTCAAGCATATAACTTTGATTATGACTTAAATAAAAAACAAAAAAACATTATCACCTGATCCATTATTCGAAAACATCTCACCTTCTATGTTTTGGCCACTTTTTATACCCCGCTCAATCACAGATCGATGTGTAGCTGCCCACTTTGAAATAAACCACCTAAATCTATCCATAAATTGTTGGATGAATCAGATGATTCATTTATTGACAAAAATGAAGGAATTTTGTGGAGAAAAAGGAAGAAAGTATTGAAAAAATAAAAGAGATAAGCAATTGAGGATACTTGGTTGGAATGACAATGATAAATCAATTAGGTAGTACATAAGCTTAGCTGGATGCACAAATAACAAAGGAGAAGATACATCTAGGTTTGAGTGAAGCTTCCCGAGACACATCTAAATTTTACATCCTTTACCCAAAAGCAAAAAAGACTTAAAAGCATATAGTCCAAAATGACAAGGAAATGATCTTTTATATGTAAGATAATAGAGATAATGCTTACTTATTCTTGTTCAGTTTATTCAATTTCAAGTTTAAAAACTGATAACCAATTCAATATCCAAACATAAATTTGGTTTGAACAAGCCAAACCAAATAATAAAATATTTTAACAATTTTATTCAATTTCAATTGATTTGTTTAGGGTTTTCAGTATTCTCACCATTTAAGTATTTTAACCAAAACTCTTCATAGCTCCACTAATGGTTCAGACACATAAAGTAAGAAATTTTAAGGAGCTATAAAGAGTTTTGAGGACCAACCCCCTCCCCCCAAGCTCTTAACCCAACTTCTATTGTTATATTGGTGAAATTACAAAGTAACTCTAAACTTTGTTTATGTTTACACTTAACCATTATATTTTTGCAAAATAGATATACTCATCCAAGTGATTTGTAGTTGTAAAATGAATTGCATATCAAATATATACCACTTTAGTATGTGAATCATTAATTTAAAAATATGTAATTGTTCTGTCCTTTTCAGTGGTCATGTTTGTACTTCTGTAAAATACTATGATTTCTTCTACAATTAGGAAACCAAGAAAGAAAGCCCCAAGAGCAGAAACATAAATAGTAGGAGTAAGAGTTGAAAAACTTCACCTATTAAAATTTGAGGTAAAAGTGTTATGATAATGAGAATGGAAACAAAAATTTAGTAAGACCGTGATAGTAGAAGCTTCAACTCAAATAGAAGAATTATATCACTTATTAATCTTATATCCTATTATAACTATTTCATTATTTATGTTTTTCCCAAGTTTTCTTCATAAATTTGAAATTTTGACTACTATGTCAAAATCTTATGTTTTGTATAGGATTTAAAAAAAAACTACCTTCTAATAATTCTTACAAAATCATCATTTAAGGTGGTTAATTCATGATCAAAGATTGCACTACAGCTAGTGAACTAGTTGTTGAAAAAAACCGAGCCTTGGTTACTCAGTCATAACATTTTTGAACATACATGTTTCAACCAATGAAACTATTTGCAAATTGATATAAAGAAGTAGTACACCATTTGAATTATGGGATGAGTAAGTGTTTGTAGAATTAATTTTAAATGTACCAATTCTCTTGTTAGATATTCTAAGAATAGGAAAACATTTTTTTTTTTTGGCAAATGAGGTCAAAATATATATTAATCCAAACTTAAAGCAAATGACAACCAACGTGGAGAAATTCCTCCTAAGAAACCCTACCTAAGGAATGAAGTCCTCTTCTAGGAATGACATACCCTATTCCTAAAGTGTCTAACAAACAAAAAGGAACATAACTCAAAAGAACTCCCTAAAACTTGGACTTCATCTATAAGAGCCCCAAAATAAAACAAAGAATAAAGCACTTTTCTTTGAAGTCCAAAAATTAAATTGGATGAACTTGAATCAACTGTATTGGCATCAACCTAACTCAACAAGTCTTTTTTAATCCCTAAAGAACTACTAATGCTTCCAAATAGAGACATCACCCCCAACATGATCAAGCTTACATATTATAATAAACTTCACAATGCCTACTTCATATCTACATATATTTGCTGACTTGTCCATAGTTGTCCTCGCATTTATTTTGTAAGCTCTTCCTTAAGGAAACCACCAACACATCGATTTTGAAGTGTGTCTAGAAAAGGTAAGAGCTTGAAGCTTACCGTCATGAGCCCAGCTCCCAATCCATGATTTGATAAAATTAACCATATAAACCATACAAACCATCCATAAACCACCATATTTAGTGCTTGTTGACCATCTTGCTCCAAGAATGACTTCCGACCACATGCCACATATATGACACAAATGGAAAGTCAATCACCAACTCTTGCTTAACATGGAAAAAAAATGGGCACTCAAACATGAGATGAGCTACTGACTCCAACATCTGCTCGCACACTGGACATAAGTGTGAGACTCCAAGCCCTTGCCTTCTGAGGTTGTCTCTTGCTAGCAATACCTTTACACACAAATGCCAAAGAAACAGGCGGCCCTAAAAAGGCAATGTAAGACTCCACAGCCATAACTAAAATCTCAAATGTATCATGGGATCCCAATGATAAATCACTGCAAAGGCCAAGTAGTATGTAGATTTCACTATAAAGTTCTTATTGTCATTCATGCACCATGTAAAAATGTCCTCATGTGAGAACATCCTCCTTGAAAGCAGAATCTGTGTGGTGGAACAAGGCCCCAGTGCTCTAAATACAACCATTGGTAGGCTCTTAGGGAACTATAATCCCACTTAAGTTACAGTTGGTTACCTATTACTCATAAAGTAATTTAAATCATTATGCGCAACTAGTTACTTAGCCTACCCTACACAGAAAATATGCATGTGTCGTCATGGCTATGCAATAACTTGTAAATAAAACTATAAAGGAAACCATGCCACACCAGTTAATAAAACATAAGTTAAAACAAGCCAAAACGCAAAAATTGTAGTTGCTTTAACTTCAAGTAATAGTTATGCGCATATATCTTAACCTTACATGCACCAAAATATGACCCTAGTGTTATACACACCAATGGACACTAGTAAAGGCAACACTTAGTATGAAAAAAGTCATACATACAATAGTGATAATAATATCTACTAAGATCCACACTTAACTTTCCACTCGAACAACCTAGCTTTAAGTGGCAAGCCTCACTTTCCTTATGCATACTTAGCTTTGAAAGCTGAAACGAAAACACTTTGGTTAGTACTAACTTACATTATAAGTATTCATTAACCACAAGGTTCATACTTAGAAAGTACATTCAAACAAATAAAACTTAGCACTAACAGTTGCCCTTCACCAATTTTTATGCCTGACTAGCCTTCTTAATATCTGCACAACACTTAAGGGGTGAGTACTCAAAAGTACTCAACAAGAGATTTAGCACCTACAAGGAAAATATATGCAAACATGCAAGCAACAGTTATATATACAGACAAACCAACTAATCAAACAACACAACAAGCAATAAACACAAACAATTAATAAACAACAACAATAATGCAATTTAATGTATGGATGGATGAGTGAATGCACATGTTTATGCACTTAGGACTTTCTTATACCTGAATTTGTTCTTAACTGCTGTGAACTCATAGGGCTAGGGTACATGGATACTAGCCCTCGTATTCAATACTAGCACTTAATTAAACCCTATGAAGTCCTCTCTATGGGCGTCTTAAGTAAGTCATCACTTACTTGACCTTGCCTGCCTTTTATGAACTACTTACAGTAAATCATCACTTACTCACTTTTTACCCATAACATCCCCTTACTTATTGTGTCGGGTAATTGAATTTAGTAGCCAAACTTCTCCAAGTTGTCCTGAACTCGACTTGGGCAACTTAGTAAATTCACTTACCAAGCCCGTCGACTTGGTTGGGACCTCTTGGGCAACGCTCGATGCCCAAAGGTACTTGGCCTCTACCCTTGGGTCATGAAGGGTTCTAGACCTTTCTCAGGTCCTTCTCCAATGTTGAAGGTTCACGAATTCACCTATTGGTCGTTAGAGGACTCATACAATACTATGTCCCTCCTTAGTACCCTATTTGTGACTTAAGGCACCTTACTTGTCTTCTTTTTCTTAGCCTTCTTAACGACCCACTTATTGTCCACTTATTGATGCATAATTAAATCTTAGAAACACTTTTTAGCCATGTTAAGATGCCACATAAGCCTTAGGAATTGATTTAGGATATTTAGAAAGAAGGTTGGCATAATTCAGGCACAATGCTATAGCATTGCATATTATGGTATGACAGTATCATGATTTTATTGAAGTTGTTGGAAATGATGCGATAGCTTTAGCATAGTTTGTACGACTGCATTGCACATTTAGGCAGCCTATTCTTCTTCTTGAGCTCCATGTGATCGCATCAAATAATTGGTTCGACTGCATGAGCCCCTGGAGCTGTATTTCTTCACCTCTTTTTCAACCAATCTCATTCCAAATTTTACCCAAACAAATTCCAATCATTTTTTGCTCATTCTAACTCACTCCCAAGTGTTCTAATACTACTTATGCATCATTTAATCATACCATAACATAAATATCTTACCTCAAATCCAAGTTAAGCAAGATCTAAAGCAAACAAACCACACAAAGTTCACTTGAGCACAAATTGCTTCCCTTGAGTTCCAAGCCTAAATCCAAGTAAAATGGCCACCACAAGCACTAAATTAAGGCCATCACTAACCATATTTTAAGCTTAGAACCAAGGTAAACCCATATATAAAACATATATTTGGGTTTCAACTCAAACTTGAAGGAATGAGCTCTAAAGCACCAAATACACCAACTTCTAGCTAGAAGCTTGATGTAATTGCCTTGGGAGCCTTAATTTTCATGAAGAATGAAGCAAATTTGGAATATTTGAAGACCAATGGCTATAGAGGAAGGGAAGAACGAAAATTGGTTGGGAGAAATGATAAATAGTTGTTTGATTTGTTTAAAAAACATATCTCTACCCATTCGCATTATAACTTTGACTTATCTTCCTCTACTTACCAAGCAAGCTCTAATTTACTTCATTTTTCCCCCTCACCAACCGACTGACGTAGGTCCCATTGGATAAAAACCATTGTCCTTGCTGCTAGCCTTTTTTTATCTATTTTTCATAAGAGGCACAATAGTCCTGAATTTTTAGTTAATGCATTTTGGTCCCCAAACTCTCATTCTTGGTTCCAATGGTTAGAGTAATTTATGACCATAACTTATTTGGTCAGAATTACTTACATGACCTTTGTTTCATTGAAATTATAGCCATGTCATTCACTTGATTAAAATTACCATTTTACCCTTTTGCCCTTTGGTGTCATTTTACACTTAGGAACTCCATACAACTTTACTTAGCTTACTTTTCTTGCTTAAAGGGAAACTAATTTGAGGTATGTAAATAAAAACACTTAAACTAAACTTACTTACTTGGTCAAAATAGGCCATTGACTAAGAAGGCTGTTACAATGTGCTTAATAACTGTTATAACCTTCTGATGTAGCAATGCATCAATAATCCCATGATTCCATTGGAAGGCATATTGGTCAATGGGGTGGCCAAATCGTCATTCTTCTTTGCCCAAAATTGGCCATGTGATCAATTTTGTACTCGTCCCTAGATTCCAATTGTTATTCCAAATCATAATAATGGCACCATCCCCCACTCTTCAAAATGCTCATTTTCTAAGAATTTTCACACCTTGCCAAGATGTCCTTGTAGATAGCGGAAAAAGAGTTTGATTGAGAGAACTTGAAAAAGGACAAAGATAGGAAATATTTTCCCTTCAGCATCTTTACTACCAAACCGTAGGGATTTCACGCTAGTCTGCAAGCTTGTTTGGCAAGCAAAGTGAGGATAAAAGCTACCATATGCCTAAATCCAAGAAGCCCAACCTCTTTGACATGCATAAATCATCCTAGTTGCACCAAGCCATCTTCTTTTCCTTGATATCCGTTGACAAAAAAAAATCATATAACAAGAGAAAAAATTATCACATACCTTAGTGGGAAAGAGGATACAACTCATCAAATGAGTTGGCATTGCTTGAACCATTCCTTTGATAAGAAGGCCACAACCCGCTTATGATAACAAGAAGGATAGTTCCTATTTCACACTACCAATAAAGGAATATTCAATAATCTTCTTCCTACTAAACAACCAAGGGAAGCCAAGGTATTTGTCCACTTTAAGGCATGCCCGAGTCTCCAACAGCCTTGAAAGCCTTTATTTAACCACTATACAACAATTAGGGCTAAAAGAGAATGATGATTTCCACATATTCAAGATTTGGCCCAAGACATTTTGATAGAGCTTAAGAATAGCCAACAGATGTGTTATACCCTCATCTTTACCATGAAGGAACAAAAAATTGGCATCGACAAACAATAAGTGTGAGATTGCAAGAATAAGTCGGCTAATTGGAACCCCTTTGATTAGATTATGTACTCTACATGATATAGCAACGCTAATAAGCCCTCTAGACAAAATAAGAAAAGGAAGGGGGAAGAAGATCCCCCTACCTACCCCCCTCAGTGGTTTGAAACTACTAGTAGGCTGCCTATTCACCAAAACAAAAAAAAAGATCTTGTCAGCATACAATTCATCACCATATTGATCTAGGTGGCATGGAACCCAGTAGCAGATCTAGGATTTTCTTGAAGGGGGTCTATATATATACATAAATACCAAGCACTAAGACTTATTACTGAAACTTAAAAATTAGTATACATTATATAGTAAAAGAGAAAGATTTATTTGAAAAACATATTAAAAATAGCTCTAATTTAGCTTATAGTTATTTACCTATGTTAAACGATTTTAACTCGACTTACAAAATTATAGATTGCAAAGATATACAGGAAGAGAGGTGTTGATGCTTATATAGGATGCATAAGGAAAAAATCGCTTGTTTGCTCCTAAACCCTCACTTTTACCCTCTTACTCCCTTAATTTATTTTGTGCCAAACTAACCCCCATAATTGTTTCATATGTTTGAAGAGGAAAAAAAAACGGGATGAAAAACATTTAAGGCCTGGGTGTGAAGAAACATGAAAGTTTAAGGACTAATGAGGTATTTCGTCAATATAGTACTGTTAATAAAGAGAAGATAGTGGCTCACTTTTTTATCTTTATTGAAATAAGAGATACCTATCTTTTTTTGGTTAAATTGATGTTATAAAAATTATGGGATCTACTAGCAAAAATTAGGAGGTTTCAATCACAAAATTATATATTTCTTATTAACATTTTTACAGGAAAATGGGGGTCTATGGACCCCATAGTTACAATGTGGATCCGTCGTGGTGGAACCCTATTTGATCATAATAGCACATAAGGATTGTCATTCTGCCTAATCATATGCTTTTGATATATCTAATTTGATTACAATGGCCCCTTCCCCTAGGCCATAAAGGGCATTAATAAAGTATTGCATTGCCAGTGCCACTAGCACATTATCAGTGGGAGCCTCGCAGGGACGAAGACATTCTGATTACCCAAAATTATAAAAGACAATAAAAGCTTCAAATCGTTTGGTAACACCTTAGACACCAACTTATACAAAACATTACATAAACTAATAGTCTAAAGTTTGCCACTCTCTTAAGCTAGTTTGCTAGCATCTTTTAACTAGTTTACATACCTGACAGTGCTGCAAGATTACAAATTGTATTAAATTTCATAAAATAATAAATATCTAAATATTATATGAATATTATTATTAAAATATACAATCAAACCAACAAGTTAAAAAACATCAAATTATTATAGCATGATATTGAGCATCACCAACGAATTTATTTATTTCAAACTTTTAAGTTTTAAATAACAACAATTCAAGCAGATATATCATCATCTTCAATCTAACTCTAAAATGAACAATTCTTATCTAAAAATCATACAGAAAAAGTGTTAATATGAGATTAGAAAAAATAAAGCTAAAATCATATTTTAAGGGAAAAATTTTAATGTGATTATTGATTTGGATTCTACAGAAACTGATTATATCTTTCTGCCTCTTAGCACCACTAAACCTTGTTGAAACCTTCAAATTATGACATTTTCTACATATAATGAATTTGTAAAAGAAAGAGAGTAAAAAGATAACATGCTTTTGAATATAAGGTCAAAGGCTAGAAAATGGAAACATGAGAAATATATATACACACACATACATACATATTTTTTTCACATGGATTAACAGACAAAAGAAGTTTAGATCAAGCACATGTGTTTGAAAAAATATAGACCTTCAAAAAAAATAAAAAATTAAATCACAATAAAACTATGAACGAAATCATGAAAGAAAAACTTAAAGGAATAATTGTTTTTGGTGACATTTGAAAAATTAAATCATTAATATTCTTACAATTCACAAACTCTCTATCTTTGAAAATTTTGTAGGATTCATTCTTCCAGTTTTAAGTTAAGTATATTAAGAATCCATAAAGTATATATGTGTTGGAAAATTTTAAGGCAGCCTTTTTCAAATGTATTTAGTTTAATAACTAAAAACTTTTAAAAATTTTAATAAAGCCCCAGAAGAAATACTTGGTCCATGAACCCTTAAAAATAAACATAAGATAATCCCAAAACTTTTATAAATCATATAATATGTCACTAAAATTTAAAAAATGACATTTTAGTGATTTTACTAAAAGTTTAAAGAAAGTGATAAAATTCCTCTATTAAACATAAATTTTTATTCTTATGAAAAAATATAGAAATTTATGTACTTTATCCTTCATGAGATGTAAACAACTATCGGAAGGTCAAAATTTTATTTTTATATATCCTTACCTTCTTAAAATCTTACTTTGTATGTCTAAAATTATTGAACCAAATGTATCCTTACAAGAAAATTAAGATGAGCAAGTATCATAGGAAAAGAAACACAAACCTTACGATAACTATACTGAATCATTTTTCCAGTATCTCTATTAGCTAAGAATTAAGATATCACCAGTATTCCATTGGAAAAGAAACACAAAAACTTGTCAATCATATAATGGTAATTTATGCCCCTCCAAGAAATTAATTATTGATAACAAAATTTCAAATAGAAAATTAATGTCTACTAAATGATAATGCTATTACATGGTAAATTGAATAAAAAAATTTAGGCTTGTGTTTGAGGTGGTTGACAAAAAAAATAAATTAAGAAAGTTTATTTTTAGGCTAAAAAAATAATCCTATCAAATTAATTTTATATCTTAATTTTAATTATTATAATTGGGTGCATATATATTTATAAATTTTTCTTTTTTTTTTAATTTAATATCTATCTTTAATTTGAATACCAATTCTATCTTCATCTTTAATTTTAAATTTGAATAAAAGTCAACTACTATAGGTTTATACATATATTAAATGTTTGAACTCTTTTGATGTAATTATTTAGTCTTGATCCGTAGAATATAAAAGTAGCCGATTTTATAGTTACGCTTTCCAAATTATCCATCGCACTTTCTCGCATTTCATTGGTTTTTTTTTTTTTTCGCATTCTACTGTTATATATTAGAAATAACTAAAAGGAAATTTTTTTATATTGAGAAAAACAGTAAATTTCCTCTTTAATTAACTTAAATATATCCTAACGCGTTCCTCCAAACTTTTTAACTTCTATGTATATTTTAAAAAGGTGAAGTTGCCAAGCAAGGAAGAAAGACGCATGCGAAGAGGCAAAGTGTTAAATACCATTACTATTAGGTATACCGTATCCTAAATTTTTAAGATATACTATATAGTATATCACATCACATATTGTTACTATTTTTACAAAAAAAAAATGTTAGAATATAATTTTAAGCTAACATAAATTCAATATTTTGTTTACACATTTTATATGTATTCTAATTTTTCTCATCATAATATGCCAAATATAAATAAAATATACATGATAGAAGATTTTTTTAATACAAAAATATAAAAAAAATTATATATATAGAGAAAAATAAATAATACTCAGAAAGAAACTAATTTATTAATATAAGAGAAAAAAATAATACTTTAATAATAAAAATGCATTTTCTAATACCAGATTGAGTTCCTAAGTGGCTCAAAGCAACCATTAAATTTTTATGTTAACTAAGAAAAGTAACCAAAAGAATAAAAGTAAATATTTAATTTTATGATATGTCTATTAATTATATTTTAATTTTTTATATATTTATGATATTTTGATGTAAAATGACTAAAAAAATATCTCACACACATCTGCAAAAAATAAAATACCACGGTATGTATCTTACGGTATTTGCAGTACACTGTAGGTTTTTTTGATAAAATATACACAAAAAGTAAGCAGCATATGAAATACCACAAAATAACGATAAAATGATAAAATACAGAAATATTTATACTGCGTACCGCTTACACGTGGTACTCAATTCCATGCAAAGGGGTAGGGTACTTAATTACACGTGATAAAATGACTGTATGCTAGTTGTATGTTGTATCAGGTTGCCCTTGGTCTCATTCTCAATTTGTTGATCTAATGTACATTAGTATAACAATTATTAAATCACGTGATTACTTAGTGCTCAAATAATTATATGTACTTGAAAATTTATTTTGGATGTTAAAAAAATTGAGTTCAATTAATTCTCTACATTTATATTCTTTTTTTTTTTTTGTCCTTTTCTGTCTGCCTCCCAAACTTTTATAAACAAAACTGGAAAAACAGAAAAAATTAAAATTAAACAGAGAGAGAGAGAGAGAGAGAGAGAGAAGGGCAAAATTTTTCACTCATGTTTGATCTAGGGAGCAATTTTGGAACTAATACTTTGTTTGTGCAAATTGCACTACCATTACCTACTAAAGCAATTTTATCACTGAGCGCTAAAATTTTTTATGCGGCAAACATGAAAAAAAAAAATGAGAAAAATACACATTTTAATTTCAAGTTTTCTTTACTTAATCCTAGTCTCTTAGGTTTTTAAATCTGTAATATTCACTATTGTCTTCACCATTTGTTCTCTTCCTTAGAATCAGCGTGGGTGTTGATAGTTTGATGAGATGTCTAGGCCTACGAATCAATCAGCAAAATGGGTTCTTGAGTGAAGTAGCTTAAGAGGTTTATGGACTTTAGTTGTTTTTAAGCATGGGAGGTTGAGAAAGACAAATGGGATGGTGACAGCAGCAACAATTGGCATGGGGAGGGAGATGACGTTGGCAACAACTGATGAAGCCTGAAGGGTATGAGGCAAATTCGAGTAGGGGAGTCCTTTGGCTGAGTCGAGGTCATACCTATTGGAGAAAATGATCAAAATAGCAGATTTGTAAAGTTGGGTACCTTGGGTCTAAAGACTAAATTTTTATGGTTCGTTTAAGAATTTTCTTAGTTTTGTTAGATGCTATGTGGACACTAATGTGAGAAAGATTATTTTCATTTTGGACAAAATATTCTTATCTTTGGACAACAAGAAAACACTTGGCTGTTTTGCTCTTATTATAAAACTTCAATAACTTAACATAAGATTTTAGTAGAACAAAACATTAGTGAGAAAATTGCTCCTTTGAGCAAATATTAATAACAATTTTTTGACCCTTCTCCCAAAAAAAGTGGAAAAAAAAGAGGGATCAAACAACCCTATAGTTAGATATAACAATAAATTTTTGGCTTAATATAATTTGAGTAAATTGGGGTTAATTACGTGCATTAACACTGACATTTAATTATTATTCTTATTCTAACCTCAATCTGCAGTTGCTCATAAATAAAATATTTCATTTTGACACTTTTTTAGACAAAAAATGTTATATTTGATGAAAAATGTAAGTTAACATATGACTACAGAAGAAAATGCTAGTTTTAACCATCAGAAAACTAAACCCTTTGCCAAACACACCTCAAAACTTTTTCATCTAACCAAAACCTCCTAAAAAAAGATGCTTGGACCCTCCGCCTCCCATTCTGAGTTGTTCCCTAACACTCTCTCGTCAGTCCCCTCCGACCCCTCCACAACAACCAGTACTAGAAAAGTTTCAATCTTCGGAACACCATTCCAAAAAACACTAACATGTATAATCAATTCATTTAAATTTAAGTCAGTTGACTTATTTTTATTTTTACATTTTTTTTTACCTAAAATTAATTTTATTTGAAATTTAATATTATATAGATGCAACAATCCATTTGAAAGTAAATTTTAATAATGTTGCTAAATTTTTATGAACTTTTCTTTTTTAATGCATTAAACTAGAAAAATTCATAAAATTGAGTAAGATTATAAAAATTGTATTTTAAATAGATTATTGTAGCTACATAATATTAGCTTTTAATTAAAATTAATTTCAGATAAAAAAGATATAAAAATAAAAATAAGCTATTTTAAAGGATCATGGTTATTGTGAACATATGTCTAATTAGACATAGACAATAATTTTACAAATTAACCCCTCACCCTAAATCAAAATTTTTTCTCTCCAATCGCCGCTTCTCCATTCTTTCCAGTCATTGACCACCTTTGTCTTGTGACGCTCTCATCCTCGACGTCTCTCACTCAGATCACGCCGCTCAGATCCTCGGCCAGATGACGATTGGACACTGGACCTCCTGTGATGTTCTGATCCTCGACAATCTCATACTCAGATCATGCCGCTTGGATCCTCGGCTAGACGACAATTGGACGTCAAACCTCTTGTGTCGTTTTGATCCTCGGCGGTCTCTCCCTTAAATCCTCAGTTGGACAGCAATTACACGCGTCATCGCGTCATCGATCTCCATCGCTCGGGACTCCGTCGCGCATCTTCTATCTTCATTGGTCCAGACTTTGTCGCATGTCTCCGCTCTCCTTCTGGCCGAAACCAACGGGCACTTACGCTCCTCCTATTTTTGCAATTTTTTTGAGTTTTCATATTCATTTACATTTTTGTACTTTTATTAAGACACTTTACCTTATTCTTTTTAGACACTTTTAAATTTAAAAATAACATACACTTTACCTTTTTCATTTTTTGTTCAGCAATTCTGTCATTTTTTGTTCAAACACTTTTATATGTTTACTTACACATTTTACAATATTTAATCAGACACTTATTCTTATAGTTTTAGACACTTTTAATTTAACATTATAATAATTTATTTTATATTACTTTGTAGACACTTCCACATACTATATTAGACACATTTACATTTTATTGTAGACACTTTTGTTGTTCGGTTATTTTCTAAAGATAACAAATTATTCAGAAGTTATTTAGTCAAACACTTTTATATATTTATTTAGAAATTTTTTAATATTCAATTAGATAATTTTACTTATTGATTCAGATATTTTTTTATCATATTTTAAAGATAATAAATTATTCACAAGTTGATTTTTTTTTTTTTTGTTCAGCAATTCTGTCATTTTTTGTTTAGATACTTTTACATATTTATTTAGACATTTTATAATATTCAATCAGACATTTATTCTTATAGCTTTAGACACTTTTAATTTAACATTATAATAATTTATTTTATATTACTTTGTAGACATTTCCTAATACTATATCAGATACATTTACATTTTATTGCTGACACTTTTGTTGTTCAGAAGCAACATGGATGCACTTGGAGGAAATGATCAGAAGCAAGATCTGGCAAGTGACCGACGAGATCCAGTGGGTGACGATGAGATCCGGCAAGTGACGACGAGATTCGGGAAACGATCAGAAGCAAGATCTGGGAGGTGATCGATGAGATCCGGCAGGTAACGATGAGATCTGGGAAACGATCAGAAGCAAGATCCAGTGGGTGACCGACAAGATCCAGCGAGTGATCGACGAGATCCAAAGCTGAGCAGCTACAAGATCTAGAGTCGGATGATGATTATAAGATCTGGAGGCTATGACGATTTATCGGAGGAGACGATGGCGGTGGCAGAGGTGAGTTTTTAAGAGTAATAGTGAGTTTTGGTCTAAGGTTAAATTAGTCGATTTATTTACTAAATTATGAGTTATTTATAAAAAATTAGAATTAAATTAATATGTCTAATTAGATATAAATCTACAATATAATAACTAATTTTAGAGTCAATTGATTTGAGGTAAAATGAAGCAGTGTAAATGTCAGCCTCGTAAAAATAAAAGAACAGACCTATTTCACCATCAATGCTCTCTGTCTGTTATTGAATGGGTTCTCTGTCTTCTCAAAATCCTTCACCAAGCCATCAACACCCTTGCTCGCACCGGCACCATCTTGCTCTTCCTCATCCTAAGGCAGCTGCTATAGGAGAAATCACACAATTGCCCTTCATTCATGCTCAGGTCCAAATCTCCCACATACACCAAAGCAATTCTTTGATAAACTCGC
Organism: Aquilaria sinensis; assembly: GCA_005392925.1. Classification (NCBI taxonomy): domain Eukaryota; kingdom Viridiplantae; phylum Streptophyta; class Magnoliopsida; order Malvales; family Thymelaeaceae; genus Aquilaria; species Aquilaria sinensis. The sequence continues at coordinate 674,138 of SMDT01000653.1, read as the reverse complement.
CTGGATGCTCCAAGTGCCCCGTTCCCCCCTCCCCCGCCGGAGTCCTTGCTCACAGGGCACGCCTAGGATTTCGCGTTTTGCATTTCTCGCCCTCTTACTTGTCGCCGGACACGCTTTCGCTGATGATTAACCATCTCCAGCTCCTTCGCCACAATTTGGATTGGCTTCTTCGCTCTTTTCGTTTCCATATCCGTGGGAATCACCACTTTCCGGTTCGTCTCTAATTTGTCGGACTAATCAGGATGGGGATGGCTTCCTCCTTGAGCGAATGGACATAAGCAATTCGTTCCTGAAACAGAATCAAGAAGTGAATTCCAGAATGAAGAGATTTAGAAAAATAAACCTAAAGAGATTGCAGATATCACCTAATCGTACAATTTTTCTTTAGCGTTTTTGTTGGGCAAATTTGATGCTGGAACTTCTGTTATCTGATTCACTCGATTGAGAATTTGAGGTGACAAATCTATGAAATTAAGTTTTGCCCACAACATGATCGATAGAATGCCTAAGTGAATTTTGGCAATTGAAAACTATGGCAGGGCTGGAAAGAGAAAGTTGTTGGCGCCGAGGGGAGGAGGAGAGGGGGTGGTCGGAGGGTAGGGACTGGTGGCGAGAGAGGTGGGAGAGGGTGGCGAGGAGAGGAAGGCGGAGAATGGCTGAGAATGGCAAGCGAAGGGTGCAAGCGTTTTTTAGGAGGTTTTTTAGGTGTGTTTGGTAAAAGGTTTAGTTTTCAAAGGTTAAAACTAGCGTTTTACCCTACAATCATACACTACGGCTACATTTTTTATCTAACATAACATTTTTTATCTAAAAAGGAATCAAAATGAAACGTTTTATTAAAATTATAGACATGATACAAGCAAAATGCATGTCGGAGTTAGAAGAGGAACAATAATTAAATGTTTGGGTTAACGCACGTAATAAACCCCGAGTAAATTGCATGGATTGTTCCAACATTTAGTCATAATTTTGTTTTAGTCACTAACCAATTGATTTTCTATTTTGATCCTAAACCAATTGAAAATATGTTGTTTTGGTCTTAAAGTTATTAAAAATGTTTCATTCTGGTCCTTATAGGATGAAATTTGTTAACTCAAGATAAATGTCTGATAATAACTTTTTAAATCATAATTTAAACTATTCTGTAATTATCTTACAACAAATTTAATATGTATAATAATAATTTTATAATTAATGGATATTTGAATCACAAATTTTTCTTCTTTTGACTGTTAGGAAAGTATTTAATTTACTGAAAGATAATTAACAAATATTTTAATTATTATTTTAAAAATTTATATTAGACAATTACATCGAGCAAATAGGTTTCTAAATATCCAAAAATGAAGCAATTTTAATAGGGTAGGACTCAAATCAAACAAAGGAGTAAACCAGAACAATATTAACAAGGTTGTCAAGATTGGGATTCCACCCAGGATCCTTTTTTGCCGTGTAAAATCGGGATCATAAGATCAAATCGTGGATCACAAGATCCTACCAAAAGCTTAAAATTTCTTATCTAAATAATATAATTTATGTAAAAAACTAATTATATTAGAAACTCAAGTAAAATTTAAGTGTCATAGCAATTGTACAACATAATTATTGATACAATATAAGTAAAATTCAAACTTTAATAGAGTATACATCAACATAATCAATAAAATAATCAACACAAATCTGAAAGAAATTCATAAATAAACATATTATTGAAAAATAAAATAGAATACAATGTTCATAATTTAAATTTTTAGTAATTGACTTTTAATAAATTTAAAATGTACAATGATTTTTTTACTGAAAGTAAATAATTTAAAATCAGCTGTTTTTTCTTCTTGGTTGAAACAAGTTCAACTTATAAAGAGGAAAAATTTGTAATTTGAATGTCCATTAACTGTAAAAAATATTATTATATATTAAATTTATAGTAAAATAATTACTGAATAATTTAAATTATTCTTTTAAAAGTTGTTATTAGAAAGTTACCTTGAGTTAACAAATTTTAACCAATTGAGGACCAAAATGAAATGTTTTTAATGGATTTAGAACCAAAATATGACATTTTTAATAGGTTTAGGATCTAAACAAAACATTTGATAGATTAGATACGAAAACATAATAAAAATTAAATGTTAGGGAGCATCTATGCAATTTACCCCTAACAAAAATCAATACCTAGGTAGGATCGATAGGATCGATCGATCCTACGATCCTATTTGCGATCCTACCATGATCCTACCATACCTTAGATCTTACAATATTTTGACAAAATTTTCCATGTTAAGATCATAAGATCGTACACGATCAGGATTGTGATTTTAACAACCCTCATATTAGGGCCAGTTCATTTTTCTTTAAACCAATTAATGAGACCCCATTAAACGCAGGTTAAAAGTGGGTTGGGTCAGATTATTTGTTGGGGTCAAATGGGGGGTTAGACTTGGGACATTAAATAGGGAATGGTGTTGGTTTTAATTACAATGGTTGCCATTGGCAGAAGTTTCATCTCTCTTACTCTATCTCTGATGGTCTCGGCTCTCACATATATAACCTCCCCATCCTTAATTCATTTTATGATGCCTCAGATTCGTGCCCCCGGCAGCTAATGCGCCATGATTTGGTTGAAACGAATTTGGCCCAAATCAATTATCGGTTATTGATTGCTGAAACGAAGTGCGCACGCTGATTATCCGGTGAATATGATTTGCTATTAGTTGCTCTGTCTCCGCCGTGAGCTCTGGTTTTGGATATGGCAAGACACCGCCGTGATTCACCTCTGGTTCCTCGCATGCTCTTCCCACCATCGGTTCCTCTCACCGTACTTGTTCTCACCGTAATTCACGTCTAGTTCCTTAGCGCTCTTCCCACCATCAGTTCTTCTCGCAACACTTGTTCTCATTATGATTCGCCTTTGCTTCCTCTCGCCTTTGGTCTGCCAGATCTCGCCCGGTAAAACTAGTCCAACGGTGTGACTGGGTTGGGTGAAGGATGTGGTTAATGGCCGGATAGAAAGGGTCCACTGACATAATATTGTAAATAAGCTGAAAATAGGAGTAAGTTCACAAACTATCATCTTGACCCGTGCAATAATCAAACCTGACCCACTTTCATCCCGCATTTAATGATATCTCATTAATCAGCTTAAATGGAAATGAACTCACCTTAAACTTTCATGATCTGCTTGTGAAGTTTACGCATACTTGTGAAGTTTACGCATAAATTTTTTATTATAGAGAGTTATTAGAAAAAAGAAATAGTGGGACAAGACAACTGACCAATTTCTAGCAATTCCATTAAAATAAAAAAAGGTGAAGAAGCGCGTAGATTAATTCAAGTGGCAAGAAGAATAAAAAAGAAGATCAGGTTTCTAGATCGTCAAGTCAAACTTTTAATTCAGCTCCTTGCTTGGCTTGGCCTTCACTTCACCTTCTCCTATTTCTTTTTCTTTTCAGTCCGCCCGTTATTTTAGCACTTCCCCTTCCCGTATATAAATAAACCCGCTTTCTGTCCCAACCAAACACATTCAAACCTTCCAAATTCCAATCTCGAGCAAGTTAGAATCGAAATAGAAATGCAGGAGATTGCTGCTGCGCCCCACTTGTCCCCCAGCTTCACCACCTACTCCGGCGAGGTCGCCGGGACGGCGGCCACAGTCCACCGGGCGGTTGACGGCGATGTAGAGCTACCCACACAATTGCGGCGCGACGATGATGGAGAAGCCAGTTTCCATTTCGCTCCTCTGGGATATGATATGGACTTACCCTCGCCTCGGATGTTCCCGATCTTCGACCCGAAGGCTTTGTCCAACGGCGAAGATCCGATTCGGGGTAAGGAAGCGGAGTATGATGAAAAATTGGCGGCGATAGGGGATCAGTTTAGGAGCCTGTTCGTTGGCGACGAGAGGGATCCCCCCTCTTCGTCTGAGGAGGAAGAGGAAGCGGAAAAGCCGGATGGATTGCCGTCTGGCAGCTACTGCGTTTGGATTCCTAAGCGTCGGCCTGAGTCTGAATCGTCGGCTGGGCGGTGCAGGAAGAGCAGGTCGACGGGATCGACGGCGAATTGGTCGCGCCTAAGGGACTTGATTCTGCGGCGGAGCAATAGCGACGGGAAGGCAACATCATCCTTGAAGTTTTTGAATTCTTTGCCTTCAGATTCGATAATCAAAGAGAAGAGAGAGAAGAAGATGCCGGCGAAGAAGCAGAGAGCGACGATGAAGGTGTCGGCACAGGAAGTTTTCTACTTGAGGACAAAGGGGTTGAAGGAAGAGCAGCGGAGGCAGTCGTACTTGCCTTACCGGAGGGACTTGATTGGCATTTTCCACTAATACGAGGGGCCAGGCCGATCTTTGACTCCTTCCCCCTCGGAAAGCAAGAGTTTTTTTATTTGATTTTTTACTTGTTAGTGATCTATACTAGAAGTTGTGAATACTTCGAAAGAATCTTCCGACAAATAAAATGTAAGTAAATACTTCAAAGAATTTGAAATTTTTCTTTTATTTAAGATAAAATTATCTAGGCCTCTTGAGATATATCTTAACATATACTTGTGTTCCTATTTCAAATACATATAATTATCCTTTTTAAAGCTAACTTTATTAATGACCATCTAAAAAAAATGTTTGAATTTATCATCCTAGCCTTTTTCATCAGTAACTTTGTCCCCCAAATTTTCCAATTATATTTTTTCAACTAAATTAAATAATTCTCTCTTTGCTCTCTTTGTGCTCTGTACTCTCAAATCTCATCTGACTCCTCCTGTAGGGGCTTTACACCCTACCGCCGCCGATCTGTCCCTGATAGCCACTGCTCTCTGACCTATCAAAACCCTCAATCTAGCCTCAAGCATGAAGCGGCATCTGGTTAAATCTGCAAGCAGCCAAGGCCATTCGAAACCCTAGCCCCAAAACCTAGTTGGCCCAAATTTGGAATCATTGGCTTCTGCTTCGGCCACATCGACGGAACCAAGCTGGAAACAATGATGGGGGTTTTGGATGGGGGACTTGGCCAAAACCAAGCCGGAACACGATGGGTTTATCCTTGGATTGCCGGAAGAGTGCTTGTCCTTCATCATCTCCCTCACCTTTCCTCAATATGCCTACAAATCGGCTCTGGTTTCCTTCTTCTTCAAGTCTGCAGTGGATTCTAACGATGCCTGGAAAGCCCGATTGCTAGAGCATCCAAACTAACCGGATGAATCATCGAGATGGAAAACATGCTGCCAATCTAATGTCCGAGGATGATGACAACTTCACCTCCAATAGGGCTCGCAACTATGCCATCGCTAGGTCCGGTTTGCTCGACTTCCAGACCCTCTTCCTGGACCAGGTTCTCACGAATGTCATGGTCTACAAGTCATGCCAAATCTCCTCTGCCCTCTCCCCTCCTTCACGTGCTGGGTTTGACAATGGAAGTTTTGGGTGGGGGAATTGGTTTCGCATGTTGGGAGAAGAAGCGAATCAAACTCTCTCAATCGGAGATTCTTTCTTTGAGGGATTTTGGGGGGTATTGGTACTACTCTTGTTAGATGCGTAAGTTGGGGGATAAATTTAAAAAAAAAAAAGTTAGGAAAGTAAATTCAGACAGTTTCTTTTTTCTATGGAGTTAACTTTTTAAGGGGATAAATGTAGTTATTTGAAACAGAGAAGACACAAATGTAGGATAGGGTATACCTCAATGGGGGTTTTGGTAAATTGCCCTATATTTAAGGATAGGATATACCTCAATGAGGGTTTTGGTAAAAATTCCCTATATTTAAAGTTCTTTCAAGGTCAAGTACATGCTTGCACCCTAGTTAACCTTTATTTATTGTTCCTATTCTATCTTACTCTTCGTTTTACTCGTAGTGTGTCTCTAATCACATTAAAACATTTCATTGAGCCTTTTTTCTGGATGAAATCCGTTATGTTGAACATGATACATTATGTCAACATAAGATTATAGGGAAAAAAAACTAATTTTAACCCTTAAAAACTTCACCAACCAACATTAGGAAGATGTTGTGGAACTCCAACCCAGCTTGTTTCAGGAACATTTGTTCTCGGCCATGAACGGTGTTTGAATCCCGCCACCCAACTTATGCAGTGAAATTAAAATGCCAAACATAACTTGCAACCCTCTAGGTTTCAAGCCACATGCAAGTTTTCTCTTAATCTTTATATATATCCCTTCCACATATGTACTTTTTTCTGATTATTAGGAAAAAAAAAAACATTAGCAAGAGCATTTTTTTTTTGTTAATTAGAATAAAAATAGATAAATTAAACTAAACGAGAATAGTACATGCACGGGTCGCCATCAGGTGTGCATCCCTGGCTATCTTATGATGGACCTTGATAATGGACAACCTCTTGAATAATGTGACTAGTCCTCGAATATTACAAATGTCTTCGTGAACTTCCAAATGAACCGGCATGTAATATATGATTTGAAGGAATCCCTGCATACAATCCGTTAGGATATATAGTACAATTAAGAATATGGTTTGCCGCCACAAACCTTAATACTTTGGTAATTACCCAAATTTTTTAGGTAAATACTGAAGAGCATCACCCTAAGAAATATTGATGGGCTTGAGAGCCTCTATCAAACAATCGCTGAACCCACATTGCCACGCCTAAATTAGAATCATGATACCACGCTCCATCCGCCAGAAAAATCAAAGGAGCCTCTTGACAATTTTTGTCTCCCTAAATTTTTTGCTCTCAACTAGCTTGGAAATCTTTTTGGAGAAGGTCTTTGGAGAGAATGATTTCATTGGGAGGCATTAGATCATTTCTGAAGATTGTAGCATTACGACTCAGCTAAAGACTCGTAACAATGATCAAATCCATCTTAGCTTCCTGATCTGCTGGACCATTCTGGATCAAGTCAAGGACCCATTGTTAAAGTTTTCATTTCTCATAGAACTCACCAATTATTGAGTTTGCGACCATGGCTTATGTCCTCCTACTCACCACATTTAGGGCGTAAAGGGGATGGAACAACATTTCTCCTAGCAAGACCAGTTGAACTCACGCCAGACAAAAGAGATAGAAACAAGAACTAAACGAAGAGATCGATGAATAAGTTGGTACTACTTTTGGGCTTCATTAAAAACATGTTTATATACGCTCCCATGATAGAACAAAAGCCTAGAACAGAAAAGATAACCACTAATCTCTATAATTTTTAAAGGTTGAGAAAATGAATAATTCTAAAAATCAAAGAACAGTTAATTATTGTTACATAAGGATATAACATATAATATGTCAGTATTGTCACTGAAAAATTTAGATAAAAGCTTACTACCTACACAAGATCGAAAGAACAGTAGCCATTGAAGAAGTGGTAGTCCATGATGGTGAGAGTTGTTATTGGCTCCAGTTCTTCTTCAGGAAGCTGCCACGACGTGCTCACATAACTCTGATCTTGACTAGCGATGCTTGGGACCGATTCTTTTTCTTCTAAGACTTCACCAAGTCTCTTCATAACTTTAATCTCACCATCATCATCTGGATTTCGTTTAGCTTCCGGAACCTGTCGGTTGTTGGAACCTGTAGAGTTTGTAGATTCCGCAGCAATATCTGAGGCTTTGTCTGCCTTGGAACACAAGCTTCTTTCCTCCCCGGGATCCTTGGTCATGTTTCGCGGTTTGAGACCCAGCTTCTTGATCAGATGACTGTTCCAGTAGTTCTTCACTTGGTTGTCGGTTCGGCCAGGCACCCGTTTTGCAATCAGAGACCACCTCAACACGCAACAACAAACAAATTAACCTTGCTTTATTTGGTAGATGAAACCCAAAAAGAGATTAGCTAGACTTTAATTAGGTGGACGGGTTTCGTTTTAGTTTGTAAACAACCTCTTAAGGAGACGATATATCTGATCAGAAAAACGCTTAGCTTTATATACTCTATGTATGCGACCCTTCTGAGGTGTTTCCACACCCACAAGTGCAAGGTTTATGGTTGACGGATATTGCTCGTCATCATTTAGCTTTAACATTTATGTTTGTATAAATGTACATGACTTGGAACAACTGATTTGATTTGCAGAACAACCCAACTAATTAACCTGTTTTCAAGAAGTTGAAGAACTACCTGTTTCCAATAAGTCTGTGCATCCGGATAATGAGGTCTTCCTCTTGCTCGGAGAAGTCGTCATGCTTCACCTTGGGGCTCAAGTAATTCATCCATCTTAACCTGCAACTCTTTCCACATCTATTCAGCCCTACAACATGATCATACATTTATAAACACAACACCCATATGGTTAGCTAAAATAGATTGGGCTTCTTTTTTCTCTTTTAATTTTCCTAAGAAAGCTAGCCAGTGCTTGCCTGTTTTCTTAGCTATACGATTCCACTGGCCTACCCCATGGACATTAACATAATCCCTGAGAACTTTGTCTTCTTCAACAGACCATAAACCTTTCTTGTACTGATGGTCACTTTCACCAGCTTTAACCTCACTTTTTGTCATTGTACCCGTAGAGAGACAGAAGTGTGTGTTGAAGTTGAAGTTGAAGTTGAAGTTGAAGGTGAGAAGCTTAGGAATAGAAAGCAGAAGTAGGAGACTATTAAGTAATGATGAGTGTCTTGATTGAAGCAAGTGAGCTGGACAGGTGTTGAGATGAGCAACAGTAGCTTCACAGGGTAGGGTAGGGCATGCAGCTTGCAGCTTGCTGCTGGATATGTTAATATATAATGGTGTCCTTTAATTTATCTGACATGTCTTCTTGTGTCATGACTCAAACTCCTAGCTAGATTCATCCAAGGCCTTTCTACTTTTTACCTTACTAACTCCTTTTTACTGGTCTTCACCATAACAGACCCTCTACCTCTACCTATCAAATTAAAACTGACGGAATCAATCAGTTAAATTAATTAATGTGTTCTGAATGACGAGAAAGGGATGAGAGCTAGAATACTTCACTACTTGCCATTACGATTCAAGTTTGTAGCACAGAAACTGATTGCTAGATATATAGATAGCTATATTGGGAATTCGAAGTACCCACCACCGTGGAAGTAAGAGTAACTAAAGATGTAAGAGGCCCTTGGCTCATAATGGGCGCGCGCGACATAAGAGTACAGATGCGCAACTCCCAGTCGGGCCAAGGGCAGCTAACTTTCTTGTCTACCAAAAACAAATGGGACTAGCAGTACATTTATTTGGCAAAGGTTGGGGCAGATAGAGCAATTAATAACATTGGAAGCAGAGGCAGAGCGGCATTTATGGCCACACCACAGGGCACAACAGTGTGCGCGTCTGGACCGGACCGGACCGGACATAGTCCAGTGAAGAAGACCAGAAACAGGAATAGGACTCCTCTCCTCTGCCCATCTGATTCATTCATGCAATTAAATTCTTGGACAAAGTTACGTACGTGCACATTCCATGAAACGTCATTCACCCAACTGTTCGATACATAACATAACCCCCATAAAACTGTTCCTCTTATTTTTACAAAAAACGCTGTTCCTTTTATTTACCTCAGGAATAGGGTCCCAGCCCTTCGTATAATTCCTGATTTCACTGTGAGGAATGAATTGGCAGAGCATCATTTTTATTAGCGTTTTTACTGTTCGTTTCGAATTTGAGGTCTTCATCTGTCCGGCCTTTAATTCTATAGGTCGTTGAACAACAGATTGCTACTTATGCCTAGGAATTTTCCTTCAAAAACCCTTGCGGGCTTGCTCTTCTGACGTCATCTCAAGAGAAAAAATGTTACCATCATTTTATAGTTCTTCAAGACGAAGTCTATCCCTACAATATGTCATCTCACAAAATTCATGGGTTGTAATCAACTCCTATAGATGCAAAGATGGAGATAATAAAAGGAAATAGTACTAGATACAAAGCACACTCTAGCAAATTTGTCCCAAAACTGTAGGGCCTGAATACTAGTTAGTCCAATACTAAAAGGTAAATCTTAGAAGCTGGGGAATAAGAAAAAAATAAGGCAGAATTCACAGCTACAACATCTGCAGGGGTCTCAATTCCCTTGGCAAACTGTCGAAGTTTCCAGCATTTACATCTGATTGTAGCATCGGTCTCTTCCCAACTTTCCAAACAATCCCTTCTGCTACATGCTCCTTGTTTGGAGTCAGCATTACAAAATTTGGATCAGCTCTTTGATAACTGAAAAGAGAATAAAGTACGCATTCGGCACCAGAGATAACAGTAAACCAACCATAACATACAGTTCTGATTGAACGCAGATGAACAACAAACCTGGCTTCTCTTAGATTTTCAACACAGATGCCAAATCCATAAGCTGTTGTTCCCGCAAGGCGATCTCTTGTTGCTACAATTTGCAAAGAACAATTGCAATTGATTTTGTTGCACCGAGGTCCATGGCATACATATGCATCTATGGAATGGTAAGAGGATGATATCATCAGATCCAAACACCAAGAGCCTACCTGAAATGTTGAAGGTAAAAGAGGGCTTCCACCAGGACTTGAATGCCAGTGCCACTGATGAGCTCAGAGGTCCTACCTTTCCCTGCAAAAAACAAACAAGCCCCAATACCGAGGCTAGCTTATTGAACTTGATGTAATTATACCAACATGTATTTCTATGTTACCTTCAGCAAGAAATTTTTATTTGCTTGCCAGGATGCTGCTACTTGAAAGGTTGAATCAGATGCATTATTCAATGTTTTATCATCATCAACCCTACAGACATCATAGTTATTGAAACTTAGATAACCAGGTTCAGATGCCATATGACCTGCATACAACATTATACCTAGCCTGTAGCTCAAAACCAAAGTCGATGTAATTTGTAATTCCAACAACTCCATTGTCCTCAAAAGGATTCTTCACCTGGCCATTTGAAGCACAAGCATTTTTAAGCTTTTGCTGAGCAGTTCTTAAGGATCAGAAAATCTAATAAAGGGCATGGTGGTGATGAAGGGAATATCAGAACATACCCTCCTTTGGACAACCACGTGTTGATAGAATGAAGTAATTAACTACAGTTGGAAATCAGGAAGAAAGTATGAGAGACAACAATTGTAAATTTTAAAAAAAGTAAGAAAAAATTTCGACCCCCATGCCAAATTCATAAAAACTAAAATGCAGAAGATTCACTAAATCAACTAGCTAGCCAAAGGTTGAGATCTAACTACATGTTCCACACATGACACAATGACTTAATCACTTGATAAAGAATTATCCTATTATAATATATTGACTTCTAACTGCTTGGCAAAGCTTCTAGTCATGTAAAGCAGACAACAAAGGTGCAAAAGAAATGCAACTGGATAAAAGCTCACTTTCATGGTTATCACAGTTGTTGGCTACAACATGAACATATATTGTTAAGCAAACGAAAATTAAAATCAATTAACTTGTTGTGTCATGTGAAAAATAAGTAACTATCATCCAGTGGCCCAACCAAACTCCACAAAGCCTCTGTCCGAATTGAACAGGGTACTGCAAATCATTATGAGGTCAAATCTATATTACATAAATTAAAACAACTAGGGTTCTTAGATTACTGATGAAAGAATAAGAGAAGAACATGAGAGGAGAAGAAGGTTGGAGAGCTTAATCTGACCCACAGCTTCTCCACCTATTTATATTAGATTAGAGATATTAAGATTACATGCAATCCTAGGATTCAATCCTTATCTCTATCATAACCATCTCTATCACAATCTTTATCACATCTCTAACAATTACTATCAGCCTAATATCACACATGGTTGAAATTAGGGAGCTGAAAAGTTAAATGAGAGGGTAGTTCCTCATAAGCTTCTGTTTTCTCTTCCTTCCAAATCTGAACATTTCAGAATTATTGGTTCCGTCTACATGAATGTGAGTTGTTTAAATAGAATTGTCCACTAAAATCTCAACATTTAATTATGAGAAAAATTAGAAAAAAAATTAAACTACCAACAAACCTGAGAATTTTTAGCTAGTTCAAGACCAAAAATGAAGGAAGGGCTCAAGGGACTGCTTGATCCTACTCCATAACCAACAGCACAGCTCCAATTCTTCAAGTTTTTATATTTTGTGTCATCCTTGCTTCCATCTAAAGGTAGCAAAGATGAGATGTATCAAATATTCAACACAGTTTTGTATTAATCAAGGCAGAGTGCCACACATAGATAAAATTCCAGGAGCTTGTACATACATAAATGATTACACAATAGATATGCTGTGTGTACAGCATAGATGATTTGGCCATGAAATGTTCAACAACAATTGTAGGATTTTTTACTTAAAAAACATAGAGTAGAAATCCAGATATGTCTGGTACTTGTATGCTAGCAACCCCATAGGAAGAAGTTAATTAATCGAACCACACAGGAAGTACATTCATTCTCCAAAGCTCTCATGCTGCAAGGTTGGAGCTTATTTCTTTTCATATGCAGACAATCACATAACCAGATCTTATCATTTATATGTCAAACAACGACTGGAGCTCCAAAGAACAAAACATAAAAGAGGGAATCCCAACAGTATCAAATGGTGAATAAACTACCAACAGTCCTCACACATTTCAGTTTGTTAAGCATTTAGGTGGCAAAACCTTCCCACGCATCATAGATTGCAGCATGAAATTTAAAATGTTCTAGCAGCCAAATGCTGGCAGCCTGGCAGTGCACAGTCCTCTTCAGATTCACCAAAGAGCCATGTTTTCCTTCAAATTAACAGTCACCTAACTGCATAAAGAGCAAATATTTCAACCTTGCACAGGGAAATGCTTATCATGGACCCCATGGAGTTAAGTGGTTTCTGAGAGCATGTAACATCTGAACGGTGAAGTATCCTTTCCAGAAATGCAAAGATTAAGCCATTTAAGACTTGGTATGATATGAAACATTTGGAATTATGTTAGAAGGACTAGAGACCCACAGCTACTACGGTCAACTGAGGAAGGGCCGAGTGCATAGATGTTTGATATGTCAAACATGAAATTTCTGGGTGGACCAGACCACCCACCTTCAAATGCAATGTACACTAACACTGTCATCACTTGAAACATTAATGAAAGTGCCAAAAGTTTAAGCATGTCAATACAAAGGTCTAGGTGATTTTGTTAACAATAAATCAATTGGGAAAACGCTTAAGTAGGAAAAAAGAAAGTAAATATCATCACCACAGGACATCTAAAAAAAAAGACAAACTTATCAACATCAAACAACAATATGAAAATTCACCATAAGTACATATATGCTGCACTTTTTAAATTGCAAAATTTGAACTTACATTGTGGCTCATATTGCACACCAACAGTCAGCCTCCCCAATTTGCTTACCAGCCATGCAGTCTTCGGCATTTCATCTAAAGCTGCATGATAGTTAGGAGCTCAGATATTTTATTAACAAGACTATATATTTTTTAGCTCGTTCAAAGAAGTTGAAACGTTGGGTAAGTTGGTGCAAAAATGTCTGATATAGATTTCAAACAGCTAAGAATCTAACATGATAAGCAGCTCAAGTGGAGAGCAAACCATCATTTCTTCAAGCCAATAATCATACATGCACAACAGAATGGAAAAGATGTGTAATTGAGGAAACAAGAGAGAATGGAAAAAAGTTTGCATCAGCCATACCTCAAAGCCCTATGTTAGTACCTTGCAACGCTTTTCAATAGATACAACAACAAGGAAAAGGTAAAGAAGGATTCCAAGAAGTAAACTGAAGTAATTGAATCAATTAACAAGTAGCTTTTCTATGTTTATTGTTTAAGGTTCCAACCCAAAACCAATTGCCAAGACGTAGAAAGACCTCACCACAACATACACTCTGTTGTTTACCATGAATGGGATAACAAACGGGGCAACAATAACCTCAGGCTCTACAATGTTTAAGCATCCAACTCACAACCAATTGTCAATACGTCGAGAAACCTCACCACAACATAAAGCCTAACAGACCCATTAAACCAACCATGTGGTATAATACAACAGCATAGATATTAATGCAAGAGATTTGGAGACAAATTAAGAAACATACAGGAAAAAGGCATAAGAGTGGTTCCCAGTGATAGATTCCCTGACCCATATCTCAATCCCAGAATTCCATAATCTTCAGGAGTTATTCTGCAGGAATATAAATCAATCAGATAATCATGGGGATGAGTGTGACCCGCTAATTCATGGAAGAAACAGTCATTGGTTTGCATGGCATCAATTACCTCTTCTTTAATAGCACTGGGAATATGCCAAATGCTCCAAAACCATATCCAGGATACAGAGCAGAAGACCTTATCTGTAATGTACTAAATGGAAGCATGGAAGAGAAGTTGGGAACTGATAATTCACTACTTGGAAAGCTAATTGGTTTATCTTCAAATTGAGGCAAACTTACGGATCAGTGGTTGATACAAAAAGGTCCATAAATGTATGAGGGTCCTCAATATCACTGCTCAACAATAGAAACATTTTAAGTATGCTCTTTTTCAAAAACAAAGACTCAAAAAATAAAATAAAATAAAATAAAATAATAATAATAATAATAATAATAATAATAATAATAATAAAAAGAAAGGAAAACCAAGAGAGGTACCTTTGCCACCGAAAATGCGCATTTCCCAAAACCTTCTCCTCAGGATTACGATAAAGAGGCCCCGAAACCTAAATAACGCCGCCAATGAGAGAATGCAGAAGAGACATACAAATTTTCAGAGAAACAGTGAAGAAGAAAAGGCTTACTGTTGCGACCAAATCTACATGAGGATCTTCAAGTGGTTTCAACATAATCCTAGTGCTGAAATGATTTGCAAGTTCAAAATAGTCCTCGAAGAGGCATTTCAAAGGGAGCTTCCCAAACAACAGGTTATACGACGACTCTAACATCCTGCTTCCATCAAATCGACTGCAATTAATTACATGAATATAACAAACAAATGGCGAGACTCCCCGGGGGAAGAACAGTGAAAAAGAAACCTGGTACGGGCGGCGAGCGGAGGGAAGTCGAAAAGAGGAGGAACGAGGACCACCGGCGGCGGCGGCTCTTTGTTCAACAAATTTCCCATTGGTCTTTTAGTCTGACGTTGTCTTCTTTTCGGGTTTTCTCTCCTGCCAGAAGCCTATGGAGAAATCAAATTACGGAAAAGAACTTGTGTGAAGAAGCTGAAGAAAGAAGAAGGACACGAGTTTTTCATCCTCGCCGAATTTCCCGGGCAACTCTTCTTGGTTACATTTGATGACTGACCACTTATGTACCCCTTAAGGTTTGTTGAAAATTACGGTGAACTCCTATAGTTTGCAATGTGCTCTTACTCCCTCTGTTTTGCTACGGTTGCTAGTCAAAGTTGCTAAAAAAATACATTTATATTCATTTTATCATGAAATTTACAGGAATTTTTTACATTATAAAAACGTAAAACTAACGAAACGATGAAATGAAATTGATAGCGAAGTACTGCATTCGGTAAGTCGAGTGTTACTCACAAGGAGTGCCTGTGGAGACCTCAGAAAGGATGAAGTCTGGCACCTCGAGCATACGACTTCGGTGGCCAGCCAGCACCTCTGAGGATGACAGCTCCAACCTCGGAAAGATAACACGTTGCCTCCCTCGGGAAGCCGAACTACCTTTGGGGAGAAGGACCCGCCACTCTTGGCAAGGAAACCCCCCCGAACAGGGAACTTCAACGCTAGGGAATCCCCCGAACTACTAGCACGACCCCGGAAGAAAGGTCCTCGCTCCGAAGGACGTCCTCGAGTAAAGGGACCTTGGGGGTACGGCAGAAGCATTTAAGGAGCCTCTGACATATCGCCCGCACACGTTACACGCCGCCCTCACATGCGCTCTGATACGCCGGGACAATCCACGTCCTATCATGTAGGACTATGACTGCCCCAGCCCATGGCCCGAGGAGCCTACAAGCGACTGGAGGCCCCCAAGCTCAGAAGGTACAAATTACATCCAACCGAACACGTGTCACGATCTGAGCAGACCACACCCTCCTATATATACCCAGGAAATGGCATCACCAGGGGATTTTTCTTTCGAACTCTCATGAAAAGAGATAACAGGCTAGAACTTCTGACCCTTAATACTTCTCTCCGACTCCAAAGAGCTAACTTGGGCGTCAGAGGCTCCTCCCCGGAAAAAGACTTCGGGGACCTCCTAACCCCTGTTTTCTGAGTGTTTCAGGCAGATCCTCCTGGGAAACATACACTTTAGGCGTTCTCCCTCGCTGAAAGTCCCTCCCAGCAGCACCATGTCACACAGCGAAGATGCTGTAGGGCATCAGAAATTAAGCATGAGATGGAAACATAACTTGAGAATGCAGTCTCTTGCTGTGCAAGTTAGGGTATATTGAAACTTGTCCTTCCTTCCAGCAATATGTTTGCTTGAACGGTCATTTTGTTTGCAAATCCAAGAACTGCAGATGTTATGCGATTGCATGCACTGTTGTAGATTGCGTGTGGAATAAGAATTAAATTCGTTACGGGAAAATAAATGGTTACCAAACACTACATATAGTTTCTGCTATGATTTTTCAGTTGTTATGTAGTGAAAACCTGAGTATGTATATATCTTGCAGGCAAACAAAAACTACTGCTAATAAGTTTGCTTGCTGTCCACTCTGAACTTCTGATAGCATTGCTTAAATAGAAGAGATCGGATGACTTCACATGCGTCGACAGTGAACAAGTAATTGTATTCGTTAGCAGTTGCATCAGATAAAATTTGCCAATTCTGAAGTTCAGTGAAAAATAAGTTCTTATGGTAGACTCTAGACGGTTGCCTCAGTTGAGCTCTATAGCAGGATTTGATAAAACAGGCTTCATATTCTTTTCAGTGTTCTGTGACACTTTTATTACAAACAAGACCAAACTCAGAGCAGCAACACCCGTAGTAGTTATGCTACTATGTATTTGGCTCCAGTCTCTCTTTTATTTCATGGGATTGGATGCACAACCACTTTGCCTGTGGCTCTGCCGCTCTCTACAAGTGCAAATGCTTCCATGATTCGAGTGAAAGGGAACGTGCCTTTTGGGTCCATCACCGGCTTCACCTTTCCACTCTCCAACAAAGGCTTCAACTTCTCCAGAACAGACCCACTAGAAACGACCATGTAAAAGGAAGCCGGAGGGATTGGATTTCCAGCTATTGTCACAGCGCTCCCACCATCTTTCATTGCCTTCACTGCAGCTTCAGTTTGCCCTGAGGAAAAGAAGCAAAGACATAAAATCATTTCATAGACATGTTTGTTACATGTATAGACAGTTTGATAATTCCAAGTGTTGGAAAGCATCCAATGGTCTAAGATTCTTACCAACTGTGTCAAATACTACATCGAATTTCTCAGGTAGGGCTTCTAAGTTCTCCCTGCTGTAATCAATTGCCATATCAGCACCCAGGCCCTTCAGCAACTCCAGTTTTGCTGTGCTTGAGGTTGCTGCTACTTTTGATGTTCCAAATACATGCTTAGCTAGCTGCTCCAGCCAAAAATTTGTGAAAACTAACATGAAAAGCATCCTCAACTCTGAAGAATAGATAAGCGAGTGAAAATGAAAAGAAAAAATATATATAAAACTTCAAATAATACATAGCACAACTTCACCTGAATTGCGAGGCTTCCAACCCCTCCAGCGCCTCCCAGAATAAGGACAGATTTGCCTGCAGAAAGGCCAGCCTTTTCAAGGCCTCCATAGGCTGTCTGAATGACAAGGGGTAGGCTAGCAGCCTCTGCAAAGCTCAAATTTTTTGGTTTATGAGCCAACAACTTCTCTTCAACTGCAGTGTACTCAGCTAAAGAGCCGTACTCTTTTGGGTGATTCACAGCATTTTCGTTTATATCTCCATACACTTCATCGCCTACACTTATGCTTTTCACTTGGCTTCCGACTTTCACCACCACACCAGCAACATCATAGCCCGGAACAGTCTGATGAAAGTTTAAGAAAACACTAGTTAGACATAGCAGGAATGATGAGAATATAAATACTATGCAACATCAATGTGTTGACAAAGGTTCCATTAGAGATGGGTTTAGTTTCATTTGAAGGAACTAAAGATGGTAAGAGGCTGACTTACGGGTAGAGCTGTATCTGATGGTTTGAACATCCCATTCATTCTCTTAGTATCAATTGGATTAAGTGCTGCAGCCACAACCTTGATCAAAACCTGGTCTTCCTTCAATTCAGGGACTGCAGTCCCTGTGCTCATTTTCAGAACATTCACAGGCTTTCCATATTCATCATAAACCCAGGCTCTCATTTTCAGGGGAATCGATGCAGTTGCCATGAGAATAAGTCACTTTTGCTCTGAGCTATACTGATGAAGGGCGGTTCAGGATTTGCTCCTATTTATAGGCCATCTTTATGTTCTCAAACATATGTTCGAGTAATCATAGTTCATAGAAAAGGTTGGAGAATGGCCTCAGTCTTTATTGGTTGGTAATGCATACAAGCAGACAATTGAATGAAGTTGATTCATGAACAGCCTTGTAATAAGTTCACCCTAACAAGGAGTTGATTCCTCTTTCTAGAATGAAGCTCAAGCAAGTAAGAAATGCTCTATACAAAGTACGAGGGGTCTAATTTCCCCAATTTGTAACAACTCAATACATCAATACTCTGGTTAAACATGGAATCTACACAAAATATGTTGGTGGCAAGAGGGCTGCTAAGCTTGGATTTGGGCACTAGAAGGTGAGACCTCTGGCTTTAAACAACTACCCATATTGGAAGTGCTGGTGAAGTGGCAACATTCTTCATCCTGTAATGGATGTGGGACTAAATGAACAACGCAGAACCAATAACGGCATTTGATAACATTTAGGCATTCAACAGTGAAATTTCAAATAGTTTCATTTCCTTGATTTACATCTACTAGTTTTTTCTTTTAAGAATGGGCCAATTCATTTTAATTTAAATCAACTGACTTATTTTTATGATAAAAACCAATTTCATTTGAAAGCCAACATTATCTAGATACAATAATCCATTTGAAAGTAAATTTTTATAATGTTATTAAATTTTTATAAATTTTTTTTAATGCCTTAAACTTGAAAATTTCATTAGAGTTTAGTAATATTATAAAAATTATATTTTTAATGAATTATTGCAACTACATAATATTGACTTTTAATTAAAATTAATTTCAGATAAAAATTATATAAAAATAAAAATATATCATTTTAAAATCAATTGACTTAAGTTAAAACAAACTTGGCGTTAAGGATTTAGAAAATTAAGCTCAAAAGGATCAGGCAATTAAAGTTAGGCCATTGCTCAGAAAAGAAGTACACCTTTCTATTGCTTCCCTCTAAACAGTAGATTAGTTTCTATGCAAGCTTCACAACAAGGCCAAAGCCATTTTGTTTGGTACAACAAAGATTCGGACGTCCCCAAGTAAGAAGGAAACAGATACAAAAATTTCCGGTATGCACATTTGAGACTGATTTCTTTTCTATTGTTTTTGCAGCCACGTTACAGAGAGCTCACTTCAACCTGCAAACTTTTATGCTCTAGTAAACAACAATAGCCGAGAGGTGGCATAATTTACATTTTCCGGTGGTGCTAACTGCTAATTAGACAGCTCTGAGAGTACAAAGCATATAACCAGAAACGAGTGAGCTCAAGGCTAGAGCTATAAAAGCTACAAAGGACAGTCCTACAGAAGCACTTGCCATCTCTGGGAATTTGTCTTTTCCCCAGTCAGATTGCCACTCATCGATGCGAACTGAAGCCGAAGATGATGCTGATACAAGTAGATACGTCAACATCTGCAGCGTCAAACAAAGAGCAAGTTTTCAAGCTGAGTCCACAAATGAATAAAAGACAATGATGATGATGATGCCTCCACCCTGTCCCTGTACATGATGATGTTTAGCAACCTATAAGACTCGAGTACCTTGATTTGATCATAACTTGATCCGAGGGATAATGGGAATTAGAAACCAGAAAACAAATTCAGACCAATAAAACAATCAGTTTGCTGACCTTGATAAATTTAACCATAAATCCTATATATTGAAAAGGGAAAACGAATTCTAACTTCATTAGCTCTTTACCTGTTCATGCCCGGAAAGAACTATAAAGGGATTATAATTATTCCACTATTCATTTTCTTATATTAAAATCAATGTGTTAAATACCGTTACTGTTAGGTATACTGCACCATAAATTTTTAAGGTATACCATATGGTATACTACACCGTATACCGTTACCATTTTTGCAAAAAAAAAAATGTTAAAATATTATTTTAAAATAATATAAATTCAATAATTTTTGTTGCACATTTTATATGTATTCTAATTTTTCTCATCATAATTTGTCAAATATAAATAAAATATATATGTTGGAAGATATCTTGTAATACAAAATGTTATACAAAAATAATTATTTTTATGTTAACTAAGTAAAATAACCAAAAAAATAAAATTAAATATTTATTTTATGATATATGTATTAATTATATTTTAATGTTTTATATATTTATAATTTTTTAATGTAAAATGACAAAAAAAAAAAACATCTCACACACATCTGTGAAAAATAAAATATCACAATACGTACCTTGCAGTATTTGCAATATACCATGATTTTTGGACAAAATATACACAAAAGGCAAGCAGTATACAAAATACCATAAAATACCATGATATACTGCAATATACCATGCAATAAAATTACAAAATATGAAAACATTTATACCGCATATAGCTTATCGCAGATAAGTGGTATATCACTGTACAGCGCAGTATTTGATTTCATGGTTAAAACTAACTGGAATCAAAACTTTCCCATTGTCAATTTTTCATCAAAAGTGTACAGCAAATTCCCTTAGACGGAGGTTTTTCTTTTTATTTTTCTGTGAGTTCCCCTCAAATGGCCTTTGTAAACGAGAAAACAAGTACTCTGATAACCAGAAGCAGCCCCAGCTTACGAAATTCTCTATCTTTTCCCCAGAGCCGTGATCCTAATGAGTGAACAGGGAAGAAAAGGTGAAGGCAGCACCATCGAAAGGAAGGATAACAAGGCAACCAAAAAGTTCTCCCATGAAAATTCTTAATTAAAAAACAAAGTGCCAAACCACAACAAAAGGCATTGTTAAACACAGATCAAATATAGTTGATACTAAAGCAAAATCAAGAGAGCCTCTGGTCCATGAAGAAGAAATACCTGATCCAAAACGAAATCCAAGTAGTACCGGAGCATGGCAGTATGCTTCCCGGTGGTCAATCGGAATGCTAAATCACAAGCCTGAAACCCAGAGTACACGAATCCTAACACATTCACTCCCATGCAATACCTGCAATCCAAACCATAACTCAGACTCTTAAAGCCAGCAAGTTAACACAGGTACATGTCCAAATAAGCACCAAGCAACACCCTTTAATCACAAAGAAATCAATTGGTTGATCAACGATTTGTTTAACAGAACCAAGAAATTGAATCGAATATAAAGCTTGAAACATAAGCTTAAAGTTAGAGAAGACCATTAAACACGAAAGAGGAGACTGAGAGGAAGCAACCTGAACTCTTTGTAGCGATAGAATGAATCAAGAGCCCAGCCACGGTCTCTATCGGCAACCATAACCGAGAAAGAAATCAAGCAGAAAATAGACCCGGAAATCCTAAACGCCAACGAAGCTTTCGTCATACTTCCCTCTCGCTTAAACTTCCTCAATCTAGACAAATCAGGGCTGGATCTTGCTCTACTCCTCCAACCGGCCTTCTTCTCGGAGGCTTTTACATCAGTAAACCCATTTGGAACTGTTGGTGCCGCCTCTACCCAGGCAGACGGTGGACTGGAGCCCGTCTGATGATGAGGAAGCGATTGCCGAGAGGCGTGGCTGTGGAGGGAATCTGGAGACGAATCGGATAGCAGTGCTTGGAGTTTGAGATGTGACCCAGGTGGAATTGGAGCGGGTCTATCTGGACCTCTGGGAGGTGCCTTGGCATACGAAACGATGGCTGGTGGAGGGTTAGGTTCCGGCTGTCTGGACGGCGGCGGAGGGGAATCGTGGCTGAGAGAGGATGCGTTAGAGGAGAGCGGTGAGTCGGGAGGTGATTGGGATGGCGTTGATTGGATATTGAGATGTGACCCAGGCGGAGCTGGGTCGGTGGTTTTAAGTGTCGCCGTGGAAGCTGCCTTGCCAGACCAGGCGGGAGGCGGAACGATGGTGCGCAGCAGTTGGGACGACCGCGGAGGGGAAGCGTGGCTGAGGGATGATGCATCCGATGAGAGGGGAGAATCTGGGAGGGAATCTGATTGGAGTTTGAGATGGGAGTCGAGAGGAGGAGATGGGTTGCTGGGTGGTGAGTTCGGTTCCACTCCCACGCGAGCTTGAGACGTGTTTTGGTCTTGTCTCGAATCGGGAGAACCCGATCCTTGTGGCTGTTGCTTTTGCTGTTCTTTTTCCATTTTCGTTGCACGGTCGAGTTTGTTTGATCAGTGAGCTGCAAGAGAGAAGCTGCAACAGGAGGGCGTTGAGGTGTGTCCATGGCCACCTGCCGCCATGAAGCTTAGAAATGTCGCTTCTGTTTTGTCATTTTCTAATCAACTATAGAATTTTGGCTCCTTATTTGCCACTTTATTCAATTTCTGTTGGCAAGACTATAGGTCACTGTGCTTCTGATGGTTTTCTCCCACCACTCTGCTTTCAACTTGCGCAATCATCGTTGCTCGGAACAATTACCGACCCAAACTTGACCCAAAAATTTCAATTTTGGGTCAGTTTCAAAGATGTCATAACGTTGATTCGGTCAAGTAGGGTTGTAATTTCCAAGTTTAGGGTCAGGTTCAGATCTAGACCCAAAATTTCTAAACAACTTCTTCATCCGAAAAACGTGGCCCGAACCAATCATATTCATTCTCTCAATCCGAACAAACTCTAGCCCAAAAAAAATAGGATTAGAGTCAAGTTGGTTCAAGTTTAACCCGATATCCACCACCACTTCATCTCCGATACCCCTCCGCCAAACCACGGCTGCATCTCCGATTGACAAACCCAAGCAAACAGTAATGAACAGAAGTTATGGAACCAAAGTAAAGCAGACAAGAATGAACCCGAATCTCTCTTCTCACTTATGTCTTGGCAAAGGTGTGCGACTGAGGGTGAGGCAAGGGAGGACCGCTAGCATCATGAAGGATAGGTGAGGCCTGTGAGGGAAGGTGGTCGGTGGCATGAGGGCTAATGGGCTAAAGAGGCAAGGCGACAGTCAAGCAAATCTTTCAATAAGGCTAAGAAGCAAACAAAGGGCAGAGGCGACAAGGCTCGACGAAGGAGGTTGGGGCAAAGTGCCAAAGACAGAGGTAGCAAGAATGGTGAGGTTTGGCGAGGGTCAGCGAGGGAGGATGGCCAATAAGGAAGAGTTAAGGCCATGAATCGCAGGAGCAAAGCTGCAGAAAGGCATCAAAGGCTAGACATATGAGGCAAATAGGAATTAGGCATTAGGTAAAAGCAAAAGGGTTAGGAAATTAAGGTTAAAGATAGGTCATTGTTATGGGTTGGGCTTAGGATTGACTAGGCCTATTAATAGGGTTAGAGATAAGTCATTGTTATGTGTTGGGCTTATGATTGACTAGGCCTGTTAATTGGGGAATATAAATTTTGAGTCAATTCGGGTTATTTTGGGTTTCACCCAAACCAACCTAATTTTTACTTCTTTAGAACAGGTCAAGTTCGGGTTAACCCGAATGTCGCTATTCCTTCTCAGTAACCCAATCCTAGGCCAATATTTATGGTCGAATTTCTGGTTCAGTTGAAATGCCTACACCCCTACGGTTAACACCAACTAATCCAAGATTGAATGACCAAAATTGGGTCAGTTCGGGTTGAACTCAACCAATTAGAATGAAACCACAATATATATCTATATTCCCAATCATAGCTCAATCTATAGTTTATAAGCAACCCAATTCATAATTTATACTACAATAACCTAACCCAATAGCCCATCTCTACTTACTATTACACTACAACATGCGCAGCTTTACCCTCGCCTCCAAACTCTTGTCCTTGATAGAAACTCAAACTAAAACCCTAATGCACACATACTTTGATTACTTGACTCACATTCACCATCATGAAATCGTAACATTTCACGATAGGCTTTGATTTTATGCGCACGATGCACTTGCCCTCAAGCCTTCATCTCATTTCATGCTCACGGTGCACTTGCCCTCAAGCCTTCATCTCATCTACTCCATCCTTGACTCATTAAAATATGAGAAGTTATCAAATATCATCATACTCTGCTAGCTTTTATGTTCATTTTAGAGAAAGAATCGGGGAGGAAAAGGCAACAATGAGTAAACCCAAGTTGATAGAAGTGTCTTATTATAGTAGAGGGCGATGAAAATAATAAAGAGTAAAAGATGCAAAGAAGAAGTGAATTTTCTCATTATGGTATGCTTGTGTTTATACAAGCATGTACATGAACTTGAATAATACTGGGCTTCTTATAAGACTTAGCTAACAAGACAGTAAGTTACTTGGCTAACAAGATAAATACAACAAGATAGACATATACATGTGAATTTTAAATTCAATACCCCTCATTAAGTTGGAGAATGTGGATTGAATATACCGAACTTACATGTAAGAGAAAAAAATTAATCATGTCTGAGAGCTTTAGTCAGGAGGTCATCTAGTTGGTCCTTACTAAAAACATGATATGGACAATATCTTATGACTGAATCTTTTTTTGAATAAAATGACAATCAATTTCTATATGTTTTGTTCCTTCATAGAACACGAAATTCATTTCAATGTGAAGAGTTGCCTGGTTGTCATAACATGGTTGCATTGATTGAGTTTATTTCACTGTAAGGTCATTAAGTAAAGTTTTGAGTCACATTAGTTCACTAGCTGTAGTAGCCATAACCCTTAATTCTGCCTCAGCTAATGAATGCACAAAAGTCTGTTGCATGTTCAACATCCACTAACTGGGTGCATCTACTAAAATCATCCAAAATTGTAAAAAATAAATAAATAATGAGATTAAGTACCAAATTTACCATTAAAAAGTGTCAAAAGGACTAAATTTATCATCAAGCTTTCCAAAATACCAAATCTCATATTGAATTTTAATTTCAAGACCAAATTTACTACCAATGTTACAAAAAATATCAAATTTACTAAATTGAAGATGAAAATAACAATTTTTATCCTTGGCTTTTCACGTTTCTTCTACTAGTGCCCTAACTTTGCTTATCTAATGATCATACCATCTTGGTCACAAATGGAGGCACCAACGAGAAATCCAAGGTCCAAGATTCCTTATCAGAAAAATCAAAATGCTAGGCCCAATCCAACATAAAAACATTGTCTAGTTTTGGGTTGTCGTTAGAATCGGAGTACAAGGTTGCCTGTTCCTCTAACATTGTTCTTGGGGAATTATTATTTTCTTCTTCGCTACTTTAGTCTAGAGTTCTTCTTTATCTTCATCATCATCTTCTTCTTCTTCCTCTTTGGTTAGTAGTATTTGTCGTTATTCTGATTCCTAGATAGCGTTTTTCTTCTCCTCTTGGCTCTTCATTTTTTTCTGATTAGGTTTTTTTTATTAACGGTCTAATGTGTTGCTAGATGCTCTTTGATTCCTGCTAGTAATTCTGCAAATTTAATTTTTCTTGTTGTTTATACATCTAGGTTCTTCTAGGTTTTTTCAAGAAAGAGGATGTGAGGATTTTGAACTTTGTTTCCTAGAATTCTTTGTTTTCAATTAGTTATGAGGTGATTTCTGTCTATTCTCTATAAGAAGGAGAAATGGTGGAGGAGCTAAGCTTACAAAGGATAGAGACAAAAAGAACGTTGGGCAATTGGTTGAAAAGTATGATATGATCGTTAGATAGGCAAAGTTAAAGCAATAGTAAAAAAAACATAAGGAATTGATGACTAAAACTACTATTGTTTACCTTCAATCTTATGGTCATTTAACGGTAGAATGACAAATTTGGTATGTTTTTTAATGTCATTGATAAATTTGGTCTCAAAAGTAAATTTTAGTATTAAATTTGGCACTTTAGAAAGTTTAATGGCAAATTTAGTCCTTTCATCACTTTTCGATAGTAAATTTGGTACTGAATCCAAAAATACCATGAACCTAAAGAAATGGTGTTTTATAGGGGCCCAAAATATACACATGTACTAGCTCAAAAGGTTCGCTTGAAACACTAGAACTTAAAGGAAAAGAACTCCTAGTTTGCTTTGCACATAGGTAAGACTCACAATGAACATCATGTTTATTCAAATATATATTTGATAATTAAGGAAAACCAGCTAACTTTCAAAAAGAGACATGACCTAAATATTGATGCCAGATTTGGTGGGAAGCATTGGATTGGATGTTTGCAATGATATGTTCCTTAAAGCAGATAAAGCAATATAAAACCATCTCTTTGCTCACCCTTGCTAATCAACCTCCTCAAATACAAGTCCTGTAGAACACAATGATCATGAAAAAGGTAAGTGACCAATTCAAATATTTTGTCAATTTGCTCACAAATAACAAATTGCATGTGAAGGTTAGTACAAAGAACACACAATGTAAGGTGAGTTTTGGCATGAAAGACATTTTTCCACAAAAATGTATATCAAGACAATTTCCATTTGGCAATTGAACAGTAGGTGTAGAGATTGCTAGGCTCTCAAAAGAAAATACATCTTGATGGTTAGTCTAGGCTAATTTGAGGAAAGAGGGAAGGAGAGGAAGCATCTGAATGAAAGGGTCACGTTATTAATTTCAACTATCGGATAATACCAAAACCTATTTATCACAAATGATCAAATTCTATCACAAATAATCAGTTAAGCACAATTTTAGAATTATGATCAAATTATGTAGGTTTATATTCAAATTCAAATTTTTTATTTTTTAATTTAAAATTTTTTTATAAAAATGAATAATTGTGAGTTTTGATTGCCACGTGTCACTACAGTGTTGCTTATTAGAGTTGGAGACATATTTAATAGATCATGTGTAAAAAATGTAGTTACATTACTCAAGAGGAAAGTCCATCATGTGTAAGTGACATATTTTATCTGTTATATAAAAAGTCTACCATGCACTTTGAGGATACTTATGCTTTATAATATATATTTTCTCTATCCCAAAAAGAATGATAAGTATTCTTTTTTAGACTATCCCAAAAAAGGAGATGAACTATTTCCCTTTTTTGAAAGTTTTTAACATCTATTTTACCTCACCACTCTCATTTAAACTCTCTCAACACAAAACCCAAAAAAAAAAAAAATTCTTTTTCTAATCCTCATTTAAACTCTCACCATACAAAACTAAAAGGATTTTTTTTTCTTATTTTAGCTTCAAGGGTAAAAAAAATAATAACATAAATTATACATATCTTAATCTCCTTATCCAAAAAAATACATTATTTAAATTGGGAGAGAGAGAGTATTAGATTTGGTATTACTCTTAATGCGTCTACACATTTGCCTAAACTTAACTCCCCATAATTTTAAATCAAGTCAGACAACTCTTGAAACTATAAAATAGAACAGTTAAGTCCTTCAATTCCCCATGCCTTCACGTGGCTAACTTTCAAGTTTCAACTCATTACATCCACATCTTTCACTTATCACACACTATTTCAATGTCCCCAACACCAAATTCTAATACAATGACCATATTTTGATATAAAATGCACTAATTGCTATGTTCGCTCGCCAACATGTATATAGAGATGTACAACGGGCTGGACCGGACCGAACCGGGCGGTCCTGGGCCTTAGTATTTTGGGCCCGGGCACAGCCCGTGTTCACACGTGCCAGTCTCGTGCCGGTCCTGACCCGGTCCCGTGCCGAGCTGGGCCGAATCCGAGCCCCGTTAGCTGGCCCGTTAAATCAATAACTTAATACAAATAAGACTCTGAGAGTTTTTTTATAAGTGATATTTTAAATTAGTTTATCTTAAATTCTACTTCATTTTTATTTTAATTTTTCGAAGTTTTAGTCTTCACTTTTAAATCAATAACTTAATAAAAACAAGAGTATGAGAGTTTTTTTATAAGTGATATTTTATAATCTAGTGGATCTTAAATTCCACTTCATATTCAATTCTACTAGACTTTTAAATTAATCAAACGTTAAATGAATAACTTAATAAAAATAAAAATAAAAGGTAAGAAATTGACCAAAAAGTTTGAAAACTTTGATATATTTGATTTTGAGTTAAACCATTTTTTGTAACCTTTATTAAGTCAATTATTAAAACCTTAAGGACTAAAGTTAATTCTTTATGTTAAAGAAACAAACCATGATTACCAAGATTTTACTTTACAAGACAATAAATAAAATAATGACAAAAAAAATTAGAGATAAAGATAACAAATTATGCTCATCAATGTCTTACCTTAGAAAATAGTACATAAACCAACAAAAAAAATTTGGGGACCAACAGAGTAAATAGAAGAACTAGATTAATAGTTATTCTAAGCTTATCTTTATATTTTGTATAATTACTTGTTTTAAGAGTAAAACACCACCACCGGTGTGAACTTTTATTAATATTAAAGCCAAACGGCACTTACATACCATGGAACGGGCTTTACATTACTCAATAGCGAAACGTTCCATAAAATTAAATGCAAAATAAAAGGTACGATCTGTGCTACACAGCAAAATCAGATCAAATACAAAGTAAGTAAATAATGAGCAAGCAGTGGATTTAAGCATCTATCTCATCGGGGTTTTCCTCGTCAGAACTCTTGTGGTCTTGTAATCTGCAAGCTGCAAGACCCCAATCACGGTTGCATATACAAACTTCAACTGCATCTGGTGATAGCCTTGCGCGTCTCTCTGAAATGACACGCTTTCCAGCGCTGAAAGCGGACTCCGATGCAACGGTTGAGACGGGAACAGCTAGAACTTCTTTGGCAATGATGGAGAGTATTGGAAATTTGTTACTTCTTGCTTTCCACCAGTCTAGAATGTCGGTCTCAGTATTCTCCCAAACAAGGTTAAGGTATGCGTCTACTTCATTTAGACCAGATGCGGCAGCATGGGGCCGTTTGAGGAGTTGTTCAGCCGGATTGAATGACAATGAGGCCGATGAAGACGCGATGGTAGATGAAGTAGTGTTTGCAACCTTATCCTTATGCCGACTGGCATATATCTTAAACAACTCTCGCAAGTGCTTATCAATAGAGGTAGTTATAGTATGAACAGAAATATGTGCCATTTCTAAGAAACTATAATAACCCTCAAGTAGCTGTTGCGTACCTGTGATTCTTACGGTCGGGTCTAGTGTAGCTGCAACTAAGTAGATTGGGGGTATAGTACTGAAATATGAAATCCATTTATCTTTCATGGCCTTAATTGTGTCTTTTAAGAACTCGTCATCTTTGTATTGGTTCAAAACCCATGCAATGTTGACCATATGCATTAAAACTTTGTGCGATGTGGGATAGTATACACCGGAGCAAAAAACAGTGGCATCATAAAAATATCGCAGCACAGCAGCCAATTTTGACAGTTTATCCCACATCTCTTGTTTCAAAATCGTGTTCTTTTCTCTGACATTTATAAAACATGTCATGTATGCAGCAAATGGCATCGCATCTATCAACATCTCATAAGTGGAGTTCCATCGGGTAGGGCAATCAAGTTTAAAACATTTTCAGGTAGGGCAATCAAGTTTAAAACGTTTCCAACTAAAATCGAGGCCATTTTCCAGACAATATTGCTTAAATTCTTTAGAAACTTTCGTCCTTGACTTTAAATAATGGAGTGCCCACCTAATTGGAGTAATTTCATTACTCAAAACTTGAAGACCTTTTTGGACAGCTAAGTTTAAAATATGACATATACACCTAATATGAAAAAATGCGGCATCACGGACAGGTTCTAGTGATTCCTTCAATGTCTCAGCCGCGACATCGTTGTTTGATGCATTATCAAATGTTATGCTAAAAACCTTGTCATGACAAAAAAATTCTTTTAAACTTTCTGAAATTACATTGAATATGTTCCAACCAGTATGATCGACCTCCATCCATTTAAATGCAATTATACGTTTTTGAATGACCCAACTATCATCAATCCAATGTGCAGTTATACAATAATAATTTTGTCCTAGTGGTGAAGTCCACATGTCACTAGTAAATGAGATACAGTGATCTAAAGCAGAGAAGTATGCTTGTAAGTTTGATTTACGAGCTTCATAACTTTTAAATGCCTCCCTCCTAGTAGTGGTCGTAGATGTTCTTTTAAAAGCAGGGTTTAAGTATGATGTAATCCATTTTTCCATGTGTCTATCTTCCGATTGTGTAAATGGTTTTTCAGTTAACATCATTCATTCTATCATGCCTTCTCTACAATTTTTTTGATTAAATTTAAAAATACCTGATCCGCCGGCAGTGCTTGCAAGCTGTGTCTGACCGCCGGTACTCGTAGCTGCATCTGGACATAAAGTCGGATGCTTTGATTCCATGTGACGTCTCAGTGTTCCTGTGCCAGCGTTCTTCTTGTGCGAGAGCTTTTGCTTGCAGTGTTTGCACTGTGCGAACCTCGCATTGTTTCCATGACTATCCTTCTCAAAAACTTGGTCAAAATGCTCCCAAACCCATGCGGTGCACCTCGCCGTCTTACCTTCTGGCAGAAGTTCGGCTTGATGGCTTGTCGGGGTTTGTTCAGAACCATCTCCTCCACCAACATTCCCTGCTGCCGTTGGCTCCACCTCCTCAACGTCGTCATTAGAAAGTTGATCATCGAGGCCCAAGTCGTATTGACTCATATCGAATTACTCGTCATCGTCAGTTTGTTGGATATGAGTCCCACGGGTCGCCGGTCGAGAAAGGCCATGAAAAAATGACCTCAAACCGGTGCGGGATGAAGAGCTTGAGGCATTTCCCTTTCCTCTTGATGCCATTTGTGTGAGGCAAAATTGAGCAAAACACAAGCTTCGAAAGTAATTGAGAATTAATTGAGAATGCAGAAAATAATATTGACTGCTTGAAAGAAATGAGAGAATATATTAGTAGAGAATGAGAGATTGCTAAGATTGGTGTGAAGAAATGGTGCAAATGGCCTCCCTATTTATAGGGGAAGGCCTTTGATGGCCAGGGGCCTCATCGTTCAGAGTCATGATGACTGGAGGAGAGACTTCTGGGAGGAAGAACGCCTGGTGGATTGGATCGCCCAAAGGAGAGTGCCTGAAAGCTCAGAAACAAAAGGTTAGGAGGCCCCCGGAGTGTTTTTCCCGGGGGGGGGGGGGGGGGGGGAGCCTCCGACGCCCAAGTCAGTGGTGGCTGAGAGAAAGGCAGAGAAAATAGCACAAAGGGCTGAGGAGTCTCGCCTGGTAATTTTCTCAGAGTGTGGGAGCCGTGTTTTTGCCAACCAGCCTCCTGCCAAGTATTAATTCCTGGTATTTATAGGAGCGCCTAGCCCGTTCAGATCGCGACACGTGTTCGGTCGGATGTTCCTGAATTTCTGGGCGTAGGAGACAGATAGCTGGTAACAGGTTGCCTTGAGCCATGTGCTGAGATGGGCCATGATGTGATTCTGATGGCGTCAGCGTGGCAGAGCGCCTTTTGAGGCGGATTGTGGCGTCTGTGAATGGATGTGTCAGAGGCTTCCTTAAATGCTTCCATAAATGCTCCTGCCGTACTCCCGAGGTCCCTGGGTGAGGTCGTCCTTTGGTACGGACAGAGCCTCTTCGGGAAACAAGCCCTCAGTTCGGGGGTTCCCAGTTTCAGGGAGTTCCGCCTTCGGGGATATCATGTTCGGCTCGCTATGTCTGGTGCCGCTTTTCCGAAGGCGATCTGTTCACAACCTTGGGGGGCAAGTAGTGTCCTCGGGTTTTCCTGGCGTGCCGGGCTCGGAGCTCTTCGGCTATCTGCCGAGGTGCATGATCACACCTTTTCTCGGGTAGCGCCAGCTTCTTCTGGGCATTTTTGTGGCAGGGAGTTCGGCCAGATTGAGGCGATAGCGTTTGGCTATCAGCCTTATTTTTTTTGCCTAAAAAACCCTTAGAAAATAGTTGTTGGAAGGGGCAAAAATGTAAATTCTGGGGCCCAGAAAACACTGCCAACCGTTAAAAGGACCAAATCTGTAATTTGCCATTTTTTTTGAAAATTTTGGCCGTTGGAGGAATTCTGGTCGTTGCGCCGCCACCGGTCCGGGGCCGGTCCTGTGCCGCCGTGCCGGTCCCGTCCAGGTTCGGGCCCAATTCCTCCCTGGGCCGTGCCAAGCCTACATCCACCCCTCCTCTATTCTAGGCCCATAACCAGCCTACTTTTCACCGGTCTTTAACCGGTCCCGTTCCATGCTGGGCTTGATCATGCCTGGGCCGAGCTTGACGCGAGCCGGTCCCGAGCTGGGCCGTGTCAGGCCCGGCCCAATGAACATCTCTACATGTATATAAAAAAATTACTGTATCTGTAATTTTACAAAACATAACAATTATATTGAAGTAAGGCAAAGAACTCCTAGAAAACTCAATGTGCTCCTAATGAATTCTGCAAAACGTATTAGGAGTTTTTTTTTTAATTCCATAAGGTGCCTATTCTGTTGAATGAATTGCCAATTTATGTCATTACTTTTCACCTGGACTTTAAGAGGTTAACTTTCTTACTCTACGGCGTGTAATCTACGACGTTCAAGGAGTTAGTTCTGAAGTTGAGGATGTTAAGTGTCCTTATCAATCGATTTGAGGGCAAAATTTGTATTTGGTCGAATAGAATTACTCCTACCGTCTACCTGGGAAGCCGAAGGCCGCTTGGTCCGGTGGACTCGTGTCAAAATCTTTCTTTAATTTGAATCTCCTTCAAGTTTCAAGTCTCCCGACGCCCATGTAAGCTCCCATATTCTCCCCAGATTCGCGGGGATTCATTCGCCGGAGGCTCTCTTCCCCTCCATAAAAAATCCGAATCCTGAAGCAATTGCGGAAATGGAATTCACCGAAGCTTATAAACAGACGGGTCCTTGCTGTTTTTCTCCCAACGCTCGTTACATTGCCGTCGCAGTTGATTATAGACTCGTGATCCGCGACACTCTCTCGTTTAAGGTAAATTTTGGTGTCTCACTACAACAAAGTTGTTTGAATCTCGTTTTTGCGTTCGAGAGAGCTGTTGCTATCAAGAATTTGGTTGATGGGTCTAATCTAACTCGTGGATGTGAAATGTGTGGGATTCAAGATTTCGATGCTTTTCCCAGCTTCATTGATCTCGATTTCATAGTTGACTGTGACTTCAAGTAAATCTGGTTGAAATTTTCTGAAGAGGATATCGATATATAAGTAAAGAAGGGGTATGTTAAATCTACATTTGCCATCCATAAGCTTTTGAGCTGGAGTTTGAACCATTTATGTTATAAATTTGAATCATAATCTCAAACTTTTGTTTTGTGGACTGTTCTTGGTTGCATTTTTGCTGCTCAAATGGAATGGCGGTAATCTCTTGTGCAGGTTGTGCAATTGTATTCATGCTTGGATAAGATAAGCTACATAGAATGGGCCCTTGACTCTGAATACATTCTGTGTGGCCTCTATAAAAGACCGATGATACAGGCGTGGTCTCTTACCCAACCTGAATGGACTTGCAAGATTGATGAAGGTCCAGCTGGTATTGCGTATGCTAGGTGGAGCCCAGATAGCCGTCATATTCTCACTACCTCCGATTTTCAGTTGCGGCTGACAGTTTGGTCATTGGTGAATACAGCTTGTGTTCATGTGCAGTGGCCAAAGCATGCTTCCAGAGGGATTTCCTTTACTAAGGATGGAAAGTTTGCTGCAATTTGCACGAGGCGTGATTGCAAGGACTATATAAATCTCCTTTCTTGTCACACATGGGAGATCATGGGTGTTTTTTCTGTTGATACATTGGATTTGGCTGATATTGAATGGTCTCCAGATGATAGTGCTATCGTTATATGGGATTCACTCCTTGAATACAAGGTACTTTCATTTCCATGCTTGTTCTCAAATTGTTTAAACTTTACAAGTTGAATAGCATCTTATGATGAGCACTGGAATTAGATAATTGTGCATTGTGGTTCTGAGTTGTATATGCCTCATGCCATCACTTGATGTATACAGTATTACTTGACTATACCTGGATCTGATCTGATGCGATTGAAACAAGTGTTGTTCCATTCCTTAGTCATAATTCATAGTGTGCACTGCCAGTTAATAAATTTTACTAGCATATTAGTGGCAGTTGCGTAACCCATTTGCTGTTATTTTTTTCTTAAATGATTTTTTTCGTTGAAATATAACTTCCTTATCCCTCTTTGTTTGGATTGCTATCGGATGAACAATAATTTATGTAGTAAACTGTAAATAGTGGTATTGTGTGACAGGTTCTGATTTATTCCCCAGATGGGAGATGTCTGTTTAAGTATCAGGCTTATGAAAGTGGATTGGGTGTAAAGAGTGTATCATGGTCCCCTTGTGGCCAGTTTCTTGCTGTTGGCAGCTATGACCAGATGCTGCGAGTTTTAAATCACCTGACCTGGAAAACGTTTGCTGAATTTATGCACTTGTCAACTGTCCGTGCTCCCTGTTATGCTGCTGTTTTTAAAGTAATTTGCTTTTCGCTCTATCTGGTCCATTTTACTTTGATTTTGTTGTCATAGGCAGCCTTTATTTCATCCTTCTGTGATATTTCAGGAAGTAGATGAACCACTTCAACTTGATATGTCTGAATTACGTTTGGACGATGATTTTATGCAAGGTCATTCTGGTAAAGTTCAGCTCCAATAAGTTATACAATAATCCAAGCAGCACTTGGATACCTATTTAAGAAAATGATTTGACCTGCATTTCCTTTCACCACTTGTCATTTACTAGTTATAAAGTTCCATATTCCTTTGTTTATCTTGTGTTCGTAGTTTAATCTTCATTTAATTTTGACTCTTCTCATTGTTTGTTTTCCTTTCTTTCAAGAAGAAAATTCAGAAGGGCATTTTGGAGTCAGGTATGAAGTTGCCGAAGTGCCTATTGCATTGCCCTTCCAGAAACCCCCCCCAGAGAAACCAAATCCTAAACAGGGAATCGGTAGACCTTCTTTCCTAAACCGTTAGAATGCTACAAAAATTTACTAGTCTGAGATTATAGGACAACGATATTAAGTTGAATATCTGATATGCTACTTAGAGAAATTAGTTGTTTAACTTGTTTTATCAAAAACAGCATAGACTAACAAGCCTCAAGCAACTTAAGCAGAATCATGAAAAAAGTGAAATATGAATGAGGGAATAGGGATTTATAGCGATCTTATATATGTAAAGCAGAGAATTGATTGAAACTGGCAGAAGTTAGCTCTAATTTTCTTCTACTCCTGCTGGGTATAATGTGCTTCCATTTATATAATACATGATATTCTTCAGGTCTACTGTCATGGAGCAACGATAGCCAGTATATCTGCACCAGAAATGATTGCATGCCTACTATTCTGTGGATTTGGGATATCCGGCACCTGGAGGTAGCAGCCATCTTGGTGCAGAAGGATCCAATAAGAGCTGCTGCTTGGGATCCAACATGCACCCGCCTTGTTCTTTGCACTGGAAGTTCCCATTTGTATATGTGGACTCCATCAGGTGCTTACTGTATAAGTAATCCACTACCGCAGTTCCATTTAACTGATCTAAAATGGAATTCAGATGGGAGTTGTCTCCTTCTCAAGGACAAAGAATCATTCTGCTGCGCTGCTGTGCCCCCGTTGCCAGAATCTAGTGATTATAGCTCAGATGAGTGAAGCATTTCATATTTGAAAATGTGGGTTGTAAATTAGGTCCATCAGAAATAGGGATGTAACCAAGTAGCTTCTTTGATCCGCTGAATTATAGGCCTCTCCTTGCCTTGTAACATGTTTGTACTGGGACTTAAATTAAAGATTTTCCCTGAAATTACCATGTAATTTGCTTTTCCTTTGAGCATTGTGCATAACCAGGTGAAAAGAAGCTTCAATTTGCAATCCAAAGTAGCTTAGTCAATTTGAACCTAACTACTTTTTCAAGTGTTTTCAGGGTTATTTTTATGATTTCATGAGTTTTAATTAGCTTATCATTAGGCAATTTAGAACCAATTTATTTTAACTTAAGTTAACTTAATTTAAAATAGCTTGTTTTATTTTTACATTTTTTTTTGTTCAAAACTAATTTCATTTAAAAGTCAATATTATATACATGTAATAATCTATTAAAAATATAATTTTTACAATTTTATTAAATTTTTATGAATTTTTTTTATTGCCTAAAAATAGAAAAATCATAAAAATTTAATAATAATATGAAAATTTACTTTCAAATGGATTTATTTTTTTAACTCATAATTAAGGTATAAAAGTATAGGGTTTTAAGGATATATATTATTATCATATATAGAGGGGAAATGCTAACTTGTTCGAGACCATAAAGACAATT
Source organism: Aquilaria sinensis (assembly GCA_005392925.1). Taxonomy (NCBI): domain Eukaryota; kingdom Viridiplantae; phylum Streptophyta; class Magnoliopsida; order Malvales; family Thymelaeaceae; genus Aquilaria; species Aquilaria sinensis. The sequence goes on along the minus strand of SMDT01000653.1, from coordinate 637,858 downwards.
GAACTGAATCACTTGTCATTTGTGAGATTAAGGAGGTGGAGGGGGGGAGGAATCGAACACCGGCTAGTGTCAAGGTCATTGTCCCTTGCACCAATTACGCTAGCTGCTCGGAGATAAATGGATTATTATATCTTCATTATATTGACTTTAAAATAAAATTGGTTCCAAATAAAAAAATATATAAAAATAAAAATAAATTATTTTGGATTAAATATAGTTTAAGTTAAAACCAATTGGTTTATATACTAGACCTCAAAAATTTTAAGGACAGCATTATATGACAAACTGTCATTAGTTTTTAGAATTATAAATAAATCTGGTTCATTTATACAAATGAGATCCACATAAAATTCAGGAGCTTATCTAGATAAATGATATGAGATATGTCTGTAATTGCATAGAGAAAAATCCAATATTTAAAATGGCTAGCGTAATGACAGCCTAACGTAAGTTTGGAAAAGACGCAGACTGCTAGAAGGCGTCAATGACTCAAGATCGCTATCCTAAAACCGGGGTGATGATGGGCCTGACCTGTAAATTCATCATCTCCTCCAAGTCCTGACTCCCGAGTGGGTCGCACGCGATTACTTTTCATCATATTTGCTTTGCTCAAAAAACTTAGGAAAGAAATACTAGACTTGCCCCTCAAATCATTGTTGATAATACATTTTTACCCTCACAAATTTAAGAACGTTCATATACACCCTAGCTACTGTACCCTTAAGGTACATGCTACATAATACTACTAGACTTACACCCATGATTATCTGGAAAAGAACGCCAATCTCCTGACCATATAATAAGGTGACGTTATTAAGCCTCTTAGCATTGCTCTAAATAAATGCTATTTTCTTAGCTCAAGCACTCTTTATTTTCAGGTAATGTTTTGAATATTAAAAGAGCACCGCTAATCAGGGGCAGAATCAAAAAATTATCTTAGTGAGGGTAATTAAACTAATTTTATTTATTTAATAATGAATGTGGTCGTTATCTAAAATTCTATATGGCCATATTGAATATTTTCTATAAAAATAAATATCATTTATATAGTTTTTTTAAAATTTAGTGGTGATGGCTTATATGCGGCTCCGCCTATGCTGCTAATAGGGTATACACATCAAGATAGAGAGTGACTTGAGATGGAAGTGATTTTCTTAGTAAAGATAATAGATTATCATGATGACTAATTGCGTGGTTTTAAACAGGCTCTGGAGGTATGTGTGATATAACTTTACATGTATTTTTTAACGGTGCAAGTATTGGTATAAAATATGAGGCGCAAAGTGTAACAGAAACTATATTTGAGGAGCCGAAAAGCAAAAACCCTTCCGGAGAGACGGGACTCGGGAGGGGAATGGGATATTCTTATTTCTAATTCCCGCTTTGCTTTCCCATTAAAACGCATTTCGCCCCCTCGTAACGCCGGTGCTTTTGGCGGCACCCGAACTCGCACTCTGCTCCACGAGTCCTGCCACGGTAGCCGTCGCCGCCGCCGCAATCGCAGACCCCATGGGAGCTTACTGCAACGAAGACCTCTCCCTGCCTTCCATTTCCGATGCCTTCAATCTCCGCTCCTCCAAGCACATCCGTGATAACGTCCATGGCAACATATATTTCGATCCTGTACCGTCCTTCTTTCCTCTTTACTAGCCCTTTCTTCTTCTTCGTATGCATGAGATGGGGATTTTTTAAATTTTTTTATGTTTTTCTCTCTATGTTTGCTTTACAGCTCACTTTGAAGTTTATCGATACCGAGCAATTTCAGAGGTGGGCTGATTCTACGTCGAATTCAATTATTTCAAAAGAATTTTTAAAGGTTAATGGTAATCTATTTTCTGGTTTTTGTTTGCTATTGCAGGCTTCGTGAATTGAAACAGCTGGGTAAGTTTATTGCCGTTTTATATACTGTTGAATGAATTTCACCACACTTAGCCCAGCACAGGCGTGTTTTGTGCCTGCTTAATGGAGAAGAATTTATGTGAAAAATATATTTCTGAAAATATGAGCTGCTGCTTCTTGTAATTGATAGCTCGTAAACCCCTTCTACCCAAAAAGGGAGGAAATTAAGGTTTCCACCTTTCTGCTTGATGAAGTTGGTCTGAAATATTTAGGTAACTCAACTTGCGTACCTAAAATTCAGGCTTTCCTGCCCCTGTTTTCTTTTTTTTTTTTTTGTGGGTTGCTATTTGATGACCTATATATGTCATTGATACTTGTTTGTAAAATAGTATAAGTTTATTCACGAATCTAAATATGCCTGTCTCAAAAGTTCCAGTGTGAGTGGGTTTCTTGCTGATTTTGTGAAATTTGAAGAAAAATAGCAAACCTTTTGGTTTGTTTCAGGGGCAGCACACATGGTTTATCCAGGTGCAGTGCATTCTAGGTTTGAACATTCTCTTGGGGTCTACTGGCTTGCTGGTGAAGTCATCCAAAGGCTTAAAACTTACCAGGTAAAAAAATTTATGCTGATGTTTTCCTGTGCTTGTTCTATTTCTGCCAAGTACTTGACCATATCACTTTTCCAGGGCCTGGAGCTGGGCATAGATCGATTTGATATTCAAACGGTGAAACTTGCAGGTAATCAGTCGCTTGTTATGGTAGTTTTCGTTGGCTCTTGTTTGGTGCTGCTGAAGAGGTTCTTTTTGCTCCAGGACTCTTGCATGATGTTGGTCATGGGCCTTTCAGTCATTTGTTTGAGCGTGAGTTCCTTCCCCAAGTTCTTGGTGAATCCATATGGTATGTTATATTCTTAACTAGATCTGAATAAATTTTAGTTGTGTATTCTTGTTTTCTATTTTGCCTTTCTTTTACGGTGTACACTTTCTGATATTTTTAGTTGCTTTATATTTTCTTTAACTATGGAGTACCCCAGGCCTTGAGGATTAAACTTGGTATGCATCAGCTGCGTTTTATGTGTTCTGAGTCTGTAGATGGTCAACTTGGGATCTGTTATTTGTCTAGGGAAGGAACTGGATGTTTGAAAACCAAAAACCATGAAAATCAAACTTTTACTTTCTTACAATGGTGTTGGATTGGACCTAGGTGTCATGAGCAGATGTCTGGGAGGATGATTGATTCTATTGTTGATATGCATCATATTGATATCGACTCTGAGATGGTTAAAAGAATTAAGGTATGCTGATCTTGTTGCTAATTATCACTGCAGAGTTGTGTTCTTCCATCTTATTTCCAACTCCTCCCCCTGATAAAAAAATCAAGGATTTCAATATTATGCTTACACACCAAGTCTCTTATTATAAAGAGGAAAAAGAAGCGTGGAATACAATTATTTGAGTGATATTTCTGGTATCCTGAAGTGATTGTAGCATTTTAGGGGATAATAGATGGATTAAATGGACTGAAGATTAATCATTTGATCTTTGAATATTCGGTTCCTTTTGTCAAATGATCAGTAGGTGGATTCTTTTTCCTATCTTTTTTGGTCTTCTTGTGTGAATATTATATATGTGAACATTTTAACGTGCTCATTTGTTCTAAAAAATAATATTTGTTGCCTGTAAACGGCATCAGCAACTTTCATGATCTTTCTCATCATGTTGGTTTTTGTCCACAAGTTCTCTTGTATTCTGTATATAAAAATATGCCACCCACAATCACACATGGTTGCAAATGATGTTTGGGAACACCTATGTGCATGCACACATCAAATAGAGATTTCATGAATCACCCTTGCAAAGAAGTCATAAATATCAGTCTAAAGGAGCCAACTAAACAAACGAAATCCTGCTTCAACAACTTAGTTTTCAACTTATTTTTGTTCATTCATTTGGCAGGAAATGATACAAGCTAGCTCAGAACTGCCAAGAGTGAGTGCTTTTCACCCCTGAAAGAAAAGCAAAAGTTGTTGACTGGTTAACGTCATACTCATGGGCTGGAGTATTTCCCTCTTTTCCATTGCTAGTTTTAGTTCCTATGCATTTTTATCAGATGCTTTTTTCAATTTTTAGGATGGAAAAGAGAAGCGTTTCTTATTTGATATTGTCGCAAATGGTCGAAATGGAATTGACGTTGACAAGTAAGTCTGAAGTTATAAGATCTTTGCACTGCAAACTATCATCCAGTTCATGTATCTATAAGCTGGAAAAAGTCAGAGTTTTAATTGATGTTCAGGTTTGATTACATTGTCCGTGATAGCCGAGCTTGTGGTTTGGGTTGCAGCTTTGATTTTCACAGGTTTCTTTTATCTTTAATACTTTAGGAATATTTTGTACCTCCGACTAATTGGTTTAGCATAAATGATTAATGGAAATTGTATAAGAATGTGCTGGACTTGTTTCTCTGACATCATACATCCCACATTGCTTGCAGGTTAATGGAGACAATGCGTGTTCTGGGTGATGAGATTTGCTATCGTGCCAAGGACTGTTAGTATCTCTTATCTAATTTGGTCATTGCATTTATTGTTGATTTTATTCTGCTTAATTTTGGATGATGGCTACTTCTGCTAGATCTTAGCATCCATAAGTTATTCGCCACACGAGCTGATCTTTACAGAACAGTCTATACCCATCCTAAAGTGAAGGTAAGTAGCTATATAAGCACCTAGGTTTTATGTTCACTCAATAGTTTTTTCATTTATCTTCATGATTTTGGTTGCCATTGCCTCTTGTTTCTTTCGATCCAGCCTCTGAAGTCTGAACCATTGTTTTTATTTTTCAGGCTATAGAGATTATGTTAACAGATGCATTAGTGAAAGCAAACAGTTACCTAGAAATTTCATCTTGCATTCAGGATCCTTCTGAATACTGGAAGGTAGGAAATGTAGTTTGCAATACCGTGTCAATCATGCATGAGCTTTGCATTCAACATTCTATTAATCATTTCGTTTGCTTGAATTCAGTTAGATGACACCATAATCAAAACTATTGAGACAGCTCCAGATGAACAGCTACGAGAATCCAGAGACTTGATCCTGCGTATTCGCAGGAGGAATTTGTACCAGGTTAAAAGATCCTGCTGATATTAACTAATTTTGCTAAATGCTTAACTTTTTTGTGGATCTTCATGAATTATCTCCTGCAGTTCTGTAATGAGTATGCAGTTCCAAAGGATAACTTGGAGAATTTCAGAGATGTAACTGCAAAAGACATTGTTTGTTCGCAGGTTCCTAATCATAATACTTTTTGTATGCTTACACATGTAAATCTGTTTCTAATGCATCATTCAGACAGGAATGTTGGTTAGCAAACATACGTACATACGTACATATATACGTACATACATACCTACATATGTCCTTGCATTTGATCTTGGATATTGTGGATCTAGTGAAATTCCTGAATGTTGATTGTCATGCATTTCCAAATCAAACAGAAACATGGTGGAGTTATGTTAAAAGAAGAAGATGTTGCAGTGAGTAATGTTAGGATTGATTTGACCCAGGGAAGGCAAAATCCCCTTGAAAGGTACCTTTATGTATGCTAAATTAAAGATGTGGTTTCATTTTTTCTCCAACCCTTTGGATTTCTTTTATAACTTATTTATACTGATGTTCTCCATTTTGATTGGGTGACAATCTTTTGCAGCATTAGTTTTTTCAAGGTACTCATTCTCTTACATAACTTAACTATGGATGTTACTTGATCATTGTAGACAATGCTATCCCAATCTGTTCTTTGTTCATTCGACATGTGATTGATATCTTTTTTGTTAAGTAAATTGTTATATGCTGCCTGTTCATTGTACCACCATGTTCTTTGTTTCACTGGTAGGAGGATTTGGTAGCAAGGACTCATGGTAAAGGATATGATTGTGTACATTTAATAATGAAAATCAGTGCTAATGCAGACTAGAAGCAGGTAGTCTGTGTATTCAAGTGATTAGAAGTAGCAATCAAATAAATACTCCTTGATTGATTAAATTAGTGAAGAATGGTTTTGATTCACCAAGAACCTGTTCTACTGGTTAGCAAAGCTAGCAAAGAAGGAACTATTGAGTATCTGATTCAATATCTTTTTGACTGGGCATGCTTAGCCTCCTCCTTGCATTTTGATTAAAGTCACTGCAATTTGCATTCAGATGACTCCTGTTGGAATCAATAGCAAATTTTTTCAATAGTATCTGTTGCAAATAAGTACTATAATCATGAAACGGAAAGAAACAACCAACAAGCACAGGTAGTAGTTTGAATGAGACACACACACACACACACACATTGTTCCTGATTGAGCTTTTGCTGCTCCGCAATATTTTGTTGAATCTCTTCATGGTTCTGTCAGGATTACGAAAGTGATGAGAAGTTCACTATACCGGATGATCGCATCAGTCACCTGCTCCCATCATCATATCAGGACATGATAGTAAGGGTGTATTCCAAGAAACCAGAATTGGTTTGTGATTCAGATGATAATTGATATTGATGCTTCTTTCCATTGGTGCCATTTGCAATAGCGTTCACTTTTCTGCTCTCCAATACACAGGTAGCAGCAGTCTGTGCAGCTTTTGAAAACTTTCAACTGAAAACGTATGGGATTAAAACTCAAGTGCATGATACACCAGAGAAGAAAAAAAGGCGCTTGTGAAGTTGCCCACCCTTTATCTTCTATGATATCCCTTACAGAAATATACAGAACTGAGTATGTAATTTCCACTTACCATGTCTATATTTGAGACGCAGAAAAGTACATGTATGTGGCATGTTGGTTTTTCTTGAACTTAATAGCATATGAAAGAATAGACAACACTAGATTAAAAGCGGGATTATCATTAACCATAAGAAAAGGGTTATATATGAAACCCTCAGTCTGATAAAAAAAAAACATCAACAACATTTTAATGCCCTTGAGCATTCAAAGCAACAATCTGAATGCCATCCCACCAGTCCTAATGTAGCAAGAGTGAAGCGCAACAGTGGATTGTAAAAACTTTGTTGATACATGTACAGATTTTGAAAACAATATCAGTGAAAATGTTGTACCAGTATTCCTATGTAATCATTTGTGATGACTATTTAATATAAATACCAATTGGATCGGCATCTTTTCTTGAGTTTTTTCTCTAACAGGTGTAGTTTACATATCATTATTCCCAAGCTGAGATACTTTTAATCTTATTTGCCCAAAAGAGTGATTGTAATGACACTTCTTATTTAGTGACAACAATATTCATCAAAACTGACATTTTATAAGATACAAAACTGCCATTGTAACGTCAAGATTACCCAAGGAACACCTAGAAAATATTTTCCAAAAGTGCATATGAAAGGATGCTGATAAATTTTATGGTTAATTACAGTTACTCCCTCTAATTTTGATAGATATTATAATTATACCCTCCAAGTTTGGAAAGAAAAAAAAAACCCTTTCCCCTTTCCTTGTTTTGGTTTTTTACTGTCACCTCTGAACTTTGGGTGATATTATATTTACACCCCTAGGGTTTGGAAATATGCACTTACCCCCTGTTTTTTCTAATATTGTCAATTTAGCAGGAATGTTCATGGTACGGTTTCATGTGGTTTTTACTCAAACTCGCAACATCATCTCATAGTAAATTGTTTTACAATTTAAACACCATAACCACACTATTTTATATATAATTCTAAAAAAAACTACACTGTATAAATACGGTTCAATTTTTTTATGTTACAAATGCATCATACTAAATCTAGTTAATACAAGCACATAACATAAACTCAATTGTAAGATGCAACAACAAAGTTGAAAATACAATTCAATCCATAAACCAATACACATAAGAAATCAAAACACAATACAATCAAAATACTCTTTAAGTCTCTTGTCTCGCCTTAGGTTTAGTTTAGCAAATTAGAAATGATTGAGGCAAAGTAGGGCAGGCGAGTAAATAGGGCAGTTTCACTATGGCCCCCACATCTAGACTTGAAGTTGTAGCAAAGAATGCATCAACTAGAGGGAGTGAAGTTAATTCCTAACTGGCTATTAGTTCCTAGACTGGATTTCCCATTAAAGTTTTCTCTAGCACCAATATTGCCACTTGATGGCCAAAGGGCTATTACTCTTCGGAACCGCAAGCTCTGGCAAAGTGTCACCCTCGGAAAGGGCGAGCATCACCCTTGGGAAATACGAGCGCCAACCTTGGTAAGACAGGGTCTGCCCTCCTGACCCCTCGACCTCGGTGATCCACCATCACCTTCGAGGAGTGATAGTACTAACTTCGGGAACACGGTGCTCCACCATCCTCAGTAAGATGACCTGACCAGTTTCGGGAAAGGTAAACTCACTATCCTCAGTAAGATGACCTGACCAGTTTCGGGAAAGGTAAACTCACCATCCTCGGAAGAGGAGAGCATCCTCCGAAAAGGGTCCCTCGTGTCGAGGGGACTTGCGAATAACTGAAGCAACCTTGGCAAAAAAACTTCCCATCCTAAAGGGGTCTCTTTCACCGAAGGGGTCTCAAGAATATGACAAAAATGGTTAAGAAGCCTCTGACACGCCGCCCTCACACACGTCCTGACACGCCGCCCTCGCACACGTCCTGTCGCACAGACCTCCCGCGGCCTTGACTTTTGACCAAGACGGCCTATGGCCGGCTAGAGGTCCCCATTTTTGAAGGTACGAACGGAATCCAATCGAACACGTGTCGTGATCTGAGCGGGCTGTGTCAGACAGGTTTTTTCTAACACCTCCCTATAAATATTTAGGAAGCGACCTTAGTAAGGGGGGACTGGGCTCTAAAAAGAAACATATTCTCTACTCTCTCCTCATCACTCTTCATCTGGCTAAATACTGACTTGGGCATCGGAGGCTCCTCCCCCAAAAAAACATTCCGGGGACCTCCTAACCCTTGTTCTTTGAATGATTCAGGTAACCCCTCCCGTCGGAAGTCCCTCATTCAGACACCCTCTTTGCCGAAGGTCCATACTGCAGACCATTATATCGTACAACGAAGATGCCGACGGGCATCATTTGGCGCCGTCTGTGGGAACCCACTCTTAAGTGGCCGTCGTTGAGACTCGGCGTTCTGAGGACAAAGGACTCCCGAAGTCCTCGTCCACGCCAAAAACTCAACCGGTGGCCGAACAACCCGTCGCAGGGACTTCCCTGCCTGAGGACAAACGTCCTCTAACCGTCAAGATGAGCTTTCTACGTGATTTTCAACGCTCCATTGTGGCTGAAATGACGCAACAACAGGACCAAAGGTGGTCGCAACAACCTTCGGAACGAAGGGCACCCTCGCCAGCACCCCGTTAGGAGAGAAGCCCGAAGTATACTCACCGGAGTTCGGGGAGCGGGGACATCCGTGGTGAATCCTCGAAGGAGGACGTGTCTCCCAAGGTCCGACGTACTGGAGAAACGGGGTCAAAAGGGGTTAGGACTTCCCACCGGCGAAGTTCTTCACTAGAGGAAAGATCACAATCCCCCCGCCACTGAAGTTACTCTCCGAAAAGGCAGCGTTATTCTCCACTGCCGGAGGCCTCCAGGTGGCGAGAAAAGCCCAGGGCCACCATCCTCATGGAAAAAATCCTAGAGAGGCTAGAGAAAGTAGAAAGGCAGATCGCCCGAAAGCCAATATGGTCAAGGTTATCTGGGACCTTCACTGGAGAAGAGTCACCCTTTGTCTGAACGGTAGAAACACCAATGCCAAGCGACTTTCGAGTCCCTCGCTTGGAAACCTATGATGGACGTAGTGACCCTCAAGCCCATCTAACCAAATACAGACGCAATATGGTGCTGCACAGTGCTGATGACGCCACCCTCTGCAAATGCTTTGAGGTCACCCTCTCCGGTCTGGCTACTGTGTGGTACAACTCCCTCACCCCTGGAACAATAATGAGTTTCCAAGAGGTCTCAATAGCATTCACGCAGCAGTTCATCGGCAGCAGGCCGACAACAAAGATGCCGTCCAGATGTTCGATATAGTACAGAGGAATGGGGAAACCATCCGCGACTATGTCGAAAGATTTAACCGAGAGGCCTTGAGTGTGCCGGACTTCCGTCCTGAAATACGCATCCTCACCATGATACGGGGACTTCGACGAGACTCACAACTCTTTTACGAGTTCTCGAAAGACCCTCCGGATACCCTTGGCGAGTTCTACCGTAGAACCGAACAGCACATGACAGCCGAAGAGCTGAGAATAAGAAGATCGAAGCCTAATCATCATCATCATCCCGAAACCGAAGGCCATCAACCTCGGTATCTAGCCGAGGGCGGGTGAAAAATTCGGAAACAGAAGGGAAAAAGACCTATGTCATTTACTCCCCTAAACACCTCCCGAACAAGCATACTGCTGGCCATGGAAAGGCAAGGAAACCTAATCCAGCGTCCGAATGCCATGACTTCCGAAAATAAGAAAAATATGAAGAAGTTTTGCCAATTCCATTGGGATCATGGGCATGACACCGAGGATTGCTTTCAGCTGAGGAAGTACATCGAGCCTCTGATAAAGCGGGGCCAACTTCGACGCTACCTGCAGATGCCCTCCCCAAAGGGGAGGAGGGAAGAGAAAATGAAAGGAGACAACGAGGAATATGATTCCAATAGGCACCGGAACCGAAGTCCTAAAAAACATCCACCACCACCGGCTGGAATAATACAGACGATCACCACTGGACTACCTTCGGCAAAAAGAAGACAACGAGGAATATGATTCCAATAGGCGCCAGAACTGAAGTCCTAAAAAACATCCACCACCACCGGTTGGAATAATACAGACGATCACCACTGGACTACCTTCGGTAAAAAGAAAAAGAAAAGCCAGGGAGATCTCGGTGATGGAATTTGGTAACCCATCAAAAAAGCTTGTTCGGAAAAATGGGTCCACCGTAGTATTCCCTCATGATGACCCACTTCTAATCATGGCAAGGATAGGGAGTTGGGATGTCAAAAGAGCACTCTTCGATGATGGTTCCAACGCTGACGTCTTATTTTCTCATCTGCTGTCGAATTTGGTTATCCCAAAAGGCGATCTCAAGCTTGTCACCTCCCCCACCTTTGGAGTAGGTCTGTCCGAACTCCTTGTCCTCGGATGGATTGACCTCCCCCTAATACTAAGGGGAACTTCACCACAGAACAATGATGAGCTCTTTGCTTCCACAATGACAAGGTTTATCGTCATAAATGTCCCTTCGTCATATAATGCCATCCTCGGAAGACAGACACAAGGAAACCTCCACGTTTGCCCAGACATGAAATACTTGACTATCACCTTCGCCACAAAGGATGAAGATGCTGAGATCTTCATTGACCAAGGGGAAGTGAGAAAGGTCTTTATAAAAGCAAGAAAGGTCCCAGTGAAGAGCTACGTACAGACTTCGGGAGCAAAGGCTGTACTCGCAGAGGAGGCAAAGGGAGAAAAAACAGAAGACCCCGAGAAAATAGAAACAAAAGATGTAGAACTCGTCCCAGGCCGAAATACCCGAATGGGGAAAAAACTGGCCGAAGGTGACAAGGAAAAGGTTGTATCTTTCCTGTTAATGAACAAAGATCTATTCGCTTACTCGCCAAAGGACATGCTGGGGGTAGACCCTCGCATAATCCAACATAGCCTTAAGGTACGCCCAGAGGCAAAGCCTATTTGACAAAAAAAAGCAAAGCCTCTCGGGGCATAAAAACAACTTCGTAAAAACCAAAGTCCAGCACCTAGTGGAAACAGGTGTAATTAGAAAAGTCAAATACCCCGAATGGTTTAGTAACGTGGTTATCGCCACAAAGAAAGGGAGTGATAAACTCTGAATGTGCATCGACTTCCGAAACGTGAACGACGTTTGCCCTAAAGATTCATATCCTCTACCGCCAATAGATCAGTTGGTAGATTCAACCGCCAAGGATGGCCTCCTTAGTTTCCTCGACGCTTTCAGTGGGTATCATCAAATTAGGATGGACCCCAAAGACGAGAAAAAGACCACCTTCATCACCGAAGTTGGTACATACTGCTATATTAGAATGCCCTTCAGGCTTAAGAACGCAGGAGCCACATACCAAAGGTTGATGAACATGGTCTTCAATTCCCAAATTGGGAGAAACATGGAAGTCTATGTCGATGATATGATAGTTAAGAACAAGCTGCCTAGTAGTCATATCACAGACTTAGAGGAAACATTTCACCAGTTAAAGACCTTTGGAATCCGTCTCAACCCCGAAAAATGCATGTTCGGGGTGCACGCGGCTAAGTTCTTCAGATTCATGGTGTCGGAAAGAGATATCGACGCCAATCCAAAAAAGGTCAAGGCCCTACTCAGATTCTGAACTCCTATGACGACTAAGGATGTGAAAAGGCTCACAGGGAGAATCACGTCCCTTAGCAGATTCATCTCTAGATATGGGGATCGCTGCCGACCGTTCTTTAAGGTCCTCACTAAGGTAGCAAAAAACAGTGGTGATTCCGGAACCAAGGTGCATCCTTGGAACGAAGACTGCCAAAAGGCCTAGGAAGAGCTTAAACTCTACCTAACCCATCTATCGACACTTCGGCAACCACGAGAAGGGGAACCCCTCGTAGTATACTTTGCCGCCACCGAAAAAGCACTAAGTTCGGCCCTTGTAAAGGAAGAAGGGGCAAAACAATGACCAGTATATTATGTGAGAAAGTCCCTGCATGGTGCCGAAGTCAGGTACCCCTCGCTACAAAAGGCTATTTATGCCCTGGTGCTCGCAAGTAGGAGGCTACGTCCTTATTTCCAAGGTCACCCCATTATTGTTCGAAGTAACCTGCCTCTTCAGGATATCATGAAGAAAGTAAACCACTTGGGAAGGCTTTCAAAGTGGTGCTTCAAGCTCGGCGAGTATGATATCACTTATGAGTCAAGGAAGGCAATAAAAGCTCAAGTATTAGCAGATTTTATTGCCGAGGTACCCATTGCTAAAGAAAGTCAACTTAGCCTTAGAAATAACAAACCTGAGTGGACTCTGTTTGTCGACGGGATCTCCGGCTCCGAACATCAAGAAGCTGGAGTGATCCTTCGGGGCCCCGAAGGTATGGAAGTTATGAAGGCCATCAAATTCGGGTTTAACGTCACCAACAATATGGCAGAATATGAAGCCCTTATAGCAAGTTTGCGCCTTGCTAGAAGAATTGGTGTGAAAAACTTAAAGGCCCACAGTGATTCTCAGCTAGTGGTCCGACAGATGGGAAGGGACTACAGTGCGAAGAACCCAACTTTGGCAAAGTATCATGAGCTTGTATCAAAACTCATCCAAGAGTTCGACGCAGTGCATATTGAGAACATGCCTCGCCAAGACAACACTGAAGCAGATACTCTGGCCAAGTCAAAAAAGTTCACTGAAGTCCTAAGTCACCCGAGCATAGCAATAATAAGCATAGCAACCCCAGAAAAAGGATGAAAAAATCCCATAAAAAATATCTCACAACCTCGGAGCTTCCCGAAGACCCTAACGAAATAGCAAAAGTGCGAAGAAGTTCCGGGAAATATTTCCTAATCAGAGAAGAGTTATACCGACAGGGGTACACAAGTCCGCTGCAAAGGTGTATCAGCGAAGAGGACGTAGAAACAGTCCTAAAAAAAGTCCATGAAGGGGCCTGTGGTTCCCACATAGGAACTGACGCCCTGGCAGGAGTACTACTCTGCCAGGGGTACTTCTGGCCCACCCTAAGAAGAGACGCGAGATAGTTTGTTCAGAGATGTGACAATTGCCAAAGACACGCCAACATCCAAAGGCAGCTTTCAGAAATGATAGCTTCAGCTAACTACCATTGTCCCTTCACAGTATGGGGTATTGACCTTATTGGGCCTCTCCCAACTGCACTCGGAGGAGTGAAGTTTTGCGTGATCGCAGTAGATTACTTCACCAAATGGATAGAAGCTGAGCCCCTGACAAACATTTCAGCAAAAAACATACAGAAATTCGTCTGGAAGAACATCATATGCAAGTTCGGCATACCGAGGGTGATAGTCACTGACAACGGTTCCTAGTTTGTTGACACGGGATTCCAAGAGTTCACTGCCGAATTTCAGGATAAAAATGCACTTCGCCCCGGTAACTCATCCCCAGAGCAATGAACAGGTAGAGGTGTCTAACAGAACCATAAAATATGGTTTGAAAAAGAAATTGAGGGAAGCAAAAGGAAAGTGGCTAGGAGAACTTCCTAGTGTGCTATGGAGCTATCGGATAATGCCCCAAAGAGCCATAGGTGAGACACCTTTCTCGCTCGTCTTCGGTACAGAGGCTATCATTCCCATCGAGGTAGTCTGGCCATCGGTCAGGGTATAAGTGTTCGACGAAGAAGGGAATGATCTTGGGCTAAAAACTAAGCTCGACCTAATTGACGAACACAGAGAAGTGGCCGAGCTTAGAAGAAAAGCTTTTCAGCAAAGGGCAGCCATAGCTGTGAACTTGCATGTCAAGCGAAAAGGAATCAGGAAGGGAGACCTTGTTCTTCGAAAGGCTGAGTTTGAACCCCGAAGACCATTTCACAGAGTATTTCGGGTAAACTGGGAAAGGCCTTATTTGGTCCTTGACGAGGTGCGGCTAGGAGTCTATAAGCTTGGCGATACCGAATGCGGAGAATTGAAAAACACATGGCATTCAGATGTTCTGAAGAAATTCTACACTTAGAAATTTTTCAGGAATTTGTACACTTAGAAGAATTTCTAAGTACAGAAACGCTTTCTAGGAAAAATAGCCCCACCTAAGAAATCTCACCGAACAAGGTGCGAGTATTTACTTGCGGAAATCACGCATTTTCTCCGAAGGTGCGTCAACCAAACACGGCTGATAAAAATAGGCAAAGCTTTGCCAGAACTGGTGTTGCACCGAACATGGTCGATAAAAGGGGCGAAAAATATCTTCTCGAGAGTCCTAGACCGAAAGTGGTCAAACTAACCCTTGGACTTGGAATTGGAGATTACTTAAGGAGAAACTTGCCTTGAGACTTAGCCAAATTTTGGAGGAAAGAAAGAATTTTATTAAAAATGAGCCTTATTACAAGGAAGAGATTACAAGAAGAACGTTACAAAGAAAAAGGAAAAGTAAAGCCCTGGACAGCTAAGAGACCCCGCCATCATGAGATGCTCCATCCCCGACATCCTTTGTCGTGACTTTCGGTGCCGAAGGAGGAGAAAATGGTAGATTGAGATGATCAATCTTTGACCAGGCCCAACGCGGCCCCTCGGGGATGTCCAGAGCAGCTAAAAAGGAGAGGTCGAGCTCGGGGTACTTCGCCAAGACTTGGTGTCGAGCCAGACAAAAGTCGTCTTGGAAAGTAACTTTAGTTGCTTGATCGGCCTTGTTTTTCTCAACAGACAAGTCATCCAGCTCATTCTTCAAATTGGCAACCTCCTTCTCCAGCTTCTTCGTCTTCTTCTTCTTCTTCATCGTCTCCTTCTTCAGCGCCTCACCCTCGGCCTGAAGATCAGCATTATCAGCGAGGGCCTTCATCAGGAGAACAGAGTCCTCCTCCTTCTCATTCTGGTATGCCGAAATTAGCTCAACGACCTTCGCACCGAGGTCAGACATCTTCTGGCAAAAATCCCTCAAGAGCTCCTCTTGACTGTTCAAGAATTCCTCCTGAAGTTTGGTAACCTTTTCCTTGGCTATTTTTCTCAGCTCGGCGTTCTTAACGACCAAGTTGGCACAAAATACCTTGGCCTTCTCCAGGCGCTCTTCGGTCCAAGATCGGACCGAAGACTGTTTTGCTGCCCAAGCTCTGAAATATCCGTTGTACGCCAAGAGTTGCAAAAAAGAAGGACATTTGGTGAAGTTTTACAAAAGAAAACCAAACACTTAGAAAAATTTGGAGAAAAGATGAAGGGTCTGAAGAATACCTGGGCAACATGTTGGGACATCCTCGCAGCGAGGACCTCCTAGTTCGGCCATTCATCCGCCAATGACTTGAAAGTGGCTTGGGTGAGCACGCCCCTCGCCATTTGGGGAGCCATTTGTTAGATGTCTTCGGAGAACAAATTCATGTCCTCCGTGAAAGACCAGAAAGGCTCCCTCAGAACCTTATCTTTTGGGATATGGGAGTCCCGAAGGGCTCGCTTCCCGGCATGCTCCACTATCCATGCCGAGGGCGCCAGTTCTTCTGCAAAGTCATGTCGCAATTGCATCAGTACATTGTCCCTTAGCCATACGTCCAAAAGATGGATAATCCTAAAAATGTTTGAATTTATAAAGAAATGGCTAAGGGGCAAACCTGGTGGAACCTCGGCAACGTCATCATCAAAGTCGTGGACTTCCTCCACTTTGGCAGGGACGTGTTTGCCCTTGCTTTGTCTTTGCTCTTCAAGCTCTTTGACAGAAGGGCATCCTGCCAAAGTGCCCAGAATATCCGCCGAAGTGACAGGACTGTGGGGAGTGGAACTGACTGCTAACTTCGATGGCGGGTCGTCGTAGACTAAAGGCTGGTCCCCGACCTCTTCAACATCTTCCGGAGGGGGGGAAGAGGGTCTTGGCTTTCTTGGCCAAGGATGGCCCTCCTCCAGGCACCTTCCACCTCTATGGTACGGCTCTATTCTTTTGTTCCCCCTTCTCGGCTTGATCGAGGAAAAGGGACTTGTAGAAAGCAGTAGACTGGTTGCCCATCTCTGAAAAAGGAAGAAAATATCAGCGTAAGTCCAAAGGAGTACTTGTACCAAAATTTGGAAAGCGACTTACTCTTGACAACGGCTTCGTACGTGAGCTCCTTCCAAAGGAGCATCACCAGCTACGCCTTATTCCCTTCGATGGCAGGCGCTGGCATGCCGAGGTCTGTCTTGTGCTCCTTAATCACCTCTAACTCTCGAAGAACCTCTTCGGTCATAAGGTTCCACCTGACAGGGAAAAGATACAAGGAGCGTGGTGGGACCTCGGCATCCCAGTTGGCAACAGCTTGGATACGGCTGTCGAAGTCCTCAAACCTCGCCATTAACTCAGGAGTTAGCAACTTATTGGGATCAACAACATCCGTCTCCAGCATCCCTTAGGTCCACCGGGTCGACACATGCGACCATGCCTTGTCCATCTTGAGGAAAAAGAATTTATTTTGCCACCTTCGCCAGCTATCCTTGGTGGCGAAGGTGAACATGTATTTTTTGCTCCCAGACACCCGAGGTAGCAAGAAATAGAAGCCACCTTTTGGGACCAAATAAAGCTTGTAGTACTGCATAAAAAGGATGAAGTGGGGTTCTACCTTGAAAACCTCACACATGCAGAGAAAAGCGTTGAACTAAGAATAGGAGTTGGGAGGGAGTTGATTCACGGCTATGCCATGGAATTGGCAAAAGTCGCAAATCATCTTCAGTGGAGGAAACCGAAGTTCGGCCTTCAGTTGAGCTTAGAAAACAGTGACCTCGTCCGAATGGTACATGTAACTAAGCAAGCCTGCGGTAGGAAGCCTAGTCACAACGTAAGATGGGAGATAGAATTTAGCTACCCACTTCTCCATTTTTTCCGAGGTGGTGTAGCATGGATGAGAGTCGAAAGAAGCCCAACCCTCAGGAATAAAACGGACAGACATGAGTAGGACGGGAGAAAACATGTTCGGTAAAAAGAAAGGACTTCGAGAAAGGAAAAGGAGTTCGGACACTAGAAAAAATGGAAAAAGAAGAAGCCGAATGACCCTGGAAGGGAAAACCCACTGACGCGTCTGCCGAAGTCAGGATTGGTGGACGCCATCATAAAAAATCACCGGAAATCACTCCGCGGCTTGCACTGCCATAAAAGAGAAGGAAAAGCTTGAGAACAGACGAGAGCAGGACAAAAGCAAAGGAAAACAAATGAGGGCCAGGAGGGGAAGAAAGGTTTATATAGACCGAAGGGGGGTAACCGAATCGTTGCCATAACTACCCTACAAAGGCGAATCGTCGCCATAATTATCCCTTGAATGCAAAAGGATGCGGCCGGTGAAACCGATGCAATTGTCCCCCAATCGCCGCATGACACGTGTCATCTAACACGGGAAACGAGGGCACGCCTCCTGACAACACGGATGCCTAGGCAGGCTCATCCAAAGAGGCATGCATGACTAATTATTAGACATGACGGTTCGCTAACACGCGGCAGAAAATTTGAAATGAAGAACACACACTTCGAGAAAAAACCAACAGCCTAGCTAAAAGACAATGAGGAGCACCTACAAGCTACCTCGGCTGGGAAGGCACACCCTTGGAGAACGAAGTGTCCCCCGCCCAAGATAACTACCAGCCTTCATAAATGGGCCCCACGGAGTACTTTGAGAGTCTATACGCCGAAGTAACCACTTCGGCTTTCCGAGGGGGGCATGTGATGGCCAAAGGGCTATTACCCTTCGGAACCCCAAGCTCTAGCAAAGTGTCACCCTCGATAAGGGCGAGCATCACCCTCGGGAAATACGAGCGCCAACCTCGATAAAACAGGGTCTGCCCTCCTGACCCCTCGACCTCGGTGATCCACCATCACCTTCGGGGAGTAATAGTACTAACTTCGGGAACACGGTGCTCCACCACCCTCCGTAAGATGACCTGACCAGTTTCGGGAGAGGTAAACTCACCATCCTCGGAAGATGAGAGCATCCTCCTGAAGGGGTCACCGTGCCGAGGGGACTTGCTAATAATTGGAGCAACCTCGGCAAGAAACCCTCTCATCCTGAAGGGGTTTCTTTCGCCGAAGGGGTCTCAAAAATACGACAAAAATGGTTAAGGAGCCTCTGACACGCCGCCCTCGCACACGTCCTGACACGCCGCCCTTGCACACGTCCTATCGCGCAGACCTCCCGCGGCCCTAACTTCTGACCAAGATAGCCTATGGCCGGCTAGAGGTCCCCATTTCGGAAGGTACGGACAGAATCCAACCGAACACGTGTCGCGATCTGAGCGGGCTGTGTCAGGCAGGTTTTTTCTGACACCTCCTTATAAATACTTAGGAAGCGACCTTGGTAAGGGAGGACTGGGCTCTAAAAAGAAACATATTCTCTACTCTCTCCTTATCACTCTTCATCTAGCTAAATACTGACTTGGGCGTCGGAGGCTCATCCCCCGAAAAGACATTCCGGGGACCTCCTAACCCTTGGTCTTTGAGTGGTTTAGGTAACTCCTCCCGTCGGAAGTCCCTCCTTCAGACACCTTCTTC
This sequence comes from Aquilaria sinensis, assembly GCA_005392925.1. Taxonomy (NCBI): domain Eukaryota; kingdom Viridiplantae; phylum Streptophyta; class Magnoliopsida; order Malvales; family Thymelaeaceae; genus Aquilaria; species Aquilaria sinensis. The sequence goes on along the minus strand of SMDT01000653.1, from coordinate 618,874 downwards.
ACCGTAGGTCCCTACTGCAGACCATTATGTCGTACAATGAAGATGCCGACGGGCATCACCACTAATGTTCCAATTTGGGGCTAGTTATACCATTAATGTTATAGCTTATGACCAAATATGTCACCAACTGAGGTAAAGTAAGAAGTTGATGGTTTTGAAATCTAAAGGTACTAATATAACTTTTAACAAATTTCAAAAATTTTATGTAATTTATCATTTTTATTTTTCTGTGCTTCAACTACTGTATCCATCACTAAATCCACTAAAAACAAATTCAAAATTATCATCATATTTTAATGCATTTCTAATCACCCAGTAGTGAATTCGATGATGACCGATGCAATGCCTTAGATCAGTGAAAAAAATGAAAAGGTAAATTGTACATAGTTCATGAAATTTATTAAAAGTTACATTAATATATTGAAATTTCAAAACAAATAACTTCTCAAATTTACTATTAGATTTTAACAATTGGTGGCATATTTGGTCCTAAACTGTAACATTAATAGTATATCTGGTCTCAGACTATAATGTTACTTGCAATATCAATACCATAGAAAACTTTAGCGAGCAATCTAGTTTAGAAGCCAAACATTAGTGGGAACTTTGATAAATGGAATTTTAAATTTTAATTAATTATTCAAAATATCAAACAATTTGAAATTACTATAATATAGTTACCACATAGTTTGAGTTAAAATTTTAGAAGCTTCTACCAGATAATATGAAAAAAGCAAGAGAAAAAATGTAAAATTTCAAAGCTTTGGGTGTAATTGTAATATCGACTAAATTCAAGGAGGTTAGCTCTATAATTTTTATTAATGATTGACTAACAACGTTAAAAAAGTAGGAGTAAGTGATATATTTCCAAACCTCAAAGGATAAGCGTAAATCACGTAAAGTTTTAGGGGGTAATTGTAAAAACCCTACTTTGTTTACAATATATAGGAAAAACTTTTGAAATCCTAATTTAAATAATATAGTATCCATCTTCCAATATTTTCAATTTGTCTAGTATTTTTTTATAATTATTTCCCATTTAAAAATATTTTTTTTGCATTATAAAGACGAAAAAATGATAACTTTGAATGCCCATTTCAGAGAGGAAAAAATTATTAGAAGATAGAGATCATGCACTGTAAATTAGAATTTTAGAATTTTTTTATCTAGATAGAGTAAAAAAAAGTAGGGGAAAAAGTATATTTTCAAACATTAGGGAAGTAAGTATAGTATCAACAAAAGTTCAAGGGTACTACAAATAACCTTACATTAAGAGCCAATTCGTTTTGTCTAAAGTCAACTAACTTTTTTTTTTAATTTTACATCTTTTTTACCTGAAACCAATTTCATTTGAAAGTCAATGTTATGTAGATACAATAATCAATTTGAAAGTAAATTTTTAGGATGTTGTTAAATTTTTATGAATTTTTCTTTTTGTAAGGCTTGAAACTAGAAAAATTCATAAAATTTTAGTAAGATTATAAAAATTATATTTTCAATTAATTATTGCAACTACATAATATTGGCTTTTAATTAAAATTAGTTTCAAATAAAAAAGATGTAAAAATAAAAATATGTCATTTTGTAATCAATTGACTAAAGTTAAAACGAATTGGGTGTAACTTTCATACATTTGTGTTTTGTTTTGGACTAAATAGTGCATTATTTAATACACATATTTATTTTTATTGATTTTTATCTAAAACAATACCATTTGAAGTGTAATATTCTATTCAATTTCACCCAATAGTCACATGAATAATTTTTTCTAGAATTAAATAATTTCAAATGATTTTTACTGTATTTATCCAAATAAAAGAAGATTAATAAAAAAATTCTCACATTTTTAATAAATATTTTAAAAATATTTTTTTTCTTAAACTATATAGTTTCAAGTGGTATGCAAGTTGAGCAAATAATCACCAAAAATAAAATAACTCAATAAATAATATATTATTTAATCTCAAAGAAATACAACTAATTTTTCTCTAAAAGAGTTGTGATTTTTAACTATCCCTACTAAAGGAAATAATAAAGTTCAAAATTATTTGACCATGGAAGCATTTGTAATCTAATTTATTCCAAAGATATTTTTTATATGAATTTAATTATAAATATCATCACCTAAAAATATAAAAATAATTAATTCTTTAAAATTATTATTATTATTACTATTATTATTATTATTATTATTATTATTACTACTACTACTACTACTACTACTACTATTATTGTATCATCATCATTTTTGTTATTACTGCCGCTTGCTGCTTTAACTACTACAACTAATACTTTTGCTACTGCTACCTTCAAGGAAATGAGAAGGAAACTCATAAGCAAGGATGTTGAAAGGGAAAACACTTGATCCATCTACCCTCCCTAAACTCAAATGCACCCCTATTTGCAAAGTCTTCAAGTAAGCACAAGTTTACTAAGACATACACTACCCAACTTTATTTACTTTAGGATATTTTTATTATCCTAAAACTACAATAATTTATGATATTTTTATTATTTAATATTCATTCATGTACTTTATTAACAGTTAATTTGAATTAACTTAAGTCAACTTAATTTAAAATAATTTATTTTTATTTTTACATTTTTTTTACCTCAAACCAATTTCATTTAAAATCTAATATTATGTAGATATAATAATCTATTCAAAAGTAAATTTTCATGATGTTTTTAAATTTTTATAAAATTTTATTTTTAATGAATAAGGCTAGAAAAAGTCATAAAAATTTAATAAGATTATGAAAATTTTTTTAATGGATTATTATACATACATAATATTAAATTTTAAATAAAATTAGTTTTAGGTAAAAAAATATGTAAAAACAAAAATAAGTCATTTTAGATTAAGTTAAAATAAATTGGCTCTAAAACAGACTTCCAGAAGGCAAATAATCAACAAGCTTTTATTAATGTTTAAGACATTACGTTTTATTAATATTAATGCATGTAAGAAAAAAAATGACTTGTTTAACCTTTCATTATAAGTTTTAGAGTTTTAATTAGTGTTTTTTTGAACTCATTATAAGTTTCGGAGTTTTAATTAGTGTTTTTTTAACTCTACTTGTTAAGATTTATATGAAGAAATGTTAGAATCACCTTCACTAGGTAAATAAAATCAAAACTACCCCTATCAAACAATTATGATTTATAACTACACAAAAAAACTAATTAATGTGAGTATGATTCATATACTATGAATATACTTTCATTAATGTTTGCTACTGTATTATTTATTCATAAATACATCATGTTACATTATTTCCCTTCCACCATCGATCAAGTTAATATACTTCACAAATATGCACAAAAATAAGTAATATTTGAGAAGTATATTAACTTGATCGATGGTGGAAGGGAAATAACGTAACATGATTTATTTATGAATAAATAATATGGTAGCAAACATTAATGAAAGTATATTCATAGTATATAAAGCGTTCTCAGATTTCAATGGTTATATACCTACTTCAAAACCATCGAAAAAAAAACAGGAGATGAATAGTCAATTCATTTTAACTTAATTCAACTGACTTATTTTTATTTTTACATATTTTTTTATCTAAAATCAATTTCATTTAAAAGCCAACATTATATAGATACAATAATCCATTTAAAAGTAAATTTTCATGAAGTTATTAATTTTTCATGAATTTTTTTAACTCAGTAAACTAAAAAAATTCATAAAAATTAGCAAAATTCCAAAAATTGTATTTTCAATGGATTATTGTAGCTATATAATATTGAATTTTAATTAAAATTAGTTCTGAGTAAAAAAATGTAAGAATAAAAATAAGTCATTTTAGAATCAATTAACTTAAGTTAAAACTAGTCTATATACCCAGCATTGCCACGGGATTTAAGGACTTCACAGTCAAAGGAGATCAATAATTCATCAAGCTTATTGAAATTTTAAAATTTTTTTACATATACGACATTAGGGATTGCAAAATTAAACATCATAATGTGTACAATAACTTCAATCCATAGTAAACACAACTGATAATATATTGTAAAGTCAAGTCCATTCATGACAATCGTTGTCATTAAATTGAGCTGTTGATTACTCAAGCACTACCCCAATGTATTTAGAATTAATTTTTGTCAGCTCTTTGATTCGTTAGGGAAATACTGCTATAATAAGAAGTATAAATTTGTATTAAAATATGCTTAACTGAATTATACAATCAAGATAATATATTGTACCTATCAAGAGAGTGAATTGCAGATGCAGACGGTTGTGAAGAATTTGTTAAATGATAAATGGGATGCTCTCAAAACTGTGACCTGTACATTAATATCCACATGTAATTAATTGAGCGATGTAACTATTTAAGGAATATTTTTTAAAATAATATGACTATCTTAAAAGAATTTTTTAAATAAATATTTATTAAGTAAATACCTAAGAACATAAATCATTCCGAATGATTGTTTGAATAAGAATAGTTATTATAGTATTCACTTTTTGTGTACATAATTAATGACTTATTTATGAAATTAATAACTTATATTTTTTATTATATAATTAATGACTTCCATAATGATCGGACAATTCAAAAGTACCAGAGGGCAAAGTGTAGATTTTTATAAAATAAAGGGTGCAAACAGTAGGTTATGGTCAACCTCAAGAGATAATTATAACTTTCTTTAGATTATTTACATGATGAAATATACTGTAATAACACAAGTTAGGTTTAGTTAAAAAATGTTAGTGACAACTAAATATTTAATTTCTGAAATTGTAGTAAAATATATTTATCCAATATTATAGATTCAACTAATTTTCAAACAAAATGTAAGTGACAACAAAACATTTAAATTCTAAAATTGTAGTAAAATATATTACTCCAATATATAAGTTAAACTAACCAAAATAAAGCTAACAATCTAATATGTGCGTTATGTTTAAGAGATGGGTAAATTCTATTTATGGTCCTTAACCTTATCGCGTCGTCTTAAATGGTTTCTTAACCTTCATTTTGTCTTATTAAAGTTTATTGTAGTTGGCAACAGGCTGGGTCGATTGGAGGAAATGCTGAATGGTGACTGTTGATAACGAAACCAGTTGTCAATGTATAGGGATGTGGTGGTTGGAGATGGTGAGGGAGGAAGAAAAGGGAAATGATGGTTGTAGTTATAAATTTATTAGCTTAAGGGTTATTTGAATAAGAATTAAAAAAATGTAAGACCAATGTTGGCATTTGTCACAAAAATTCTGTCAAAGTTAACTATGAAAATGATGGAAGAACTACGATTGAGACACAAATAGGGAAGTTGGGGACTTTAATAAAACAAAATGAAGGTTAGGGACCCATTTAGGATGACACGATAAGGGTAGAGATCATAAATGAAATTTACCCTTTAAGAGGTGCATAAGATTAAAATGAATAAAATCTTCACCAATAGTATAGATGCATCATTAATATATTAATAAATGACATTATTTATGAAAAGTTAAATTTGTATCATCAATTATTCTATATAAAGTGACATCAATTTTTGATGATGTTTTAGTAACTAATAATTATATATAAATAGTTACAAGTAATTAGATTTTGTGTAAATTATAAAAGCCCTCATGTCGTTCGATCTAACCTACATTTTGCCGAAAACAAAAAATTTTTTGTTCAAAAGACATGCTCAAAACAATTTTTTTTTGTTTCATGATGAAATATAATGTAATAACATAAGTTAGGTTTAATTAAATAATGTTAGTGGCAACTAAATATTTAAACTCTAAAATTGTAGTAAAATATATTAATCCAATATTTAAAAATATTTTTTCGGTAGATTATGTAATACTCTATATTTTATTGAAATTATTATTATGTAGTAAACGTATTTTATACAAAATACATGTTCAAAACAAAAATTGATTAGAAATTGAGGCAAACAAAATGATACAAGTTGGGCCATTCCAAATGTAATTCTTTAAAATGGGTTAACTATTCAGTAGTCAACATAATTGCCAAATTATTTATATTCTACTCGTCAGATTAAAAAATATGCGTCAACACTATGAGCATAATGATTTTTAGAAGAGTATTATCGTATTCTGTCAAACATTAAGGACTAATATTGGTTTCTCTAAAAACTTTAAGTACTGTCTAGTTGGAATCTAATAAATTAGGGACTGATTAAGTAATTAAACCTAAACACAAATATGATTAGATACATTAGATTAGGTTAACATTACAGAGTGGCATCTTCACTTCACTTCTGTCTATCTCACTCTGTTGGTTGTTTTTTGTCTTTGCTGTCCACTATCTTTTCCATCCCTCTCCACCTCATAGTCCGACCACCTGCCGCCAACAATCACCTTTGGTAAACATTGATTCACCTCCAAAATTTCCATTTTCATAATTTTTTTCCCATGATTTTTTTTCTTTGCTTTCAAGTATTTTTTTCCTTCACCATTTTTTAACCCATTGGCTTTCTTTAACTTAGATATCACTAGATCTGGTAAAGCCTATAAATCTACTCTAATTATTATTGTTGCTTTTATTGCCAAAGTTGATTCCTGTTATTTTATTTTATTTTTTTAAATATGGAAATAATTTCTATTCATCTGTTGATACAAGATGGGTGTACAACTAATTAAATATTTCAAATAAGGAATTTTTTTCATGCTAGAGTTGCGATTGTTCTGTTAGTTTTCGGTGTTGATCCATTTCAGATCTGTTGGGTTTTTAGTGAAGGGTTATTATGTAGTGTCTTCAATATAACATTTTTTATTTTACTATGCATTTTTCTTCACTGGTTTTTAATCTTCGATTTCCATAATCATTGTTGGGTTTTTTTTATGGTTTCATTTTAAGTTTATCCGGTGGCGGAAACAAGTAATGGATGACGTACATGAATTCTTTTCGGCATCAATGACTCAACAGATCAACTGTATAGAGTAATCGATCTGTTTGAATCACCGCCAGACATTTCATTGAATAGAAGATAATAAATTTCATAAAAACAGGTAAGTGCTGAATTGTTGTTGTTTTTTAAGGTAGGATTCATATTTTGTTTTACTAACATTTTTTGCACATTGAAGAATATGAAAAGACACTTTTTAATTTTTGAAAAATGTTTGGTTCATTGTTGGAAACAATGGATGTGTTCATAATTGAAAGGGTTGTAACAGCCAACATTTAGATAAGTATTATTAATTTTCTATTATATATAATGCTTAACATTTACTGACAACAATTGTTCTCCCATTGTTCTCACTTACATAAATCTCTATAAACATTTTTTCGTTTAAATCATTTTTTTGTCTTATGTTTTCTGGTCACACTGTTGATTGTGAGATGTGTATTTTACATTTTCTATAGAATGTTTTCTTTTATTACCAAAAATCATTGGATGTACTATGTTTTGATGAGAAGCATCTGGAGAAATTTAAGATGAGTATTCCTAATTTAGTATGACTCACTACCTTTAGTAGATTAACCATGAAAATTACTCTGACAGTACTTATATTTTTATGGGAACCATATTCAAACCTTCCTGCTACAAACAATAACACCTCTCCAAACAGTCATCTGTGTGCAGATAATCCCATAACACTGTACTTTAAACTGGTAGTAATGTATCATAAATGTTAACCAAGTGAATGAGTTGTTTGGCTGAGAACGTTCACCATGACATTTAATTAATTCATAAATTGGTAATGTAACATTTATTCACTAATACAACTGAAATGAACATTGAAATTTCACTTATATACCAAACAATTAGCTGTGTATAGGTAATCCATTATCTGTCAAGCACATTTATGTACCACGTTAGTGTATACATTATGCATAAAAAAAACTATCAAATTATAAAATATGTGTTCACTTATATTGTTATTTCAATGTTCTATATTAATAGTATTCTAGTTAAGTAATCTTTACACTTATATTAACATGTTATTGGTTTTGGTTCTACATACATTTTATGGAGTTGTGAGGAAAGAACCTAGGAGATATAATACCTAGGAGATATATTATAGAGCTAACCTACAACATTAAGGTAACTTTGTTCAATGTTCTGTACTAACAGTATTCTGGTTAATGGTTAAAAACTCTGTATATTTGTATTAACATCAATAACTGGGTTTTGTTTAGGTAAAGACTTCATGGAGTTGTATAAATTGCATACTTATACTGTTATTCAATGTTTAATTTACGCATTATGCCTAAGATATCTGTGCATCTGTATTAACATTTTATTGGTTTAGATGTAGCAGCCATTTCATGGAGTTATAATGAAATCATACTGGAGCTATATATACAGGAGACTTACAACACTAATGTAACTATATTCACATCCGCTAATTTGCTAACATAATAAGATTAAATTGATATTTTGAAAAAATAACATATTTTGAATGAGATAATACATCTTATGCCCTATTTAGGTATATTTTGAGCCTACTTTACTATTCTGGTCTTTTCCTGAGCTTTCCTATTAAATTATTAGTGCACAAAATGAACAAGATTAGGTTATAAACAATAATCACTATTAAATAGAATAGGGTATGACGAAAGTACGTATGATGAAATGAATTCAATAGTTGTATAAAAAGTTAGAACCATAACTATGTTCATATCCACTAATTTGCTAATATAATTTGATTAAATTGGTATTTTTAAAAAATCACATGTTCTGAATGAAATAATACCTTTCCTGCTCTATTGGGTATATCCTAAACCTACTTTACTGTTCTGATATTTTCCTGAGCTCTCCTGTTAAATTATTAGAGTATAAAATGAAAGAGATTAGGCTATAAAAATGAAAACTGCTAAATAAGAAATGATATGACAGAAGTATGTATGTATGTATGATGGCATGAATTCAATAGCTGTATAAAAAGTTAGAATCGTACCTTCTGCAGTGTTGGCCAAAACCTAGAACTCTGATTTTATACATAAATGTTGGTTGTTAGAAATTGGGTTATTTCAAATTTAATGGCTAATTTTAAGCCACTAATTTATGCATACCTATATAGAATATAAATCAGAGTATGTACTATGTAATTTTTTATAGTGTATCTTAATAATAAATTATAGCTAAAATTATGGACAACTTCCTAATCAACTTGCCATTCTTGAGTTTAATACATGACACGACTAAGTTGAAATCAAGGATTTATTATTCCTGAAAATCAGAGTATGTAATAGGTAATTTTTATAATATATCTTAATAATAAATTATAGCTAAAATTATGGACAACTTCCCAATCAACTTGTCATTCCTGTGTTTAATACATGACACGACTGAGTTGAAATCAAGGATTTATTATTCCTGAAAATCAGAGTATGTAATAGATAATTTTTTATAATATGTCTTAATAATAAATTCTAGATAAAATTATGGACAATTTCCCAATCAACTTGGCATTCCTGAGTTTTTGCAAGCAACGTGTAATTCCGTATTTGTTAAGCATTAATTGAGTATTTGCATAAAATGTAAAGAATCCAATGTTTATTAATGTAATTTTATGATTTAATGTGTAAATCTATCAATTGATGGAAAGTTTTACAGATTTTGCATAAGTGAGACAGAATATGTGGCTTGATTGCAACAGAAGGAACATGGTAATGCACAGAAGACATGTCTTGATTGCAGTAGAACCAATTGGCGGAATTCATGACTTGATTGCAGTTGAAGAATTAATTCCAATGCAATATTATTTTATTCATGCACTGCATTCAACGTGTAATTTCATATCTATTGAGCATTAAATAAGTATTTCCATGTAGTGGTGGCCGGTGAGCCAAACTGGCCCGGTTGGTCTGGGTTTGTTTTCCCTGACCAAGGCACGGCCCGCATCTAAGCGGGTTGGGCCTGGGCCGGGGCGGGTCCGAGCTAGGCCGGGTTAATACGATTTTAAAAAACACCATTTCAATATGTTTTCAATCATTGTTTGATAGTAATTTTATGAAATATATATTTTTTTAGAAGAAACACTACCACCGGTGCAAATTTTATTAATAAAAAAGCCAAACGACACTTACATAATTTGAAATGTGCCTTATACTTGAAAATGGCAAAACGTTCTATGGAAAAAAAAATGAAAAGGTAAAACTTAAGATCTATGCTTAATAGCATAATCAGATCAATTACATTTTTTAAATTCTAATGAAAACCTAAAATTTACTCTTATTGGTCATCATCATAAGGGACCTCATCATCGGAGCTTTTAATATCTTGTTTCCTTATAGCAGTAAGTGCCCAATCCCGGTTACAGACGCAAACTTCAACGGCTTCGGGTGTAAGCATTGCTCGTTTATTAGAGATGACTCGTTTCCCTGCACTAAAAGCAGCCTTGGAGACGACGATTGAAACCGGAACTGCCAAAATCTCTTGCACTAGTATGGATAAGATCGGGAATCTTCCTCTTTTGTTCTTCCACCACTCGAGGATGTCTTCCTCATTGTTTTTAAATGAAGTGCGGAGGTAATCATCCTATTCCGCCAATCCCGGGTTTGTGGGTCTTCGGTCGTTTGAGGATACTTGCCGTTGGGTTGAACCTTGATGATGATGATGAGGAGGTGGAATGTCGGGCGGGTGTTGGCTTGGATGACCTAACCTTATCAGAATGCTTAACAGAGTAAAGTTTATATAACTCTATCAAATTATGGTCAGCTTCAGTAGAAATAACAAGTGTAGAAACTTGTGCTTAACCTAAATATATGTGATAGTATGTTTCTAACAATTGCAGACAACCCATGATTTTAGCATTTGGATTTAATGCACATGCAACAAGATAAATTTGTGGGATTTGTTAAAAATAATTAAGTCATTTCTTTTACATTGCTTCAACAGTTGATTTCAAAAACTCATCATCCTTGTATTGGTGGAAAACATAGACGATGTTTACAAAATATAACATTGCTTGATGCACTGTTAGGTAATAAACTCCAGAGAAAAAGTTTGTTGTCTCATAAAAATATATTAAGCAACTGAACTAACTTAAAACATTTTTCTCAAACCTCATCCGTTAGCTAGTCGCCTTGAACTTTTGAGTTAACAAAGTGAGTCAAAAGATTTGCCCATGGTTGAGCATAATTTAACATTTCAAATGTTGGGTTCCATTGAGTGGGGCAATCAATTTTAAACTTTTTTCAAGAAAAATTCACTCCATTTTCAATACAAAACATTTTAAATTCATGAGCCAATTTGTTCATTATTTTAACAAAAAGTAAAGTATTCTGAATTAGCTCAATTGGTTTTGCAGTTGTTGTAAACCATTTTGGACACATAAGTTCAAAATGTGACAAAAGCAACGAACATGAAAAAAATTTCCATTAAGTGGTGGTTTTAATTCTTTTATCAATTCTCTTACCGCCGCATCATTGTTTGAAGCATTGTCAAAAGAAATAGACAAAACTTTATCGGCAGCAAAAAATTCAAGCAAACTTTTAATAATGCAGTTAAAAATATTTCAACCCGTATGATCAGATTCCATACATTTGAAAGCAATTATCCATTTTTAAATGACCCATTCATCATCTATCCAATAAACAGTTACACAATAATAATTTTGTCTTATTGGAGATGTCCACATATTAGACATAAATGATAGATAATGATCAACAGTAGAAAAATATGTTTGTAAATCATATCTCCTAGCTTCATACAGTTTAAAGCTTTCTCTTCTAGTTGTTTGCCTAGACATTTTTTTATAAGCAGGATTTAGATTTTCTTGGATGAATCTTTCTAAGTGTTCATCATCAGTTTGTCTAAATGGTTTTTCAGTAATTATCATTCAATTAATTAAACCTTGCCTAACAGTTTTTGGATTAAATTGGAAAATACCTGGACCACCGGAGCTGCCAATACCCGTCAATTGTGTTTGTCCATCGGAAATGTTGCCGATGTCTTCATAGACTTTGCTTAAGTACCTTGTAAGAGTGCCCGTCCCGGAGTTCAATTTGTGTGCAAATTTGTTGTCGCAATGTTTGCATTTCACATACCTCGTTTCACCTTCCCAAACTTGATCGAAATGTGCCCAAATGGAAGCCTTCAACTTTCTGTTCTTCACTTGACTCCGCTCGGGTTGCTCACTTTGTGGCGTTGATTGGGACCCCTTGACACCGATTTGGGTCGGTGGAATTTCCTCAACATCATCATCAGAGAGTTGATCATCAAGGCCAAGGTCGTATGCCCCCATGTCGATGTTTGGATCATTGTCGGGAATTTCTTGTGAATGTGAGTCTTGATTTTTCCGGGACAAACGTTCTTGAAAAAATGAGCCGACCCCTGTGTCGGATGAGGAGGAGGCAATACCTTTGCCTTTGCTGGAGTTTTTCCCTTGTGAAGCCATTAGTAGAAGAAAATAATTGAAGAGATTAAAAGATGATTAAGAGGTAATTAAGAAAATATTAGTGAAAGATTAATAAACTTGGAAAGAGATAGTAGAGAGAATGAGAGAATATTGTAGGAGAAGATTGGAGAAGAGAAGATTGATGTGAGGAAGTGTGGGAAGGAGCCTACCTATTTATAGGAGAAGAAAAAATTCATTTTTCCCAAAAAGCACTCAAAAATTAGCTGTTATTGGCTGTTGACTAGGGTTAAAAAAGTCTGGGAGTCAAAAAAAATGTCTGGAGCCGTTGGGGGGGGTCAAGGTATAATTTTGTCAATTTTTGAAAAAAATTTGGCACAAGTAACGGTAACTAGAACGCCAACCCGGTTCGGGCCTAACTCGGCTCGGCCAGGTTGTGGGCCGATCCGCTGAACTTGGGCTCCTCTCCTCCCCTAGGCCCAAACATGCCCCACCTTCGTCCGAGCCCAATCTATTCTGGGCCGGGCCCGGGTTTAACCGTGCAGGGCTAAGTTTGACCCGAGCTGGGTCAACCCGGCCCAGTGGCCACCATTATTTCCATGGAATGTAAAGCATTAAATGCATATTAATGTAATTTAAAAAATTCATTTCAATACAAGAACATCAATTGCTTGTGCAATTCACACCATGAAATGATTCATTTCATTAAAGTAGGTTAACGTTATTAAAATTTTCAGCCATTTCTGTTAAGGGTACAATTGTGAATAAATTTTTAGCATTTTTTAGTACAACGGTTTTACATACAAAAAAACACCACATGTCATTCCCTAAGTAGTCAAATTAAGGAAAAGACAGTAGGCTCTTTTAGATATGTCCAGCTTTATATATATATATATATATAAAGCTAAAAAGGCAATAAAATTGTGTGGAAGTCTTCATAACACAATCTCTTGAAAACTAAAAAGGCAATAAAATTTCCGATCATAGTTAGTATGCTAAAATGAATATTTTTAAATTATGAAGCATACAAATTAAACTGCCACAAGTTTATTAATTTTCAACAGTTCTAACTCTAGACTTATTGGTAAGTTAATACATTTGTCTTTGGAAAAAAGAAAATTTAACTATGATTCTATTATCTTTCACAAAATGATAATAATCAAAGTTAGGACCTCATTGGAGTCAAGTAAAAAAAATTTCCTTTTAGGATGACTTACCTGTATAGTTATTTGATGTAGTGACGTTTCTATAAGCTCAACTTACTCATTGATTTTGTTTTCATTTTAATTAAACTTTTTATTTTGAAATACTTTAAAAAACACCATAAAATCATTTCAACTAGCTAGTTAATAACTTCATGTATTCAATGATGTATATTTATATTGGTTTTGGAAATTTGTAATCAAAGTTACATGATTAATTTAAATTTTAGTTGAAGGATAATGAGATGGCTATATAATTGTGTGAAAATTATTTTGAAATACTGATACAATGGAAAGAACTTTACACCCAGTTCGTTTTAGCTTAAGTTAATTAGCTAAAAAATGACTTATGTTTATTCTTACATCTTTTTTATGTGGAACTAATTTTAATTAAAATTTAATATTATGTAGCTGCAATAATTAATTGAAAAATAAAATTTTTATAATCTTACTATATTTTTATGAATTTTTCTATTTTAAGGCATTTAAAAAGAAAAATTCACAAAAATTTAAAAATATCATGAAAATTTACTTTCAAATGAATTATTGTATCTACATAATATTAGCTTTCAAATGAAATTAGTTTTATGAAAAAAAAAGATATAAAATTAAAAATAAGTCAGTTGACTTAAATTAAAACAAAGTGACTCTAAAGTTGTGGAGGCAGATTGACCATTTTCTTGAAGTTTGTAAGGCGCTAAGATATTTGATGATGGAAAAAGTGATAATAAATATATGATATGTGTTTAGTTTTGAAATTGAGGGCTAATATCATAGTAGAAAAGATAATTTTACTTTATTATAATTAAGAATCAAATTAATGTAATCAATAAATGAAACTAAATGTAGTAAAATATGGTTGATGTCCTAATTTTATACAATGAAAAAAATGGCAACAATATGCATAATGTTAAAAATAAAAAAATTTTGCTAGAATAAATTTAGGTGACAATCATTTATTATATAAAAATGCATGGTATCCTTAGACTTATATAACACATACATGCACTTCTATTATCACTTATCTCATATTTTGTATTGTCACATGATAAGAGGAGCGAGATTCTAAACTAATTTAGTAATTCCATCTCTCTCAGAAAAATAACACTCTCCTTATTTTTCTAAGAATATTGGGATAATCGTATGTCATTTCTTTTATTTATCTTGTCCTTTCTTTATTCTTTTTTTTTTTCCAATTATATATGAGTTATTTCTCCAAGATTATATTTGTTTACTTGGAAGATTTTGGATCAATCTAATTTTTTTCGTTCATTTGATATCGTAGGGAAGTGTAACATTTTATTGGCCAGTTTATAAGTCATTGTTATTATTTAGTGCCATATGTCATTGATTTGTAAGATGCCATTTGGCTCACTGGTAACTAAAATAAAGTATCATTTTGTAAAAAAATAGAAAAGGATAATTACAATTTCTTCCATGAGATTTAGGTTAAATTATACTTTACCCCTTGTTTCAGAAATATAAACTTTGCCCATGTTTTTTTAAGACAGTTCGATAGTAACTTCTAAAAATCCTAATTTAGATTGTATGGTACTCATCTTGAAGTAATTTTAACTTATATGGTATTTTTTATAGTTAATTGATATTTAAAAAATACAAATTTCTATTTATAAAAAGAACAAAAAGTAAAAATAAAAAATTTAAAATGTTCATTGACTGTAAAAAAAAATGCTATATAGATTGAAATTACTGAAAAATGATTACTGTAATGTTTAAATTAATATTTCAAAAGTTGCTGTCAGACTAAAAGGAAGGGTGCAAAGTGTATATTTCTAAAATAAGAGGGGTAAAGTGTAATTTCTCCTAAGCCTCAAGGTGCAAATTGTAATTACAAAAAAAATCCTGGGGAAAATAAACACAATAATATCTTGACAAAAAATAAATTATAGAAACAAAAATTTGAATTATTCACCAAAAATTATTTTTTTAATCATTTTTCACTCTTATTTTAAAATGTCATACAAATTGAAATTACTGAAAAATGATTACCATAATGTTTAAATTAAGATTTTAGAAGTTATTATCAGACTAAAAGGAAGGGTGCAAAGTGTACATTTCTAAAATAGAGCAGTAAAGTGTAATTTCACTTAAACCTTAGGGGGCGAATTGTAATTAACAAATAAAAATCCAAAGGAAAACAAACACAATAATATATTGAAAAAAAAGAAATTATAGAAAATTTTTTTTGAATTACTCACCAAAACTATTTTTTTAATCATTTTTCATTCTTATCTTAAAATTATGGCTTAGATACAACATTAACATTAATTCTTATACTTTATTTAATTAGTTTAGTTAGCCCTCAAATTATAAGTCAGCTTATAGTTATTAATCTTCCACCAATCAAGTTAAAAAAATTTTAAACAAGCTATATTAATCTCTAATAGAAGTGTTAGTATCATAAAAAAGATAAACTAGTTTCTACTTGTTTTTAGTATAAAATAATAAAATTTGTTGTCTTTGGATTATTATATTTTGAAAAAATTATATAGTGCGATATACATAATTGTAACGTTTTTGGACACTCGGGTGGAAATAGGGATTGAATAGAAAGTGGAAAAGCAAAGTTGGTCCCAAATATTTGATTGTTATCGTAAATTGGTATTCAACTTCTATATCATTACAAATTAGTCCCAAATCTTTATAATTTGTTGCATATTGGTTTCCAACCCTATGTAGTAGGTAATATTGAGTTGCAATAAAAACCTGATTTATAGAAAATAAAAACTAATAATCTAAATGATCAATTAATTTTTAAAAAATTATGGCACAATTTGAATTTATGGAAAGACTATCACTAAACAATTTAAATTAGAATTTAAAATGTTAATGTCACATATTTATGTGAGAATTAACTAATTTAAATTGTTCAGTACCTGTTTTTCAATAATCCAAACTTTGCATAATATTTTGATAGTTAATGGACCATTTAAAATATTAATTTTTCCTTTTGTAAATTGGGTTTTTGTGCCAACTCGATCATGCTTAAAACTAGAGAGCAATATGTAACGAATTATGAAGGTTTTAGACTAATTTTTTTCATTATCCAAGCTATACAAGACCTATATATTGGTAGAAATGATCATAGTTGTTGCCTTGTGGGCGACAATTTACGAGCATAAGTTCAAATGTTAGAAATATTATTTAAAGATTAATTTTAACTCAAGTAAAATAAAGGTTAATTTGTAATAGTTTAAGGGCTAATCTAATTGCTAAACCAAGCAAACGAAGATCATGAGGAATCAGTCTCTCTCATGGGAGCTTCTATTGTCTCTACTTTTCTTTTTTGTGACATCTTTGTTTCTGAAATAACGGTACTTTGAAACCCTCGCGCGACCAAGAGATGAGAAAGGAGGAGGTCCGGCATTGCCATTGGCGGCGTAGTGCCTTCTAAACTCGCTGGACCGCGACCCTTCTAGCTTACCAACGCTTCGCTTCGCAAAATCCATCCTTGACCAAAACCAAAAATCAACCAAAGCTATGACCTTTTTCTCCATCTGAGCTTCGAGGCTTCAATTTTGTCAGTCTGCATAAGTCCACTCGATCCACGTGTCTTCCCCAATCTCCCAAAGCCCACGAATCTCTCACCAAAACCCAGAAAGACCAAACCTTAGAAAAAAAAAAAACACAAACAAGAAAAAGGGAAAGAAAAAAGAAAAAGCGCAGCCCCCCTCCCTCCAAGCTTCTCTTTCTCTTCTCTGCTACATCCTCCAACTTTTTACCCTTCGATCTCCGGGACCGAAACAGGAAAAACGAAAAAATAAAAAGAAAAAAACAACGCAGACGATGTTAATGCCCTTCTCTTGCTTCCCCTGAGATGAAACCCCGACCCGGATAAAAAAAAAAAAACCGAGAAATGGAGCTCGCCGATTCCAAGCCCGAGACTCGCTCTCCTCTCGGCATCGATCTCAACGAGATCCCTTCTTCCTCCTTCGCGGAAACCCTATCCCACCCTGACCAGACCGACCCCGATTCCTTCGAGATTGTCCGCGCCATCCACGACCACTACGACTCTGCCGCTGCCGGGGAGCCGCCGGGCGGAGTTCAGGTTCATCTTCGTGGGGAGGAGACGTGTGCTGCTTGTGGTGCGCCGGAGGCTGCTTCCGGAGCTCGTGTGCTGGTCTGTGACGCCTGCGAGCGGGGTTTCCACCTTGCATGCGCTGGGATTTCCGCCGGGCGGTTGGCCGAGGAGTGGGTTTGTGCGGAGTGTGTTAGCCGCGGGGATCGCAGCAAACGCTGGCCGCTGGGAATGAAGCCGAAAAGGTGGATTTTGGATATCAATGCCTCGCCTCCCAGCGATGGTGATGCTGACGGAGAAGGCGGCGAAGCCATGTCTCAGTTATTGAGGTGTGGGCTTGCTCTTTTTCTTTTTAGTTAAATGTTTTCAGTTATTTAAACTCTTCACTGTCAAACATAAGGGAGGGAATAGTCTGCAAGTAAATGGTAGTTTAGCTGTGCACGTTTTGGGACTTGTAGATTATGAGTGGCTTGAAGTCTTTGGGTTAGCAAATGTGATTAAGTTCTAGCTCAGTCCGTTCAATAAGCAGTCTTCACTTACGCTGAAGAGTGATCGGGATCATGTGCATGTTAGGAGTCAAAACTGGGCATCTTATATTCGCTGACGATGAAGTATCCAGGAAAAAAGTGAAAGAAATTGTTCAGTCGATGTTTCCTATGAGAAATTAAGCGGATGAGAGTAGAGCAGGGGACTAACAAGCAAGTGACTGAAGACAGATTTTGCACACTAAGTACTGTGGAGTGTATTTATTATTCTAGCAGTGGAGTAAGCATATGTGGTGTTGTAATGTAACGAAATCTCAAACTCTTTGATGATTTGCTTTGATGAGTGTTTTGAGATGCAGCTACTTGATTTATGTTCTATCATCCATGTTACTTGGGTGCATAATATAAGATCGTGGGTTATAGTTTTTTAAAATGTAATTGGGGATTTCAAAATGATGTCAGATTTTAAAACTGTTGTTTCTTGGTTCATACCTCTTCCGGTGAAAGAAAACAGTTACTGTGAAGTTAAGCCATTGCAAAAAGTTGAACGCCTGGTATGTACGTAATTAAGGCTGTATCTGGATTTTCTATAAAAACAGTATATCAGCCTGGGCATTTCAAACCATTGTACGTAATATATTCTGTGACCTTGTCTGTTATTCAGTTCTCATACTCCTTCCTGCATTGCAGTGATATTGTGCTTGTCTGAATGGTTTTGTTTAAACTATTGTGGTTGCTACAATCTTTATTTTGCTAACCATTTTTTCCTGATGAAAAAATATACTAACAATCAAGGGAAGTGCCAGCCTGTCATACAAAGGTCAAGTAGTTCTGTTGTAGAGCAGTAGAGTTCTGTTGTAAGACCTATCGACGCAAGTAGTTCTTGTTGAATATTTAATCACATAATCTGATTTCTCTAGGACTGATATAGTTGCTGGTGTCTCATCTGCAGTCAGCCAATAATTAGAGTAACTCACCAGTATTACAACATTTTTCAATGTTTTGTTTTATCCGAGGTATCCAAGAGATGCCAGAAATTGTCATTAAGGTCTAGAGGTTTAGATCTGATTATTTGCTCAACTCAGGTTGTGTGCATTCTGCTATGACTTGTGAGTTTTAAGGTGTCAGTGAAAAATGTTAATTATAAAATAGATGTGTCATGAATTCATTTAATATGAAAACCTCTGTGTGGTGTTATGGTCATTTAAGGAAGATGTTTTACTTCTAGAGAGGAGATGGTTGAATGTTTATGGTTATAATCTCAGTAATTTTTTTTTATCTTTTTGCTGCAATAAGCCCATGCATACATGTTTTGGTCTAGCTGTCATGTTACCATTATTATTCCTGTGCTTGTTGGAGTTTATGGGAGGACTAAATTTGCAGGAAATTGTGTACTCAATGGAAAACTTATTATGATGTTAAACATATAAAACAAGATTTGGAACTTTTGCATCTTGGAAGAAGGATCCTTTCTATGAGAAAGAGCTTAGTTCTCATTTAACCGCACATGGCCTTTTACTATAGCTGGATGCTGAATAATAGTTCGTAGCCACATTTAATCTGCACCTTTAGTTATTTGTTTTGTTATTTTTAAATTGTTGGCAGTAACACCACCAGTCCCATTCCCATCATTCTGTAGCAGAGCTAATTATTATTATTATTATTATGATTATGATTATTATTATTATTGCTGCTGCTGCTGTTGTTGTTGTGGCATTTTGTTGAAATGCACATATCTAAATAATTGTGTTAATCTCTTCTTAGTAGTTTTTCATGCTTGTCCTGTAGAGTACACTTGTTACTCTCTGTCTTATATTCACTTTTTTTTTTAATCTCATGGAGTAGATATTTTTATGGTTTCTTTTAGTTCATTGACAAAGTTATTAAAGAAAAATACAGTGAAATTTAATCTAAAATGAATATGTTTATTGGTTACCAATTGCTTTTAATTTGATTCTAGAAAGAAGATTCCTGGTGGTAACTCTTTTGTGGGCAATGGACTTGGTGCCACGATGACATACTCCAGTTTCTTGCATGCTGGGAATGGATTTGCTTTGCAGAAAGCTTCTGGGATTATGACACATGCTATTAAAATGGGGCTTGAAGATATATTATGTCGTAGAACAGACATGGATGGAAGTCTTTATAATATTGATTTGGCGTTCCCATTAGGAAGGTTTAGGAATAACTCTTCTACAAGATATCCATTCAGAAATCCTGGTGATATATATTTGGAAGCACTTAGAGAGTACATTTCTGAAAGACATGGTGTGTTGGAGGAAGGTTGGCGAGTGGAATTAAAGCATTCTATGAGCAACTATGATGCATGTGCTGTTTATTGTGCTCCAGATGGGAAGACGTTTGATTCAATGTTTGATGTCGCCTGCTATCTTGGTTTGCTGTCAAGCTGCAGTTCTCGAATTACTGAAATTAAATGTGACAGGGCTTCACAGGAGAGGTCACATCCAAGAAAAAGGAAATTGACTAGACCATCAGCTTTCAATGGTTTTTCTGAGAATAAAGACAGTTTGGTAAATGGCTGTAACAGCGAATTTGCATGCGATGGTCCAAGTGTAGAAAAGCGTGCCAGATCAACCATTTCAAGTATTCTGGAGATTGAGGCAGATGGAGATGGTCGCTCCAGATATGAACAAAATAATGTAAAGTGTTTCCATTAGTTGTTTCTCACCGTTTCCTTTCAATTTTCTTTTGTGCCTTATTTTTTCATGAGTCCGAGATATCTAAAATATCTTTCATTGTCATGCATCCTGTTTTTATATATATTATACTTCTCTTCATTTTCTGTTTTTGTGTTCTCAGGATGGACTCCCCCTACAATTTGAAGATTTCTTTGTTCTTTGCTTGGGTCAAGTAGACCTGAGGCCTCCATATCATGATGTTAGTCTGATATTCCCTGTAGGGTATCTATCTTGTTGGCATGACAAAATAACAGCTTCCCTTTTTGTATGCGATGTGTCTGATGGTGGTGATGCTGGACCTGTTTTTCGGGTCAGAAGGTGGTCATGTTCTGGGCTTCCTGTACCAGGTGGGGCAACTGTACTTTCTTGCCCTAAGCTTGGGCCATCTGGTGTCCAGAATAATGAGGAATGTCTTAACACTACTTGTGAGGACTATGATAAAGATGGAAGCATTGATATCATTCTTGCGGATCCCACCCCTCCAACAGGAGAAGATATTGTCAATTGTTTGGATAGTAGATTTGATAGAACTCTTGATTTTCTGGTTATTGAAAGATCACACATGGAAGGAAGTAAAGTTCATGATAATTATTCTGATTTGCCATCAAGGGACTTGGAATTCATTGATGAAATTGGTGAAATTTCTACTGAAGAGCGTTCTCCTTCTTCAGCATGGAAGCTAATGTCTCAAAAAGTTATTGATATCTGCTCTGATATTTGTAAAAGAAAAGGCTCATTGAAGCTTTTCTGCAAACACATTGAATCTGAGATGGGGTCAATAAACTGGGACATGATGAATGGGTTGGATAAAGGAACATACTCATCATTGGCTAAATATTGCAGCTTTTCAATGGCGCACAAAATTCCTTCTGAGTTTCACGTTGATGAGCTTCAAACTTTGATGAATGTACTAAAAAACTGGCTAGGCCCAGATAGATTTGGACTTGACACAGAATTTGTTCAAGAAATTATAGAAACACTTCCAGGTGTCGAAGAGTGTTCTCAGTATGAATTTCTGAAGGCGAGAATTTCCTCTTCCACTGCCTTAACTGTTGGAACAGGGTTATTAACTATAAATAAAGATATGGACACAAGTGATGAGGAAAAAAAACCTAATAGTTCATTTGGAAAATCTAGAAAGCCCGGTTTAGCTGATGACCGTGGTCCTCCCCCAGGGAAGCCAATTACATCAAGACTTCCTTCTGATCTTATTGTTGACTATCATCAGGTATTTTTCTGTTATTTGATTATGTGAAATCAGTGGAATGGTGTTACTGACAATATTTGACAAAAAATATTCCTTCCAGTACTGCTTGGTCTTATGCTCTTATTTTTCCTATATACAGGTTTGGGAATTATTACTTCGTTTCCATGAAATTTTGGGTTTAGAAAAGCCTTTATCAGCTGAGGAACTTGAGCATGAGCTTATTGATCCTTGGTTTGGTAATTCATACTTTCGGGATCTCTACGAGAGAGAAATAGTAGGCACCGACACATTGTCCTCGAGCAACGATTCCTCTGCAGCTATGGTGGGAGATCAGCAATCCTTTGTACTTATGGAAACAAGAGCATTGAAAGATTCTGCACTAGCTAGGATTGCGTCTCTTACTTACAGTAGATGTTCTGGTGTTGTGTTGACAAAGGCACACAGCTCGTTGCTGCAGGTTCTGATAAGTGAGCTGCAATCCAAGGTTGCTGCACTTGTTGATCCAAATCTTGATCCTGGAGAGCCAAGATCTAAAAGGGGAAGAAGAAAAGATCTAGACACAACAGTTCCTGCTAAAAGAATCAAGCTAAGCCTGCTGCCTTTTAATGAATTCACATGGCCAGAATTAGCTCGAAGGTACATGCTGGCTGTCTGGTCTATGGATGGTAATCTTGATTCTGCAGAGATTGCTGCTCGTGAAAGTGGTAAAGTTTTTCGTTGTCTTCATGGTGATGGTGGGGTGCTTTGTGGTTCCCTGACTGGAGTTGCTGGGATGGAGGCTGACGCTGTTGTAAGTTAACCCCCTGGTACTTTTTGTCTCCTGTTAGATCATGTGCAAATGACATGTGTCTAAATGCTGAGTTCACCTACCATCTTCTCTCTCTCTCTCTCTCTAAAATAAAAGCAGAATTTGTTTTTATAAATCTTTGTAATGTAAAGACATAATCTGTTTCCTAAAGAATATAACAGACATTTATTTGAAACTTTAATTTGCATACATGACCGATAATCTCCACTGCATGCATTTGATATTGAGTTGGTTGGTGTGAAAAGAAATTTTTCAAAGGGAAATTGTAAATGCTTTCTAATATGTGTATGGGTGTGTGCGAAAGGAATTTTTTCAAAGGGAAATTGAAGATGCTTTCTAATATGCGTATGGGTGTGGTTGGTTTTTGGGGTGGAAGGGCACCATGGTCAGTGAACACTTAGGGTGTTGCAATTCTTATATCTGACTGACTGTTAGTGAATGCTATTCCCATGCACACTGTGCTTGTCAAATTCTAAACTAATCAGAAACCTTCACTCCCATTTAGAAATTGAGTTGTGTGGTGCAAACTTTGTGCGCAAATCTCATAATTGCATAGTTTCATTAATTTGAAGGCTTCCATATGTGATCTCCTTAATTTGAATATCCTGTCTAATACGCATGTAGGTACACACATGCATGCACATATACATATATTTATCTATGCACATAATATATTGTTGTATGGACCAGGGGAATGACTATAGTTTCAAGGGTTGGTTTTTTTTCCTTTTCTCCCCTTTTTCTGGTGAGTAGAGGGGTTAAAGTTTTTAGCACTGCTGAATGATTTGCCTTGTTGTGGTAAGCTGTATTGGGTAGTTTTGATATCTCGTTTCAAACATAACTATGTGCTTAGACAACTTAAGTCAACTTAATAAAAAATGACTTATTTTTACTTTTACATCGTTTTTGCTCAGAACCAATTTCATTTGAAATCCAATATTATATAAGTGTAATAATCTATTCAAAATAAAAATTTTTATAATGTTACTAAATATTTATGAAAATTTCTTTTTAAATGCCCAAAAAAACTTGTAAATATTGAATAATATCATAAAAATTTTACAATCAATGTATTATTATACCTAAATAATATTGGTTTTCAAATGAAATTAGTTCCTTTAAAAAATGATGTAAAAATTAAAATAAGCCATTTTGGATTAAGTTGACTTAAGTTAAAACAAATTGAGTGTTAATTTGTTGCCTTTTGCATGGATGTATTTTTTTTTAAAAAAATTTTAACATCTTGTTTTCATTTTGTTCAAAATGAAATTTAAAATAAATGCCCATTTAAAAATAAATGCCCTCTGTAAATGGGTTTGCACCCCCTTGTTGCTTTGTTTCTAATCTGATATACTTTTGGATGCGTAAATGAAATAAACTTAGCAAGTTCTGAGATAGGATTAAGTTATTTTCGTTTAATTCACTGAGGGATGGGAGGGTAAAGGTCTATAGGGTTTTAACTAATGCTTCTAAATGTAATCTTCAGCTGCTTGCAGAGGCCAATAAACGAATTTTTGGTTCTTTAAGAATTGCGGAAGATATTCTCAGCATCGAAGATGAAGACTCTGAAGTAACCGATGCTTGTGACAAGAATCTTCCGAGCAATGGAGACATTCCCGACTGGGCGCAGGTGTTGGAACCTGTTAGAAAGTTGCCGACAAATGTGGGGACCAGAATTAGGAAGTGTGTTTATGAGGCTTTGGAAAAAGGCCCTCCAGAGTGGGCAAGAAAACAATTGGAACATTCTATCAGTAAGGAAGTTTATAAAGGCAATGCATCGGGCCCAACAAAGGTATAACTGGAACTGTTGTGTTTATTTTAGGCGAACTTTTAGTTGTAAAATCTCAAGTCGGATAGCATCTGTTGCTGAACTTTGATTTGTTGCTGGGTCTGTTTATGTCTTGCTCTAGTGATTTTATTTACTTAAGCTTTTCCCTTGGGTTGACTTTTCATGCATGGTTTTTGGGAAAAAAGAGGGAACTTTGCTATGGATCATTCCTTTCTATATCAGTGTTGAGTGGACAAGTGTGAACACACATGAAAATCAATAATTTAGGGGAAACATTTGAATGCCATAGGTGTAGTTTTCACTTGCAATAGATGGCCTAGGAAAAGTTTTACTGGGAAATCTTGTAAAAGAAAGTGCAAATAAATGAATTGCCTCATTTGACCCTTCAAGTTGTTCGTAAGGGACATAACATGAAGACAACTATCTTGGCCATTTTTCTTAGTGGGACCTTAGGGGTTGGTTGCTTCAAAGAAAACTAGGAGTGCTAAAAGTTCATACTGTGGCAGATGAGCATGGTAAAGGGAGTTTGCCTCAGTACTGGAAGAATGATGACGCATTATGGTCATTTGCATGAAAAATTGAAATATTTTTTGTATTCGCATGAGCAATAATAAGTTTTTGGTTTGGATGAGTATATAATAATAGGATAAATAACATGGTAGAATCCATTGTTTTTAATTGAACATTTAGTCTACTTTTGCTTATTTACATCTTTATTTCATACTTCTTGTGACTTGCCTTCCCCTCATAAATTTCTTCAACGTATGAACTGACAGTTAGAAGACAGTATTTTGGGTGCCATTTGGTTCTGCTTCCTGTTTTCCATTTTTTTTTTGTTTTTGTGTCCAGCTTGTAATTAAATAGAAAAGCACGTTGTATCTTGTTTTTTGCTTTTGGAAATGGGGCCTGAGATTTTGGAGAAAAAAATTAGAAGTATGAAAATGTAGTTTCTGTGTCTTTGGAAACAGTTATCATAATTTCAGAACATATTTCTCTTATGTTTTTTCTACTAAAACATGTTTCTTAAATTTGGAACTATGAAAACTAGTGCCAAAACCATAAAACTTAAGTAATAACAACAATCCCTTGGTTGGTTGATTAACCCTTTAAAGCATCATCAATTTCATCGGCCCTACCACCAACATCATGAGAGGTCATCCGTCAGTGCTGTTGGACTATTTTTTTCTTCATAAATAATTTGTTGTGTGGTTTTATTGTATCATCAATCTTCCTTTTTTGAACTTTTGTTTCATTCATTTGGAGTGATGGTTCTGATGGGACAAAAGAGTTACAAATTAAATACTCTTTCTGGTTGATTGAGCACAGAAAGCTGTTCTTCAAGTGCTGGAAGATGTTAAGAAGGAAGGATTTGTGCAGAAGTCTGAGAAAGAACGGAGTAGAAAGAAGATAACCATATCTATGTCTGACATTTTAATGAAAAAATGCCGCATTGTGCTGCGTCGTACTGCAGCAGCTGATGACTCAAAAGTTTTTTGCAACTTGCTTGGTAGAAAGTTGATACATTTCAATGACAATGATGATGAAGGGCTCCTTGGTTCTCCTGCTATGGTGTCTCGTCCTTTGGACTTCAGGACTATTGATTTGAGGTTGGCAGTTGGGGCATATGGTGGATCACACAAAGCTTTTCTTGAGGATGTTCGTGAGGTTAGCTTCTGCTCTCTCTCTGTCTATTGAAGAGTTCTGAGTACACATCTCTTTATAAGTTTTATAATTTGGAACTCCTACAATTCTTATATAAAGAGCTTGATCTTTTTTTTTTTTGGCAACTTGCGTTAGCCACCTATGATGGTTGTACTTTCACTGAACTACACTGAGCTGTTAATTCTGTGATCAGAATGATAGTTATATGTGTGCTTATACCTGTATGAGAAGATGAGGTTTCTTTTTACATAGCCTCTTTTTTGAGAAATCTTCAAGAACTGAATGTCAGTTGAGGTCAATATTTTTTATTCAGTAAACTCTATCTTTAGCTTTCCTTACTCTTTTCAGCACTCCGGTTGGAACATATTACTATTGGCTGCCTTCATGTCCAGTATCCTGGCAACTTTCATTGTCTTGTTCTCCTGGCTTTCCTTCCAAATTGAAAGTAGCTCCATGCTGTGTTATCATCCAGAAGAGTAAAGGAACCTATATTAATTTTGTTATGTTTTCCCTTGATTTATTCCAATTCACAGGACTTAAAAAACTGGAGTTATGAGTGAAACCAATAGGACATAAGAATCCCTTCTTTTGTGTTCCTCCCATTTCCCTTCCTAACCATAAAGGAATTTGTATTTCCCTCGGCTTCCCTTGTAGTCTCTGGCTTTTATCTAATCCTAACTTGATGTCAATGCTTCTCCTAGTTTTATGAGGCTAAGTTCTTTAAATATACCCACGTTCATGGGTTGTGGATGTAATTTGAAGACGGCCTGACTTGTGATCAAGGAAATTGGGTTGCAATGAATTCTTTTGCATGCAATTGGAATGCTGTTGATCCCCAAACAAATCCCAAATGCTGGTTGGGAGGACCGTTACGACAATTATTCCCCCCTTCCCCTATTGTTGGCCCCATCTGGGCAGCCAATCATGCTTGTGTCAATATATTTCAATTTACATTTCTTATAAATAGGCTTCAATGTTGCCATCACTTAACAAGAAAGCTTTAGTGTTGCCATTATTTAGATTGAGGCCATTTTGTGTAGATACAGGAAAATCCTCTAATCTAATGAGACTTACACGACTTTAATGGTTCCACGGGATCCAACCTTTGCTAAAATATAGTTGGAATGAATGAAAAAGAAAGAAAGGGAAAAAGAAAAACAAAATCTCCTACCTTAGGCTCTCTGTTCTCATGCGGCTTGTCTTCCTCAACTTCCCCTTGTGCCCTTGCTTTGTTCCTTAGATTTTACACAATGTAACCAGTCTCCTTCACTCTCATATTTTCAACCTTTTAACATTGGGGGCTAAATTTATGGTCTTATTTATATTTCAGAACAGAGTTGATTCAATAACCAAGTGGGAGGCAAAAGTTCCCCAGCCACTGTTATGGACAAGTGTGTTGGACCACTGTCATTACAAGGCCTAACTTTTGCATAGTCAATCCTCTTCAAACTGATCTCTTATCCAAAAAAAATCTCTTCAATCAGATCATCATTGAATTGGTGAATATTAACTTTCAGCTTCACAACAGCAAAGCTCTATTTGCAAGATGAGCACCACAACTACAGCTCTGTTTTCTTATAACAGCGGCATTGCATCTCTGTAGCTTTTCGCCCCACCTAACAAACTCATAGTAAAACCATTAACTTTGATTTCTTGCTCTCTCACACATGCACACCCATGCACACTGTACACACGTGCGAGCACGCAAGCACACACGCACACACATGGTGATAAACACACACTGACACACTCACTCACTTGGCTTTTGGACTTACAGCTGCCATACTGATGTTGGCATGGTGCATTATGATTCTAACATGGAATATGCTTTTGATGTGGCTTCACGATGATGAAGACTGGTTTCTGGATAAACATAGGTTTATTGATAAACGGAACAAGGTAGCGAACAAGCAGCTCTTGTCAGAGATGTTGTGCTTGCCTAATTTTGCTCTGATTTTGGCATTGATTTTCAATGTTTGGGATTAGGGCTGATTAAAAGCAATTGATTAAAAGGAAAAAAAAAAAAAAAAGACAGTCTGTGAAGAATAGGGAAACTGAAATTAGCTTTGTATTCCTATTTTTGTTTATCGTTTTTCTTGTACACTTCTACTGGGTATATGTTTTTCATTTGTTCATTTTTAATTGGATCAGTTGTTCAGGTAAATTTCAAGTTTTTGTTAACCAGATTGGATCATCATTCTTATCAGTGTGTTGTACTTGTTTTACTTGGACAGTTGTGGAATAATGTACGTACTGCTTTTGTGGATCAGTCTGATATGGTTGAATTAGCTGATTCATTATCAGAAAACTTTGAGACGTTGTATGAAAAGGAGGTTTGCAAATTTTCTCTTTTCCCTTTTCTGTCTTCCTCCCTATGACTAGTTTAATCCATGTTAATTATGTACTATAGTAGTCGTTCTTATTAATTGCAGTTTGCAGTGGACATCCTGTCTTACTTCGGGTTGTGAGTGGAATGATGTGTATCATGGAAGTTTAACCATTGAGCATTCTAATAAGCAAATATAAATAAAAAATGTGTCTGGAGCTTTACTTCTATGATGAAAGGGGCATGGCCCACGGCACTTCATTTGGTTTTGAGTCCTTTTGGATTTCATTGTCACATATCCATGAGGATTTTTATTTGAGAAGCGGGGAGAGAGCGGGAGAGGGATAGAGACAGTTGTGCTGAGTATATGTCCTTCAGAGTTTAAAGTATTGAATAACATTTTTGACTTAAGATGTCTTATTTTCTGTTATTTCTTTTCTGAGGCTGGACTATGGACTGCATGAATCATGGATGAAGTCTTATTTGCTTACTATACAGAAGCGGTCTGGGTGGTTTATTCCAGGTGTATTAGAATTAGAAATTGGTAGTGCCAATTAGGTGATTTTCAGCATTGGAACTTATTCCTGAGATGTGTTTTATCTGAAGTTGGATTTAGACAAAAATTCCCTGTAAAATACTACAAATTTGCTTTGGTGATGGATCTTTTCCATTTCACTCTTGATTGTTGTTTTACCATTCCTTTAATTGAGTTTAGTAACATGCTTGATACTGACTGAAGTACCGCTGTTCTTTTGATTCAGGTGGTTTCCCTAGTTCAGAAATTTGCAGAGTATTTTGAATTGCAAAGCTTTAATGCAGAAGTTGTAAAGGAAATAAAGGATACTGTTGCTTCCACAAACGAGATCCCCACAGCCCCCTGGGAAGAAGGAGTCTGTAAAATATGTGGTATCGATAAAGATGATGATAGCGTTCTCTTGTGTGATACCTGTGATGCCGAGTATCATACATATTGCTTGAATCCTCCTTTGGCAAGGATCCCCGAAGGAAACTGGTATTGTCCTTCTTGCGTTGCCAGTAAGCACTTGGCTCAAGATGTGCATGCAGCACCTTCTCTAGTCATTAGTCGAAAAAGAGGAAAAAGTTATCAAGGAGAAGTTACTCGTAGTTACCTCGAAAAGCTTTCACGTTTAGCTGCTCTGATGGGGGAAAAGGATTATTGGGAGATTCATGCTGATGAGGTTTCTGCTTTTCTGCCTTTGTGCTGCTATATGCAGTCGTTCTCTTTGAAGTTTGTTTCATTTTTATGGCAGTGCAATGACCCTTTGCATGAATTTGTGGCTTTTGATGATTTGCTGTAACCCTGCTGGAATCATGATAACTACAAAAATAAAGCTCTTTGTGGCACAAAACCATATTTACCAACTCATAGCCATTCTCCATTTGGGCTATCCTGTTCCCACCACTTTTTCTTTAAAATATAAATGGAAGGTCATGTCAATTGCGTAATTGATTTAGAGAAGTTAGCTTTGTTATTGCAATTTTATTTAATTCAATTGAAGAGGTGAACCTAATAGCTAGATAGGAACAGCCTATGAGGTCGTTTGTTGTGCCTCTGTTACTTGAAGACCATTTCTTACCTAGGCAAACAGTGTATCTAACTATTTGATGGAGAAAATGTCTTGAACCAAAAGATTTGAGTGCTTTGCAGGATTTTGCTGGTTTTGTCAGTTAACATGTAGCACTAAGTTCTTCTTTCATTTATGGAACTTAATGAGTGATTCTCCTTGTTGTAATATGCAGAGAACATTCTTGCTTAAGTTTTTATGTGATGAATTTCTCAACTCCTCTCTTATTCATCAACATCTTGAGCAATCTGTTGAAATAACATCAGATTTGCTGCAAAAGTTGCGATCTTTCTATGGGGAATGGAGAAATCTAAAATCAAGGGAAGACTTCATGGCTTCAAGAGCTGCAAAGGTTGATGTAAGTGTGTCCGGTGCAATGGTTGAAGCTGGTTTGAAGGATGGTTTTTCTAGTGGACATGCTGAGCATGGCAAATCTATGGCACAAACAGAGTGTGTTAGCATGGTTTCTGATGATATGCCTCCAGTAGAGGGCGGGAAAGTTGAAAATGAGCTCAATTACTCTAACAGAAAAATGATTGTCTCCGCTAATTGTAAACATATGAATGTGGTGAACAATGCTTCTGAATTAAATGTGGTCAATGGTATTGCACAGAACAGTGAATCGACTTCTGTAGAAAGTGACAAATCCTTCGGGCAAGGTGAGTCACCTCAAGAAATTGATGAATCAGGGCAAGAACTACACAACCAGAAAAAGTTGCAAGATTCAAAGGAGAGGAACATTGTTGCTCCACCACATCCCTCAAATTGTAATGGAACAAATTGCATCTCTGATGGTACCAGCATCAATGGAAGTGAGCATGTGTCTTCTCTTGTTGAGAATGATTCGCAAGCTAACGACCTTGAGCTAAACACCATCAAGACTGAATTGCATCGGGTAGAAGGTTTGATTGCTGAATTGGAGTCGCAGCTTTTGAAGTTATCTGTACGGAGAGAGCTTTTAGGTAGTGATTCTTGTGGTCATCTTTACTGGCTTTCAGCGACAGCGAGTGGGTATCCACGCATTATCGTTGAAAGAGGGTTGGCCTTGAAACAAAGAAGAGAAACTCCACTTCACTGTGACCAATTTTGCCGCAGTTCAGCCCTGCTAAATCCTGCTTCGTCAGTTGCTGATGCAGGTTTGAGATTAGAAGGGTCGAAAGCTAACTGCCCATTGCTCCACCAATCAGAAAATGCCACTTCGATAGGCTCACCGTGGCTCTCTTTTGAAACACATTCAGAAATTGAAGGACTTCTGCATTGGCTTAATAACGACCCAAATGAGAGAGAGCTGAAAGAAGCTATTTGCCAAAAGATGAAGTTCCATGTTTCCAAGAGAGTTGACAGCCAAGACCAGGATGAGGCCATCACGTCAACTAGTTATAAGGTTGGATTTTCTAGTTCTCTTGCTACAAAAGCGGCAACTTTGCTGGAGAGAAAGTATGGAACCTTCTTTGAGCCAGAAATTACGGACTCCTTGAGGAAACGGGGGAAGAAGGCAAAACTGACTGATGCGGAGAAGGCCTACAGGTGTGAGTGTTTAGAGCCAATTTGGGCTTCCAGAGGTCACTGTGTCTCTTGCCACAGAACCTTTGCTACCAACGTTGAACTTAAGGAGCATGATGGCCAGTGCAATCCTTGTGAACGAACCAATGATAGGAACAAGGAGAATAATCGTTCTGTAAAGGGCAAAGGGTATGAGAAATCTGATGTCACCCGCGTTGACTGTACAAATAAGAAGGGAAACTTTGAAATTTCTGATGTGAGGCCTGAACTGAACTCATGTTTGATCAAGCTTCAAAATGAAGAAATAGAAAGTCCTTTCAATTTTGAAGAGATTTGTTCCAAATTTGTGACCAAAGATTCAAATGAAGAATTAGTACAAGAAATAGGTCTTATCAGTTCTGGTGGGAATCCTTCATTTGTCCCATCTGTATCCCCCTTTGTCAGTGACTCTACTCTTATGTTGATTCCTTCTCAGCAAGAAGCTGGCATCTCAGGTCATGGGATGGATACTAAAGAGAAGCTTGTTTCTTCACTTGAAAACACAAGTATAGCTGATGTAGGCGGTGCAAATGTTTCTTTTAATTGTTCTAGGGATTGGCCAACTTTGAAGCTTTCGGAACGGGATAGAAGATCAACTTCAGATAAGCATTCTCCTGAATGGGCAATGGGTCGTTGCTGTGTAGTCCCTCAATCTTCA
The DNA here is from genome assembly GCA_005392925.1 of Aquilaria sinensis. Taxonomy (NCBI): domain Eukaryota; kingdom Viridiplantae; phylum Streptophyta; class Magnoliopsida; order Malvales; family Thymelaeaceae; genus Aquilaria; species Aquilaria sinensis. Next base: position 586,588 of record SMDT01000653.1, on the reverse strand, counting down.
TTGAGGTCTTTAGTTGGAAAAGTGTCACATATTTTGAGGCAACTCAAGATTAATTTACTTGATATGGAAGCTGCAGTAACTGAAGAAGCTTTCAGACTGTCGAAGTCACAATTAGAGCGTAGATGGGCATGGCGCTCTTTTGTAAAATCTGCAGGAACAATATATGAGGTTGGTCTCTATTTTGTTGAACTATTTTTCAAATTTAGGCCATTGATGGTTGTAGCTGCATATTGCAAGTTTCCACTTGAAAAAAAAAAAAAAAATCCGTTTCACCTTATGTCTTTGTTTACTTTGATAGATGCTTTTTGCTAAACAAAATTCCTTCTTTTAGTTAATTATATTTCATTAAGGTTGATGATGGTTATTCTCTGCTACATATTTGGTGTGTGGCATTTTGATGGCTATCTTAAGCAACATATATATATATTTTTTCATTTGTGTATGTCTAATTGATTTTAAACTATTCAATGAGCTGTGTGAGGATTTGGTAGGAAGGTAATTTTATTGGTTGAAACAAAGACTACATAGAAAAGAAATGATGAGACATGTATGGCTTAGGAGATGTAAACAGCGTAGAGATAAACTGCGTCATATACTGACACAAAAAAAAAGCATTAAAATGTTAATGTATTTTATCCTATTATTGGGAACTGTGGAATGTCTCTTTTTGGTTTCTTTTCTACTCTAACTGGTTAACATCACCTGATCTGGTTTCTTTCAGTTCCATTTATTTTGTAGTTTGTTTAAGCATTGTTTTGGCAGTATTGGGTTTGACATTTCTTCATGTTACAGATGGTCCAAGCAACAATTGTATTGGAGGACATGGTTAAAACTGATTACTTGAGGAATGATTGGTGGTGTTGGTCATCTCTAACAGCTGCTGCAAAAGTTTCCACATTGTCTTCTCTTGCCCTACGTATATATGCTCTTGACGCTGCACTCATCTATGATAAATCTTCACCTGACTCTGTTGTCGACGATAATTCACAGCCAAATGGCCAAGTGGATCCAAAAGTGCCATGCTCGGATCCAGCTGAGAAGTGCAGAACAACCAGGAAATCTAACAAAAGAAGGAAGGAACAAGAGGGTTGATATATCTTGGTTTTTGGTGATGAGGAACAAATTAATGTCTCATGCTGGGAAAGTTGGTAGCAGGAATCTGTTGTAGAAAAGGTATGATGGCCCTTTAACTGGCAGTTCATGAATTCTTTTGCTGGTTCTAGGGCCTGAGAATAATTTAGGAAACAGAGGTTTTTGGTGCCTGCTGCCTGCCACCTGCCGTTGCATCTCAGTGTATATAGATAAAGCTGACACACTGACTTGGATGCTTTATTTGGAAGCTGAATAGAAAAGCTGCCTGGCTTTGGAGCTACAACCAAATCTAACAACGGGTGAAAATACATCTATGTGCGGAGCAAATTCTGATGCAGTTCTGGCATTTTAGCTCCTCACCTGAAGATGGGCAGAGTGGATTGGTGATTTCTCACGTAGTGAAAAAATTGTATACATATAGCAGATGATTAATGTAAAAAGAAAAAGATAATGATGAATTGGACCTGAGCAGGTGTAGGCAATATTTCATTCTTTCTATGATCTCTCTCTCTCTCTCTCTCTCTCTCTCCCCCCTCTTACAGCTGCACTGAGCACATGCTTGGTGGACTGGGTTATATCTTTTACTGTGACTGATCAGTTCATCGATAGTTGGCAAAGTATGATGGTCTTAGTGAATATATGGTCAGCCAGAAAAATGTTACTTGTATTTCTTTTGGACTTCGGTGTATAAGTGGCTGACAGGAATCGTGATGCGGCTCTGGACGTGGGAGTAAAAAACAATGCTGTTTTTGCTCTTTTTCTGTTATAAGGCCGAGGCCTGGGCCACAGGTAGTGTTGCTGGATCCTGGAAGTTGATACTGTAAAAAGTGGAGAGCCTGCCTGCAGGATAGAATAACAGGTAGTTTCTTCTCCCAATGCTGTGTTCCTGATATCTGGTCATTTTTGCTTTGGTCCTTTTCTGGATTATCTTCACATTCTCCTTGTTTCATTCCTTTTATCCTGTAAATGAGAGTATTTGTGATGTCAGATCATCATGGTCTTTGGCCTGTGATTTATCAGCATTAGACAGTGATTACACTGGGCTGGCAGTTTGGACAGTGCCAATTTTAGTTGCAGTGTATAAACTTAGGAATAGAGGGAGCAGAGCCGGTGCTGGGAACTGTGGAGTGTAAGTACATGGTAGCAAGGGTCAGATTGATGATTAGATTCCAGTACTGTTTCTAGTTGTCTGTGGCTATTTTGCTGCCACATGTTTTGTGCTCTTGCTTAATGCCCTAACATGCTCAAACTTAAATGTGTTGGTTTCGTTTTTTTTGTAACTGGCTCTGGCTGAAGGCCGCAGTAGATGTTTCTAGGAATTATCCAACTGAACTGACCTGGTTGAACTGCAAGTATGAATACTTGCTGTGTGCAGGGCCCAAGTCAGGCCATTTCATCAACCACTGAGCGCCTGTAGGTGTTGGAGCTCAGATGATCTTCTGTATGCCTCTGACCATCAAGTTCTCTAGTTAGTGTAAAAAATAGGAGCAGAGTTAGATAATAGTCTTGACGATGGATGTGTGTTTGATGTTCGGTCTCTTAATGGGTCGACTGGTACGAGGCTATGAAACTGTGATTTTGTAAAAATTTTACTACGAATATTTAGCAGATTTAACAGTTTTTAACGCATAAAAAGTCTTGTCCCTGTTGCAAATTGCAATGCTGGCAAGTTAGAAGTTTGTTATTATCATTCTTTTTCTTTCTAGGGTTCTCCTAAAGCATTGTATCCTCTTTCTTAAATACCAAGCCCTGTGGGTTGGTCTCTTACGGATGACTTGTATTAAGAGTTCATCTCTCTCTCTCTCTCTCTCTCTCTCTCTACACAGACGCAGTTTCCCAGTACATTTTGTCCGCATAGTCGATTTTATAACAATTGTTCTGCATTAATACTTGTATAACAATAAATGCATACATACAAATATTCTAGCTAATGATTCGTCAAATAGTTAATTTAAGTGAATAACTGCATATTAAAAACGAAAAGTTAAATTACTTGTGAAAACCGTACTGCAATAGACAATAAATCTGTATGGGCCGTCTGTTTTTGTGAGACGAAGATGAATAAACCAAGTTTAGTAGTATAATAGTCAATTCATTTTAACGTAAGTTAATTTAATCTCAAATGATTTATTTTTATTTTTTATTTTTTTTACATGAAATTAATTTTATTTGAAAATCAATATTATATAGGTGTAATAATCTATTGAAAATACAATTCTTATAATCTTATTAAATTTTTATGATTTTTTCTAGTTTTAGGTATTAAATAGAAAAATTTATAAAAATTTAATAACATCATGAAAGTTTATTCCAAATAGATGGCCAAAATGCGCATTTGGCCCCTCAACTTGGCCAACTCTAATGACTTAGTCCTTTAGGCTTGACTTACTGCCAGTTAGTCCCTTAACTTTACAAAACTTAGAGAGTTCGTCTAAATTGGATGGAAGGGTAAATGGAGTTAGATGTGTTGTTGACGTGGCTGGTCCTGCCATAGCAGCTTTTTTTCCACGTTATCTTGTCTTGTCTCTCCCGTTATTCATTTGTTTCGGTGAAATGCATTCTTAACACCGTCGCGGCTTCATGTTCGGATCCCTCCTGGTGAAGGGCTCATCTTGGATCGTTGGGGGCTGCTCCTCGCCTCCATTTCCATAAGCTTCCTTGTTATCAGGGTAGTTGTTTCTTCGCATCATCCTCACAGTTGAAATCGGTTCCCAATGTGACAGTTTCTTCGCATCTATCCACTCATCTCCAAATTGATGGAATCACCGAATCGATCGTCAATGAATCAACCAAGTGATGAATCATTGAATCAATGGATTGACGCATGGACGAATTGACGTATCTTGCTCATTGAATCTTGCTCACCGAATCCCGCTTGCAAAAAGACCTGCTCTGCCGCCAAATCTAACCACTGAATCGACAGAGCTGTGAAGGCCGCCAACGTGCTCTGCCACTGAATCTAGCTACCGAATTGACAGAGGTGCGAAGAAATCCCTCTCTTCACCCAAACCCTACTCGAGAACAAATGAACACAATTTGTTTGTTTTAATTTTTAATCTTAATAGATGACATTTTCCAATTGGTCGCTTTCCGTTAGCATGTGGACCAAATTGTTTAGTTTAGCAAACTTTATGGACTAAAACGCTAAATTTGGAAAGTTAGAGGAGTTAATTGCACTGAGTCAAACAAAAAGGACTAAATTGCTCAAGTTTGTCAAGTTGGAGAACCATATACGCATTTGGATCCAAATTAATTATTGTATCCATGTAATATTGACTTTTAAATAAAATTGGTTTCAGAAAAAAGATATATAAAAATAAAATTACGAAATTTTAGATTAAGTTAACATAACTTAAAATAAATTGGTTCTAAATTTGTTACTAAACGGGACATAAAAAAGGACTAAGGTCAACAAAATTCTATAAAAAGCAAATCGATATTTTCCCTTCACATCGACATATAAAACACGCAGATGAATTTCGACACAATTTCCCGACACGGGTTGATTTACTTGCCAAAACTTTATCCCCAAATCCGGAAAGGAAAATCAATTTCTTCCCTCCAAAACATAAAAAAGAAAAAAAGAAAAGAAAAAACGCCCTCCAAAATTTTTCGCATAGCGCCAAACGAGAAGAAGCATGGTGATGGGCATGGCGCGACGAATTCCAAGCGAAATTCAAATGCAATTTCTTCCGCCACTTCTCGGCCATCCCGCCGGTACATTTAACGGTGTTAATCAGAGGAAGCCCCACTTCCCCTCTTTCCTCTCATCAATCGCTGCTCTCGCGTCACCCCCTGATTGGGCTTTCACGAGTCCGACCTGGAAATTCATTCCCGTCTTCCACTTCTGGGATTGGTGGGCTTTCTCTTTTTCTTCTAAAAATTTTACGTAGTATATTTACTTCTGCTGCGTCTCCTCGTCTGCCTCTTCCCCGACTCTCTACCTCCGAGGTATGCCTCCGACTTCCCACTCTCATTTTGGTTTTTTTCTGTTCAATTCTTTTCTGAGCTCGAATGTGAATTGGATGATGCTATAATCTGGGTAGATACTGATGTGTGTTCATGAAACTCTTTCGCCGGATTCTCTCTTTGGTTGTTTTTGTTGGAAACCGTAGTCTATGAAATGAGGGTTTCTGTTCTGGAATGCTATTTTGTGCATGTGCTGTTTCGTCCGATTTTCAAAGTGAATATATGACTTTGTTTGGCAACAGCGTGACAATTTATGAGCGGTGAAGCTCACATTTACCTTCTTCGTCAATCTCTAACGCTGTTATCAAACGAAGCCGCATCCTCACTGCCTTTTGTAGTGATTAGATGTCTTTTTTTAAGCTTTCTTTTTCCCCATTCGTCTGGATGGAACATCAGTTGTTTTACTTCCATTTAATGCCTTCTTCATACTATAATACAAGTATCAGATCCACGGGGAAATGTTGGTGGAGAGAAACTCCGGCCCTGTTTAGGAATATTTTTATGATCACTGTTAGAGATTTGAATAATTTATTAACCTTTTAAACTGCTAAAGCCAAAAAGCTAGAAAACTATAATGCCGATTGCTTACCCTGTTCCCAAAGACGGGCTAAGTGGAAGTTCAGTTACCTCCTAACATGGAGTATATAGTTCACGTGCAATTTAATCACACCAGAGTTTCCTTGTTTTTTTGTAGTTTTATCTGGACCTCATTGTATTATATTTTCTGATATATTTTATGCACTAGAACCACTTGAATATTAGCTAGTCATTAACTGATTCCTGTAAACAGTGAAAATGGCTAAAAGTAAAGCAAAGTCCGCACCATCTGATGTGAATGCATCAAGTATGAGCCCTGAAGCTGCTGCTGAACCAGACAAGAAGAGAGGCAGGCCTGAGAATACTCAAAATTCAAATGGTTCACGGAAAATGCTTAGGCGAGCTGCTGCGTGTTCAGATTTCAAGGAGAAGTCAGTTCGCCTATCTGAAAAATCTTCCCTCGTGAAAACAAAGAGGGTAGTTGTGGTGGATGATGAGATTGCTGCCATAGGCTTGACTTCCAGACAGGATGAGAATGATAGACCAAACAGAAGGCTTACCGATTTTGCCTTCCATGATGACGATGGAAACCTGCAGCCTGTTGAGATGTTGGAAGTGATGGATATCTATATTTCTGGTGTTATTTTGCCTTTGGAAGAAACTTCTGGAAAGGAGAAGGATGGTGGTGTTAGATGCGAGGGTTTTGGAAGAATTGAGGAATGGACAATATCCGGTTATGAAGAGGGCTCACCAGTTATTTGGGTCTCTACTGATGTTGCTGATTATGATTGTGTTAAACCTGCAAACAACTACAGAAAGATGCATAATATGTTCTCTGAGAAGGCCCGTGCTTGTGTCGAGGTTTACAAAAAGTTGTCTCCATCATCTGGTGGGAAATCTGATTTGACCCTTGATGAACTACTTGCAGGGGTTGCTCGTGCCATGAGTGACAGTAAGAACTTCAGTAATGGTATGTCGATCAGGGAATTTATTGTGTCTCAGGGTGAGTTCATTTATAACCAACTAATTGGCTTGGATGACACATCCAAGAAAAATGAGCAGATGTTCTGGGACTTGCCTGTGCTTGCTACCCTTCAGGATGAAAGTAAGAAGCATCAAAATTCTGTGCATCCTGGAGAGATGATATCAGGCGCAGGCGGGGTGTCAAACAGTAGTCTTAAAATAGGAGATGGAGCGCAAACTAATCCTTCTGCTTGTGGGACTGAAGAGGATGAGGACATGAAACTGGCAAGGTTGCTTCAGGAAGAAGAGTATTGGAACTCAATGAAAGAAAAGAAAAGTTGGCGGGGTGTTTCTTCATCCAACAAGTACTACATCAAAATTAATGAGGATGAGATTGCAAATGACTATCCTCTACCAGCCTACTACAAAACTAATATCCATGAAACTGATGAGTATGTCATATTTGATAATGATATGGACATTAGCAATGCTGATGATCTTCCTCGTAGCATGCTCCATAACTGGTCCCTTTACAACTGCGACTCCAGGCTGGTTTCTTTGGAACTCCTCCCAATGAAGCCATGTGCCGACATAGATGTGACAGTCTATGGATCTGGTATTATGACAGCTGATGATGGAAGTGGGTTCTGTCTTGAAGATGATTCTACACAGTCTTCCTCTTCTGGAATACAGAAAGATGGAATTCCTATTTATTTGAGCGCTGTTAAGGAATGGATGATTGAAGTTGGAGCCTCAATGGTATTTGTGTCAATTCGAACTGATATGGCCTGGTATTAACATCTGTCATTGTTGTGGCTGGAAGTTTCTTTATTGCTCTTGTTTGACGTTTCTTCCAATTCCCAAATGGATGGTTTTAATTCTGCTTTTATATTGTAGTGTACTGAACCATATACATTATTAGCTGTTGAAGTCAAAGTATCATGAGAAGCCCAGTTCAGTTATAAGTCTCTGATCTGTTATATACTCATTGATTTGGAAGGCATATATACAAGTTAGCTAGGATTGATGGAAGAGAAACATGAATGGCATCTTAATCTGCATGCCTAATTGCTTTTATGTTGATTTGCTGTTTTTAAGCTTTTATTGCTTTGTAGGTATCGGCTTGGGAAACCATCGAAACAGTATGCACCATGGTACGAAACAGTTCTGGAAACTGCTAGGCTTGCAATCAGCATTATAACAATGTTAAAGGACCAAAGCCGAGTAGCCCGTCTTTCTTTTGGGGATGTCATCCAAAAAGTGTCCAAGTATGCAAAAGGCAATTCTGCTTTTATTTCATCTGATCCAGTTGCTGTGGAACAATATATAGTGGTCCATGGACAGATTTTGTTGCAGCAGTTTGCAGAATTTCCTGATGATACTATCAGGAAATGTCCTTTTGTGACTGGTCTTCAGGAAAAAATGGAGCAAAGACATCATACAAAATGGATACTGAAGAAAAAGGCAGTTCTAAGGAAGGGCATCAATATGAATCCAAGAGCAGCAATGCAACCAATTGCATCCACGAGGAAGGCCATGCCAGCTACCACGACAAAACTGATAAATAAGATTTGGGGGGATTATTACTCAAATTATTTGCCTGAAGATTCGAAAGAGTCACTTGACTGCGAGTCAAAAGAAAATGAAGAAATTGAGGATGAGCAAGAACAAAATGATGAAGATTGTGAAGAGGTAGAAGAGGTCAGAGAAGAAGATAATGTTGTCAACGAAAAGCGTGGTTCATCCATAAAAAAAGTAAAAATTTCAGATGAGGATCTCTCATGGGATGGTGAAATGGTAGGGAAGACTCTTGCTGGCGAGGCTCTGTACAAAAAGGCTGTTGTCCGTGGAAATAAGGTTGCTGTAGGTGTGGTTGTGCTCTTGGAAATGGTGGACCCTGATGAGTTGCCTGCTATGTACTTTGTAGAATATATGTATGAGAGTAAGGATTCCAGAAAAATGGTTCATGGCATATCAATGTTGAGAGGTTCCCAAACTGTTCTTGGAAATGCTGCTAATGAGAGGGAGATTTTTTTGACAAATGATTGTTTGGACTTTGAACTGGAGAATGTTAAAGGGACCGTGGTTAATGAAATTCAGGTGCTTCCTTGGGGGTACGAACACCGAAAATCTAATGCCCTAAAAGATAAGCTTGACAAGGAAAGGGGTGAGGAGAGAAAAACAAAGGGATTACCCACGGAATACTATTGTAAAAGTATATATTGCCCAGAGAGAGGGGCTTTCTTATGTCTTCCTCTGAGTGACATCGGCCTAGGAAGTGGACTCTGCAGTTCTTGTAAAATGAAGCAAACACAGAGGGAGAAGAAAAGCTTTAAAGTAGATTTACCAGGGAAAGGTTTTAGACTTGAGGGAACTGAGTACCACATTAATGATTTTGTATGCTTGGCGCCACAATATTTTGGAACAGATGGCAGGGTCCAGGAAACATTTAAGAGTGGTAGGAATGTAGGGCTGAAGGCTTATGTGGTATGCCAGATACTTGAGATTGAAGCATCCAATGCTTGCAAACAAGCTAGCCCTGAATCTGTTAAGGTTAAGGTCAGGAGATTTTTCAGGCCAGAGGATGTGTCTGCAGAGAAATCCTACAGTTCTGATATTAGAGAAGTAAGTGAGATTGAAATACCTGTTTAAAGGAAGAGCTATTTTGCATAAAGCTGGACTTCAAAATTTTTTGAGATATCCAGAGGCTTTCAGCTATATAGCTAGATGGCAAAATCACAAGGACTAACGTTTTTATTTCATAGGCCACCATATGATGTTTTTTCAGGGCCTTGCATAATCAAATTAAATCCTACATCCATGTTGCTGACTTTCTTCTAATTATTTCTTTTGTTCCCCTTTTCCATCCTCTCACTCTTCACTCTGTTCCTAAAATTTTTTTGCCACTGCAGGTTTATTACAGTGAACAAACAAATCTGGTTCCTGTTGCTGCCATAGAAGGCAAGTGTGAAATAAGAAAGAAGTATGACCTTCCGTCTTGTGGGAGCTCTGTAATCTTTGAGCATATTTTCTTCTGTGACCACTTGTATGATCCTGATAAGGGAGCTATCAAACAGGTAGCTTTGTTCTCCATGTATTCCATTACTTATTCCGAGTTTTTAACCACTTTTATTAACATGAACGTTCAACTTAGAGTTTGTTTTTTCCTCATGCTTTACTGATTTTATAAATTCCAGTTGCCAGCCAATATCAAGTTTAGTTTGCCCAAAGAAAGGTTGGTTGATGATGCTGCTTACAGAAAGAAAAAGGGAAAATGTAAGGAAGGCGAAAATGATTTTAGTGAATTGGACGATGCAAAAGATTCCCTTCATAAGAACCGCCTAGCCACCCTTGATATTTTTGCTGGTTGCGGTGGTTTATCTGAAGGCTTAGAAAGAGCAGGTACACTTTTATTTCTGCCGTAATCTTACCATAATTCAAACGTAGTTCAGCAGTTCATTGTATTATGCTAGCCATCACATTGGTTGTCTACTTAACCCATTTACAGGTGTGTCACAAACCAAGTGGGCAATTGAATATGAAGAGCCTGCTGGTGAAGCTTTTAAACTTAACCATCAGGAGGCCTTGGTGTTTACCAGAAACTGCAATGTGATTTTAAGGTAGATGCTTGCTCCATACAGTCATTCGCTCCCCTTTTCTGGAATAATGTGCTTTTTCTCTCATTATGCACGTCCAAGTGTTCTTATGACTTTTAAAAAGCATTTAAGGTTCAAATCTGCAGTAATGCTGTTACTGTGTTCTTTAGGTCTTTATTATGAAAGGATTTTTAACTCAGTCATCCTGCTGCCATCTTATAACTAATGTGCAGAGCTATCATGTCAGCATGTGGGGATGAAGACGATTGTATATCAACTTCTGAAGCTGCTGAGTTAGCTTCAAAACTCAGCGAGGAAGAAGTTAACAATCTGCCTCGACCAGGGCAAGTGGAATTCATCAGTGGAGGGCCTCCTTGCCAGGTATCACCAACTCCTGCTTCTCTTTCTAATAGCAGGAGCTTTTGTCCGGCCTTTGATTCCACAAGAATTTCATTTAATCTTATGCTTTTCTCTTTCATGTCACAGGGATTTTCTGGGATGAATCGATTCAATCAGAGTGCCTGGAGTAAGGTTCAATCTGAGATGATTTTAGCTTTTCTGTCATTTGCTGATTATTTCCGGCCAAGGTTCTTCCTTCTGGAAAATGTGAGAAATTTTGTATCATTCAACAAAGGGCAGACGTTTAGGTTGACCTTAGCCTCTCTCCTTCAAATGGGATATCAGGTAGGTGGAGTATTTCACTTGCAGAAAATGAACCAACCACAAATTGAATTACATATGGTTCTAGGTGCCATGCACCATATATTGATGTTGACACCACGAACATTATTCTTGATTTTTATGGATTTAATGATTGTAATTGGAATACCAAGTATGAATGATAGTAATAATTGAACCATAGTGGTTCTTTGACTTTACTAAACTTCAGTGAACTTAAATGGAGCTACGAATGTCTCTCAGTGATTTGGCCCTCATAGATTCTAAACATTAGCTTCCTTAGAAAGATTATTTTATGTGATCAAGATGGAGCAATAATATTTCAATTTGCTCATTCTTTTATCACAATCATTCAGGTGAGATTTGGCATATTGGAAGCTGGAGCATTTGGTGTTCCGCAATCTCGTAAACGTGCATTCATATGGGCAGCTTCTCCTGAGGAAACACTCCCAGAGTGGCCTGAACCAATGCATGTATTTGCTAGTCCTGAGCTTAAGATTTCCTTATCTCGAGACTCACAATATGCTGCTGTTCGAAGTACTGCATATGGTGCTCCTTTCCGTGCATTAACTGTTAGAGATGCAATTGGAGATCTACCAGCTGTTGCAAATGGGGCTTCTGTGACATCTATGGAGGTGAGCTATTCTCACTAATTTTCCATGAGTAAATTTATCGATCTTCCATCTACTGTCCCTCATATTCCAAACTTTGCTTGTACAGTACAAATTTGATCCAGTATCATGGTTCCAGAAAAAAATTCGGGGTGATATATTGGTTTTAACTGACCATGTCACTAAAGAAATGAATGAATTGAATTTGATTCGATGTCAGAGAATCCCAAAACGCCCAGGGGCTGATTGGCGTGATCTGCCTGATGAAAAGGTACCTGCATTAAAACAATGGCTAAAAGTAGTTTTCCTTCAGCAGTGGAAATTTTATCTAGGATCTTGTTCTGCACTGATGTTCTCTAATTTTATTTTATTTTATTTTTTAGTTTTTTTGTTATTGGAGTGTCTTCTTTAAGACATTTTTGCAGTGTTGTTAGGTTTCATCCAGTGTTTTCATGTATGTGGTACATATATATATATTTTAACTCGGTGTTTCCATTGTTCTTTAGGTGAAGTTGTCCACAGGACAGATGGTTGATTTAATACCATGGTGTCTGCCAAACACAGCTAGAAGACATAATCAGTGGAAGGGCCTGTTTGGAAGATTGGACTGGGAAGGGAACTTCCCAACTTCTATCACGGATCCTCAACCAATGGGTAAGGTTGGGATGTGCTTTCACCCAGAGCAGGACAGGATATTAACAGTCCGTGAATGTGCTCGTTCGCAAGTAAGTATGCTTTTTGAACTTTGCGATTCTTGTAATATTTCCAGAACCATTGAAATTTGAGAACCAATTGTCTAATTGACATGAACAGGTTGGGACCTGGGGCACTTTTTTCTACATAACAGTTTGTCTCGCTTACTGAGAAAAATAAAAATAAAAATCTGTTTACAATGCATGATCAAACAGAAAGCTAAGCTAGCAAATGAGGGGTTAAGAAGGAAAGAAAAACAGCAGAATTGGCTTGGAAGTAGCTTGCTTCTTCTTTTCTCAAATAGGTTTCTGGAAGGAGCTTGCTCATTAATGATTATCAGTTGAGCAATGACACATGTAATGAGATTCTGCTTTTGAATTTGTAATATACCGAGAAAGAGAATAGTATTTTATCTTATAAAGTAATTTTAGGAGCAAAAGTTTGTACGTTCCTAGTTACTGCTAGATATGAATAAGAGCTTGCATCCGCATATGCAGGGGTTCCCGGATAGCTACAAATTTGCGGGTAACATCCAACACAAGCACAGACAGATTGGTAATGCAGTTCCTCCGCCTCTAGCTTTTGCATTGGGGCGGAAACTGAAGGAAGCCATGGACACGAAGACCGTGTCATAGAGGCCATTTGAGTATGTTTTCCTCATCTAATTGATCATTTATCACAATCTCCATTGATGTAAATGTGATGGAATCATTCCTCATTTTTATCGGAACTAGTTTTACATTATTCATCATTTCCATGTGCCTATAATCAGGCTTAGTGCTGTAATCTTTGCATCAGACTTAAATGATTCATTGAGATCTCTTTTCTCCCATGGATGGATCAATGTCGGCTGTTTGTGCCAACCCTTGAAGTCTTTTCTATTTCTTCCATATCTGAATTTCTGTATGATACCAGAGCTGTTAATGGTCTCAGGTCTTGCATGCGATTTTGTTTCCTGACCAACTGTCTCAACCATGGCTTGAAGTATTCTTTTCAGCTCATTCTCATTTGGAAATTCTGTTTTAGAAATTCTGAAGCGTAGGGCAAAGAAGCAGCAGCATTTGAGTGATGTTTATGCATGTTTCAGCAGTACTTAAGAGAACAGGTCATTTATTTTCTACTTTGTTGAAGAACTAATGCGTACGGAATTGAAAAACTAATCCTAGTAGCCGCAACTCAGATCAACCACCAGCCAGTACCTGAGTTCTGTGTTGCTACTTGAACCATTCTACTGCAGGCCCAAGATGTAAATGAGAAACTGAAAGAACCGATCGCTTTTGTGAATACCTTTTCAGCCAAAGTTCCACCCTTTAATTGCCCAAGTGTTGCTTCATTTCGCAAATTGTCTATTAGTCGTGACCTGCTCAGTTTCCTGGAGCTGTTCTGTCAGCGTAGGTTTTCTTCCTACTGTAATTTCAACCCAGGATAATAAAATAACTGTAGAGATTTATCTTAGAATTGTTTGAGGAAACAATGCTTCAGAAGCATGTTTTGTCTTAGGTTCTCATTGCAAGTGCAAACTCTTTTCCTTGCCAATAAAAGGAGCCAAAAAAAAAAAAAAAAACAAAATAGAAATGATTCTGTAGAAGGCTGGTAGTAAGAAAATATAATATGTAGCGGAGGAGGAAGGAGGTGCAAGTGTTCGATTTTCCATATGCTGCAAATGAAGAAGGTGCAAGAAGAAACTACAACCATGCTGGGTTTCTCAAAGGAGTAACAACAGCTTTGATTTGCAAGTAATTTGTCAGGCCATATATTCCCTTCTCCCTTCCCTGCCCACTCATCTTGTACCCACCAAAAGGGATGGCAGCATCAAAGATATCATAGCAGTTGATCCATACTGTGCCAGTTCTCAGCGCACGAGTCAGGGTGTTGGCTGTATCAATATTCTGAGTAAAAACTCCGGCTGCCAATCCATATCGAGTTGCATTTGCCCTTTGTATCACCTCATCTACATCCCTGTCACCAGTCATATACCAGTTAGGGCCAAAACTTAATTGGCTTTACTATAGAGCTTGTCATGTGATTACTGATTCCTTACTTGAATTTTGAAATGGACTGCACGGGACCGAAGATCTCATCCTTAGCAATCAACATATCATCCTGATTGACATGAGAAAATAAACTCCATGAGCAGCATTTTTCCTTCCCAGTAATCAGTAGTATACAATACTCTTGGTGTTGGTACCTTAACATCTGAGAAAACAGTTGGTTGGATGTAAAAGCCTTTAGAGCCATATTGTAGGCCTCCAGCCTGAAGAGTAGCACCACTATCAATGCCAGACCTTATATACTTGAGGATCTTCTTGAATTGCTCCTTATCAATCTGCAGAATTCAGAACAGCCACATTTGAGATCTTATTCTTACGTACATTGTTCAAGCTCTTTCCAAGACATGCAGAAACCCGTATAGTGATGGTTAATAGGACAGTTAAGGTTCACATAATCTGCACAAATAAAGGGTCTGACTCTAACCTGAGGGCCTTGTTCTACGCCATTTCTGAAAGGGTCTCCTACTATACGTTTCATAGCTCGGTTCTTTGCTTTCTCTACAAACTCATCATATATACTCTCATGTACAAAGGTGCGTGATCCAGCGCAACAGCATTGTCCCTGAGGAAACCAGTTAAACCTGGTTTATTAAATGTTGTAGGCTTGTGCTTTCTCCCGTATCTAATTGAGATTTCAAAATTACAAACCTGGTTAAAGAAGATAGCAGAATGTGCAAGCTCAGCAGCCTTATCTACATCTGCATCCTCACACACAATGAAAGGGGACTTCCCTCCGAGCTCCAATGTTACAGACTTGAGGTTGCTGTTGGCAGCCAGTCCAAGTACGATCCTACCAGTGTCAGTTGATCCTGTGAAAGAAAGCTGCAAAGAACATCCTTGACATTTTCATTACATAAACTCATGCACAGAATTCAGTTCCTCCAAGCAACTTCCATTATCTGAAAACTACCTTGTCTACATCCATATGACTAGAAAGTGTTGCACCAGCTGTCGGACCAAAGCCAGATATTACATTTAGAACACCAGGAGGAAGTCCAGCCTGATGCAAAGTATATAAGTTTCAGAGGGCAATTCGTATTCATTCAGCTAATTTCAGGACATTCAAGTTGCAAGGTTGTCATGCACGTCAACTCTGACGCATTTCTTGAAGTTACAAGGAAAACAAGATAGGTAGAAGCAGACCTCATGCAGTAGCCTGGACACATAGAGAGCAGATAACGGTGTTTGCTCCGCAGTCTTTAGAACAATTGTATTACCGCAAGCTAAAGCAGGAGCAACTTTCCACGAGTAGAGTAACAGAGGGAAGTTCCAAGGGACAATGAGCCCTGCAACCCCATATGGTTCATGGAGAGTTTGGACATGGAGCTGACCATCTGCCGGAACTGTAAGTCCATGAATCTTGTCTGCCCAACCTGAACAAAATTGAAAGCTGCAGTTTCAGCACTCTAAGCCAAGTAGTAGTACTAGTACCGATACTGAAACAAATATTCATATGAACTTATCCTACCAGCATAATAGCGAAAATTCTGTATCACCATTGGCAACTCAATGTTCAGTGCCTGTTCATACGGCTTTCCATTATCCCAAGTCTCAAGTGCTGCAACTTCTTCCAAATGCCCTTCCAGTAAATCAGCGAAACGAAGCATTACGCGTGACCTTTCCTGAATATTACCAAGAAAAATGGGTTAAAATGTTCGTAAACCTTAACATACATGAAAGATGGCTGATGAAAAACGATATAAAAACTTCACATAAGCAGTCATCCTCGGCCATGGCCCTTCATCAAATGCCTTCCTAGCAGCAGAAACCGCTCGATCCACATCTTCTGCCTTCCCTTCTGCAACATGAGCAATGACCACCCCGGACCTAGGATCAAAGGTTGGGAATGTTTCCCCTGGAGCCAGAGAATTGTAAAGCAGAAATCAAGCAAGTTGTTACATAACTTGCAGCGGGAGAAAAAGGAAAATCAACAGAAAAGAAAAGAAGATATATCCTTGTGAGAGAAAGACCAACCTGAAGCAGCATCGACAAATTTTCCATCGATGAGAAGCTGAGTGTAATGAACCTGAACAGGAGGGGCAATCGGCTGCTCCACTATTGTTGCAGAAGTGCTGAACCTGTGGACGCATAATCTTCTCCAATGGAAGATAGCTCCTTTCCCAATAGTTCTCAGTGCAGAAGCAGAGATGAGAGAGGAAAGCTTTGGAGCCACCATGCTTGAGAAATGAAAATTGCTTCAGAATCACTTGCAGAAACTGTACATTACAGTACAACTGAGTTCACCACCATAAATGATCAATTGACGACTGTTACAATAATTTAAGCGAGTTGTTAGAGTTGCAGAAGAGTATTAATTTGTTGCCGAATCTTGTCCTCTTAAGTGTGAGGAAAATGATAATATGACGATCCCCCATACATACTATCATGACTGTAAGTGTAATTATGGTGGGATTAGGATAAGTTTAAAGGAACAGTTACCGGATTTGGAAAGCTGCCAAGTTTGAATTATTCGAGAGAATCGTTTCAGTCTGCAACAGTTTTTCATGTGAGTGTTGTCACGTCCAGCCGGCAAATTAGAAGCTTACAAAGTGATAAGGACAAACAAATAGCTAAACGAAACAAGGCCTAGAAAAAGGAAAAGGTCAAATTAGAAGCCTGAGCTAGTGTTTTATTTCAAAAGTTGGTAATATGCTGATTAGCCAACGAATCAAATCCAACGTCATAGAGCAAGTTGTTACCAAGTCACTATTATTTTCCAAGGAAAAGGGAGAGCATGTTCTTATTTCCCAAGTTAAACGGAGAGCAAGTTGCTGCCGAGTCACAATTATTTCCCAAGCTAATATTTTTCTTGGAAGGGAGAAGGAGTGGAAAAAACAAAAAACTTAAAAGTATTTTAACTCTCAAATTCGGATGGCTCAGACATTTAATCCTTTGTTTATTAACTTGATCCAACTCACTTTCTCAATTTAAAAAAATGGTACACTTAACTTAATTTGTTTTTTGCTCTGTTGGGTAAAATGAGATTGAAGTCCCTGATTTTATTTTTCATTTATTTTGGGCGCTAATCTTATAAGTTTTGTGATTCTTTCTCCACCCTTTAAAAAACGCTCAAAAGTAAAGTTGGTCAATTATTGTGATTAGTTAATGGTATAATTAGTTTTTATGCAGGAGAGGAAGACGAAGAAAAACTTTGGGTAATGTTTTTGCTTTTCTTTTCCTTTTGTTTTAAACATGTTCCTTGCTTTTGAGAAAAATGTGTTAGTTAAGTTATAATATTTCCAAAATTTTCACTATTTCTAATGAGGAAATTTTTTATGATCAATAATGATATAACTATGTGCTATTTCTTTTAAAAATTCTCCCCACATTTTAGAAAATATGTATGGAAAATTTCATAGAATAAAATATTTTTCTTGCTGATGCTAGTTATGGTTTTCATAATCCAAAGTCTAATTAAGCAACCAACAATATTTCACCTTTGCCAATATTATATCATGGTAAAATATTGTTGGAAAGCTTGATGACATTAATATATGTACTCATAAAATAGCCAGCTCAATGATCAATATTAATTGCATGCTCATGATTCTTTATAATTTTTTTATGCCCGCTTTTTCACTTATACTTGATTTGTAAAATATTGGATGTGGCTTATGATAAAATGACTTCAGTTGGCCATATGATCAGCAAATATAGATAATATGAAATCTAAATTTTGATCATAAGCCCGGTTGATACATTTATTTATTTATCGTAAATAATTATATTAAATGTCTCCCACCATATTATCCAGACTTCATTTTGTGTTCATCACTGGTTGTCTGTACACAAAAAAAAAATTATAAAGTCACCTGATAATTCTACAAGTCTTCTGCTTCTATTGATAATGAAGAAATTAAAGATGGGCAAAATAGGTATGACACCTTGTTTCCTTTGAAGGAGAGAAAATTGGTTAATTTAGCGGATCAAACAGATCAGATTTCCCAATTCAGTGGCCACTCTTTTTTTTGTTGGCTGAGGAGAAAAATTGAGCTTTTTTGAAATGCTGAGCAAAGAATCACCAAGTTTATGAGGTTTGGGATGAAAAATGAATGAAAAAAATAAAGTTGTGAGATTTTTAACATGTTTTACCTAACAGAGCAAAGGAAGAAAAGAGTTTAAGTGTATTATTTTATCAAGTTGAAGGGGGTGGGTTGGACCAAATTTGTATTCATAGAGTTAAGTATTTGAGCCATCCGAATTTAAGGGTTAAAAATATCTTTAGGTAAAAAAAAATAAAAAGGAAAAGAAGAAAACCGGCTACCCACTTTTATATTTGTAATGAATGCCTACCAAGCAGCTTTAACTCCAATCCATTAATGCAACAATTAAGCGTGAAAATGATTATCGGCAGTCTCACAAAAAAATATTCAACAATTTTAGTCCCATATATTTATTTATTTCTCGTGAAAAAAGAGACATATAATTTATATTTATTTGGGAGCCTATCCTGCAACGAATTAATTCAAGCGAAACACAACGGAGCAAATGTTAGCCCCCGTAGCCATATGTGTATACGCAGCTATGTCGGGACGGTGGAGGAGCTCCTAGGGGTGAAAATGGGCTGGGCTTTTTTCGGGTAGCTCGAGCTCGAGCTCGAGTTTAGACATTTTGAAAATTCGAACATTTTTAGGGCTCGAGCTCGAGCCTAAGCAAACCCGGCCCTAAAGGCTCGCGGGCCTAACAAGCTCGTTTTTCTTTTCTTCTATCAAGCCCCAAACCCTTCCCTCTTAGTTTTGCCAGCCTTGCTCAATTAATGCCATTCCCACCCACATCGGCAGCCACCACGGTGCCCCCACTATCAGCCACCACAACGTCGGCCACCATCGACAGCAAGAGCAGAAGATCAACGCCGCTGTCACCATCGCTGACAACAACCCCACCTGACGAGATCGTGTTGCTGGATGTCTGATGTTCGCACTCCCACCGATTGATTGCGCGATTTATCTAGCTATACTCTTAAGTCTTTGTCGATGCTCGAATGCTTCCACCCAATCGGCTGTTGGCTAGTCCCACCAGACCACGATGATGCTCAACACCAACAATCACCACTGAGGATGTTCGATGATGACAATCGCCGCCGATTGATTGCTCGCACCACTACCAACGATAGCCCCACTCAAGATAGATGCTGCCGCTATCAACATAGACGCCAGAGACCCAGATCTGCAGCTCGTGGATGGACTAAGGTGGCTCCACTGTCGAATTGAGGGAGATGATGCCTCATTTGTGAAGTTCACAAGATTAGGCTAGAACCGCAAGCAACTATAAAGTTTGGGATAAGTTCTCCATTTTCCCTTCTTTGGTTATCAGTGTAAGAAAAATTACAGATTTAGTCCCAATCTTTTATCTAAGTTGTAGATAGGGTACTAAAGATTTATGTATCATTCGAGCTTCTCGGGCTTTCGAGCCGAACTCGAGCCCACCTCGAGTCGAGCTCGAGCCTAAAAAATTGGGCTCGAGCAATTCGAGCTCGAGCCCGAGTAGTACCGAACAGTGAAGGGGCCGAGCTCGAGCTTAGTGGGCTCGAGCTCGGCCCGGCCCATTTTCACCCCTAGGAGCTCCCGCCCGCTTAGATTTTTGAAAATTATTTATTAGTGGTAGTTAATATAATATAAAATTATAAAAATTTTAAAATTGGATACTTATTTATAAATTATTAAATTAATGATAGAATTTGGTGGATTTTATCTTTTTTAAATATTTTACTTAAATTAGAAATTTTAGTGAAAAAATTACAAAATACTCTTGTGGTTTGGTTTAACCTATACTTTGTTCCCTTTATTTTCAGAAACATACACTTCACACCCTCATTCCTTTATAGTGTCTGACAACAACTTCTAAAACCTTAATTTAAACTAACTAATATTAATGTTCCAGAAATTTCAAGATTTTTAATATTTTTTTTACAGTTAATTGATTGTTAAAAAATACTGATATGTATTTACAAAAAGCAAAATAAATTTACAGAAAGAAAAAACTTGATAATTTATAATGTCTAGTAACTACATAAACAAAATATTAGGGAGATTGAAATTACTGGAAGATAACTATCATATAGTTTAAATTACAATTTTAGAAGTTATTGAACAGTGTAAAGGAAACATGAGATAAAGTGTAGGCTTTCAAAAATAAAGGGGGGCAAACTATAAATTAGGGTAAACATTAGGGGGCAATTGTAAATTTTCTAAACTTTAGTAGAGTGAACGGTAAGCGAACAATATATTTACACCCACGCCTTCGCCCCGCCCCCCTAAGCATGAATCCTAGCTACGTCTTTGCTATATATGTGCGAATGCGGACTATATATTCATTTCTCTTGATTTGACTTACAACTTGCGAATTCTCCCGTTGTCGGTGGTGGGGTGGCTAGGACAGGCGATCCAAGAGCAGCTGTCACCTAAGCAAGGTGTTAAATACCGTTATCATTAGGTATACCACACTCCAAATTTTTAAAGTATATCGCATGGTATACCATGCTGTATATTGTTACTGTTTTCATAAAAAAATAAATATTAGAATATTATTTTAAGATGACATAAATTCAATATATTCTTTTGCACATTTTATATATTTTCTAATTTTTTTTATCATAATTTTTCAAATATAAATAAAATATATATGATAGAAGATATTTTTTTAATACAAAAAATATAAAAAAATGTTATATATAGAGAAAAATTAATAATACTCAGAAAGAAACTAATTTATTAATATAGGAAAAAAATAATACTTTAATAATAACAATACATTTTTTAACACTACATCGGGTTCCTAGGTGGCTCAAAGTAACCATTAAATTTTTACGTTAACTAAGAAAAGTAACCAAAAGAATAAAAGTAAATATTTATTTTATGATATGTGTATTAATTGTATTGTAATGTTTTATATATTTATGATATTTTGATGTAAAATGACAAACAAAAATATCTCACACACATCCATGAAAAATAAAATCTTGTACCACGCACCTTACTGTGTTTGTAGTATACCCCGGTTTTTGTATAAAATGTATATAAAAAGTGGGTGGCATGTAAAATACTATGAAATACAGTTATATACTGAATAATAAAATAACAAAGTATGAAAAAATTTATACTGCTTATTGGCAGTAACTGGTATACCACAATATTTAATTCACTGCACTTAAGTGACAAAAGACAGAAGACACAAGTCTAGCTTGATGTGCATGTTATGAAATCGATAGCTGAGGACCGATATGAAATCAACAGTAGTGTGCTGAAAGGGAGGAAGAAGGATGACACTTATGGTGGTGCTCTCTGTAGAGGCCCACCCTTGCTCCACTTTTGTGGATGGATCTGATGCTTTATTTACTTTTGGTACCATATGACTACGTCATTCTATTTGATATACCTACGATGATCAATACCTTTTTTTTTTTGACAAAATTTAGTACTACAAAAAGTTATTACATAGAATTAAAAATATACCTAGGTAAAACACATGTTGCGTACTTCTCTCAATAAAAATGGACCAAAACCAAATTATAAGGAAAAATTCCATGTACGTGACCAAGGATAAAGGTTGGTTAATGGCTTCATATAATAATGAGACCTTCATTGTCAATTGGTTTTAGATTGGATACTTTAACAAACGATATTTAGATCAAATGGGCAAGCAATGGTATTTTATGAGTCGTATGATATTTAGTTCAAATGGGGCAAGCAAAGGTGTCTTATGAGTCGTTCGGGTAGGTTTGTGTTTTGAGTGGTTTTCCAACTTCTCTCATATTAGATAGTGTGCATCCATGTCTCTTTTTTAGATCATCACGCAGTTGGATTGGAGTAGGTTGGATTGGTGTGAATTTGGGCCAAAAACCCTTCAGGTTCTTTAACTGGTGGATTAAGGAGTAGGGTTGTAAGGAGTTGGAGTGTTTTAAGTCAGCATGGTCAAAGTCCACGTTAGCCTATACGGCTGGCCTTAGCCTTTTGGAGAAGGTTAACAATGTTAGAATTTAGAAATGTTTTCAAGGCTAATTTCGGTAATGAAGTTAGTTTGGAGCAATTTAATATCAAAGCTAATGAGTCATGTTTGTTTTAAGTGGAGCTTCAGAGAGATTAGAGTCCTGATGATAAGCAATTGTGGAAAGAGTATGACACGGTCGTCCCTGGCCCTTGCCCAGGACACCTATGAGAACTTGGTCTCACGGCGGATTGCAGTTGGTACTCATTGATATGTGCACGGATTAAATCCATGTCACTATTTGATTATCCTAGAATATGCAATATGCATGCTCTTTATGCCTTGACGGGTTGTTTAAAACCGTAAAATGTTAATGTGGCCACAACTTTTCATATAAAACAAGTAGAGTAGTCAAAGCATACAAATCAACCTTTATATGAGTTAACTACACATAGCAACATGCGTGAGCATTCATACATATAGTAGCTAATGCCCCCGCCTAGAAAGCAGTCCTTGAGTCCATGACTCTTCATTTCATAACTAAGGAGGCAACAAGAGTACTGTGTACACACACAAAATTCTCTACTGAGATCCTCCTATACTAACTCCCACCTTGGATGTGAATCTTAGTGGCGAGCTCCAAGACCTTTCTATGTCCAAATATGTCCAATGTGCACTAGGCTTTGCAGCTAAATGAGCATTTGAGTTAGTACTGTGCATGACCAACAAACATCCAAACAAATAAATACTAGAATCATCAAAACTCAGGTATTCTACTTGTGTACCAAAAACTACTCCCAGAGTAACCCTCAACGGTTACTCGGCCCAACTCCTTCTGTACATACACAACAAAACAGTAAGGGTGAGAATCCAAGATTCTCAATAAGGGTTAACCTCATATACCAACAGTAAAACTGTGGACAGATATGAAATAACTCATGCATACTCTCTGCTAGCTCTCGCAGTGTGAGGGACTTCTCATATATGTAAATATATGGATATGCATGCTCGGATCCCGAAGGACCGCTCCTCACATAATTTTTTTACTTTCTCACGGGCGTCACTCCATGGCTCACAAGTCTAGCTCTCGACTTGTGCCTCGTAAGCCTTAGCTTACGCCTGACTCATTATATAACCTCTCTTTAACTTTGTTGTGCAGGGGAATTGTGGTGAGAACTATGTAACTAAGTTATTAAACCTCATAACCTCGGTGCATTTGAAGCCTCTCCTTACAACCCCGTGATTTCCAACACTGCCAGGTTGCCAAGGGTTCTAAAAATTACACCTCAAGCTTAGGACACTTGGTTATATTCGCTTGCAACTTAGTTTCCTTGCTTACTCAACAAGTAACCTCAAAACTTTTCAAAACTCAAGGAAAACTCCCACTTCGGGAGGGACTTTAGGAAGTCTAGAAGTACCCCCGGCATACTTGAGGCCCAAGGTACCTAAAGGACGCCCTTGGGACTCACCTTAATCATCTTAGCAAAATATGCAAAATTCTGCCTTTAAAAAAATTACCCTCACTTTGATTCAAAAAAACTTTAAATCTAGGGTATTTTAGATGTTTCTAAAACTTGGAAGTGATAGTACTCCCTCTTAGCTTTACGTGGAACTTTGAATCACCTCAATCGGACACCCGAGAGAAAAGTTATGCTAAAAACAAAATCGGGTCTCCAATGCTGTCTTGGCGACGCGTCTCCATAGTTGTCGACGTTCTGCGAACCTTTTTCCAAATGGCGACGCGTCACCAATTATGGGTACCTCTTGGCGACGTGTCGCCAATCTGCGAAACTGCAGAATTGGCACGCATTTTGCTGCTATGACCTTTAGCTACTTAGTACATATATCAAACATGCATAAAAAGCCACCAACCTTCACACACACATAGTTCATGTTGCAAGGAACATAACCAACTATCACAATACCATTAATGATGCTCTATAACATCATCAAATCTTCCTCAAACCTCATAGTTCACCACAATTCAACCAAAACTCATACTCAATGCTATGGCTAATTTCAATCAATTTCTTACAACAAACTCAAGCCACAAGCATTGTTCAAGCTTAAAAACACTACTCCTTTACCTCAACTCCAAGATACAAGCTAGAATCACTTCTCTTTTCAAGCAACCAAGTGCAAGAAATCCTCACCTAAGTTCCAATCAAAACCAAAGCACCAAACATCACAATCTTCCTCTCTAACCAAAACCCAAGCCTCAAATCACTCAAATAACATAGAATTAACCAAGAACACAATGCTTACCACGTATCAAAAAATATGGGAGTAGAGAAATCATGCTTCCAAGCCTCCAAACCTTGTTTTCTAGCTTGAAACAAGTTCCTCTTGGTTGGTATCCTTAGATGCCAACTCTAGGAATCAAGATCACTTGATTTCTAGCTTGAATTGAGAGAGAAATGAGTGCTTGAGAGGGGAAAACGTGGTTATGGCAGCCATTAACCACCTTTCCCTTCTTAAACCCTCACTCCACCCCTTAAGCCATCCAAGTTACAACCCTTAAACACATAAACCCCCATCTTTTAACACATGCTCATTTTCTTGATTAATTCTTGTTATTGTTTCAAGTTTGAGTTAAGGTTAAAGGTTAAGTTACAAAACTTAACTTAAAACACTCAGGACCCTGCCTAGTTACTCAGGATGCAAAATTACCATTTTGCCCCTGCTCCTCATCTAGTGCTTAAACCTCCTTGGAACTTAGTGAATTTTTGTAACTCCTTTATTCTAGCTTTGTAAACTTGAAATTAAAGTTCTAAACTTAATTTAGAACATTTTACCTCTCTCGGGAGTGCTGACTACTAGGAGGTCCATAATAGAGTATGTTCAGCTGAAGTCAGAAATTCGAATGCTAAGAAGGAAGGAAATTCCAGTGTTTTTTAAAAGTCTAAGTCTCGTTGGCTTCATTTAGGGGATTGAAACTCCAGATTCTTTCATGTACTTGTTAAAAATAAAATCAAAACAAGTTCTCTTCCTCACATCAATAGAGGTGCATTTTGAGGCTTATTTCTTTAGATCTAGTGCCCCATTTTTTTTCTTCTTTTAAAAGAGGCTTTTAAGTGTCTTTTGGAAATTGAAGCTCGTCCATTGGAGTTGTTGTTTTCAAAGTCAGAGATTTAGTTCTATTCAAAGTTTGGTGATGATAAAGCTCCAGGCCTGGATTGCCTTAGTTTTCATGTTTTTGAAGAAATCATGGCCTATATAAAGAATGAGGTAGTGGCTTTCTTTGTTGAATTTTATCTCACATGGGAATTCCTTCCTGCTGTTAATAATCATTTCATAGCTTTCATTCTGAAGATAATATGCTAGAAATTTTGAATGATTTTAGGCCCATTTTTCTTATTTGTTGTTCGTATAAGATCTTGGCCAAGGTGGTTTTTGTAAGACTCAAATGAATAATGGCATCAGTCATGGGTAACCATTAGTATGTGTTTTTTAGTGGAAGGCAAATTCTTGATTGTGTGTTGATTGCTATGACGTTGTTCATAGTTTTTTTTTTTTTGCCAAGAAATAAAGTTTTATTAAAGGCATCAAAGAGTATCATATAACTGGTCATTCAATAGAGCATGAAAAGGAGATGAGAGATTAGCAGTCCACTATAAAGAGCTCATTTCTATTTTACACCATGATGCTATTACATCTGCATATACATTTGCTAATCTAGGAATAATTTATATATTCAATGGATTAGCCAGTTTAGATACAAGTTGACTTCCTATGTATGGGTGTAAACGAACAGAACATTTGGTGAACTGTTCACGAACCATTCAGTGGGAGTTCGTTTATTAAGCTAAACGAATGAACATGAACACAATTTTTTGTTTGTTTATTTAAATGAACGAGCGCAAATAAACCTATGTTCGTTCGTTTATGTTCACGAACAATTCAATTATTGTTTGTTTATGTTCGTTCGTTGTTTGCTTGTTTATTTATGTGTGCGTTCATTCATTTATATTTGTTTAAATCATTCACAAACATATTCTATATATTGTTTGTGAACATGTTCGTGTTTGTGTATTGTCGTTCATGAATGAGTTTGTTCATTTGGTTCGTTTATTGTTGTTCACAAACATAAATGAACGAACACAAACAATCATTTTACACTAAACGAATGAACAAATACAAATAAGGCTTATTTGTGTTCGTGTTCGTTAAAAACCTAAATGAATAACTATGAACAGCTCTTGTTCGTGTTCGTTCGGTTTGTTTACAATCTTATTTTTATGAGATGCCCTCGATGGCTCGATTTAAAAAAAAAAATAGTACTGAAGTTCACTATGCTTATCAATTATTATACCCACCCTTAAGAATAAAATAGAGGCTCCCTAACATGTCTAAGTAGCTACATAACATTTGTTGAAGTTTTTTTTTACCTTGAATAGTAAAATGTCAAGTGGGGCCTTATGGCGGAATTCAAGCTTGACGGTGGCATGAGAAGTTAAGACTCCAACAATTTTGCATTGCTTCTTGGCAATTAATTGACAGCCATCTTTTGGAATTGGCAACCATCTTCATTGCCTTGGAAGCCATCTTTGTTCTTTGTTAACTGCCTAATTTTCTCCTTTGTCTTCATGCAGTGCTAATGGTCTTTGGATCAAGATAGATTAATGGTTCATACTTGTCTTGAAAGCTTATAAATAGGCTTGAATAAATCTAGTTGTAAAAGCACAGAGCTTGGGAGACACAAAAATGAGTTACTAAAGCTAAATTCTCAAAGTGTTAGGTGTAATATTGGGTTAAAAGTTATGAGAAATTGTGAGAGACTCTTGAACAATTTTGTTTTACTATTGTGGAATAGTTTTCTTTTCTTTACATGTGGATGTAGGTCGTCTTGACCAAACTATGTAAATTTTTGTGTGTTTCCATTTCACTATTTTCTCCACTTTAAATTTAGCATAAGTGACACTAAATATCCTTGAACTATAGCCCATGTTGTTTATTCGTTCTTAGACTATAAATTGTTGCACCATTAGGTCTGAAACTATCATTAATATTACATCATTCATCTTCTGTCAATTTTGTAGCAACAATTGCTATTCTGAAGACGAATAAGCAACATGGGTTAGTTTAAGGATATTTGGAGTCATTTACCCTTAAAATTGTCTTAAAAATTGTCGAATTTCTGTCATGCCTTTATCACAATAATTAGTATCAGGGCTCTTGAAGTTTCTAAGTGAAGGAGCTTGTTCAACATGTCGGTGATAAAGTTTTAGGTGGAGAAATTTGATGGCTTCAATGACTTAAATATATGAAAAGTGAAAATCAAATCTTTGATGGTTAAACAAAATTGTGCTGAAGCATTAAAAGGTCAAGAAAATCTTCCTCCAAGTATAACTAAGAAGATAAGAGATGAGATAGAAAAAAATGTCACACAATGCAATTCAATTACATTTGCTAGACGAAGTTCTGCATGAGGTTGTTGATGGGGCTACAATAGCTAGATTATGGAAACAATTAGAGAGCAGATACAAGGAGAAACCTTTGACAAACTAGATGTACCAAAAATAGAGGCTTTACACCATGAAGATGGATGAGGATAAACTAACCAAAGACCATATTGATAAATTCAACAAAGTTATACTTGATCTACAAGCGATCAAGGTAAATCTTGAAGAAGAAGAAATGACTATTATTTTCTTGTACTCTTTACTACCTTCATATGGAAGGCGATCACTTATTTGAGAGCCTCTATCATTATTTTCCTTTTGTCTTGTATTTTTTTCTTTTTATAAAACCCTTTTTCAGTGTAACTATTGACATAAGGTCACTGTTCATAATGTCATGTCTTGAACGATGTTAATTGCTCTTGTAAAGAATGATTGCCCTTTTCCAAAGCTCCATCACCTTTATGAAAGGAATCACCTTTTCAAGAGTTTCTATTATTATTTTTTGGCTAAAACTTGTTTTCAGTCCCTAAATTCTTGATCCTTCGCATTTTAGTCTCCAAATTTTCTTATCTAATGATCAACCCCTAAGTTTTGGTTTTCTTAATAATGACAAAACTGCCTCGTGGCAATGCGCGAAATCCTAGCTATATAGTATAATTGGTGACTTGTGGGCATTTTTCATATAGTAGTGTTTTTTTGGCCTTTTTATGTGAAGCAGGTGTTGTGTGGCCTATGCACCATGTCTTACATGTTTGGCACAAAACGGTGTTTTTTGGTGCGAATTGTTTTTCTTGTTTTGGGCTTATTGTCTTAATGGATATGGGTCCTCTGATGCTAGTATTGACTATATTTACAGTAAATACTACCGCAAAAAAACTAAATATAATGTACCTTGTATTTACCTAAATGTAAATGGCTATTATAATATTGCTGTTCATTTTAAAGCATATGAAAGGGTATATTCAAGGCAAAAACAAAAGTTAAAGTTAACATTAAATTTTTAAATTAAAGATAAAATACGAGTTAAAAAATAAGAAAGAGTAATTAATAAATATTGATAGGATTACATTTAAAATTTTAGCATTTGCGAAACCAAAATCTCTTCTTCAATCTGGCCATTAGCAAAACAGCTAATCTAGCTTGTTTCATGCTCAACTTTGCTTATTGATCTCAGAACAATCATTAATCCAAGCATCCAACTCGATTGCTTTGTTTCAATGCTGTCGAAAATGTCAACACCTTTTTTCTTTTTAATGTTTTCTCCCTTCTCGTTATCTCTCTCTTGTATTTTATATCAATTTGGATATTATCAAAATTAGGGTTGAGCATAGGTTGAGTTTGGTCTGATTTTTAGTGGATGGCTCAACTCAAAAGAATCATGATTTTAGAAAAATCTAATAATCCAACTTGAGAATTGAAGAAAACTAGACTCATGATTCAATATTTTCATTAATTCCTGTCCTTAGCTCTTTTTAGTTTACATCATATACATATATAAACTATAAAATTTAATAAAATTTCATAAGACAAATAACAACAACTGAAGAATTAAAAAATTTGAATCCATTAACATTCAATATATTAAGAGATATTTAGTGCAGTTTACAACTATTTCCAAGTTTAAATGCACATTTAATTCGTGTAAATGCTAATTAAGAAAGTTAATTAGCAATAACATATGGTTAGGTCAAGTCATGCAATTAAAACTAAAAAAAAAAAAAACACCTCCATGATATAATTTTCAACAAAAGAATGTATGGATAAATATGTATTATCATAAACTTTATAAACTTTCCAGTCATGGTGCCAACCTACCCTATTGTTAATTTTTACTCAACCCAAAATTAATATAATAAAAATAGTTGGTTGAGTCATATTCACCCCAAGTCAAAAGAATGTATGGATAAATATGTATTATCATAAACTTTATAAACTTTCCAGTCATGGTGCCAACCTACCCCTATTGTTAATTTTTACTCAACCCAAAATTAATATAATAAAAATAGCTGGTTGAGTCATATTCACCCCAAGTCAAAAGACTCAAAAGTCAAAACGGCCACCATCGCGGCTTTGTCTCAATGCCGTGAAAAATGTTGACATTTTTTTTTAGTTTTCTTCCATCTCTTTAAATGTCTCTTGTTTTCACTTTTCGTTGAAGAATGGCTACTAATTTTTTTTTTTACAAGAGATACTTCATTTTAATTAAAAGCAAGTTAAATAATATTTTATGAATTAATAATAATATAAGATTCTAAAAAATAATAAAAATATAAAATTGGTTACAAAAAAATTAATCATTTCTGCGGTATCAAATGAAGGAAAGAGAATCAGAACAAGCCTACCTTCCATATATGTTAGAATAAATTTAAATTACAGAACTCATAAACAACTAGAACAAAACCCAAATCAGACCAATAATAGCCAAGTAATACTAAAACCAAATATATATCAAATGCCTAAATAAAATTATCTATAAAAATAAAAAGACTAACTATAAAACTTAAAAAGTAAAGATAGATATAAAACCTAAAAAAGAAAGATTGACTTTACTCTATGTAATTGTCTCCATATCTGTTATCAAGCATTAAGACATCTTAATAAAGTTGAGATTTCGATTAACCCAAGAAAAAACCTAGATTCATCGTTACGCACCTCTAATTGAAGATCTAGGCAAGAGTCTTGAATCATTTGTAGATACTAAAATTTGAAACAAAATGCATCTATCATAAAATTTGTTAAATAAGATTGCATAAGGTTAGTCAAGCAATAAAAACATTGAAAGGGAACTAACTAAATCTAAACTGAAGTCTGAATCTGATCGGAAACGACAGAGAATGATGAATTAGGCAACAAAAAGAATAAGTTTGAGGACAGGAGGCTAGACTGCTAGGTTTGAATGGATATTGATATTGAGTATCATATAATTGATAATCTTCATTCTTTAACATTTAAATCCTAAGGAAATTTATTGAAATTCTAGATAATATTTACAAACTTTAAAACTAAACCAAATGTTTGGTTGTTTGTGCATATGATATTGATACTTTCATACCTACATAAACATTTCCTTGAGATCATTTGTATAAACAAAATCTCTTGAGCTTTCTATATTCTGTATACTGTAAAGGTACCAAATTTCTATAGAGTTGTAGTGGATTGAGCCCATCCCTTGTCTGACCCAAAAAAAAAATAAGGGTTTTTTTGTCCAAGGCTCTTTAATAGTATCGTCACATTAGGCTACATTATATTCCAGTCTCGAGCAGGTCGAACATCTTGCCATGAGAAACTCTCTTAAACCTGTATGATCTCTACTTACAAAACTCAAACATGGAACCTTATTTAAGGGAAAATGAGCTTCTTACAACTCCATGTCAAGAGCGTTTGGTAAAGAAATAAGGCTTTCTACTCAACTAATCAATAACTTCATATAACAATAATAATAACCTTAAGAATCATATCATCCCATAAAAATAGCCTCTCTATTCCACATGCTTCACAACATTTATTATTTTGAGTCATACTAAATTTTTATAACATTTAGTAAATTATCTTATCATATTATCATCCAAACTACAATTTTAATGTTTCTTTTTTTTTTTTTTCATTTTTTGATTTGTGTAAAAAATAAAATAAAAATGAAAACTAACACACCTCGGCCCGAGAAAGTATATCGCAACTGAGACCATATCGAATTAATTAAATGTGACAATCTTCAAGAAGTACTCGAGTTATATTGAAGTAATTATAGTACTAATAATTAATTTGAATGCGCATCAGCACATGATGAAAACGTCCACAACCGAAAAAGAAAAAAAAAAGGAAAAAGAAAAAAGATTTGCATAAGCCTATAAGGATATGTCGAGTATATATGAGCTCGTGGATTGCCATGAACTTCAGGCGCACGGTTCGCAAATCCAAGAGCCAATTCATCCCTTCCCCGCTGTCTAGTTAGTATTTAATTAATTACCTTTTCTTCTATGGGTTGGAATAAGTATCTTATCAAGCCAATCACAGACAGATCAGTTGACATTTTATTACCACTTCCTTGTATAAATACCATACCACAACATCTGTTTTGGCCAACTCAATACAAGAAAAAGAACACGGACACATGCAAGCATGAAGTTTGTGATCTTCTCGTTATGTACTTTCCTCTTCTTGTCTGCAACAACATCTGCTACTAGCCATGACAGCTTCCTCCGCTGCCTCTCCACCCGTATCGGCAATTCCACCGTCTTCCCCGACATTGTTCACACTCGCGACAGTGCCAACTACTCGTATATTCTCAACTACGACATCTATAACTTGAGGTTCACGGAGCCCTCCACGCCCAAACCTCGAGTCATCATCACGCCAACTCAACCCTCCCATGTCCAGGCAACAGTTCTCTGTGCGAAAGAGAATGATCTGCAGATCAGAACTCGATGCGCTGGGCACGACTTCGAGGGCCTCTCTTATGTTGCCCACGTCCCATTTGTGGTCATCGACTTGATCAAGCTTCGGGCCATCGAAATCGACGTCAAGAACAGAGTGGCGTGGGTGCAAGCTGGTGCAACCCTCGGCGAGGTGTACTATAGCATTGCCCAGAAGAGCAATACTCTTGCTTTCCCAGGTGGATTTTGCCCAACTGTTGGCGTCGGTGGCCACATTAGTGGCGGTGGCTATGGAGGATTGCTGAGGAAATACGGACTTGCTGCTGATCACGTGTTGGACGCTCAAATTGTTGATGTCAACGGCAGACTTCTGGACAAAAAATCCATGGGAGCAGATTTGTTTTGGGCTATTCGTGGTGGCGGCGGAGCTAGCTTTGGTGTCATCATTGCTTGGAAGCTGGAGTTGGTTCCTGTGCCTCCAAAGCTAACCGTATGCTCCGTGAACAAGACACTTGAGCAAGGCCTTGCCGATGTCTTTCACGAATGGCAAATAGTCGCACCAAAATTCCCGGCTGATCTAGCCATTGATCTCTTCGTGACACGAGGAAATAACAACAACAAGACAACGGCAAATGGTGGTTTTGTAGTGTTTTACCTCGGATTGATAAAGAATCTCATCCCGTTGTTGGATGAAAAGTTTCCCGAGCTGGGCGTCACATCATCAAACTGCTCAGAAATGAGTTGGATTGAATCGGTTATCACTCTGGCCACATTACCAAGCGGAGCATCTTTGGACATGTTGCTGGACAGGACTCTCCAAATACAAAAAGGATATCTGAAAGTGAAGTCTGATTATGTGAATGAACCTATTTCAAAGAGCGATATCAAGAAAATACTTAAAAGGTTTGTGGAAGTGGTACCTGATCAATTCGTTCAAATGGGTCTTGCTTCTTACGGAGGGAGGATGGCTGAGATTCCTGATAACGCAACTCCTTATGCACATAGAGCAGATATATTGTACGGTGTTCAATATTTGGTTACATGGACTGCAAAGGGTGATGGAGCTGCGGAAAAGCATATGAGATGGTTAAGGATGTTTTACAAGTTCATGGCTCCGTACGTAACTAAAAAACCACGTCAAGCTTATATCAATTACAGGGATTTGGATATCGGAAGCAATAGTGAAGGCTACACAAGTTATGAACAAGCCGGCGTCTGGGGTTTAAAATACTTCAAGAATAATTTCGACAGATTGGTTCAGATAAAGACTAAAGTCGACCCCTTCAACTTTTTCAGAACTGAACAAAGCATTCCCGCAATCTGGTCGTAAAGGGGGAAAAACGACATATCCAATCGTTCGAGTCCCATGCACGTATAATAAAGCTCCATCTCATGTATCCTATTTTAACCTTTTGTTTCACAGAATTTGTAGCCAAATGAACTATACGTTGGCCACAATATTGTCACGTGTATTGTTTGATTAATGTAATAATTACTTTTTCCGTTTTTTTTTTCTTTTGATCGATCGAGTTATTCATGCCTGTAATAACTTTTAATTCAAGGGATATTGCATAATTAAATTGTAACAGCTGAACAAATATTGTGTTTGGCAATCAACAATTTGGAGCTCTTTCAAAATTACATATATAAAGTATGACTTTTTATATAATGTATTACTAACTATAGTTAGTTTATGTTTGTTTCTCAGAAAAAAAAAACTTATTTCTTTGCTACCGAAACTGAAAATAAAAGACAACGAAGACAGTAATTCTTTGCTACTAACCCTACACCTAAAATAATGCAATAACAGCATTCAGTTTCGGATTAAATGCAATATTTTGCCTTTTTTGCATCGAATAATTTCTATCACGTGGAATTTTTGTAAAATTGTTAGTATATTTAACAAATTCATCTGTTTATTTATTTACCTGATCTTATGCTTTTTTTTTTTTGTAAATATTTAGAATCATAGGAGAGAGATATGCTATTATAGTAATTAAAAAAACAGACATACCAATTTTTTTAAAATCAGAATAACAATCAAATTTCCTTTTATAAGACATGTTATAGAAAGTGGGTAGATCTCCTCCCTGTCTCAGAGAACCCTTAATTATTAGTTCGAAGGCTGGAGATTGATCTTATGTTTCGAGCCCGGAAAGACGTCTTAGTTGACCCAACCAAAGGAACCTCATACATCTAGCTGAATGTGAGACATTGGGACTTGAGAGAGAGGTCCTCCCAACCCAAAATTCCCTTGATGGGCTCAACCTGGCCCGGAACTACTCTCCCGAATGGAATGCCTTGCTGTTGGGCTTAGAATCCATCCATCTGAGTTCAAAATAATAATAATAATAGTAATAAATAAATAAATAAATAAATAAGCTTATTTTTCTGTTAGAATTTTTTTCTTCAATCAATATTGAGGAATGAGTTTGAAACTATTGGATACATATTTCATCAATTCCCTAATTTGGATAAGAATTACATTTTTCTTCATTCACTCTCATATTACTCATTCATAATTGATTCTAATAAACAAAACTGTTTTCTCCGAATCAAGTACTGCCAGTTGGTACAAGGCCACCGGACCGGAATGGCCAAAAGAAGAGGGGGAGGGGGGGAGCAGCCACTCATTGTTGCGTATTGTCAACATCAACATGTAATGGCCAATGGGAGAATGGTGACCCGCACTTAAGTTGGACATGGACATGACAATTGCCCATCTGGACAATTGGAAATCTTCTCAAATCCCACTGCTGGCTTTCTGTTTCTGTACAATTGGGCCATTTCGTTTTTAGTTAATTAGTTTGAGTTAACGCGTTATTTACACAAACACCATAAAATAAATTTTAAAAACCCACCAAATTACCCATATTTACGGTTATACCATTGGTCAAACTAATTCTCTCCTAAGAGCTACGGGCCATTCTCTCTCTACCCCTCTATCAATGCTCTTTCAATCTTAAACTCATCTCTATTCTCCAAATCTTTTCATATATTGCCCAGATCTCTCCAACTGACCAACTAGTCATCAAGAACTCCTACTCAAATCGACGTTGTTTATGTGTCGGAGCCGGCCAAGACCAAGCTCACTGTCAAGGTGTCTAAAGTCATCACTGTCATCTGGTAAATAGGTGGTCAACAATTGGAAGACGTAAACGGTGTTGCAGTGACGCCGAGTACCCAGATGCAATTGAGACCGAGTATGTGATTAAAGCAATTGAGGCGTTCCCATTGTTGGTCTTCACCGGTGAAGCTAAGGGCTTGATGGGGAAATTGGGTGAGGCTGCAATGGGGAATAGTTTCTTGCTCTAAGGTGGCAATCGCCGAAACCTTTGATCGAAACTCCTCCTCGCCTTGCTCTACCTCCCAGTCGATCCATTTAACAGTGACAGAGGTGCCGCCGAGTAATGCCTAAAAGTTTTACTTGATCCGAAGGTCACCCCTTTGGGGAACGAGTTTGGCTTCTATGAGTTATCTTCTACAATTATAGCAGCGATTGAGTATGAGATAGGTGAAGACAACGACAGCAACCTGAGAATCAAGTGAAAAGGGTCAGCGTAGGAGTGAGATGAGATACAATCGTAAATATGGGCAACTTAGGGGGCTTTCTAATTTATTTGAGAGTGTGTAAATAACACGTTAACACAAGCGTGTTAAACTAAAACGAATCGTAGTAAATATTATCAAGGCGGATTTTGGTTTATTAGACTTAATTAAGGATGACAAGCCTATTAGTTCGGCCATTTTTGAGTTAGGTTACTGGCGCTAAAGTTTATAAGGTTATCAATATATTTGATTCAAGTTGTGTTATTTGAGTTCGAGTTAAGTACCATTTTATTTAACGTTAGTAGGAGTTTAATTGGGTTCAAACTAATACCAGTTGGGATTACATCCTGATTTTGGAATAAATTAGACCGTGTTTATATTTTTAAAGTAATTTCAATACAGTAACTTTTTCATTATTAAAAAATAAAATTTCAAATTTTTTTTATGAAATGATTTCATTTTTTTATATTTTCGGGCAATATATGTACAAATTAACTATACCCATATACTTATATGAACAACTTTAACAGATTTTCTTGTCTCATCTTCGATTTTCCTTGCCGATATTTTTTTTTTTATTTTTTCAATTTGAAGTGTGCTTGCCGATATTATAGTTTGTTATGTGCCAAAAGAAAATATTTTAGTTTTTCTCTAATTTGGACAGAAGTCCAGTTTGTTGCATGTCGTGTTGAATAATTTCCATACATGATTTGAATCAAAGGTGCGCCGATGAGTGTCGAGTGCAAATTGTAAAGAGTTCATCGGCCATGTGGTAAAATTGGCAAATATCTCACTCTTCTTATGCTATGAAGACAAATAGCTCATACATGTCTTTTTTTAAGGAAAAAAAATGCCATTGATATTTTGGATTAAGTATCAAATTTACCACTTGAAAGTATTGAAAGGACTAAGTTTACCATCAAACATTCAAAATTACCAAATTTAATACTGAATTTTATTTTTAGAACCAAATTTACAACTAGTGTTAACTAATTGTTAATTGACTGTGAAATAAATGGGGAAAATAATAGTTTTGGTTTTTCCTTTTTCACATTTATTCTACTATTGCCCTAATTTTGCCTATTTGATGATCATGTAATCTTCATTAACCAACTGCCTAATGATCTTTTCATTTTTATCCTTTGCAAGCTCAGCTCATGCACCACTTCCCCTTCCCACAGAGAATAGACAAAAATCATTCTAGGTCTAGTTGAAAACAATGAATTCTAGGAAACAAAATTAAAAAAATCTCACATCTTTATTGAAGAAACTTAGAAGAACCCAAATGTATAACAAAAAGAAAAATAAAATTTGCAGAATTACTAGTAGGAATCAGATAACAGCCAGCAATACATTAGACTGTCGATAACAAAGAAGCTGATCGGAAAAATGAAGTGGTAGAAGTAGTGGGAAAGACAGTGAGGACTATTACCTCGAAGAATGAGAAGAAGAAGAATAGAGTGGCGAAGAAGAAAGCGATAATTCCTCAAGAACTAGCAATAGTGTTGCAGGAACGCAGGAAATCGCCAATGTAGACAAGTTTGGCAAGCTTGAAATCCACAATGTATCGTTCAAATTCCAGGCCAATTAAGATGTTACTAAGTTTAATGTCTCTGTGGACAATTGGGTGAGGATGGGGGGATAAAGTAGTTATGCAAATAGGCTAAATTCTAAGTGGCTCCCAACAGTATTTAGTGATGGAGCTCTCACTCTAGAACATTTCTAGTCCTTTCATGGAGAAGAGACCCAAGCTCTTATTAGGCATGTAATCATACATCAACAACCTATATTTTGATTTCAGCAACAACCTGTATTCTAATTCCAACAACAATCTACACAACAAAACGAATGCAAAAGTGCGACTGAAAATAGCAATTGGAAGTCAGTCGCTAGGCATTTTAGTCGCTAATCAGTCGGAATTAAAAAGGTTTACCTTTTGTTGTGACTGATGTGTGACTGAAAGTTTCAGTCACATAAATGTTAGTTGCCTTTTAGTCAGAAATGTTTAAGAGATTTTACTGTAGTCATTCTTCAGTGGTTTTTTTAGGTGTTCAATTTACCTGGTCACATTTTTAGTTGCTAAGTTGATTTAGAAATTTTGGATTTTTAGGGTTTAAGGTTTTTTAGAGTTTAGGATATGTGTATTAGGATTTTTTTTTTTAGGGTTTGGAATTTTTTTTTAGCATTTAGGGATATAGAATTAGGATTTAGAGTTTTTAAAGGATTAAGGGTATTAAGCATAGATTTAGGATTTGAGATTTTTCTTTAAGGTTTAGGGTTTGAAATTAGTATAGGGCTAGTGGTATTAATTAAATCAATTTAATATATATATAGGGTTTTGAGATTTATTTTATGATTAATTTAGAGTTTTTTTTATGATTAATTAGGGTTTGAGAATTTTTTTAGGGTTTAGGGATATATATAGAATTCAGATTGTTTAAGGGTTTTTAATTAAGTATTAGGGTATTGAAATTTAGGGTATGAGATTTGCATTAGGGTTTAAGATTTAGGGTTAATGGTATATATAGATTAAGTTTAGGGTTTAGGGTTGATGGTATAAATTAGGTTTAGCGTTTAGGGTTTGAATAGAGTTTGTATTTAGGGTTTTGGGTTTAATTAGGGTCTAGGGTTTGCGGAAGGTTTAGGGTTTAATTAGGATTTGTGTTTAGGTTTGTTTTAGGTTTTATTTAATGTTTAGGGTAATTAGGGTTTAGGGTTAATTAGGGTTTGTGTTTAGGGTTTAGGGTATTTAGGGTTTTAGGTTTTAGGGTTAGGGTTTGTATTTAGGGTTTAGAGTTTAGGATTAATGGTAGTTAGGGTTTTAGGGTTTAGGGTTTGTATATTTAAGGTTTAAAGTTAATTGTATTTAGGTTTAGGGTTTAGGATTTAATTAAGGTTTAGGTTTTAGGATTTATTTAAGGTTTAGGTTTTAATTAGGGTTTGTATTTAGGGTTTAGAGTTTAGGATTAATAATAGTTAGGGTTAGGGTTTTGGACTTAATTAATAGGGTTTGTATTTAGGGTTTAGGGTTAATGGTAGTTAGGTTTAGGGTTTTAGGTTTAATTAGTGTTTAGGTTTTAATTAGGGTTTTGGGTTTAATTAGGGTTTCAATTAAGTGTTTAGGGTTTAGGAGTATATGAAATTAGAGTTTATGGTTTAATTATGGTTTAGGATTTAGGGTTTAAGGTTTTTGTGTATGTATGTAGTTAGGGTTCGCATCTGTTTTAGGGTTTAATTATGATTTAGGATTTAGGGTTTAAGGTTTACGGTTTGTATTTAGGGTTTGGAGATTATGGTTAATGGTATATAATTAATGGTATATGATTAGATTTAAGGCTTATAATTTAGGGATATAGAATTAGGGTTTGGGGTTTTAAGGTCTTAAAGGGTTTTAGGGTTTAAGGGTTAATTTAGCATTTGCATGTTTAGAGTCTAATTAATTATTAAGATATGAGAATTGTTCTTATGATTCTTACTTTCCTGTATATGATATAATTTCTTTATTAATTTTAATTTTTGAAATTATGTATATGGAGAAAATTTCATGAACTTTTATATATTTATGATTGTACCACATATGTAATTATATTCTTGTATGTACACACACACATTTACACACACACACACACATATATATATATATACAATCATATGTATATGTGTATGTATGTGTGAAAAAAAATGAAAAGATACATAGCAACTGAATTTTGACTGAATGATAAACTATATTCATGACTTTTACGATTGAACTCCAACTGCATTCATGACTTTTGCAACTGAACTCTGACTGCAACCCGACTGAACCTCAACTAGGTGGAGTTCAGTCACTCCAGCTACTTCCCTTCTACTTACCCAGTTGTCTTACATCCCTTTCAAACCTCTCACTCTCATCTCACTCTCGTCTCTCACTTTCCTCTTTCATCTTTCTCAACCCTCTCACTCATCTCTCACTCTCTCTCCCTCATCCTTCATCTTTCATCCACATTGCCAGTGGTGCCGGTTTCTCCCTGTTTCTCGCCTTGCCCCTCCATCTGCGTCACCATTTCTTGCCTCGCCTATCCACCTCGCCTTGTCGTCATCTCCTTGGCTTGCATTTTGTTCCTCACTATCACCATCTGAATTAGTCTCCCCAGCCTCACTGCTGTCGCTTCCTTGGCCTGTCCGTCCGTCGTTTCTCACCGTCGCCTCCTTTGTCTCCTCTGCGGCCTTACCACTATCTTCTTGGTCTTCTTGGTCTTACCTCCGTCCACCTCGATCTCCTCTGCCCCTTCCGTGCGCCTCAGCCTCTTACAGATCTTAATTTTAAAATTTTTGAATTCTTTTCTAGATCTGATTTTTGAATGTTGTAACTTTTTTAATTATATATTTTTCTATGTATATTGACTTTTACATTAATATAAATGTATTTTATTTAAATTTAAATTTCATTATTTGATTATTTTATTTTTAATAATTAAAGTAAGTTAATATTCATACAAAGAATTATCAATTAAATAAAAAAAATAAATAACTAATTAAATTGAATAAAATTAATTAAACAACAATTATATTAACTAATAATGTAAATTTTTGGAAGAAAAATCTCTCAATATATCAACTGAATTGTGACTGAAAAGGCAGTCACTACTATAGCGACTGAAAAAGTCAGTTGCAAATTAGCGACTGAAAAAGTCAGTCGCAAGTTAGCGACTGAATTTTGACTGATACTGTCAGTTGCTTTTTTCAGTCAATATTCAGTCGCAAACATTTGTGACTTGGAAAAATGTGACTGCCTTTTTTCAGTCATAAGATAGTTGGTTTTAAATTATATGGTGATTGAAATCCAATTGAAATGTGAATTGCTAACTTGCATTTATCTTGTAGTGCTAGGAACCAAATGATGTTCCTTTGTTGGATTGAGCCCAGCATCTTGATTTTCATTAAGAAAAAATCTCGTACCCCGGATTTCTTGTCAATGCCTCCGTTTATGGCCAATATGGTATGATCTTTAGATGGGCAAAGTTAGGGCACAAGTAGAAATAATATGAAGAATAAAGGACTAAAATAGTTATTTTTCACCTTTAATTTGACCGTCACTTAATCGAAGAATGACAAATTTGATATTTTTTGTAACATCGGTGGTAAATTTCACACTAAAAGTAAAGTTGAGTATGAAATTTGATATTTTCAAAAGTTTTATAGCAAATTTGGTCCATTTGACATTTTTTTATGATAAATTTAATACTTAATTTGTGATTTTTTTAGGACATAAACAACCACCATAAAAAGTATGTGCTGACATGAATATCCTCAACATAAATTATAGCCAAACAATTAGTGGGTTTTCTTCAATGAACTGGGAGCAAAAGCCCCATCATTTCCCGCTCTAGTTGTTGACTGACATTTTGATCATCTTAAAATGTTAGATTTTGGTCAGACTTTAATTCTTCTTCAATTGAAGTTAAAAAAAAAAAAAGAAAAATTGGAACCAAATTGGACAATGGTCAAAGGTCAACATGCAGCACGGGAAAATAAATTGCTTCAACTTATAATAAATTTTCAATTGTTAATTTGTGCCTAATAAACATCGTTAGGAGGTTATTTGTCTATTTATAAGTCAATAATTGTACATTTGCCAAACAATACATTAATGGTTGATTCGTAATCTTGCCTTAAGATAAGTGGCATATTTTCCCAATTTTTTGGGATCATTTTAACTGTATGCTCTTCTTTTTCTTATTTAACTATTTCGATAAAGAAAATGAACCAATAGGATTAGCGGATGGTCGGAGATTTCTTGTGACCTTAGTCTAAAATACCACAAATAGCACGTTATACTACTTACTAGTACGTAAGTTTTCATGATTTGTCAGATTGTTGCGTGAAATATTATGTTATTTTGTATACTAATGCTTGTTTATGTGTTTTTTCAATTTATTGCAGTGTACAACATGGTACATCTATGGTCTATTGCATACCTTAGGTTAGGGAAAGTTTTTTTGTTTTCCATTTCATATTAGTGCACCACATACATACATATATAAAATGATAAAATATAATTAATACACAAAAATTACCATAAAACTTTGATATTATTTCATTTTCTAAAATTTAAAAATAAAGTACTTATAATTACTAATAATTAGTTGTTTCTGTATATTTCTTTTTTATATGTTTTTGTATGCAAAATATTTTTTTCATATACATTTTATTAATGTAGGAAAATTGTGAAGAAAATAGACCTTTAGCTGGCTCAAGGGGCTTTTAGAAGTTTAGAGTCCCTTGAAAGTATAGGAAAGCATCAACTCTTATACAAATAAGAAAAATGCAAATCTTTTCAATGTTTTCATCTTAAAATATATATATCGATATGCTGGTATGCCATTTAACATACCTATGATTTACAGGCTTTGGAATTGCATGGGTTGGAAAACCATAAAGGGGGCAATAAGCTTCGAAAAAAGGTTAGATCTCACAAGAAAAACTTAGACAAGCAGAATTAGTTGAAAAGATTGGAATAAGTATCAAATGTTGTTCTTATTTTAGTGGGTTTGGAGTAACAAATTTCTAGGTTAAGAGGTGGGTACAATCGTACAGGTTAATCACATGAACTTTGACAATTAGAGAGAGGAGTCGCTAGTGGTGGAGGTCATTGGTCAGGTCATATTTCTAGGTGGATTAGGAGATTCAGTTTCTTTTATTAAAGGGTTGCTGTAACTTCTTTTATTATTAAATTTTCTTGTTGTTTGGGGAACAAAAACAGTAACTACAGCTTTCATTTATGAAATTACAATTGTTCCTTCTGGTTTGGTAAAATTAACCTTTTTGTTTCTCAAGTTTCCAACATTTGAGTTTGGGTTTGGTTGAGACCAACCTAGACTCCACCTTCTAATGCTTCTAGTGAACTATTAATTAAAAGTACTTGAAAACTAGCTTCCCTTCAAATAAATAAAAAGTACTAATAAAAATCCTTAATTATAACTGCACAACAAATGTTTGCGAATAATTTTGTTAATTTAATGCATATACAACTTTTTAACAGCTGGTTCCTGTATAAACATACTAGATATGAGAGAGTTGGGTATAAAACCCTTACCTTCATCGAACTGTTTATAAGATTTGACCATTAGGCCATTTGTTTGAGTTGTGAGCAGCTTATATTCATTAGTGAATGGCAGAGTCGGATCAGCCTTCCAAGCACAACACGAACCGAATCCATTTTGATGTTCTTTTTTAATTATATTAGTAAGGGGAGGACAGAGAAAATGAGTGATAACTTATTTACTTATAATAAGGAGGATAACACCATATTGGGAGAAGGTTAAGACTTAGCATGCCAGATTAGCATAATTTGCTGATTAAAAGTTCGGGCCTTATATACAAAGGGCCAACACCCTCCATTGGGCCAACAAAGGCTCCTCTAATTTGTCAGACTGAGCACAAATATCTCTCTCTCCTTCCTTGGGAATCACCTTGGAATCCAGAAAATAGTTCAAGAGGCATATCTTCTAATAACGGTACGTAGATCCTGTTTAAAAGAGTTGCACATTATCCCCTATAGATCTTTTTGACAATCTTCATACATTGGAGGGGTTTTCCCCAATCTTCTACAATTGGCACAAACCTTTCATTATTCATTCTCATTAACCAACACAACTGCTCAACTTGAAAAGGACATTTTGATAATCGAATAAGGTAAGTTAATTCTGACCTTGACAGACCACAACCACTTCACGCCTTCACTCTTATTTTCTCCTTCACATCTTCGGTAAACACATTGAGTTAGGCGTTGGACAGCCCTCCCTATAAGCACACATCCTAGGAGACTTCTAATGCCATCATTTGGAGCAAGAAGTTTTGGTTGTCTCGTGCTTTCCACATCAACCTAATAACAACTTTATGTGATAGTTATCATTTTAACTATCAAACAGATTAAAAAAAAAACATATTTAGAAGGGATGTGGGTTCATCCCTTCCTTTGTCTTTTTTCTTATTCAAACGAATGATTAATATTAGCTATACTCTATGCCCACCATGGTCATTTAATCCAAAATGACTTATTTTTATTTTTACATTTTTTTTTACCTCAAACCAATTTTATTTGAAAGTCAATATTATGTATATACAATAATCCACTTGAAAATAAATTTTCATGATATTATTAAATTTTTATGAATTTTTTTTAATGGCTATAACTAGAAAATTTCATAAAAAATAGTAAGATTATAAAAATTATATTTTCAATAAATTATTACACACGTGCGCGCGTGCACACACACACACACACACTCTCTCAATTATATTTTCAAGCTTCTGTCTTAGCTCAATTAGCTACCAAATTTAGTAGGAATTGGAAGAATTATGACTAATCTTTCATGAGAAGCATGGTTCTGGGTTAGTTTTGGTAAATAGTAAATATTTACTTTTTACTTCCCCTTGAATTTTTTTTATAGTTTTCGACTAAGAGAGAAATTGGGATATGTTCATTTTATTAGAAACTGTTATTTTGTTTTCTAAGTTAGCTACATTTATGGATTAACTTTGGGGTCTAAAATTTGTACTGCATGGTTGTTGGATTTGTATATTCGGACTTTAGAAATTTCCATAAATTATGTGATTGTAATATAGAGTTGAAACTTTGCGCGGTAGTAGCATTATGTGTCTACTTTCACCATGATTTTATGGTTTGTGATTTTGACATTACCACGATTTTATAGATTATTCAACTGAAAGTCTGAAACTAGTTTAACTGAAAACTGCTGTTAAAGGGTGTGAACGGCTAAGTTGTAAAAACTCACCATAATTCATGTACTTTGGTTCTGAATATTCTAAATTATTTAATAGTAGCCCTATGAATCTAGTTCTCAAAGCACTTTATAGATTTTGATTTGGAGACTTTGTTGATTTTGTATATTTTTTGTAGTGGAGGCTAGTCAGTCTAGAACCTGGTATGTTTGCGAAGTGTATAATTAGGAAATTCATGTTAATTCAAGTGTTATATAATTGAGCCTGATGAATTTATTGTATGTTCCTTTGGATTCCTATTTTCATTACAAGTTTCTGAATTTCCATCTGGGACTATGTGGGATTCTATAATATTGTTAGATCGAAAGGTCTACCTATGATTCGGTCTAAACTAG
This sequence comes from Aquilaria sinensis, assembly GCA_005392925.1. Classification (NCBI taxonomy): domain Eukaryota; kingdom Viridiplantae; phylum Streptophyta; class Magnoliopsida; order Malvales; family Thymelaeaceae; genus Aquilaria; species Aquilaria sinensis. The sequence continues at coordinate 542,032 of SMDT01000653.1, read as the reverse complement.
AAAAATAAAAAAAAAATTAAAAATTAAATAGAAAAATTATCTAAGTTTTAGGGCTGATTGTGTGTTTTCACCCAACTTCAAGCCTCTTTTTAATGCCTAACATAATGACAGGACGATGAGTGTAACAATTGGATAGCTTAAGGATGATAGGTGTAACACTTGAGAGTTTTAGGATGATTAAGTAATATGAGATATAGTTTAAGGATGACAGGTGTAGTTTACGCTAGAGAAAATAATAGAAGAAAATATATTGGTTCTTAAGTTGATTCGTTTTATTTTTTTAGGTTTGTCCTGTCACATAGCAATTGGAGCTTATTGAGCAAAAAGAATCAATTTAGTACACTTTGCAAACTTGAGAGACTAAATCACACTGAGTTAAAGTTAAGAGGCTAACTTATTTGAGTTGGTAAAATCAAGGGACTAAATATGCATTTCAGCCATTTTTATAGGCCAAAAGAAGCATATATAAATGAGAGCGCAGTTGAATATGAGAATATATTTATGCACTATTAATGAGTTGTGTAAGTGAGTTATTCTTTACTGGTGAAAAGGGTGAAAAATAAAATTCTTTGTAACAATTTGAGTTTTTCAGCCTATCAATTGAAGTCATTTATATATATAGTCGATCTCACCGAAATAGCTAGATCTACCTATCAGGCGAATGAGACAAAATAAGAAGAGGGCCAAGCGAACCGGCATTTTTTTTTGTTTCGGTAAGTAGAAGCATGCAATATTTATATATCGGGTAAATTTCATCAATCGTTCCTAAACTATATTCAATGTTTCTTAATATTTCTAAATTATCAAATATTATTTAATCATTCCTAAACTATATCCAATGTTACTTAATTGTCTTACCGTCTATCATACTATTAAAGATGGATGAAAAAGTGATGTTATATTAGCAGTCACATCATTTTTTCATACCACATCATTTTTTCATACCACATTATTTTTCCGTCCATCTTTAACGGCTGTGACTGACAGCAGGATGATTAAGCAATATGGGGGTAAATATCGTCAGTTATCTCTAAACTATATCCATATTACTTAATCATCCTGAAACTATCAGGTGTTGCACAAATCGTCCTAAAATTATTTAATTATTGCTATTTCATCATGCCGTCAACTAAATTGTTAAATATGAATTGAAAAATGACGTAGCAGCTAATGTGGCACCACTCTTTCATCCATATTTAACAGTTTAGTTGACGGCAGGACAAAATAGTAATAATTAAATATTTTCAGGATGATTGGTGCAACACTTGATAGTTTCGGGACAATTAAGCAACATAAGTATAGTTTAGGGACAATTGACGATATTTACCTACAATATTGGATATAGTTTAAGGATGATTAAGTAACATTTTATAGTTTATGAAAAAATAAGCAATATTAGTTATAGTTTAGGGACAATCAGTAGAGTTTACTTTTATATATTCAAGGTAAGAGGTATATTTGATAGATTGTTGGCTAGTCTCTATATAGGAGTGCTACCGCTCTGACTTGAATCCGAGCATTTACTAGGAAGATATCTTATCTTAGCTAGTTAAGTTGGGTAGGCTAAGTTGGGTAGGCGAAGAAAAAGGATCTCAGCAAAGTATAAGTAATCTTATGCTTATGGCAGCAGATGTGCTGGAGTTGTTATCGATTAGGATTATAAATCATGTGGGTTGTGCCCTTGCAGATTCGAATCTTACAATTCACAGATTTAATTTTCCGTGTTAATGAGATTGAAAAAAAGCCTAAATGCATGATTGGTCCCTCAACTTTGTTAACTCGCATGAGTTAATCCTTAAACTTTGACTCATAATGACTTAGTCCTCTAACATTGATAAACTATGCGACTTACTCCCTTAACTATAAAAAAGATGGCGAGTTAGTCTAACGAGGGACAGAAAAGAGGATGGCGTTAGTTATTTTGCTAGAACCGTTTCTTCTCCGACCTAATTTTATTGCAATACAACAGATCTTGAAGGGCAGCGAGGATGACTCTGCCTCTGACTTGTTGTGCCAATCTGATGTGGGCGGAGACAACGCGAGGATGGTGGCAACGACGGTGAAGTCCAATATCACGTGGGAAATGATGCCCAGTCAAATCGGAGGAGGGCAAATCATGCATTGTTTACCGTCCAATCGAATTGGACAAGGCCCAATCGAATAGGACGATGCCCAACCAAGTCGGATGACACCCAATCGAATCAAATGGAGGGCCCAAGTTCTCCTCATTCGATTTGGTGGGCAGACAGCATAGAGAGGGTGACGTCAGCTCGAGCTTCAACAGTGATGGTAGGGGCGACCTTCTGGTGGCATGGCTGGGAGGTACCAGGATAGGCGGACGGAGGGCGGCGGGCTTGGAATCTGGAGCGGCCGAGAAACAAGACTTCGACGGCAGTCAAGCGACAACGTGGGGAGCTGCAACGGGCAAAGTCCGAGGTGGCAGTTGGAAACGGTAAAGGGATTAATGGAGAGGGGTGACGGTAGTTGAGTAGGCGTTTTGGCGACTGTGTAGTGCGAACGGCTACTTGGTACGCGATGGCAACTGTAGTATAGTGTTGCGCGATTTCGGCAATATTCCAAGGGTGAGAGCGAGGAGCAAAAAGAAACACCGTTTGCCACTCTGTATATCGAAGGACTAACTTGCTTAATTTTTCAAAGTTAAGAGACTAAGTCATATTGAGTTAAACTTAAATGATTAACTCGCTTGAGTCAGCAAAGTTAAGGGATCAAATGTGCATTTGGCCTAAAAAAACCTATAGAGATTAAACTCCACTTTAATTTTGTAGGACCTACTTCACTAGACTAAATAAATTTGGGTGAAATTTAAAGATTTCTATTTCTCCCTAATGTTTATAGATAACACTTTGCTTACCCAACACACCGAAAGCTTCTCTAGATCATCCTCAACAATTTTTCTTTTTTTTTTTTTTTTCAATTCAAGACCCCTAGTATCTTGTAGCTACATTGAGCCCCGATTACTTTAGAATTTAGTTGGATCAGATCTTTTTTTGAAGAAAATTTTCACAAAACATGCTTCTTTATTTACAAGATTTGAACCCAATATCTTACTTGAAGGATGAAGAGTTCTTTAATGTTTTACCTCACAAACATTCGGTAAAAAATAGTCATTTTACTTTTACATTCCTTGTATTGAGATAAATTTCATGAAATATAAGCACTAATTAATACATTATCGTTAAACTAAAAGAAATTAGATTTAATGATCCATATTATACGTACAAGCCCACAATCTCACAACTACGATAGTCGCAAGCGTTTAGTAATTTACGTTTACTGCCACTGACGCAAAAAGTGGCAACTTGTTGTAGTACGACTAATAAATCCGAGAATTATAAAATATAGAATTATCGGTTCAGTAGTTTTGGGGGCCAATGAAGGAGAATGGGATCTCCGGCTCGTCGATTTAGCTCAACCAAAACTGCGTTGTTCTTTTCCTGTAACATCTTTCCAGGGGTTCCTAACCCTATATAGGATCTGATTCTTTTGTTGACGGATAAAGGCTACTAGTTTTTTCTTTTAAAGAAGAAAAGAATATTCAATTAATTGGCATAATATGGAACTATAGCTGAAACATAGTTAAAATAGAATTACCAATTACGTACACAACAAAACAAGTCATCTGATTGGATGTTGCACTTGTGAATTACAAATATTACTCCGATTCAGTGACATAAAAATACGTCCTAGAATAAATATTCTTTTGTGATAAATCATTATAACATTTATGTTTTTCTTCTTTTTTTTTTTACAATAATTTTATTCTATTACCCTAATTTCAATTATGAGTGTAAATGAGTTGGGCCCTTATCAAGTAGCTCAAAGCTTGAGCTTGATTTATTTAGGCTTTTCAAGTTAAACCTTATCAAACTTGAGCCGAAAAATGGGTTTGATATCTTAATGAGCTGAGCTAGAGCTTAGTGGTATTCGACCCATAAGATTATCAAGCCTAATGAGATCTATGGAAAACAAGTTAATTACACTAAGTCCCTCTAAAGTTAGACCATGAGCACACATACAGCCCCAAGTTTCAAAACTTCCTGTTACTTCCCTTGTTGGAAAATGAGCATTATATATGTGAATAATTACAATTCACCCCCTAAAGTTAGTTCATACCTACATATAACCCCTCAAAGATTTGAAAATGTACCATTATCCCTTGATGTTGTCAAGCCTATAGGACTTTAGAGCCAGCTCAGGCCCGAGTTGTGATATCATTTCTTATTGAGCTAAAGTTTAAGTAGTATTGTTAACTTATTTTTGGGCTTAGCCTGACTCATTTACATCCCAAAGTTCAACATTATCACCTTGAAATTACAATATAGTCCTTAATTTTTTAAAAATTTGCAATTTGATCTCTAAAATTTTTAGGAAAACTTATTCTAGTCCAATTGTATTCTTTTTTTTAAAAAAAAAAAAAGTTGCAAAGCCCCTTAAAATTTTATAAATTTTTCACTGGAGTTATTAAATTTTGAAAATGAATATTTGGAGTCTCGACACTAACATTTTCATGAGAGAAAAAATAAAAAAATGCAAAGAAAGAAAAGAAATTCATACCTTAATTTTTGTGATCCACTGAATATTGTACCTAAATCGGAACGGAGTATATATTACGCATAGACAAGAAATACTGAGATTTGAAATAGAAAACTTTGAATTTTTTGGGCTAATTGCAGTTTTTGACCTTGAGGTTTAGGGAAATTATAGTTTTTCCCCTAATATTTCAAAAATATAGACTTTTCCCCTTTCTTTTTTAAAATTTTTCAAAAATAAATTTTAAAATATTAATTTAAAATATACAGTAACCATCTTCTAGTAATTTTATATATTTAATATTTTTTTACAATTAATGAATGTTTTAAGTTATCAACTTTTTTTCATCCATAGATGTAAAATAATTGTATAAAAAGTACCATAAAGATATAATTACTAAAAGATAGTTATTGTATAGTTTAGTTAAGATTTCAAAGGTTACTGTAGAACAGTATAAAAAAGTAGGGAGCAAAGTGTATATTTCTAAAATAAGAGGAGCAAATTGTAATTTTATCTAAACCTGTTGAGGTAAAGTGTAATAATTCTTTTTTTTTTGCTCTTCTGTTTGTTTAAGTGGTTAATAAAAGGTTAATAACATTGCATTGCAAACGTAAACAAGATGGAAAGCCCACGTGAGCTACGTGAAACGATATTCAATTACGGAATTTAGTTATGGACAAATTGACTAAACCAACGGGAAATATATTCTTGGCGAAATTCTTTTGCAACCAAGTCCAAAAGCCACATTCGCCCATCACCGAATAAGATTGGTAAAATAGCAAGAGCATCGTTTTTTATTGAACGATTGTGACCGGAAATGTATTGTCAATTGTGTTCAACTTAGTCAATTAATAGTTCATATCTGTGTCTCAAAATGTTTGTCATTTTTCGGTTTTATAAAAATTATTAATGTTGAGACAAATAAGTATATTATTTAATTTTTTTTTCAAAAATTAAAATTAACAAATAACAAAGCTACTTTTAAGTAATTAAATCATTTTGAAAAATGACACACAATTACATTAAAATTCAGTCCGAATTTGCATGTTTCTTGTCTTCTATTACAAGACTAGGGATAACAATTGGGTGGGTAAAATTTGTGATCCACGGATATCCACTTATGACAAGCAGGTAAATGGGTAAAAATGTCCGTGATGAGGCATATATGGGTAGCAAATTACACTTATCTAGGGGTATGAGTAGGTGGCGGGTAGAGGGTATCCATCACGGATAAATTCATCATGCTTACCCGCAAAAGCTGCTAGTGTAAATTTCCTATTTATTAATTATAAAGGGATGTAATACCTACACTTAAGTAATCTTTTATACTAATTCTTATCTAATATGTTCTTGTATGCATGTTATGATTTTATATATTTTATGATTTTGTTGTATTATATGTGGACAATGACTTTGTATGTATTTTTCATATTTTATTTTTATGAAATTAAAAAAACACAATTTAAACCACAAGTTACCCGGTGGGTATGAATTACTCGGGGGGTCATAAGCGCAGGTGAGATTTTTCATCTGCTTGTGAATACCCTCGAAGTCATAAGTACTAAAAAAACTACAAGTACGGATATCGGATAGGGAGTATCTGCACCCAATTTACCTTGTTGTCATCCCTATACAAGACACATTCACATATATGAGGTATTTAAGGGGGAAAGGCAAAATAAAATGTGGCAAACACTTTGGAGCAAACACTTTTTGGATAAAGGAAGTATAAAATTTGGAGGAAGTGGCACTTTTCGTCTTAAAACAATGGTGTAAAATGCATCATTAATCCTAGATCTTTATTTCCTTTTGCAAATTGATCCTCAATTTCCATGTTCATTATATATTGGTTTTTGTTATGAGTTTTCCAACCTTAATTCACAAGCGCACAGGACGTATGTAGATAGGGTGAATAAGATATCGTACCCACAAGGATTGATTTGTATTGTTTGCCAATAACTACTACTGTAAGACTCACTTTAGTTAAACAAACAATAATTGATGATTTACTCACTATGAAAACAACTTAGTTTGCAACTTTATTTAAATTACTACCAAACAAGAACAACAAATACAATATAAATTAAGGATTTTCCAGTGAATTAACGAAATACACTTCATATGGTTTTCACTATTTAACTTGGTTAGCTAGTGAAGTAAGGTTAATGGTTTGGTTTTTCTACTTGTTGGTGAAGTTAACTAATTGAGCTCTTACTCTCCTAAGTGAAAGGGTCACTTTCCCAAGTTTATACTAGAATGGACTCCCAGTCAAATTGCTAGTTCAAGAGGGGTATTACAAGTTCAATTTACTTTCACCTAGTGTCCTAGACTAGTCTCCTAATAAGCCAATGGCTACTACACTCTTCTCATAATTCCGATTCCTTTTAATATTTTTCAAGCGTCTAAAAGAAATATAAGATGCAATTGACTAGAGCCCTTAATTAATCAATACAACAACAAGCTCAATGAGAAAGGTAAACAAGCAATGAAGAAAAACCAAAGTCAAATAGTCATTAATCCAACCAACATAATCAATTCAAGTAGCTACAACTATAGAAAGTGTAGAGAAAACTACTCCATAATTAAATAAATATAAACATGAAAATATATAAAATAACATTCATGTTTAGCTACAAAGAAAAGGAAAGAAGGGATCAAAGTAGACTAAATGAGCTTGACTACTCAAGTCTTCTAGAAATCCTCAAGAACTTCAAGCCTTCTCCAAGTAACTCTCCACAAATGCCTTCACAAGATGATGAAAGTTGATAAAAAATGAAAAAGAAAACCTAGCTCTACCCTGAGAAGATGAAGATGAAGAATACAATTCTTAGCTAGATTCCAGGTTTTTCTATTCTTGGAGATGTCATTTTCATCCCACCTACCAATTTGGATAAAAAACCTTAACCAATAGTAAACTTAGATTCAAAATTGAGGCGGGGGACTACTTTCCTGGGTATCGGGGCACCTAGGCCTCAGGAGGGGCCTTTTTGGCACCTAGGCCTCTAGGCTCTAGGTCCTAGGAGGATGCTGTTTGGTACCTAGGCCTCAGGAGGTGATTTTTCAGGCAGGAACACTTTGAATTATGGTGCCTAAGCTTCACTTCTCAGGCCTAAGCCTCACAGTTATAAATCCACTTTGACTTCTACATATCCGTTTTCCATTCTGCTCATCCCGGTGCCATTCCAATATTACGGTCCGCTTCTCCAACCTACGAAATGAAAGAGCGAAGCAAGAATCAGCAGAAAATGTTGCGTGCTAAGGTGGAAAATGGTGATTAAAGTTGACAAAAAGTCAACATATTTGATCACAAAATTAACATCTATCAATCTCAGACCTTTATAGTGCATAGCATGTTAGTCCATACCCTTAGGCAAGACTCAATTGGCATATATACCTAATACACAGAGAGAAAAAATTGATAGTTTAAATAATTTACTAACTATTAAAAAATTAAAGCACAATTTAAATTCTTTGGAAGATAGTTAACGGATAGTTTGAATTTATTAACTATCACTTAACAATCCAATATAAAATTTTTATATTCTAATTTAAACTATTCTGTAAGTTTTTTTATTAACTATCACTTAACAATCCAATATAAAATTTTTATATTCTAATTTAAACTATTTGGTAAGTTTTTTCCTATAAATTCAATCTGTATAATAATTTTTAGGTAATTGATTGACCACTTAAAGTACATTTTTTTATTTCTATATAAAATTTTTTTTTACTAATATAAAAATAAATGGATGTTGCAGACCAATTTACAATGAGAATTAAAGGTTTGTGACTATTGGTATTTTTCACACTAAAATTATAGCTTGCTTTTCTATTTCAATCTTAATACTTTACATCTTATTAAATGAGTTCTAAAACTTTGCCGTTGTATAAATAGTTAATCTAAAATTTTTCACTAAATGAGTTGTAAAATATTGAAAATGTATAAGTAATTAGTGAAACTTTCTCACCATCATTTTTTTTTTCAAATTTTAATTTAAACTATTTAATAATTATCTTCCAGTAAATTCTGACCATGCAACAACTTTGCAATTGATAATGAACTAATTAAGTTATCAATTTTTTCTTTTTGTAATTTGTATTGTGTTTAGTAACCATTTTCTATGTAATTTATCACTAACTATTAGTAATTCCTTAGTATAGTTTTAAAATTAATTTAGAAAAATGAAAAATTCTAAGACTCACATAAAAAGCAAAATAAAAAGCAAAATAAATTTAATGACTGAAAATGTCTTTCTTTGAAATGTGATTGAAAAAAAAGCTCACATTTAAAAGCCAAACTTATAGACATGAACGTTCAAGCACATTTTTAGTGTAAATTTGGGATGTGATTGAAGAAAAACTCACATATAGCAGCCAAACGTATATTCATAAACGTATAGCTTCATGAATGTTCAAACATCAAATTCAGATTTCATTTTTACAAAAATTAGAGCTTTGATATAGAGAGGATAGGCAGCTCGTGGTCCTTGGAGTGACCACCTTATGCCCGCACGGAAAATGATTTTGACATGATTTCATTTCCACCTGTTTTAGGTACCTCTCTTTTTCTCGAATTTTCTGGTTTTATCTAATGTTACTTAAACTAACATGACCAATATTATATGCCCAAGTGGATTAATGATAATTATCATATCATTCTTAAAGCAGCTTTTGGACTATCCTTTTTAACGCCCCTATTGCAGCTTCTATATTCGCCCCTGTGCCAGTTGAGCGAGCGTTTTATGTTAGTTAATTAAAGAGATTAGTGGTTATTGTTAGGTCTCACGTCATTCACCCACGGAAAGAAAAAAAAAATACAAAGGTCGGAAATTTCACTTCTTGGTGCATGCGCAGTTCAAAGGTCACTTTTTTAAGTCCTTTCCCACTCAAAAACATACTAACAAAGTTTCTTGTCATCGTGTTCCATATAGAGCCGAGTGGAGAAGATTACCCGCAGAAATATTCCCAGAATATTGATAGAATCCCAGAACCAACACAAATGAAGAAGCAGAGCATCTCCTCCTTTGTCTCCCTACTCTGTTTCTCTCTCTCTCAGTGGAGAACATAACCACAATAGTGTTTTCTTTAGCTCCAAGCCCAATCACCTCTCCTCGTTTTAAGACCATTTTCTCTATATTCGCTTTCTGGTGTTCTGTGTTTAGTCTTGATATTTCCGCATTGGTTTGTCCGTTACTATTCAGAAAATCTGAATCCCTTTGCTCCGAGAGCTCGGGTGGGCTTTAATTCATCTGGGTACTTTTTATCTTGCTGAAAGAATGGACTTTTGGTGATTCTACGGCAGCTGGTGATGGATCTTGAAGGCGTTACCCCCAACAGTCCAATTAAGGTACGAGTTTATGTTTTGGTGAGTAGTGGCACCCCTGCCAAAAGCAAGGCTCCAGCTTTCCTTACGCTGTTTCCTTTTTCTTACAGAAAGAATCATGGAGAACGGTGTTAGTTCTGGCTTATCAGAGCCTCGGTGTTGTCTATGGAGATTTGAGCACTTCTCCTTTATATGTGTACAAAAGCGCCTTTGCTGAGGACATTCAGCATTCTGAGACTAATGAGGAGATTTTCGGAGTCTTATCTTTTGTCTTCTGGACACTAACATTGATACCTTTGTTGAAATATGTGTTCATTGTTCTGAGAGCTGATGATAACGGTGAAGGTGGAACTTTTGCTTTGTATTCCCTGCTTTGTCGCCATGCTAGAGTTAGTTCCTTGCCCAATTGTCAGCTGGCGGATGAGGAATTGTCAGAGTACAAGAAAGATGGGATTGTGTCCAGTGATAGTTTGGGGTCAAGTTTGAAATCAACACTAGAGAAGCACAAAGTATTGCAAACTGTGTTGCTGGTGTTGGCCTTGATTGGGACTTGCATGGTCATTGGAGATGGAGTGCTTACACCTGCAATTTCTGGTATTGGAGATTATCATTTTCTGGTCCGTGTTAGATTTATGGTTGGGAAATGAAGTTGCTGGTAACCTATTGCTGTTTTTCTTGTGATTGCAGTGTTCTCAGCTGTCTCAGGATTGGAGCTTTCCATGTCAAAAGAACACCATCAGTGTAAGTTTCTTTTTTTTTTGGACCAACCATCAGTGTAAGTTTCTTTTTTGACCTGGTCCTGATTTGTTTATGCTAAATATTTTTTTTTCCCTTTTAATTGAGTATATGTTTTGGTAGGAAACAATGCTGAATTCTAGTTTGTTGTCCATCCTTGATTGCTTATTTATATTCTTTCCTTCTGGCATCTCCAGCAACCATAAAAGATGGAAAAAGAAAAGGAAAACGAAAAGCTTGGTCGAGTATAGGGCAATCCATCAAGATCAAATTTCCAATTTTTGAGTTTATAATTGGCAATTGTTATGGTAGAAGTCATGAGACTGATGAAGGCATGCATTATTCTGTTCCAGCGCCTTTAAGAAAAATAAGATATGATGAAGCCCCTTTCTTCAACCAAACTTGGATCACTATCAACTTTATAAGGAGGATTTAGATGATAAATGGGGGATGGTTAAGTTGACGGATTCCTGTCATTATTAAATCAGAGAAGCAATACGTGGCTAGGGATGGCAAACTTTAGACTTCAAATTATTGTAATATTTGTCCACTCATACTATTCTTCACGAAGTTAAGATTTTGAAGCAAGGTGGAGAAATAAGAAATTTAAAATGGATAAAGCAATATTAGTCTGCTTCAGTTCAGATTTACGTCAGACCTTGACTTGATTCAACTTCAGCCTAATTTAAATCTGAAAAATTACCGTCTGACTTATTTTAGTTGTGACTCTTTTTCTTTCTTGGCAAGAAAGAGGAAATGATTTTCGATGAAGAAACTCTTCGAATGTTTCAAAAAAAGGTCTTTGTCAAACTGATTCTGATTCTGGAATTTGAAAGTTAGTATCATTATTTTCATATTAACCAGACAGTAGTAGGAGCACGTCTGCATTTCACTTAGATTTTCCTGTAATTTATTTAGATGCAATATTGTACAAAGTGGTCTGGCAACCTATAATTCTCGCAATCTGTAACTGTTAAAGCTCAGCATTCTTTATGTGCTCAATATTCTGTTCCTCATAGTTGATTGGTTCTGCAGATGTAGAAGTTCCTGTTGCTTGTGCCATACTGGTATTTTTGTTTTCTCTTCAACATTATGGGACGCACCGTGTAGGGTTCTTGTTCGCACCTATCGTTGTTACGTGGCTTCTATGTATCAGTGCTATAGGTCTGTACAATATCCTCTACTGGAACCCCCATGTTTATCGAGCACTATCTCCATATCACATGTATACATTTTTGAAGAAGACTCAAAAGGGAGGCTGGATGTCCTTGGGTGGAATCCTCCTTTGTATCACAGGTACATGAATTTGTATAGTGAACTATGTCCTCCGCTGGTTGAAGTTTCTAAGACTTTACTTCTCTGTATGTCCTAGGTTCTGAAGCTATGTTTGCTGATCTAGGACACTTTTCACAGTTGTCAATCAAGGTAAGTTCACAAAAGATGCCCCGTCAATATTTATGCTAAAAATTATTCACATGGATTCTGTTTGCTGCAATTGTTGGCATTAGGAACAAAAGAACAAAAAAGAAATGTTTTATGGTTATGGAATGATGATGATTTGTGAACTCCAACCTCATCCTTTTACAAGTCCTTGCTCATGGGTCTGAAGCTACCTTAGAACAAGCAAAGTGTAACTGATCTCAATGTGCTGATTGCTTAAGAACCACCGTGCTTACTGTAACTGAACCCAATGTGCAGATTGCTTTCACATTTGTGGTCTACCCTTCATTAATTCTGGCATACATGGGACAGGCTGCTTATCTTTCTAAGCATCATATTATTGAATCAGACTACAGGATTGGATTCTATGTCTCTGTGCCTGGTAGGTTCTTCAAAATGACTTCTGATAAACATGAACTTTGAGTTTACAATTATTTAACTTAAAGCCCCATCTTGTTCCAGAGAAAATAAGATGGCCCGTTCTAGCTATAGCAATACTAGCAGCTGTTGTAGGAAGTCAAGCCATCATCACTGGAACTTTCTCAATCATCAAACAGTGCTCTGCTCTAGGTTGCTTTCCAAGGGTTAAAATTGTCCATACATCTTCAAAAGTACATGGCCAGATTTACATTCCAGAGATCAACTGGACCTTGATGCTGCTTTGCTTGGCTGTGACAATTGGTTTCAGGGACACAAAACACATGGGGAATGCTTCAGGTACCATGCCAATATTTTTTCTTTCTTTTTTATATGAACCTTTGCGTGTATATGTGTCTTTCTGAACGTAAATGATATCTTTTGAGAAATTAAAAATGATCAATATCTAGGCTCTAAAACGGTACTCACTACATTTTCTTGTCTTCCATTATCTTACAGGTTTGGCAGTTATAACTGTTATGCTGGTTACTACATGCCTAATGTCCCTGGTTATTGTCCTGTGCTGGCACAGAAGTGTTCTGCTAGCTGTTTGTTTCACGGTCTTCTTTGGATTCATAGAAGCAATCTACTTCTCTGCTTCTCTGATCAAGTTTCTGGAGGGGGCTTGGGTTCCTGTTGCTCTTGCTCTCATCTTTTCGGCTATCATGTTCATTTGGCACTATGGAACCCTCAAGAAATATGAGTTTGATGTACAAAACAAGGTCTCTATGAACTGGCTGCTTAGCCTGGGCCCCAACCTGGGAATCGTGCGGGTAAAGGGGATTGGCCTGATACATACAGAGCTTGTATCCGGGATACCTGCTATATTTTCTCACTTTGTGACAAACCTTCCTGCTTTTCATCAAGTCGTGGTCTTTCTTTGCATCAAATCTGTCCCGGTGCCACATGTCCGGCCTGATGAGAGGTTTCTAGTAGGAAGAGTTGGCCCCAACGGGTACCGTATCTATAGATGCATAGCACGCTATGGATACCGGGACATTCACAAAGATGACGTAGAATTTGAGAAAGATCTTGTTTGCAGCATTGCAGAATGTATTCGGTCAGAGAGGTTGGAGTGTAGTTCCACAAATGGAGATGCACAAAATGATGAAAAGATGACTGTCATTGGAACGTTGGCATCAAATGTGGGTGGCATAAGAATGTGTGAAGGCGGGGAAGATGTTGACGGAATCTCAGAAAGTAGAGAACTGGGAGAGCTCAATTCCTCTGAGACACCAAGAAAGAGGGTGAGATTTGTTCTTCCCCCAAGTCCTCAAGTTGACATGGAAGTGGAGGAAGAATTGAAGGAGTTGATGGATGCAAGAGAGGCTGGAATGGCGTTTATATTGGCGCATTCATATGTGAGGGCCAAGAGAGGATCCAGTTTGATGAAGAGAATTGTAATAAATTTGGGATATGATTTTCTCAGAAGAAACTCTAGAGGCCCAACTTATGCTCTGACCATTCCCCATGCATCTACCTTAGAAGTGGGAATGGTTTACATGGTTTAAACTGAGCTTTTGTTTTGTACAGCCTTGATCCTTCTTCTCAGAAGATCAAATTCCTCTTGAAAACATATCTTTGTAACTGCCATTGACTTCGCGATTTTGTAACTTAGCAAATTTGTAGCTGTCTTATTTTGTATTGTATCACATGGGATGTAGATTGGGAATCCCTAAAGCGAAAAAGCCCTGACCATTGACTTTTAAATTCGTATGGAAAAAGGGCCACCAGACCAGGCAACAGGTACCTATAGAAAGAAGTCTTCAGCTAGTTCTACGCTGCGGCTATTGGTGACCTACATCTCTTTCAGACTTTCTTTCTCGTGGTAGACAATGTGTAGAAAGAGGATGATGAAAGCTGGGAATTTTGAAAACTCACCTCCACCTTCACCTTTAAGCTTTGTGCGTGATGAATCGCACGTGGACTAACATTAACAAGGGAGTTTCTTGTAAGGAAAGTAAGCCTCTGTTGACTACTTGTAGTTAACGAGTTCCTAGTGGTTGCTTTGAGTAGAGGGATGTTTAACCGGTTTATTTTATCAGCCCCAGTGAGACGTGTTACAGGCTACTTATGAGCCTAAACAGTTGGTACCATTTGTTATACAGTAATAAACAAAGAGTGATACATCTATTACAGCAATAAACAGCCACCCTTAAATTTTCATTCTAATTATGTAGATCTCTTAAATTGTTATAAACTCATAATTATTTAGTATATGTAGGGCGATCATGTTATAAAAACCCAAAATATAAAACTCCAATTTGTCTGCGCATTTTGGTTTAAAATCAAATTGGTAATTTTTCAAAATGAAACCAGGTTGGTACCCTGCCCTTTGAGTCTTTAGATCAGCCCACCTCAGGCCCTTGGGAGCATTTTCCACGATTTGCCTCTTTAATCTTTATTCCTTGTGTCTTTTCTGGTTGAAAAATGGCAAATACCAACCGTTTCACAAGTCCTCTTATTCTATTCTTCTCCAATCACTCCAATTAAACCTCTCCCGATTGTCCTTCCCTCTCTATCCCCCTCACCGTCAAAATTTTAACTTCTCCAACTCTTGGGAGTTCTTTAGGGTTCCGATTCCCTCCCCAGGCACTTGAAATTTTTGCAGGGTTTTTCTCTTTTCTTCATCTGGGTACTCCTAGATCTCACTTCTCGCTTCTGGGTACCTTTTAATTTCTCAAAATTTCTTCCCTCAGATCGAATTCGATGTCTCAGGGATATGCAATTGAGCTCTACTTCGATCCCGCCCTGGAAAACCAAGTCTTGAAAGCTTGGAACGTTCTCGCGCGCCGCCAAATCAGCACCCAGTTGATCGAAATCGAGTCCAGACCGCACATCACTCTCTTTTCCAGCCCCTCCATTGAGCCCACCAAGCTCGAGTCCGTCGTCAAGACTTTCGCCTCGAAGCAGGAGCCGTTGCCTCTAGCTTTCCATGGGATTGGGACCTTCCCTTCGCAAAATGTCCTCTTTCTTTCACCAACCCCGACTCTAGCGCTGCTTCAGCTGCAATCCCAGTTGTGCGACGCCATCAAGAGGGAGGGGATGGAGATTGGGGAAGAGTTTAGAGCTGATTCCTGGGTGCCTCAGTGCCCTGTGGCTCAGGAGGTGCCTAAGGCGCGAATGGCGGAAGCCATTTGTGTGTTGAGGGACTTGAAGTTGCCTGTCAGTGGCTACGGAATGGATATGGGATTGGTGGAGTTTTCACCCGTTCGCGAGCATTTCTCCTTCGTGCTTGGTAATGCAGTGGATGCTTAAGTTTTGGGAGTCACTGCTGGTATTGGTTTAAAAGCTCCATATATGGTACATTAATGGTCTTAGTGGTAGGTCTAGAACGATGGTGGATCTTATTGCCGCTTAATATCCTCTTTATAGTAGCCGTTCCAGTTTACTTGTTATCTTCCATTGTTTGCATATGTGATTCTTTCCCAGTCATGTTAGCATTACGTTCTTGATAGTTTGCTATAGAATTTTTAGGATGTACTGTATAGGAGCTCTATTGAATTCACCTCTTCAGCAATATGTCTCTCTACTTGCTTTGCTCTATGCATAGAATGGATGCTAGTTGTTGTGTTTATGGAGTCTGCTCATCTGTACACTGAGGGGTGAGCAGTAAGCTCCCAGGGTTCAATTGATAACCTTGACATTGCCTAGGAATTCTTGGTTTTCTCTGGAGTTCAGTTCAATTAATACAACTTCATATTGTTATATACCATATGAAGAGTAAAATGATCTAATCATCTAATGGACTGCGCTAGGGAAGCTGGATTTATAGATGCATATGACAAGAACTTACAGTTGAACTTCCATCGGTGTGCTTCAGATTTTCCTAGCTTGTGATGGCGTTTCAAAGCTTGAAATCAGTTTGTATAATTAGCTGAGACTTATATTCCTAGTAGGTGATAAAAGCTTTACTCTCTGCATTTTCTTCGTTCCCCATTTATAGGCCTCTAAATTAGTACCTCTCGACAGGGGGCAGCTTCATGTGTGTGTATTAAAAGCCATCCTACCACCATAGATTTGATGGTTAACTACATTGTGGAATATGCTTGATGCTAATGCTCTATCAATGTCGAACTTTCAGAATCACCTAACCCTGCCTCCTTTTTCTTCTGCTGGTTTTCATTTCTTTTTTGGTGGCAGTGGAATAGTCTATTCACATCAAATTTTAGCTTTCAGTTAGCAGGATCCTAAGTCTTAGAATCCTGAAATGTAATGGAAGATTGGATGCTGCCTACTGCAGCACATTCAGTTTAATGTCCATTTTCATAACAAGCAAATTTTGCTCTCACCAGTTGTTTGCCCTTTTCTAATTTTTTTGCTGTTTCCATTTGATAGAAAGGTTACATGAACTATACTGCGAGCAAGGGTATGCTTTGTAGAAAGGATAGGGGTGGGAGAAGAAAGGAAAATGCTTAATCTACCAAATAAGGACTAATGAAGTGTTTCTGAGATTCACTCTAATCTTTTAACACGGTAAAAGCTCTTCCCTTATTCCTGAGAAATTCATGCAACCTGTTTCGTGATAACTGCCATTAGAAAATCATTCCAGACGTCAATTGGACCAGGTAAACACCAATGAACACAGTCACTTGTCGTCCGTTTCTTTCTCCAGAATACTCCAGGATGTCCGTCAGGCCTCACTAACATCGCCCTCGTTATGTCCAAAATTCTGAATCTCATTCCTCGCTTCTCTCCTTCCTTTTTTGCCCTTTTGATCTCCTCAACTTGCATTTTCCTCATGTTCAAATCACTGTCCATGTCTCTGATCTTCCCTTCACTTGAAGGACTTGTTCTGTTGCAGGTTGCTCCGGTATTCCAAGTCCCATTCTCAAAATGGGCCGGGGAAAATGTCCGGAGTAGAGTCACCTTCAGCCTGCAGTTGTTACATCTATTTATATGATGGAATGCAGCCTGAAACACCATCCTAAGGGCAACTGTAACATCAACATGTTCGATGTTTGGTTCGTTGCAGTCGACACAGCCAATGATGTTGGTGCCATTGTGAAGGTGAAGATGCCTGAAAAACCATTGAGCGTCTGAGATGATAATATAGTCCACGGTTTGGATGGCTTTAGCCCATTCTGGATCAGTCTGGTCAAGATATAAATCCCAAATGCCGGACCATGTACCGTTGATTACTCTTTGCTGTGCGAGTACAAGGAACCTGGTCCATAGGGTCATAAGCTTGAACTGGTGGTTGGGGAAGCGCCATGTCCTTGTCCGGTCTTTCGAATCTTTGTACTCGTCTACTGGAGCTTCTACCTTTGCATAACAGGCAATTAAACATATATGTGTGTGTTAGACACAAGACACAAGAAAAGTGTGCTTTAACTCAAAATTTATGAGAACGTGTGCTTTTATCTCGAGATTGTTCTATATCAATTTCACGGTTTATGAAGTTGTCAGGCAGCTAATTTAAATGGTAAAGATCTTTAGTGTTGAAACCAAGGTCCTGAATCTGATCTTACAGTTGAGAGAAGGCAGAGAAGGGAGTCCATGTGGTTCCTGGCAACAGAATCACCAACAAAAGCCAGAGTCTTTCCTCGGACAAAATTCAAGAAGTTGTTAGGATGGAACCTGGGCAGGTCACACTGGTCGGGCTTCCATCTCCAATTAAGAAAATCCCAGTCGCTGCGGCCATGCATGAAGCAATTCTTAGAATCTGGAATCGTTGTGCAAGTTGAGTTTGTGTACTGAGGGCCCTCTGGATCACGAACCCATCGACCCTTTGACAAGTCACATTTTGAGGACTTGTTAAGCTTCTTGTCAAAACTTGCACCATTTTGAGTGTGAAGAAGGTGGGTTGGAAGGAACAGTGGCTTAAAAGGAGAATTGGGAGAGAAATTAATGATGAAGAGGAGGAAGATGATGAGGGAGACAGAGACAAGAGAAGAGACATGGGAATTTCTGCAATTTTCGGGTGGGAAAGCTGGAACAGAAGAAGAAAACTCCATTCTGCTAGAGAGAGAGAGGCATGAATGAATTAGCGGTTGCATGGCAGGGCGCGGCAATTGCCAAACAGGTCGCGCTCCAACTGTTGGCTATGAATGGCTCGGTATCTTTCACGTGTAGGCCTGAATTACACCCTTTGAATTTGTATTAATTTTGGCCTTCATAAAAATAAAATAAAACTAAAATACTTTCGGATCAGCGGTAGTTACAGACTACTAGTTATCAGATATTAGTGTGATTCATCGGCCGGAAAAAATCGTAACACTAGTTAAAAAAAACAAAACAAAATACGACATCTGGGAGCAAATCTAGGTGGTTTAACTTCTACTGTTATCCTTTGTGAATTTGAATTACGAGAGCTAGAGCTATGCTCCTGCTTCCACCGAGCAGTTATATATGGAAAATCACAGGCTCAATTCAAAGCCGTCATCGGTAAGGACTCGTGAACACCGCTCGATGAAGAGCGATTCACTCATCATATAGCGGTATAGCAAAGCACGCACGCATCTGTCCTGATGAGCGTATAATTGGTCTTAATATATATGCCGAGATTAAAGTTTGTTAAACGAATTACTTGATAAAAGATTTTTGGATTTAAGTCCTCCTACCTCTTAGGGCGTGCTATGGGAGATTATCTAATGATATCTCATGCAATTATTTTCAAGTTCATACCTAATAGGATAACCTCATCTAACTTACTAAAGTTCCTTATCTCATATGGCGTATATCTTATTTGGGTCATTTCCAATAACTAGTTTCTACAAAGACGCCTGGTTTGGAAGTGTCATGCTTCTGGGGGACCAAGTGCACATCCTCCTCTTTATCTTCCTCCGTGGGTTGCCGGTCATCCACCACCTCAACATTAATCTCTACCAAACCTTTCTCGTTCACTTTCTCTATCCCCTGTAATGAACAATCAAACCCTTAGTCCAAATTAGGTACGTACCACAATGTTCAAACCAATTAACAAACATAGAAGAAGATGGAAAATGAAGTTTAATTCTTTGTATTCATGATTCGTTCTTTCACAGTGGAAGGGCCTTAGATGACCCATTTGCGGGGACGCCATTGGGTGGGCTGCATGCTATTTTACCCGGTCATCTGCGTGATGCATGCCCGTAAGGTGATGGATGAAATTCCGAGCTGGTGGCTGCCGAGTGTATTCTTATGCTTGATGCTTTTGGAAGAGATGGGGATACCGGCTGTAGCCTCACCAATCTCACTCCGCCACAAGTGTTGGTCATATTTCATTAAGCAAAGACAGATGCAGTTGTTCATTATTTGTCTTCAAAGTCAAAAGCCCTAATAAATATATATTCTTCCTAAATGCCTCTCCGTGATGCAAATTCGATAAAGAATTTGTATTAATACTTGGAAGCAAGCATAAGCTTGCCAAAGAGAGTTTATGTACGGAGGCTTCTCCACATGCTTGGCTAAGTTCGATGGTTGTTCTTGTCAATCTGTTTACTCCAAGTTCAAGTACAAAACGTTGATTTTTGCATTTTGGAATTTGGATACACACGAGCCTGGTGGGTGTTTAGAGATTGAGCGAGATACTAGCACTTGAGATGGTTTTTTTTTTTTTTCAATTCAACTCTTCATTCAAAGCCTTTGTCATGCATTTTTCAATTTAGATCAGTTTAGATAACTCCATTTTGACTTGTATGGTTTTAGGGTGGGTCGATCTGTTGCATGGAGCTATCTATACTCTTGCTCGAATGAAGAATTTGATCATCTATGGTCTGCTTCACTTTTTTATAAATCAATCCACAATACGCCTTATCTAGCTAGTGGATATTTGTAGATTATCTGATTTGCTTCACCGATCTATAATTGTAAAATGAAAAATATTTCTTAGATTTTAGACAAAAAAAATCAACTTCTTCTTTTTTGTTGGATCAATATCACTTTGTTTTAGTTTAATGTTTTCTAGAATCTTGTGTTTTTTTTACCCTACTTTATGTCTGAATTCATAAAGCATTCAACGACAAATTCACAAAACAAAAAGCGAAAATGCTAGTAGCACTACCATTTTTAAAACACTGTCAAACACCACCTGATTTATCAACTTTTAATTGTTCCATTTTTATGTTGAGGATAATTACAACAGAAGCCATCAAATCCTTCTATTATTAATTATAGTCCTTAAATTTTATTTTCTATTATTATTTTTTTGAAATATTGGCTATTCAAGTTTTAAAACATTTTATCTTGATATAATTAAAGATCATTATTAAAGTTGTTGTTTGTCTATCACCCAAATCATGCATGTTATCGGAGTAAGACCTATCATTGAGTTGAATAGACAATAAACTAAAATAAGACTGTAAACAAAAAGTAGTTTAAGAACATAACACTGATCAATAATTACTAATGGCTCAAATTTTTTGAAAAAGTTTCTAAGCCCATTTTCAAAGAGATATGATGAATGAGAAGTTTGAAGGAGTGGAAAGATCCAAAATACTAAGGGGCCTATAATTTTAGATTAATAATAATGTATTACTAGTGTATCAAATTGTATGAGAGTGAAACTCTATAATTAGAAATTCTGAAAAGTATCATTAAAAGAGTTTTTGTAAAAGGTAAGTATTTGTTATCAATTTTTATTTTCTTAGCTTTGGTAAATCACAAAAATTTAAAAAGTTTAGTTACTTTTTAAAAATATGCTACTCAAATGATTATCATACCTTAATATAGTCTTGGATTTCAAATGAAATTACTTCCAGAGAAAAAAAAATTGAAAATAAAATAATGCACAATAATTTAATGTTTAAACATTGAGTCAAGTACGAATATCAGAATTATGTTTGCTTAAACGGTGTCTATTATTATTATTATTTTGCATATTATTAAAATTTTAAACCTTGAGTCCTTGTTTGCATAACTTAGAAAAGTTTGAAATTCGGACGGTATTTTTGGTATGAATTATTGTTGGTGTCCGCAGCGGTGCTCAACAAAAAGATAACGCAAGTAGGCTCCGCTTTTTTTTTTTTTTAAATAACGTCATTTTTCTTTTGGCTGATCTCCGAAACTTAATATGAAGCTAATAAATCTTAAACCAAAACGGACATGACTACCATGGCACCCAAGCCACAAACAAAAATCATTTTTCAAATCATAAAATGGCTTTGACAAGCCCAGCAAAATAATCAGAAGCCCCTGACTCACAAACAAGAAGCAACTGCTCGATTCGTATTGTATACACGATGCAAAAACCGGCTACTACTCTGCTGTCTAGCTATTCCCTGACGCTAACCCTTTGAAGCTCCATTGTACTATTTGTATGTTGGAAAGAATTTTATTTCTTTTAGTGAAATGAATTGTATAATTAAGTATATTTTCCCGAAGAAAAAAAAAAATCATTCCCTGGTTTACTGAGAAACTAATGCAACCTCCTCTCTAAGAACCGCCATCAGAAAATCATTCCAAACATCAATCGGACCCGGCAAGCACCAGTGAACACAGTCATTGTAACCCTTCATCCATTTGTTGCCCCAGAACTGATCCGGATGGCCATCACCCCTCACCACCATAGCCCTCGTCACGTCTAAAATCCCGAACCTCCGTCCCCTCTTCTCCCCTTCCTGCCTCGCTCTCTCCATCTCCTCCACCTGCATCTCCCTTATTTTCAAAGTCCACTCCATGTCCACCTCCTCGTCACTCCAAAGACTTGTTCGGTTGCAAGTTCCTCCGGTGTTCCATGCCCCGTTCTCGAAATGAGCGGGAGAAAATGTGCGCACCAGGGTCACCTTCACCTTGCAGTCTCCGCAGTTGTTTATGTGATCAAATGCAGCCCGAAACACCATCTTCAGGGCAACGGAAACATCGATAAGTTTGGTTTGGGGTTCAGTGCAATAAACACAACCGATGACACTGGTGCCGTTGTGAAGGTGAAGTGGGCGGAACAACCAGTGAGCATCCGAGATTATCACATAATCCACATTTTGGATGCGTCTACTCCATCCTGGATCAATCTTGTCAAGAAACAAATCCAAGACGCCGGATGATGAACCGTTGATCACCCTTTCCTGACCAAGTACTAGGAATTTCGTCCATACGGCCATAATCTTGAATTGGTGTTTGGGGAAGTACCATATCGGGTTCCGGTCCTCTGAATCTTTGTACACATCTTCTGGAGTTTCTACCTGCACAGAAAGGATGGTTGTTAGCCAAATTTCCACCATTCAAACATATACTCTGTCTCCTACACCGTTGGTTCAAGTAATAAGAAGCTCAGTTCCCATTAACCAGTGTCTCGGATTCCAATCTTGTGCGTAGAGTAGACATGTTCTTTTCTGCTAATCACAATATATCGATCGCGCACCTTTTTTAAGGGATTAAGATGCAAAGATGAATTAAGAAGGCCTAAATACTTTATATTTCCCAGTTAATGAAAGCAATGTGGACTGTGCTTAGACCATGAACCATTCCACAGATATTCCAGCGACAGCCCTTAATCGCCAACCTTAGCATGAATGGGCTTGCTTTATTCTAAGCATACGTAAAATTGTGCACGCTACCTCAAGTTCGGATTCGCCTAATTTAATTGATAATACTCCATTGTCTATTCTTACCGTTGACAAAAGACAGAGGAGCGATTCCATGTGGTTTCTGGCAACAGAATCACCGACAAAAGCCAGAGTCTTTCCTCGGACAAAATCCAAGAAGTTTTTGGGATGGAACCTGGGAAGCTCACACTTGTCAGGCTTCCACCTCCAATTAAGAAAACCCCTGTCCCTACGGCCATGCATGAAGCAATTCTTTGAAGCTGGAATTGTTTTGCAGCTTTTGTTTGTGTACTGTGGCCCTTCTGCATCAGGCACCCATCGACCCTTTGACAAGTCACATTTTGATGACTTCGTACTTTCCTCTTCAATACCTGCGCATGTAGACAAAAATTTTTCAGGACCATCAAAACTTCTTCCCCAAAAACAAAGAAAAGGGTAATGGGTCGTGTGAAAGGTACCATTCTGTGGTCTGGTGATGACCTTTTGGTCAAAATCTGGTATTGGATCAGAATTTTGATGGACGCCTGGTGCGGGAAGTTGCTTCAAGGGGTTTGGAGAATAAGAGATCAATAGGAGGAAGCAGAGAGTTGCAAGAAGGAAAGAGAAAATGAGAGGAGGTAACTTCTTAAAGTTGAGGCATTTTTCCTTTTGAAATAGAGGAGAAGTAGAAGAGAACTTCATCATCTCTAATTTCGTAGCCATTATTTTCGCATTATACATCAAGTTTAAGGGCAAATTATTAGCTTTACAAGAGACGAGGAAGAGGCTTCCAACCCAAGAAGTCCAAATCTTTCTCAAATTTCGATTAAAGTAGGCTTGGGCTGGTTGGTTATTAATAGGGTGTTGTGTTGTGTGTCAAAAAGAGAGGAGGGAAGTGGAGGAACTTTTTAGGACCGGTAACATCTGCCGTTTGATGTGAAGCGTGGTACCGTAGGATGCAAGAGACGTGCTTGTGAACTTGCCCGGTGGGCCTTCCTTATTTGTTTCCACCCCCTCAATTAACGCCCCGATCGCTTTGCTCGGGTTTACAATATTAATTAAAACCCATTTCTTATTCTTCATGTGTAAATACAAAGAAAGGACTCCAAGATTTGGCGAAGAATACAGTTTTTTTTTTTGTGTTAACTATAATTTACTTCCAAGGTTTAGATGATATTACACTTTGCTTCCTCTGTTTTAGAAAATATTTTTTTTCTCCATCTTACACTTTACTCTTTTAAAAAGAACTGTTTCACATTTATAGAAAAAATAAAATGAGTTGTTTCACATTTATAGAAAAAAAAATTGATAATTTAAAATATCCACGAATTGTAAAAAAAGTACCATATAAACTGAAATTATTGGAAGATAACTGTTATACAATTTAAACTAATATTTCAAAAGTTATCAAATGATGTAAAAAGTGTGTGGGACAAAGTGTGTATTTCTAAAACAAAAGTGTAGATTGCTATGAGATGACTAGTGTACAATTTAAATTAAGATTTCAAAAGTTGTTGTCAGATAATGTAAAAAATATAAGACAATAAATGTACATTTCTGAAACAGAAGGGAACAAACTGTAATTCCAACTAAATCATATGAGTCAAATTGTAATTAGCCCTGTCTTTCTATTTCAACAGTCAACACGTTATCGCTAATCGTGTTCATGTGAACGCATTTTTACCATGTTTGTTTGTTACGGAAACTTACAAAAACACCCTCAACATTTGGCCTACACTACAATTATCTCGCTTAATTTTGAAAACCTACAATTATCCCCTGGAATATAAGTTCTGTTGCTCCATCAAGTTATATAGTCTGCTCAATTGCTTCTATCACCAACGAAGTTTTTCCAAATCGTGCAATTCAGCCCATGATTCATCTTAAGCCGCCTCCGCCACACTTTTTCGTTAATTGTATTTCTAATATTTTTTTAGTATTTGAATAATTTCTACGTCATATCTTTTGTTTCTAATTTATGTTGATATTATATTCGACATCTTATTCATTTTTTCAATTAGTTCAAACATTAGAAGTATCATTTTTTAGTGACAAATGTGTTTGAGAAAATAATCTTTTATTTAGAAAACTACTTAATTTTTACCATATAAAAGAAATTTAAGCATTCTATAATTTTTTTATAAGTCGTACTACAAATTTTATATTAATCAAATACATCACTGTTTCTATATTGTATCTATAGGTCTCAAGAGAATTTAAAAACGAAAAGTAAAGGAACAAGTAGTTAGGAAATATTTCTAGGAAAAAAACAGAAAAAGAACATATTTCTTTTATCTTTCTTGTAATCTTCTACATCGTTTTGCCTTCTCTCTGTGAATCTCCTCCTTTCCTCTTACATGACCAACCCAATCGATTGATGCATGAGTCAATATATTTTAAAGAATTAAAACTTGAGTAAAATACATGACAAAAATTACTGAATCTACTCACTAATATCAAAATTTTTTTCTGAGTGTTGATTAATTTGAAAGAGATGGGGGACAAGAGTTAAGATCGGCTAATTGAGTGCTTTCCTTAACTTCTCAAGTTGTGAAATCACACTAATTGATGGCCTTGTTGTTGCAGCTGCATTTTCTCTTCCTCTACTTCTTCTCGAACAACGGGGACAAATTGAACCCCTCCAACAAGGAAATTATATGAAACACATTGAAGGTCTCTCGCTTCTCTGATGCCTTGAGAGCACTTTATCTTCAACTGCGCATTTTATTTTCCACTTTGGTTATCAAAGTTCTGGAAATAGATGTTTTTGAATCTAGGGAGTTGTGATTCGCATGCTTCTATTTGGGTCCAGCAATTTGGTGGTGAACCTTGTTCAACGGGTTAGAAAATAATCGATTCTTGCGATAGATCCTCAATCAAAACTTTTAGGTTTACTAGATTTTTTATTTCTATATGTGTTGTTGGTTATTGTATCCTACACACTGTTGCCAAGTGAAGCGTAGAAAAAGGGCTATAAAGACGGCGTTGACAATCTGCTCTTAGAGACATCAATAAAGCCTACTATGGTAGTGGCGGGACTAGGCTTCAACAAGGTCAAACCCAATTAGGATCCATTCTAAATTTGTTTTGATTTGATAATGGAGGACAATGCTAAGATTGACCCGTTGAGGAAGGCGGGCAGTCTAGTAGATGCAAAAGTTTAGGAGCCATAGTTTCTAGAAGGTAGAAATATCAAATTTGCCACTAATGTTTTGGGTAAGGAGTGGATATGCCACTATAGTTTTTTTGTTTCCCAATCTGCTACTAATGTTTTAAAATTAGCCGAATATGCCATTGCGATTTAGAAAAATAACGGAAAATGGGAACAATAGCAAGTTTTAAAATCGTGGGGTTATTATGCATTTTTCAAATAATATCAGAATCTTTGAGATTTTTATCAAAAAAGTGTCTGATATTTACCATCGGCGCTTTAGCCCTGTTGCTATCTTTGTCACCAGCACCCCAACTCTATCGCTACCCTCGCTCTGTCTCAACTGTCTAATCTTCTCCCTGGCATTCTTGAGAGAGAGAAAGAGAGAGAGAGAGTGAGAGAGAGAGTGAGTTTAATTACAAAATGTGTTTGAAGTTTCTTAAAACTTGCATTATCACCTCAAAATTTCAAAACTTGTTATTTTTAACATTTTTTGTTGACTTTTTAATGTTTTCCGTTAGATTTTTAACAGTCAGTGTGTGTATTCACTCTTACTTTGAAACTTTAGTGGCATATCCATCCCATTTTAAAACATTAGTGGGAGATTGGGCAAAAAAAAAAATAAAATGGCATATTTACTACCAACCCCAAACTTTAGTGGTGAATTTGATATTTTTGCCGTTTCTAGAAAGAGAAGGTCGTGCAAAAAACTGAGTTTGTCTCTTTTTTCAGTTTAAGATAACATTTCAAGGGGAAAACGTAAGTTGCTAAAAATAAAGAGGCAAATTGTAGATTTATTTGAATCTACTTTTCAATCTACAATTTTAACTTAACACTGCGTATACAAGATGGAAAAGTTTCATTTTTATCCGATTAAGTGAAAGGTTTTCCTTTAATTTTATATCGCCCTAGCTTCTTTGGGCCTTATACACAAATAAAGTTGACATTTTTCAAAGATGGTGCCATTTTCTTAATTAATATTAAAATGCCTTATCAAGCACAACATAACGACTCCAGTTGAAAACAACATTAACATTTTGTATTAGAAGTTGGAAAAAGTATTCAAGTACAAGTTTTATCATAACAAATTTGGAAAAACTATCACAATTTCAACATTTAATACCGATTTTAAACATTATAATCAAACCAACATTTATATACTTGAGATTTGACAGCTTTTTCTACCAGGTAGGTAAGGCCCGGGGACTCTTGTTCATTTGCTCGTGTCAAAACACCAGTTTCCGCGGACATTGTCGAGCTAATCTTCAATAAACTCATCATTCTTTTGGGCGGAAAAATGTTACATCGGCAGCTAGCTTTCGTTGGAAAATCGATCGTTGATATACATATACCACTTTCCACCTTTTCCACACTCTTCTAACGAAATTCACACATTTGTACAACTTTTTCCTTTTCTTATATACTCCAATTTATTCAATTCCTTTTTTTTTTTTTTTTTTTTTTTGTATTTCTCTGTAATAATTGACAAACTCAATGATTCCTGCACCTAGCAGGACAATATATATTTTTTTTTAACTTAAAAGCATTTATAAATAAAG
This sequence comes from Aquilaria sinensis, assembly GCA_005392925.1. Taxonomy (NCBI): domain Eukaryota; kingdom Viridiplantae; phylum Streptophyta; class Magnoliopsida; order Malvales; family Thymelaeaceae; genus Aquilaria; species Aquilaria sinensis. The sequence goes on along the minus strand of SMDT01000653.1, from coordinate 514,414 downwards.
TTTTAGGAGTTCTATATTAAAGTGAAGAGGAATGGAAGGGGAAGAGCATGGCTTTGACGATTCGGACTGCAAGCTTCTTTATTCCCCTTGATTACAAAACATTATTTTGGAGTGCAGGGCTTCAATGGAAAAGCTTCAAGTCGGCCGGCTTCCCCATCTACCAGGCTGGGAGGCAAACGGATGGATTGGCAAAGATTGGAGCGGCAGGGGAATGCCCTTTCCCATATGTTGATGCCCTCCTCTGGTGGGCATCTTTGCGTCAGAAGCAAGTCCTCCTGTGCATTTTGAAGATATGGGGCCTAGTCGTAGTAACGCAGAGCAGGTCCTTGGCTTGTTAGGGAGACTTCCCTACCGACCTCGGTGTAGGGGCAAAAACCTTATGGCATTACAGTTTGCTGTTTTTCCCCTTTGTCCACCGAAAAGAAAAAACAGTGCAGCTTAAATCCGGATAAGCCACAGGGCAGCCTATTGTCCCAACCGGTGGAGCAACTCTGATAGGTTATAGTATTAATAAAATTATGAATTTTACTTTAAATGAATTATTATACCTATATAATATTGGTTTCAAATGAAATTAATTTCAAGAGAAAAAATGTAAAATAAAAATAAAAATAAATTATTTTAAATTAATTTAATTTAAATTTAAATGAATTTGGTATAAAATATTTTAGTAGGATATTTAGAAATTCTGGAAAAACACTATACCATTGTCATTTTGACACGTTTTAGAAATTTGGGCCTCATTGGGAACCAAAATTCGTTGAGTTTAGATTGGCCTAATAATCCGGCACGGGGAAATAGAAAACGGCCTAATAATACAGATCCATGTAGGCAATAGGCAAGATCAGAGGAGTTATTGGGCCTCGCTCAATTTCTAAAACAACTTATGTTGGGTAGTTTTATGGTTTATCACTTTATTGTTGATCCACCATATGGCCTTTCGAGCATACAAGAAGCCCCCTGATAGAGTAAGGACAACTCTCCACATATTGGTGAAAACTTTACAAGATTTTCACTCACCAATGAAATATTTTTTGAAATAGTTACTTGGTGACGTTTTGAGACAAAAGTGAGTTTTGTACAAAATCTTTTAGTATGTACATTCTCCAAAAGACTAGTTCCATACTTGAAGCGAGTTTTGTTTGATGTTATCATTTTCGTGGTTAATGGACAATACAATATAAGATGCATGAAAATAAAAGAAAAATATATAGGAATGTACAATTATCCACTAGTGACTTCACCAACTGAGAGAGTTATCCTTTATTTGGTGAGCAGAAATTAATTTTCTCAACCTCTAGTCAAATGTCAAAGTTTTTCTCTTACCTAAAGCCGTTTGAGATTATTTGAACCTCTTTCACCAAGGCCAACTCACATTTTGTGGTTATTTCAAAACTCTATTATTGACCGCTATGAGCTTATGGCAGGGTTTCTTTCAATTTTCAGATGTTGGCCAATGTAATTATGTGATGCATATTAGTAGGTATACGTGAGACGATTTGTGATGCAAGAATGTTGGATCTTAAATGATCAAATCCGACACTCCTTTCGCATGGGATTGACAAGAAAGTGTGATTTCCTTGTCATGATTGATTGTAGAAAACCCGGAGAGATCGGTTCCAAATGGGAGCAGTGGCAGTGGGCGTTGAATTTAGTATAGCAGCTAAACAATTGTCTGCTGCCTCGTTAGGTACAGTGGAAGTGTAGATAATGACTAATCGTGCGAAAATCTGATCTGAAAATCCCGCCTCTAAAATTATTTTTGACTAATTGTGTTCGTTTTCGTGATCAAAACAAATTAATAAAGTTAATGGAGATGTCCAAATAGGCAGAATCAAATTTATCAAATTTGATAATGTTCCAAGAATCCAAATTCAACATGGTGGCATCGGAAATTTAGGCGATTTTGTTGCTTGATTGGGATTAATTTGTTGGCATTTGGACGCATTAGCTAGCCAAGTTCTCGTTCCTTTCGTTTATTTGTTTCCTTTTTTTTTTTTTTTTTACTTTCTTCTTCTTGGTTGCCAAAAATTTAGGAGGGAAAATTATATAAATCTGATGCATTGGCGGATGTCATTAGCATTGGCCAGCTCTTGTTGGTCAACCAGCTCCTGTTGGTCAAGTTTAAAAAGTAATGGAAGTTCTCATTTAGAGTGGAAGACGGACATATACTATATCATGATTTTGCAAACTGATCGATCCGTCTTATAAGGTATGAAAGGGAAACTGGAAAAAAAAAATGGAAGTAGAAAAAGTTCCAATATCTCCGGTAATAAAAATAGATTAAGCACCAGAAACAGAAATTAATCAACTAATCTGGGTGCAATGGAGACAGCGAGGGCCAGGGTAGCGGAACACATGGGAGTCTCCATCAGGGCATGTGCGTGTGCTTGTACGTGTAGCCAGCAGCCAGCCAGGGAGCTGAGACGTGGGAAGAAGCTGCCTACGTGCACGGTGGCTAGCTGGCTTTCTAGTCTTTAGAATTAGAAGGCGTAGGTGTGGTTGGCTCGAACGCTCTGGGGTGTGTGGTGTGGGCTTGGGAGGTTGGGTTGGAGTGCTTGGTAGCTGGGACGCAACCCCCATCTCCTCCCACATAACTATTGGTCCTCTCTGTTTCCTTCCCCTACATCTTCTTGCTTTTTCCCTGACAAGATATGTAACACGTACATATATAGAGATTGGATAATCTCCAGCCCAGCCTTTCCGACACTACTACTGCGACCTCAATAATTGGTTCCAACAAAATATGTGCGGGTTCATTCAATAAGTCTATTTGCAAACAAGGTCAATAGCCAATTTGAGGAAGGTTAAACTGAGATGTTACTTTGGTCTGGGCTTTGACTCATAATGCATACCCATTGAAGTTGAGATCATAGGATTTTAATGCACAACTATTGGAATTAGGCTCATGAAATTACTGAAGATAGACCCACTGTAATGTCAATACATTGGAGTGATCAAGCCGAGAAAGATGCCTATGAATATCGAGCAACAAGAAATTTTTCACAAAGATGACCAGAAGCTGTTGGAAGTTAGAATAGTCTAGGAGGTCTTGTACCTAAAATGGTTGGCAAATGTTGTTTTCACCAAGAAGGAAATGGAAGCTAGAGGATGTGCATAGTTTACATTGACCTCAACTGGGCATTATCCAAAGGACCCATATCCCTTGCCCTTAATCAACAGATTGGTGGACTTTACTATAGAGTTCAAATTTTTGAGTTTCCAAATTTTCAAGTTTCATGGATGCCTCAAGTGGTTATCATCAAATCTCCATGAATCCTAAAGATGAAGAAAAGGCTGCCGTCATGACTAGTGAAGAGGTGTTCTACTATAAGACAATTGCCTTTATGTTGAAAATGAAAGGGCTACCTATCAATGGGTTATGAATTTTTATTTTTTAAGGAACAACTTGGAAAAAAATGTAGAAGTATACATAAATGACATGATTGTAAAAAAAAAAAAAAGTCCTAGAACAAAATGTGGAGGATCTCAAGGAAACATTCCAATGATTCCAACAGTATAATACAAGCCTAAATTTGGAAAAGTTTCTTTTTAAGGCCGAAACCTGAAAATTCTTGGGGTGCATAGTCTTTGAAAGAGGGATTCACACTAATTCAAATAGAGTGAGTATCAAGGTCATGGGCTACCTAATGGTTTGATGCTCATTGAATATACTAACAAAAATATGGAATTATGTTGACTCTCAATTATATGAGAACTGAAGGCAATCTCACATATCATTCATAGTGTAGCAAGATGGTGAGTATCAAGGTCGTATTCCACAATGAAGGAGTTGTGTACCCTACTACTTTTTTTCTCTCTTATCTAATTTGCAATTAAGAGTAAATTAATTAACTACAAAAAGTAAAGAAACTAAACTACAACAACAAACAATAAATAAAAAGCAACAAGGAAAGGCAATCGAATCGATCAACAATCAATGGAGATCATGCTTAAATACGAATCCCCCTAAAAATCTCTTGCTACCTACTCTTATCTTCGTTTAATTGGTATATAGTTAACTTGGATAGTAAAGAACTCCTAACTTAAACTAACTCCTCTCTTAAGGTAACTAATCCCTATCTTCAGGTTGACTGATCAAAATCTCTTCCTAACCAAAACCCCCAAGAATGCTTTACTCACTATTTGAGTATTTGAGTCTTACTACTAGGTTTGACCTTAGTCTAGAGGATTTATGTCGGTTTGTGTTTAGACTTGCATATAATCCTTTCTACCCACACGATGATCAAATCAAACATATAAGTTGTTAGTTTAACATGCTTCAAATCAAGTGTTGAATTAATAAGCTAGCTTATACCAATTCAACTCCAAAACTCATGAAAATCCTTCCTATTGGCAAAAAAGCTGAAAAATGACTTGAAAATAAAATATGAAGCAATTAAGCACAAATTCTTATTAAAAAAATAGTAAAAAGACAAACAAATTCCATGAAAAAACATGGTAAAAATATGTATAATTTAGCACATATCATGGTTCTAGGGAGGCTCATCTCGAAATTCAGAGACAAGTGATTTTCCAATAGGATGATAAATGTTGTTTGACTTTCTAGTACATTAAGGATCATCGCCAAGAGGTTCCCAAACTCAGGCAACCGAAGCCCAGGGCCCAAGGAAGCATTATTCTTGTATTTGGTCGTGTCCCAAGATGCCCTTATTATTGTCATGTAACGGAAAAATGAAGTTAGTTGTGACCAATGTACTGCATTAGTAAGATACACCAGGGCATTGAAGCTCGGTACCCGACTATTCAAAAAGCAGTCCTCACTCTCATCACAATTAGTAGGAGGTTAAGGCTCTAGTTTTAGTCTCATATAGTAAAGGTGCAAACATACCTTCTACTTTTGGAAATCTTATCATAATATTATCATTTTGGGATGTTGGCAAAGTGATGTATTAAAATCAGTGAATTTGATATTTATTTCCCAACAAGCTATTATTTGGGAATATAGAACAACTGCTCGAGAGGCCACAACAGAGACATTGTTTTTTCTGGCATGAGTGTAGGCTCTTTTTCCAATAGAGGCAGCTTAACCTTCCCTCTAAGTACAAATCTTTGATAAAGGACAAAATGATGAAGGCTTCCAAGCTAAGCTAGATCTTTTATAGGAGCTATGTGGAGATGCTAAGCTTCACGTCAAAGCTGCTAAAGAACGGTTTATTAATACATACAACTTATGAGTAAAGCCCAATGATATCAAGTTTGGAAGACTAGCACTTCCAAAAGTAGAACATTTAGGGAGGGATCTAGGCAATGGAGCCTTCCTAATGAACTAGGAAGACCCATACGTTGTATGCGGGGAGGCCTGATAAGGTATTTGAGCTAAAGAAAGGTTCTGGAAAGCTTTATCATTAGGATGAACTTAGACCCTAATAATCTTAGGTGTATTGTTCATGTACTTGATCCTAATTTGAAAGTCAATAAAGACTGTCTTTCAAATTTTTCTTTTAATAGCTTGATTTATGGAAACATTGGTACCAACAAAATAGAAACCTAGAGCACCTTCAGGAGTCTGCTACTAGGCTAAAACCACATTGAGCCTAGGGCCTCCAGAAGTGTTAGATGTCATTTTGGAAATTAGAAGACCTTCAAGAGTCTACTATGGGGTTAGAACCATAATCAGGGTAGGGCCTCCGGATGAATTGAGGTTAAAGCTTCTAAAAATGCTATATGTCATTTTGAAACCTAGAGGACCTTTGGAAGTTCATTACTAGATTAAAACAACATTGAGGCTAGGGCCTTAAGAAGTGTAAGATGTCATTTTAAAACCTTGAAGACCTCATATAATTTGTTACTAGGTTATAACCGCATTGAGGTTAAGGTTTCCTGAAATACCAGTTGTCATTTAAAATGAAAGAAATCCAAAGTATAAAATAACGAAGTGTGGTGCATTAACAAAGTACATAAGCAAATTGAAAAGTTCTTTTATAATTCCTAGGCCCATAGAGGAACATTATTAAGCCACCCTACCTAACAAAGTTGACAACCTTCACACCGAGCTTCTTGTCCGTGTACTAGAGGGCTCGTTCCTTAAGGACATCATGAAAGATATCCACATTGGACAAATCTAGGTTTAGATGAACTTGTTCAACTTGGTAAAGACAAAAATCAAACCCATCCAACAGTGCCTGGATGAGCTTACGGTTGGCTTCATCCTATTTTCTTATGAAATTCTTTGAAAGTGCGCATTCTTAGCGTCCAAAGTTGTCATCCCCTTTTCTACCTCATCGCTTAGTTCCTTGGTAGCCCTTTAACTGAAATGCAAAGCCTGACAGTCTTGCTTTAGCATACTAACTTAAACCCCGCACCCTTGTACCCTTTGACAAGTTGTCTTGTCTAGGTCATCGTAGCTAGCCCAAAATCTATTTACCACATTCACATCTACATCTTTCAAGGAATACAAATAACATTGGAGGTCTGAAAGGTCTCATCTTAGGTAACGACTTGTTCCTTTTTACCTTTTTTGTTATCTTTTAGCTTTTCCGCTCTATTTTGGAAAATGACCTTCACCTAGCTAAAGGTCTGTCTGCTAGAATCATAACTCCTTATTGGCCTTTTTCATCTTTTCAACCCCAATGAGATGCCATTTAGAAATATGGCAGTTTAATAACAAAAACATAAATATGTTTATTAAAGAATGATGTACACACATATAATAGTGAAGGGAGAAAAGAAAACTCTTAAAATCCCATGTAAATGTGGTGTATTGATGTTACCCTAACATTTTTGGCAATATAACATGTCTCGTACTCAAGCAGCTTGAGGTCCCAGGGAAAGTAAGCCCATCTAGCACTTGGAAAAGTGTGGCATTGTCCTCTAAAAAAGATTTCCCCTTTGAGGCCAGGAAATAAGGGTCTTAGGGAGTGCTTTGTAGGTGGCAAAGTATGCTTTCTATTGCTTCCTGTACATCACTTCCAAAAACTCTAGTTGGAGCCGATTAGGGAAACTAAGCATCCTATGAGCACTGTTTATAGAAGTACTTATAATTTTAGTATAGGCCCTCTGTCCAGGGTATCATTAACCTAGGCATCAGCATGTAAAAGGGTAGAAGTATCCTTCTTGGAAGATGCACCTGCTAAAAGGGAAAACGAATTAAATATAGCAAGGACAGAAATCTCACTTACAAAACAGTAAAAAAGATTTACACCATATTCTCACAACAAAATCTCAAATTTTCATGTAGTTATGCTTATGTAGAATAATAAATAGTGATAATGATACACATGAGAGTTCCCTAGTTGGAGATGACCATTATGCTCACCTCCTTATGCTTGGCTAGAGGGGAGTTGTTTCACCTTAATCACTTGAGGAATATGGGTGCTAAGAGCTCTTTGGCACTTATTCTAGTACACCAAAGTGGTCATAATGACCTCATCATCATTAGAGGCCTTGGAGATCTTATTCTTCTACAACTCTTTCAAGGAATTTTTTGCTCCAAGAAGATTCCTTAGCATGGTCTCATAACTTCTTAAGGCCTCCATGGATTTGGTCTCCAAATTTACAAACATAAGAACAAATTGAGGTTAGTTTGATAAGGTTTATCATAAGTGTAAAACACCAAAGCATACTAAACTAAAGCTCACCCTCCTAGAGAATGCCTCCCTTGAGGACATCTATCAGTTCCTCTCGTAACCCCTAGAGTTATAGACTAAGGTTAGGTTTTCTTTGGCAAAGACAACTAGCTTTACACACTTTCATTGTGAAGTCGTCTAGGTATTGCTGAGGGAATGGAAATAGCCTCCCTCTCGTACTGTTTTCCATGACGCCAAAGAGATATGCTACAGTCTTCTTGATGGCCTTGAAAACTTCATGTTTGGGCTTAAAATAAGGGGTAAAAATCCTCTCATGGACAACATTATCTATTTATTCACAGGAAAATTTCAACTAAGGTTAGATGGTATAAAGAAGAACATTTGTTTGCACTCTTTCCAACTTTTAGGACTGGTGAATAATGCCAAGACTAGGTTGTGCTTTAAGAAGTATATGAATTAGCCTCTATTAGGGTGAGGGAGTAGAAAAAGATAAAGAATTCAAGGAAGAACTCAACTCCAACCATATGACAAGCAAGAGGGAAGTTGTTGATGTGTCGGAAAGAGTTGGGTGCCAATTGGAAAGGGTAAATCCCATAATCATTATAGAGTTGTGATACCAGAGGATGAATGAGGAACCTAAGCCCCACCTTGACTTGATCAGTATACATAGTCAATTAGTTCTCCTCAGGTTCATTTGCTCTCTTTTTGGTCCAATAGTAGACCACATCGAAAGAAAAGGGAATAAACATTTCCTTCAGAAGATTGTTAAAGGTCCCAAGGTTTAAATTACTTTCTAGCCTTTTCATCTTTATAAAGTTTAGGGCCTCAATCTCCTTCATCATCCTGGTGATCACCTTCTCCTGGTGTTTGGCATCTATGAGCACATAAAAAACACAAGAAATTAGAAAGTTAAAGTAACTCCACCACCGGTAAATAAGGCTAATGACCTACTTTTGGCAAGATAAAATTAAAAATGAAAAGCAATATGGAAGAAGGAAATTTGATATAAAAACTTGTTGATCGATGAAGAGATATGGTGGATAAAGTAGCCTGGACATCGTGGCAATAGTGAGCAAATGAAAGAGTTTTTTTTTCTGTTAAAAAAAATCGATAAGCAAAAATAAGGAATGCAGAAAAGTTAAACTAAAACCAAATTAAGCTCTTAAAGCCTTTTTCTAAAAAATGAGGTCTTCTGATTGCTTCCAAATGGCCATGTCTCCTACACCTTATCTCATTTCTGGATTTTGAAAAGTACAGTACCCATTTATCTTTATTTCACTCAAGGAAGAAGACCCATTGATACCGTATTGAGCTTTGACCCATAATGTGTACCCATTGGAGTTGAACTTATTGGATTATAGTGCATACCCATTTAGGTTGGGCTCATAGGACTATTAAAGATAAGCCCACCATAATGCCTACCTATTGGAGTGGTCAAGCACATGGGGTTATTAAAAAATGAAAATTACAGCTTTTAGTGAGATTTGATAAAAGATGAGATCTTTTGAATCACGAGATCGCAATCTAAATTAAAGGAAAACTCTTGCCTCAATTGGAGACACATATCCTATAAATAAGAACTCATGGAAAACCCAAGGTACGTTGATATTACCCTCTAAATTCCCCTAAAAGGCTAGGTCTTAATCCTAGAATGACTTAAACGGCCAATGGTTTTCTTTGAGCACAGTACTTCAAGATCCTTTGACCTTGTCTTTGGTTGCTAGTTTCCCTCGTTGTCCCTGTTCACGCTCACCAATCTTGGCTAGGTATTAAGTATTAAGTATTAAGTTTGTAAATTTATGCAGCTTTGGATAACTTGAGAATATGACTGTATGTTTATGTAACTTAGAATAGCTTAAGAACAAAAGCTTGAAGATTATTAAAGATGTTTCCACAACACTTATTATAAAATTTAGTCTCTTTTAATTTTGAGAACTTATAATGGACATAATTATAATTTTCTCCCTGAGGTTTAGGTGAAATTACAATTTGCTTCCTCCTATTTCAAAAACATATATTTCCCCTTATATTTTTAATACACTTCAACAGTAATTTCTGAAATCTTAATTTAGACATTATAGTAGCCACCTTCCAGTAATTTTAATCTATATAGTATTTTTTTAATAGTTAATGGGCATTTTAAATTATCAGTTTTTTTAAATTTTTTTTTTAAAATAGAATTTTTTTTAAAATATCAATTAATTATAAAAAAACTACTATACATATTGAAATTATTTGAAGATAATAACCGTACAGTCTCAGTTAAGATTTTAGAAATTCCTGTTGGACTGTATTAAAAAATAGGGGTTAAGTGTAATTTCACCTAAACCTCATGAACAAATGGTAATTATTCGTTTATAATATGATCTTGCAGATACCAAAAGAAAATGTAAAACGTGATTTGGTTATAATTTTTTACTAGCGACATAATATTTCTACATAGTGGTTGGCACTTCCACTTTTATGCTACTTGTTTTCAACAATTTTCTTTTCTTTTTTTTTCTGAAACTATGTAATATTCTTTAAATAGTAAACAAAGTATTGATTGCTTTTAGTGATCCTAGTGTCTCTATTTCTTTCGTACTATCATCAAAGAAAATTATATTATAGTGCCTAATTTGGATGTTTCTATTTCACGCACAAACTTTTCAATATCCTCCAAACATAAGTTAAAATTAAATATTCTACTGCTAATTCTTTCAAAAAATTATTAGTTACACTAGTGTTAGAAAAAGTGAACAGGTGGAAAGAATAAATTCTAAAACATGAAGTGAAAGTGTAATTAGTGCAAGATCCTGAGAATGAAACTATATAATTATTTATTAAAAAATTTATTGTTTAATGCATGTACTGCATATTAAAACTCGAACTAAGTTAGATCCTATAGCAGATAAGCTCTTCTAAAATATTCTTTCTTCCATTTAGAAAACTCGAATTTAGAACCTTGATTAGGGAAGGAAAAACTTCTTCTACTTTCTGTAACAGTTATCTGGTCTTGTACTATATTTTACGATCACTATTTTGTGGTATTCAAGTGTTATTTATCAAATAGTAAATAGTACTATTTATCAAATGGACCTGAAGTCTAGTAAAGGATAGACCCAAGGTTGGTTCTTATTTTACTTTCTTGATACCAATATATTATATAGAGAAGTTAAATAAGACACTTTGTACTGAATAATTTCCCTTCAATTCTAAAATTGAAAAAGATGTTTGGCAAATCGTTATGGTTTGGTGAGAGATGACCAATTTTTACCAATGTGCTGACTATGGGGTTTTTTTTTTTTTTTTGAAAGAGCATGGTAATTGGTTGGTCAATGAAATGATGAATTATTAACTTGTATGGCTAGGGATGGAAAAAACTTAGCAAAGCTTCACAAGTCATTAATACATGATAACTTTTGCATGAGTTGACCAAAGGTTAAATGTGAAAAGTTGAATTAGTTCCTGTTCACGTAAAGAAGAGAATTCAAACTAAAGGACTTAATGTACTATTTTTTTATAGGGTGAGATGGTTTCACATGGTGACTTGGTCAATAATGAAATCTATAAATAGACTCATTATAGAAAACTAAGGTATGCTTACCTTCAGGCACACCAAGTAGAGAAAGTGTATATACTGTGGAAGAATGTGCACCAAAGTAGGAGGGTGCCTTCAGTCACCAAGTGGTGTTAAGGATACATTATATATCATGTAGATGAGTTTGCCTTGTGCATCACCAAGAAGAGAGGGAAAGCTGTTTATTACGCCAAGAATGTGCGCTATGTAGTAGGATGCTTTTGAGTACCGGCCACATGATGAAAAGAGTGCTTGTTGTGTACTGGGCAAAAGTCTCAAATTTGCCACTAATGCTTATGGTTGGGCTTGTATCTGCATAATAGTTTTTTTTCCCAGTCTTCTACTAATGTTTTAAAATGGGCTCAAATCGACCACTGACTGTTAAAAGTCACAAGATTTGAAATTTTAAAGTAATAATGTAATTTTTAATAAATTTTAAAGACTTACCCTCCACCATGCCCACCGCCTACAACACCTCCATTTCCAATGCTAGAATCACGAGAATGTCATCGCCGACATAATTTTGGTCAAGTTCCATGGTATCCTTTAGTCTGGTAAGGCCGAGGAGAATTGGTTCACTTTCCCTTAGTGTACAGAAGTCTCCTACTCCCCTATTGAATCTGAGTCCAAATCTAAGGGGCTCAGATTCAGCTAGAGGCAAGGATCAATCGGCGGAAACTTCTTGGCCGCCATTCATGAGAATGTTTAAAAGGTGAGTTTAGGCACCTTCTTATCAGTTCAACAATTCCATTACAGTTGAAGCTAATGGCACAATTGGTGAGGCGGAAGACATGTTGCGGGTGTCGAAGGCAGCAGGCATAGGGTAGGTGTTGGATTTTATTAAATAAAAGAGATAAAGTACTTAAAGTCCTTCGAATTGTTAAACGTTTCATTGTCACTTCGAGATTACAAAACTTGCAATTTTTAACAACCAGTGGTCAATTTAAGCTATTTTGAAATATTAGTAGGAGATTGGGAAAAAAAACTGTAGTGGTAGATATGAGCCCGGGCCTAAATATTAGTGGCAAATTTGAGACTTTTGCCTTATATATTATATAGTAAGGTATGTTAAACACCTAAGTTATGTGTTGTTTGTATATGTAAGATGTATGCGTATAAGAGAAAAGAATGTATGAAGGGAAAAATATGAGGGTTGTCAAAAAAGAGAAGGAAGAATGCCATATGCAAAGAATGGATAACTATGACAGAAGCCTTTTATAGTTCTTATACACTAGTTGAAGAGTTATACCACATAAATTTCATATGTTGAAATTTCTCAATTTTATTTATTTTTTACATGTTTTTGCTGCACTGATCATAACATTTTTTTTAATAGAACCGATTGTAACACTTTGAATGGTTTTATTTAGGAATGTTATATAGTACTTTATACCACTAAATATTGAAAAATAACCAAACCATAGAATTTAATATGTAATCAACAGGTTATGATTTCTATTTTGCATCATGAAAACTAACACTAAAAGAAGTAGATTAAGTAATTTTTCGAATGAGACAGACATGTACAATGGGTAAGATGATTATAGATTCGACGAGTCTAGCATATGCCAGGTGCACATGTGCCAAGGTTTCATTAATGTTTGTTTCATCAATCACAATTAAATTGGTAACCGCATTTTCACAAAAACACTAGCTGAAGTTTAGGGATTTTTTAGGAGATAATTTAAATGATTTGATTTTTACAAGTTTTATACACATTATCTCACAGATTTATTTACCCATTATCATAATAGATAATGAAAGTTAAGCGAATACTAGGGGAGATAATGTCAATGATTCTAATGAAGTTATGGAAATTATCCTGCAGATTTGTTTACTCATTTTCACAACATATGTTATTATTTCACAGATAGTGGCTTTAAGAATGTTCTTCTACACTGAAACTTTGTTCAAAAGTAATTCAGACAATGGTGTTTGATCTGAACAGAGTACCTCCGGGTGAGGATTTATTAGATGAAGGTGGTGTCGTGTGTATCAGTTCGTTCATGAAAATATTTTGCCAAATGATTGCTCTGTGTTCAGCAGTGGAAGAGGTGCAAGTTTATTGTTTTAGTTCACAATATTTTGTTTGTTCAATTTTTGTCGTTTTACTTTTGGGTATGGTAACATTTCATTTTTTGTGTTTTTTGAGCGGGCTGTGAATATGATGGTGATGATGTGCTATTAGAGTATAGTTGGGAAGGGGAAGGAGGTAATGAAGGTAATGTTTATGGTTGAACTTATTATGTTTGGAATTATGTTAGTATGTATGATTTTGTTGAAGTGAGAATATGTTCAATTATTTCATCACATTATTTATTTGCATTTTTAATTGTGAAGATGAACTAGGCAATAGCTACGATGGGGAGAGTTATAATGCAGGTAGACAATGTAACCTTGACGTGTGTGTACAAATCTAGTTTAACTTTTCATTAAATTTTTGTTTTTTTTTTACAAATTTCATGGCGAAGTTGGTGAAGGTCAAGGTGTTGATGGCGAGCATGTTGATGAAGATAATATAGGTACATTATGACTTTGTCTAGCGAATGTGTAGAATCTTGTGACCTCGTGAATGAAATATTTTATTATGTATTAAACTAACGTGCGTGTTATTTTCATTTCTCTCTTGTGTATTATGGGGCAGACGGTGATGATAAACGTGGTGATGTGGATGGCTGTCATAGTGATCATGGTATAAGCGATTTTGAAGGTACAGTATAAGTTTGTGTGTTGATTGTGTAAAACTGTGTATTGATTGTATGAATGTATATTATGTAGTTTATCTATTATTCAATTTGGCATAACTTTTTTGTTTAAAATGGACATATTCTAGAGTTGACTATAATTTAATAAAAGGACCTCATGGTATTGAGGAGTTCTCATTAGAAAAGCTGCTTATGTATTCTTTAGCAAGCATGCTATTGATTTTGGTTTCAAGGCTCATCATAGCAGGCGCAGGTAGAAGTGGAATGCTGTATGTGGTGTTGAGTTTTGTTGCCACCAGGAAGGTTTTAAGTTAGAATCAAAGGATAATAGGAAGGAACGTGCATACCAAAAACAACATTGAGGTGTGGGTGTACTACTGTAATTGCATTTAAGCAAAGAGAAAATGGGCATTGGGCATGTGATCATCATGTTAGGTAGCATAATGATCCGTTCGTGCCATCCCTGATACGGCACTTGCTTAACGCTGTAAAAGATATATCAAACGAGCAATTTGGGACAGTAATGTCATTGGTGACCAGTGGCATTAGATGCTTTATGTGTGTTCAACAATGAAGCAGGGGGGCTAGAGCATTCTAGAATTAAAAGGAAACATTTTTATAACAAAATTGCAGGAGAAAGGACAATTGCTGCTGTGAAGGGCGATGCTGCATCTTTTGTTAAATGTTTTAAGGAGCAGATGAAGACCGATCCCGATTTCTCCTATGTCGTTCAGTTACATAACACAGGCAGGGTAACTAATTTTTTTTGGCAAGATGGGCAAATGAAAGCAAATTATATACTTTTTGGAGATTTTGTTTCTATCGACACAACCTATCGAACGAACAGGTATAACATGTTTTATGTCCTGTTTCTCGGTGTGAACCACCATCGACAGAATGTAATTTTTGGATTAGGATTCTTAGTGGAGCAGAAGGCTAGGGCTTTTGAATGGCTTTGAGGTCTTTTTTGAATAGCATGGATGAAATTGAGCCGAAGACCGTTTCTCATACCAGGATAACGCATTCTTGCAAGCATTTGATAAGGTGTTTATGAAAGCTAAACACAAATTACGTTTGTGGCATATTGTAGAGAAGGCCCCATTTAAGCTGCGTTATCTATTTTGTCATCATGGGTTTTAAGTAGCATTTATGAGTTGTTTGTATTACTGTTTGACTGAAGATGTGCCCGTATGTTCATAGAATAATATGTTGGAACAGTATGCATGTACTGATGAGTAATGGCTCAAGTCTATTTGGAGAGTACATGATAATGGGCCCCGTGTTTAGGTAGGGACTTCTTCACAGCAGGTAATATTCTAATCTTGATTGTATACTGAGTACAAATCTAGTTTCATACTAAAAGCCTCTAGTTTTATACTAAATACTACCAATTTCATACATAAGTGACTTTTGGCCTTCATTTGTCATTTGTGTTAGGTACACTTGCAACGCAACGTAATGAGAGCACTAATTATGTGTTGCATCTCTTGCTAACAAACAGATATGTTTGCTTAATTTTTTTAAAAATATTTAGGTAAGAGTCAATGAGTGGAGACATGGGGAACTTGAGAAAGATTTCAGTGATTGTGGGGAGTATGAGGTTGCATTTCCTCATGACTTGTTGATTCATGCAGCCAAGGTATACACTTTTAGACTATTCAAAGATTTTGAGGAATAATTAACTTGTGTTGTTGGTGTGAAGTTCTATTTTGTTAATGCCGATGGTACTATGGAGACTTTCAAAATGTCCTTGGGCAGGACTGATCCACATGAGTGCACTATAATATTTTATTCAACAATGAAGAATGTTGACTGTAGCTGTAAGTTCTTCATGCAGTAGGGTGTTTTGTTTTCACAGGCAATTTGAATTCTTGATGTGAAAAATTTGAAAAAGACATTTGATCAGTACATATTTAAGCGTTGGTGTAAAAATGCTAGGTCATACTTGGATGAGTCAACATGTAGTACAGAAGGACATGAGCGGTTATAAAGACATTGTTGGCGTACGAACACAATTCAAGAGTGTACAAATCTGGTACTTTTTTGTATGAATGATGCTGTAGCAAGGAAGCGGTTCAATGGCGGGTTCCAGGCATTAAAACGGTTAATGCATGAAGATTGTGACATGGGTCGTAGCTCTTCAACAACGATTAGGACGCACATACTTGATCCTGAGTTTGTTAAAACTAATACTTTTGGGCGGAAGAGGGTTCAAAGTGAAGCTAAGAAGCAGAACAAAAGAGGCAGGAAGAAGAGGTAACAAATCATGTGATCTTATTTCAGTTATAAGATGTTTTTCCCTTCTAACTCCCCATATGCAGCCCACTTCTCTTCTAGGTTGTTTATTACTTGTATAGTTTCCTCCTCAAAGTTGATGAAGATGACAAAGTAATGTCTTTGCATGCAAATTGGGATGAAAAGCTTATATGTGTTCAACTATGTAGGCTTAACTCAATTTGATACATGCATCACCACACCCCATACATTCAAATTCCTAAGCTAATATAATGCACACCCTAAATAGCATAAAAAAGACCCATTTCTACTCCAGGATCATACATTTTGATCATAGTTTTGTACATTCTTAACCCAATTCTGTACATACTTAACCCAGTTTTGTACATTCTTATCATAGTTCTGTACATTCTAATCATAGTTTGTTCATTCTAGATCCCTGCTAGTACACAATCTGTTACCATAATTATACAATCTGAACCATTCCTAGAATTGTACATGCATATTGGATCCCATATATTATTAGCATACAACATCATCTCAGAATAATGGAAAATTATCACGTGCTAAGTAAATTTTACCAATAATTAAGCATACCAGTTTATAATCGACTATAGATGTAATTTTGTTCGCACTTAACCATTCACTAATAGTCACATTAACTTGTTTATCAGTGTCTTTGTTCCATGTATCTTGTAACTTAGTCAATGACATTCCAAGTTTGTATCCGGTTATGGCAATCTGAACTCGATGGACATTAAAGTATATGAACATTATGTTAGTTTATAAATGTTTTACATAGTTGAAGGATACGTTGAAATGTAAATGTTCACTATATTTGACAATATACCATACTGACAAATGTGGAGAAAAGTATAACCATTTCGTTTGTTCTAATGAGAGCTATTTTGAATTCAGCAGCAAACATCATGCGTCCACCACTATTATGTCTTTTTCTGTCTTCTCCAGTAGTGTCAAAAAACTTTCTTGGCTAACAACATAGTTTGAATAATCATTGTACAGCAACTCCCTACAGAATTTCAAAATGAAATCACCATCTATGTTAGGTTAAGCATGGCAAGTGTTATTTAGTGACTCATGAGCATTGACAATCTACTAATAGGGGTAAAACTTACGAACTATCAAGATCAGGGCTCATTGCATAGTCTATAATGATTGCATCTTCATCACACAGCCTATACTTCGTGTCATCCTTTGTTATTTGATGCATGGATGGTGACCTTAAACATGTTGATTTGTACTTTGTCCTTACCGGCCATTGATTTGCAAGTTTTGCTGGGGCATTCATCCTCTTCACAACTGCCTTGCTCATTAACAGTGTTTGGTCCTCACTTTTATTTGATCTCAAACCTACTTCTGTCTCATTGATATGCAATTGTCCACCTATGTTAGGCCCATACGAACCATCTTCAGGGCTTCTTCTAGCTACTGCCCCTTATCTTTCTTCCCTTCTTCTGTCTGTGGGCCTTTACTTACAAAATGATAGTATAAACCTTCTATCAGACTTCTAATGCACGAAAATATATGTTCCACTAACCTCATGCTTTTTAACTGTCACACATGAATGTCCATGTAACAGTTAATTACAAGCTTGAGTTATTTGGTGAATCATTTCAAGTGACTCATCTATGAATTAGGTGAACTGTGAGCAAGATTCATTGTCCCCATCTTTTAATTTTAGAAATGGATGTGTTAAAGCTCTATGTCTGAAAATCAACTACTTATTCTCTAAACCTGGTCTCTAAACCTTTTGTATGATTCACTAGTTTCCTTTCCAAATGCAAGAAGCTTATTCAGTTCGTTTTCCCACGTAGTACATGTCTCTTGCTCATTTCTTCCCATGAAAGTAGTAACTGCATCTGCTTCCTCTTTATCAAATGCTGGTACTAAGCGACCTTTCCCAAATCCGCCTAGCTTGACTCGTTCATGTTCAGGACTTCATCGTGTGTCCATCCTTTGATCCGAAGGAGCTCCCTTATTATAGGTCACATTAGGAAAGAGAGAACTCAGGCAACATAGAGCATCTGTGACACAATAGTTGAAGATCAAGAAATGTAATCTATAATGCATATATAACTAAGAATTATACACTATCATCCCAACAAACCAAAATTATCACATTCTAAACCCAGTACATACATGGCCATTGAAAAGTTCCAAGCATACTTAACCTAGACTTATATATTTACACTCCAGAATCATACATGTATACCCCTGTTTTGTACATTTAAATAATTATCTCAGTATCATACAGTGTACTTATCAACGGGTTTAGAACCCAGGCATTTCCATAAACATAATTTCTAAAGACAACATCATACCTTGATGTTACTAAACAAGAACTGTACCCCAGAATCATACTTTCAAACCCCCAATATCATGTACCCAAAGTTATACATTAGCGCTATAGAATCATACAGAATCATACCCAGTCCCATATGCCCAAAATCATTCATTCGCACCTCAAACTCATACATTTATACTTTACTAATAAGAAACTCAGGTTCAAAATACGTATATAATTGATTTCTGGTTACCTATAAGAAAAGGATGCATCCATTGAACTTTTGTGGTTTATTTTACTT
The DNA here is from genome assembly GCA_005392925.1 of Aquilaria sinensis. NCBI lineage: Eukaryota > Viridiplantae > Streptophyta > Magnoliopsida > Malvales > Thymelaeaceae > Aquilaria > Aquilaria sinensis. Next base: position 495,759 of record SMDT01000653.1, on the reverse strand, counting down.
TTTCCACTGGTAAATTGCTTTCCTTACATACGAAAATGTAAACACACAGAAATTCATTCTTGGCATTTCATCGAGATCCCTCACAAACCTTAGGAATCTCCAGTTACCTTGAGCCTAACTAGAATAAGTTAATAACCTAGATACGACGCACACGAGGAAATTTTGTTTGAACCTTTCACCACCCTCATTATCTATCTGTATATCATTCTCTACCTCTGTTAAATAAGGCCTATCTTTGCCCCCTGTCCTGCATTGTTCCCAATCTACCTCAAATGCGTCCCTCACCTCAGTGTATGTATTCTTCCTAATCGGAATGTCTTTATTTGGAATGCCAAGTATCAGTTTCACATCATTTGCCATTAGTTTTAGCTTGGTTGACCCCATATCTATGGTCATATTAGTTAGGTTGAACCTATCGATTATCCAATCAAGTAAGCCCTTGTTTAGAAACCTAGTTTGCAAACTCAACATGCCCCTAAACCCCAGCTGCTTAACTGCTTGCACATGCTTCTCAGAAGCCAATAACTTCTCAAAAACTTTGTCAATTTGTCAACGTGAGTATTTAGTTTCAAACCTACAAACACACATAATTATAGTAATCTGCCACAATAAATTGCATACCCATGTTATTATTCATAGTACATTTATCTGTCTTATAGCTCATCATGACCATCATTACTCTCGTCATTACCATCATCTATAACCATCTTGGACTTCCCTTTTTGCTTAAGATCGGCTTTTTGTTGTCTTTTAACATCAACATTTATACCCTTCAAACGTATATTCTAATTCATGGAACTCACATTATCTTTTAAAGAATGATACTTCCAGTGCCATTATCACCATCTCTGGTAACATTACTTCCCACATCAGGATTCTTCTTTCGGGAATGTGTTCTCGTGTCTTGTGGAACTACCTATTTTGCCTTTGCTAGGAAATACCCCCTTGTAGCTATCCGCCCAACAAATGAGAAAAATGATAACATATACTTGAAACAAGTCCTTCCAACACAATATCCTATAATTATACATTCTGACACCATGACCATACATTATAAACCTAGATATACAATGGCTAACCAACACCACACTATCAAAAACCCCTTGAACATGCATATGAACACCAATATAACAGACTCTACACCTATACCTATACAATCATTCCCTACAATCATTCATTATGCCCCTAATATCATACATTCATTTTATAAACTAAGTATCATGCAAACTTAGCCCCGAATCATATATAATCAATCTAGAATCATGAAATCTTAGTCTAAAATCCTACATTCCATTTATTAACCATGTCACATGCATGTTAAACCCAGAATTATAGATTATTTCTTTAGAACAATGTGCCATTAACCCAGTTCTATACATGCTTTTCATTTTATTTTTCTATAATCCCATTACACTCTTAACCCTGAATTGTTTGATGTTTGCATATGTTTCAAACAGCTTCATATAAGGCATTACCCTGTAATTTTGAAATCAGAATCCTCCCCTGCATCTGTGTTCTTTATTACAATCGGCTTCATTCTTGTTCTCTTACATTGTTTTTTACGTACAGTGATCTTACAATTGTAAGACCAGATGATGTTAGGTAGCGAATTGTTCTTATACATTAGATTTTACATACAAAATCAAATCATGCATTCTCATACAACTACATCTGTGAGTTGTCTTGACTTTCCTCCCCTTATCATCAAAGGTGGTAACCCTCTCACAACTTGACATTCTTTGTTTACCTATATCAAGCACAAAGACAAAACCCTTGCTCAATTCACGTACCATACATATTAAGTGTAATTAAGTCCAGAATCATGCATTCAGTCCACCACTTCAATACATATGCTTACCAAAAACACATATACCATATCCATTACACAACACCATCTTAATGCATACACATCTACGATCATGCAAAAACATTTTTAACATAGAATCATATATTCCCCCATTAGCTTTACACATTTTCACTATATACAAAACACTTCTATTTTTATTGCCGCAACATACATTCTTGTTTTCCATCAAAACACCCACTTATACACCTCACAGAAGCTCGAGTTAATAACCAGTTCTTGTTTTCCATTTGCTAACTATGTAACATGCATACTAAACCCAAAAACATACATTGTTTGCTCCGGAGAATACACTCTAAACCCAGTTCTATACAATACATTACCCTATAATTTTAGAATTAAAAACCAGTTCCCAACAAATCTAAGGGTACGTCCCCTGCCAATCAGAAACCCAACAATCCATCACCCAAAACCATACATTATTAACCAATACATATATCAAACCAATCATGTTTTTCATTACCTTTCCACTAAACCGTCACCGGTGACCTTCGCTCTGCCACATCCCTTGCCCTATCGCCCTTCCCCTTTCCTCCTTCCCTGTCGCTGTTACCCATCTTCCTTCCTCCTCCCCTTCGCCCTTCCTCTTCTCCCTTCCCTATCGCCGTTACTAATCCTCCTCCCTTATCACATTGTCGCATTGTCGCACTATCCCTCTCAATCACATCCGCACCTCAACAATTTCTCCAAAAGTATGTGCCAGTAGAGTTTATTTTTTCCAGGACAGCGATTAACGATTTTAGGTTTCTTGTGCTGCTTTAGATAAGTTTTGTATGGAATGAGTGCAATCCCTAGATTTTCTCTCTGCGATCTCGCACCCATATCCAAATTTCCAAATAAAATATGAAAAATGGAGAAACAGCTATTTAATGTTAGTTAACGCTACAAACGTGGTGTATGTCTACCAGGAGTACTGTGTCAACCTCCTTATAAATTAGTAAAATTTGTACTCCAACCGTATTAAATAACCTAAGTTTGGGTCAAACGCAAAAGTTAGAGTAGGAAGAATTCAAGCAAAAATTACAGGAGAATCATTATTGTTTATAACATGTCCCAAATTAGTCGTATTATTGTTTCAGCTTAAATAAATCACTCATGTTTTTTAATGTTCAACTTAGCTACTTTGTATTAAATTATGAAAATATCTTTATAAGAAATGAGTATATTCTTTAGAAAAATGTTCTGTATGATATTTATTTAGAGTGAAATAGGTACATTTTGTTACAAATAAAGGAAAAATTAAGTGATAGCCAAAGTGCCTATCACCTTTCAAACCCGTAGGCTCGGGTAAGGCACCACCCTCGGAAGGAAAACACCAACTTTGGGAAGAAGGATGTCCGGCCCCTCTCACATCTGACCTCGGTAATTCTTCTGGGACAACAGTGCCAACCTCGGTAAGACGACCGAACCATCCTCGGTAGCAAAGGACGTCCCCAAACAGGACTGCCTTCGGTAGGGATATGCCTGGGATACTGAAGTAACCTCGGGAGATAGTTCTCCTGCTCCGAAAAGGTCTCTCCTACCAAAAGGACCTTGGGAGTACGGCAGGAGCAATTAAGGAGCCTCTGACACATCCCCGACACGCCGCCCTCAGACACGCTCTGACACGCCGCCTGCAGAGACGCTCTGACACGCCACCCTAGCGCGGCATAAGCTTCTGGCCAGGCGGCCTGTGGTCTACTAGATGCTCCCCTTCTCCCCAAGGATGTGGATTGCATCTGATCGAACACGTGTCATAATTTGGGCCGGCCACATCAAACGAACTTCTACTATTCATTCCTTTATAAATATTCGGCCAGCACCCCAGGTAAAGGGGGATTTAACTCAGAAGAGAAAACCTCTTCATTTATTACTTTCTCTCCACCTCCAAAACACTGACTTGGGCGTCGGAGGCTTCCCTTCGGAAAAAGACTCCGGGGACCTCCTAACCACTGTTTTCTGAGCGTTTAAGGCAGATCCTCCTAGGAAACCTCCACTTCAGGCGTTCTTCCTCACTGAAAGTCCCTCCCGGTCTCACCATGTCACACAACGAAGATGCTGCAGGGCATCATTTGGCGCCATCTGTGGGAACCTACCCCCAGGTCGCCATCATTGAAACTCAACATTCCAAGTCCCTGTCCGCGCCAGAAGTTCAACCGGCAGCCGAACAAACTGCAGTAGGGGCTTCCTTGCCTGAAGATGAACGTCCTCTAACTATTACCATGGGTTTCCTACGTGAGTTCCAATGCTCCATCGTGGCTAAAATGACGCAGTAGTTAGACTGAAGATGGCCACAGCCAACTCCAGTTCGAAGGCCCTCTTCACTAGTACCTCGCCAGGAGAATAGTCCCAGGTCAACTCACCGGAGTTCAAGAAGTGGGGATCAACGTGATGAGTTCTCGACGGAAAATATACCCTTCAGGGTACGACCTACGAGAAAAACAGGGCCAAAATGACCCAGAACTCCCTGCCAAATGAGTTCTTCACCTGAAGAAAAGTCGTCATCTCCTCGGCATCGAAGTCACTCCCCAAAAATGAGACGCCAGTCTCCGTTCCCGGAGGCCTATAGACAGCAGGAAGAAGAGCCTACTGCCACACTCCTCGTGGAAAAAAGCTTAAAGAGGCTAGAGAGAGTGGAGAGGCAGGTAGCTCGGAAGCCCGTCTGGGCTAGATTGTCAGAAACCTTCAATGGAGACGAATCACCATTCACCCGAGTAGTGGTCGAAGCACCTATGCTGAGTGACTTTTGGGTACCTCGATTGGAGACCTACGATGGCCGAACTGACCCTTAGGCCCATCTGACCAAATACAAGCGCAGCATGGTGTTGCACAGTGCTGATGACGCCACTTTGTGCAAGTGTTTTAAGGTCACCCTTGCTGGACCAGCGACAGGATGGTACAACTCATTGGTTCCGGGGACCATCATGGAGTTTCAAGAGTTGTCTACTGCCTTCACACAGCAATTCATCAGAAGCCGGCCAATGGTGAAGATGCCAGTCCAAATGTTTGACATAGCATAGAAAAATGGGGAAACCATTCGCGACTATGTCGAAAGGTTCAACCGGGAAGCCTTTAGTGTTCCAGATTTCAGGGCAGAAATACGTGTATTGGCCATGACACGAGGACTTCGGAGAGACTCCCAGCTGTTCTACGAATTCTCCAAAGATCCCCCCGACACACTCGGTGAATTTTACCGAAGGGCTGAGCAGCACATGACTGCTGAAGAACTAAGAATGGAAGGCCCAAAATTTGATCACATTCGCACCGAGGGGCCGAGCCCACAAACTCGCTACCCGACTGAATCAGGGGGACGACCTCGAAAGCTCAAGGGAAGGAAGCCATTGGCTTTCACTCCCCTGAACACCACAAGGACAAACATCCTTATAGCGATGGAAAGGCAAAGAACTCAGATCCAATGACCAAAGGCCATGACCTCAGACAACAAAAAGAACATGAAAAAGTTCTGCCAATTCCATCGGGACCACGGGCACGATACCGAAGACTGCTTCCAACTAAGGAAATACATAGAATCCCTGATAAAGCAAGGTCAACTCCGACGTTACCTGCGGATGCCCTCCCCTAAGGGAAGAAGAGAAAAGAGGAGAAAGGAGATGACGAGGAGTATGACTCCGACAGACGCCGGAACCGAAGTCCAAAAAGGCGTCCGCCACCCCCCGGCAGGAGTGATACAAATGATCACAACAGGACTGCCGTCGGCAGAGAGGAAAAGAAAGGCTAGGGAGATTTCGGTGATGGAATATGGGAACCCATCAAAAAAGCTTGTTCAGAAAGATGGGTCCACCGTCATATTTCCCCATGACGATCCACTACTGGTTATGGCGAGGATAGGAAGCTGGGACGTCAAGAGAGTGCTGCTTGATGATGGTTCAAATGCGGACATCTTATTCTCACACCTACTACTGAGTTTGGGTATATCAAGGAGCAACCTCAAGTCCGTCACTTCTCCTACTTTTGGAGTGGGACCGTCCAAACTCCCTGTCCTCGGCTGGATTGATCTCCCTATGATGGTAAGGGGAACCTCAATAAACAACAAAGACGAGCTGTTTGCCTCTGTAATGACAAGGTTCATCGTTATAGATGTCCCTTCATCATATAACGCCATTCTTGGGAGGCAAACGCAAGGGAACCTTCATATCCGCCCGGACGTAAAGTACCTAACTGTCACCTTCGCCACCAAGGATAGAGATGCTGAGATTTTCATCGACCAGGAAGAGGTGAGGAAGGTTTTTGTCAAGGCGAGGAAAGCCCCGGTGACAAACTGCGCGCAGACTACGGAAACGAAGGTCGCACTCGCAGAAGAGTCAAAAGGAAAAGGAACAGAAGATTCTGAGAAAGTAGAAACGGAAGACATAGAGCTTGTCTCAGGCCGAAATACCCGAATAGGGAAAAAATTGGCCGAATGTGACAAGGAAAAACTTGTATCTTTCCTACTAATGAATAAAGATTTGTTTGCCTACTCACCGAAAGACATGCCTGGGGTAGACCCTCGCATAATACAGCATAGTCTTAAAGTGAGCCCAGAGGCAAAGCCCATCCACCAAAAAAAGCGAAGCCTCTCGGTACACAAAAACAACTTCGTCAAAATTGAAGTCCAGCACTTGATAGATGTGGGCGTAATCAGGGAGGTCAAATACCCCAAATGGCTAAGTAATGTGGTTTTTTCCATGAAAGAAGGAAGCGACAAGCTCCGAATGTGCATCGACTTCCGAAACGTAAATGATGCTTGCCCTAAGGATTCGTATCCTCTCCCGCCAATAGATCAGTTTGTAGACTCAACCGCTGAATATGGACTCCTGAGCTTCCTCGACGCCTTCAGTGGCTATCATCAAATCAGGATGGACCTCAAAGATGAGGAAAAAACCGCCTTCATCACCGAAGTCGGTATATATTGCTACGTCAGAATGCCCTTCAGGCTTAAGAATGTAGGAGCTAGCTACCAGAGGCTAATGAACAAGGTCTTCAACGATCAAATAAGGAGGAACATGGAAGTCTATGTTGATGACATGATAGTCAAGAGCAAATTGCCTGGCAGTCATATTGAAGATTTGGAGGAAACTTTCCACCAACTAAGAGCATTCAGAATTCGTCTCAATCCCGAAAAATGCATCTTCGATGTAAGTTTGAGCAAGTTCCTCGGATATGGTATCGGAAAGAGGTATCGATGCCAACCCAAAAAAAGTCAAAGTGTTACTCGAATTTCGAACTCCTGTTATAACAAAAGATGTGCAAAGGCTCACTGGGAGAATAATGTCTCTTAGCAGATTCATTTCCAGGTATGGGGATCGCTGCCGAGCATTCTTTAAGATCCTCACCAAAGCAGCAAAAAGTGGTGGCAACCTCAGAAACGATGACCATCATTGGAACGAGGATTGCCAAAAGGCTTGGGAAGAGCTCAAAGTTTATCTAGCTCGTTTACTCACTCTTTGGCAACCACAAGAGGGAGAACCCCTTGTACTATACCTCGCCGTTACGGAAAAAAAACTAAGTTCGGTTCTCGTAAAGGAAGAGGGGGCGGAGCAATGGCTAGTATACTACCTGAACAAGTCCTTGCATGGCGCCGAAGTCAGGTATCCCCTATTACAAAAAGATATCTATGCCTTGGTGCTAGCAAGCAGGAAACTTCGTCCGTACTTTCAAGCTCACCCCATTATCATCCGAAGTAACCTACCTCTTCGGGATGTCATGAAAAGAATAGACCATTCGGGAAGGCTTTCCAAGTGGTGCATAGAGCTCGGCGAGTATGATATTACTTATGAGCCAAGAAAAGCAATAAAAGCCCAAGCTCTAGCGGACTTCATTGCTGAAGTACCCGTTACCGAAGGTGATCAATCGGACCTCGGCAAAAGTGAGCCAGAAGGGACTCTGTTTGTAGATGGGGCCTCCGGCTCTGAACACCAAGGAGCTAGGGTAATTATTCGCGGTCTTAAAGGTTTAGAAGTCATGAAATCCATCAAATTTGGGTTTAACGTCACCAACAATGTGGCAAAATACGAAGCTCTAATAGCAAGGTTACGCCTGGCTAGAAAGATTGGTGTAAAAAACCTAAAAGCCCACAGTGATTCCCAGCTAGTGGTGCGACAAATGGCAAGGAACTATAGCGCGAAGGATCAGACTTTGGCAAAATATCACGAGTTCATATCAAAGCTCATTCAGGAGTTCGACGCAGTACATATTGAAAATGTACCTCACCGAAACAATACCGAAGCGGACAGCTTGGCCAAATCAAAAAGGTTCACCGAAGTATTGAGCCACCCGAGCATAGCGACACTGAGCATAGCAACCTCGAAAAATGGGTGAAAAGATCCTATAAAGAAGTATCTTACAACTGCAGAGCTTCCCGATGATCCTTACGAAGCGGCAAAAGTGCAAAGACATTTCGAACGATATTTCCTAATTGGGGAAGAATTATATCGACAGGGGTATGCGAGTCCACTACAAAGGTGCGTCAGTGAAGAAGACACTAGGAGAGTTCTTGAAGAAGTCCACGAGGGGGCTTGCGGTTCCCACATCGGAACTGACGCCTTGGCGAGAGTAATACTCCGCCAAGGGTACTTTTGGCCCACCCTAAGAAAGGACGCAAGGCAGTTTGTCTAAAAATGTGACAATTGCCAAAGACACGCCAGCGTCCAAAGGCCGCCCTCGGAATTAATAACCTCGGTAGACTACCCCTATCCCTTTACAGTTTGGGGCATGGACCTCATCGGGCCACTCCCAACAGCACCTGGAGGAGTGAAGTACTGCGTAATGGCAGTGGATTACTTCACTAAATGGGTTGAGGTAAAACCCCTAGCAACCATTTCAGTAAAGGATATACAAAAATTCGTCTGGAAGAACATTATATGCAGATTTGGCATACCGAGGGTAATAGTGGCCGATAATGGTTCCCAATTTATGGACAAGGGATTCCAAGAATTCATCACTGACCTCAGAATAAAAATGCACTTCGCCCCGGTAGCTCACCCCCAGAGCAACGGACAAGTAGAGGTATCCAATAGAACCATAAAAGAAGGACTGAAAAAGAGGTTGGGGGAAGCAAAGGGAAAGTGGCTAGGAGAACTTCCTAGTGTGCTATGGAGTTATCGGACGACACCCCAAATGGCCATGGGTAAGACGCCTTTTTCGCTCATCTTCGGTACAGAGGCCATCATCCCTATCGAGGTAGTATAGCCATTAGTCAGAATATAAGTGTTCGACGAAGGAGGGAACGACCTCGGATTGAGAACTAAGCTCAACCTGATTGACGAACACAGAGAGGTGGCTGAACTCAGAAGAAAGGCCTTTCAGCAAAGAGTGACCACAACCGCAAACCTGCGCGTTAGGCCAAAAGAAATAAGGAAGGAAGACCTCGTTCTCTGAAAGGCTGAGTTCGAACCCCGAAAACCGTCTCAAGGAGTACTTTGTGTTAACTGGGAGGGACCTTATCTGGTCCTGGATGAAGTTCGGAAATGAGTCTACAAGCTCAGTGACCCCGAAGGTGGAGAGCTGAAAAATACTTTGCACTCGGATGCCTTGAAAAAGTTTTACGCTTGAAAGCTTGTCTGAAAATTGTACAGTTAGAAAATTTTCTAAGTACAGAAAATTTTCAGAAAGAATAGCTCCCCCTAAGAAACCCTACCGAACAAGGGGTAAATAAGCACTTGAGAAAATGGCATTTTTTCCTCAAAGTCTGTTGGGACATTTTTCCTTAAGTACGCATCAACCAAACACGTCTGCTGAAAGTGGGTCGATTATTGATTTAAGGAATTCGCCGAAGTTAGCGGTCTCCCGACGATGGTCGATAAAAAATGCAAAGAAGTATATTACTAAGGGTCCTAGACCGAAAGTGGTCAAAACAACCCTTGAAAATGAAAAATTATTAGGGACTTAGCCAAATTTTGAAAGAAAGAATTTCATTACTAAGAGAAAGATTACAAGGTTACAAGAGGAAAATAAAAAAGGAAAAAGTCTAAAGCTGGGCAGGAGCGTCCTGTGTCTCCTCGGTGTCGGCATCTTCTTAGGTAGGCTTGTCCGGAGGCACAGGCACAGCAGAAGGAAGGTTGAGGAACTCCAGCTTCGACCATGTCCACCTGGGCTCCTTGGGAAAATCCAGAGCAGACAGGATGGAGAGGTCAAGCCCGGGGAACCGAGAGAGGACCTAGTGTTGCGCCAGACAAAAGCCATCCTGGTAGGACACCTTCGTCATTTGGTCTGACTGGTCCTTCTCGGCACTTAGTGCTGCCAGGTCAACCGTAAGTTCAGCAACCTCCTTCTCCAGTTTCTTCTTCTTCTTGCTCTTGGCCCCCTTCCTCAACAAATCAACCTCGCCCTGGAGGTCAGCGTTCAATGCGAGTGCCTTCGTAAGGTTTTCAGCATCTTCTGCCTTTTTCTTCCAAAGGGCTTCGTTCTTCGAGGAGAGGGTAGCGCATTTTGAACCGAAATCCTCGACCTTAGCTGAAAAGTTGAGGAGGAGCTCCTTTTTGCTCTCCCTGAGCTCGGCCCGACGATTCACTACATCCTCCTGAACAATCTTGTTCAGCTCTCCATACTTGAGGACATATCTGGCGCAAAATTCTTTCGCCTTTTTTAGGAAATCTTCGGACCGAGAACGGGCCTCAACCTGTTTCACCGCCTAGGAGCGGAAGTACCCGCTGTACGCCAAGAGCTACAAAAAAGAAAGCCCCGAATAATGGTCAAGAAGCAACAAAAACAGAGAGAAATTTTTCTAAGGAAAGAAGAAAAACCTACCTGGGTGACATGTTCGGTCATCCTCGCCGCGAGGATCTCCTTGTTCGGGCATTCGTCGGTGAGCGACTAGAAGGTGGCGTTCGTCAGCACACCCGTCGCCATTTGGGGAGCCATTAACTGGCTGTCCTCGGAGAACAAATTCATGTCCTCCGTGAAAGTCCAGAATGGCTCCCTTGACACTTTATCCTTAGGGATATGCCTATCCCGAAGAGCCCTCATTCAGGCATGAGCCTCCGACCAGGGAGCTTGAATCACATCCTCTGCGAGATCACGCTGAAGTTCCGTCAGTACATCATCCCTTAGCCATTCATCTAAAAAATCATAGATACAGAAAATACTAAGATTCCTAGAAGAACGGCTAAGGAACAAACCTGGTGGAACTTTGGCCACGTCATCCTCGGCTTTGTCCACTTCTCAGACTTCGTCGGGAATGTTCTTGTCTTTCCTCCTTCTGCTCTCTTTAAGCTCACGGACTAAAGTCTGTGTGACCGCAGTCTCGGCGGCTTCCAGACTCAGAACAACCTTGAGAGCAGCAGGATCCGAGGAAGGATTGGCAGGGACGGGGGAAGGAGCAGGCGATTGATCCTACACTTCCACAACATCTTCGGGAGGAGGAAGAGCATCTGCCTTGGCCTTCTTCGCCTTAGAGGGCCCTCTGGTAGTCTTCTTCCTCTTAGCAGACGTCTTCTTTTCTCGGCCTGGGCAAGGAAAAAGGACCTGTAGAAGTCAGCAGATTGATCGCCCATCTCCGCAAAAGGAAAAGACATTAGTGTAAGTCCAAAAGGAACACAAGTAAGCAAAATCTGGAAGACAACTTACTCTCGACAAAAGCCTCGTGTGAGATCTCACACCGAAGAAGCATCACTAGCCACGCTTTCTTCCCCGGAAGAACGGGCATGGGCATGTTAGGGTTAGACTTATGGGCATGAATTACTCCCAGTTCCTGAAGGACCTTTTCAATCATGAGGTCCCACTTAATGAGAAAGGGGTACAACGAGCGTAGAGGGACCTCAGGGTCCCAGTCTGCAACTGTCGGAATACGCTGGTCAAATTCGACGAACTCGGCAGCCAACCCCGAGGTCAGAAGCTTTCGAGGGTCGGCAACGTCGATCTTAAGGGTCCCCGAAGCCCACCTGGTCGGTACGTGGCTCCAAGATTTGGGAACTGTCACGAAAAAGAATTTTTTCTGCCACCCCCGCCAACTATCCCTATTCTCAAAGGTGAAAGTGAATTTTTTGCTCCCGGACCCTTGGGGAAGCAAGAAGTAAAAGCCACCCATCGGGACCGAATGGAGTTTGTAGTATTGAAGGAAGAAAAGAAAGTGGGGTTGTATCTTAAAAACTCCGCACATGCAAAGAAAAGAATTGAAGTAAGAACAAGAATTAGGAGGAAGCTGGTTCACAGCAATTCCGTGAAACTTGCAGAACTCGCATATCATCCGAAGGGGAGGGTACCGAAGACTGCCTTTTAGTTGGGCTCGATAAACAGTTATCCCACCCGAATGAGCACTAAAACCGTACAAGCCCGGGAAAGGCAACCTCAGGACAAGGTAAGAAAGAAAGTAGAATTTAGCCATCCACTTCGTCATCTTCTCCGAAGTGGTACAGCATGGATAAGACTCGAGAGGGAGAAAGCTTTCGGGGAGAAGACAGATGGACATCAACGGAGTTGAACTCGACATCTCTTAAAAAAAAAGAATAGTGACCTTGGGGAAAATAAAGGAAGAGGATCAAAGGACTTCGGAAAAACAAAACCTAAACAACCTTGGTAGAAAGGAAGAGCTATAGAAGGAAAGACCCACCGAAGGTTTTACCGAAATCAGGATTCCTGGACGCCGTCGTGAGGGGTTGCCGGAAATCGCTCCGCCGCTAGAACCGCCACCTAAAGAAGGAAGAAGAGGAGAGAAAGCTCTAAAGCAGATGAGAGCAAAAGAGAAAAGTATGAAGAAATGAGGCAAGAGACACTTATATAGACCGAAGAGGGCAAGCGAAACGTCATCATTGTTGCCCCTCGAAGGCGAAGAGCCGCAATTAACGTACCCGACATTTCTATTCGCCATCCATCAGTGGCCACGTGTCATCCAATGCGAGGAACTAGGGCACGCCCCCTGACATCGTGAAAATCCAGGCACGCCCATCCATAACTGACAAGATGCGACGGTTCACTAACCTACCGCAGAAAAAGTAAAAATAAAGTGAGTACGTGCCCCTAGGTTGCCGAAGAACTAGGTGATGATACCTCGACCAGGAAGAGACACCTTCCGATGACAAAACGCCTCCTTGAGCAATGTCTCGGCTCAAAGTTCGGCAAAAAGTCTTCTGGGAGATCAGAGCCGAAGTCTCCGCTTCGACTTTTCGAGGGGGGCATGTGATAGCCGAAGTGCCCATCACCTTTCAAACCCGTAGGCTCGGGTTAGGCACCACCCTCGGAAGGAAAAACACCAACTTTGGGAAGAAGGATGTCCGGCCCCTCTCACATCCGACCTCAGTAATTCTTCTAGGGACAACAGTGCCAACCTCAGTAAGACGACCGAACCATCCTCGGCAGCAAAGGACGTCCCCAAACAGGACCGCCCTCGACAGGGATATGCCTGGGATACTGAAGTAACCTCGGGAGATAGTTCTCCTGCTCCGAAGAGGTCTCTCCTACCAAAGGGACCTCGGGAGTACGGTAGGAGCAATTAAGGAGCCTCTGACACATCCCCGACATGCCGCCCCCAGACACACTCTGACATGCCGCCTGCAGAGACGCTCTGACACGCCACCCTCGCCCGGCCTAGGCTCCTGGCCAGGCGGCCTGTGGTCGGCTAGATGCTCCCCTTCTCACCGAGGATGTAGATCACATCTGATCGAACACGTGTCATAATCTGGGCCGGCCACATCAAACGGACCCAGCACCCCAGGTAAAGGGGGATTCAACTCAGAGGAGAAAACCTCTTCATTTATTACTTTCTCTCCACGTCCAAAACACTGACTTGGGCGTCGGAGGCTTCGCCCCCAGAAAAGGACTCCGGGGACCTCCTAACCACTATTTTCTGAGCGTTTAAGGCAGATCTTCCTGGGAAACCTCCACTTCAGGCGTTCTTCCTCACTGAAAGTCCCTCCCGGTCTCACCATGTCACACAACGAAGATGCTGCAGGGCATCATTAAGGATCTTACAATTCATTGAATTTGTTAATATTTGAGTAGAAATTGGACAATGGTGTAGAAATTAACACATATTAATAAATAAAAAAAAGCATTCTAAAAGCACGTTATTACAATCATATATTAGAAGTAATAGTTTAACGCTAAATTGATAGCTGAATTTAACAAAGAGTGACCAATTTAAAAATATGAGAAGGTATTTGAGCTCAAGAAGACAATAGTGGTAGATTTGGATCAAGTCACAACTGATGGTTGTTTCGACAGTTTTGCCATGAATTTAAAAGGCAAAAATATCATATTTGTCACTAATATTTTGGGGAGTGAGTGGATATGCTACTATAGTTTTTTTTTTTTTTTTTTGCCAATCTCCCACTAATGTTTTAAAATGGGCCGAACATACCACTGCCGGTTAGAAAAATAACGGAAAATGGTAAAAATAGCAAATTTTGAAATCTTGGGGTATCTTTAAAAAAATCAAAATCTTTAAGATTTTTGCCAAAAGAGGGTCTGATCTTTGCTATCACGCTTCAGCCTTGTTGTTGTCTCCATCACCAGTGCCCTAATCCCATTATCGCCCTCCCTTTGTCTCTACTGTTTAATTTCCTCGTTAACATTCTTGAGAGAGAGTTTAATTACAAAAAATCTTTGAAATTTGTTAAAACTTACATTATCACCATAAAATTTCAAAACTTGTTATTTTAACATTTTTTATTGGCTTTTTAACATTTTTTGTTAGATTTTTAACGGTTAGTGGCATATCTGTTAGATTTTTAACGGCCAGTATTATATCCATTCTTAATTTAAAACTTCAGTGATATACCCAGCCCATTTTAAAACATTAATAAAAAATTGGGCAAAAAAAACTATAATTACATATCCACTCCTCACCCAAAAATTTAGTAATAAATTTGATATTTTTTTCAATTTAAAAAGTTAGGAGTTAGGACTAAATAATAAAAAAAAAAGAAAGAAAAGAAAAGAAAACGACCATAAAATGTCCTGCTAGAGTTGTCCTTGTTTGCTCCACATGATACGACACCTCAAAATCCTTTTAAGTTTTTTGTTTAGAGCGCCCACTTCATTAAATGCTGTCGTTAATTTAAACAATTTTTTTATTCTAGTTGGGCCTGGAATTCAGAAACTATGAATTCTAAAACTTTATTTTAACTGTTTTCTAGGTCGCTTTTTGGATTTGAAAATGATTATGTTTGCAAATCTAATCTAATTTTTTTATCGCATATGGGTTGTCGGCTCTGATCATTGTAGTAGTATTAATACTCTATGCATTCCTTCGCAATTTGTAGATTTACATCGTATTTGTCCTACATTGATCATTATTTATTTTATTAGAAAAATATTAGACCTTAAAAAATCAATAACTTTGTTCAAATTCTAAACATGTTAAAAGAATTTGAAGGGAAATATGTTAAAATGTTTTACAATGAATAAATCATGGTGACTGGGGCTATAATGAAACAAAATGGTTGATAAAGGAGTTAATTATATTTGTTAATTTAGCTAAATGAATGAACGTGAAAAATATATATATTGATTTTGTAAATAAACAAACACAAACAAGATTGTTGTAAAAATCAAATGATAAACATCTGATGAGTATCTATAAACAAAAATACATAGCAAAATTTATAAACAAACAAAATCAATCACAAGAAGTATCTAGGAACAAATAAACATATGAATAATAAATCAACAAACACACAAAGGAACAATAAAAAAATAAACAAATGAACATTAATCAACTCATTCATGAATAAGCTCATTTAATAATGTTCATAAATGTTAAACAAACAAACACAAATACTATTGTTGTTTTATAAAAAAAACGAACATGAATAGAAAAAGGACCATAATTGTGTAACAGATCACAAAAATGATGACCCAATCTACACTATTCATTTTTGTGGGCCAATGTAAGATTCACAGAAATAGACTGCCCAGATTAATTTGTCATACCTGTGACTTTTCACAATATGGTTTTCCGTAGAGAAATGACATTTGTTTAGTATCTACATAATTCATGTTTGGTGTCTATATTTGCCAGTAATTAAACAAATTAAAACAAAGAATGTTCATTATTATTGGTTTAGCTTGTTTACAATCCTAAATACATGGCAGATCCATAAAATATATATGGGGGTTGATGGACCACTTTGTTTGAAAGATGTTAATTAAATGATACGTAATCTAGTAGTTGAACACATTTTAGTTTTTTAGTAGACTCCTAAAATTTTCATAATATTTATTAGAATAAAAGAATGAGTTCCTGTTACCTTAAAAAAAAAAAGGTCAATTTCTTATCTCTACTTACGATTAGGATAATGTCAAAAGCCCTATACTAACACATGATCTTTCATACATTTTCACACCAAAGCTTTGAACTTTTTTTGCCACTATTTTTTCTCTTCAGATATATGAAAAAATTATAGAACTAGAATTGCGCATATAATGAGCACAGTGGGAAGAAAATGTATAAGTTTAAGGGTTAAAATAAGAATTTTGTCTTTTACATACTATACAACATGAACATCTATTTTATCTTTTTCATATTTCATATAATTTTCTAACTGAGGCTAAAGCCATTCGGTAGAAGGGGAAAAAAAAGGTACTAAATGATCCTTTTTTAAGACTTTCTTCTTAGAAAAATATTTTTTCATCGTATTTAATATGTTAGTGTTTGATATTTGTATATGTATATCAACCTCATTATAAAAATTCTGGATCTACAATTGGTTCTAATTATCCAGAAATATCTATTTAACAAATCTAGTTGTATGAGGCAGAAACCTTATGTATAATTTTGAAATAAATATTCTTAATTGAAAACAATAATAAAATACACTGGACATTCAAAATTGTTCTAAGGTGAATATAAAAAAAACTTACGGATTTGAAAATTAGAGAAAAACACTAAAAAAATAAGGTTGTGTCTCTCTTGCATTAAACATCAATAAAAGGCGATGGGGATGCCACAACACCTTATAAACGCAATATTATTAAGAGATATTTTTTTTACTCAGAAGTATAATTACAAGTACACAAGTAAAGATGTGCAATTATACTAATTATTACGCAAGATATGCAAGATATTTTTTTTTTTGAAATACATACACAGGGACATAATTTACAATAAAAAATATATATATATATAACTTTCTAGATAAAAAGTATATGCAACTAAATATTGTATTGATATGACCTCATTATAAAAGTAATTAAACGCGTAGAAAGTAGTAATTTTTTACGGTCGTTGCTTTGGTTATGTTTTCTCTTAAAAAGAAAAGAAGAGGCCGAGCCCGATTAGATGAAAAGTCAAAAGGAAAGGACAAGAAAGGTGTCGGTGAATAAAATAGAAGGCAAAATACACGTGCGTCCAATCAAGGAAGTTCCAAAATCGAAATTGGGGTTCAAATCACAAAAAAACCACCAATGTTTGTGGTTTGGTCCAAACCAACCATATTGTTTTTTAGGCTAAATATATCACTCATATTTTTAAACTAGCCAAATTGGCCATTCTCTTAAAATCAATATGTTACGGTAATGAATAATTTCTAAAATGCATTTATTTGGCTTTAGATGTTAATTTATACATAATTGCCTTGTTTATACCAAAATCCTAATACATTCAATTAGTCACGAATCCCTAATTTTTCCCATACTTATTTCACTCAAATATTATAATGCATGACTCTTTTTTACAGAATATACATATCTTACACAAAAATATTTCATGATTTGTCTGAGAATAGCCAATTTAGATCAATTAAAATGTAGATGCTCAATTGAAACCTAACTCAAGCTTTGGTACCCGACAGTGAAATTGAGCCCATGGTATCACTTATTCTGTTCCAAGTTTTGTGCACTATTCACTATTTATAACAATTAATCAAACTTTTTATCTTCAATATTTTAGTATATAAATGTAAAAATTTTATATATAAATAATAAATAAAAAATTATAGTTTCTAGATATAGTTTTTTTAAAATTTTTCTAACAAAGAATAAAATAAATAAATTCAAGTCAAAACCAAATAAAAAAAGTGAGGTGGATGAAAGAACATGGAATGGAGGTAGATAAATCAACATCACATTTCTACACTGGTAACCTTCTCACTTAAGGCCATAAAACATACTAATAAGTAGTATATATTGATAAACTTCAGGCAAAAGTTTTAAAATTGTCACTATTGTTTTGTGTTGGACCCAAGATGCCACTAAACTTCTTTTTTTTTAGTTTTTTACTAATGTTTTCAAAATTGGTTCAAATTATCTACTGATGACATTAAAATTTAATAGGAAGTTGGTAAGGTAGTAGATTTTGAAATTTCAAGTTGATAATGCAACTTTATCAAAATTGAGAACTTTAGGTAATTTATCCATTATGAGAAATAAAAAAAAAATAAGGATTCTGGTCCACCTTGCTTGTGGCTACTATTTTGGCTACACAGCTGTTGGCGCCTTTCATCACTCGGCTTGCCATGTAAAAGACTCAATTAATTTATCCAGTTTCTTCGTTAACAAACGACACTATGACTCTAATTGAATCTTTTGCTGAAAGTCTTCCATCAGGGACGTGTGATGAGTTTGAAGCGTTCTCAGATCATTTGAAACACCCTCAAGTCCTAGCCCAATAGGTTATTTTATGTCTTTATCCGGGTCAGTCCGTATTCACCTATAGAAGTCTAACTCACCAAATTAGGAGTGGCGGTGACCGAAACATGAGTAGGAGCATAAAGAATCACCAAACAAGGAATTGGAGATGAAGCCTTCTTTGAGAATTGTGGGCTCTTAGCCAGAAGTCCCCAATTCACTGGCGGTCATCATTTTTTCTTCCATTGCTGTAGAATTTCAGCTCTCTCTCTCTTTCTCTCTCTCTAGAAGCAGAGATTGGAGAAAGACGTTGACTTGTGAGACGGGAGATTGGAGAAGGTGAAGTGTGAGACCAGATATTGGAGAAGGCTGCCAACGGCCATGTAGCCAACGTAGCAGCTGTTGGCAAAGTGGACTAGGATCTTGATTTTTTACCTTCACATTGAATAAATGGATAAATTATCTAAAGTTTTTAGAATTTTTTAAAAGTTACATTATTACCCTAAAATTCCCAATTTTATAGATTTTCTCACTTTTCTATTAGCCTTTTACTGGCCAATGAATAATTTGAGCCAATTGTGAAATATTAGTGGGCAATTTGACTCAATCGTTAGACATTAATACAAATTTGGGGTAAACAAAAATTTTAGTGGTAGATTTAGTCCCAACTCAAAATATTAGTGACAAATTTGAAAATTTTCTTTTCATAAATTTCAAGTTTTGGAAACGAGTTCTTCTCAATCCCAATAGGATTCTCGGGGAAAGGGAACAATATCAATTCAACAAGGCACTTGGATTTTTTAACGAAAAACCGACGAAGGCGGGGTAGCAAAAAATGACATCATAATTTTTTTGCCACAACAGGAAGATAGGTGACTGGGACTCTTTTCTTGTGGGAGCTGTTCCTTAAAAAAAAATTATGCTCTTGGAAATTACTACTAGAAGATCAGTTTGCGATTTCAGCGGTACATAAATCAAATAAAAATTAGTGAAGTCTAATAATATTTGGATACAATGCACCATTAGCTCTAAATCATTAGTTCTCATTGCAAATGGCCATGAACTTTAATTTTGTTGCATATTCGTCATAAAGCTTTTTAATATGTTGCATATTAGTCCCCAATCATAGACAAAGTTTAAACTACACATACCTTAATTACCATAGACAAAACCGAGTTAGCACAAAAAACCTGATCTACAAAAAGAAAGTCTGATAGTTTATGTGGTCCATCAACTATAAAAAATTATGACATAATTTGAATTTAGTAGAAGATAGTTATTGAACAATTCCAATTCATTAGCTCTTACATAACCATTTGATATCAAATTTTTAAATTTTTTGGTAATTAAGGTATTTGTAGTTTATGATATTTTTTTTAGTTTTACCTTAAAACTAAAATTAGAAAAAATTATGTTTGGATTTTTTGTAAAAAGAACTTAAATGATGATATATATATATAGAAAATTATTTTTCAGTTTTGTAAAGTGAGAGTCTAAATAAAAACTAAAAAAGAAAATATTTTTCTTTATTTTACCTCGTAAGAGTTTAAATGATGGTAGTAAAGTAAATTGAATATTAAAAAATTTGTAAAAAAGAGAAATAGTTTTAACAATTTCATGAAAGCTCAAAAAGTAATACTCCCCCCGTCCCGTTTCTTGTGAGGAAAAGTTAAAAAAAAGTCCTATAACTTTCAAAAATTTTCTTAGTCCTATATTTTTTACAATTTTCTGTTTGAGTCTTATATCTTAAAAAACGTGATCTCTGTTAGTCCTATATTTAGAAAACTTGACGGAAATCTTATATGGTAGATAACAAACGTTAAAAATAAGAAGAAAATATCAAAATTAATCGTCTAACTTCATAACTTTTCTAATTAAGTCACTAGGTCCTTATTTTCTGACAATTCACTCCTGTTTTCAAAACAAATCCAGAACTGTATAACTCTAACTAAAGTGTGTAGGTCGAGTTGTTGATTTTATGCTTGGAATTTTTAGAAATTGTTCAAAACAAACCATTTCCTCTTCTCCAATTCTACTTTTCTTCTTTTTTTTTTCTTTTTTTTTTCTAAATAAACTATTATATTTACTATATTTTGAGCCATTGATCGCTATTATATCAATGTAATATACCATGAGAATGGAGATATTACATCACTTAAGCCATTTAAAAACTAGCACTTCACCTACTTAACAATCACTCAAAGAAATTGTTTCAGAAACTAATTAATTATTCATGAGTTATCCAAATTAAAAATAAAATTTTAAAAAACTATTTTGAAAAAATATTTAATTTTTTTTACCTTATTAAATTATATAATTTCATTTGATGTAAATGTCAAACGAAAAATTAAAAATATTAATTAATAATAGTGTATTAAATAACTCATCACTTAATATTTCACAGCCAATTTTGTAATATTTCATTGTACTTGCTAGATTCCATGATAAGATGATACAATCTTCTTCATATTGTTTCTTCACGTTTTTATATAAGTCTAAAAGAATAAATTACAAAATTTTACAAAATGAGCCATAAGTATACTGCAAACAGGATATATATATATATATTGTGAACACAAAAGTTCTAAATTTGTAACCCCTATTCATCCACAAGTTTACAGTGTTTTTGTGTATGAATGGTGAATAGAGGTGTCGTCCCAATAGATATGAAGGATTATACCTATAGTCAAGTTCTAGCTACCCACTAACAAGGTTTAGTTAAAAGGGGATTATACCTATAGTCAAGTACCAAATGAGTGCAAATATCATAAGTGGAAATGAAGTATTGAAAGGGGGACTAAACTAACTCAACCAAGCTAATTTAACTATAAAGAAAGTGGCTTAATTGTTAAGGTTATCTCATTAAGATTCCACTATTTTACTTGTTACCTAAGTCAAATGAAGTTTCAATGATATTAGCTTTCTATGTGGCGTGAGGATTCAACCATCAAAACTCTCTTTCTAAAGACCAAGTTTTGCTCACCTAAGATTTGCTAAGACATTTCTCAAGCCTATATATTAATCTAAGATGGATTAAGAACTAACTTCATTTCAATCATCTAATGGGTACATGGATTACTTCTAATCTGTAAGACCCATCATGCTCTACTCCTCATTTCCACCTCCAATATTTCTTTCTCAAGAAAAAAGTGGAATTTTGATTTATGTAAAATGACCAATCACCACACAATAATTAAACATAAGAATAGGCAATACAAGGAAATCAATACCCATGAAAAACCTCAAATAAACATTAGATAACAAGTATCAAGAGTTTCATCCTAGGAAGATATAAAAATCCACTTTATAGCTAAAACATCCATAGATAAAATACTAGAGTTTAATCCAAACATGAAAGTGCCAATATAAAGGAAATAAGGAATGAAAAAACCAAATGGAAACCATTAGTAGCTCAAGCTTCCTTGTGCGCCAAGACTTCATTTGACACCTTCAAACCAAGCTCCAAGCTTAAGCCTCCAATGGTGACTCTAAGAGAGGAAGAAAAGAAGAGTATGGTGAATAAATAAATAATGAAATCCTTCTCAGAGAAGTTCTCCCCAAAAACTTTCTAAAATCTTGTTTTATGCTCCACCCAACTTAAGAAATAGAATTCTTTAGCCAATGGAGAGCTTGGTTTAAAAAATGAAGCTGGGGATTACCAAGATCCATAAACAAGGCCAATGCATTGCCAAAACAGAGGAATTGGTGGTGACGCATCGCCACATCATCGAACGGCAATGATGCAATGCCAATGATGGCACAAAAATGACAGCAAGTTGATAACGTTGGTGATATGTCTTTGAGATTGGCAATGCGTCACCAACGTTCTTTTCCAGCTGTGACTCGCACATGACCAACTTTTGCTCCGCTTGACCCCACTTTATTCTGATGCATCCACAATGCACTTTGACCTGCATAAAGAGGAAACAAAGCAAGAAATACTAAGAAAGGTGGCATGACATTATCGGAATTGGCAATCAAAGTCATAAAAAAGTCAACAACTTTGACAATTACAAAATGCACTTACACACACACACACACAACAACAACAACAACAACAACAACAACAACAACAACAACAATGATAATGTAATGATGATGACTTCACTGATAATGAAAAAATGGATTTATAAACTAATGAATATATAGGTAAATAGGAAGATTAATTAATTACAAAATTGTAAAACAGTATAATCAAGCCATCGACACCTATATCGGGATTGAGGTCATTTAGCTCTTGCTTTCTTATTGGAACATGATCCCGCGGTTGCTTGGTGGGAGGTTTTTATTCTGCTTCTAACTGGGAATTCTTCATTTTCCAGAAGCTTTGTATGTTTTAATTTTTTGGATCATGAGTAGTGTTATTACTTAAAATTTTTTATTTTTTGATTGGAAAGTGAGAAAATTATTTCTTGTCCTTCATTCTTAGGGAGGAAAGGGAAGAGAAAATGCAATTGGTTTATGCTTAAAGGACAACAACAACAGAAGGGAATATTTAAGGTTCTGAGAGTGAGTTGCAAGAAAATAAGAACCTGGTGACTTAATTATAAAATTTACAAAGTTAGATGATTAATTTTGATATTTCCACTTGTTTTTAACGTCTATTATCTTTCACATAGGATTTCCGTCAAGTTTTTCAGCTGTAGGACTAACAAAGATCACATTTTTGAAGATATAGAACTCAAACAAAAAATCGTAAAGATATAGAACTTACTTTAAAAAGTTGTAAAAGCTATAGGATTTTTTTTTATCTTTCCCCCAATTTCTTTTGCATGATTTGACATTGCACGTAGTTTTAGGAATTTTACTGTTTTCCACACATTTCCCAATTTTGCCCTTCCTTATTCCTTTTGCCAATCTCTCCTGAATTCTACCCGCTGCCAACATCATGTCCCTGGTGATGCCATTGGTGTTCCATCTCAGCCTCCCACCCTACGTCTCTGCCCCTACCTCCATCCTCATGTCCCCTTTGGCCTCTATTAATGTCAGTCTCTCTTATCCGGCCTCAATTCACGTCACTTCATCATCGATTCCTGTCGCCTCATTATCTATTCCCTTCACTTTATCATCTATTCATGTTAGCCTCTCTCATCTAGCCTTGATTTGTATCACCTCATTGTCAATTCTTGAGGCCTTATCACTGATTTGCATCACCTAGTCGTCGATTTGCCAGCCTCAATTTGCATCACCTAGTCGTTGATTCGCTGACCTCATTCACATCGCCCTCTCCGCTTCAATCCAGCCCCTTTTTGTCTTCTTCTCGTTCTTCCCTCCTCGAAGTGAAGCATTGTCATTGATCGCATGTCCATCAGTCGCGCCTCAATTTATTGCAAGTCTGTCATCGATCAACTCCTTCGGTCGAGCTTCCATCTCCAATTTATAGTGCAACCATGCCAGAGGGAGAAAGAGAATGGTAATTGGTAAAAGCGAAAGAAAGAAAAAGGGATTTGCTCGGAGGGGAGAGGGATAGAAGATTGGCTAAGTCAAGAGCATAATATTAAATGGAATGTAAAAAGTTACTTAAAAGAGAAATGGTACAAGTGTTTTAGAATTACCCAAAAAAAAATGGAGCAAAAAATATGGGACAAAGAGTATGTTTCATTACTTTTGGAATGAAGTACATTTTTTTATATTTTTTTAGCTATTCCAATTCTTTTTTCACAAACAGAAAAGTTAAAATTTCTTAAAAATGCATTCTAAAAAACATTTTTGGGTTTCCAAACACAACTAACGATATCACCTTGTCGATTTAGTTTTGTGAAAATCATTTCTCCATTTAACTCTAAGTTTTCAGCTGGTCCACTTTTAAATTTAGCTGGTTAATACTTAACAATATAAATTCATGTAGACTCTTCTAATCTAATGTCACATAGAAAATGTGATTAAAAGATGAGCTCTTGTCTATGTAAATTTAAAGAGGTTTAACATTTTCTTGTGGTTTTTAACGAAGATAGAAAGATGTAAGACAAAATGTACTGATGCTTTAAAATTACAGGGAGGAAATATAACGTTGATGAAATCTTCCGGAAAAGAGTATGATTTTTTTTTGGATTTTTTTTACAGCTACCCCTTAAGCTATAGGTAAAACTACAACTGTATCCCAAAGTTTGAAAGTGTACACATACCCTCTTACTTTTTTGACATTGTTAGTCCAAATTACAGTTAGCCTTCTTGAATTTAACTTAGCCTATAATTACACCCAAAACTAAGTTAGGTGATAATTTTAAATCATAAAATTCTAAAACATTAACCCAACCCAAAAATTAAGATAGCAATGCAGAATCCAAATCCACGGAGGGCGATCAAGAACAAACAAAATCAGATTCAAACAAACTAAACCAGATTCGATTAAGAACCAACAAAAACCAAATCCTAATTTGGGCGGATCCAGATTTGGTCTTCCATAGCTGCGATCGATTGTTGGAGATCTATCAGAACACAGAGGCTACTGACTGGAGCGAGGGACAGGGACGAACCAATAGAGCGCCTGGATAGCTCCGTTCATCTGAGTTTTACTTCTTCAGACCCTCCGTCCAGTTCTCTAATCCCTCGGCGATGGCTTACCTGTGGCGGCAATGGTACCCGGCTATGGCCGAAAGAAGGGCGACGGTGGCTTGGGCTTCCACAATGTGGCGGGGGCAGCCTTTGGACAAATTTGTGACCGGCAAAAAGGGGCGGACGATCAGACGCGAATCAAGCCTTCTCTTCTCTTCTCTTCTCCGACTTGGGTCGCTGGTTGTAGGGCATGGAACGTAGCACAGGCGGCCAGCTGGGAAGGCTAATCGTGGCTGATTGGCAATGGATGGTAGCAGATTAAGGAGGAAATTGTAGCGATTGGAGAGAACGTGATTTAGCCTTTCTCGTCTTCGTCTGATTTGTCAGCTCGAGGTAGGGGCTTATCCCCCGCGGATTGCTTTTTATCTGATTCGATCTGAAGGTGGCGTCGTGTTTTGGGGTGGAGGAGGAGGCACTGATGGTGGCGGTCAGGGAGCAGTTGAGGGAGGCCCTGATGGTGGCGGAGGAAGAGGTGCTGATAATGAGGAGGAGGAGGCACTGATGCTGGCGGTGAGGGTTTGGTTATGGAGATGAGTATGAAGATATTATCCAAAAATAAATTAATGGGAAAGTGTAGATTTCTGAATTTTTAGGTATGATTGTAGACGACCCAGAATTCAAGAAAGTAAGCTGTAATTTTTACTAATGGCTAACTCATGGTATTAAAAAAGTAATAGGGTAAATGTAAGTTTTCAAACCACAGGGAAAGAAATGTATTTCCAACTAGAGCTTAGGGGTTGCTATAAAAAAGCATTTTTTTTTAAGTTAGCCCGTCGCGAATGAAAAAAGAAAAATATCTATAAACTATATTGCTATTTATTGAACAAAAAAAATTTTAACAAAAGAATTTATCTGAATTCCTAAAATAAATTGCCACTTTACATATATTCTAAAACAATTATTAAGACTAAAATTTTATTAATCCAAAAATTAAGATAAATTCTACCATAAAAAATTAAAGAGTTTTGATATCTAAAGTAATTTAGGGTCCATAAGTGGCAGATACTTGTAAGAAGATAACTAGCTTCGGTCACTTACATCCAAAGACATAAAACAAAGTTAAGAGTACCCGATGGAGTCCCCTTCGACATTTAAGTCAGTAATGATAGCAATATACATACATCATAGGAAAAATAAAAGAGGTATTCTCTATATAAATAGTGGAATAGTGGGTTTAATGGGTATACACTTTGGTTTTCAAGCCCACTTAAGCCTTAGGTCGGCCTCCATCGTCAATGGGCCTTGGGCCTAGTACCTTCGGGTATAATTTAAGTTATAAGTATCAACAAGCCCATTGCTTTAAAGAATTCGGGGTTTGAAGGATCTTTGCATTTGGATGTACGTACACAGAGAGATTGCTCAAACAGTTGGGACCAAATCCACTCTTACACATGTAGGCCTTTTCCTATGAATGAGAGAGGAATATTGATCAAATTTTGTAAATCCTTTAATGGACCTTTCCCATAGCGATTCTATGATGCAAGGTAGATGTACTTACAATCATTTTTCATTCATTTGGGGGGTCTCCTTGTGGCCTGGAGACTAGTTTCCATCCAAGCTTTCGATGCAATAACTAAGCTATTTTAGTAGAATATATAAGCTAGGAGCTTCTAGATACATGCCCGTAGCACACAGTGTCACTTGTAAGGAACACTTTCTCAAATGTCCTTTAAGAAATTGTATGAAGTTGGTGTCAGTATCAGAGTACCTAAAGCAAGTTAGTTGTAGGAGCCTACATCTTTCCACCCTTTTGGAAAAGGCTGCATAATATTCTTATGATGTCTAGAACCTCCTTAAGGCTCTAGCCTTGAATTGGCAACCTAGTAATAGGCCTCCTGTAGTCCTATGAGTTTCAAATATTTGTTTTCTTTGAGGCCTGAGCTTATTCCTTTGAGGGCAGTCTTCTTGAGAACTCCCATAAGTCCTACTTTCTAAGGGACTACTCTGAGTCCTTCTTTTAAGAAGCCTTCTTGGAGGCTAGATTCCCAAAGGTCATCATCTAAAAGCCCTAATTTCTAGTGAGGTCCACTATATTAGAGGGTTGTAATCCAAGAGGCCTAATTCCTGGGAAGGCCTGCTCCACCTAGAATAGTCATCCAAGAGCCCCGTCTCCTGGATCGTCATCTATGAGGACATTTTCCCTAGGTCACATCCCACTTGGGGCTTGTTGTCCAAGAGGCTTGTCTCTAGGATTGCCATTCAAGAGGCCATTTACCGAGGGTTTCATTTTCATTCTGCTTGCAAGCGATCACCCAAGACATTGTTCACCGGGTAATCATTATGCTTGGGGGCAAATATCCAAGAAGCCCATCTTTGGGGCCAAGTCCATTCACCGATGGTATCATTTTGCTCGATGGTTTAAATCCAAGAGGCCCACCATTACGTCCAATGTTACTCATTGGATATCATTTTGTCTACAATTCAAAATCAAGATACCTAACTCTAGGCCCAGGCCATTCACTAGGGGTATCATTTTACCAGGGAGCCAAAATCCAAGTGGCCCATCTTTAAGGGTTAGGCCACTCGTCGGGGGTATCGTTCTACCCTAGGTCAAAATCTAAAAAGGAATTTCTCTAGGGCCAAGGCTGCTCCTCAAGGATATCATTCCACCTAAGGGCTGAAATGTGACAGCCCTTGAAGCTATAAGTCTAATTAGCCAGGTAATCAGTTAATTTAATAAATTAACACTTAAGATAATTTATTTTTTAGCCAAGTCTCGGTATTAAACAGTCTAGTCGCTTAAAAGAGATAAAAAAATGATTATTTAAGCAAGTCGGACCAAGAAGGGCATTTTAGTCATTCCACATAGTGACATATTTTTATTTCATGGTTGGATAGAGCATGAGAAAATATTAAATTTAAGGTATCATGGTTTTTCGTGATTCCTGCTTTATCATCCTGAAATTTTGGGTTAATTAGATTGTCTATAAGTGATTTAAGTGTAACCTTGAGAAAAGTAGGGACAAAATCAGATATAACTCAAAGACTGGGACTGGCCGTGTAATTATATCCGTGAAGAAACCAGTCGCAACGTAATACCAACGTTGGGCCTAAATTTGTAATATTGTTACAAATAAACCTAAATTTACTGGAGAGTACAAATAGGGCACTGAACAAGTGATTTTTTTAAAGTGAGGCGGTGGTGTCCTAATTAAGTCAACCGGGTCATTTCTTCCAGCCTTAACCACCTGAAACTTCACCCCTCTTCCCAAAAACACCATGGACGAACTTGCTTAAGCTCCTAGCAGCCAAATCCTCTCAAATTAACCACAAATTAAGTAAGTTTTTGAAGAAAAATCAAGTATGAAGCAATCCTAAGCTTGATTTTCAAGCTATTTGTTCAAGTAAGTTCTAATTTTTATTTCCCTATTTTCAAGCTTCATTTCAATCCTGTAGCTGCTGCAAATGGTTATTAAGTTGGGTTTCTTGATGCTTGATAAGAGAAAACAAGCAAGAAAAGCTTGGAAATCAAGCTTATAAAAGAAAGGGCCTTAGGTACGGTTGATTTTGGAATGATGGAATCTACCAGTTCTTCCTTTAGTTCTAGCCTTTAATTGATTATTTTGGGTTGTAATATGGTTGAAATTGCTAGGAAAATAATAGAAAATGAATAAGAAGTCCTTCTAATTATGTACAATAAGTAAAGAAGAATAAAGGATTTGTTAAGGGCCGATTGACTAAATCCATGAAAAAAGGTTAAATTAATCATTTAAACCATAGTGGGAATTATTAATTGCTAGCCTAAAGAATGGTTTGTCTTATTGTTAAATGATTAATTATAGGTAATTACTTAAGCTACTATAGGAAGACTCTAGAAGAGACTAGAACCGAGACAAAAAGGTTAAGTACTTGAAGCTTGCAAACTAAGTTATCTAAGGTAAGAGTTACTTGATTTGTATGCTTATGTGTTAAATAAATTTGGCCAAGATACTTGTATATTAAGTGGCTGAATTATCAATGGATTTAACACTCATGTAAATTAAGTATTGATGGCTATTTAAAAAGCTTATATGATTGAGTTTGGTATGAAGCCAAACTATGAAGTGCATATGAAATGTGTGTGCATATTTCTAAGCTTGTATGTACAGGGGGAAAGGACCTTGATATGGTCTAATTTATGGAAAGTATGATAATTTCAGAACCTAAGATACCTAAGGTCACCATGGTGGGCCAAGGCTTAGGTGAATCTAAAAGGGGGAGGTGTTCTCAACTACTTACAAAATATTATAATGCTAGCACTAGCACATGCATTTAAATAAGTAAATAGTTCACTCCTGTACATAGAATAAAGGATATTGGCAAATACTAAGAGGCTTTCAAAGTAATATTTGCATAGACAAGTTGGACTTGTCAATTATAGGACCAATGAGTGAAGGAATTGTGGGAATTAGCTACTCCTATAATTATTGGCCAATAATATGAGTTCCTAGCACTATGATTTGAGCTCAATTGCATGAGGCATATATTAATACCTTTATAGATAATATATGCATGGTCCTATATGAATGTTTTTCTTGCAGGTTTACAACCCTTACTGGGAACCTTTGGTTCTCACATCCCTTACATATTTTGTGTGCAGATACTGGTGGACCTGGGGTTAATAACCAATAAAATGACTGGTTGTTAGTATTTTGATACTCATTGTGCAAAAGTTAATTACTATTGTACCTTGTTGTTAAGTTTTTTTCTTGCAGGTTTCTAATTGCTAGAATACTAACTTACTGGCCTTTGTTATACAGAGGTAAGCAACAGAAAATACCTGAATACTGTAGTGATCCCTTTTTGGCAATGTAACTCAGGTGGGATTGGATCCCAAGATTCTCAGTGTGTAGTATATGTATGACACTTTTATGTATGATGTATATATGTGTGTCAAACTTATGCCTATGGTAAATGCTATGGAACTATTGATTATGTTCGATGGTAGTTTGTATGGATTCACAGTGCATAACAGTATGTTTTATATGAATGCATATTTTGAAATGTTGGCCAGCTGCACCAAGTATATATTATTTTTATGGTCATTGACCTATAGCCATAGTAAGACGTAGTATAAAACAGTAATGCATTAAGGATTTAATTAATTAGCAGATGCACTAAAGAGCAACTTGTCCAGGCCTAGCACTATATTAGTGTAAGGTTCCTAGGGTCTTATATGACTTAAATAGGATTACAGGTAAAGACCTGTGACATGAAATCCAAGAGGCCCATCTTAACTGATGAGGACCCATGCTAGGGGTAACAGTCCACCCGGTGTCAAAATCCAAAAGGCTCATCTTCGAGGTCAAGGCCATTCACGGGGGTCATTTTGCCTGGGGGCTAAACCCAAAAGACTAGTCTCCCGAGCAAAGGCCACTTACTGGGTTTATCACTCCATATAGAGGCTAGAATTTAAAAGGCTTATCATCAAGGTTGGGGCCATTTGTTAGAGGTATCATTTTGCCTAGGTCATCTATTGAGAGACCCTAGCCTTAACGCGAGAAACCTTAGTTTTGATGCGAAAGAAGTCATTAAGTCCTAGAGGAAGTCTTTTTACTAGGGGACTTCCTCCAAGATGTAAAATCCTTAACAGGCACTTGTCCCACGACCTATTCCTAAGATGCTAGGTCCTAAAAGAGATCACTTAACCCAAGGCTTCCTCTGGGAGAACCTAGTCTTCATATGGTTTGACTTAGCACCCAATGCTAAAAAAGGGTCTTAATCAATGCTTGTTCAGGAGATGAGTCCTTACTCGATGTCGAGTTGCTAAAATTGTGTGTTAAACTTGTGAAAAAGTCTCAAATGAGCTGTTGAAGGATCCCATAAATCATTGGATTTTCTCATATGTTGTCATTATTATCATTTTTAGGCCTCATATATTTCATGTGCATGTCCTGCATGGCCTATTTTCATTCATTAGAATAGGATATTCTTCCTCATGATATGGCTTTGGCTTCCTCCACCACTAAAATGGGTAAGGCCATTTGCTACAAGTGGTTCATCATTTTATCTGTCGAGGCCATCACTTATCCTTGTATACACATGCAAGAGTACGCAACCATCACAAGAATGCAAATAACACATGGGCAAATATTATTCATTCTTAATCATTATTTGTGCACTTATGGGCATCCAGAGCCACTTTAGTATGCACGCACTTCTAGGTGGGTGCCAAAAATATTATGCACGTGTGTACTTGAGCTTTTAATTCAAGTTACAAATATATGTACATGTTTCACAAGGTTCTCATGCTTTATGAGATGCATTTTGCTTGTAAATGCTTGTCTTTAAGAGACTCATAACAATGTGTCATGATAACAAGTTACACTCGGTAAATACTTCTCATACATAAGTCTAGTAACATTTCCACAAGTAAACCTACATTCATCATAACGTTTAATTTCCATGCAAATATTTATGTAAAGACATATTTAGTAACTTATGGAAAATTTAATTTCCCCATAAATCAAGACACTTTTTAGCATTAACACCAAAATTTTTCCTTTTTTTTTCCCATCTTTCTTGGCTACTTTTACATTTTTTTTTGCTTGTGGTCCCTTTGCCTATTTATGTTTCTCTTTCTTTCTCTCTATCTTTTTTCACATTCACTTCACAATCAAAATTAGGGGCCACAAATTCTACGATCACCTTGTAAGATCACAAGGAACACATCTTCATTCTTTCCATATTTCACAATCATGTGTGATTGGATTATTTCCTTTTTAAATGGAAATATCAGAGTCCATGAGAACTCTTTGCATAATCAATGCCATGAGTTCTCAATGTCATGAGTCTTCCACCATCCTTGATGAAAATTTTGGTGAGTGGGTAACTATTTCATAGGAAGGACTAACCTAGCACTGGTGCACGATGACATAAAAGGGTCATCACCCATCGGGGTGTCAACTGCTCCAAATGAGAAGTGGAGACTTTAAGTGAAGTTGGTTCTCTAGTTTACACATGTATTGGGACAGGACGTTGTTGTTAGTGGTGAGGCCAGTAGGAGTGAAACATATGTGATCATTAACCTTGAAGATCATCTTCTAGTAAGAAGAAAGCTTAGAGTTACCCCTAATAGCATAAGTTAAAACCATGTTGATCTTGGATTGGAGATCCATCATCTTTGAGCATACTTTGACTATTCTCATTTCATACTCCATCTAGAATAGTTGACTGGCAAGGCGTCCTGTGGTTGTGATAGTGCCATACTCATTTGGGAACTTTCTTTCTTATTCGCTACTGAAATTGGGAGTGGTTGATCCAAGTAGAAATACTTGACTTTTATTTCTTGTTTGCCGTCGATCCCAAAACCGACCAGGAAGTGGAAGAAATAGAACATGGTCCTAACAAATTTGGCATTACGGCCAAGGAAAAGCTCAAAGGTAAATGGAGCACAATAGCATGAGCATGAGTGTCATTTTATAGACATGCCAATGGAAAGCTATTTGGTATGGGTTTTAATAAGAATGATGCCATTGGTAACAGAAAGAATGAAGATCTCTTTGAACGTATGTTACGGCAAAGGTGACCTGAATGCATTTCTGATTCCCAAAAAATGACACCAAGTTAATATTTGAAGTAGTTCAAAGCCCAAAGAGTGGATAACAAGTGCAATAAGATGACTAACTCTGGTCACCTACGTCCAAAGACATAAAACAGAGTCAAGCGTAACCTGGGAAGCCCCTTGATACTCAAGTCAATATTGACAACTGTATGTAGGTTAGGGAAATGCG
The DNA here is from genome assembly GCA_005392925.1 of Aquilaria sinensis. Lineage (NCBI taxonomy): Eukaryota > Viridiplantae > Streptophyta > Magnoliopsida > Malvales > Thymelaeaceae > Aquilaria > Aquilaria sinensis. The sequence goes on along the minus strand of SMDT01000653.1, from coordinate 463,149 downwards.
AGAGATGCTTTATATGTAAATTGTTGAATGGTGGCCTTAATATGGTTGTACTTTGGTTTGTGAGCCTACCTAGGCTTTAGGTAGGCCTCCGTCATTAATTAGGCATAGGACCCGATAACTCGATATATTCAGGTCTAATTCAAATTATAGGTATCAAGTCTGATTCTCCTTAAATAAGGTTTTAGGTTTGTGTCTCAATGATAAAATTAAGATTTTTTTTAAATGAGTCTATACATGCACAAAAATCTAATACCATTTTAAAAAATATTACAAAAAAAAAAACTAAATAAAGAAATTTATAATGATAAAAAAAATTTCTTTTGAAAGAAAATCTGACAAAAAAACTTTGATTTAGTATCTATTTGCCAAGATTTGGTCAAACAGCTTCAATACCATTTTAAAGTTTATAGATCATGAAGATAAAGTACAACTAGGGAGAGAAAGTGTAGAATAGCTATGCATGCCCTTTAAGAATATAAAAACCAAAAGATCTAACTATATCCCTTATACTTATACATTTCTATCCAATGGCCCCTTAAAATTTCATTGTGCACAATTGACCCTTTAGCTTTAATATATGCTGGAATAAAAATAAGTGATACACACAAACATGAAAATTTCGGGCCAAAATATTATTTTTTTTTCCAATGGAAAATTGTTTAAAGAGAAAAAGAGTGACAAACTTTTTTTGTCCTTATTGAGGCCTTTTTATAACTCCAATAGATGCTATGAGAATTACAAGGTCCAAGTACCACCAAATAACTAAATTATATACTTCATTTTCTTAAAATGGTTTATTCAATCTAATTGGGTAAAATTGTATATGGTTACCTAATTTTTTTAGTTTTCATAAGGTGGTCTTTTACCATAACTAGTGTCATTTTAAAGTCTTTTAGCTTATGTATCACATCCTATTCAAGTTCGTTCTATCAATTTTTTTCGTTGTCTATAAGGAAAGTTACTAATGTGGCAATGTCAAAGGCCTTAATGGGACCCACATTGCCACAATGGCCTTTAATTTATTATAACATGAAACTTTGAGCCAAAATAAATACAAACACTGAGCCAATTCATTTTAATTTAAGTCAACTAACTTAGTTTTACTTTTATATTTTTTTTTGCTGAAACCAAATTTATTTGAAAACCAATATTATGTAGATGTAATAATCTATTTGAAAGTAAATTTTCATGATATTGTTAAATTTTTATGATTTTTTTTCTTTTTTAATACCTTAAACTAGAAAAATTCACAAAAATTTAGTAAAATTATAAAAATTGTGTTTTCAATGGATTATTGTAGCTAAATAATATTGGTTTTTAATTAAAATTAGTTTTTGATAAAAAAGACATAAGAATAAAAATAAGTCATTTAGGAGTCAATTGACTTAAGTTAAAGTGAACTGATTAATAGTTTTTGATACTTGAAACGTATATCAACCAAAACTCAACTCTAACTTTGGCAATTAAAGATTTTTTTCCTTCATAAAAGGAAAGATTGAGCAGTGTTGTGGTGCCTTGTTCTTGAGTAAAAGGATTGGAGTTTTAGAGGAGTAGTTTAGAGTTAGAATGGCACCAAATTCTCCTACCAAGAGCAATTATCTGAATGATTTTTGTTAACAACCATAGCTTCACAACGGTTGATTCTTTGATAGTGATGGACTACAAAAGGTGGCTTTTGATGCAGATTTTAATAGTCAGCTAGAGAACTCTGCAATAACTACCAACTGCTTTATAAACCAGGAAGGAACTTAAAGTACTAAGTAACAACAAGTTGAACCTTATATTTTTCGGCATTATGATCATTTCTAACTCTAAGTAATGGTGCCACTTTCTGGCATTAATACTACCTAAGCATCCAACTTAAATCCAATTAATGATAGGTGGATGGGCTTTGACCATAATATGAAGTCACAAGTAACTCTTTTATTAAGCCATGTGGGATTTGAGGCTCCTCTTCACATGTAAGCCCTCAGTCAGCTTGCATGTGACATCAAAATTGAAAATAGACCAAAAGTAAACCAAAACTAGGTAAAAAATGACATAACTGACTTAAAACCAATTGCTAATAAATGAACGGGCTTTTACCAAATATAAAGCCACAACTAACTTCATTATTAAGCCATATTGGATTTAACACTTCTGCTCACATGCAAGCCTTCAAGCAACTTGCATATGAAACTAAAAATGGAAACAAACCGAATGCAAACCTAAATTGGGTAACAAATGATAGAGTTGAGCCATATTGGGGAAGTAACTTGTGCTCTGATATTATGTTAAAACATCCAACTTAAAGCCATTAGGTCATGAGTGAAAGAGCTTTGCCGCAATATAAAGCCATAAGTAACTCCTTAATTAAGCCATGTGGGATTTAGCAAAAACCATATTCCTCGCTATTCTTGTTCTTCTCCATAGTTAGAGCATTGTCAAGGTGTCTTTCCAACTACTTATCTAATCCTTAAAGATCAATTCGATCTACGCTATTAAGACGATCATTATTTTCTTTCATTTTTTGCATTTAGAACAATTTGGTCTGGAGTCAAAAAATTTAAAATAAATGACTTGTCTAACCATCGACTCTTCTATTATTGTTGTTTGGTTTTCTGAACTAATTTTCTTGAATTTTGGTTTTCTTTGCTAGTTGGTTTTGCCTTTGCTGGAGATGGGGGGTAGAAAAAAAATATGCATGCTTGTGCTTGTGGCCTACCTAAAATGAGCCATGTGTGCACTTGTGCTTTCCTAAAAACAATTTGTTCGACTTTCTTACTTTCTTCTCATGCTTCATTAATGACCGGTAGTTAATTTCATAGATTGAAGCAAAGGCAGAGCATAGACTTTTCGAGCTAGGGGAATTGGGTCGAGTTCGAGTATGAATCTTGGAAAGAGGCCGTTATAGGTAAGAGCTTTTATGCAGGTGTTTGATAAGGTCTAGACAAATTGGCTACTTTGCATTCATAATTGCAGAAGCATTTCAGGAGTTCATTTTGACTTGTCTCTTATATCCGGGGAAGACAAGAGGCAAGGCAAGAGAAAACACCGAAGATAGTTACATTTTGGTTGGTATGTGTTCCAAGTCCAAAAATTATGTGTTTGTGTCAATTTTGACTTAAAGTTTCATGTTTGTACAAAGAGAAAGGCGCCACGTAGAGGTGTTTGCAGGTCTGGTATGACCAAGTTTCGGCTCAATCCGACCTTATCCCCATAATTGATCGGGTTCCCCAATTCATTATCCAACCCTACCCGCATACCCTTAAATTCGGTGACAACCCAAACCACATAAAAATCGGTTAGGGTTAGTTCTGTATGCCCGGGTTCTATATTCTCCTATAAGTCAACAATTTTTATCCAAAAAAATTATAAATAAGTAAAAAAAAAAAACATGCAGTTATACTTCAAGTTCTAATTTTTTACAAAAAAAAATTTCTCAATTCAAATAAAATTTCTTGTGCCTAAAACTCTCAGAAAGAAGATAAATTAATTGTATAACAATAATAAAAAACAAAAAAAAACCTATAAAAAGCAGAAAGTATGGTTTAAACATACTTTGATTTTAAATAATGATCTCAAAACTCAAATAAGATTGTTATCAATATGTAAACAAGAACAGTCAAGCTGCAAAAGCTCAAATTCACCGCCATAAATTTATATATTAGAAACAAAAGCCAGCTTGCAGTAACCTGTATAAATAACTGAATAGTCTAACTCTCCTATCTTATTTTTTGTCTCTTTGCTCATTCACCCATATGTATGTCATGTTAGCTAATTTTTATACTCATTGACAGAAACTAGATGGTGTACAAAACAGCCAAAGTCTCGCGTGAATTTCTACAAAAAAAATGTCTCAATTCATAACAGTTATAAATAAGTAAAAAACCAAATCACTTGGCAAGAGAAAAAAAAGTGAGTTTTGAGCACTGCCATCATGTTATTAGGGGTTAGAATTTAGGAATTGGGAGAAGAAGTGGTTCGGGTTGGGTTTATGTAGGTTTTAAAATTGAAACCCATCTCGCCTCGCATGAATGACTAAGTTCACCTTTACACTACTCGCCCTGAACCCGCATAAAGCCTGTATTGTTATCAGTTCGGTTCAGTTTAGGGCGGCTAAGTTTGCAGGTTAACCGAGTTGGATAGACACCCCTGCCCCATGGTTAATGTGGATCCCACTAGAGCCTTGAACACTGCTACAGTAGCAATTTCCATTAAAGTTAATTAAGAATCTGATAGAGAAGACTTGGATAGGATGAGATGTATAAGCTAAGAAATTATAAGATAACACTAGTTGAGGAAAAAGAACACTTTAAAATAACTATAAAAGCTATGAGACTCTATATTGTTTGATAAATTGGGTCAAATTTTAAGAGCATTGGCTATATACTTCAGGAGCAAGATCCTGTGTATTAATTGGAGTGTGATTATGTTTCCTAGTTGGATGTTGTTTATGTTTAATTTTCCTATTTGTTTAGGTGTATAGTCTATAATAAGACATGTCGAGATAAGATTTTGAGTATGAAAAAAAATCCAATATGATAAAAAGGTAAGATTTTAGAATTTTCAAAATGGAGAGAAATCCGAAAGCGGGCAAAAGTAGGACAAGAAGTCTTTTTTATTATCATGTTTTAAAATTGTGCGAGGATAAGATATTTTGGTTTTTGGTTGTCACTAGTGTGTAGAGATCAATATGCCAATGTAAGCACTAATGGTATACTTCTAATATATATTGAGGTTGTCATTACTTCTACAACAATTTCTATATATTTTTTTTTATTAAATTTCTCTAATTTTTGGATGTAGGTTAGTTAAAAATTAAACTACAATAAATTTGTGTGCATTTTTTTTTATCTTATTTATTACTTAGATTTGCAAAATGGGTGATTGAAGAATTTTTTTTCCGTTTACCTATATGGATTTGTTGGGCTAAAACTTAACACATGAAGTCATGGAAAGCGGCAAAAAACAAATGAATGTAAATCACCAAACAATTACAGCTTGTAGGGGTATATGCTCCTCATAGTCATAGGCTCACACACGCATTTCCGACAAAAATGTTTATAATGAGAAGTCGCTTGTTAGGATGATGGTGGCCTCCACCTATTTTTAGGTCAAAACTATTGGTTTTCCTTCTTTATTCATTCTTTCTCACATTGCCTTTGTCCCAGTCATGACTTCCATCTTTACTGTTGCGAGGATAAGTATGTACCTTAGTACATATGAACCAACAATACCAGCAATTGTCTTTTTCAGCTGTCGTCTCATATCAGGATTGGTTCGTCTATACATATGACTGCATCTGATTAACTCGTTCATGTAAATCATGATTAATCTAATTGGGCTATTGGTTTATGATAATGGCAACCCAATCTTCAAGTTTTAATTTGTATTTGGGATTTATACTCTTTAAGTAATCAATCAATAAGGTAGGTCTAGCTAGACTACGTAGAAAAATCAGATTTAATTATGTTATTACCACTAGGTAAGTTGATTCGTCATTTGAGTAACTGAATTCATTCACGTTAAAATATTCGTAGCTTTTTTGTTTTGACAAAAGGTACTCAATTTCAATTATCAGTGACTCACTAAAGAGTAACAAAGGTTTATAAACTGGATAATAAAATACTATACATCCTTGTGATATCAAATGAATAGAAAATAATTGAATCGAGTTGAAACTTCCTGATAAACTAGGATAATTCTAGATAAATAACTCATAACTAACTAGAAAAAATTACATAAAGAATAAGATAAATAAAAAAAATATATGATAATCCTGATCTATTATTTGTAAACGCCTTATCATTTAAGTCTCAGCTATTTTACGCACCCCACTCAATCACAATTATTCCCGTAGTCATTAATTTTGAAAAATGAGCTACCCAAATCTATTCATTGTAAAACATCAGTTAAACAAAATGGTACTTCTATAGACGTTGGTGAAAGAATTTTGTAGATGAGGAAGAAACTGGTAAATGTAATTGATGATTCGATTTTGTAGATGAGGAAGAAACTGGTAAATGTAATTGATGATTCATGGGTTGGGAATTGAAACTCTTGATATTTATATACTTCTCGTCCATAAAGATCTTACTTCAAACTAATTGCAAACTAGCAAAGTTTACATAATGTATAAATCCAAGCATTGGAGTTTGTCGGCTTTTGGGGGGAAAAAAATCATAAAATCCCTTAATTTATCTTTGTATTTTTCTCTTACTTTGAGATTCAGTTTGGAACGAGTTCATTTTTGGTAAACTCGGATTTGTTAATGTGTTTTTCCCGGTTTGGGGGGTTTATTACACAATCACCCACCAATCAATTAACCAATAGCCTTTAAAGCTACCCTTATTTACGGTCAAACCTTAGTCAAAATCTTCTCTCCCCTAAATTGCAAACCGACGCTTCCATACCATGTGTCGCCTGCTGTCGTCGATTCTCTCTTACTGCTTAGCTTGCCTCCACTGTGAGCTCACTCAAGCCCTTCTCCATGGCTCATGGCCCTTTTAGTCCCGCCTTCCGTTACCTAGGTCGCCGAATCTTCTTGTGGGCTGTGGCCCGTTTAGCCCCACCTTCCGTTCACTTTATTATGTGCTTCGTCAACGGCACCAGCCTTACTCCATTTACAGCTACCTGAGCTCATGCCGAGTCAAACTCAAAGCTCATCAGAAAGCAAGTGTCTTTGGCTTCGGAGCTAGCAGAAAACAAAGGTGGATTGCCGCGAGCTCGTGTCGCCACCTGTAAAGTGCACTGGCCGCTAGTTCCTAGAAAATGAGTAAACCAATGCTGAGATTCTTGCTGCATTTGATACAATGATCTCAAACGGTAAACCACCTATGCTCCTCACATCTCCTGGATCACGTTTAGGTACCGAGAAGCTTTTTGACTGAGTTTGGTCATAAATAATGCCAACTCCGAAGTCCTTTATTCAATTCATTGAAAGGTTTTGGCATGATGGACACCACAATGTAAGAATAACGCATTAATAGATGTGCGTTTATCTTAAATGAACTAGCTGTAAGCGACCACTGGTCAGTGCAAAGTGATTCATATAAGAAGAAGAAATGAAAGGAAGAGCTGGATAATGAATAACAGAACGTGACAGGGATTACAAAAAAATGAAAGAAAAGAAAATGTGAGAGAGAAATGAGAAATGAGGGGCAAAAAAATGAAGAGAAAGAAAAACAGAAAAAAGTGAACAAAGTCGGTACCCATTCTCAGGTTTTTCATGTATAGGACATCACATCTAGCGTTTGTTTCATTTGTGGAATCAATTAATGCACAAGGAAATATGTGTGTGTGTGTGTCATCAGTTTATGTAGAAGTAGAAGCTGTTGGATGATTTGTAGTTAGTAGTTACTCAATCTGATACTGAAACCCATGTTGTAAGAGAACTTAAACCGCTGCTCCCATTTAAGAAAAACAAATGCGGATTGCTCTCAGTAAATTAATATGATACTCATCATTTGTTATGATTGGTGAAAGTTCAAATCTTAACTTGTGCAAGAGATTTCTTATTTGTATAGTTGAAATGTGGGTTTAAGCTGGGTGGAGTAGGGTTTAGGACAAACTTAATAATAGAATTTCTTTTATAATCTTCTTGTACACTGTTATTTTAAGTATACAAGAAAAACAAATAAAACTCTCCTACACCAAGCGAAGTAACTTGATGAAAATATCTCTTAAAATTCTTGAAATCCTCATCTTAAAACTTTCTCATGCTATATTAATTTGTAGATTTTCCTTAGTAATATAAGATCTTAAATTTTTATAATCTAATATTTTCATTTTAAGACACTTTAACATTTTTGTTCAAAAGCACTGATCTAATCCTTTTTTTAAAAAAAAAACTTTGTTCAACACAACACTCAACATCACAAGACTGATATTATAAAGATAAATTATATTGTAACCAACAATGGATGTCATGGACCTATATAGACGGCCCATTTGGTCACATAATTATAGTCGTCCGTTTGGTCACATAATTAGAGTCCTAATTGATGCCCGGCGGCATCTTCGTTGTGTGACATGGTGGGCCTGAGAGGGACTTTTGGTATGGAGATGCTGGTAGAGGAGACTTCCAGCATGAGATTGCTTGAAACGCTCAAAAGAACAGGGGTTAGGAGGTCCCCGGAATGTGTTTTCGGGGAAGGAGCCTCGGACGCCCAAGTTAGTATTTGGCAAGTATGGAAGAGAGAAAAGAGCAAAATTCTCTCAGGGATTCAGCTTGTGTCCTTACCAAGGTCGTTCCCCAAGTATTTATAGAAAGGCTTTGGGGGAAGTCCATTTGACACAGCCCGCTCAGATCATGACACGTGTTTAGTCAGATGCGGTTCATACCTTCGGGGATGGGGATCTCCAGCTGGCCATAGGCCGTTCTGGCCAGAGGTCAAAGCCGTGAGAGGCCTGTGTGTCAGGGGCATGTGTGAGGTCTTTGTGTCAGAGGCTCCTAACTATCTTTGTCTCATCTGGGTGAGAACTCCTTCGGTAATGGGCCATCTTCAGGGGGTAATACCCCTTCGGCAGACGGGTCTCCTTCGGTCCGGTTTTTGCTCTCAAGGGCCATAGAGAGAGGCTCCTTGGCAGGGTGGAGGACCTTCGGCGAACGCTATATTCTGCCGAGGATGGGGAGATGGCCTCCCAAGGTCGCCAAATCACTTGTCCAAGGATGGCACAGTATGTCCTTCCGAGGGTGGTAGTGTCATCAGCCGAGGGTGGTGAGCATCCATTTTCTGAGGTTGGTCAGATGTACCTCCGAAGGTGGTACTTGTCAGTCATCCCCAGAGGCTATCTAAGTGTAAGCCATTTGGCTATCACATGCCCCCCTCGGAAAGCTGAAGTTGTAACTTCGGTGAGTAGAGTCTTTGAGAGCATTTCGTGGAGCTCGTTGTGAAAGCTAGCAGTTGCCATAGATGTAGCTTATTGGCCTTCTTAGGCAGGGGATACTTCGTTCTCCGAGGGTGTGTTTTCTCAACCGAGGTAGTTTACAAGTACCATTCCTCGTTTCTTGGCTAGGCCCTTGATATTTTCGAAGTGTGTATTCCCCTTTTGCTTTTCTGCTGCAGGTCAGTGAATTGTCACGTCTTGTAATCAGATAGGTGCGTCACTTTAGATGGGCTTTCCTAGGCCTTTGTGCTGTTAGGAGGCGTGCCCTTGTTTCCTACGTTGGGCGACACTTGTCACGCGGTAATTGGGGGACAATTGCATTGGTTACATCAACCGTGTCTCTTCGCCTTCGATGGGTAATTTTGGCGACGATTCGCCTACTCCCTTCGGCCTATATAAACCTTCTTCTCCTCAGAGTTCCCACTTGCTTTCTTTTGCTTCTGTTTTGCTCTCGTTTGCTCTTAAGCTTCTCTCCCTTTTCTGCGGCGGTGCAAGCGACAGAGTGATTTTCGGTGAGTTTTTGTGACGGCGTTCTCAAATCCCAACTTCGACAAGAGCTTTGGTGGGTTCTCTTTTCCGAAGTCCTTCAGTTTCTTATGTTTCTATTTTTTCTACTATTCCGAAGTCGCTATTCGGCTTTGTTTTCTTCTTTTCTTTTCACCTTTCTGAAGTCAGGTTTTATTCTTCCGAATGTCTTCCCTCATTCCGCTCATGTCTGTCCAAACTGTCTCCGAGAGCTGGCTTTCTCTTAATTCTCATTCGAGTTGTACCACTTCGGAGAAATTAGCGAAGTGGACAACTAAATTCTTTCTCCCTTCTTACGCGGTTACCAGGCTACCTAGGCCTGGCCTGTTTTGTTATATGAATAACTCGGATGAGGTTACCGTCTTTTGGGCCCAACTGAAGGCCGGACTTCGGTTTCCTCCGCCGAAGATGATTTGCGACTTCTGCCAATTTCATAGCATAGCCGTGAATCAGCTTCCTCTCAACTCTTACTCTTATTTCAATGCTTTCCTTTGCATGTATGAGGTTTTCAAGATAGAGTCCTACTTTGTCATCTTCATGCAGTACTACAAGCTCTTTCTGGTTCTGAATGGTGGCTTCTATTTTTTGCTACCTCAGGGATCTAGGAGCAAAAAAGTATATGTTTATCTTCGAGACCAAGGACAGCTGGCGAGAGTGGCAAAAGAAATTCTTCTTCTTGAAGGTGGACGAGGCGTGGTCGTATGTGCTGACCAGGTGGGCCTGGGGGACGCTGGAGACGGATGTCGTCGAGCCCAGGAAGCTGCTAACTCCTGAGTTGGCAGTGAAATTTAAGGAGTTCGACAGCCGCATCCGAGCTGTCATGGATTGGGACCCCGAGATCCCTTCAAGCTCCTTCTACCCCTTTCCCATCAAGTGGAATCTTATGACCGAAGAGGTCCTTCAGGAGCTGGGGGTAATCAAGGAGCACAAAACTAACCTGGATATGCCGAAGACTGTCTTTGACGGGAAAAAGGCGTGGTTGGTGATGCTCCTTCGGTGCGAGCTCACCTACGAAGGCCTTGTTGAGAGTAAGTCATCTTCCAGATTTTGTTATATGTACTCCTCTGAACCTACATTGATGTCTTTCCTTTTTCAGAGATGGGCGATCAGTCTACTGCATTTTACAAGTTCCTCTTCCTTGGTCAAGCCGAGAAGGGGGAGCAGCAAAAAAAGAAGGCTGCCTCGAAAAGGAGGAAGACATCGAGAGGGGGGCCATCTTCGGCGAAGAAGTCGAAGAAGAAGTCTCTTCCTCCCCCTCTAGAAGGCGACGTCGAGGTGCAGGACCAGTCCTCGGTTCGTGCCGACCCACCCTTGGAGCCGGCCGTTAGCCTAACTCCCTAGAGCCTCGTCACCTCGGGGGATATCCTGGGAACTTCGGCAGGGGCCCTTCTGCTGAAAAGCTCGAAAAGCGCCAAAGGAGGAAGGGCAAGCAGATCCCTGCCGATGTAGGGGAGGTCAACGACTTCGAGAAGGATGCCACCGAGGTTCCGCCAAGTTTGCCTCTTAGCTATCTTTCTATGAATTTGGGAATTTTTAGCATTTTAGATCTTATAGACGAATGGCGAAGGGATAATGTGCTGACGGAACTTCGGCATGATTTTGCAGAGGAACTGGCGCCCGCTGAATGGATGGTGGAGCATGCTCGGAAGTGGGCCCTTTGGGACTCCCTTATCTCGGAGGACAAGGTACCGAGGGAGCCTTTCTGGTCTTTCACGAAGTACATGAACTTGTTCTCCGAGGACAGCTAAAGAATGGCTCCTCAGATGCCGAAAGGCGTCTTCACCAACGCCACTTTTAAGTCTCTCATTGAGGAGTGCCCAAATGAGGAGATCCTCGCTGCGAGGATGTCTGAACACGCTGTCCATGTAAGTTTTGAGCTTTTCGAGACTTAGAAGATTTTTCTAAGCTTTTGTGGCCTTTTGACCCTTATTTGGAGTCTTTCTTTTTGTAGCTTTTGGTGTACAGTGGATATTTCAGAGCTTGGGCAGCGAAACAGTCTTCGGTCTGATCTCAGACTGAGGAGTCCTTGGCAAAAGCTAAGGCGTTTTGCGCCACCTCGGTCCTTAAGTACAGCGAGCTCAACAAGATAGCTAAGGACGAGGTGGCCAAAGTTCGGGAAGAGTTCTTGAAGAGTCAAGATGAGTTCTTTCAAGAATTTTCCCAGAACGTGTCTGACCTCGGCGCGAAGTTTATCACGCTATCTTTGGCTAACAAGGTCTACCGGAAGGAGAAGGAGGAGGACTATGCTCTCTTGATGAAGGCCCTCGTAGACAATACTGAACTTCAAGCCGAGGTCGACGCGCTGAAGAAGGAAACGAAGAAAAAGAAGAATAAGACTAAGAAGCTGAAGAGGGAGGTCATTGAGTTGAGGAACGAGTTGGACAACTTGTCTGTTGAGAAAGACAAGGCCGATCAAGCAACCAAGGTTGCGTTCCAAGACGGCTTTTGTTTGGCTCGGCACCAAGTCCTGGCGAACTACCCTGACCTCAACCTATCCTTTCTAGCGGCCCTAGACATCCCCGAGGGGTCTCGTTGGGCATGGTCAAAGATTGAACATCTCAATCTTCCTTTTCCTCCTCCGGCACCGAAGGTTGTGACAAAGGAGGTTGGCGATGGAATATCTCAAGATGACGAGGTCCCCTAGGCATCCAGGACTTTACTTCTTCTTTTTCTTTGTAAACTTCTTCTTGTAAACTTCTTTTTGTTGTACCAAGGCACAAATTAATAAAATCCCTTTTTTCCTCCAAAATTTGGCTAAGTCTCAGGACATGTTTCTTCTATACTATCTTCGGTACCGAGGGTTAGTTTGACCATTTTCGGCCTAGGTCCCTTGAGAAAATAGTAAGTATGCTCCGCGCTGTTATTCGGATAACCACTTTCAGTGTATATAGGACCAGTTTCGACTAATATCTTTCGGTAAAGCTTTGCCTATTTTTATTAGCCATGTTCGGTTTAAAGCCTCTTCGTAGAAAATGTATCATTTTTGTACATAGGCACTTACACCTTGTTCGGCTAGGCTCCTTTGGTGGGACTATTTTCCTTAGAAAAATGTCTAAGTATAGAATTTTTTCAAAGCATCTGAATGCCATGTATTCCTCAGTTCTTCACCTTCGGTATCACCGAGCTTGTACACTCTTGGCCGAACTTCATCAAGGACCAAATAAGGCCCTTCCCAGTTTGCCCGAAGTACTCCGTGAGATGGTCTTCAGGGCTCAAACTCAGCCTTTTGGAGGACAAGGTCCCCCTTCCTGATTCCTTTTCGCCTGACATACGAGTTCGTAGCTATAGCTACCCTTTGCTGAAAAGCTTTTCTTCTAAGCTCAGCCATTTTTCTGTGTTTGTCAATTAGGTCCAGCTTGGCTCTCAACCCAAGGTTGTTCCTTTCTTTGTCGAACACTTGTACCCTGATCGATGGCTAAACCACTTTGATAGGAATAATGGCCTCCGTGCTGAAGATAAGTGAGAAAGGTGTTTCACCCGTGGCCCTTCGGGGGGTTGTCCGATAGTTCCATAGCACACTGGGAAGTTCTCCCGGCCATTTTCCCTTTGCTTGATTTAATATCTTTTTTAAACCATCCTTTATGGTTTTGTTAGACACCTCTACATGTCCATTACTCTGAGGATGAGCTACCAGGGCGAAGTGCATTTCTATCCCGAGGTCGATAGCGAATTCCTGGAACCCCTTGTCAATAAACTGAGAACCGTTATCAGCCACTATCACCCTCGATATACCGAATCTGCATACGATGTTCTTTCAGATGAATTTCTGTATGCCCTTGGCCGAAATGGTTGCCAGAGGCTTTGCCTCAATCCATTTAGTGAAGTAATTTATTGCGACTACGCAGAACTCCACTCATCCGGGTGCAGTTGGAAGAGGCCCGATGAGGTCAATACCCCATACTGCGAAGAGGTAAGGGTAGTTACCCGAAGTTATCGTTTCCGAGGGTAGCCTCTGGATGTTGGCGTGTCTTTGGCAATTGTCACATTTCTGGACAAATTACCTCACGTCCTTCCTTAGGATGGGTCAGAAGTATCCCTGGCGGAGTAGTACTCCTGCCAGAGCGTCAGTTCCTATGTGGGAACCACAAGCCCCCTCGTGGACTTCTTTGAAGACCGTCTCTACATCATCTTCGCTGACACACCTTTGGAGTGGACTCGCATACCCTTGTCGGTATAGCTCCTCTCCGATTAGGAAATATCGTCCGGAACATCTGGACACTTTTGCCGCTTCGTGAGGGTCTTCGGGAAGCTCCAAATTTGTGAGGTACTTTTTTATAAGATCTTTCCATCCTCTTTCCGAAGCTACTATGCTTATTATTGCTATGCTCAGTTGGCTTAGCACTTCGGTGGACTTTTTTGACTTGGCCAAAATATCTACTTCAGTATTGTTTCGGCGATCCATGTTCTTGATGTGCACCATGTCGAACTCTTGGATGAGCTTTGTTGCGAGGTCATGATACTTTGCCAAAGTTGGGTCCTTTGCGCCGTAGTCCCCTGCCATCTGTCAGACCACTAGCTGAGAGTCATTGTGAGCTTTTGGGTTTCTCACACCAACTCTTCTGGATAGTCGTAAACCTGCTATGAGGGCTTCATACTCTGCCACATTGTTGGTGACATTAAACCCGAATTTGATGGCTTTCATAGCTTCCATACCTTTGGGACCATGGAGAATTACTCTGGCTCCTTGATGTTCGGAACCGGAGGCCCCGTCAACAAACAGGGTCCACTGAGGTTCATCCTTACCGAGGTTAGGTGGACTGTCTTCAGCAATGGGTACCTCAGCGATGAAGTGGACCTACATGTTGTAAATGAAGCAAGTGTGCTTTTATTGCCTTCCTTGGCTCATAGGTGATATCATACTCACTGAGCTCGATGCACCACTTTGATAGCATTCTCAAGTGGTCTACCTTCTTCATGATATCCCTAAGAGGTAGGTTACTTCGGATGACAATGGAGTGCCCTTAGAAATAGGGTCCTAACCTTCTGCTTGCAAGTACCAGGGCATAAATAGCCTTTTGTAGCAAGGGGTACCTAACTTCGGTGCCATGTAGAGACTTGCTTACATAATATACTGGTCATTGCTTTGCCCCATCTTCCTTTACAAGGATCAAACTTACCCCCTTTTCGGTAACAGTGAGGTAGAGCATGAGGGCTTCTCCTTCCCGTGGCTGCCGGAGTGTCGGCAGATGAGTTAGGTAGACTTTAAGCTCTTCCCAGGCTTTTTGGCAGTCTTCGTTCCAAAAGCGCATTTCGGTTCCAAGGTCACCTTCATTTTTTGCTGCTTTAGTGAGGACTTTGAAAAATGACCGACAGCAATCCCCATATCTGTAGATGAATCTGCTGAGGGACGTGATTCTCCCGTGAGTCTTTGCACATCCTTGGTCATTGTGGGAGTTTGGAATCCCAGCAGGGCCTTGACCTTTTCCGGATTGGAGTCAATACCTCTCTCCAACACCAAAAATCCGAGGAACTTACTCGCATTCACCCCGAACACATATTGGGGTTGAGATGATTTCCGCATGTCCTCAGCTGGTGGAATGTTTCTTCTAAGTCTGTGATATGACTACTATGCAGTTTGCTCTTGACTATCATATCATCAACGTAGACTTCCATGTTTCTCCTGATTTGGGAGTCGAAGACCCTATTCATCAACCTCTGGTACGTGGCTCTTGCATTCTTAAGTTTGAAGGGCATTCTAATATAGCAGTATGTACCAACTTTGGTGATGAAGACGGTTTTTTCCTCATCTTCGGGGTCCATCCTGATTTAATGATAACCGCTGAAGGGGTCGAGGAAGCTAAGGAGGCCATACTCGACGATTGAGTCCACCAACTGGTCTATTGGGGGCAAAGGATACGAATCCTTAGGACAAACATCGTTCACATTTCGGAAGTCGATGCACATTCGAAGTTTGTCACTCCCTTCTTTCGTGACGATAACCACGTTACTAAGCCATTCAGGATATTTGACTTCCCTTATTACGTCTGCCTCCATCAACCGTTAGACTTCGGATTTAACGAAGTTGTTCTTGTGTGCCGAAAGGCTTCTCTTTTTTTGGCGAACAGGCTTTACCTCAGGGCGTATCTTAAGACTATGCTGAATTATGCAAGGGTCTACCCCGGGCATGTCCTTCGGTGAGTAGGCAAACAAATCTTTGTTTATTAAAAGGAAAGATACAAGCTTTTGCTTGTCACCTTCGGCCAAATGTTTCCCCATACGAGTACTTCGGCTCGGGACAAGCTCTACACTTTCAGTTTCAATTTTCTCCAAGTCATTTTTCTCTCATTCTATAGATTCTTCATTCGATGTGCCCTTATTTCCCGAGGTCTGTGTGTGTACTTTCACTGGGATCTGCTTTGCCCTTACGAAGACCTTCCGGACTTCAGCTTGATCAATAAATATTTATGCGTCTTCATCCTTCGTCCTGAAGGTGACCGTTAGGTACTTCACATCTGGTCGGACGTGAAAGTTGCCTTAAGTTTGCCTTCCAAAGATGGCATTATATGAAGAAGTGACGTCGATGACAATGAATCTGGTCATGGCAGAGGCGAAGAGCTCTCTATTGTCCTAAGCAGAAGTTCCTCTTCACATCAAAGGTAGGTCGATCCAACTGAGGACAGGGAGTTCGGAAGGACTTACCCCGAAGCTAGGAGATGTGATAGGTTCGAGATCAGTTTTTGCGATGGCCAAGCTTGGCAACAGGTGGGAGAATAGAACATCGGCGTTGGACCCATCGTCCAGGAGCACCCTTTTTACGTCCCAACTCCCAATCCTTGCCATAATAAGGAGTGGGTCATCATGTGGGAATACTACGGTAGACCTATCTTTCCAAGCGAGCTTGTTCGATGGGTTGCCGAATTCCATCACTGAGATCTCCCTGGCTTTCCTCTTCCTAACCGTCGAAGATAGTCCCGTGGTGATCGTCTGGATTACTCCAGCCGGAGGTGGAGGATTCTTCTTGGGACTTCGGTTTCGATGTCGGTCGGAATCATAGTCCTCATCTTCATTTCTTTCCTCCTCTCTTCTTCCCCTAGGAGAGGGCATCCGTAGGTACTGGCAAAGTTGAGCCTGCTTGATCAGGGATTCGATATACTTCCTGAGTTGGAAGCAATCCTCAGTGTCATGACCGTGATCCCAATGAAACTGGCAGAATTTCTTCATATTCTTCTTGTTTTCCGAGGTCATGCCCTTCGGCCGTTGAATCAGGGTGCCTTGCCTTTCCACTGCTAGCAGTATGTTCATTCTCGTGGTATTCAAGGGGGTGAACGTCATTGGCTTCTTCCCTCTCTGCTTCCGAGGTCTCCCTCCACCTTCGGTTGGATACCGAGGTTGGCTGCTTTCTCCCTCGGGGCAAGTATGGTCAGATTTTGGCCCCCTATCCTAAGTTCCTCAACAATCATGTGTTGCTCCGCCCTTTGGTAGAATTCTCCGAGGGTGTCCGGGGGTCTTTAGAGAACTTATAGAAGAGTTGTTAGTCTCTCTGAAATCCCCTCATCATGGCGAGGATAGGTATTTCGAGACAAAAGTCTGGCACTCTCAGGGCCTCTTGGTTAAACCTTTTGACATAGTCATGAATGGTCTTTCCACTCCTTTGTGCTATGTAGAACATCTGAACCGGCAACTTCACCGTTGGCCTGCTGCCGATGAACTGCTGTGTGAACGTCGTGATCAGCTCCTGGAAACTCATTATAGTTCCAGGGGCTAGGGAGTTATACCACATGGTTGCTAGGCTGGAGAAGGTGACCTCAAAGCACTTGCAAAGGGTAACGTCATCGGCACCATGTAGTACCATGCTATGCCTGTACTTGGTTAAGTGGCTTGAAGGTTGCTACGCCCATCATAGGTTTCCAAGCGAGGTACCCGGAAATCGTTTGGCATTGGTGCTTCCACTACCGTCTGGACGAAGGGTGACTCTTCTCCGGTGAAGGTCTTGGATAACCTTGACCAGACAGGCTTTCGGGCGATCTGCCTTTCTACTTTTTCCAACCTCTCTAGGATCTTCCCCATGAATGTGGTGGCACTGGTCTCTTTCCATTACCTGGGAGTCTGCGGCAGTGGGGAACGACGTCTCTTCTTCGGGGAATAATTTCACCGGCGAGGGGATGGCGACCTTTCGTATGGCGATGGGCTTCTCCAGCGAGAGGTCTTGGGGCCTTTTGATGTTGTTTCTTCAACATGATGCCCCCTGGGGGGAACGTCCTCCGTTGAGGACTCGCCACGGAAGTCATCACTTCCTGAACTCCGATGAGTAGACTTCGGACTTTTCTCCCAGCGTGTAGTTGGTGAAGAGGCCCTTCGGCCCGAAGGTGGTTGATACCACTTCTGGTCGAGTTGCTGTGTCATTTCAGCCACGATGAAACGCTGGAAATCCCTACGGCAGGTTGTTCGGTCGCCGGTTGAGTTTCCGGCGCAGACGGGGACCTCGGGAGTCCTTTGTCCTTAGAATGCCGAGTCTCAACAACGGCTACTTGAGGGCAGTTTCCCACAGACGGCGCCAAATGATGTTTGGCGGCATCTTCGTTATGTGACATGGTGGGCTTGAGAGGGACTTCGGGTGTGGAGATGCTGGTAAATGAGACTTCCAGCGTGAGATTGCCTGAAACACTCAAAAGAACAGGGGTTAGGAGGCCCCCGAAGTGTGTTTCCGGGGAAGGAGCCTCCGATGCCCAAGTTAGTATTTGGCAAGTATGGAAGAGAGTAAAGAGTAGAATTCTCTTAGGGGTTCAGCTTGTGTCCTTACCAAGGTCATTCCCCAAGTATTTATAGGAGGGCTTTGGGGGAAGTTCGTTTAACACAGCCCGCTCAGATCATGACATGTGTTTGGCCAGATGCGGTTCGTACCTTCGGGGATAGGGATCTCCAACTGGCCATAGGCCGTTCTGGCTAGAAGTTAGAGCCGTGAGAACCCTGTGTGTCAGGAACGTGTGCGAGGTCTCTGTGTCAGAGGCTCATAACTTTCTTTGTCTCATCTGGGTGAGAACTCCTTCGGTGATGGGCTCTCTTTAAAGGGTAATACCCCTTCGGCAAACGGGTCTCCTTCGGTCCGGTTTTTGCTCTCAAGGGCCGTAGAGGAAGGCTCCTTGGCAAGGTGGAGGACCTTCGGCGAACGCTATATTCTGCCGAGGATAGGGAGATGGCCTCCCAAGGTCGCCAAATCACTTGTCCAAGGATGGCACAGTATGTCCTTCCGAGGGTGTTAGTGCCATCAGCCAAGGGTGGTGAGCATCCATTTTCTGAGGTTGGTCAGATGTACCTCCGAAAGTGGTACTTGTCAGTCATCCCCAGAGGCTATCTAAGTGTAAGCCATTTGGCTATCACTAATATGGCTATCACTAATACAAACCCGACGTAGTTGAATTTATGTGTTCAATAATTTTATTGAAAATCCCAATCATTTCTCAGCTTGTAGGATAAATTAAAATTTCAGTTTCCTGTAATTAATTTCTTGGAGAATTGCCGTACGACTCCCATGGTCTGAGCACGGAAAGCCAAAAGAGGAGAACATAAAGTGAATAAAAATAAAACTAAGCATATGAACCAAAAAAACTTGGGCAAGATTTTTTATTTTTTAATACACAGAGTCTCTACATTACAAGTTAAGGATTTTTTAGCAGGAAAAATTAGGAAGAGGTGGCTTGAATATGGGAGGTAAGTGGCTACCTCCCTACAATTTTCCCAACTCATCTTTTGGTGTGGAATAAAAAAACTTGGCAAATTAAACTAAGAACATCCATGTTCTCTGACTTTTTGGACAATAAATAACTGCCCCAGGCAAGAATGACTTTCATCTTCAACTGGCAGCTCACGCGCATGGAACTCACCAGATCAGAAATCCCTTGTTCCTTTCCTTTTCTTTAAAAAAAAATATATTTTTTTATTAGTAGAATTCTCCATAAGACATGTGAAAACTAATTTCCTCAAAATATTATTAAAATGTATATTTATATTAACAAAGCCTTAGATCGTGCCAATAATTTTTCTTTAAAGTGTCTGAAATCCTCTAATACAGAGCAACTAGTACTAGATAACATTGCGCTTACGTAGCAAGTCAATGTCGGTTGATTCCATGAAACTTATTACTGTAATTTAATTTGGCTCTGCCCTCAATGAAAAACAAAATTTTACATAATTTTCTGTAATTCCACTCTCTTTCTCTTCTGTGGCAGCTTACTAAGTGACAGCCGTAAACTTTACTATTATTACTTATTTTGTCTGATCGTACTCGGCTGTGCCGCGTAATAATATAGTCTAAATAATATTCCCATTAAATAATGTCCAATAATAAACCCAGAATTCTTTTCTATTTTATATATGGATATAAAGAAACTTCTCGGAACTTAATTTAATTAATCTCCTTAATTCAACCAAAGCTTTCTCTAAGCTCTCCCTCCTTTATTAGCAGAGATCTCTCCAAATCATTTCAGTGTTACTTCCATCTCCCTCCCTCCCCGCTCTCTCGCTCTCTCCCTCTCTCTCTCTACACCAACATAACAATATCATTAGCATTACCAGTCGGCGCCATGCTTCTAGCTGCATCTATTTTGTCAACTTTCACGAACTTTCCCGTCTGAATTTCTATATCCAGATTCTTTCCATTCTCTTCAAACTTCCCAAAATTTCAGGGAGTTCAAAGCTGTAGGATTTTATTCCAAATTAACTGCAGACTTGGATAGAAACCACATTCTGTAATCTAGTTCTGGTTTCAAATTCCTGATCTTTCGATTTCTGGCCTTGAAACTTGTAAATAAATGGCTCCAAATCCAGTTCCTTTCACAGTTGAGAAACCAGAAAGCTGCCCTTTAGCAGAAACCAATGGAGTAGATTCACCTCTCTTTCCTGAGAAGCAAAAAGCCGTGAGCCGGAAGCAGTTCACGTGGTTCCTGCTTCTGAGAGCTCACAGAGCTGTGACCTGCGTCTCCTCGCTCGGAGCGGGATTCAAGTCCATTCTGGGGACGGTTCGGAGACGGGTCGCATTGTCGGATGCAAGCGAAGAGGACCCCAAAAGCAGAAAGCTTTACAGATTCATCAAGGCCTTTCTGGCTCTCTCTGTGGTGGGTTTGGTGGTGGAAGTGGTTGCCCATTACAATAATTGGAATCTGACTCTGATCCATCGCCCATGGGAGGTTCAGAGCCTCTTGCAGTGGGCGTATATGGCTTGGCTGTCATTTAGACTTAATTATGTTGCTCCTGTGCTTATATCTTTGTCAAACTTCTGCATCTATTTGTTCCTGATTCAATCGTTGGACCGGTTGGTGCTCTGTCTCGGTTGTTTCTGGATTAAGTATAAGAAGTTGAAGCCCAAAATTGAAGGAGAGCCTTATGATCTTGAGGATGGATCAAGTTTTCCTAAGGTCCTTGTTCAGATTCCCATGTGCAATGAGAGAGAGGTAATTAGAGATCTCAGCTTTATACCATATTATGCTTCATTTAATTTGACTTTATAATCTTTTGTTGCATCTGTGATTCATGGCTTGCCCAATTATTGACCCCAGAAGTGTACTTGAGGGGCTTCTTGATGGCAGATCAAACTTTTTTGCCAAAGAGAAGATTAGGTAAAAAAAAAAACGAAAAGAAAAAGAAAAGTGACTACCATTGTTGCTTTTCCTGTGGAGCCTTTGGTCAAATTTGGTGGTATGTTGAGTTGGATATTAGTTTTTAGTTTTGCTCCACAAAAAGTAGTTGGATATTGCCGTCACCCAAAAGCAACTAGAAATATTCAGCTGTTAGGGTTTTCAAGAAGCCGTTGTTTTTCTTTTACAAATGTGTTTGGACTTTCTTCTGTTGCCAGCTGCAACAGAAAAGTAGAACAACCCACTTATGTGTTGAACCTGCACATCTTTTAGCAGCTATTGAAATTTTATTTTTAGATTAAATCCGGGGATTCTTTTTTATTTACTTTTTTTGCTGAACTAGTGAACTTATTGATGGTGCCTAGGTGTATACACAATCGATTGGTGCAGCCTGTCAACTAGATTGGCCGAAAGACAGGATTTTGATCCAAGTCCTGGATGATTCAGATGATAGAACCTTGCAACTTCTAATTGAGGATGAAGTGTCCTCATGGCGTGAGAAGGGGGTGAACATTATTTACAGGCATCGGTTGATCAGGACCGGATACAAAGCTGGAAACCTAAAATCTGCCATGGGATGTGACTATGTCAAAGACTACGAATTCGTCGTTATATTTGATGCAGACTTCCAGCCTAACCCTGATTTCCTCAAGCTAACTGTGCCTCACTTCAAGGTGTCTCACAAGATCCACAAAATTAGTGGACTATTGGTTTTGTTCAATTAGTTTAGTAGCTTACAACTGCTGTTTTGTTCATGGCAGGGAAATCCTGAACTTGGACTTGTCCAGGCTCGCTGGTCTTTTGTCAACAAAGATGAGAATTTACTTACAAGGTTGCAGAACATCAATCTGTGCTTCCATTTTGAGGTTGAGCAGCAAGTGAATGGTGTCTTCCTGAATTTCTTCGGGTTCAATGGGACTGCAGGGGTGTGGAGAATAAAGGCATTGGAAGACTCTGGAGGCTGGCTTGAGAGAACAACAGTCGAGGATATGGACATTGCTGTTCGAGCACACTTAAACGGGTGGAAATTCATCTTTCTTAATGATGTGAGAGCTCTCTGTGAGTTGCCAGAGTGCTATGAAGCTTACAAGAAGCAGCAGCACCGTTGGCATTCGGGTCCAATGCAGCTGTTCCGCTTATGCCTTCCAGCAATCATAAAATCCAAGGTTCAGCTGATTTCGTTTCTAATCTCTGCACTTTTATCCGAATCCTGAGAAACTATCACTGACTGACAAAATTGATCTATCATCGTGCAGATATCAATATGGAAGAAGGCAAACTTGATCTTTCTTTTCTTTCTATTGAGAAAGCTCATTCTCCCGTTCTACTCCTTCACATTATTTTGTGTCATACTTCCCCTTACCATGTTTGTCCCTGAGGCTGAACTGCCTCTATGGGTAATCTGTTATATCCCAGTATGCATGTCCTTTTTGAACATTCTGCCAGCTCCAAAGTCTTTCCCTTTCTTGATCCCGTATCTGCTGTTCGAGAACACGATGTCCGTCACAAAGTTCAATGCCATGATCTCGGGCCTATTTCAGCTTGGAAGTGCTTACGAGTGGGTGGTGACGAAGAAAAGTGGAAGAGCGTCGGAGTCAGATTTGTTAGCCTTAGCTGAGAGGGAATCAAAATCTTCCAACGAGGAAAAAATACTAAGGAGGCATTCGGAGTCTGGTCTGGAAATGCTAAATAAACTTCAACAACAAGACAACCCACCCCTGAAAGGGAAGAGGAACCGAATCTACAGAAAGGAGCTTGCCCTTGCTCTTCTTCTTCTCACAGCTGCTGCAAGAAGCCTTTTGTCGGCTCAGGGAGTTCACTTCTACTTCCTTCTGTTCCAAGGCTTGTCTTTCCTTGTTATGGGGTTGGACTTGATCGGTGAGCAGGTCAGCTGAGAAGGATTCAAATGGTTGGTTCATTGATATTCTTTTTATTATTATTTTTTTTGTATTGTTTTACGTCATATACAGAGTTTGGATTCAACGTCCAATTCGCCATTGTAATAGGAACTTTGGACTTGGACAAATAGAACGAGAAGACAGCTATCTGCATTGTTAGTTGGACAGTCTAAGAATGAAGAAAATTTGAGTTTGATTTTTCTGTACACTAGCATATTGTAGTTTTTTTGTACCAATAATAAGGATCAACTGCAAGATTTCCGTCCCAAAATCTTCTTCAGGATTTCTTTTTGGTAACAGAACTAATAGACTTGACATTGATTAATAATTTTGCCACTTTATTTTTGCATGAACTTTTAGGTTTATAGTCAATTTATTTTAACTAAAGTTAACTTAATGCAAAATGATTTATTTTTATTTTTATATCACTTTTATCTGAAACCAATTTCATTTGAAAGTTAATATTTATGTGGATGTAATAATCTATATGAAAGTAAATTTTTATAATAGTATTAAATTTTTGTGAATTTTTCTTTCAATGCCAAAAACTATAAAAAAAACATAAAAGTTTAGTAAGATTATAAAAATTATATTTTCAATGGATTATTACACTAATATTGTATTGGCTTTTAAATAAAATTAGTTTTAAGTAAAAAAGAAACAAAAATAAAAAGAAATTATTTCAAATTAAGTTGATTTAAGTTAAAACAAATTAAACGATTAATAAATTATAAACAGTTAATAACACCATGAATTACATGCCAACGACCCAGTGCAGTTGGGAATACATTGGGTCATGGTGTAGCATGACTGATCAAAGCATACTCGAGGGTTTGCATCCTATCATGGTATCACCGCTTAGGCATGGATAAAATCCAAGAAATATGGTGAGTAGCCAATCCGTACTTTGTTTATTTATTTTTGGACTAGAGAAGACCTAGTGGGCTTTGTGGGTTCTTCTTTGGGTGATAGTTATGTAACAACTCTCACACATGAAGGTTTGGTTTGAATTATTCATTGTTGTGGAATGCATATGAGGCCTATAGAAATAGCCGACTTAAAATGGTCTCTCGTGTCTGTGAGCAGTTATAATAAAATTTCCCTTCTTGTTTCCCTTAAATAGCTAACAAGTCGATGGCTTGACCGGCTTGCATTTCCTTCTCCCTACTCTCCACTCTTTTGGCAAACCGGAGGCGGTGCAGCCTTGTAAGCAAAAAAATCTGATACTTGTGATGAGTGCCAATATGACTAAGATGACAAGGTGAGTGAAGTGTAGGGTTGGGCTAGGATTTTAAATTAAGGGGGAGGAGGGTTCAAACTTTATTTTAAAAATATTTAAAAATTAGGGGCTACAATAAAGATGATGGAGTTTCTTGGGCTTTATCTTTACATATACAAATGATAATCTGCAAAAATTTTGGGGGCACCTTCTAGTCACCCACTACCTCCACTTCTGGCAGTGTTGTCAAATTTGGCCCAGAGAGCAACTTGGAGTAGTAGTCGGGTGGTGGGCCAACTAATTCGATTGGTTCAATTGAATGAGCCAACCGTAATGTATATTAGTTTTCACATGCAATCATCCTCGCACCCCACCAAGTATGTCCTGTTGTTGGTATCTACTTCTATATTTTTTTTATGCATAAATCATGTAGTAATAGTTTACCATTTCATATTTCATAATAAAATAACACTTAATTTCAATGTGTGTGTGTGTATATAGCCAATCATTCAGCTTTCAAAATTAAAATCTTCAAAATTTGAAAATCATATACAAATAAAAGCATTAATACAGTCAAAGACAAAGTCATGGCCTTTTTTTTCTTCTTTTAACTTTACAATTTTGAACAAACTAGTAAAACATTAACCTAAAACAATTGAGTGAGCGAAGTTGTGAAACCCATATGGTAAAAAAAAAAATCAAACCCATATAAATTCAGTTTTAACTGGGCAAACCGAGCTAAACGGATCAAAAAGTCAACTAGGCTTATTGGATTTTGACCTAAATGGTTTTGAATGTATAACTCAACTAATTAAATCTTTCAGGTCACAGTTAAACTTGTCTAACTGGCCAAACCGGACTGGGTTTAAGGGCACTGTCTTTTGGTGAAGTGTTTGGTGGTAATACTTGCCAAAGACAATTCGACATTCAAGCAAATAAAAATAAGAGATGACCTTAAAACTATTAAGGGACAATCCCATAGCATTTAGTGGAAGTGGGTGGCGCTTTTGATGCTTCATCGGATCATCTTCCATAAATCATGACAATTGTCTCAGGGTTGGTTACTGTGGATCGGCACTGTTAGGGCAGTTTGTATTGTTGGGCCCTGGTTGGGCCATTATTGGAGTGCAGAACAATTTTCATAGGCTTTGGCATCTTTATCGGCCTAGCAACCCTTACTTTAGCTCTATTCGAAGCCCACGGCCGCATCGATATCATCAAATGAGCATGAGCATAAGAATCGTAATTGAGAATAAAGCGAATGTGGAAATCTTTCGTTAAAACCTGAATAGGCAATGAGGACTGGAATTTTGGGGACATATATTAGGACTCCGGGGCTTTGTAAAGCCCCCTGTGCCTGTGGCTCCCTCTTTCTACTTCCCCTCGAGGCTCTATGGCTGCTTCTTGTGTTGCCTGTATATGTGGCTTATGTCTCGGATTCTTATTCCCGTGTTTGTTTTCTTCTCCTTTCCTTTGAAGCTGGCTCTTTGCTCCAAAAATGAGGACTGGAATTTCAAGACAGGCAACACTGCCTGGACATGTTAATACTCTCTTAGAACTTGATGATTCTACATCTGCTTACTAAAAGAATTATTACACAAGTAAAAACATGATAGATATTCTTACTGGTTATGTTTTTCTTTTTAGAAAATAACTTATTTATGAAGGCCTTCAACCAGTAGTTAGCTTATTTTGAATGCTATTAAGAACCTAGGGCTTCTGGTTAAGTGGACGGTGGAAAATTTAAAAAAAAAGTTCATAAATAAGGTAAATTAGTGCATTTTTTTAGAAGAATTAAGATTAATATCATTTGTCACATAATCCTTATATTTTAGGTCTTCCCTTTTGCTCTTGGACTCTCGTTTCCGCTCTCAATTGCCATTCACACTATTATTTTTATAAAAATTTTACTTAAATTTTAAAAAATAACACTTTCTCACTCTCGCTTCCTCTCCTTGCTCCTGCTTTTTGTAATGGTTTGTATGACTTAGTTAATATCTTTGTCAATGTACAAATTATTGAGAAAATTATCATCTATATTATTCTGTCATATAGTTAACATGAGGTAAAAAGGCTTGCGCGTTGCAGCGGTCACTTAATGTCATAATATTACGTAAAATAATAATAAAGAAAAGTAACAAAAATAGTTTGGGGACTCAGAGAGAAAATGTAAAAACCTTATGCATTAAGAGTTTAACAATTAACTTAGGAAAAGTTAAGAAAAAAAATTCTATTTCACTAAAAAAAGTAAATAAACCATGGTGACCAATGTTTTAATTTAGAAAAAAAAAAAAAAGAACCAAGAGATCAAATAAAAATACTATAATTAAGTAGTTACTAAGTTTAGAGTTCAAAATGTCAGGCTGATTAAACTCAGGATCTAATATGGGAAACTGAAACAATGCAGGAACTGGAAATGCGTTTCACCAAAAAGAAATGTGAAATAAAATGAAAGTGGAAGAATAGCAAGATAAGCCCTAAAAAAGCTATTATCTTTAAAAAAATTAACAGAACTTCAAAAAGAAGCAATCGCACAAAAAAATTAGGTGAAAGAGTGGACCGCAGCCTAGCCCAACACCAAGGGGCAAAATTAGAAATGCACTATAGCTTACTATAGAAATGAACAAGAAACGGGTTTTAGAATATAGTAAAATGAATGCTCGGCTAAACAAGCACTAAAACAATGAGTGTGCGTTTGTAGTCTTGCCAAGTGGGGTCTTTCAATGCCAGTCATTTTGTATAGGAATGTAAATAAACCGAACGAACATAAATAAACTTTATTTGTATTTAGTCATTTTAGGTCTTAAGTGAATACAAACACAAACACGAATAAGCGTTGTTCATGTTCGTTTGTTCTTTTGATGAAAGGATGTTCTGAATAGCAATAAACGAATTAAACAAATGAATGTGATCATGAACAAAAATAAACGAACGCATTCACGAACGATTTATATGAACAAGCTCATGAACAATTTAAAGGAATATAAATGAGTAAACTTAAACAAACAATACATACATAAACACAAACAAATATCATTTTGGTCTAAGTGACCAACAAAACCTAAACCTGAAAAGGGGTTTTATGCATGCATAAATGGATGGTTTATGCATACATAAATGGATATATATATATTAATATAAACAATAAATTAATAAATAAACAAACGAATAACGAACAAATAAACAATTGAACAAACAAATATAAGCGAACAAGAATTGAAATGTTCATGAACATAAATAAATAAAAATAAACTTATTCGTATTTGTTCGTTTAAATAAAAAAATAGGAAATTATATTTGTGTTTGTTTGTTTAGTTTAATAAATGAATATAAACAAACTCTCATCAAATGGTTTACCAAATGCTATGTTCATTTATAGCTCTATTTTTGTCCACAATTGGATCAATTCGTTATAAAGTCTATGGGTTGCTAGTGTCTAAGTTACAGTTGGAGCCTACTTCACCTAAAATGGTAAAATCACATTTTTATTAGTGTTTAATATTTAGGGTAAAATATATTTAAAAAAATATTTGGTGCAAAATATATCCTTAACTTCCCTTAAATTGGTCAAATGCTCTTACAAGGATTTTAATTTAAGGAAAAAAATTATCTTTCACCCATCGTTGCCTATACAATGTGGGATTGGGTGGGATTGTTCTACAATTACCCCCCAGGAAAGGGGGTAAGAAAACACCCCCAGGTTAGAGCTGTTTGTGATTCCTAAACAAACCTCAGTCATCTGATGCACCACATGTAACCGGCTGAATATATTAAGAAGAAATAGAGGAGAAACTTTTCGGGCCTAAAGTTGGGTCATGTTCGGGTTGCAAACTAGCCCCAGTTGAGATCCAAACCTTCCCTCTTTGATTAAGATCATGGGTGGCAATTTTGGGCTAGCCATCGGCATAGGTCAGTTGTAGCAGCGGTGGGAGATGCTGAAACTTGGTCTTTGGATGATGATGGTGGAAAGAATGGCGGTGATAGGGACGTGTGAGTCTGGTAGCCTAAAATCGTCAATTTTCCATTTATGGTGGTCAATGAAGCTTGAAATAGGTTGTGAGGGTTCTACTGGCGTGGCAGCAAATGTCCAAAATGGTTGGCAAGGGCTAATCGACGACGATAATGGTGTTAGTAAGGTTAACAGTGGAGGATGACACAGAGTAAATGTTAGGGTGTTTCCTGTAGAATTCGTAACGATTTAGGGACTAAAAACATGATTTCCCCAAATTTGATAAAGTTTTCAATCAAGTCTTTAAATATTACACAAACCTTTTGTGAATATGTCAACTTTGACCCTAAACTTACAAGGATGTCAAATTTGCCCAAAAGATCAAATAACCTTTTAAGTTTACTAAAGGTGACTCAGTTACCATTTAAATTGATCCTTAAGAATATGTTTTAGAAGGAATGCCAGAAAAATATATGAATGTTATAAAAAAAAATTCTTGTCCACTCAACTTGGAAAGAACATGAAAAATAAATTCTTCCAGAAAAGTTAGTTCAATTTATTGATTTTTTTTCTTTTATTAAATCTGGTATGGAAGAGACTTCATAAAATCGGATACATAAAACTAAATACATAAAACAATAATCGGTCATACCATGTGACATTTAAAGTAACCTCAAAATGTGAACGAGTCACATTTTAAATAACATAAAATTATGAACAACTCATCTTGAAAATATAATATTTTACTTTTTTATGAAATTTTTTTTGTTAAAATATTTAAAGAGAAGTAAAATTATTGTAGTGTCCATTGCATCAAAAATCAAATTCTTTACTTTAAATTTTAACAAAAACAAAAAAAATGAATTATAGATGATTTGTAAATGTAGCTTTGTAATGAGGAAATTAATAATTTTTACTCAGGTGCCTAAATATTAATTCCGTAATTAATTTAAGTAACTTAGAGTAAGACTATCTACATATAAACAATGTTTGAAAATTTTAAGAGATTTACATATATACGGTAAAACTACAAATAGAGTAGCAAACTAGGATTTTTTTTAAATATTCCTAAAATCCATTAATCCATAATACTTTTAAGTGTGGCAAAAAAAAATCATATTCTTAAAACACAACAAACCCTAACCATTAATCATATTTTTAAACCTAATCCTAAACCCTAAACCTTAAAACAATCCCCCCAAATAACCTAAACTCTAATATCTAAATCATATCGTTCAAACCACAACCTAAACCTTAAACTAATCCCCCCGAAAAACCCTAGACCTTTACCCTAAACCCTAAACTCAAAACCTATACACTAACCTTAAACCCTAAACCAATCCCACCAAAAACCCTAACTAAACTAAAAACCTATACACTAACCCTAAACCTTAAACCCCAATCTCAAATTAAACCTATGCACTAACCCTAAACCAATCCCCCCACAAAACTTAAACTCTAAGCCTAATATTAAATTGTATCTTTAAACCATAACCTAAACCCTAAACCAATCTTTAAACCAAAATGTAAACCCTAACCATAACCTAAACCCTCAACCAATCCCTCCACAAAACCTAACCTAAACCCTAAAACTTAGAACCAAACCCTAACCTTACCTTAAGCCTTACCCTAAATGCTAAAATCCAAAACCTAAAATCCCAAAATATAACCTAACCCTAATACTAACCAAAACTATGATCCTTATCCTTAACTACTGTAGTGTCATTCGACATACCTAATCTTTAAATTTATTACCACCTCTAAAGCCAACACTATAACATAACATGTAACTGTAATCATGCACTAAAAACCAACACCTTGAATATACCTTAAAAATGATCTTTAAGGTAACCTAAAAAGGTGACTTTAAAGGTAACCTAAAAAAATCTATGGTGACCAACACCTTAAGTATGACCGGATGACCTTAAAGGTAACCTAAAAATGTAACTAGGACATATTGAAGGTACCTGAAAGGTGACCGGGTTACCATGAAGGTAATCTGAAAAGGTGACTGGGTTATCTTGAAAATACCTAAAAAATGACCGGGTCACTTTTTCAGTTACCTTCAAAATGATCGGGTCACTTTTAGGTACTTTAAAGGTGAGCCAGTCACCGCTTTAGGTTACCATCAATGTAACCTGGTCATATTTTAGGTTTCTAACATGTGACCGGATTACCTTTTTATGTTACCTTCAAGGTGATCAAATCATATTGAAAATGCCTAAAAAATGACCAGGTCAACTTTAAGTAACCTGAAAAGGTGACTAGGTCACCTTAAAGGTACCTAAAAATAGACTAGGTTTCCTTGAAGGTAATCTAAAAAGGTGACCTGGTCACCTTGAAAGTCACCTAAAAGATCACCAGGTTACCTTTAAGATAACTAAAAGATAACCAGGTCACCTTCAAGGTAACCTAAAAATGTGAGAAGGTCACCTTGAAGATACATAAAACATGACAAGGTCACCTAAAAGGTAACATAAAAAGATGATTTGGTCACCTTGAAAGTCATCTAAAAGATCACCGGGTCATCTTGAAGGTACCTAAAGTGTAACTAGGTCACATTTTAAAAAACCTGAAAAGGTAACCAGGTCACCTTGAAGGTACTTAAAGGGTGACCTGGTCACCTTAAAGATAACATAAAAGGTGATCGGGTTATCTTTAAGGTACTTAAAGTGTGACCGGGTCACTTTTTAGGTTACCTAAAGTGTGATCGGGTTATCTTTTAAGTAACCTAAAAAGGTGACTAGACCACCTTAAGGGTACCTAAAAAGTGATCTGGTTACTTTGAAGATAACCTAAAAAGGTGACTGGGTCATCTTCAAGGCACCCAAAGTGTGACTGGATTATCTTTAAGGTAGCTAAGGTTATGGTTAAGGTTTTAAGGTTTAAGGTTATGGTTAAGGTTTTAAGGTTTAAGGTTATGGTTAAGGTTAAGGTTTTGCGTTAAGGTTTAAGGTTAGGATTTAGTTTTAGGGTTTAAGGTTTAAAGTTAGGGTTTAGTGTTGGGGTTTAAGGTTTAAGGTTTAAAATTTAATGTTAGGGTTTAGGTTATGTTTAAGGTTTAATATTTAAGGTTAGGGCTTACTCTTTAAGTTTAGGGTTAAGGTTAGATTTAGGTGTTTAAGGGTTAGGGTTAGGGTATGAGGTTTAGGGTTAAGGTTTAAGGTTAAGGTATGAGATCTAACGTTAGTGTTTAGGTTTAAGATAATGGTATGAGGTTTAGGGTTAGGGTGTAGGGCTTAGGGGTTAGGCTAAGGTATGAGGTTTAAGGTTAAGGTTTAAATGTTCAATTTAAGGTTTAGGTTTGGCTTACTGTATGAGGTTTAGGGTTATTTTAATGTTAGGTTTATAGTGTGAGCTTAATGATCTTGGTAGGCAAATGTCAATTTTAAATTCCTTGCCATGTTAGTATTACTTTGCAAATTACTTTTCATTTGCTTTATTTAGTTGATCAGTATACATAAATTTTATAGTTTAAGTACCATTGGCATATGTATAAAATAATATTTTATTATGTGTATTATTCAACAATTAATATTATTGTTAAGGTTTAAGGTTAGAGTTAAGGTTAATGGTTTAGGGTTTTAGTATATTATTGTATATTATTCTTATATGAAGTGATTATTTGACCAAATTATAGTTTTATTGATAATTCACACTACAAGAAGTCTAAAAGTAATTTTAAGAATTTTTTTTGTCCAAAGTATGTAATTTTTTTTTGAAATATTTCAAATTAAGTAACCCAAAAGGATAAAAATTAGTAAAAAAAATATTTTATTGTCATAAAAAATATTCAAAAAAAGTAAATTCATCGGAACATAATTGAGATTTTTTATGAATTTTTTAATTAAACATCTAAAGGAAAATTAACCTAAATTAAATTGCATAAAAATTTAATTTTTTTGGGTTAATTTTTACAAAAATTATATAAAAAATAGAATCAATCTAATCATTTTAGCTTAAGCATTAGTAACTTGAGCCAACCTAACTGTCAACCCAAATTTGACCCGAAACTAACTAAAATTGAAATTCACTTGACCTGTTTTAAACCTAATCCCAAATGAACCAGACCTAACCCAACCTATCAACCAAAACCCAAAAAATTCGGCCTGGACCTGAATTCATGTTAGCTCAATTAAACCCGGACCTGGATGGCCTGACCCAGTCTACCTAATTGTCATCCCTAACTTTTGCTAAACTATTTTTTTAGAATCATAAGTGAGATTTTAATGAGTATACAGAAATTTTAAAGAAATATAATGGTGCCTTATTTTGGTGATAATTTAGATCCTTGAATTTACAACTTGTCTCATATTTAGGTACCTGATCTTTAAATTATTAATTTTTTTACATAAAAAAAACTGTAAAATTGGTTGCAATTAAGTATTATTCTTTTAATATTGCACATCAATCATATATACTATTAGGTGCTCAATTTTAAATTCCATACTATGCTACTATTACTTTCTAAAATACTTTTCGTTTGCTTTACTAAGTTGATCAATATACACAAATTTTATATTTTGAGTACCATTAGCATATGTATTAAATAATATTTTATTAATTGTACTAGTCAACAAATAATATTTTTTTACACCGCTAATATTTTAAAAAATATTATCTTCATTTTAAAAAATTTTTATCCAATAAAATAGTAAAAGTTGAAAATTGTAGCAAATTCATTGGAAAAAAAATTAACAAAATTTTTATGATTTTTTTAATTAAACATAGTAAAAGAAATAAAAATTAACCTAAATTCAATAACATAAAAATCAATTTTTTTATTTAAATTTTAACAAAAACCATGCAAAATAATAAAATCAATTCAGTCATTTCAACATATGCACTAGTAACTCGAGTAAACCTGACAATCAACTCAAATCTAACTATGATATTGTTGCATTAATTATCATCAAACTATCAAGCATTGTATTAATCGTCCTCAAACTATGATATTATTATTGTCTCATCCTGTTATCCATCACAGCGGTTAAGTGTGGATGGAAAAATGATGTTGCTATTGTCTCATCCCTTCTCCACAATTTTTTTTCCTTTTACCTATTTCCATTTGACTAATATTTTAATATTTTTCTCAATTTCAAAATTTTTGCCAATAAAATACATTCTATAATTTTCTCATTTCTCCTCAATTTTTTTTTCTTTTTTTGCTATTTCCTTCTCTTTCCTCCCCATTATAATTTAATTTACAGTTGAAAAAAATAAGTGTAACGTTTTTACATTTAAACAATTCCTATTACATAAAGTTTTATTTTCGTGTAACATTCATACAAGTTTATGTATACTGATCAACTTAACTTCAGCAGCAAATAAATAGCAACATAGCAAAGAATTTGAAATTTAACATCTAATAGCTAGGAATAATAAATTTAATTGGTGGCTAGTCTTGTAACTTTTGTGATGTAAAAAAATTAACAGTTTAATGATCAAATACCTAAATCCGAGATAAATTGTAGATTCATATGTCTAATTAAGCATCAATAAAATAAGATGCTTCTATATTTCTTTAAACTTTCATTATAGTCACTAAAATATCATTTATGATTCTAAAAAATATAATTTAATAGAAATTATTTAGATTTTTTCATGAAAAATTATCATTCTTACTTATATAAACTATTTTTCTCAAATTTAACTATTTTTATTCAAAATAAGATATATTGTTTCATTTCCTCTTCACCCCTCCTTGCTTTTTCTTGTTTCTTTATTTTCTTCTCTCCCCTCCCTCCTCTATTTTTATTTTTTTTCTCTATTTTCTTCTCCCTCTCTCCGCCCTTTCTTCTATTTGCTTTGTTTTATTCTCTCTTTCTCCACTTTTTTTTTTCTTTCTCTTTCCTCTCTCGTCTCCCACCGGCCAAGCTTGTCTGTCCCTTCCCACTCGCTGACGTCATCCATTGGCGGCGGGGGGGGGGGATTTACCCCCTTTTTCTTGGGTGGGCAATGTAAAATCTCCCGATTGTTTCTGAGTCCAATTCTTCTGTCCCGAATTTATCTGTCCCCTCCCTGTCCCATTTTCTATTTTTATGCCACATATACATACTTAACGGTGCAAATGGAAAGAACACTCCTGTGAACCATCTCTCCCATGAACCCGGCAATCTCTACGCCAAATTCCGAGGACAATTCGGCCGCTTTCGACAGGTATCCGAGGGAATCGACGTAGAAGCCGGAAATAGATTCCGAGCCAAAGGACTTCGGCCAGAAGGAGCGGTGGAATGACGAAGGGACTATTCGGAGAAACTCGAGAACAATCGCCCTGGAGTGTTGTCGGTCGTATCCGGGCATTTGGAGAGGAAACGCGACACACTGAGCACCGCATTGAGCTGTGACCTCGAAGCCCCAGGCGACCTGGCGAGCAAGGACTCCGGCGGGGGGCACCTGGAGCAAATCCAGGCTATTTTATCAAAGAATTGCTCGGGGTTCTTGGCAATGAGGTCGCACACCTCGATCAAAGCCTTCATTTTGATCCAAACGAAGAACTCCAGGAAGGCAGGACTCAAAATCCCGAAATAGGAAGCTGAGATCGAAATCGAGAGACGTTAAGCCAAACCCTAAAAAACAAAGAAAACCGGCAATGGGGACGGAGGTATCGCCCGAACCACCTTAGCATTTTCCGGCACGCCGGCGTTCATGGCGCCGGAGGTGGTTCGTGAGGAAGCACAGGGGTTTCCGTTTCCGTTAGCATCTGACATTTCTGTTTCATTCTATTTCTATTTAACCCCAATATTAAAATTTGACTTAGTTAGGACACGTGGTAGTCAGATAAGGTAGGGGATAGGATGGGGACAGGAAAAAACGGGACAGAAGACTAATTGTTTCTGCCCTCGTTAGGGAGTGTCCTACTCTAGGTCTAGGTCTAGGTAATCATTGAAAGTGAACAACGTCATTACAATTAAAAAGTTTTGAAACTGAAATCTCTGGAGGAGAAGAAGAAAATCATCAGCACACTTACACAAATAGAACAGGAAAAAAAATGAGGAACGATTTTGTTTCACTTTTTCTCATGGGGGTTGTAACTCAGGATGGAAAAAAGGGTTTGGAGGAAGGTAAGGACAAGCAGCAAAAGCGCAGCAGCTAGAGACACAGAGGCCCAGGGCTTAACCAGATAGTTGTGCATGAAATAAGCGCGCCAGCGAGGCAAGAGACGGCGGCGATAATCGTTCACACCCTCACAGAGCGCCTGATAGTAGAATCTCTTCACAAAAGTATCGTGGTAAAGCATGCTGAAGAACTTTGTCGCGTCGTCCGGATTCAACCAGTTGTCTACGATCCCTCTCTCGCACAGAATATCCATGTCCTCTCTGGTGTTGATCAGATTGTCCAAGAGTATGGCGTAGCAAGTCACCCGCGGAGGGCACTTGGGGTAGCACTGCTCGAAGCTGATGAGGTTCCGGAAGATGGTCTCGGTCGTTTCTTGGACCAGCAAGCTCGGCATTTCCAGAACTCCATGCTGGAATCTTATGTCCAAGATGCTGCTAGTGTTCACTCTACGGATTGTGATCCCAGCCTCCTCCAGAGCTTTTGTCGTCGGAAAAGGTTGCCAGCCAGTCCCGTTGTTGGTGGTTGTGTCGGTGAGGAGGATTTCGCCCCCGATTGGCAGAATCAGTGATATCCTCAAGAGGTCGAGGATATGCTTAATTTGTATGTTGTCGAACAAGCTTGTTTCTACTGTGGCTCCGGATGATGAGAAGATGTTGCCAAAAAATTTCAGGGTCTGCTGAATCAGGGTCGAGGAGTTTGCGTTTGGGGCGATTTCTTTGTAAACACAAACGAGCACGGGCCAAGGAATTTGATTTTCCATCAGAATCAAGTCGTGCTTCAAGTGCTGGAGCATGCAAGCCATGGTTGGGATCGGATCCTCAGCTTCTATGCTCGCCGCTGCAGCTTCCGGCTCCTTGAGCAAGAGCTCCACAATGAAGCAGCCATCGAGCAGCAACATTTTGGCAAATTCGTTGTTGCTCATATCAATATCGCCGCCGTAGAACTGGCGGGCCGTTCCGGCGATATCCCTGATTTTGTTGGCGCAGCGGTTCCAGGGATCTTGATCACCTCCGTCCCCTCGGGCTCTGTTCATCAGGCTCCTCAAGTACCTGACTTTGATTTTTCCGGTGGCTTGAAGATTCGGGCTGTGGTGGTGGAAGGGGCCGATGGAGAAGGCATTGGGGGTGTACGCCGCTTCGTTGTGGCGGCGGAGAATGGCTGGTGTTCTGAATATGCAGCTTTCGCTTGGTAAAGACAGGTCCTCCCCTGCTTCCTCCCTCAACGAGGAGACCAGAGCGGCCACATTAATGGCAGAATGGTCTCTTCTTCTCACTACTTGCTCCGGCATTGTCTTTTCTTTTCGTGTACTAAAAATGGCGACTAAGCAGAGTATTTAACTCTGTCTGATTCTGGTGGCCGTGATTGCTGTAATTGATATGGATGCCTTGCTTAAAGCTTTAAGGCTTCTATTATTCTCCCTTTCCCTTTTCCTGTGTGAATGAACAAAGTAGATTCTCATGTCCAGATTAGGGACAATGCCATAACTAGCCTTAAGCTTAAGTGAACTGGTACTGGTTGATTCAGTACAAGAACTCTTAACTCATTCACATCACCCCCCAAAACATTGGAACTTGGATAACGCCGTTCTGACAGGGCTCTAGTTAGCTCCAGCTATATAGCTCTGGTATATAAAGAACGGAAAAAGGAAAAGCAAAAAAGGACCCCGCATTTCTCCATTTTTTTTCAATTCTAATGACTAATGAGGGTAGTAACTCATGATGGAATAAAGGGTCTGGAGGAAGGCAAGAGCAAGTAGCACAAGCGCAGCAGCTAGAGAGACAGCGGCCCAAGGCTTCACCATGTAGTTGTTCATGAAATAGGCGCGCCAGCGAGGCCAGAGACGGCGGCGATAAGCTTTCACATCCTCACAAAGCTTCTGGTAGTAGAATTTCTTCACAAAAGCATCGCGATAGAGCGTGTTGAAGAATGTTGTCGCGTTGTCCGGAGTCAACCGATTCTCTACGATCCCTTCCTCGCACAGAAGTTCCATGTCGTCTTTGGTGTTGATCAGATTGTCCAGAAGCATGGCGTAGCAAGTCACCCAGGGCGGGCACTTCGGGTCGCACTGCTCGAAGCAGATGAGGTTCTTGAAGATGGTCTCGGTCGTTTCTTGCACCAGAAGGCTCGGCATTTCCAGAACTCGGTTTCGGAATCTTATGTCCAAGATGCTGCTGGAGGTTACTCTACGGATTGTGATGCCGGCGTCCTGCAAAGTTTTCATTGTTGGAAAAGGTTGCCATTCGGGCCCGTCGTTGGCCGTGTCTGTGAGGAGGATTTCGCCACCGAGTGGCAGAATCAAGGAGATCCTCAAGAGATCGAGAATGTGCCTGATTTGTATTCCGCTGAACAAACTTGCAGCTATCTTGGCTCCAGATGATGAGAAAATGCTGCCGAAGAATTTCAAGGCGTGCTGGATCAGCGTCGAGGCGTTTGCGTTTGGGGTGATCTCTTCAAACACACTCAGGAGCACGGGCCAAGGGATTTGATTTTCCATCATAATCAAGTCGTGGTAGAGGTATTGCAGCATGCAAGCCGTGGCCGGAATTGGATCCTCTGTTTCTCTGCTGGCCGCGGCGGCTTCCGGCTCCTTTAGCAAGAGCTCCACAATGAAGCAGCCATCGAGCAGCAACATTTTCACGAACTCGTCCGTCCCCATACCAATTTCGCCACTGTAGTACTGGCGGGCCATTCCGGCGATATCCCTGACTTTGTTGGCACAGCGGGTCAAGGGATCCGTATCTTCGTATCCTCGTGCTCTGTTCATGAGCCCATTCAAGTACCTGAGCTTGATTTTTCTGGCGGGCTGTAGGTTCGGGTTGGCGTGGTGGTAAGGGCCGATGGGGAAGGCGTTGGGGTAGTATCCGGTTTTATGGTAGCGGCGGAGTATGTGCGGCGCTCTGAAGATGCAGCACTGGCTGGATTGAGCCAGCTCTTGCTCTGCTTCGGCCTCCAAGGAGGAGACGAGAGCGGTCATGTTAATGGCGGAGTCATCTCTTCTTCTGGCTGGTCGCTGCTCTGCCATTAATGTTTTTCTTGTAGATACTAAAAATGACGCAACAAAACAGATTAAAACGTTTTTTCTTAACTCGGATGCCTCGCGCAAAGCTTTAAGGCAACGATTTTCCCTTTTTCCTATATGAGTGGAACAAAAAGAAGATGATACGAAAATGTGACCTCGGAGTATCGTAGAAGTGATTCTTTCTTTCCTACGAAGAAACCTCGCAGCCGCTGATTTCCAACTTAGGAATAATGCTACGCGTAGTGATTATGCTTGAGTGAACTGGTCGACTTAGTCCAAGAACTTTGACTCAGGTACTTCACCCCTCAAACTTTCTAATTGACCGAGCTATTCATCCATGGCAAATGAAAATTGAGATTGATCTACTTTACTCAATATTCAACCCACGTAATGCCTCTTCGGTTAAAAGCCCGCGTTATAAAGCTCGATGTTCCTCAAACTTTTTGACTTGGATAACTTCCGCAAAAAATAAAAAATAAATAATAATAATGTGTATAAAAAATCTTGATACATCCTATGTGTCTTGATTTGATGTGGGAAAGTTAATAAATTCAATTGGTTATTTCAAGTGCCAATTGGATTGTGAAACATAGGTTTATATAGAGTTCTAGTATAGAAATTTTAATACATTCAACATTACTATTGTCAAAATCATGATGAAACGAGGCATATAGTCAAGCATAAGTTTTTAAAGTGTAGGATTTTAATTAATGTATAATTTAAACAAATAATCACTGTACATAAGAATAACATTTCTAATAGATTATTAATAATCTTTGCCAAACAGTTTTGAAGTGTTTTGAACCATCATTTTTTGTGGATTGAATTGAGAGACTAGTTCCATGAATGGAAGGTAAAATGAGTGCGAGTTGTGATGAACTGGTATCCAGCAAGCAGGGCCCTTTGAATCAGAGAAAATGCTTCCATCCATGCTTGATGGTGGGAAGACCAATCAGAGAGTCCTAGAGGGAGAATCTCTCTATTCTCTCTTTAGAACTTGGAGTTTGACTTTGAAATTCATCTTACGATTGAGCAATAAACTTTTAATATTTTTATTGAATGAGGGAAGTTGAAGTTACACTTTGAATCATTTAAAATGGCTATCAGTGTCGGAGTTTAATCGATGCCTTGGTGAAAGAATTGAGTGGTTTATCTCGTGTTATGAGGAGAGTAGAGGATGTTCGCGATGCAAGGGGTTGAAGAGGTTTTGACATTCAAGATTTGTTTTTATCACTCAAAGAAAATTTCAGTGGGTGATTTCTAGAATTGTTTGAAGTCAATGGCGATTCCTAACAAAATTTTCAAATGGTTAGCCTTTGAAAAGTGCTATTTTCAATGGAAAGCCATCAGGAACAAGTCTATTGGCTTTAAATATGTTAAAAAGAGGTTTACGATGGTAGCTGTCAAATTTCCAACGAACGGTAGCTGTTTGTTAGAAAATATGATGGCTATCCGTTGGAAGAACTCACAAATAGCCGTTGGAAATTTTTTGCCCTAGAAAAAATAATTTTTCCTGTGTTGTACATGGTAGTCCCTTAAAATGTTAGGATTCAAAGCTTTGTCCCTAGTTCACAACATGCTAGAAGTTTTGTACTAAAATTATCATTTTGCATCTCCTGTTTTCTTCACAAAATTAATTAGGCACATAGTCTCCATCTCTTAGAAATGTTTAGTTTGATCCTAAGGTTTGTGGGGGTCAGATTTAAACCACCCATGGATATAAAATTGGTGAGAATGATTGGAAGGAAGAAAAAGAAGTAGAAGATGGTGAGAGAGAGAGGAAGAAGAAGAAGAAGAAGAAGAAGAAGGTAATGATAAGGAAGAAAAAGAAGAAGGTAATGATAAGAAAGAGATGAAATGAGCAAAAAAAAAAGAGGAGGGGAAGAAGGAAACTTTGTGAGAAAGAGAAGGAAGATGGGAGAAAAAAATGATGTTTTGATGGAAGAGGAGGGGAAAAAAAGTTTTAGTCGGCCAATTGGGAAGGAAAATTTTCAGTTTTTGATGAATAGCAGTTGGAAATATTAAACTTAAAAAATTTTATTTTGGCGCTAAATTTTGAGGGATTCTTTTTACTTGATGGGAATGTAGCTAAAACTTTTTCAGATAGCTAGCTATCAAATTTTCCAATGGATAACAGTCAAATAACGTTTGTCAGAACAATTTAATGATAATAATTTTATTTGTATGAATAGTTTTGGGCAAAGAGAAATTTGTCAGAAAATATTTAACGGCTAACCATAATAAAATGTCACCGGACAGTTTCCAACAATGATAAACCGTAGGGATAGCGTCCATTGGGAGTTTAGAAAATTTTAGTAGTGCAGCCATTTAAGTATTATATTCCCAAAAGGAGCTAATTCATGTGATTACTGGAATCTGTGGCAGAATAGGGCTTTGCAGCTGCATTAAATCGTCTAGCGTCCAAAGCAAACTTTTCAGTGAAGAGGATTTAGGATTGAATAGTGGTTGATCCGAAACCAATCGCAACACATCAATGATTTAACGTTATATTTGCCCTTTTCCTAGCCCAGCAGCACCCAAATTTCTTCCCTTCCCATCTCTCAATCTTGGGGTCTTCTAGAAGGGCTTAAATGTACTTTTGACCCTCCTTGTTTTTTTAATTTTGATACATTGGCAATACGTGCTTATTCCTCGAGAGCATTTGTGCTTCTAACACGATGAAAGACGAAATTGAAACACCCCAATACAAAATACTATTCAATAGCCTTTTTTCCATCGTCTCAGTTTCGCAAAATTGGCGTTTCCGCAGCTGCGGAGCACTGGTGACTGAAGCCGAAGCAGATTTAATTTTCCGGCGTTGGCGCCTTTTTACGGTGGGAGAATGTTATGTCGCAATTGATGTAGGAAGACGTAAAGTCGGAGCAGTTGATTTGCAGCCCTGTTTTCACTTATGGATTTCCAGAGGCGGTCCAAGTCGATGAACGGCCGATCTTATGTCTCCGAGAATCGGTTTTTAATTGAGGTTCTCGCCGAGAATGCGGGTGCTTGGTGGAGGGGAAAGCGTGAGGGGCCCGTTTATGACCGGGGGAGGGTTCTGATAGCCGACGGAAATTTTGTTCTGTCCGGTGGTTGCGGCGGCGGCGGTCTATCTTGTTTGGAGAAAGTGAGAAATGTAGGAGCGATGAGATACTGTTCCCAGATGGTCCCGCTAGTCTTCGCACGAGCCTAAGCTCTCGAGGTAAACAAACTTGTATTGTTCTTGAGGATGAACTTCACTTCCATTTTCATGTTGAAAAGGCTTTCTCTTTGTAGGAGATGACAGCAGCACTTGCCAGAATCCGATCAACCTGGTTCTGATTTTTAAGGTGGGTAGGAGTACAAGGGTGGTCTCTGGTTTTATCTCATTTTATTGGTTTGGTCCTTATATTTCACATTGCTAAAGTTAGGCTGTTATTAGTTATTACAGACATTAAGTAGACTCACTTTACAACTTCGAGGTAATTGTTGGTTGGAAATCGGTTTGGTTGTCTAGGAATTTAGACTCCATTGCCATAGAAATAGCAAAAGGACGAAAAACTTTGGCTAATCTTTAACATGATTGGGTAGTGCTTCTTCTTCATTGTTTTTTTAATTCTTCTATTTTCTGTACTTCTGATATACCAAAGCAGCGTAGAAAAGCTGGATTATGGTGTGGTGTCTTATTGAGCTTTTGATTATCCCTCGTCCCATAAAATTCCAAATCTGAACGGCAATGGAATTCATTTATCCCAAACACTGGGGGAAAAGGCTTCTTTCCCATGCTTGGTCTTTCAGCTGGATTCACAGGTTTAATTGATCTTTGCTGACAAATCCATGTTTAAATTAGTAGATATACAGCTGTATGTCTTAGCTTCTGCTTAAAAGATATGTATGGCAGCGTTTTAGGCATTCTCTTAACCCATTCCCACCAAATACTAACTTCAACAAGAAATGGGCAGGACTGCTTGCTAACAGAAATTTGTTTGTCATCTAAACTCTATTTCAACCAGGAACCCTCTTTGTTGGACTTGTTCCTAGCTCTTGCTCATCTCTGAGCTACTGATCTCGTGGCGGGTTTCAAAGCTTTGGTTTCTCTGTTGGCCATATTTATTGTACTGGCTTCCATTTGGGTATTGCACCAGTCTTCCTATTCAATTGCTACTTATTAATCAGACACAGAACGGAAAATACATACTAACACGTATATTTTTCTGCATTTGTAGGTTAAAGCTATAACAGAAGCATCCGATCTTGAGGTAAATTTCGTTCCTTTTATTATCTAGTTGAAAGCCTTTGTAACTTCAAGAAAGTTTCCTGGCTTAGCTGGTTGCAAAATCAATTGCTTTCTACGTGAAGGCACTATTCTTTCCATAATACCCAACTCAGCTCCCTAAAGCAGGCTAATCTAGAAAGGACTGTACAACTGCTTAGCTTAGCAAGCTTGGACACGGACCTTTTTTTTTCGTGAGTTTCAACTTTCACCTGTCTTAGGAATATGCTATATATGAGTGCCTCCTTCAAGTCTGTTTCTGCAGAAGTCCCTCTTCAGATGATGGACAAAGATTGACTTGTGTTTTTGTCCCCTGTTTTGGTGACTTGACAAAGCTTTTCCCGTTTCATGTCCTGACATGTCAAGGGCGGAGCGTGGCCCCATGGCCTATGAGGAGACTCAATTAACTACCCATATTAACAACGATTCTCTCGCCCTGTGTCCTGTTGGACTTATTCAGCTTTTTTCAGCTTTTGCACGTGATAGGAATTTCGAAACAAAGAAAAAACAAAAAAGAGCTGAAGCAGAAAACATGCCTGGCCAAATA
This sequence comes from Aquilaria sinensis, assembly GCA_005392925.1. Lineage (NCBI taxonomy): Eukaryota > Viridiplantae > Streptophyta > Magnoliopsida > Malvales > Thymelaeaceae > Aquilaria > Aquilaria sinensis. The sequence continues at coordinate 420,243 of SMDT01000653.1, read as the reverse complement.
ATGTGTCTACTTACTTTATGGAAACATGAATGTATACGTTATGAAAATGATCATCCAGGAACAGAAGCTGCTTTAAAGACATAAGCCTCGAGTTTAGAAGCTGCAAAGCAATAGCCTCCGTCTTGTATATTTGTGCAAACCATAAATGGAAGAGACTTCCTAGCATGTAACCTTTAGATGATCGAGTTATTTAGTCTAGGATCGTAGATCTTACATGCTGCAATTCTGCAGGCAATTACTGCTAAAACTGAGGCTACTTTGGTGGATGACCTACCTCAACATCATGCAGAAATGCAGCCAAGCAAGGTTGTCTCTCATTAGCTCTCTCAAGCTTCATATAAACTACACTTCTGCTCAAGGGTTTAGTAGAAAATTCATCTATTAATATCCTTTTGGAAATGGCAGGATGAGAAAGCAGCAGGAGCCGAAGCCATTTTGAAGGCATTGCAAGCCAAGGCTCAATTCAACTTACCACGCAAGGTCGGCCCTCACTCATTTGCACCTATTCTTTTAGAAGTTTCATGTATAAATTGCAGGATTCAACCTTGTAATTCTTTCAGATAATGAAGTTACTTTGCCAGTAACTCCAGTTCATACAATTCACTGGATTTGCAGGTAGGTGATGCACAAAGCAAGGCCGCCATCAAGGAGTCCCAAACTAAGGTTGAGGCGAATGGTGTTTATGGTAATTATCATCTTCCAACATCATATACATACACCCATGTTACTGTAACTGCATTTTGTTCACACCAACAGTTTCATCTGCATCAAGTTTCCTTCCTCTTTCTTTTTCCAGATTTAATTTCTGAAAATCTGCAGGCTCTGTCATAGATTGTCCTCCCCCTGGCTGTGATCCAGCGAAACAGGTCTGTCTTTGCTATTAAATCTTTGATCTGTCGCACAATGTTACAAATATAAAGGCGAGAATGAGTTCATCAAGAAGGGAATGGATACACATCACATTTTCGATGTTACATAAATAATGGAAGAGTTCTTCTTGGCTGCTTGTTTGAACTTTACTGTGCTGTAATGAATGTAAAATTTATGATATCAAGAGTTGAGAAATACTTACTATGCTGCCTTTTTTTTTTCCCGCTTTTAATTTGTGGCTAGTAGCCTAATACAAGCAGTGGTAATACAAGCAGTGGTGGAGCTTGGATTGAATTTCAAGGGGCAAAGATAGTACTTTCTCTGTCCCAATTTAGATGAAACGTATTCTTTTTTGAAATATCTCACAAAGACTAAAATATTTTCTCTTTTGAAAAATTTTGAATGATCAATTTACCTTTTTACCCACATTTAAGCTTTTACTATATAAAATCCAGTAAAGAATCTTTTTATAATCTTTATTCAATGTCTCACAATACAAAACCTCAAAAAAGAATATTTTTTTAATCATTATTTAAACTCTCATTACATAAAAAATAACACAAACTATGTATATCTTATTTTTCATACCCAGATAAATGTTTCGTCTAAATTGAGACAGAGAGAGTAAAACTTTTTTGATTTAAATTTAATAAGAATAGGTCTTATAAAGTTCTCTACTTCATTTTAGTTTTTTTTAACTTAATTTTGACTATAATTTATTTATATTATTATTTGCTATTGTTTTAATAAAAATTATATTTAAAAGCTCATGAAGTTATGAGTTTTTGAGCACCACCACGGACTTAGGTTTAAACCTTTGTTCTCTTAGGTATTGTCTATTATACCGTACAAGCGCATTCAAGTACGCACTTATAAGAGCTTGAATTTTTGACTAACAAGCTTTATCAGCTAAGCTAAAGAAATAGTTAAACTTTAGAGGAAAATAAACGTAAATATTGCAAAACATTGGTAGCACTCATATGCTACTCCTTTTATCCTGTTATCTTTGCACAATTTTGTTTTTTACACCGACTAAAAGATGACATTGTTTCCTTATTATTTTATAAAATTGACCTTCCCCTCATCATCTCTTTGCTGTTCATGACAACCCATCTTCACTGCTCCTCACTCCTACTAGACCTCCTCGTGCCGACTCAACCTTACTGCTCTTCGCCTTTGACCTAACCTCCCTGACACCCCGACTGCCTTTCCCTCAAAGAGACTTGACCTTATGCTCCTGTCCCTTCAGTGCCTCCTTCTCTCATCCTAGCCCTATCCCCAGTCTCAAGCTCTCACTGTACCATCACTTTCCCTTCGCTTGAACACAAGGCAAAATAGAAACCCAGTGATCGAAACAAGTAAAATCGGTAGATTTGCCTCGAGTGGGGCATCGATTGAAACGAGAGGAACTACTTGATCAAATTGAAAATAACTAATCTCGTTGGAAAAGGACAACAACTCCATGGAAAGCATCGATCTAGGCCTACCATGCCATAAATCGAACAATCCGAGCCTCCTCGCCACCATGCCACAAATCAGTGAATCGGAAGAGAAGGGAATAGTCATTTTAGTTGGAAGAGAGTAGAATAGTCATTCTGCTTGTGAAAATTTACCTAAGAGAAAATGATAAAAAGAATTTAGGATGGTGAATGAATAGAGACAACTAGATTTCATCAGTCAGAGATGGTCCTTAGCTTTATCATTGGTTCCACTACTAAGCACTTGTCAACCGCATTTGAGTCCTTACTGTGAATAAGGCGCATAAACAGGCAATCCCGTAGGGATTCCACTATTTGATTGTGAGCGGCTTCAAGCTTGGTGATTCTTCGGGCATGAGTGCAATTATTGACATGGTTTTATGTAGATGTTGATGCTAGGGTGTAGAAAAATAGGGTTGCTGTCTAAGTATAAAAAAGTAGGTAAAGACCAAAGAAAAACCCGATTTGATTTCAAAATAATGAAAAATACAAATTTTATATAAAAAAACAAGAATTTTAAGATCAGGGATTGGGTATAAGTTGAGAAGGTGTTACTCACCCAATTCATATGAAACAAGTTTTAAAACAAGTGAAAACCAATCATTTCGTCAAAGGTGTGATATATATGTATATATATGACCAATTTTAGCTTTAATTTCTCAAACAAAAAAGGTTAATTTTTAGGCCTAATTAAATTAGGTTGAACTCGCAAGCTTCCTACGTATTCGGGTGTGAGACGGAATCAAAGCCAATGTAGTTTGTAGGGGCGGATCCACATTGTAAATATGGGGTCCATAAACCCTTTTTCTTAGAAAAATATTAATAAGAAGTATATAATTTTTGTGATTGGACCCCTTTAATTTTTTAGTGGACTCCATAATTTTTGTAATATTTGTTTTGAGAAAAATGAATATCTCTTATTTCAATAAAGAAAAAAATGAGTCACCATCTTCTCTTCATTAATAATACTATATTGGCAAAAGCTCTCTATTGGTCCCTAAACTTTCATGTTTCTTCCTACCCAAGCATATTACACTTTCTTCTAATATATGACACAATTAAGGGGTTAGTTTGACACAAAATAAAGTCAATGGGGAAAAGGGGTTGGAATGAAAGTTTAAGAGCTAATAAGCGATTTTTGCCTAATGTACCCTATATAAGCATCCATATCTCTCTTCCCATCTATCTTTGCAATCCCTTATTTTTTTAAGTTGTGTTAAAATCATTCAACCATAACTAAATAACTAGATTCTAAAATAGAGCTATTTTTTAAGATTTTTTTTTCAAATAAACATTTTCTTTTACTACACACACACACACACACACACATACATGAAAACCCTTTTGAGAAAATTCTGGATCTGCCACTAGTAGTTTTGCTTTGCTGGAATGGGAGGATTAAGTGGTTAATTAGGACATGCATTTGGATAGTCGATGAAGTGGTTGCAACTAGAGTAGTTATATCATCTTGGTTTCAAGATTGGGTCTAATGAGGCAGGGTTAGTGTTGCCTCCAAGTTGCTCTAGGTTGGTGGTGGAAATTCTCCCAAATAGCATTCTTTCTAATACCTAAAAAATCCAACATAAGACTCTGAAAATTTGAGCACAAATTAAGGTAGACAAATAAAATAAGATAAAGTAAAGTAAAATAAAACAAAACAAGAGAAAAAACTTCAATTGAGTCAAAATTAGTTAAGTATATGACAATATCAAAATTATTAGTGAAATCGACTTGAAAACAACTTAAAAAAAGAAGATAATATAAATCTATCAGTGGTTATATGGTGCTCCACAATAGTATAAATATAAACTTTTAACTATTCGAGAGCTAAAGGCAAATGCACCTATCGCTCTATAGCAAACCATTGGCAAGGATGAAGGTTGTATTCCATGAGTTTGAGATTGTATAGCCCATTCATTCTTCTTTTTATTATCTAACCGACAAATACGAGTAATGAGCACTAAAACTAACAGCTACTACAATAAAACTACTACGTACTATGAGTAAACAAGTGAAAGCAACAAGAAAGCAAATTGAATGAATCAACAATCAACAAAGAATTATGCTAAGATACAAAACCCCTTAGAACTACCTTGCAAACTACTCTTGATTTAGTTAAATTAGAATATATTGTACTTAAACCATGGAGAACTCCTAGAATAGTCTAACGTCTTTCTTGAGGCAACTACATCCTATCCATAAGTTGATTGATTGGAATCTTTCCCTAACTGAAACCCTTGACAATGCTCTAATACTCTATAAGTCTTATTACTAGGTTTAACCTTGGTCCGGACGTCTTATGTCAGCCTATCTCTAAACTTACATGCACTCCCTTCTACCCACACATTGATAAAATCAAACATATAATCAGTTTTCTTAATATGCTCGAAATGAAGTATCAAATCAATAGGCTAGCTACTATCAATTTAATAAACCATGAAAAATATAGGGGTAGGTGCAAGAAATCTATATTTAATTAAACTAAGCAAATGATAGAAACAAGATCATTCTAGAGTTTATTTACTATAAGCATGAGCAAAAATTTAGCCCATTATTTAGAAAACAAAACATAGTAGAAACAAGCGAAAACGAGAAGCAGAAGACTCCATATCTGAATATTTTTCAATAAAAGAAATCCTCACTACGATGCGAACCAATTGATGTTTTTCATCCAAAACAACATCTTCTAGTTTTTTACTATAAACCCTAGGCTAACTCTATGATTTCACTGCTCTTACTTTACGAAATTTTCTCAAAATTACAGCAAAATCCAAACTTAGTCATGATAGTAACATGACAGAGTCCAAGACACAATTGAGACATAGGCCGTGCTTGCTTTCTGGCCACAAAATTCATAATTTAAGTAAATGACATAGTCTAAAGCATGGGCATGACACCAAACTAGTCACTAATTTAGCGACAGCTACCCATAACTAATTTCACAAACTTAGTGATAGCTAGCCTTTATTAAATTTAATGACGGCTTAGCTTCATTAACTTATTAGTGAAGACTAACTGTTGCTAACTTATTGGCAAAAGGCCGGTGTCGGATAATTAGTGACCATCATCTTTGAGAAGGTTAGTCGTTGCTAACTAGCGACAGTAGCCGTCACTAATAAATTAATGGCAACTAAATTAGCTACAGTAAGTTTAGTGACAATTGACCGTCACTAAACTCAATTTGGTGATGGCAGACCGTTGCTAATAACCGTCACTAAAATCCATTTTTTTAGTAGTGCAACTTAAAACATGGGCATGTTAGCTATGGAATCCTAAAAAATCCAAGGTAGAGAATAGACATGGTCCTAGGGCATATAGGCACTTGAATTATTTAACTTTTTAAATTCCAGCTCTCAACTTCAAGAAAATCTTTCCTAGCATGAGCGTGAGTTGAAATATGGCATAAAAATAAAATATGATGTACTTAAGCACTAATTCTTACAAAAAACATTCAAAAGAGAAGCAAACACGAAGTATGATGAAAATATGAACAATTAAGCGAATATCATTAAAGTGCAACAAAATAAACTTGTAAGCTCCCGTGGCCTATTAAAAGATAGAAAATGGAAGTTAGTGGTTTGAACAAACAAAACAAGGAAATATAAGGGCCAAACACAGCTTTTACTGAAACCTACTATGGGTTGGGCCTCCGAACTAGGTCGGGTCGGGTCAAAATATGTCACAAGACCCAGATTTCTTCTTCACTCCTCCGATTCACAACGGAGGCAGCTGACTCTAGCGAGCGCCAGCATGGGTTACCTTTCCAGTGGCTTATGGCCTCTAGGACGGTGGAGCAAGCTTGGGTGATGGTGGGGTTGTGGAGAATCAACGTTTATACATATCGGAGCTCTGACGAGGCCCATCATCTTCAATTCACCATCGTCAGTGGCAGATGATGCAGGGAAGTGGTGATAGAGGTCAAGGTGGGATAGTGGCGGTAGGCTGGGACGGCTAGCAATGTTGGAGCGGTGGTTGGATGGGGCAGTGGAGCGTTAGGCAGTACGGGCGGCAGCAGATGAAACCCAGCCACTGGAGGCTAGGGTTCGCGCAAACATAGGGACTGAACCATAGTTTCTTCTTTTTTCTTTTTAAAAGCTTAAAAAGTTCAAATTTTCAGCCTTATTTTTAGATTCTAGCCCCCCAATTTTGAGATCTAAAGCCATATTTATTTGTGTTTAAGTCATTAAACCCCAAGAAAAACATTCAATGTTAGAATCTTGATTAAACTATGACTAAATATCGAAAAGTCAAGTATTTGGAACTTAAGTACAAAACTTTCTTCTAGTTTCTGTTTTAGCCCAAACTATCAACAAATCTTTAATTAAGGCCAGAAGTCTTATAGATTTTCAATTGAGCCCGAGAAAAGAATATTTAGATTTGTCAATTGAGCCCCAAATTTTGAATGATTTCAATTAAAACCCAAAACTTCTTAGAAATCTCATGTAAAGCCCAAACTTCTACAAATTGATCAATTAAGAAGCGAATTTCACATTGAAGCACAAAGTTTACTGAATTTACCCTCATGACTTAAATTTGACATTAATAAATAAAAACAACTTAATTAAAGGCCAAATTAAATTTAAAGACATCAAAAACAAACTTTGGAATATGACATGACAATTTTTTTTATATCAAAGACTAAGATGGCCATATACATTAATTAACCAATGTTTGTTGATCTAGCCTAACACAGCTAATCGAAGGTCAAAATTAGTGTTAGCATCGACCTCCACCACCACCCTATTGTCAATTTGGTTGTCAATGGCACCAATAAAGCCAACCCACATCTCAATCTCAACATGTTAGGCTTGGGTTTATGTTTTTTTTTTTAATTTTTAAAGTTGGGTGATAAAATTGGGGATGATTTCTAGTTCTTTAGATGTGAAAATGTAGGGTTTAGATTTTCTAAGCAGGAATGCAAGTGTGAAAGTTGGGTTTGCCACTCTTTTTGGGTTAATAGAGTGTGATGAAGCTTACAATTCATGGGCAAGTATAGATTTACAAAAAATAAGATGAAGTATGGATTAGGCAAACCTATGGGGGGTGTTATAATGTTCCTTTTAACTTAAATGTGATTCGTAAATGTTTAGTTCCTAGTTCTTAGTTCTTATATTGCAAAAGAGGATTTTTTTTTATACTTAGAATCCAAGATAGGAGATTAAGGATTAGGAAAAAAGTTGAAGCAAAATCATGGCCTAGAGAAACACATTGTAGAGACATAATCACTACCAAACAGCGATGTGACCTCTCCATGCATAAGATAGTCTGATAAGCCAAACTTATCAACTACAAGCCAAACTACGAATAACCTCATAGAGCAACAAGAATCTGCGAGTAATTAGTTAATACTATAACAAATGGAATTGAAAATGTAGTGGCGGCTTGAATTGCACCAAATATTGTTACAATTTCAACTTCTAGGGCATAAGGGCACTAGCACCAAAGAAACTCTTCTTGAATCCAAGGAGAGTCATTAAATCTTAACCATAACTACCCAACAGCCCCAAGACTTAAGGATCTTAGCCATGCTTTATCAACAATAAAAATTTTAGGATTAACAGAATGAGTGAGCAACTTTTTAGCATATCAAGAATGACAAAGTGGATAAGAGATTTGATGTGAAGTTAGCATAACATGAAAGGCAGCCACTCATGACAGTAAGTTGCTAAAAAGGAACATCTTTCCCAGTTATGATTTACTGAGTTGAAAATAAGTGTCATGAAAAGCAGAGTTTTTTCTTGTTTAACCATATAGACTAAAGAGTTGAAACTAGGAACAAAAACCAATCCTGCTGGCATTTGTCATGAGAAGTTAGAAAATTAGATAGTTTACTCTCACGTGGAATTGAAACCATGATGTAATGGACTGACACAAAAGATTTCCAAACTTCAACTTTGCCCAGACACTCCCAAAACAAATATAGTGCTAATTCAACAGAATGAAAACATCGTGCACAATTGGAGCTCATAAAGCCACCATGGCTGGCAAATTGCATTTATCAAACACTTCCATGAATACTTTGAACCCCAAAAAGAGGATCTAGTTTAATGACAAAAAACAACACTATGACAGCACTAGCCCCCGTTGTCATGTAACTCTTTCTATTACTCCATTCATCCAAAAAAAATGAAATATACTTCTTTGTAGGTTATCCCAAATGAGTGAAATAGTTTACTTTTTAGAAAATTTTTAACATTTAATTTACTTTACAATTTCTATATAAACTCTCACTACACAAAAACTCAATAAAGAATATTTCTTTTTCTGATCTTTATTTAAAATTTCACTACAAAAAACCTAAAAAGGAATTTTTTAAAATCATTTTAAACTCTCACAACAAAAAACCTAAAAGAATTTTTTTTAAAAAATTAGTTCCAAGTGTAAAATCAGAAAAATATTATAAATTCCATATACCTTAATCTTCGTGTTTGGAGAAATATTTTATTTTGTACCAGATGGAGGGGTATTATGGTTCTTTTTTTAGTCGTTATTAATGAACATTATTAGCAATTGAGTTCCAATTTTTACATTAAATTTATTTTAACTTAAGTCAACTTAATCCAAAATAAGTTATTTTTATTTTTACATCATTTTTTATTCAGAGTCAATTTAATTTAAAAAATAATATTATGTTGGTGTAATAATTCAATGAAAGTAAACTTTTTATAATGTTATTAAATTTTTATAATTTTTTTATGAAAGTTCTTGATTTTATCTTTTTTCTGGCCACATCGTATGCACCAATTACTATCTTTTTTAATAATCAGAATCATATACAAAGAATGACAGAAAAATACATAAGATAGAGGCCATCCTAAAGCCAAAAGAAATTATGAGACGTCTATTGGTATTGAAGTAGAGTTTGATGGAATTGAGCCATTGAGTAAAGAGTTGTTAAAGAACTATATCTTGTAATAACGTAATGGCGCAAGGCTAAAATTTTGCAATCATCTGATAGGATCGCTTGCCTCCCAAGCAAAAAAATGCTCAAAGATATCAAAAAGCTCTAAATTGTCTGAATTCTATAAAACTTGGCGCTCCATTGTCTTGGTTAATATGTTTGACCGCTGGTGAAATCAACCTTCTTGAACAAACCATTTGATTGGAGCAATTGTTATCACTTTATTTAAGCTATATCTAGAGATTCTCATCAACTAAAATAAGGGTTGAAGCCGCTGAACCTGATAAGACTTGTTGCTTCCATTGTTCTATTTTTACAGCTCCAAACCGGCAAACCTATGAAATAAACACCATAAATACTTTGCTTCCCACTGCTCAGAGAAATTTGTGACGAAAAATGATACTGAAATGTGATCCACAATCCTGCCAATGTCGGTGCCAGAAACTGTACCTCTATTCCCCTTCTCAGAACCGAGACCTTTCCCTTTCTCTCTCGAAGTATTTTTCTCTCATACTCCCGTCTCTCATCTCTTTAACAGCCAAAGTTTTTGGAGAATTTCTTAGAGACCATAATTCTTAACTCGCTGTTATTTTCCCAATTTTTTTTTCAATTGGTAGATTCAAATGCCATAGAGATTGTAACTATTTTTGTGACGCTTCCTATGATTGTTGGTAGACAATGTTTGCGTTTTCCAAAAGTTGTGGGTGGAAAGTGCTTCTAGAGTTTTTGTTTCCTGGGTTTGGAAACTTGAGGATTTTACAGGTTGTTGTTGACGTTCCAGATTGCGTTATTGTTCATACTTCGAGGGAAGGCAATTTTAATTTGAGGCTGACAGAACTTGGCAAAAACAGGGTCTACATCTTGGAGCCTTGGAGATGTGTCCATGATTTCTTGTTCCCAGTTCTCTTTATGTTTGTCACATGTGTTTAATTTGTGCGCTTCTTGATTGGTTTGCTCTCATTTTTGTTGTTTTCAGGTGTTGTTTTACCATTGTCTTACATCTGCTCCTTTTTGTCATCAATAAAAGAATGTCTGTTTCGAGAAAGAAGTTAGTACTTGGCAGTACGTGGCTCTTCCAACAGAGAAGTTTCCAGTGTTTTTGGATATTTCAATTTGGACTTTATAGCTTTTAGTTTTTGTTGATGGAGTTGAATATATAAATTGGTCTGGTTTATGCAAAACGGAATTCGTCATTATGTGGTTGGGACTTTTTAGCTGGCTACCTTGCTGGCAAATAAATTTGTTTTTTCTTTCAGGGATATTTTGGTTGGAATTTTTTTCTAGGGTCATTATGTAATGTATTAATTCACCTAGTTTATGCAAACTTGATATTGATCTGCAAATACATGTTCTCCACAAAAGGTAGAAATCAGCACCACAACTTTGTTTTTTCTTGCGCTTCTGCTTCAATATTTAGAGCCAGTAGGTTGTAACTTCTGTGGAATCACCGCTAGCTACCTGATCTTGTTCATCTCTTCTTTGGTTATCTGATACATACCAGAAATGGCTTCAAGAACTTTGCTGCCTCTGTTAGCCACTTTTGTGTTGCTACTGGGTCTTGAACACCAGGTATATGAAAGCGCGGAAATTTCTTGATTAAATACATTTTCATCCAGAAAAAGTTCAGTGCTGAGATCAAAGTCTTTTGTGGAATTTGCAGGCTGAAGCTGTAAGACATCTGCCCCAGAACTTCCAGGTCTGTACTTTAGGGTTTTGCTGTTGCGATATGCATGTTATGAGATTCATTAGTTGTGGTTTATGCCCTTGCCACAGTTGGCACCCCGTCTTAAAAATTTCTATGTTGCCAGATATTGGCAAGCAAGTTCTATAATATGGAAGTATGGATGATTAATGTTTATATGGATTATGATCATCCGATCCCTTTCAGTTTATTAATGTCTTCTTTGGAATTTGCAGGCTGAAGCCTTAAGACATCTTCCCCAGCAAGTCCAGGTGTGTACTTTGGGTTGTGCTCTTGCTATATGTATATTGAGAATTAATCTCTTTGGGGGTTTATAAACTCGCCACCCGTCTTCAAGATTTTTTACTGTGATTACAGGGAACTTATCATGGAGAGAAAATGGGAGAGACTGCTTCCAAGAAATCTTTTGCTCACGGGGTTGCACCTCTGAACCTGGAGGTTCTCAACTCAGCATTTTATGATGAACATCGCTTGTACATTTCAAAATGATTTTGAAAATTTCAAGTGGTTGATAATTGTTTTTTTTCTCATCATAAAAAGAAAAGATTTTGTCAAGTAACAATAATTAACAATTGGAATTTTAATTTTCTATAATTTGTAGGCCACTGGTGAAACAAAGATCAATGCGGCAACACAGCCAAGCCAAACCATTTCCAAATCAGATGTTGATACAACCAAGAAGGACGATGTTGAATGTGAGGGGCACAAAAAAAAGCACAATCCCAAAATAAGAGATCATGGTATGTTCATAATAAGAGCTAATTCTTAATTAATGCCCATATTTAAAAAATGAGCTACATGCAAGTAAATTCGTCAATAGGTAACCAAATGCAACGTTATATATACTTATGGTTACTTTAGGATGGATTAAACAGGAATGCCTTATTTTAACATTATAACTATATGCATTGGTTGGACATGTGAATAGCTTACATCCGCGGAGAAGAGAACTCTTATCACACTTTAGATCGCAAGGACTCTAAGATTGAAGGCAACGATGGCAGGTACATGAACCATGCCCGCAACGCCTACGGAATGACTTTTCCCCAAGGCAAGGGCCACAAATTCTCCTCCCGGCCATAACTATTGAAGTTGTTACCTGGTCCTGCTGGATTAGGATCCATCCACTTGAACCTTTCGTTTTCCCGGTTGCCAACCCTAATAATAAATAAAGCCACATCTCTGGTGTCGCAGAGGTTAATGATATGATCAGCGTGTGTGAGAATAAATGAGCAATTAATATATATTGCTCGACAAAGTATATGCTATGTGAACTAAAATACTGTTTGTTGCTATTGATATATGTCTAGATGCTAAATTCCGAAATAATGTAGCTCAATTATACAAATTAAATAAAGGTGATGACTAATTTCCGTTCTTTTGTTAATGTCATTTGGCGGGAACGAAAAAAAAAATATAGTTGCTATCTATTTTTTGGTAATTAGAATCATTTTAAGTACAAAGAATGAGAATCTACATAGAGCCTGGTAAGCTTGAATTGCAATTTGACTACTTCTAAATTGCCTGATTTTTGTGGGAGTATGATGTTATTTGAACCCTAGCACCTGCAAGGTGTCCTCTACTATTAATCCATTTAGGAAGGCGAGAACAGTTGCTAAAGTTCATTAATATATCCATATGTCAGTCAAACATTTTTATAATGTACCCATTCAACCATCAAATTTCTAAAACTGCGTTGATAAGGCCATTAGATACCTTAAATGAAAATTTTCTAATTATGGACTAGAAAGGTAATTTTTTTACCTAATCTAAAAAATCATAGAAAAAAGTATTACGAAGTCGGTATTGATAATTTTCTTAGTCTTGCAACTGTTCGACGACTAATACACACAAAAAAAAAAAAAAAAAGAAAAAGAAAAGAAAAGAAAAGATTTCTCAACAATATTTCCTCAAAAAACTGAAGAGAACAAAAAATTTGTTTTGAAGTTCGAAGAAAACTGCGGAAGATTCTACAATACCCACCCCCGAAAACGGGGTAACCATGCCCCCCCAATTGTAACCGTTGATCTCTGCTCGGTAGAGAAACGGGAAACCATGTGATTGGGATAACAGGTGAGGGAGAGGAAAGAAAAAAAGTGATAAAAAATTTTAAAATACAATAAATATTTCTAAAAAGTAAAAAAAATTTAAAAAGTGAAATTTCTTTAAAAAAATGATTAACTGTTAAAAAAAAGTGATAAAATTTAAAAAAGTGAGAAATGTTAAAAAATTGGTAAATTTTTTTAAAAAGCTATTAAAAATAAAAAAAGTGATAAATAATTATAAAATGTAATAAATAATTTTTTATTTGCCTTTTAAAAATATTTGTCAATTTTTTAACATTTATCACATTTTCTTTATTTTATCGCTTTTTTATACATTTAATCGCCTTTTTTTTAATTTTATCGCTTTTTTTTATACTTAATCGCTTTTTCTTACAGTTTATCGTTGAAGTTACCTTCGTTGTGACCGGGTCACGTTCAAGGTAACTTAGACGTTTTCTTTATCACTTTGAAGGTTTAACCTTCGTTGTACTTACCTTTTTCTTACAGTCACGTTGAAGGTACCTTCACGTTCAAGGTAACTTAGTGACCCGGTCACTTTGAAGGTAACCTAAAAATATAACCAGGTCACGTCGAAGGTACCTTTTTTGTGACCAGGTCAGTTTGAAGGTAACCTATAAATGTGACCGGGTCACGTCGAAGGTACCTTCCTTGTGACCAGGTCAAGTTGAAAGGTAACCTAAAAATGTGACCGGGTCACCTTGAAGGTACCTTCATTGTGACCGGGTCACTTTGAAGGTAATCTAAAAATGTGACCGGGTCACCTTGAAGGTACCTTCGAATGTGACCGGGTCACTTCGCAGGTAACTTGGTAAGGTAACCTAAAAATGTGACCGGGTCATGTCAAAGGTACCTTCGTTGTGACCGGGTCACTTTGAAGGTAACCTAAAAATGTGACCGGGTCACGTCGAAGGTACCTTCATTGTGACTGGGTCACTTTGAAGGTAACCTAAAAATGTGACCGGGTCACATTTAAGGTACCTTAAAAGTGACCCGGTCACATTGAAGGTAACCTTACAAATGTGACCCGGTCACATTGAAGGTACCTTCAAGTTGTGACCCGGTCACAATGAAAGGTTACCTTCAAGGTGACCCGGTCACATTTTTAGGTTACCTTCAATGTGACCCGGTCACAGTGAAAGTACCTTCGAGGTGACCCGGTCACATTTTTAGATTACCTTCATAGTGACCCAGTCACAACGAAGGTAACTTCAGCGATAAAAAGTAAGAAAAAGCGATTAAATGTAAAAAAAAAGTGATAAAATTTTAAAAAAAGGCGATTAAATGTATAAAAAAGCGATAAAATAAAGAAAATGTGATAAATGTTAAAAAATTGGTAAATATTTTTAAAAGGCAAATAAAAACTGAAAAAGTGATAAAAATTGCAATAAATAATTTAAAAAATTGATTAAATAAAAAAAGCAATAAAAAAAACTTAAAAAAGCAAACATTTTTTTAGAAAATAAATTAAATAAATAAAAAGCAATTAAAACTAAAAAAATTGGTTAAATAAAACCCTAAAAAAAGTGATAAAATAATAAAAAAAGCTATTAAAAATAAGAAAAAGCAATTAAAAATAAAAAAATAGTTTAAAAAAAGTGATTAAGATTAGAATACACAGCGATTACTAATTGGGAAAGTGAAATTTTTTTTTTGAAAAGTGATCAAATATAAAAAAATGTTAATTGGGAAATCGTGATTTAAAAATTTTGAAAAGCGATAAAATATAAAAAATGTTATTAAATATGAAAAAAATAAAAAAAAGTGATAAAAAAGTAGAAAAAGCGTTTGGGAAAATAAAAAAGCGTTTGAAAACAAAAAAAAAGCGATAAAACATTAAAAAAAGTGATTAAAAATAAAAAAATGATTAAAATTAGAAACAAAGCGAAATTTGATTTTTTTGTATTTAATATGTGACTGGAGAAAATTTATTTGCTTTTTTTGTATTTATGATCACTTTTTTTGTGTTTAATCAAGTTTTTTATATCTATTTTCTTTTTTTAGTTTAATCGCTTTTTTTGAAAAATATTTTACTTTTTTAATTTTTTATATCTTTTTTATTCAATCATTTTTTTGAATTATTTATTGCATTTTATAATTATTTATTACTTTTTCAGTTTTTAATAGCTTTTTAAAAATATTTACCAATTTTTTAACATTTATCACTTTTTTAAATTTTATCACTTTTCTAAACTTGGCTATCTCAAGATTAACCTGTGTATAAAGACTTTATTAATTAATGTCAAAGAACAAAAAATAATAATGATGCCTTTGTAAAGTTGCAAGAGCACTTGAGAGAAACCTTTATATTTCTATCCCACCAATCATCTGATGCATCAATTTTCTTTTTGTGTGCATTTCATCCCAAGCCTGTAGCAAGCTTTTTTAATGCCCTTCAATTCTTCCAATCTTTTTTCAGTGCATCCTATTTACTCTTCAATTGATCGCCCTAGTAACTAAGTCCTGTTTGACTTATGAATTTTGTTGCTATAATATTCCATGAAAACTTCTTCAAGCTTCCACCTTATTTATTACCATCACCAAATTCTTTTTTGCATATCTCACAAAATATCATCACATTACGTTTTTCCCATTGTGCCTTACCCCTTCCCCAATCATTTTGACTTTGGTTGTTAGTGGCATGGGAATTATTATTTTCCATCTAAACCCAAAAAATTATAATATAAAATAAAGATACATAATCATAGCAAAACAGATGAGTCATGTATTTATTGATATGTAGAATTCTAGTTATGTTTATTTACTTAAATAATCAGCCAAGTACCAAGAAGTAAAACTAACAAGTACTAACACTGTAGCCAATAAGTAAAAAAAATTAACGCCATTAGCAACATGATTGGAAAAAAATATTATAACAAAAAAGGACTAAAAAAATGAAAAGGGATTATAACAAGGCTATAGATACTAGAAATTATAAGAAGCCATTATGGCATTATTGTTCACTTTTCAGAATTTACACCATCAATATAAAAAAAGCAAATAAATATAAAAAAATTGATTAAATACAAAAAAAGTAAATAAATTTTCTCAAGTCACATATTAAATACAAAAAAAGCAAATTTCGCTTTGTTTCTAATTTTATTCACTTTTTTTAATTTTAATCATTTTTTTTATTTTTAATCACTTTTTTTAATTTTTAATCGCTTTTTTTTGTTTCCAAACGCTTTTTTATGTTTCCAAATGCTTTTTTATTTTCCCAAACGCTTTTTTTTAATTTTTTATCACTTTTTCTTATTGTTTTTCATATTTAATAACATTTTTTTATATTTGATTAAATACAAAAAAAGCAAATAAATATAAAAAAATTGATTAAATACAAAAAAAGTAAATAAATTTTCTCAAGTCACATATTAAATACAAAAAAAGCAAATTTCGCTTTGTTTCTAATTTTATTCACTTTTTTTAATTTTAATCATTTTTTTTATTTTTAATCACTTTTTTTAATTTTTAATCGCTTTTTTTTGTTTCCAAACGCTTTTTTATGTTTCCAAACGCTTTTTTATTTTCCCAAACGCTTTTTTTTTGCATTTTTTATTTTTTCTTTGTATTGTTTTTCATATTTAATAACATTTTTTTATATTTGATTAAAGAAAAAAAAAGCAAATAAATATTTCTTCAAATTGGATTAAATACAAAAAAAAAGTGAAATAAATTTCTCTTTAGTCACATATTAAATATAAAAAAATGCAAATTTCACTTTGCTAATTTTATTCACTTTTTTTAATTTTAATAATTTTTTTATTTTTAATCACTTTTTTAAAATTTTTTATCGCTTTTTTTTTGTTTCCAAACGCTTTTTTCTATAAACGCTTTTTTTTTTTTAATTTTTTTAAAGACTTTTTCTTATTTTTTTCATATTTAATAAATTTTTTTATATTTGATCGCTTTTCAAAAAAAAAAAAATTCACTTTCCCAATTAGTAATCGCTATGTTTTCTAATCTTAATCACTTTTTTTTAAACTATTTTTTTATTTTTAATTGCTTTTTCTTATTTTTAATAGCTTTTTTTATTATTTTATCACTTTTTTAGGGTTTTTATTTAACCAATTTTTTTAGTTTTAATTGCTTTTTATTTATTTAATTGATTTTCTAAAAAAATGTTTGCTTTTTTTGTTTTTTTATCACTTTTTTATTTAATCAATTTTTTAAATTATTTATTGCATTTTAAAATTATTTTTATTTGCCTTTTTTAACAATTTTTTCATTTATCACATTTTCTTTATTTTATCACTTTTTTATACATTTAATCGCCTTTTTTTAAAATTTTATCGCTTTTTTTTTACATTTAATCGCTTTTTCTTACATTTTATTGCTGAAGTTACCTTCGTTGTGACTGGGTCACTATGAAGGTAACCGGGTCAACATGTGACCGGGTCACCTCGAAGGTACCTTTCGTTGTGACCGGGTCACATTGAAGGTAACTTCAAAATGTGAAAGGGTCACAAAGGTACCTTCCATGTGACCGGGTCACATTGAAAGGTAATATTCAAAGTGACCCGGTCACAACAAAGGTACCTTCCAACGTGACCCGGTCACATTTTTAGGTTACCTTCAAAGTGACCCGGTCACAAATAAGGTACCTTCGAGGTGACCCGGTCACATTTTTGGAGGTTACCTTCAATGTGACCCGGTCACAACGAAGGTACCTTCGAGGTGACCCGGTCACATTTTTAGGTTACCTTCAAAGTGACCCGGTCACAAAATGAATGTACCTTCAAGGTGACCCGGTCACATTTTTAGATTACTTTCAAAGTGACCTGGTCACAATGAAGGTACCTTCGACGTGACCCGGTCACATTTTTAGGTTACCTTCAAACTGACCTGGTCACAAAAAAGGTACCTTCGACGTGACCCGGTTATATTTTTAGGTTACCTTCAAAGTGACCGGGTCACATCTAAGTTACCTTGAAGTGAAGGTACCTTCGACGTGACCTGTAAGTTAAGTATTTTTAAAAAAAAAAGGTTAAATTCAAAGTGATAAAATCACGAAAATCTATAAATGTTACCTTGAACGTGACCCGGTCACAACGAAGGTAACTTCAACGATAAACTGTAAGAAAAAGCGATTAAGTATAAAAAAAACGCGATAAAATTAAAAAAAAAAGGCGATTAAATGTATTAAAAAAGCGATAAAATAAAGAAAATGTGATAAATGTTAAAAAAATTGACAAATATTTTTAAAAGGTAAATAAAAAATTATTTATTACATTTTATAATTATTTATCACTTTTTTTTATTTTAATAGCTTTTTAAAAAAATTTACCAATTTTTTAACATTTCTCACTTTTTTAAATTTTATCACTTTTTTTTAACAGTTAATCATTTTTTTAAAGAAATTTCACTTTTTTAATTTTTTTATACTTTTTAGAAATATTTATTGTATTTTAAAATTTTTTATCACTTTTTTTCTTTCCTCTCCCTCACCTGTTATCCCAGTCACACGGTTTCCCATTTCTCTACCAAGCCAAGATCAACGGTTACGATTAGGGGGGCATGGTTACCCCGTTTTCGGGGGTGGGTATTGTAGAATGCCATATGAGCAGTTTGTGTTCATATGACAATTCTTTTAGTTTACACTCTTCCCCGAAACTTATTACCAATTGCACTTTGATCTCTCAAGCGTAGAAAGTTACTGTTATACCTGTATTTTTTAATTTACATCATTATATCAACTTTTGAATTTCCTAATTAAATTTGTAAGGTGACTTTTTTCTAATAAATTTAAATTGTCTAAATATTTTTTGAAAAGTGATATCTGTACGGTGTAATTATAACCTTTTGCTCTTTGTGAATGCCAGACAATGTTTTTCCTTGTGCGAAAATAGTGGAAAAAATTGGTTTCTAAATCTAGAACATGAAAGTGTAATTCAAAACCAAACTAAAAGTTGGCAATCCAAAAGTGGCCAACGCAACTTGAGCCCTCCTTCAGGTTTTCCTACAATAAATTTTAATACCTTATATTTGTAATTTTTTTTTAATAAAAGTTCTTTTCCATTAATTGTAGATTATATGACATCTACCAATAGGATACAAATGCTGAACATCATAAAGATAGTAGGCTTAACTCATATAATTCAGAATGCCCTTGTGATACCGTATTACATAGAAAAATTATAGTGAATATTCGGGTATACCTGATATTTGAATCTATAAATTGACAAAAAAAGCCCCAAATACTAAGAAATATGAACCTAGCATAATGACTAGACTAATAAATGCTAACTTTCAATCCACTATAAGAGAGTAGATCTGCTGATCCCATTGAGTGGAACTCTTGGCTACCACCTTTTTAATCCACAACTCTACTGTTTCATCTGTTCGGGAGAAGAAAATTGGATGTGACAAAAGTAAAGAGAAAACTCAACTAATGAAATTGATTATTTGAAGAAATAACATAAAAATTTAGGACGGATGGCCAAATCCTGCTAGATCCGGCCAAAATTGGAGAGAT
This sequence comes from Aquilaria sinensis, assembly GCA_005392925.1. Classification (NCBI taxonomy): domain Eukaryota; kingdom Viridiplantae; phylum Streptophyta; class Magnoliopsida; order Malvales; family Thymelaeaceae; genus Aquilaria; species Aquilaria sinensis. Next base: position 400,757 of record SMDT01000653.1, on the reverse strand, counting down.
TGTTTACGAGATGGGGATGACGATCCTTATACTTGTAATTATTCTGAATACAAAAAAAAGAGTTGACACTTAATGACTAAAATGAACATATAAAAATCTACGAGTAGAAAAAGGAAGCCCAATACAGACGAGAACATGTTGCCAACTCCCCCACATCACTACTTGTCAAACTCCTCAAGTCCTATTTTTCACCTCCGTCTCGCATCCACAAACTCTCCGTCTCTTCAATAGTACATGCTTTGTTCAAAACAATCTTGACAATTCTAAGGAACTTAAGCTCTCTAGTTTTTCCCCTCCAGTGCTTCAACCCATGCATCTTTTTAGAATCTAATCCTATCCCTTGCTTCTACCTCCCAATAAAAAGAATTTCTAAACTTTACACCAACTTTTTTTTTCTTGAAAGAAAAGGAAATTATATTAATAGCAATTAACGATTAAGCAGTAGGTCCACCATACAAAGAAAAATCCTGTAAAACAAAAATGTAGCCAGATGACACATTGCTAAAACTTGCAGACCTTAAACCAATAATAGATGTAAAGATAATGAGAAAAAAGGCCCATGGGCAACCACAAGCAACCAAATTACGACCAATCAAAGATTACAACACCGAGGGGAAACTCTACCCAAACTTATCAATGACTTTTACTGCTTTGATGATATTCCCCCATATTGAACCTTTAATTCTTTGTCCAAAACTTTCATTGAATGCACTTCCCCACTTTTTCCAAACTTCCAACTTTACTTTCCTAATGAAGACAAATCTTTCACATTCAAACTATCCACACTCAGTCTTCCTTCCCCTTTTTCGATACAACTCTTTTCAAAGCCACCTGTGCTATTTTCCTACAGTCCCATGTTCTCTACAACAACCAAGATTGCTGGAAAACAACAAAATGGGTTGATAAGGTTTCACTGAAATCTATAAACTTTGATTCAAGATTAACTAATGCACAATTAGCTCAAAATAGGTTGGTAAGGTTTCAAGCCATTGGCCTTCTATCATCATTGGGGCTTTCTTATCCTAGAATATGGATCGAGGGCTCCATCTGTTCCTCTATCATGGCTACTTTTTGGCTTTTAGACAGGGCATCAGCTCCAGTGTTCCAAGCCATTAGAATGTTTTTTTTACCTGCATGTGGTCAAACAATTTTATTTAACAAAGATTAAGTACTTGCAGAGAGTGGTGTCTTTCACCCTTGCCGTTCATTCACTTGGTTAACAATTAGTTGCGAGTCGTTGTAGACCATTAGATGTCACACTCGAACTCGACCAGCCATCTTTAGTCTAATTATCAGGACCTTGTACTCTTCCACATTACTAGTAAGGGCTAAATGAAACTGATTCTCCAGTGTTGTTTCCATTTTGATGGGCATTTTAAGGACAACTCCACCTCTTGATGGTCTTTGCCAAAGGCTTCATTATCATAGATCTCTTAAGAGGGGACGTTGTTCTGATCCTTAGAATCAAGTTCTATTTCTATAGGTGACATTTCTACATAACGAAGTCTGTCAGGGCCTCTGCTTTTATAGCTTGCAGGGGCTCCTAATGGATATAAAATTCTCTCAACTTAATGCACCTCTTTGCTCATATTTTTGGATTTATTATTTTTCAACAAAAAACTGGTTTTATGATGGCTAGTCGTTGCTAAAATTAGTGACAGCTTATCACCATATAAACTTAGCAACAACTACCTGTCATAAAGCTAGTGACAGAAAGTTATCACTAAACTTAACAACGACTAACAATCAATATGCAATTGACATCATTACAGTGTTGGAAAATAGTGACACTCTCCGTAGAGATGGCTGAGTGTTGCTTATTAGTGACAACTGCCATTACTAGATATGTTAGCGATGATTGATTTTGCAGTGGACCATATACTGACGGTTGTTATCACTATTGCCAAATTAGCGATAACTAGCCGTTATTAATGGCCAACACTAATTTGACATATTTTGTAGTAAAATGTTAACCAAATTTAGCTCAATTGTTTCATCAAAATTTGCGTACTCAAACTAAGTCACTACTAAAAAATTGCTACTTTTCAATAGCTTTGCATTGGAAAATTGAATTTTTTAACGTGAAGCCATTGGAAAGTGGCTTGTTGGTAAATGATGCATTGGAACCAAGTTTCCAATGACCCAAGAGTTGGTTAGCTATTGGAAAATAAGCCGTTGAAAATTCCCAATGGATTAACCTTGTAGCATTTTCTCCAATGATTGAGTGTTTTTGCAACAGCTAGCCATTGAAAAATGAGCAATTGGAAATTTGGATATCAGAAAACAATGATTTTTTAGTAGTGAAGCTCATTATTATCCTAGAGCTAGTTCAATTTGTCTTAAGGCACCCAAAGTTTCAACGTTTCTTTTAATTTAGTCATATTGGTTTTTTACCTCACTCTATTGTTAAACAAAGTTGTAACTTTCCCCTCTACCTACCTTGTTTGTGTTCGAGTCTCTCTTTTCCCTCACTAGACTTTAACATGTTTTCTAAATTTTTATCATCATTGCAGTGTCAGTTCGATGAATTTTAAACATAGATCCAATAGCTGTTTGTTGACATGTCTTTGAGAATATTGGCATTGATTGCACTACAATAGAAACTCATTATGGCAACCGACCATGGTGATAAACAAAGTAGTTGTGTGCCTATCAGTCGTCAATTCGGTAGATAAAAAGTAAGTGCATTTTCTTGAGGAGAATTAGTGACCAATTAGGTGACTATTGCAAAATTGGTCAACAACCAGTCATTGTGCCAGTGGCTCTCCCCCAAAATCTAACGCTGGCAATTTGTAAGAAATAATACTGACCAATCAGCTTCATTGCCCTTACATTATAAATTGTCATCCTTCGTTTGTTTTTCCTTATGCTTTTCCCACTCTTGGTTTTTGTTTTTGTTTTCATTTTCTCCCTCTTCTCTTATGCTACTTTTTACAAAGTTTGTTTCTTTCCCAGCATTTGATCTTTTTAACATAAAGAAGAAATTGATCTCTTCTTCAGGAATTATAAGGACTCTCATAAATAGGGCTAAGATTAATATGCTAAAGGAAGAAATTGTTCCTCTTTTAATTTTTTAGTTGTTTGAAGGCCTATGTACTTTTTTCATTTGATAGAATATGAAACTTGACAATGACTAAAAATATATTAGTAAAGAATAAAAGCAATATAAAAAGAAAATCTTGATAAATTTTGGGCTAAAAAGTGTGAATTTGGGTATGTGAAATAATCGAGTGAAATTTTTTTAATATGACTTCTGAAATTTTTTTAATCTGGTATGTGAATATAAAATAATTGAGCAATATATGTACCGACCAATGATATCGGTCGTCACTCTCTCGGCCACCCCAATTGATTACTCTCTCAGTCACACCGATCAGTCATAAATTTTGTTGCTCTATCCTGCTGATCAAATATTCGATGACCACCTATTGACAATATATTTCAATCATCAAAAAGTGTGTTGATGACCGGTCACTAACTGATAAGCTGGTCGGTTATGGCCTTCCCGCTTATAGTGTTGTCAAGCTTATTCCCTTGGCTGTTTCAAGATGTTGTTCTTGGCTTGAACCCAAGTAGTGCTCAAGAAGATCAAATTTTATCAGTAATTCATTGTCATTCGAGTCTTTTCAACCGTCGATCCTTCTACTGCACTCCTCCAATACCATGTACATCGTCATTTCTCCGATGAAGCGATGGGCCGTTGTGTCTCTACCTACCCAAAACGCCTTGTCTCCATGATTACGCGCCAGCAGAACGGCGAAGGAAGTAGTAGGGGAGAGGCAAAGTGAGCAATATCAGATGGGCAGCGGATAGCGAGGAGCAAGCTGGTTTGTGGGGTGGGTTGGGGAGATAAACTTTTTAGGGAGTAACGTCTGGTGAAGGAAGAGAGAGACTCGGACACAAACAAACTAGATAGGTATAGAAGGCAAAGTTGAATTTTGTTCAATAATGGGGTGAGGTAAAAAAACCAGTGGAACCAAGTAAAAAAAAGGGTTGAAAAATTGGGCTCCTTAAGACTTAAGGCACCTTAAGAAAAACCGAACTGCCTTCGAGTTTGCAGTCTAAAACATTCTTTGCAACAATTCACACTACCAGAAAAAAAAAAAAAAAGTGGGTGGCTGAGCTTTCTGTAATATCAATGAACTATGTTTCAAGATCAACGCTGCTACCTGAAACCTTTGTCGTAATTATATCTGTAGCGACAAAAGTGGTTTGGCTATTCGGCAACCGCTCTGCCAAGAAAGATGCCTCTCTCTCTCTCTCTCTCTTTTTTTTTGGCCCTTTTCCATTAATCCGTGCATTTTGTAGTTATTTATCAATATATACTAATTCACCTAATTTACGGGAAATTGATTTGGGTTTGCAAATGCATATCTAGCTTTATAGCTCCACCAACCAATAGAAACAGTTAGCTACTTAGCGAAATCTGATGATATTGACTGGTAACTACATGTATATACGACGAAATATAGCTGGCTGGCTAGCTAGCACATAATTTGTTTGTTTTCTTTGTTCCTTTTTTAGTTTGGATTTTAATTGTCTTATTATAAATATATTGTTTTTCTATCAGCTCCACCGATGCCCCATTGTTTATTATATTAATTGGCCGAATTTGTGCAAATTTGATGCCAATTACAATGGCCTATAAAGCAGAAATAGCTGGCTGCCCAGCACTCAGATTTGTTTTCTCTTGCATCGATATTTCAGCTGGGATTTTTCTAGGCAACAACAAGTTTGTTTTCTCCGGGGGGGGCTTCCGGTTCAATATTTAAAGCCAATAGTCTGTAGCTTCTGTTGCATCCCAGCCAGCTGAGCTTGTTCATTATCTTCCCTTTCTTGCTCATCCTGCAAAATGGCTTCAAGAAGTTCGTTAACTCTGTTGTTGGCCATCTGCGTTTTGCTACTGGCTATTCATTTCCAGGTACATATATATACAAAAGCACTTATTTGGTTCAAATGATTCCAATATAGAAGAAGTCCAGAACTGATCACCAATCTCTTCTGTGGAATTTGCAGGCTGATGCTGTAAGAAATCTGCTGCAGCAGGTAGGTAGTTTTGCTGTAAGAATATTGAAACTTAGTACTTGCTAGTGCGGTTTAACGGTTTTCTTTTTTGTTTGGTTAAATCCTGAGATGGCCTCTTTGAACTATCATAATCTAGCTTTTTGAACTGGAGTTGGTTCCCAAACAGCTCTTGTACGAGCTTCCGACTTAAAGCTTCACTCCGCTGTTGCCTCATCATATATATCTGGATGTTATTAGTTTTCAATAGCTTTGAGTTGCCTATAATAACTCACCCATCAGCTGCCATTGAAGATCAGCTAGGAGTCAGTTGGGCACAGTTTTGAGAGTTGAGAAGCCATTTGGGAGCCGACTGTTAAAAATTCAGCAGATTTGTGATAGTTTAGGGGCCATATTTGATATAAGACTTTTTTTGGCAAAAGAAAATCATGAACTGCAGCCGAGTTTTAGATCGATCAATAGCTAGGGATTACTTGTTAATTTCTTTTGAGTTCTGAAGGGTGTCCTAGCGATCTCTTTTAGTTTTTCAAACTGGCTCTTGTGTTATAATTCTATATACCATTTTTTCTTACTTTAAATTGTGTATATATATACGTTTGGATTGCCATATTTTAATTTGTCTCCAAATTAAATTAAAATTTAATTACAGAATTATGTATGATTTGTAGGGCACTGATGCAAATGTTGTTGCCACTGCAACAACCTATGGCAAACCAAGCACCACCACCACCAAATCAAGCTTTGATGCAACTAAAAAAGGTGAACCTGACTGCCATGAAGAAAAGAAAGAACATAAACATGGTACGTATAATACATGATTCCATCTGCTAAACACAATTTCAGTGGACAATATAGCCCTCGACAAACCAATTGAATTAATGGCTATACTATACTAATTAAGAGGAACGGAGTATTAATTTCCTGAAAATTATGCTAATTTCTAGCAAATTAATTTATAACTAGCGTCATTACATATTTTATGATTCCCTGTGTTTTTGTGCTCTAATTCCCTCCCTGTGCCCTATTTTATGAATTCCTTTATATATGTCTTGATTGTTGTATACAATATATATATATATATAGTATTGGCTTAATTATAAATATTAATTTTCTGAAAGATTAATGCATGTATTGGTTGGATCTGTGAATATTAGAACATGAACATGGAGATGACTGTCATGACCATAACCAAGGTGCCGGCCTCAGTGGACTTCCCGACATGAGCGTGGCAGCTGGCAATGATTACTCTACCACTCATTCCTCTACACTGAATTCGGGTCCCAAAAATAAGTAATCAAGTTTGTAATGTATGATCCTACACTACACCCTTAGGATCCATCCAGTTGGATTGGACCTTTCCGATAATAACAAGCCCAAGCCCAAATCTTCAGTGTCTCTCTCTCTCTCGCTCTCATCTCACGTGCATTTAGCTGAACAATATCAGTCAGACCTTAGTGTGTATGGCTGTACGTGAATAAAATCAGCAACCAGTAATTGCTGAACAATATTAGTATTTGTTGTTGAATATATTATCTATTTCGTGTATGCTAAATAAATATATCACGGTATTGGGCTTTTCTCTCTTGTAAGTGTTCCATTCCAGTTATATGTTATTTTTGTGGTTTGATTCCATTTTAGCTCCAGTCGTCTAAACCATTGATCATTAAGTATATATTGATCTTTTTTTTTTTTTTGGAACAGCAAAGGTACAAAGTTTTATTAATAGGAGAGAGCTTTACAATAAATCTCGGTAAGGAACAAGACTTTCAAAAACTCTATTATATCCAATTTCTCAACTACCCTATCAGATTTTGAATCCAATCAGACTACAAACATTTCATGTGACTCCCATAATAAAGCAAACTCCCTCCCATACCTTATGTTGGTCTCTTTTTGCTAGTGCCTGAACGTGACTCCGGACTTCAGCTACTAAACTTGTGAAATTATCAACCTTCCACTATTTGTATATTCTTTCCCACACAAACAGTACCAGAACAACAGCGAGCAATGACATGATCCAATACTATTCTTCACTGAAAAAAATTTTATAATAATCTCTTGCTTTTTCTTTCGTTGGATACGTACTCTAGAGTGAAAAAAGTATAAAGAAAGACTCTAGGTTTAAAGATTGTTTTCTTTAATAGGAAAGACTGGCATATTAATAGGACCTTCCCATGAAGAAGACCGGTAGTGTATATTTTTCTTCTTCTTTCTTTTTTGTTTCTTTTTAATAGTAATTTTTAGTTTTTTTTTCTTATCTTCATACTTAATTTACCTTTTAACTAAGTCACATTGTTTAAATTAATGACCCAAATTAATGAACACCCTAAAATTTAGATTGGTGATATAACTCGTATGGTTAGGAGTCCCTTGTCAGGGTAGGGATCTAGAGTTCGAGTATCGACTTACAAAAAAAAAAAAACACCCTAAAATTTCATAATTATCATTCTTTCTCTACTCATGGAGAAGGAAATAAGGTTATAACCCAAAGAAGCACATTCTTTTTATACAAAAAAAATAGTGTATCACGGTAAATTTTAGAAGATTAAATATATTGCACAACATGTGATATACAATGAAATACCGTGTAGTCCTCTGTGTATTTCACATAACATCCCGAACATCTTCCAAAACCAGAGTATATGCTTCTCTCCGTTGGAAAAAGAGGGAACGAATTTCCAATAGCCTTACCATTGGAAACTCTAAAGAATAACATGTTGAGCTATTGGAGACTTGAGAATTTCAATTTCCAACGTGAGACTATTAGAATTTTCACGTTGGAAATTTCCAATGTGAAGGCTATCGGAAAATTGTTCTAGTAAACCAATAAATTTTACAAATTTAAAAAATAAAGTAGTATTTTAAAAATATTTATAAATAATAATATAAATATTTATTAACATATTTATAATGTATAAAAACATATTTATAAATATAAATATATCATAATATATATATGATGTAATAATGTATATGATATATGATAATAATGTAATAATATAATAATGTAATAATGTAATATATGTAATATATATATAAATAATAATAAACTTAATAATTATATGTTATCATATATGTTAATTATCATATATATGATATATATATTAACATATATTTCACATATATTCACAAATATGATAGTTTATATATATATATATTCCATATTGATACTTTATATTAATATATATATATATATGTCACACACACACATAATATTATCATAAAAGCCCAGCTATAGAATGATATAATTTAGAAAGTAAAATTAATATTTTAAAAATATTTTTATCAATAATAATAGTAATTTATTTATATATTTATATTTTTTTAATATTTCTTATATATCATATTTATCATATACATATTTTTAATAATAATAACAATAATTATAATATAGATGGTGGTGTGTATGTGTGGTGTATATATATATATAATGATATATTCAATATATTTAATAATATATACAACAATATATCATATATCATAATGTATAATAATATGTTTAATATATATCTGTTGGCCCAAGTGCAACCAAGAGGGGGGGTGAATTGGTTGTTTTAAAAACTTTATCAAAATTTACAACTAAATTTACTCAACCAAAGATCAAGAACAAACCAAGTAATGCAAGCACAAATAAAGCAAGTATAAAAGAGAATAAAGGAAAGAGTGCACCGGGATTTATAGAGGTTCAACTCCACCAACCGGAGTCTACGTCCTCTCCTCAAGCTTGCCCACTTGAGAATTTCCTCCACTATTTCTTGATCAATATTACAATGGTAGGTTCAAAACCAATAGGTTAACTAGAAACCTTACCAATCTCCCTTTTTCTCAAGTTTTCCTAGAGGCTCACTAGAAACCTCACCAACTCAATCCTCACAAAATTGTTTACAAGATTAATAGAAGCTAAAGCTAAAAGAATAATAAATTGACAAAATGGTGTTTACAAACTTACAAAGCTGGTAAGAACAATACAAGCAGGCTAGATATACAAGTGATAGCTCATTCTCTTAGTATTTCTCAAACTCAAGTTCTTTGAAGATTAAATCTCTTTTCTAGTTGCCAAGAGTTGTTTCCAAAGTGTTTCTCCATGTTTTTATACTCATATGGGGGCCAAAGAGACGTTGGAAACCTTTGGGGAAGTTTGGAAAAGTTCCTGAAATTCTGGTGACCGTTGCTCTGTTTTTTGTGCAAGTTCCAGACTTCGCGTTAAGTTTCGAGTTTAACAGGTTAAACTCGACTTCTCTCTCCAACGGTCAAAAGCAATATATAAATTTAAATGCATATTTGTACAGGTGGCATCTGTGATTCGCCCGAGCTCCATTTGAAATTTTGACTGAAAACGCGCCACTTGAACATTTGAACCCAAGCCTTCAATAATTTATAACCGAGTTTTAACGCGTTGCTGAAGTTTGAAAAGGTCACAGGAAACTTATCCTTGAATTAACCCAGTTTAACGTGTTAAAGTGTAACCCTGGGAGCAAGTTAAATTGGGTGAAAGAAATACCTGTTAAACTATGAAATGGATAAACTTAAAACAACTCCAATTGTCATATTGAAACCTAATATATACCAAAAATATATTCTTATATATCATAATGTATAATAATATATTTATCATAAAATATATCAACTAATAATAATATATATCATATATAAAACCCATATAAAAGTGTCAAGCTAACCCAACTTATTAAGCCCAACTAATTGGCCAAAAACTAATCTTGACCTAATCTAACTCCAGCTATATATAATGATATATCATCTCTTCCCACTTTTGTCTCTCACACTCTGCTCTCTGCCCCTCTTCACCTCTCTCATTGCTTTCTCCCCTTCTTCGCCTCTCCCGCTGCTCTCTCACCCGCATCGCCTCTGACCGTCATACATCTCATTGTCATCGCTGTGCGGGAAGCCTCCTATGCTCCACTCGTCGTTCATCGCCCGTGCTTGGCATCTTTGTAAGGCGACAGCCCATGCTCCGCTTCTTAGCTCGCCAACAATCTGTGCTCCATTTCTCTGTTTGCCAACTGTCCGTGGTTCGTTTCTCTGCTCACCAACCGTTCGTGCACCAGATCCACTTGCCGTTCGTTGCTCTTCACTGCCACCTTGGCTTCTCTATTCACCATTCTTCGCCCATCCACCTTGCCTCTTCGCTCTGCCACCTTCCTCCCCCCGCCGCATTTGCAAATCTGGGTTCTGAATTTTTGTACTTTGTTTTTAAATCTTGTGGATCTAGTTTTACTTTGTAGTTTTGTTATATTTTTTGTGTTTTATGTTATATTGTGGAGATCTATTTTGAGCATGATTTTTTCTGATATTTCGTAATTTATGTAACTTTTTTGATTTTGTTATTTCTATAATTTTGTAATTTTGTGGTTTGGTCCTTCTGATTTTGAATTTTGTAAATATAAGAAATCTTTTAAATTTTTTTTGTCATATTATAAAATATAAAATATTATTTAGGAATATATAAAATATATCATTTATATATTTTTTATTTTCTTATAAAAAGTTTCCAATATATTTTCAATGGCTTAAGCTGTTGGCGTATTTTCCAACGGCTGAAGTCGTTGGAAGGCATTGGAAAACCTCTTATACTGGCCAAATAACTACGTAGCGTTCGGCCATTGGAAATTTCTAACAGCTCATTTTCCAACTACTAGCCTTTGGAAGTATTAATGGCTAACAAATGAGCTGTTGAAATTTTTTTTTCCAATGTATGTTTTGCCAACAAGCCTGTTTCCAACAGCTTCGCGTTGAAAAACTGAAGCTGTTGGAAAACTTAATTTTCCAACTCGAAGCCGTTGAAAATAGCCATCAGAAAAGGCTTTTGTTTTTTAAGTAGTGTCCTCTGTCCCTCTTTATGGTGTCTCCTTCTTGTCTCTTAGCCTCTCTTCTTGCCACATGTAGCACTTAATAGAAACTTAGAATAATTGTTAATGTCTGAGGTTGAGAAATGGAGAATTCAACTCCCGTTAACAAAGCCTAAAAAATGAAAACAAATTTGTTTCACTTCACGCTACTGCTAAGTATGTTTGTCCTCTCATTTAATGCACTTAGTGGATCCAAAACACAATCATCATTTACCACTTGCCCAAAATCATCAGTCTCCTCTACAAACCCACATCATTACCTCAATTAGGTAGTTAAAGCCAGGTAATGGAAGAAGAGAGCGTTATTCATCATCACCGCAAATCATCATTGTTGCTCTTAGAACAGACTCATTTTTTAGTAGTGTCCTCTGTCCCTTTTTATGGTGTTTTCTTCTTGTCTATTAATCTTCCTCCTTGCCACTTGTAGCACTTAACAAAAACTTAGAATGATTGTTAACATCTGAGGTTGAGAAACGGAGAATTTAACTCCCGTTAACAAACCCTTAAAAAGAAAACAAATTTGTTTCACTTCACACTGTTGCTAAGTGTGTTTGTCCTCTCATTTAATGCACCTAATAGATCTCAAACATAATCATCATTTGCCGCTTGCCAAAATCGTCAATCTCCTCTATAAATCCACCTCATGACCTCAACTAGGTAGTTAAAGCCAGGTAATGGAAGAAAAGGGCGTTATTTGTCACTGCCTCAAATCATCATTGTTGCCATTGTCTATCGTTACCACCACAAACCAGTGAACTTCGAATTTTGTTGGCTTCCATTCAATTGACCACCACGTGAACTTCGAATTTTAAGGAAACATTGTCTAACAATATTTGTCTTCTCTTTGTTGTTTTCTTTGTTTGTAATGCTATTAAGTCATAGTGGAATTTTGGTCAACATATTATCTTTGATTTCTTTGTATATATTTTATGCTATTGGCTATTGGACGAATTTAAAATTTTTTTGCTTCCATTCAATTGACCACCATGTGGACTTCAAATTTTAAAGAAACATTGTCTGAGAATATTTATCTTTTCTTTGTTGTTTTCTTTGTTTGTGATGCTCTTAAGTCATAGTGGAGTTTTGGTCAACATATCATCTTTAATTACTTTGTATATTTTTTATGCTATTCGCAATATTTTTTTAACTACAATCATTCAATTCTCTCATTTATCCTACCAATAGGTTTTTAATTAATATTTAAGTATTATGTTTTTGAAGGTCATGAAAAACGAGCAATCAATTAAGGAAGCCAAAACTCAATCTTGTCAAAGATTTTTGTTTTTAACTCATGAAATATCTAGGCCACATGATTTCTCTAGGAAGGAGATTGTTCAACAAGGCAATCAAGATAGCGCAATTGATTATGATCCCAAAATTGTAAGTTTAATCCATTCAAATATCTCAGGACATGTCATACGTAAAGTTGGAATGAAATTTGGTTGTGAGAAAGATACATATAACTTCCATAATACCTATGCCAAATAAGTTGGATTTTGCATTAAAAAAAGTAGGTTTTACAAGAATAAGCAAGGCAAATTGTTAGATTGAATTATTTACTGTTTTACTCAAGGTATATGTAGGAAGTTGGCAAAAGAGATGTCAGTTGTAAATAAGATTGACTGTAAAGCTATGATACAAATTAATGGAAGATTTGGTGCTAAGTTACGTGTTACAAAAATCATACCAGAACATTCACATTGGCAAGCTAGTCCTAAAAAGAGTGTATTTTTTAGGTCTCAAATAAGCATTGACATTGGCCAAGCTGCTGAATTGGAAATGCTTGATCAATTCGGAATAGCACCATGATTAGGGATTGAATATATGGCAAAGAGAGTTGGTAGAGTTAATAATATTGGTTTTTTTCCTGATGATTATAAAAAATATTTAAGGTCTAAACGAACATAAAAAGTGAAAGTGAGGGATACCGGTGGTGTTCCACAATACTTATACCAAATACAATTTGAGGACCCTAATTTTTCCTATACTTTACAAGTTAATATTAAAAACTTCATAACTAATATTTTTTGGATAGATAGTAGAATGAAATTAGACTACGAGTCTTTTGATGATATTGTTTGTTTTAACACAACATATAGAAAAAACAAATAGGGAAGACCTTTTGTAATATTTGTTGGTGTAAATTATTACAAACAATCTATAATTTTTTGTATTGCTTTGTTGTATGATGAGACATCAGAGACTTTCATATAGTTATTTGATTCATTTATGAATGTTATGTCTTTTGGGGTATGTATTCAACAATACTAAAAATTTTGGGTAGATACAACTGCTCTCATTTCTTTAGATTGTGAACAGGTGCTCTAAAATAAATTGTAGTTTGGTGGAATTGATTATTATTGTTAATTTACTAATAAGAAACTGGACATAAATCGGTTCTTGAGTTGGGATTTCATCTCTTTCAGGTTTCATATTTGAATGGGGTCTAGCTCCTTGCTAGGCTACATCTGATAGATGTAAATTTCTCATGATCTAATAATACCTTTATTTGTTGTTCAGGAAAGCATTAATTCCCATTTTCAATATAAAAAATAGGAAAAAAAAAAGAAGAAAAGAAAAAAGCAGAGAATATTCCCATCCGTGCATGAGAGACTTTTTTGCACGCATAGAATACTAATTTTTTGCTATACCGAAATTCATGTGTTTTTATTTTTGTTTGGGAGGCTAATATTTTTTCCAATTTTATAGCGTGTCCAAAATTAAAAGAAAAAGGCAAAAATTATTTACAATATTTTTCAATATTCCAGCAAGTCTTATTTTTCAATAAAATAATATCTGTTAATTAAAAAAATAATGAACAATTTTATATTTTATGCATATTTTTCCAATATCAGCCTTGCAATGCATTCATATTTAGAATGTCCATTATAAGGTTTAGTTGTAATAGTTTGATTAGAAAAAGATAACACTGGAAAAAAAATTGTAAAATATGTCTATATGACATTATATCCTTAATCTTACAAAAATATAAAAAATGTCAACCAGTCTAACACAGAGTAATAAACATTTTTTGCTGATACCACAAGTAGACCTCCGACATAGATAGGGGTGTAGAGCATGCAAGAAATAAGTTGACACCCATCCAAAATCGGTCATGAAATCTTAAGCAGCCGGCCGCTTAAATGGCCGAACAAAAAATGACGATCACCTTGTTGAATATGGAAAACAAAAATCTCGAATTTGCCACGAATATTTTGAGTTAGATGTGAATCTGCTACTATAGATTTTTTTCTCAATCTCCAACTAAAGTTTTAAAAATGACTCAAATATACCACTGCCAATTAAAAAGTAACAAAAATAGTAAAAATAGTAGATTTTAAAATCTTGGAATTATTATGTAACTTTAAAAAAATATCAAGACTTTTGAGATTTTTGCCAAAAGAGAATTTAATTTCCACTTTCAATAACCTGGATTTGTGGTCGTCTCTGCCACTAGCACCCCAGCACTGTTGCCGTCCTCCCTCTATCTCTACTATCTGATCTCTACATCAGTATTCAACAGAGAGAGAGAGAGAGAGAGAGAGAGAGAGAGAGTCTACTTACCTCAAAAGATCCTTAAAATTTTTTTAAATTTTCATTATCATTCTTAAATTTTAAAACTTATTATTTTTAATATTTTTTGTTAGGTTTTAAATATGTAGTAGCAGATCCACTCCTAATTTAAAAATTTAATGGTATATATCTGGCTCATTTTAAAATATTAGTGGAAGACTGAGTAAAAAAATACTATAATGACATATCCGGTGCTCCTACTCAAAATATTAGTGACAAATTTTATATTTCTGCGAACATGAAAACCTACTACACACATAACGGTAAAGGAAGTTAACCCAAGAAACCTGCTATAGTTTCTTTCGGGGCATACTATGTCTATGGCAGCTGTAGATGTCATTCTTATCCATACAACTGCCGAGTTAGATAGAGACCCCTTACACGCTAAGATTTGAAAGCTACAAACTTAATCTTAAATGTTCCCCTGGTGGCCCATCGATTCTTTGTGATCTCCAAAATGTTGTGACAGGTTGGTAATTGCTCTTGCAAGTTTGCTTTAATTTCTGGCAAGCAGTTTTAGACAGCCATTTTTTCGGCAATTTCGAAGCTCGGCTTTGTCAGTTTAGGCACCCCATCGGCTAGCCTCGCGGGACTCTTAATGCTTCAGTTGTCTCTTTTTGTCTACTTGCCGTCTTAGCCTTTAGGAATATGCCAATGCACATCGGTTTGGCCGCAATAATTTTTGTTTTATGCTACTTTTATTGGGTTTTTCCCAAGGACTGTGTAGGAAACCAAATTTGATTTTCACATTAACTCTATGAATTAACCTAGCTAAATTCTCAAAGCTTCGGTTGAGTCCCAGCACAGGCAGCTGCAGTTCTTTTGCATCGTCTTCTTCAGGGGTTGATTAACTATGAATTTCAAAGCTTTGTTCTTATTACTGTTGGCTTCATATCTCCTACTAGCTGCTTTTGCGGTTCGGCAGGTCTTAAATATTCCCTCTGCAAATGGTAATTTAGTTGTCTTGCGCGTGGGCTTTGAACATTATTGATCAGCAACCTATATATATGTATTTTTGTTTTTGCAGGTTGAAGCTATTAGAGATGTATCAAAGCTCCAGGTATAACCAAACTGTGATACCTAATTTTACTTTTGGTTCCACTATTGAGATGGTCTTCACATAATTTCTAGAATTGTTCTCATAAAATGAGTTCCTATATTTGCAGGCAACTGATGCAAGGACCAAGGCAGCTTCAAAAGCACTTGAAGCTTGGGATCAAGTTAAAAGTAGTTCAGGACAAAGCAAGGTCCTCTTCGACTTCAACGCACTTTATCGATCATCCATATACAACAGAACATATATATATTTCCTGGAAATAAGTTGCTGGGGTACCATTAGTTCAAGCTTTTGAAGCTGGCTAATCTGCTAGTCTAGTGAAAATTCAAAATCTTACATATATACACAACCGTGTTTGCAGGAAGTTAAGGCGCATTTCAACGCCGATATGAAGGCTTACGTGGCTGCAGCTCATGATCAAGATCATACAGCCAGACAGGTCCCCATGAACATAAAGCTTACTTTTGTTATTAATGAGTAGCGAGGTTTTGTTACTTATTGTTTTGGTGTCCATTGTAGTAGTTAATTTGCGCAGAACCACCATGGTACTTGCAGGTAGCTATGGCAAGGATGAAGGATGTGGCCGATGTGCAAGAAGGTGGAGGTACCAGCAAGATGGATTTTAGTTCGTTATTTCAGGGGAATAACTTCAGTAATGCACTCGCTGCCCTAGGCGAGTTTTTTAAGAAATATTGTCCGGCCCTGAACGGAACCGGAACTGGAACCGGAACCGGAACCGGAACCACGAACACGGGACTTGCTACTGCTGGTGCCGGGAATGATATGATGTCTTCCCCTGGGGACAATTGAGGAGGTAATCATATCAATTGACTTCCTTAATCTGAGTCTTGCAATAACAAATAATTAAGCATTACTTTAACTTGGAACAATTAATCAAAATAGGACATAAAATTAGGGTCTGTAGTAAACCATGAAAGTGAAAAGATTTTATAACCGTATAATATGGGTTGTTTGAAAGGGAAAATAGCATAATTCAGATGATCAAAGTGCTGATTTAATTTCAAAGTAATTAATGCATCAGTACTTAATTGAATGGAGAACAGTTAACAATTACCTCATGTTCTTTTTCATGTATGAACAAGAATAAGTTTAGGGTATACTTGGCCAAGAATTTTATATATCAATTAAGAGTTTATACTTTAAAAGGCCTCAAAACCTCCTTTTAAGCATATTTTTCTGAAAATGAAAGAAACCGTTAATTTTATTTCTTTTTAATCAAGGCTTGATATTATTTGCAAAACTAAATTTAATTTATAGGAAAATATTATATAAGTGACTACCAAGTAAATAAAATATTAGCTTAATTGTAAATAATATTGGTTGTAGACAAGAATAATAAGTAATATCGAAAATAAAAAAGTTTTGAAAATGGACAAGAAATAAAGGCTTAGCTAGCATTATTTTTTATTTTCTTGAAATTAAAGTAGTAGATTCATAAACAGGGGTCTGAGCCAATTAATATCAAAAGAAGTTGGTGCTCGAAGATCGAATCCTTTTTGTCGGATTGAAGTCGGGAGATCAGATCGCTAGAAGAATAAATTAGCATGATCACTGCTCCAAATAAGTGCCATCAAGACACAAATAGTTTGTTTCTCGTTGTGTGTATGTATCTGTGTGTGTGTACTAAAATATAAAAATTATATGTAACGATAGAAATAGTTTTCCATTTTTTTTTATATTGAATGAATGCTTCCTGTACAGGTCATTGGTATGTTTTATTTAATAAAACCACGAAAGCATGGAGATCGACGTTATAGTGTAGTTTGATGAACTGATCAGCAAATACAATTACCGTTGGAATTTGAAATTTCATGGATGAAAACCTGATATTGGACAAAGCCTACACAATATTAGGCTAGTCATTGGCCAAAGAAATACTATTAAAAGAGGATTAAAAAAAAACAATTCAGGTAGCTTATCCGATGTCCTCAAAAGATTTTGAGACTATATATGAATTAATTTTTAATTTAAGTTGACTTAATTTAGAATAGGTTATTTTTATTCTTACATATTTCTAATACTTAAAAGATTCATAAAAAATTTGCAATCAATAGATTATTACACCTAAGTAAGAAATATAACAAAATAAAAATAAGCCATTTTGATTTAAAATGACTTAAATTAAAAATGAATTAATTTATATTATCATCGGTTAATTTGAAATGAAATTAGAAATTGGAAATTTTTAGAACACAACACCTCTAGTTAAAGTGTGACATATTGTTAGGCTGTCTGCCAAACCACAAAAACATAAAAAGATTTTGAGAACCAAAACCAGGTGTTAAAAAAAAAAAAAATGAACACGGCTAAAAAAAAAATGCAAGATATCGAGTCAACACGAAAAACTACGAAAGCCGCGCTTCATAAATTCTTTGATTAACGCCCCACTCTTCTTGGGCCAAAGGTTGCATTATACTGTAACGCGTCATCCAAGGGCCTCAAAATTCAAAGCCCATTCTTATAACCAAATTCCCCTTCGCACCATAGAATCTAATTTTGCGAATTTAGAATTGGGATTTGAATCAATTCGTAGAATTTTGTGAATTTGATAAACATACATACATACATAAATATATAATATGTGTGTGTATAATAGTCCTTTAGTCCATGTTGTTTGCTCCGATAACTAACTTTGATCTATTCCAATATCGTCAGTTTCATGAGCCATTTTTATAACAGTCAACATTTTTTATTAAAAAAATTATGAAAATGGAACATTTTAAAGGTGCTAAGAATCTTTAATGGGAACAATTTGAAGGGTAGAAAAAGGAAATGAACTACAAAATAAAGATTACGACCACTGATACCTCTTATATATATAATTGTTGAAGGAAAATGGTCATTTTACTAGCCCATGACTTATGTGAGTCAAAACTTTGTCGTTAAGATTAAGCCCAACACAAGTCTCAAGTCACAGGCAAGATGATAGAGTAGTGATTGAATTGATGGCAATATAGGTGTCCCACTCTTAGTGATTTAACTAAGAATATTAACACCTTGGATTTAAGATGGATAAAGTTATTTCTAAACCCTCCTAGCCATTTGGTAACTTGAAGGGTTGAGCTCAAGCATAACGGTAATTGACCTAATTTCTTCACATGCATTAAAGGGCTTTCTATGTAGTATACATAAACTAAGATTATAAGTCTAAGTAAAACTTTTCTTTTATATAAGGTCATTCTTATTAACTATAAAACATATACTATCTGCTAAAAAAAACACTTAATAGTGAAGTGACGGATGTTTGGCTAAATTGTAAGCCTTACATATGTTTCAATTTTTATGATTTGGTAATGTGAAGTCTTCCTTGGATATACTGGATATATCAAATATTCAAGCCTACAAGTGGAAAAAGGTATACCAAGAAGAGAAAAAAGGTAACAAAATAACACACTACTAACAAACAAATATACAATTTTACTAACAAACAAACAAAAGATTGGACTAATAAACCATCCAAGAAATGAGTCAAAAAAATGAAAAGAAAAACTCTCCACTTATGCTTTAACGGCTTTTTGCAACCTGCCTAATCCATAGCCACCAACTTCAAAATAGGCCACCCAGATCTATCTGGTGAAAAGCATTAGATGAACTTGATAATGTTCTTGCCATCAACAATAAAGGAGTTTTTGGATAAGGAACAGGAAAGCAGTGAGAAGGCAAAATAGATGCAAGTGCTTTAGGATAATCAAGTGGACCACTTATGCTACAATGGCCTTTTGCACGTTGCCAATCCCATTGTTAGCAACTTTAAAATAGACCACCCAGATTTATCTATTGTAAAGCATCAGCTAAACTTGACAAAACACTTTCCAACAATAATGAATGAGTTTGTGAAAGAGGAGAAAGAGGAAGAAAACAATGAAAAGGTAAAAGAGTTGAAGATGCTTAAGGATAATCAATTGGAATAACAACTACAAATCAATCGACCCGATTTGGATTTATGCCCAAGCAAAATTAACCACAAGCTAGTCAAAAACTATTTCCATTAATCCCTCTCACTCCCCAATCCCACCACCATAAAATAAATAGAAAAACCCAAACTCGTTGCCTATTTTCTATTGTCATCAATCTTTCCCAAATCTTCATCATTCCTTCACTGATGACTCCATCCACCAAAGCCCGACCTTTAATTCTACACCATTATCAATTAGAAAACTGACTAGCATCTGACACTCAGACTATCAAGTCTCCAAATGATTGACCAGTGATTGGTAAGCCTAGTCACTTGTACCATTACCTTCATCGTGCGTCTCACTCATTGGATGTCCTTTTATTGATGTCACTTTTAGCCAAATTGGGCCAAAGGGTACCAATTTAAAATGGCTTGAATTTCCAAAGTTAATTAGGTCTTGACCTTGAGGTAGTAATGGCTATAGCCATGGTTAATGCTTCTCAAGAAAATGAAAGTTAAGGAATGGAAAGAGGAGGAGGCCTACAACAATGTAAATTACAGTAAATGATCTCTCATAAAAGACCAATCCTAGAAACCTAAATTTGGGAAAAGATCAACTGGTTTCATCTAAATAGAGGTTTTAGGCAAAAAAAAAATTGAAGATGTTTTTACTGCAAAGAAGTGAAAACAAAATAATTAGGAATTGCTAGTCAAGCTTTTGAGGTTTTGCACCAAAGTCAAGCCTCAAAGTCTAGGCTTCATTAAGCCAAGCTTGAGCTTAGATAGTGTTGATTTATTCAAGGATTAAGCTTGAGCTTAGTGTGCTCATGCTTGACTCAGCTTAGCCCCTTTACAGCCTTACATGCACAAATGATTATGACATAGTAGGCCCAACTAATCAAACCTCTTCTAAAGGCAACTGGTGGTGGCCTTAGATTTTTTTAATAAGGGGGTAAACTTAAGACTACCATTATGTATTTTATTTTGTCATCCTTTTTTCATATATTTGAGGTATCCTCTGAGAATTCATAGTAAAATACTTGATATTTTAATTATTAAACCATTACCATAATGGGCACAATAAGTTGAGGCCCATATCTACAAAAGTGAAGGTAATAATTAAGAGGCCCAATAATTGCAATGTTTAGAAGATGCTTAACTCTTAGGCAAAAAAGCCATAATTGATAGATATTAATTTTGTGGTCAAATATGTTAACTTTTTGTCAACTTTGACCACCATTTTCTACCTCACCACCTAACATTTTCGGCCGCTTCTTACTTTGTTCCTTTATTTTGTAGGTTGGAGAAGTGGACCGTAGCATTAAAATCGCATCGGGACGAGCGAAATGGAAAACATGCATGTAGAAGTCAAAATAGATGAGGCCTAAACCCCAGGAGTGAGGCCTAGGCACCACAGTTCAAAGTGTTCCTGCCTGAAAAATCACCTCCTAAGGCCTAGGTGCCACTGGAGGCCTAGGCCCCAAGCACTCTCAAGCCTGAAGGCCTAGGTGCCAAAGAGCCCTTTTCCTGAGGCCCAGGTGCTAGAAGACCCAATCTTGAGGCCTAGGCGCCCCTGTAGCCGAAAAAGTGGTTCCCTACCTCAATTTTAAACCTAAGCTTACAAGTTTCTATTTAAATTGGTTGGTGGGGTGAAAAGGACATCTCCAATAGTAGAAAAACCTGGAACCTAGCAAAAGAACTCATTCTTCATTTTCATCTTTTCATCTTAGAAGTAGGTTTTCTTCTTCATCTTGTCTCTCAACTTTCATCATCTTGTGGAAGTATTTGTGGAGAGCTACTTGGAGGAGGCTTAGAGCTCTTGAGGATTTATTGAAGACTTGAGGAGTCAAGCTCATTTAGTCCACTTTGGTTCCTTATTTCCTTTTCCTTATAGCTAGACGTGGATGTTGTTTTGTTTATTTTCATGATTTTGTTTAGTTTGATTATAGAGTAGTTCTCTCTGCACCTTCTATGGTTGTAGCTACTTGAATTGGTTATGTTGGTTGGATTAATGGCTATTTGTCTTTAATTTTCCTTCTTTGCTTGTTTACTTTTCTCTTTAAACTCATTGTTGTGTTGATTGATTAAGGGCCCTAGTCATTTGTACCTTGTATTTCTTTTAAACTCTTGGAGAAGATTAAAAGGAATTGGAATTAGAAGAAGAGTGTAGTGACCATGGGCTTGTTGGAAGACTAGTCTAGGACATTAGGTAAAAGTAAATTGAACTTATAATGCCTTTATTGAACTAATAATTCGCATGAGAATCCATTGTAGTTCAGCTTGGGAGAATTACCCATTCACTTGAAAGAATAAAGGCTCAATTAGTTAACTTCACCAACAAGCAGGAAAACCAAACCATTAGCCTTAATTCATTAGCTAACCAAGTCAAATAGTAAAAACCATAGAAAGTGTATTTCATTAATTCACTAAAAGCCTATAATTTATGTTGTATTTGTTGTTCTTGTTCAGTAGTGATTTAAGTAGAGTTGCAAACTTAGTTATTTTTATAGTGAGTAAATCATCAATTGTTGCTTGTTTAGCTAAAATGAGTCTCAAGATAGTGGTAATTAACAAACAATACAAATCAATCATCGTGGGAATGATATCTTATTCGCCCTATCTACACACGTTCCATGCACTTGTGAATTAAGGTTTAAAAACTCACAAAAATAATAAAAAGAGAATCTGTCAGGATATGACTCCTATTAAGAAAAAGATCTCATACCAAAAATACCTCATAATAATTAAGTATAGTTAACCTCTTTAAAGGACTCTCATGTTATTATGAGGTGTACTAGGAAACTCTTATCACCTCTATTGCTTTCAACCTTTTGAGAGTTGAACTGACTTAAGAATTGGAGGCTTTTCCTCATGGACATAACTCTAAGGCTCTCTAATGATTGTTTTTGGCAGTGGGTTTCACCGTCTTTTGAAGGCTAGCCGAAATTCTTGAAGTTCAGCTATTAATTTGGCACTATCTGCGGAAACTTGTTCAAGGTCCCCCTAGTGTGTTTTCATGACAACTATAAGGAAAAGGGAACAAATAGGGAGAATGACCCTATCCATTCCTAAAAGATCCTGCAAAGCCCTCAGTGACCCTAAATAAGGAACAGTTCCAAGCTTTCCAATATACGGTATTAAAAAGTCTCCAAGCTAACATCCTGTGGGAGATCAGGATGGCAATACCAAGAGTTCTAAAAGAATGGGCAAACATCACAAGGTATGTACAAGAAAACTCCAAATACCTTTATTGTTTTTAGCATTTTGAAAGTATAACTAACTTGAGAGTTAAAGAGTTTTCTTTAGAGACCAACCTTTGAGCTCTTTAATGATTGGCTTTGTTTGTATGGTCCATAATCTCTTGAAGGCCCACCAACACACTTAAAATTTGACTATAATAAATAATTCTTATATAGAGAAAATTATATTCAATGAAAGCTTGGAAAATGATGTTTTTTTTAAAAAAAGGACTT
The DNA here is from genome assembly GCA_005392925.1 of Aquilaria sinensis. NCBI lineage: Eukaryota > Viridiplantae > Streptophyta > Magnoliopsida > Malvales > Thymelaeaceae > Aquilaria > Aquilaria sinensis. Next base: position 377,849 of record SMDT01000653.1, on the reverse strand, counting down.
TCTATGAATAGATTATTTGATTTTAGAAATTGAAAGAATTTTTTGAAGGAAAACAATAAAGTAAGGACCTAACTTTTAAACATGTGAACAAATAGATCCAAGAGTTCCTAAAATTTTAGTAGAAGCAACTATTTGGTTGGCCCTATTGTGGGGCCACATTGGTGCCAACAAATCATGATTACCACATTTTGAATTCCATAACGTCAGTAATGATCTCAATAATTTGTGGGATACATGAAACTATGGACTATGGATGCTCTTTTTTTCTTGTTTGTGATATCCTAATCATTTGAATAATGTAGTTCTATAAATGTGTTTACGATCTAGTGGCATTCTAAAATTGATGTAGCTTAAAACCTAGTGCCTTTATTTTATAAATTGTATGACTATAATGTTAAGCACTATTATACATGAAATTAGGCACTACTACTAAACAGATAATCTTATGAGTATAGTTCCATCTAAACACTGCCACAGATGAAATTACATATTCTAAATGAAATTACAATCAACTAAAGAAGAATTTTGGCACTAGCATAGATCAAATTAAACTTTATCATAAATTACATTAAACACCACAAGATATGAAATTAAATACTATTTCAAATGACATTGAACACTAGTATGAACGACATTAGACACCAATACTATACATGAAATTACACACCATAGACAAAACACACATTATTAAAGATGAAATTAAACATTGCTATAGATGATAAACGACTACATTATAGAAGACATTGTACACTACCATAAACGAAACCGGATACTTTTATAGATGACATTAGATACTACTATAGACAAAATTAGACATAACTATACACGAAATCATAGTGAAAGTAATGTCAATTGTTGTACTGTGTCTAACTTCATATGTAGCATCATCTAATTTTATTTGTGGTGGTATCTAATGTGTATTTGTCTCTAATATCATCTATAGTAAAGTCTAATTTCATTATAATAGTGTTCAATGTCATCTTTAGTAATGTCTAATTTTATCTATAATGTTATCATATATCGTATATAGTAGTGTATGATTTCATTTATGGTGTTGTCTTATATCGTTTGATTAATAATATCTAATTTCATCTAAACATGGACAAGTTGTGAAGATGAAAATGGAGATGGAAAGTGATGGTGACAAGATCAATTGACTAGATAGTTGAGTTCCTATTAAATTAGGAAAGCATGATTTGAAAATAGGAGATTTTATCTCTATAAAATCAATTAAAATCATAAATTTTGTCTAGTTCATAATTATAGAGATTTATTAAAATGGTACTCTCACCTAATAATATCTATTTAATGCCATTAATTAGGGATCATAATGGATTTAGTTGGGCACAAGTGTGTCATTCCCGCCAATTGTGTCCGCGAGTATTTCTTTGCCCATGAAGCAATATGAATTCATTGGTGGGTAAGATTTTGCACTCACTCATGGCCAGCGAATATTTGTACACATTGGTAGACCCGTATATAGTCAATATGTTGCTAGTCAAAGGAAAAAACCAATATTAACCCCGATTTGTTCACTCTTTACCACTTAGCATCTTAACTTTTCATTTTTTCCACTTTAACTAAATTTGCGGGTATGAATGGTTACCAGTTATAGATCTCCCAAATCTACCATCCTTCTGTACTCACCAGATAGGTAAAATATTTTGCCCATGTTTATTCCATTATGGGTAGTTTTACCCATAAAATTGCTCTTCAGAAATAGGTATCTACGGATGGGTTTCACTCAAGAGACTGCCTTCTCTACCATTAACTCGACCTCTTAATAATGGACGTATTTTCTAGTGGAGGGTATATGTGAAATTGCTAATTGCAGCAAAAACTAGTTTGTATTCAGTCAAGAGAGGTTTTAAATACAGGAGAGAGGTCGAATAAGACCAGGTCGAATAAGACTAGGAGTCCTAGAAGGACTCTGATACATAACTTGTGGAAGAAGAAAAACAAAGCAAGGAAAAACGTAAACGTCGTTAACACTCCTCCTCAAGTTGGAGCGTGCAGGTTGAGCATGCCCAACTTGCTCACCAAAAAATCAAACTGAGTTCCTCCTAGTGCCTTTGTTAACACATCTGCAAGTTGGCACTTGCTAGGAATGTAGCGAGGTATGATATCCTTTGATGTTATCTTATCACGTACAAAGTGGCAGTCAATTTCAATGTGCTTTGTACGCTTATGAAATACTGGGTTTGTTGCAATATGGACAGCTGCTTGGTTATCACAATAAAGTGTCGTCGGTTCAGTTTGATCAACAGTGAGATCTTTAAGCAACACTTTAAGCCAAGTCAACTTACTTGTAGCTATCGCTATTGATCGATATTCGGCTTCTGCTGAAGATCGCGACACGGTGGACTGTTTCTTCGACTTCCATGAGATTAACGCATTGCCAAGCTTGACAATGAATCCAGTAGTAGATCATCGTGTCTTAGGACATGCTGCCCAATCAGCATCACAGAAGGCGTGCAACGTAAAAGAACCTTTAGCTGGAAAGAAGATACCTTGCCCGGGAGCTTGCTTCAAGTACCGTAAAACTTGCATGGCTGCATTATGGTGTTGTTCACAAGGCTCTTTCATAAACTGGCTTAGGAGATTCATCACATATGTGATATCCGGCCGGGTAATGGTAAGATAAATAAGTTTGCCAATAAGTCTTCTGAACTATCCTGGATCTTGTAAACTCGAACCTTCAATAGAACCGAGTCGATGATGTTGTTGAAGGGGGAAGCGACTTGGTTTGGCACCTATCATCCCTGTATCCTTCAACAAGTCGACAGCATATTTCCTTTGAGAGAGAAAGATCCCTTCAGGGGTCCAGGCTAGCTCCAAACCGAGAAAGTATTTCAACTTCCCCAAGTCCTTTAAGTGAAATTTATCATGTAAATAGCTCTTCAACTCGTTGATCTGAGTGACATCACTTCCAGCAATAATCATGTCATCAACATAAACCAAGACAGCAGTGAAGTGCCTCTTATATTTTCGGGTGAACAAGGAGTAGTTTGCCTTGGATTGAACAAAACCGTATTGAACAAGTGCACATGATAGCTTTTCGAACCACTGTCGATGGGCCTGTTTTAAGCCATAGAGGGACTTCTGAAGTTTACATACTAGATTGCCTTCCTGTTTGATCATTCCTGGTGGCGGCACCATATATATATCTTCATTCAAATCACCTTGAAGAAAGGCATTGTGGACATCAAGTTGGTGCAAGTGCCAGTTTTTCGTTGCAGCGATGGCCAATACACACCGAACGGTGGTGAGTTTTATTACAGGGGCAAAGGTCTCGGTGTAGTCAATTCCTTCAACCTGACGAAACCCTTTTGCTACTAATCGAGCTTTGTACCTCTCAATGGTGCCATCTGCCCTGTATTTAATTTTATAAACCCACTTACAGTCAATAGGTTTCTTCCCAGGTGGCAGCCTTTCCATAGTCCATGTCTTATTTTTTCCAAGAGCCTGTATCTCCTGCCACATAGCATTACGCCATTTCGGGTCTGCATTTGCTTCAACAGAATTTTTGGTTTCTAAGCCAGAGGATATTGCTGCAAGAAAAACCTTGTGTTCCATGACAAAACGTGTATTCGACAGATATGAGGCCAAAGCGTAAGGCTTACCTGACGATGAAGAGGCTTGACTGACTGTTGAATGAGGTGATGGATTGTTTTCTCCATGCAACTTATGCACATAGTCTTGAAGATAAGAAGGAGGCCGACGGTTGCATTGAGGTCGTGTTTCAGGTCGAGGTTCAGGACTCTCATTGTGATTAGGTATAGGTGAGTTTTCGGCCTCTAATCGTTATGGTGTGGGTTGCATCATTTCAATTATGAGTTCATCTTCATAGTGGGTAAGGTTGGGGACAAACTGAGATTGGCTATCAGGCTCATTGGTAGTTTGGAAAGGAAAACAGTCCTCATAAAAGGTTACATCACGAGAAACAAAGGTTTTACGTGATTCTTGGTCAAACATTTTGTAACCTTTTTGGCCAACAAGATACCCAACAAACACACAAGGTTTAGCCCTGGCCTGAAATTTATCAGGGATTTTTGAATGAACATAGCCTAAACAACCAAACACCCGTAAGTGGTCAAGATAAGGGGTTTTAGAAAACAGCACCTGATATGGGCTTTTTCCTCCAAGCTTTGATGATGGCATGTGATTGATGAGGTAAGTAGCTGTAAGAACACACTCACCCCAGAAGTTTATAGGAAGGCTGGCTTGAAATCGGAGGGCACGGGCAACTTCAAGCAAGTGACGATGTTTTCTTTCAACTACTCCATTTTGTTGGGGAGTGTTGACACATGAAGTTTGAAGAATGATGCCATTTTGTCCAAGGAATGAGAAGAATGGGCCAGCAACAATTCTTGGCCATTGTCACTTCTCTCTTGAAGTATGGTTTGGCCAAATTGAGTTTTAATCATGGCATAGTATGTGGCAAAGTGAACGGTAGCTTATGATTTGTGTTTCATCAAGTACACCCACGTACAACGACTGTAATCGTTAACAATGGTCAGAAAATAATGAGCACCAGACAATGAAGGTGTTTTGTATGGTCCCCAAATATCAATATGTATTAAATCAAAGCATAAATTACTGGTACTCAAGCTTCTCGGAAAAGGTTTTCTAGTTTGCTTGGCCCGATGACAAGAGTCACATCATTTATCTAAATTTCTAAGAGATAGGTTGCTAAGCTGAGGAATTTGCAACAATTTTTCAAAGGGTAAATGGCCAAATCGTCTATGCCAGGTAACTGTGGTTTTTTCAGCTGACTTTGGGACTGCTGCATGTGCCTTGAATTCATTGAACAAGTACAATCCATCACACCCTTCACCCTTGCCAATCAGCCTCTTTGACTTCAGGTCCTGCATCACACAGAAATGTGGGAAAAAGGTCACGGAGCAGTTCAACGCCTTTGTAATCTGGCTGACAGACAACATATTACAAGTGAATGAAGGCACATATAGAACATTATTCAATTTAAAATTAGGAGTCAACGACAGCTGGCCACAAGAATGCACTTTCATGCAACTCCCATTTGGTAATTTTACTGGCGAGTGAGATGTTGCCGGTTGGCAGTCTGTGAGCAAGGCTAGCTGCGACGTCATATGCTCAGAAGCTCCAGAGTCAATAATCCATCTTGAGGAAAGTTTAGAAACCTTACCAACAAAATTAGCAGCTGTGTTCTGAGTAGATAAGAGAGTCATGAACTGGTTGAATTGCTCTTGTGGGATATTTAAGTTGCCATCCTTCTTCTTTAGAGAGTCGACACCACTACTTGTACTTGCTTTATTCACTGTAGTCCTGCCAGACCTCCCTGTCATTTTGTTCTGTGTCTTCTTCCCTGCATTCTCCCACCAGTCTGGGTAACCAATAAGTTCGAAGCAACCTTATGAGAGATGCCCTGCCTTCCCACAATGGGAGCAATGCAGCTTGCTTTTGTCCATGTTCTTGTTCGAGGCAGCAACGCGACCCTTCGGTTGCTTAGCTGCAAACGCAGCTGCCTCTCCTGGAGCATTCCGAGAGATAATGACTCCCTGTTGCTTCTCCTCCTTAGCTATGAGGGTGTAAGCTTTGTTGAGGCTTGGCAGTGGATCCATATTAAGAATTTGCGATCTAATGACCCCATATTTGTCGTTTAACCCCATAAGGAAGTGAAACAGTTTTTCACTTTCTTTTTCGATTACTAGTTCCTTCATGGCACCGCAAGTGCATTGCGGCACATTTGAGTAAATGGCTAACTCATCCCATAATGCTTTAAGTTTGGAGTAATATGTGACAACTGACAAATCTTGTTGCTGCATCAAGGTAATATCTCTCTTCAACTCATAGATCCTTGGGGCATTGCCTTGCGAGAAGCGTTCATGGAGGTCCAGCCATACTTCATGGGCTGTTTCTGCATAGGTGACGCTACTATGCAGTTCTCGTGATAGCGAATTGATCAACCATGCTATAACCATTGAGTTGTTCTTCTCCCAAACGGGTTTGATCGGATCATCTTCTCCAGGCTTCTCAAGAGTTCCATCGATAAAATAGAGTTTGTTCTTTGCGCGTAAGGCATTTTTCATGGCCCTATGCCAAGTTGGATAATTGTCTCCCTGAAGGAGACAGGTGACCAAGGTTGCGCCGGGGCTGTCCGACGAGTTTAGATAAAACGGAGACAAGGGATCCAAAGCAAAGGGCATTGTGCTTGATCCAGTCCCGTAGGTGTACCTTCTGCCGTCGTCCGCCATTGAAGATTGAACAAGGAAGAACTCGGCTGCTGTTTGGATTTAAAGATTTAGGGATTTAGGGGCTTGGGATCGAGCCCTGCTCTGATACCATGTGAAATTGCTAATTGCAGCAAAAACTAGTTTGTATTCGGTCAAGAGAGGTTTTAAATATAGGAGGGAGGTCGAATAAGACAAGGTCGAATAAGACCAGAAGGACTCTTATACATAACTTGCGGAAGAAGAAAAACAAAGCAGGGAAAAACGTAAACGTCGTTAACAGTATATAACCTGTGAAAATATCGGGCGGTTAATTTTAGAGGACAATGATTCAAAGAACAATGAGCGAGTGGCATGTGGTGCGGTTAATTTTACTTTTCCAGTAGTAATTTTGCTTTGGTTTGTTTTGATATCAGGCGTACTTTATAACTTTGCTGGGGAAATTGATTTTTTGAATCTCGCCAGAAATTACCAACAATGGCGGAGTGGGCAAGGGTTTTGGATATATGTACAACAAGCTGTTGAAGAACATTTGGAGGACGAAAGTGATCCAGATCATGGCTTTTTCTTGTTGGCAGTGACTCATGACCGATTGAGTAATTATCTACCTTCCCTTAACTGATTTTAGTGTAATCCATATATCAAATGATAAGCCATATGAAGCCAAAGGGCATGGTGAAATTAATTCCTCAACTAGATTTTAGAAAACCCGTTGGGTTAAAAATATAGTTTGTTCATATTACTTGAATTGGGTTGAGTGGTGTCTAAGCCCGGTATTAGCTGTTAAAAATGGGGCTTAGAGAATATAGTTATGTAGCTGGGAATTGTGAGGGAGGCATTTACGTACTGGCTAGATGTTGTAAAATTCTGGTTGTAAAGTTTTCGTGTTTAATAAATCCTTTGGCTGTTTAACAAAAAATCATATTACCTTCTTGTTGTGGACGTTTTTTATGTTTTTGGGGAATGCATTTAAATGCCTATCACACGTTGGACATTTCCGGGGACAATTCCAAGCTTCCGTTTGTCTAGTTTGCTGCCCATCAAATATAGACAATTATAAAGTCTCCTTACTATCTTCAATCACTTTGGTAAGAACTTTTTATCACTTTATGAGCTGATCTTTCACTACTTGTTGTGTCTCTTTTGTCCGTCTGGCCTGAGGCTTAAGTTTTTGTTATCTTTGTATTTGGGAGTATTCTCTTTGGGGATTTCCCAAGGACAGTTCTATCATAAAAAGAACAATTTGCCTTGGACCCTGTAAGGCTATAAACCTTGAATCAGTCTTCACACACTGGCCATACCAAAAAGCTACCAATTTTGCATCTTCTTGCAGCACTGATCCACAATGGCTTCCAAGGCTTTGCTCTTTCTCTTAGCTTCATCTCTTCTACTTGCTTTTGTTAGGGTATGGAATGTCTTCCTTCTGCCTTTCAATCGTCAAATGCCCAGCAGCAACTAAACATTAGCAATCTTTTTTCGGTTTTGCAGGTTGATTCTACCAGGAAAACACCAGAGGTCCAGGTAAACAAGTTTCTTGAGCCACATTGGTTAATTAGTGTCCTATAATTCCTACGTCTGTTCTTCAGAAAATAGTTTGTATATGTTCAGGCAGTTGACGAATCCTTCATGAAAGGTTTTAAGGAACATGAAGCTAGAGATGAAGCTACGCTTTGCAAGGTACCTGCTACTATGCCCTTCATCTTTCCTGAAAGCTTAAGTGAAATTATTCATTCAGAAGATCGAGTACTTTGGTTTTCTATGAACTATTTCTGTGACCTATGAACTAGAAATCTTTAAATTAATAGCAACGTTTTGCAGGAAGATAACCACCAAGCTACGGTTGCAAATCATACATCATCATCACAGGTTGGTGTCGTGCAATTCCATAGTTTCTAGTTTCCGAGGTTCAATCAATTCATCAAATTGTTTCAATAACGTAAAGTTTTATATTGTAATGAACCCATGTTGGTCTCTGTAAGTTTTGTTCAATATGATTTCTGTTAATGCTATAGTTCGTAGCATAAGTTTCATAATTTACAATACTTGCAGGCAGCTGGTACTTCGGAAGTAAACACAGTGGCGGGTGTCCAAGGTGATTTTGATGCCACAAATTTCATGAATAGCCTAGGAAACCTTTTCTCTGGCTTTTCTAGCTTTCTTCCTTTCCTCTCAAATGGAAAAGCTGTAATCGAACGTGGAAGCGGAACCAAGAACCTGAACCCAGAGATTAACAGTCTTCCTGCTAGCGAGATGCCAACCACTGAGAACAAATGAGATGGTAACGATATAACTATATCACTCCCTTTCAAACTTGGATTAATAGGTAGAAAAGTTTTAAATCCAACAATCCAGCTTCTTCTCCAACGCCATATATAGTAAGGTTCATTAGTGATATATATATCTATATATATTAGGTCCCCAATCCACATGGCAATTTGTTGACATCTCATAACAATGAAGAAAGTACGTAACTTTCCCATGTTTGGTTGATTAATTTGTCAATTTCTTTATACTTTCAACGGAATGATGGCTAAAAACTTTAGCGGCATATTTGTAAATTTTGGAAAAGCTTAATTTTGTAAAGTTTTAAAAATTTAGGAACCGAACTTATAATTTTCAGAAAAGTGAACTTCCCAAATTTTACATGCCCAAATGTTACGGATCATTTAAATTTAAGCGTGTATTAAGTAAACTTAAATTTAAGTGAGTGATGCTTTCTATCAAAATAAATAAATGAGTGAGTAAATGAAAGAAATGACGCTGCTTTGATGAACTTTCATTAAACATAAATGGATAACTTGCACACAAGTCTAAACAGAGCAAAAATCTTAGCAGCAGATTATCTTGACCTTACCAATTTGTGACATTTTAAAAGTTCTCATCAGATTCATGTGGAACTTAATTACTTTTGTAATTTTGTTTGATAAACAGGGTCTTCCAATTTTAGATTCAAAAGTTCGGAGCGCAGGAGGCAATAATATAAATTTGGAGGGGTTGCTAAAGTAGGAAGATATGACTGCAAGAATGAATAAGTTGTTTCACCGTCGTTACATACACATATTTATGTATGTATATGTATTGTATTGCTGAAACGTGGACGGTATTTCAATAAATTAATATAAACCGTGAATTATCACTGCTTTGTTCACACATGAATCCCTTTAATGACTCTTGCCTCAAATGTTCAGTAAATTTTCCACTAATAAGAATTCGCAAACATAAATTTGAAGAAGCGTGCAACACATAAGTTGTGTTTGTAATCACTACAAGACATATCTAAACAGGGCAAGTAAAATATGCTCTATACTCTTTATATCTATATATATTTACATTTCAATATTATTCTTCACAGCATAAAACAAGAGTGAACATATCAAATCTTGTGTCGCCAAAAAATTGGATATATACATAAATCAAATACTAGATAAGTACAAACTTGATATAAAAAAAAAAAAGATATATACAAATAGTGTATGATATATGTATAAATAAAATCAAAAATATGTTACAGGTTCAACCTTCCATAAAAATATAAGTGTAAACACGTCAACTCCCTTTTCCCCCCAAAATTTGAGATATTACAAATCGAGTAGTAGATATGTATAAAATTTGATGTATAAAGCAAGTGATGGGTATATGCAAAACATATACCACATATGTACAAATGAGATAGAAAATATGTTACAGATTTTTTCAATTGTATGTATGATATTTATATTTTTGTAAAGGCCAAAATCACTTTTACTCCCTTTAATTTTGTTGACTCTAGCATTTTCATCCCTAAATTTTGGCCCAATGCAACCCAATCACTTAGCTATAAAATATGATCCATTTACCCCTTTAACTCGGTCAACTTGATGTTAACTTCATTAGATTTCTAATAGTTTAGTGACTTGATTGTAAGCAATATAAACTCTTATTCACTAAATGAAAAAAACTACGTAACTTGAAGTACTTAATGAGAGTTAAGCACAAACTTACTAGAGTTTCAAGATTATAAGTTAAATGTTAATTCAAACATAAAGAATAAAGTTGTCAAGATTGTGATCTTACCCTGGATCATTTTTCACCATATAAGATCGTGATCATAAAATCGGATCATGAATCATAAGATCTGACCAAAACCTAAAATTTCTTATCCAAATAATATAGTTTATGTAAAAGGTTAATTATATTGGAAACTCAAGTAAAGCTTGAGCGTCATAACAATGATATAATGCAACACAATTTTTTTTTAAACAACAAATAATTTTTTAGTATTAATAAGGACAACGAGACCAATCAGAAACTACATATTGTTTTTTTGAAAGAAGAAAGATATATATCAAACTATTAATAATAAGGGAAACATCATACACCAAGAACACCTTGAAAAAATAGAAAGAAAAAGGCATACAAAACAAATGAAAGAGCTTTAGATATAAAGAACTGGACCATTTTGTAGCAACTAGCAACCAAGTGAACCACAACCTTGATCCTCCTAATATAACATTTAAAACTACAATTCAAAAACCAATGCAAGGGAAAGGGCTCACCAATCTAAGAAGAACCCGGACCTTTTATACAAGATCACTAGAGCCGAATTTGAAGCAAACCTCAAGATCAAATAGCTTGGACAAAAAGAAATAGCGGCCCAAATGAGACTAAATAGCAAGAAAGATCATCGACAATAAGTCATTAAAAGATTTGAATGGATAGATGGTGAGCTTCTAGTGGCAAAGAGAACAAGGATGCTACTTTAAGAAAGGTTTCTGAACTTGTACAGGATCGATAGGATCTTACTTTCCTATCAATCTTAAAATCCTGAATGTGATCCCATCATGATCCTGCTATGGTGTTAATCCGACTATGATTTGAAAGGTTTTTAGGATTCTGATCTTAGGATTATGCGATCCTATGATCCAGGTCATACTTTTAACAACCTTAATACAAAAGTTTGGAAAAAAAATTCACTAAAAAATAAAAGGTAAATAATGCTACTTTATTTCAAGTAATATAATTTTTAATTAATTAAAAAATTAATTTTAAATTTTTTAGAATCAGTATCATTTAAGAATTCTAATTAGCATTATATTATTGATTAATCACCAAAAAAATCAATACTCTATTTAACAAATAATCAATACTTCAATATTTTTTTCTTACAAAAGTAAAGTAACCTAAACAAAACCAAAACTAGGAAGAAAAATTTGTTAGAAACAAAATGTATTATCAAAACCCAAGAAAGCTCTTTTTAGCAACAGTGAACAGGGCTCCGCGTCTGCTCCGTCGCAATCAACAACTTCACCCAACAACACATTTTCTACCAAAATTGCTTTTCACCGTATGGCAGAATAGATAGTCTCATTTATAACTAGATTTCAGCAATGAAAACGATCAAACTGGTTTTTGGCATGTAAAGTAAAGTTGAAGATCTATGGCATATAAAGTAGAGTTGAAGATCTATGCATTGGGTTTCGGATGAATATAGAATTAATCAATTCCAACATCTTTAGCTCCAGATATGATTTTTCTTATGAAAGATCGCCACGTAAGCGAATGCGAGAAATAATTCTGTTTGTGGTCCAAATTTGGCCTCCTTTATCACTCAATTAGGCTAGACCACAAACTAAAAATTGTAGACACTTGAGGCCCTAATCATTGGTTCAAGAATTGTGAGATGTCATGATTTTATCCACCTACAAAAGAAAAAAAGCAATTATTTAGCATATTTTATAAATATGAATGAATAGTAATCTGTGTATGAACATTAAATATGCATATGAATGGCAGCCGTCATATAAACAGCGAAACACGATAAACAGTAATCTTATGTATGAACATTAAATACAAGTGAATATTAATCTAGTGAAATAACTGCTCAAATCAGGGAAATCACATATCCCAACCAGGTTCTTGCTAGTCCCGTCCTTAGAATGTAAGGCGATATACTCAATGAATACTCTGGTTTCATTCAATATTTTCCACAATCAATCTCTATACCATTGATCAGAAACCATTGAAGTAATGAGCATCAAAATTATCATACTAAAAAAAAATAACAATTTCATAACAATTTTGTTAGTGTTGTGTCCAAAAGTCAATTATGAGATGATTGTATTTTGCACATTAAGTCATGATACTTTATTAAGGTATTAATCCAGTAATTATGTCTGTTGTTTTGTTTCTACGTAACGTAATAAACATAATTATAACCTTAGAATAATGATATTCTTAAATATCCCTGATCTAGTATTATTGTGAAGCGGGTTACAATAATACATATGTAGAGACTAATATGAGATATGTAGTCTACATATAGGTACAAGTTGGAGAACTTGTGTACTAGACCAACCTACCATGAGAACGCTACATGGATCGTTATATGAGTGTCATAAGTGATTCTCATAGTGATCATAGTATATGTAATCCTTTGACCTAAGGTCATCAAAGTTCCCTACATGTGAGTCACATACTTTGATATTTCCCTTTGTTGCTCGTAATTTAGTAAACTTGAAGGAGGTCATTGGGTATGTCACATATCATGCGAAGGGTTTTGTATGATCAAGATTAGATTGGTCCCTCCTATGCAACGGGAGTGATATCTTTAGGCCCCTTGATAAAGTAAGACTAAGAAAATGGGTGGCCATGCTCTGATGAGACTAAGAAAATGCGTGGCCATGCTCGGATGAATTGATATATGATATCAATATCATCAGTTTAAATTAGTCTACTTAGTAATCAAGAAACCAATAATTGGGCTATACGAGAGTGACACATTCCATATCTCATGCTTAGTCTTGATATCTTGGACAAAGGGACAATGACATATACGAATAATGATCATAAAGGTTTAGTCAAATCACCGACAATCTTGTCACTTGGGTAGCAATGATGTGTCGCTAGACACTGCTCATTGCTTATGATCATAAATGTGATTTATGTTCACTAACAATGTGGTAAGAGTCTATTGGGTCGCACACATAAAACTTGTTTGGATTATTTGAGTGCATGGGCTAATTTAGTTAGGTTATAGTTTCATAATAATTTCATGTTAATAATTAGCCCAAAAGTTGAGCCATTATTAAGCCCGAAATTAAAGCCTAATTGAATTAGGGCTTTGAAACCCATTAGGCCTGGAAGTTGAGTCTTACTATAAATACATCATATAGTGAGAAATTCATAGCTTTGCCCTAGCCTCCCAAAAATGACAGCCACACTCTTCTCTTTCTATTCCTTGAAGGACAGAAGTTAGCACTACAAGTGTAAGAGAAACACATCTACCGAGACATGGTTGAGGTGTGGTGATCTCGAAAGGCTCGTGTGGATACCATAGAGAACTTGAACACGTCAATTATTCAAGTTTTGTGATTCGACTCAACAGTTAGGTTAAAGATCTCAACCAAAATTAGTTATGAAAATTTTCAAACACCCGGTTTACCCCGTTTCACTTGGATCCTGGAGGCTTTCGATTATATTCCACTGCGCTTGTTTAGCTCCCGAAACCTTACAAATTTATGCACTTCTCAACTACTCAAACAAGAGAAAAGTGTGAAAGATTATGAGTTAGTACGTGACTAACTATCAGGAGTGTCTAAAATATTTCAGTAAATCATACTAACATTTGCAGCTTATCAAAATAAATCTAATTCAAAATCATTGCTTTAGAAGCTTTTACATTATTACACTATAAAAGGTTTTTTTTTTCTTTTACTTTAGCTCAAGCCTTATTTGGAGAACCCTGGTAATAAGTAGTCATTTCCAAAAGCAAACATCGCTTGTTATTTTCTTATTTTTCTTTTCCTTCTTCTTCTTCTTCTTCTTTTAATTTTTTTCTTTTTTTATTCTATTATAAATTTTTTTTACATCACTCATGTTGTTTTTTTTTTTCAAATCAAGCTAAGATATGGTTTGTTAAAAGTCCCAACAGCTACATAGTTTGAGTATTCTTTGAAATCTAAAAGACAATCAAGATTTTTAGCATGTATAAAGATAACAGCAATTCGTAACTTAAACATCCTAATCCCTTGTCAAAGTGAATAAAATTTGACTAAACCATTATGTCAAATAAAATTTCAAACATGTAAGATTTAATGTAGCTCATTACCTCAACAGTTTCATCATTAAACGTAGAAATTTTCAAAATAAAAAATATAGATTGCTTGTGAGTGTATCATCTTGTATGGGTTCAAAAATCTACTAAAAAAATGTTATGACTAACATACCTAATAGGATTCATCTTAAGAGGAAAATTACTCCTTACTATGTCATCTTAAACTAAGGGTTTTTTCTAATGATTTTAATATTAGCATGAGAAAAACTACCCTTAAAAAAAAAGAAAAAAATGTCAACTATCTCTCCCCCCAACCAGATTAAGACATTGCCTCCAATATCAAAATATAGATAAGAAGACTGAAGAAGAAGTTACTTGAAATGGTAGTCATTGAAAATGAAAATCTTAAAATAACTTAAACTAAAATAAAGAGAATGCTGATAGTAAAACTAAAAGACAATATACTACAAACAAATTCACAAGTTCAGATTGCTCTCTTGCATAGTGCTTTCATCACTTTTTAACATCCTGTAAAAAAAATTAAAAAAAATAAAATGACTAATAGGGTAAAGAATACTTATGGAATAAAGCTTGTTGGAAAGGACTGTCTTACCCAGCCTATCTGAATTACCGCTAGATCTGGTTCAAGAATGAAAGCTTGCATTTTGTTTAGTAATTCTTCAATAGTTGATGCAGATGTTATGATCCGTCTTACTATTTCTAAGAAAATTTCTCCTGCACAGGTTGATTTATGAAATATGACAAACCTACAGAGAAATTTTTAACATTCAATAGTCTAATGGGTTTATGGTACATATTAAGTTAGGCTAGGGAAACAATTTGAAAAATTTCCCCCAATATACCAAACCCTCCTGGTTGGGCAATAAAGACATCAGAATTATAAAGCATTTGCAACAAACACTCTTGTATTTTTGAAACTACTAATTCTTCCTCAATCATGCCTCCAAAAATCCATTTCAAATGTGTATGAATGATACCCAAAACTTGGTTATCCCTTACAAATGCTGCTGTTACTACACCTCCCATCAACACGACACTACCTCCCCCATATAATAAATGTATTTTTTGCTCAGCTATGACTTTACCCAAATGGTTTATTGCCCTCATGAACTCTTCATCCTTTACAGGCAAAAATCCACAAAATGCACATATATTTCAGAATCTACGAGTTAAGGTTTCCTCCATTTTCTATCCTTAACCTTATGAAAAATGAAAAATAAAAAGTTGCATTTATAGAGATGAAAGGATAATGAAATGATAACACCTACATGAGTAGGTAGATTATTGTCAAAAGAAAATGAAAATTTTCAAAAATAACGGCATGTATGTACAGTAGTTGTGATTGTGACTCACATCTTTATCTGGTTTTATGTCCAGCAACTACTTCAACGCTTTCTATTGCTTCCCATCTAGTTTTCTTACAAATTAGCAAATTGGGTCTTTTAAAGTTAGATTCCCAAGACTGTAACGCTTTCATTCTTTATGAAAAATACTTCATAAACCAAGAAGTTCATTTTGCACTAATTCACAAATAGTGCCTTTCGAGAGTCAATCAGATATTATCCAAAGATTCTTTACTCATGCCATTCTTAATGAATTGTATTTTATCTTCTCGATTATTGGACACAATCCCTGAAGAACGACATCTAGTAGTACAAGTCTATCAACCACATTTGTAACAAACTCATAACTTTTTTACTTCACTTTTTCGCATAAGAGCTTTTGCTTAAGCTAGGCATGTTGGACACAAATGTATTTGGGATTTCACTAGTCAAACAAACCTTAGCTTCAATTAACCAACGAGCATTTCTAGGAATACCTTTGTGCATCAAAACTCTTAATCTTTCACATCTAGCTTGATAAATCTTTTTAAGAACATTTATTGGGGGAGAGAGAAAGTATTTTCACAAAGCAAAAAAAGTATAATCCATTTTAAGAAGAAATTGATAGAAGGGAGAGAGAAATCAGTTATTATGGGAAACTGAAATAATCAACTTGAGAGCCATAGAATACCGTTAGGGGTGTAAATAAACAGAACGTTCGGTGAACTGTTTGTGAACCGTTTGGCAGGAGTTTGTTTATGTTCATTTATTAAGCTAAACAAATGAACACAAACATAATTTTCTGTTTATCTATTTAAACGAATGAACACGAACAAGCCTATGTTTGTTTGTTTATGTTCACGAACAGTTCGATTATTGTCCACTTATTTGTGAGTGATAAAAGGTGGCAACCTTGTGGGTGATAAGGGGTGGCAACCATGTGTGTTCCTTCATCACTTATTATGGCCTGAGCAATTTCAAATCGACTAAAAATATTTTCTTTAAAAAATTTAAGCACAGTTTTATGGTCATTATTTCGACATAGAACTGCCTCTACCCATTTTCAAAATATAATCCATTGCAACTAAAATGTACACAAATCCAAATGATGGTGGAAATGGTCCCATGAAATCTATCCCCCAACAATAAAAAATTTGAATCACAAGGATATGAGTTAAGGGCATCATGTTTCTTTTTTAAATGGATCCTAATTTCTGACAATTTTCACAGACTTTGGAGAATGCATGTGCATTTTTTAATAAAGATGGCCCGCAAAATCCAGACTTCAAAATCTTTGTAGTTGTTTTCTTTAAAGAAATGTGACCCTCGTATGCTTCTAAGTGACAAAATTCAATGACACTTTTTATCTCATCCTTGGGTATGCATATTTGGAATATCTAATCAAGGTAGTATTTGAAAAGATAAGGGTTGTCCCAGTAAAAGTTTTTCACCTCATGTAGAAATTTCTTTTTATCTTGGATACTTCATTAAGCTAACATTTGTTTTGTCACCAAAAAATTGACGATGTTAGCAAACCAAAGTACTGTAATGACCGAGAATAAAAATTCATCAGGAAAACAATCATTTATGGGTGTAGTCTCAATTGATGAATCCATTGTCAGCCTTGACAAATGATTGACGATAATATTTTCAATGCCTTTCTAATCCCTGATAATGATGTTGAACTATTGAAGTAATAAGATCCAGGGTATCTGCCTTAATTTAGCATCTTGCTTTGACATTAGGTACCTAACAGCAAAATGGTCGGTGTAAACAATGGTCGTTAAACCAATTAGATAAGAGCAAAATTTATCCAATGCAAATATTACTACCAGTAGTTTTTTCTCAGTCGTAGTTTAGTTCATTTGTGCACTATTCAAAGTTCTACTTGCATAATAAAGCACATATGGTTTACCTTCCTTCCTTTGTCCTAAAATAACACCAACTACATAATCACTAGTATCACACATTATCTTGAAAGACTAAGACCAATCTAGGGGTTGTATGATCGGAAAGGATGTGGGAAGACCAATTAACTTTTCAATAGAATTTTGGCATTCGTAAGTCCATCCAAATAAAGTATCTTTTGCAAGAAGGTTGCAAAGAGATCTAGATATTTCACTGAACTCTTTAATGAACCTTCGATAAAATCCTGTATGTCCTAAAAATGAGTAAATTTTTCTAACTATTTTTTGTGGAAGTAACTGAGCAATGAGCTTTACCTTTGCTTTATCAACTTTGATTTCTTTGGAAGATACAACATAACCTAAAATAATTTTAGAGGTGACCATATAATGACATTTTTCCCAATTTAGTACCAAATCTTTTTCTTCATTTCTTTTAAAAACCTTTTCCAAGTTTTTAAGATAATTATCAAAGAAATTTCCATATACGGCTAAATCATCCATGAAAACTTCAAAATATTTTTCAATCATGTCACTAAAAATACTAAGTATACATCTTTGAAATGTTAGGCCATTGCATAGTCCAAAAAGTGTGCGTCCAAATGCAAATGTTCTAAAATGACATGTAAATATGGTCTGTTCTTGGTCATCAAGAGTTATTGGAATTTGGTAATAACCAATGTAGCCATCAAGAAAGCAATAAAAAAGATGTCCTGTTACTCTTTCTAAAATTTAGTTCAAGAAAGGTAATGAAAAATAATCTTTTCTAGTTGCAAGATTCAATTTGCTACAGTTAATGCCTATCTTCTAACAAGATGAGATTCGAGTTGGTAAAAACTCATATTTCTCATTTGTTACCATTGTAATACCAGACTTCTTTGAAACTACTTGGGTTGGACTAACCCATTTGCTATCAGAGATAAGGTAAATAATTATAACATCAGGTAATTTTAAAAGTTTAAATCTTACTACCTCTTTTATGTGTGGATTGAGTCTTCTTTGAGGTTGTTGACAAAATTTAGCATTATCCTCCAGTTTTATTCTATGTATGCAAATTAAAGGATTAATGGCTTTCAAATCCCTTAATATTGATCCAATTGCATTTTTATGCCTCTTAAGTAACTCAATCAACTTACTTTCTTGCTCAAATGTAAGAATAGATGAAATTACCACTGGATAAGAAGACATTTCTCCAAGGAATATATACTTCAATTCTTTGGGTAAGGGCTTCAACTCTGGAATGGGTATTTTATCTTGCCCTTCAACTTTTGGTTGTCCTAACTTCTTGACTTTTGGTTTCCAAGATGTGTTTCCTTCTGCTAGATGTATCCTAATCCATATGTCATTATATGGTCACCTCAACCAATGCACATATGTTAGATGTATCCTAATCCATTTGCATACTTAATTCAAATGAATTAACCAGATAATTTTTCAGATGATTAGAGATACTTCTTTTTTGGATATAGTTTTCCACAATAACGTCGACCTTGGTCATTATGTAAAGAATGATTGTGCTTCTGGTCATTAATGCGTTCAGCCATGTTTGTAGAAGATGAAAATTCTTTTACCAGTCTGCCACTTGATGTGCATGACCAAGCTCTCATGCATACACAAAACAATCAAAAGAAAAATTGATATAAATAACAAAAGGAAGTAAGAAGAATAGCCTTCCATTCAACAATAATAAAAAAATAAAAAGAAAACAAGATTAACAAAAAATAAGAAGTTGGAGGTTTAACCTTCCATATGATTAACAATAAAAATTAAGCAAAATAAAGAAGGACAAAATGAAAAGAAAATGAATTTATACTCTAATTTTACTTCCTTGGCAACGGCGCCAAAAACTTATTGCGCTTTAGCAGTTGTAACCAAAGTATAGGTTGTCACAAATAGTAAAATCTTGGAAGTTCGAGTGTCGAACCACATGGAAGTAAATTAAGAAAATACAAATTACAGATTTTTAACAAAGAAGGTTTTGGCACAATGTGTGAACAAGTGTTTATTAAAACTCAAATTCAAATAAAATAGCTAAGGCTAAGGGTTCCACTTTTAGTATATCAGTTATAGTTAATTTTAGCCTATCTTACCACTTAATTGGGATCTACATATAAAGGAGGTCATAATCAAGGAATTTAATAATCAAATTCCAAAAACATTAGTTGTGAGTTAGAATTATCCTTCATTGATCTTATAACGTCAACATTTGCAAATGGGTTCAAGTATCCATCATGCCAACCTTTGTCCACAATAACTCATGATTCGAACATAGTCGGTAGAGCCATGCTTTATAGAAGGAATCAAGTGGCTTTTGTGCTAATAATTAACTATGATAAATCAAGACTACTACTTAATAAGGAGGGTAGCAAAATCGATAAAGAAAGTTAAAACTAATAACATTAGGAGCTATTTAAATTAGTCATAATCTTTATACCTAAAGCTTCACCCATTTAGCTTAGCAAAAAAAAAAATTAGTTAGACATAATAAGAGTAAACAATCTGTATAAAAATGAAATAAACATAAATTGAAATATCAAAGTAAGAAAAAGAAGAAAGCACTTAAATAGAGCTTCGGGATTAAAAACGAAGAATAAAATCAAAGAGGAAAAGCTAGATTTGATACAAAAACTCTAAAATTGCCTAGGAACAAGTTTAATTTGGTCCTAGCCAAGTTGCCTACTTATAGAGCCTTGGAGTAGGCAAAATCGTAGATGGTAGTTCAAATAGTAAACATAGGTAAATATAAATCAACAAAAGCAGTTGAAACTTATTTTAATTTTTTAACCACCACACACATCGATTTAGCTCTTCCTCAAAGCACAAGATTTGTAGATATTTTCTTTAGCTTCAATATGATAGCTTAATCATTCAAACCTAACATACACAGTGTAAGTTATGATTTTTCTACCAAAATTGTTCTTCACTACGTGACAAAACAAATGGTTTCATTTATGATCAGATTTCGGTAATGAAAACGATCAAACTGGTTTTTAGCATGTGAAGTAGAGTTGAACATCTATTTGTTAGCTTTTGGATGAAATTTGAAGCAATCAATTCCAACATCCTCAACTTCAGGTATGATTTTTCTCTTAAAGGATCGCCAAGTGTGCGGATACTAGAAATAATTATGTTTGTGATCTAAATTTGGCCTCCTCTATCTCTCAGTTAGGCTAGATTACAAACTCTAATTTGTAGACATTTAAGGCCCCGATCATTGGTCCAAGAATTGTGAAATGTTGTGATTTTATCCACCTACATTTAAAAAACACAATTATTTAGCATATTTTGTAAATATGGATCAATAGTAACCCATGTATGAACAGTAAATACATATATGAACAATGACAGTCATATGAACAGTGAAATGTGGTAAATAGTAACCCCCACATATGAACAGTGAATACGTATATGAACATTAAATATGTGTGAATAGTAATCCGATGGAGTAACTGTTCAAATTAGAAAAATTAATCACACTCAAAGTGTATAATGATGATTTAAACTCTTAATAGTTATACACTTATGAAAATTTATCAATAATCATCTACAAAAACTTAATGGTTGATTTCTAGCCTAGTCCTACTTGCTCGAAGACCATTGATAATACCTAGTGATTGGAGCTTCTCCAGATGCTTAAAGAAAGCTTCTACACATAGAATAAAAATATGTTAGGATAGAGGCTCTCCTTAACATAATCCAACAGTGAGGGCAAACCAACTAGTGGTATAGCCATTAACCAGGATAGAATAAGAAATCATCCATACATATTGCATAATTAGATGAACCCATTTTTCTAGAAACCGCATGGCACAAAGAACCTTTTCAACAAATGACCACTGCAAACTATCATAAGCTTTTGTGATATCCAATTTTAGAATAACCTTAGCTGCCTGGGAGCCCGCAGAACAGGAAATGTGTGAGAGAGCATATAAAAGCTCCTGGGTAATGATAATGTTGTCCTGGATGTTACACCCTAAATTGAAAACGTTATGGAATAGAAAGACTAGAGATTGTAGAACTGGCTTCAAGTGGTTGACCAAAGCTTTGGCAAAAACTTTGTATAAGGTATTGCACAAACTTATATGCTGTAAATCATCCACCATGTGAATCTTTTAGGATTTCAGGATAAGAGTAATAAATGTGTGATTGACCTGCTTCAGGAGAAAACCACCATTTAAAAAAGATAAAGCAACAGTTGTTGCCTCATCACCCAAAATTCCTTAGAAGTGTTTAAAAATAAACAACTATAATCCATTGGGCCATGAAGCTTTGAAATTGCCTTGATAAAAAAAATAGTCTTATGAACTTCTTCTCTAGTGAAGGAATCAATGAGTATAGCACATTGCTAATCGGAAAGCTTTCTAGTGATGTTGGCATAGAATAGATTCTAACAATGCTCACAATCTTCTAGAGGGTGGTTCTAACAATCGTAAAAAGTTACCTTAAGATAAGCCCGTATATCATCCTCACAGTATATCCAATGATCATCATTAACCAGGAGGGCAAATATTCATGTCCACATATGCTTATTCTTTATGGCTTGCTGAAAAAAAAATTTGTATATTAGAATATCCCCAAACAAGCCATTTAATTCTTGATTTTTGGGCCCAAATACTTTCTTTTGCAACTAGTAATGTCACATGCTACCTCCAAAGCTCTTTAATTTTGTCTTAATGGTCAATAAATGTTAGAGAAAATTGAATCTCATTGAAGTTCTTTTTCAACTTAACTGATTTTGTGGGGTATATGGCCAATGTAGAATTTACCCTATTGATGAAGTATGGGTATTAAATTATTACATTTAGCAATTACTAGAAACATTGAAGAGCCCGGGACCTCAAAGTGCCAAGCAAAATTTAAAAATAGTCTAATAGTGTTCATGGTGGAACCAAAAAGCCTCAAAATGCCTTGGGCGATAATAAAATGGCCAATTAAGATTTGTATCCAAGAGAAAGGGGCATGGTCCAATTGCTGAATGCCGACATTGATCAATGAAGAATCTAAGATCAAGTTAAACCAATAGTGATCAAGATTCTTTATTATTTTCAGTTTATTTGTTCGCTTTTATCTTCAAAACTCAAAGTCAAACTTCTAATGATTTGAATTTTCTTCTATAATTTTTTTTGTACCCAAAATCATTACTAGTGTAGAGATTAGAAGTTACTATAGGGAAGTTAAGATAGTGAAATTGTCTTGTATGAAACCTTGGAGGACTCTAGTTGCAATTTGAATTTTCAATTGGATGCAAACATGTTATCTATGAAGTTAATTTAAAAATAAAATATATAACATACTTATGTATCCTACTATTTAATAATTTTCATTTGGAAAACTAAAACCTAACAAAAATTTTGAAATACTATTTATTTTCATGTTTCACTTGATTTGTAATTAGTTATATTCATTTGCATTATACCAATGACACAAAGTTGGTTTGGTTGAAAATTTTAATATAAGTTCTCGAGTCCAGAGAAATATGATGTTCATTTTTTGTCACGTCACTTCATCTAATTTGTTATTTACTTCAAATTCTATGAATTTAATCAAATTCTTTGTCAGAAACAAGTTAAAGAGACTGGTGAAATTTCTTCCCCCACTGCAGTTGTAATCTAATCTTTTATTCAGATTCTTTGTTGTAATAGTAAAGACAATTTTGCCGCTTTAACATTGTCCAATTTTGGAATAGATTTTGTTATTACCATTAGAGTTTTGGAAAATGTATTAAAAATGAAGATTAAATCACCAAAGTTAAAAATTAAAAACTATCCCTAAATAGTTTTTCAAAACTCTAAAACTAATTACCAACATTAATGCGAAACAAGCCCATATTTCCAGCGAAACAGACTGGAACATGCCCTAATTTATTTACTTATTTTGGTTTTTTGAAATGAACAAATCGACAAATGCTTTGTAAATTTGAAGATAGACAAATTAGAGACATCTAACATCTTTACCAATGCAAATGCCACATTGGAGAAAACTTGCTCTAAGAGTACATTGTAACCCATCATTGGAAACATCAACATATTTGTGTAAATTTCAATTTAATATCATTTTAATTTTAATTTTAATTTTTTTCTTAAAGGGAATATTTTAAACCACTAAAGTTTGGTCTAACCTATATTTACACTCCTGAATAACAAACTCTGACACTTTATCCATTGAGTTACTGGGCTCAAATACTTTTATTATCTAAGAAGATTTAGGAATTATGCGAAGACCCAAACATTATCCATGAAGATTTAGGAAACTGTAGGACTATATAAAAATTATCATACTCCCTCCAACCTACCAATCTTGCTCCAATTGGTTTGATGCTGATATTAAAAAAATGAAAAAAAAAATCATGTATTGTTTTCACTTCTACCCTTAACTTTTTGTGCATAAATAAAAAAAGTTAGAAAAAGTATATATTAAAATAATAGTTTGAAAGGTAGTATGGTAAAATAAAGTACTAAATATAAAAATGTTGTAAAGATTTAGGATAGTCCAGAAAGAAAAATGGAGTAAGATTTGTTTGACAAAGGGAGTATAATTAAAGATGTGACACGAAAGCATAATTTACAGAAAGAAAAAATATGACAATCTTAACTGTTCTAAAAAATTATTGTAAAATCTAAATTTGAATTTCAAAAGTTGATAAGAGTTAATAGACTTCATCAAATGAAAGAATAACATGAAACCTTTTAAACATATTCAGGACTATAATAAATAGTTAGTATGTTGAGGACTAAAACAAAATAAAAACTAATTGTCAAGATTAATCATGAAATCTTTGGCAAAATGTTACATCAATATCTTATATGTAAATGGTGCTTCTAGGAAGGGATATATGATATGTCTGTTGCCAACATTGAATCTTATATTTGTCTATTTAGGTACCTCATCAACTACAACTAGCCTAGTAGTGCATTTCTTTTGTTTTTTCTTTCCTCAGAGTATTACAGATACAAGTTATTAGAGTTGATGAATTATCTAGCCCATCTTACATCGCACACACCTCTTCCTAAAATCACATTTTAGTAAAGGAAAATCATATATAGCTACATGATATGATAATCATCGTGCCAACAACTAATATTGATTACAAATTGGTTAAATAATTAAATCTTGTCTAAGCCTCAAAGCATGTCAATTTTAGCAGTCACTTGAAAACATTGTATTTGATTTTTTTTAAATGAGGCACAACCTAATTATGAGTCAGTTTTTTACCTCATTAAGGACTTGAATCCTGGTGCACTTTGAAGTGACTATTGGGCCAAACCTTTAATTATATTGTATTTGGCTTTCATACTCTTCTTTGGGATTTTCCAAAGATGATTTGATTTGATTTGATTTTTTTAAAAGGAATAAAATTTGTCTTCTAATCTAAGCTTTCTATTAAACTTGGATCATCATAGTGCCTTGCAGGCCAAACAGTATAGCCAGCTATTTTGTATCTTCTTCCAAGGCCGCTGATCCAAATGGCGTCCAGGGTTCTGTTGTTTTTGCTGGTTTCTTATCTTTTACTTGTTGGAGCTACGGTATGTCAAATTTTCCTTCAATGACTTAATCCTCATATCTGCAATAAAAACTAATAAAGTGGCAATCTTCTTTGTTGGTTCAATTTGTAGGTTAAAGCAATCAGACAAACACCAATAGATCATCAAGAAAAGGTAATTAAGTTCTTAGAGATACATTAGGTCTCAAATCTCCTACATATCATCTTTGTGCTCTTAATCAAGGAGCTTTCCTTGCCCACATAAACAGGAAAATGTTGAAACGGTCAACACAGCTTTGAAGGCAATTGAAGCTGAAGATCAAGCAAGTAATAAAGCACACAGCCAGGTACCGGTTGCTATGCCCTTTATACAATTTTAGCCTTTTCATTAGCTCTATATTTTGGTAAATTATGAACTCAAAATGATCAAATAACTATGCATGTTTTGTAGGAAGATGACCACCAAGCTGCGGATGTAGATCATAATTATAAAACATCACAGGTTGTGCAAATTCTATAGTTTCTTTTATGTTGAGGGTGATCTAATTGTTTGTTTATGCAGGTTTTTGTTCAATATGATTCTGTTAATGCTATAATAGAACAAGTTTTATAAATTACAACACTTACAGGCATCTGGTACTCCAAAAATGAATGATGCAGCTTGCGTGCAAGGCAGTATTTTATCTGATGTCACGGGTATCTTGAATGGCCTAGGCAACTTTTTGAGTGCATTTATTCCTTTCATTTCACATATGGGTAAAAATGGATTCGGAAATGAAGTTGGAACTGCAAATTTAAACCCAGAAACTAATGTTATTCCTACAAATGCGATGCCAACCACTAAGAACAAATGATATGGTAACTTTTGCTAAACTTTCTTTAAGTTTTACAATAGTAGAGAAGCATGTGTTTAATTTAACTGTTGAGTGATTAGCAACTGGTTGCTGGATTACCTTGTAAAATCATCTTTATACAGATATTTATTGCTCTGCATTACTCATTTTACAAAACAGGTGTTGGTTTAACCAATCCATTTATATATGCCACTACTTGTTTGCGTTTGATCAACAGGTCTCCTAATTTTGTGATTGAAAAGGTTAGAGCTCAAGAGTCTGCAATAAGTTGCCATGCATGGATTTCAAGCGGAAAGATATGACTTGTATAGGAATAAATAATATGTCTCGCCCTTGTTTATAGATGTGTGTAAGAACAAGGAACTTATTATAATAAATATAAGTATAGTAGTATACTGAATGCTTTGATGTTGTTTTGATGTTGTATATAGATAATTTAGAAGTGTTTGGTAAATCTATTATTTGTTTGCTGTGTTAAAAATGTATAAAAATGTTGAAGTGTTTGGTAAAACTGTTATTGCATTCAAATGCTAGTTTTCATAATTCTTAAGCAATCATTTCCTAAAGGAAGGATTTCAAAATATTAGGACCACATCAGCACTATAACAAAAATGTGGTGGCCAAAAAGTGTGGCTAATAATATGCAAATTCTCGAACAAAGTCATAACCTAAGCTTGCACAAGTTGACTAGAGTGTTAAAAGTTGAAGCATGAATCCTACATGCCTCATCATTTTTCTTAATTGTTGGGTTAGCTTAAAAAATACTATCAAACATTTGAGGTGCGGTACAAATGAGTTATTCTTCCATAATAAAAGTATGGATTGAGCTAGAAGTCTTCCTTATTGGAAAGTAGATTTTGGGAAAACCTTTAAGATGGCTTGATCCAAATTAGTCAAAGCACAATATTGTTAGCAAAAGCCAAAAGTCATATATTATTAGAAAATGTTAAATGTAACATGTATAATAACTTAAACTTCTTATCTCAACATTAAGGTACATGCATATTTATTGACTGGGTTAATCACATAGTGCAAACTTTAAGAGTAAATAGAACCAACCATCCTATAGAATTAAATCTATTTTGCATTTTTGTCCTCAAACTCTGAAATGCTACACTAGTTGTCTTGCACTATTGATAACATTACAGAATTCATCCTTCATTCATTCCTACTAGTTAATATTAATGGGAAAAGCTTGAAGTGCAAGATATACAAAAAAAATGATGGTTGAAATGAAAACTAAACTAAATTCAAGGTCTATAAAGCAATTTGTCCATAAATGTAGAATTAAAACTCCTGCTATCAGAAAATAGTGATAAAAAATTAAAAATTGAAAATAAAGAAAAAAAACTACATCCATCCAAAATTCCTTGAAATTTTTAGGTTAGTATGGAGATTAAGAAAGACAAAAAAATTTTTGTGTTGTTCACACTTTTGCCATTCACTTTTTACACATGAATCAAGAAATGTAAAAACAATGAACATAAACATGATTCTTTAAGAAGTAATGTGATAAATTAATTTTCTAAATATATAAATATTGCAAATTTGGAATGACGTAAAATAATAATTGTTGCAAAGAATAAGGAGGGAGAAATATAAAATAGAAATAATCATATCACATTTTCACATATTTTATTTTTATTAAAATAGTTAAATAAATAAATAAATAATGAATAAATAAATTAAAAACTGGAATTCTTGAATTGTTTAATAATGAATCATCAATATATAACTTAAAAACATCAAGCATTTACTGACATGAACTGAGTACTTGTATTGAACTCTAGTACATCTATTAAGTATAAACAAGTTTGAAAAACAAAACAAGGCATGGTTTTTAACACGGTAGCCATGTTTCTTTGCCATATGGTTTGCTTGCCCCATATTGGCTAAGCCTACAGCAGCAGAGACTCCTTGGACTCGCTGGCCTGCGCCAATACCTACTCCTGATTAGTCATTTGTGACAAGTGCCCTTACATCTTGTTCACCAATTTTCTCTAAACTTATTGGCCTTATGATCTCTTCTTGCCCTTCAAGTACCTGGCATGAACATCCCTTTTCGTTATATTTTTCTACTTTGTTCTTATGATGTAGTCCCTTTTTTAGTTCCATTTGGCCTTTGATGTCATAGTCATGCCCCTTCATGTTCAATACTTCTACAATGTATTATTAGTATTGGATTTGTTGGCTAAAATCTAAAAAGCTTAAGAATTTTAGTTTGTTTAAGATTTGGTTTTAGTTTTCCTGTTTGTTAGGGATTTAGTTTCCTTTTCTTTGACGTGGTTTGGGTTTGTGCATGACCTATTAAAAGGCTTGTTGTATTAGAGTTTTGAGTATAAGAGAAAATTCAATTGTTGTAAAGAAATAAGATGTAAGAGTTTCAGGATAGAGGAAAGGTCCAAAAGCTATAGTTGGCTAGCACAAAAAGTCTTTCATGAATCTCATAACTTGTAATTATATGAATGTAAGATTATAAGGTTATAGTAATGTGCAGGGGATTCATAAGCCAGCATGACCACTAAGGGTATACCTCTGCTATAATTTATATATTTTGTTCAAGTAGATTTCTCTTATCCGTGGATGTAGGTTAGTTAAGAGCCGAATTATATTAAATTTGTATGTCTGATTGATTATGTTTGTTTTCGCTATGCATAATGGGTGATTGGAGAATTTTTTCCAACAATTAAAAATAAGTAAAGAACATATGTAAGGAAGGATTGAGAATGTTTGAATGAAACAACAACCTCTCATCCTATTTATATTGGATTGACATAGCTATACAAGGAAGATTTGCACCGATAGTTTAATTATAATTCAATTAAAGCAAATCACTCTAATTCCTATAATAACTCCTAATCACATCAAATCATAATTTTAGTATTACTCCTAGTTAGTTCAAATGATACCAAATCAGATAAACATCATAAGCTATAAGTTTTAGAGTAGATGATTTTATCCTGTTAATACGATAGTAAACTTTGAGAACATTACTTCAAAATTGCTTTAGCACATCCATGTTAATTAATAAGGTTGGAGAAACCTCTGCAATATCCCCAATTTTCTTTTAGCAACACCATTTTACTGTGGTGTCTAAAAACAAGAAGATTGGTAAATTGTACCATAGATTTTAACGTAACATTCAAAAGGATTGGAAAAACTCCCTAGCACTATCGTTTTTGAGAATATGAAAAAAAATATTAAAATGAATTTTTTTATTAAAACTGAAAGAATGAAAAATAAAGAACAATTTAAAATGTTATTTCATTAAGTAAACCCATGTCATTTGAGAACAATAAAAAACAAAAATCTCAAAGTAATGAAAATAAAGTTTTGACAAAAGATGACATAGACCCCAAATATCTGAATGGAATAATACAAAATAGCTATCAACCCTAGTATTGGGTTTATAAGGGAAAAAGACACAATGGTGTTTCCTAAGTTGAAAAGACTCACAATCTAGATTAAGAGTCAAGTTCAAATTAAGAACAATTTTCTTCAATTTTTGCATGGAATCACATCCAAGGTGACTATGAATTTGAAGGGGGAAGCAACAACCAAGAAAGCATTTGATAAAGAACTCAGATTAAAATGGTAAATATCACCAGACTTATGCCTTTTGCCAATCATCTTCTTTGTCCCAAGTCCTGAATAATGACATAGTCAAATGAAAAGCAGATAGAACAATTCAAAGATTTCTTAAGCTACTAGTAGACATTAAATTAAAAGAAACTTTTGATACAAATGGTGGATCCACTAGTAATGGTGAGTTGTTATGAGGTTAGGACAAGATTGATTTGGTCAAATAGTTGTTCCTACAATATGGCCAATAGTATATGCATTTATAACCTAATGTTTAACAAAGGATGATAAGCAAGCGATGTGATTGCCAAAGTGGGCAAACAATGCTATATATATGGTTACTTCTTTGACTACTTGATATTGGATGAAATTTATATGCTCCTTATAATAAATCATTTTGTTGTTCATCTTCTACTTGATAAAGGTGAGCTATTGGATGCTTCCATAACATTAGCAAACTAAGAATGTTTTGGCCACGGGTGAGGATGTAATTCCCATAAAAGTCACTAACATGGTCATCCTTGCTACAATAATTACATATTCTTAGGCTTCCTTTTCCTTATTCTTCATGACCACCAGGATACAATGACCATTACCCCTATAACTTTTTTCATCACTTTGAACTGCTAATGTAGATCTATCATCACTATATTTTGCATTGGTCCTTTTAAGACTTAAGAAACATGTGAATATACTTTACCAAAAGATAGAGGTTCTATGCCTTCTAGTATTTGAGCATGAACTAGTTCATCCTCAGGTTTGAAGCTAGCAAGGTATCTCATGATGAATAGTTCCTTGTTTTGTTTCAAAATTTTATTTACATCAATTATCATTGGTTGTGCAATTGGATGCTCATGGAACAAATTATTGATTTCAGATAAGTACTTCATATAGCTCTTTTCAATCTCCCTGCTCATACTTAAATAATTCCATATATAAATCATATATACGAGTAACATTAATGGAAAACAGGAAGTCCTAAATGCTCTTATAAATTCTTAGTTGAATTCACATGTTGGCATATGTCTACAATATTGGACTTAATGGCGTTCCAATGGTTGGTCATAATTTGGTTGTCATGTTGTTCCCATATCTCAATCTTTGTTAGATCATTCTTAAAAGTAGAGTCATTAAGATGTTATATTTGCCCAACCCCTTAAGATAGAAAATAATAGACTTCGCTTATAAAATATAATTTGATCGTTCAACTTTCGAGTGATAATTTATTGAATAGGCATGGCTGGTTGTACATCACTAGAAGGCTTGGCTTCACACATGGTGTCAATGACAAATTGAAATTTCTAAGTAGAAATAAAGATAAATTGGCAACAACAACGAATGCTAGAAGCCAAAAACATTAATTATTAAATATATAATAAACTCAATATACAATCATCAAAACTTGGAAATTATTTCACCAACAGCTTTCAGGGTCCTTGCAAGTCACTTGATGGTGGCTATGGTGACCGGGTGTTGCCAGAAAGTTGTGAGTGGGCTTTATGCTAATAAAGCTCTAGTTAGCGGGTGACACGTGAAATGTCTTCTAATGTCACCTATTTAATAGAATTGGTCGCTACAACCGCTAGAGATGTTTCTAGTTTGGTTCTTTAATGTTACATTCAAATTTCCTTCTAGGATAAAGTCATAAGACACTGCTTATGATACTAGAATTTTGAAGAATAAAAAACCTACTTTGATAACATGTTAGAAAGAAGTAGAAAATAGATTTAGGCAAGGATTGAGAGTGCTTGAATGAAACAAGAACCTCTCATCTTATTTATATTGGAGCGATACCGCCATACAAGGAACCTCTTCCTAGTTATATTGAATGAAAAAGAACCTGTCATCCTAATTACTTCAAATCATACCAAATTAGATAATTCTAATAGTATTGTAGGGTTGTTCACAAATATTCTTGAGTTTTAAGTATCTTTGGTCTTTACTTACAACAATTTCTTTACTAATCTAGCATCACAACAAAGCTATGAATTTTACCATTTTGAAGTCAAGGCCACCCAAACCTTATTCATTAGCCGCTGAAGTACTTAACTATTATTATCATCAATTTGAATTGTGCATTCCTTTAAGGATTTATAGCTCCTATAGTAATAAGTAACCAGTTGCTATTTTCTGGTAAGCTAGCAATTTATGGTAGAGGCAAAGAGGAATATGAATCTTTTGGATGACGTTCAACAGAATACAGAAGTTCACACTTTTCTACATATTGACTAAACTTCAGCTTAATACTTTCTAGGCCTTCTTTTCTCCAACAAAAGCAAGCTCCAATATTGGAAAAATCTCATCCCTACAATCCTCCAACAAAAGTAAACTCCAACTTTGGAAAAGTGTCATCCCTAATTATCCTAGCAACCAAACAAGCCCAGTATATTATATTAAGGTAGTCAACTTATATCTAACAGCTTATCGATTATTTAAAAAAGAATAAACCTTCAAGCACAATTCAAAATCTAATTCTTATTATTCACACGGGATTAGGTTTGGCAGTTCCCATGTCAATACAATAACCTTAAGCACAAAAAAAAGGGTAATTTGCACTAACCCTAAACATTGGTTAATATTATAGTTAAACCTATAAAATACCCTAAAATCAAAGAGCAGTTAAATAATAACTTGAAGAATACTGAATGTAACAAGGGCAATTGCCTCACTATAAATACTTTGAGGGGATAATGGTAAGTTTTGGGTGTGTTACATATACTACTTTGCTTACTCAACCTTACATTATTATTATTATTATTAGGGTAAAATCTACCGGGGTACCTTAGTTTTTTTTTTGTCCTAATTGGGTACCCTACCTTAAAGTTGTCCTAACGAGGCATTTTACCTCTTATTTCATGTTCAATATGGGTACTTTCTGTTGATTCCATCATTAAGTCTCACGAAAATTGCTGACATGGCATTAATTAATGCTAAAATAAACTTAAAATAACAACTTTGGACCCTAAACTTTTCCAACCACTAATTCTAAACTTAAAATTTACAGATCTAACACCTAAACAACTATTTTTTGTTAGGTCCACCTAAACCTAACAACAAAAGCCTTTTCCTCATCAACAGTGACGATGTCTAAGAGTCCAATCAGGTCCCCGACAATGTGGAAACAGGTATAGCTCTTGATGGTCGGCGGCGCGTCGGAGTCACCATAGCCGCAAAGGTTGGAGGTCGAGACCGATAGGATGGACGCCATTGACTTGAACTGTTTTGTGGCAATGGAGGAAAAGGTCAATGGTGGCAGAATGAGAGGTAGAGCACGACAGATAAAGAGATCAGGTAGGTAGCGAAGGGAGATGTTGAGGGCGACGGTGAAGGGAGGACGAATCGGAAGCTGCGGAGGACAAATCGGAGGATACTGCGAAGGATGGGGGGGACGAAGTAGAGGTCGAGAGCGATTGGGATGGTGGGCGACAGAGGAAGAGGTCAATGGTGGCACAGGGAAAGGTAGAGCGTGACGAAGAGATAGATTGGGGAGGCGACGAAGGGAGATGTTGAGGGCGATGGTAAAGGGAGGACGAGGAGGATGAATCGGAGGACAGGGAGGACACTGCAAAGGATGAATCAGAAGCTGCGGAGGACAAATCGGAGGATGCCGCGGAGGATGGAAAAGACGAAGTAGAGGTCGAGGGCGGCTGGGATTGTGGGCGACAGAGGAATAGGTCAATGGTGGCTAAAATGATTTTGGTGGAAGTTTAAGGGTTAGAATTAGTGATTAGAAAAGTTTGAGGACTAAAGTTATTATTTTAAGGTTATTGTAGCATTAATTAATGTCACGTCAACAATTTTCGTGAGACTTAATGATGGAATCAACAGAAAGTACCTAGATAGGACATGAAATAAGAGATAAGGTGCATCGTTAGGACAACTTGAAGGTAGGGTACCTAATTAGGACAAAAAAAAAGCTAAGGTACTCCCGGTGGATTTTACCCATTATTATTATTATTATTATTATTATTATTATTTCTTAGAAGCATTTATAAGTAAGGATCGAAGAGAGTTATTATGAAGGATGTAGGGTATCCTATTTGCTTTTGGAAACTTAAATAAGTTCAACCTATATTTGATAAATTTAGTGTCTTGTACTATTGCCTTTTGAGGTGAGTTGGACTTAGCCCATTGCTCGAGCAGGCGTCCTCTGTAACCATTTTGCTAGTTTAGTAAGGACAACTTTACATTATGAAAGATAGTTAAGCCCACCTCAGACTCATTCTTTTATGAAAAAAAAATGAGAAACTTATTGTATGAAATAGAATTTTAATGAGTAAATTGCATAACTGATCTCTAGCCTTTAACTATTGTTTCATTTTAGTCCCTAATATATTGAATGTTCTGTTTTGGTCTTAAACCTATTAAAAAGTTTCATTTTGATCCTAAATCTATTAAAAAGATTTATTTTAGTCCCAATTGAATGAAATATGTTAACTTAAAATATTCATCTTATAAAAAAATTTTAGATCATAATTTAAACTATCTAGTAACTATCTTATAATAAATTTAATTTGTATAATAATTTTTTTATAGTTAATAGAAATTTCAAGTCATCTTTTTTTCTTTTTGTAAATTGAACTTATTTTGTCCAGGAAGAAAAAAACTACTAATTTAAATTGTCTATTTGCTATCAAAAAAATATTAAACTATTTAAATTTACTGGAAGACAGTTACCAAATATTTAAATTAGAATTTCAAAAGTTTATGTCAGACAGTTATTTTGAATTAATGAATTTTATCTAGTGAATGACCAAAATAAAATAATTTGAATAGGTTTAGGACCAAAACAGAATATTAAATAGGTTAGAGACTAAAATGAAATGACAATTAAAGGTTAGGGACTATTTACATAATTTACTCGAATTTTAATATTCATATACCATAAAAAAATTATGAGTAACCGTATCAATGTTGTAAGTGTCAACTGTAAGGGTAAATTTGTAACATAAATGAACTTGGGGGGGAATCAAATGTAGCTTTCGCTTTGCTTCTGACTTTGACATTTCTCTTCAAGACGACGAAGGAAGGGCGGCTACCAGGAAGCAGCGTCGTATTCGTGCTGACGCCGACGCCGTCAAAACTCAAACCCAAACAAAAATCTGATTGGAGACTTCGACTTCAAACGAAAACATGCGATTCTTCAATTCAACCCTAAAACGCAAAACTTGATTCATTTCAGAACAAGAACAACTGCAAGAGAGGCGGTGATCTCTAGCAGATCTGCTAAGAAACACGAAGAAACCCTCGATAATATCCAAGAAATGGGACTCTTCTCTTACATTTTCGCTGGCTGTGGATTCATTCTGATCGGCGCTTGGGAGTCTCTGTCTCTCTCTTCTTCGAACCCTAAGCATGAATCAAACCCATCTTCGCCCCTGAGCCGGGTCAATATCGACCCTATCTCGAGACCCATGTCCAGTTCTGTATCCTTCATATCCGGGTCAGCCCTTTCGCTCCTCGTCGTGATAAATTCACTTGTTTCGATCTTCAATGCGATCAGTTCAAGGGACAGAATTGGGTCGGCGCTCCAACTGCAAGTACTCGCGATCGGCCTGCTTTTCTTGCTCTACTCTGTGCTGGGTATATTAGTTAACCGGAAAAGATCCTTCTTCTTGCCTGTAGAGATCCTTGATTTAATTCTGCTCTTCGCTTTTGTTGAGGAGTTTTTGTTGTTTTACATGCAAAGGAAGGATCCGAATGGAATCGAAAACAGGTATTTCGATCTTTTGCTGGTACCCATTTCGGTTTGTGTGGTTTCTACGGTTCTTGAACTGAAATCAAACA
Organism: Aquilaria sinensis; assembly: GCA_005392925.1. Classification (NCBI taxonomy): domain Eukaryota; kingdom Viridiplantae; phylum Streptophyta; class Magnoliopsida; order Malvales; family Thymelaeaceae; genus Aquilaria; species Aquilaria sinensis. The sequence continues at coordinate 342,655 of SMDT01000653.1, read as the reverse complement.
GATCGGTGTACCAAAAGTTGGCCCGTGGGGTTGGATTAATCTTGCAAGGGACGTGGTTTATACAGATGGGTTTTTCGTTCTACACCGGTGTGATGCTCCAGGGATGCTCTTTAAACGAAAAGAGCAAGGGAAATTTCACGGTGAAGTGCAAAGGCCATCCAGAGTATCACAGAGGAAAAGCCATAGCCACATTGCAGTTCAACCTCCATCTTGCTCTGGTCATGGTTCTAGTTGTTGGTTTTTACTCGGTTCTGGCAAGAGTGAATGGAATTACACGCGATTCGTTGGGGTACAAGCCGTTAGAGGTCGAGAATGGGCAGATGGGGAGCTCGGGGAATTTCACATTGGATTCTGATGATGATCTTGATGATGGGATCAATGAGAAAGGAGCTGTTGTGGAAATGGTTGCTAATGGTCATGGTCCTCAACATTGAGGTAACAGTTCTGGAGAATACACTCCTCTTTTGTGGTTATTGGTGCTGATGTTCCTACTAACTCTGTGTAAACAAGAGTGTAGTTTTGTAGCTGTAGAGTTCAAACAATTCTATGGGATGAATTTGTGAGTTGCAGCTTAACTTAATCATATTTTTAGTGGCTGTTATGTGGTTAAGATGATACAGCGCGTCAGTATTGTGTTAACTTTAAGATGTTAAAGTTGACTGATCTCTCTGTGAACATCAACATAAGGAAGTTCTTTAGGTGACAGATCATTGGCTTTTTAACCTTTTCCCCAGTAGTGTTAACTTTAAGCTATCCTATTGTGCTTTGGTAAATTGGTCATGTAACAGTCTGAAGAGATTTTTAGGAGAAGTTATGGCAGCAATTTAAATGCCTGACCACTAGATAAGACAATGGGTTGCATGGGAGGGAACTGCTTCATCTTCAGTCTACATTATAGAAATTGCAAATCAACTCAATCCTAAGCTTTCTTCGAGTCCTGTGTAGAGCTTATTTACAGGCATTGTTGCTAGACCTTTTCATTGTAGTTGAGATTGCATGGAATAGCTCGTGTGAGAATCAAGTTATCCTGCACGCATGCATGTTCCCAGTACATAGGCAATTTGGAATGTCAGACCAATACGGGAGGAGACATCGATGTAACCTGATCGATCAGGGCTTTCATGATGAGCTTTTAAATGAGATTGCAGAGGCTGAAGGCGCGAAACTCCTGTATGTGTATGTTTTCGGTTCTTTAGTTTTGTGATCCAGCTTTCTGTCACCAATAGCATAAGTGTTGCAAGGTGAGTGCCTGCTAATACCCTTCATGTCCTGTGAACAAGAACACCAAATAAGAGACTTATTCCGGCTAAGTGCTCCAAGGCCAGTCGCATGGTCTTGTGACTTCCGGGGATGATTAATGTCATTGCCTGGCGCCGGTGCAGAAGATCGCTGATCAATATTGATAGTAAGGCTTTTTCGGAGCTTCTCTTTGTTGTTTTCCATGGATCACTAAATCTTGTTGGTATAGCCTTCTGCTCGGAGGAAACATCACTGCTAGAAGATACAGCAGAGCATATGCTTAATTATCCAGACCAACACCAGAAGTGAATAGAGGCAGGAAAGGGCTTCAGCTTGTTGCTACTTAGCGGCTGCTCGAGACCTCTCCCAGTGAGCGGCAATAACCAGCGATATCTACCTCTGAATCGAAGGCCAAGTTGAGCTACATAGCTCGCAAAAAGGAACTTCTAAGCGCATGAACATATCAAACCACAATAACTCTTCTCAAACACTTCTGTGTTCGAACCTGACTTATGAATACGATTCCTCTTGCGTTATTTCTTTGAAATCTAATCTGCAACGTCATCGATTCCCTAGAGAATCCAAGGTCATCGCCAAGGTTTTGCCCCTAATCTGGTTCGACCACCTCGGGCTCCGGGAGCCTCTCTGGAATGCGATAAGTGAAATTATCTCGCGGTTTCCCGGCCACAGCCGGAACCACATTGGTGACGGAATCTCGGAGCTTTTGATGTTCCTCGACGAACGAATCCACGAACTCCCTGCTCCTCCGGTTTTTGTACTCAGAATCCCGATTCGTCTCCACATACCCACTTGCCTCGCTCATTACGATCTGCCACTGAAACGCTGTATCAGTAAAATCATGAGAAAAGACAAAAAGCTCACCGACGCCGCCATGTCGCTTATTCTGAGGCATTGGCCGACGGCGATGAAGCAAGCACTATTACTTCGCAGTGACGGGTATTACCAAAAAAAAAAAACCAAAGAGAGAGAGTTGCGGGACATTCTCTTCTTGGTGCTAACCAAGGGAAAGAGGAGGAGGAGGAGGCGGCGGTTCGATTTCGAGTCGCTGTTCAGGCGCTTGGAGAATTGCCTGAGAAGCGAGAACCATCTATTGGTGGAGCGGGCATCGGAGATACTAGACCTTCCGGCGTTCACGCAGATTGTGGTACAGAACAGGCATAGCGTATCCGTTTTCAAGACAGGATTGGCTATTGTGGTGGCGCACTGAAAGAAGATGGTGGCGGAGAAAGCTGTTGGTGTTGCTCGGATTTATGATCAGCTCACAGTTGACAAGGTTCAGGTTCAGGTTCAGGCTTTGGAGAAATCACGTAAAAACAGAGGAGAGCTGCTGGTTATTAGGAAACGCAGGTCTACGGAAGTAGTCGACCAAACGGCATTCAAAGGCCAAAATTTGCAGCGATCCTTTTGTCAATGTGTATTTTTACGCAAGTATGAGTTTTAATTCTCATGTTTCATTTTTTTAGAGGAACCTCATTTTTCATTTTGCATCAACGACAAACTAAAAAATTTTAGGTTGTGTATTTTTTCAAAAATAAAACACAACATACAAAAAATAAATAGTATTTAACTATGAAAATTCTATATTTTCTTCTCTAAATTTCCTTCAATGAAAGCACAAGGGCACGCATACTATAATTTAATGTTTATCCACATTTGGAGAACTTAGTTAGCAAAAAGTACAAAGGCAAAGCCAGGATTTTAAATTAGAGGGGCTGGACTTCATTTAAAAAATGTTAGAGAACAAAAAAGTAGAAGTATTTCCACAGTGCAAAAAGATAATAACAAAAATAACTTAAAATCTATTAAAATGTTATGTTTATAGGTTATATACTTCCAAAATAGTAAGTAAAACTTACTAAATCTCAGTTTTCATCCATATAATAAATCGATGGTCACAAGCTTCAAATTCATATCAAATCTCTAGCTTCTCAATCAATGGAAAATTAGTTATATTATTATATATATATACACAAGTTCAATTAATATCACATAGCAAATAAGAAGATATATAATACCTTGTGCATTTTGAGGTGGGCATGTCTTTCTTTCAATGCATAAAAATTAGTATTTATTATTTTGTCTATTGAAAAGGTCTCAACAATTTATCTTTCAATATAAATAATCAAGTGATTCTTAAGAAAATTATCACTCATGCTACTACCAAGTCTTGTTTTCACAATTTTCATTATTGAAAAGGCTCGTTCCGTTGTTGCAGTCAAACAGGAAGAGTCAATATAAAATGAATCAATCTGTAAACTAAAAGATAAATTTTTTACTTTCATGTTTTCTTTAGTCTTTTATACAATTCAAAAATTGTAGATACATTTTTCAACTGTAGATAGCGGGGCACATCATGCTAATAATACTATAGCTGATTCTTCAAATGAATCTTTTATTGTTTAGTGAAATATGAAGGATAAAACTTGTTAGCTAATCTACATATGTCTTCAATATTAAAAGACTTATATAAATCTCCGGGATCCAAAGCAACACTAAGAAGAAAAAGCTCCATTATCTGTTTACTAACGGACTTCCTCTATTTCTCATGAGACACACCTTAGTTAATGTAAAATTTTGCAAAAGAAGTGGAAATATTGTACTTTTACATTTCTAACTTTTTTAAATTTAATTAATTAATTTTTAGTAAGAGAGTAAAATTAATTATTTGATGTTGGACTTTTCCTACATTTCTCACACAAATCAACCACATGCATTTATGTATAATTTTAGTGAGATAGAGAAAATTACTACCATTTTACATCTATACTTCTTAAAATTATTATTATTGTTTTATAATTAAAAAAATGAGAGAGGCCACAACAGATATAATGTAATTTTTTTGTCTTTATTTTTACACACATATATATATAATACATATAATGTGAAAAAATGTTGGGGGGGCCGGGCACCCCCTAGCCCCCTATTGCCTTCGCCACTAAGAAAGTAGATAAATATCTAAAATAAAGTTCCTTATTTTAATAATGGGTTCTCTAGTCCCACTTTCCTAACCTGATTGATAACGGGTTATGACTCTAAACACCATTCATTTGGGTTCGAGCCTCCTCTCCCTTTTTCCTCTCATTCAAAACCCTTAAGACTTATAATAGTAGATATTATGAGTAAAAAAAAAATAATGGTATCTCTAACATTTGGAAATTAAGAGCCAAACGTTTTAACTTAAGTCAACTTAATATAAAATAGCTTATTTTTATTTTATGTTTTTTTTACTTGAAAGTCAATACTATATACACGCAATAATCTATTTGAAAGTCAAACGAATTAGCTTTTAAATAAAACTTTTTTTTTTACCTCACTGTTTTTAAACACATAGAAGACTCATTTAGCTCCAGGAAATTTTCTTATATTTTTAATAAGACATTTTACTAAATGCGTAATGTACCAAAATGACGATGGCAAATGTCTAAAAGACTCTTTTGGGCCTCAATTGGGCCAAAGTCCGATGCTGTTTTGGTTACCTGCAGATGTGCAAATTTATGATTTAGTAAGAATGCAAGATCATGAAGGTACCTAGTTAAAGAAGTATAATCAAAACGAGCATAATTGATGTCTTTGCATGAAAATTATTATGAACCAAGATAAACTAGTCATTACAATTTGATGTGAATGGCACTATATGGCAAATCATATATCCAAGAATTCTAAATTGATAGCTTTTCAACATTATCATAGTTTTATTGTAAGTCATGTGGTTTGTATAACCATTATCAATTAGCCAACTTTCTAAAAAACTTCTGGTTGCAAAACATGTTGCCACAAAAATCTAATCTTCTTTATATTTGTTAACAACTTGTGCATCCACTTCATGATTTTGAATTTTGCTTTTGTAAATCACTGCTTCATGTCCAGTTGATTCCACTTACTGCATTTTGTATTTGACCTCTTCCAACATTTGAATATGGATAACCTGTTCTGCTACAATGTTGACAAGGTAGATAGTTTTTCTTTTAGCTTTTCCCCTTGCTTTTGTTTTGGCTATTTATAGTATTTTCGCTGCTCAATGCATGATTTTTTTTTCTTGTTCTTTCCATCTTCCTGGTGCTTGGCTAGTAGGCTTCCTTTAACCATGTGCTCTAGTTTCATAAATCCCCATTGCCCTTGGGTTTGCAAGGCATGTAACAACTCTGCCAAAGTGATCTTTAATAGATCTTTAGTGTTCTCTAAGGTGGTTATAGATGCTTCATATCTTTCAAACACTGTTACCAGAATTTTCTCCATAATTCTGAAATTAGAGAGTTTAGTGCCAAGTAACCTTACCTTATTGATAATGCGGAGCAATTTGTCTGAGTATTCCTTCACTGTCTTAGACTTTTTCATCTTCTATAGCTCGAATTCCCTTATTAAATTCAATGCCTGCATGCCTCATATCTTTTCATCTCCTTCATACTCTTCCTTATTTTAATAATGGGTTCTCTAGTCCCACTTTCCTAACTTGATTGATAACGGGTTATGACTCTAAACACCATTCATTTGGGTTCGAGCCTCCTCTCCCTCTTTCCTCTCATTCAAAACCCTTAAGACTTATAATAGTAGATATTATGAGTAAAAAAAAAATAATGGGATCTCTAACATTTGGAAATTAAGAGCCAAACATTTTAACTTAAGTCAACTTAATATAAAATAGCTTATTTTTATTTTATGTTTTTTTTTACTTGAAAGTCAATACTATATACATGCAATAATCTATTTGAAAGTCAAACGAATTAGCTTTTAAATAAAACTTTTTTTTTACCTCACTGATGCCATGCACTTATATTTTTATTGAAAAAATTTAAAAAAATGAAAAATGAAAAATTTTCTTATATTTTTTAAACACATAGAAGACTCATTTAGCTCCAGGAAATTTTCTTATATTTTTAATAAGACATTTTACTAAATGCGTAATGTACCAAAATGACGATGGCAGATGTGTAAAAGACTCTTTTGGGCCTCAATTGGGCCAAAGTCCGATGCGGTTTTGGTTACCTGCAGATGTGCAAATTTATGATTTAGTGAGAATGCAAGATCATGAAGGTACCTAGTTAAAGAAGTATAATCAAAACGAGCATAATTGATGTCTTTGCATGAAAATTATTATGAACCAAGATAAACTAGTCATTACAATTTGATGTGAATGGCACTATATGGCAAATCATATATCCAAAGAATTCTAAATCGATAGCTTTTCAACATTATATATAACACAAAATACAATATACTTTATGTTGAAAAAACAATGGACTATTATCCCCAACAACTAGTACTTGATTTCCCTTCTTTTAGCTATATCCTCACCATTTGCAAGACGTATGAGGGCTATTAAATTGATTGAAATTTGGAATCCACATATGTATTCATCAGTCTTTATGTGTCCATCACTGTGATGATGGAAAAAGTGTGCTTTTTCAAAACATGTAAGCAATTCATATTAGACTCGATCGCTTCATAAAAGACATACTAAAACTGTTATAATTTCTTATTTGCACAGAAGCAATAGGGTTACATATGATAAACTATATGGTTCACTTATTCAACAGCCCTTATACGTCCATCATTGTGATGACCGGTGAAGGTGTGATTCATTTTATTGGAATAAAAGTTTATTATAATACAAGCTGCAAAATAACATATTAATCACGCTAGCTCTATTAAGTTGGTACGAACGGATTCTGCCCGTGTGTTGAGGCTCAAGTTCAGCACCCACCGTCACCAAAACTCCCAGATCTTGCATAACCTAGACACAGGGAAAAAGGGTCCAATGTGGCTGATGTCATCCAAGTTTTAAGAAACAAATAAATAGTCACTTATCCCTCACACAAACACTCATAAATGATTTTACTCTGTAATATTGCGGGATATAAAAAAAAAATAACTGCTGCAAACTTTAGTGTAAAACAACTAGATAACAAGCTCATCACAAATAGAGCTCTTTGGCGGTCCACACACCATCAGCCACAAGCAACTACCGTTGTATGATCTAGCATGCATACATCAATAAAACAAAATAATGCCTAGTTTCTTATGAAATGTCGTACTTCTTGAAGATAAATTATATTAGTTATTACCCTTCTAATGGTGGGTTTTGAATACTTAAAAGATATATATATATATATTATATATATATATATATATATATATATGGTATTCATACTTAACTGCCCGATGATTAGATATGAGGGATAAAAAAAATTTATAAAAATTTAAAAATATTTTAAAATTTTACTTTAAATGAATTATCATATATACATGATATTAACTTTTGAATGAAATTGGTTTTGTTCAAAATAACAGAAAAAATAAAAATAAATCAAATTTGAATTAAACTAATTTAAGTTAAAATGAATTAAGTGTTAGAATTCATATTTGGAGCCAAATTTTTTCTCCACAAGAGAAATATAATAATCCTATTTGGAGATAAACTTTCGCACGTCTAACATACTTGAGTCGAGTATCTATTAGTATTATTATTATTATTATTTAGAATGAGTACTATAAAATTTGATTCATTATAATTTAGTCCTCAAACTTATTAAATAATGTGATTTAGTCATTCCGCTGTTAGGAAAAACTACAACTTTAAGCATTAACTTCCAATCTTTCAGCAAAATGACCTTTCTATTTAGGAACTTCCATTCTCACCAAATTCATAGGTTAATAAACTAAGTTGTTAAATACATAATTAACTAATTAAATAACTTATAAAATGATAATTCAAAAAAATTATATACAATAATTTTAAAAAATTATAATTATTTAATAATTTATATTTTTTTTTTTAGAAACTACTGTGGTTGATTTATTGGAAAGAAAAAAAATTATCTTTTATGCACTCCACTATTATGTTGATCAATTATTTTTTTCTACGTATTTTTGCTCACTTTTTTCGTACAAGTTGTGTAATATTACGGAGTTATAAATTTAGAGATCATTTTGGAAGAGTTTTTTTAAAAGTAGATTTAGTTTTCAATCAATTACTAATAGTATGTATAATTTAAAAGAAAGAAATCTACTAACTATGAAGTTAGGTTCAATTCTCTAGAACTAACTTAATGGATGGATTTCACTTAATTAGAATATTTGCTTTTTTTTCTTTTGATGGATTATAACTAGTATTTATATTTGAGCAAAAGATTTAAATTAAACAAAAGGAAGCCATTAATATGCAATAAATTGAAGAAATAAAAAATGTAATGACCTAAGTCCAGAACCGGTCAATGAAATATCTGCCCACACCACATAATCTATCCTTTAGAGAAAGATAAGCGCTAGGTGCTTATGTTCTGGAACTAAAGCCTATATATCCACTTAAGACTTCTCACAATTCACCCATATGAGATATAAGGGTATTACAAGCTCCCTCCCTTATGTACCCAATGTCCTTGTTGGGGTCAGTTAGATTACTTGGTTCCCTAGACCAAGTAACCTCTCTAATTGGACTACTTAGACCCAAGCCAAGTAGCCTCTCAAATCTAGAATCAGTTACATGGTCCCTTGGACCAATAACCTCTTTAATCCAGAATCAGCCCGGTAGATGATACATATGCACATGCACTATGCCACATCATCACAATCCCGGGTCGGCTTTGATACCATCTATAACAACCCAAGTCCAGAATCGGTCAACAGAACACCTAGTCACATCACATGGGTTATCCTTTGGAAAATGATAAGTGCTAGTTGCTTATGTTCTGGAATTGAAGTCTATATATCCACATAAGGCTTCCCATAATTCACCCATGTGGGATATGAGGGTGTTATAGGGTATTTATTTAGATACTCATTAAAACCAAGTTTGATTTTTTGTGGTAAAGCTTCTCGGACAAAACCAAAGGAGTCTCACTAGAACCAAAACCAATTGGGAAAGTTATGAGACAAATTTTTATTAGAAGAGAAAAACCTTGAGTTTGTATAATTGGAAATGTAAAAGGCATTATACCAAGCTTTAATATACTCAAGATAACTGTAAGATGGCAGTTTTGATTCTACTGAAAATTTTTATTAAGACCGAATGGGTTGTTGAAAATCGGTTGGACTTAAAATTTTTAAAATTCTACATTTTGATTAGGAAATTTTTGAAATGTCTTTTTTTTATCAAGATTATGAGTGATTTCAATTGAATCGGTATCAATTAAAATCTGTCCATAAAATTGTCTGGTTTTAAAAGAGTGTTCAAGATGATACATCATCCCTTCAGGAAAAACCTTTTTTATGATTTGATCAAAAATTATTTTGAATCGATGTATGCTAAGTATTAAAATGCTCAGGTTCCATGATTAATATAAGTAAAGTATTAGTCTTTGTATAGTAAGCAGGTGTAGTCTTGTTAGTCAAAGTAGGAGATTTTGCAATATCTTTTGATTCTCCTTTAACCATAGTCAAGTATTTTGACGGCATTGCCTTTGAATCTTCAGATTTTTGGGCTAAGGCCGCAAATGAAATTTTATTCAGTTTTCTTTGAGTCATTGTATCTTGATTTGTAGTCATGTTGTCTGCTTTTTTCCCTATAAAATTCACGAGAAAGAAAATCAGGGAGATTATCAAAAGTTCTTTTAATATGCTCTATCTCAAAATCAAAATTACTTAATTGTGCTTGCCATCGGGCAAATATCTGTTTAGACACTAGGTTTTTAACATCTTTTTCTAATATTTCTCTGGCAGACTTACAATATATTCTTAATAAAAATCATTGGAGGTATAAATCATCTTAAAATTTTAATATACATAAACCAATTGAAAGAATTTCCTTTTTAACTGTAGAATAATTTGTTTGAGCATTATTCCAAAATCCTGAATGGAATCTTATTAAACTTTCTTGAGAATTTCCTGGAAGTTTTTGTTTAAGTATTACTCCATAACCAATCTCTGATGCATGTAACGACCCAAGTCTAGAACCGGTCAACGGAACACCTGCCCACACCACATGGGCTATCCTTTATGAAAAGGATAAGCGCTAGGTGCTTAGGTTCTGGAATTGGAGCCTATATATCCACATAAGGCTTCCCACAATTCACCCATGTGGGACATGGGGGTGTTACAAACTCCCCCCTTATGTACCCAACGTCCTCGTTGGGGTCAATCGGATTACTTGGTTCCTCGGACCAAGTAACCTCTCTAATCGGACTACTTAGGCCCTGGCCAAGTACCCTCTCGAATCCAGGATCAGTCCCGGTAGACGATGCATGTGCATACCCACTATGTCACACCATTGTGGTCCCGGGTCGGCTCTGATACCATCTGTAATGACCCAAGTCCAGAACCGGTCAACGGAACACCTGCCCACACCACATGGGCTATCCTTTATGAAAAGGATAAGCACTAGATACTTAGGAATGGACTCTCAGTATAAGGAAGTTCCCCCGTCCCATACCAGCGGACACAACCATATACTTTGAACCAAACCTGGCTCTGATACCATTTGTAACGACCTAAGTCCAGAACCGGTCAACGGAACACCTGCCCACACCACATGGGCTATCCTTTATGAAAAGGATAAGTGCTAGGTACTTAGGAATGGACTCTCAGTATAAGGAAGTTCCCCCGTCCCATACCAGCGGACACAACCATATACTTTGAACCAAACCTGGCTCTGATACCATCTGTAACGACCCAAGTCCAGAACCGGTCAACGGAACACCTGCCCACACCACATGGGCTATCCTTTATGAAAAGGATAAGCGCTAGGTGCTTAGGTTCTAGAATTGGAGCCTATATATCCACATAAGGCTTTCCACAATTCACCCATGTAGGACATGGGGGTGTTACATGCATCTGTTTCAACTATTAAAAAGGCATTATGATTAGGTAGACTTAAGCATGGAAGAAACTTGATTTTTTCTTTTATTTTTTTAATTATTTTTGCATGCCCTTCAGTCCATGCTAGAGATTTCTTTTTAAATCTTTGATATAGTGGTTTATAAATAATTTTAATATCTTGGAAAAAAATCAAGCACATAATTTAAACATCCTAGAAATCTTTAAAGTTGATTTTTATCTTTAATCTCGTCAAAAAATTTTGAAGCAAATTCCAACGACCTTGATATTGAGGTTATCATTCCTTGATTTATATTATGTCCTAAAAATTGAATTTGTGTTTGAAACAGCTTTATTTTTTGTTGAGAAACTACAGGCCCATTATTTTTAATAACATTATAATTTTTTTCTAAATAAGAAAAATGTTGATTTAGAGTTTCTGAATAGATTAAAACGTCATCTATATAAACTATAGAAAAATTTTGAATAGAATGTAATATATCATTCATAATATTTTGAAATTCTGATGGAGCATTTTTTAGTCCAAAGGCATTACTTCGCATTCATAATGTCTGAATAGAACATTAAATCTAGTTATATATCGATCTTTTTTGTTTATTTGGATTTGCCAAAATTCTAATTTCATATCAAATTTTGAAAATATTTTTGCAATATGTAATTTTTTTTAATAGATCTATTTTATTAGGTATAGGATATCTTATCCATTCCACAACTTTATTTAGTGGTTTATAATTTATGACTAATTTTGGAGCACCTCATTCTAGTTCAGCAGCATTCATAACATAAAAAGCAGAGCAAGACCATGGAGATTTTGATTTCTGTATTAATTCTTTAGATTCTAATTCTGAAATTTCTTTTTTGCATAAGTTTTCTAATTCTTCAATCATATGAATTGTTTTTTATTTTGTTGGGATTAATTTTTCATTAAACCCTTTTATGGAAGATTAACTATATGTTTCTTTCTATTCCAAAAGGCATTTGGAATAGGAGTGCATATATCTTGTGAAAATTATTCTTCAATTTTTTTAATGTTTTCTTGAATAATTGGTTCTTTTAATTTTTCTTCTAGATACATAAAATTTATTTATTGTTTAAGAAATTTATAATGATTTTCTTTACTCTGAATCATATTTATTGATTGAACATATGAGTTCAGTAGTATCCTAATACTTTTTTCTTGGATTGGAAAGGTGAAAAGAAATATTAATTATTTTCCTAAAACTTTTGATTTGATTTCAAAAAGGGTTACTTGAAAATGATATAGAGATGTAATAAAAGGAGCTCTTAGGACCATATTTGTATTTAAATTTTTTATTAAAAGAAGGCATTTTAAAGTATATTCCAACATTACATATTTTAACGTTGCTAATTTTGTATTTGACTTTAGTTTTGAACTATTTTCATAATGTAATTTTTTAGTAGTTTTTTCATAATATTTAGTTGGTATTAAACCTTCTTCAGTACAATTTTGATCTGCACCTATATCGACTAGTGCTATTGATTTAATGTGATGTTCATTATTGATTATCAAATTTATAGAAACATACCATTTATGATAATGTATTTTTTTATATCATATTAATAAATTATTCAATTTGATTTTGTGTTTCTTGGATCATTATTCCTTTGTTCTCTGATTTTGTTTCCCAATTTAAAATAGTTTGTAGTTCAAATTATAATATTTTTTGTTTAAATTTTTGACTTTCTTCTTTTAATTCTTTAATTTCTTGTTTTATTATTTTGACTTCATTATGGAGATCTTGTATAATTAGAGTCTTTTCCTTTTTAAATCTTTCTTAAATTTCTGAAAATTTATAAGGCTCTATCTCTACTTTTGGTGTATCTTCTTGAACAATTAAATCTTTTAGTTTTTCTAATAATTCTTTCCATATTTTTCTTTATTTGAAGAGATCATATTAATACATTGACATTTTTCTATTCCACAAATTTCCGATTCAGAATCTTCTTCACTTTCTGAGGTATTATATATTTCATTTAATTCAAACTCTGAATCTTCGGAATTATTATTATTACTATTTGAGTTTTCTAAATTTGATTTGGTTTCTGATTCTGATAATAATAAATTAATCATCTATTCTTTTAATTCTTCTAATATCTCTAAATTATTAATTTTATTTTTCATTTTACATTCATATTTATAATGTAGTAGCAGCTCCTTTTAAACAAAGTATATTGACTACAGAAAAAGAACATGCCCAAAAGAGATATATAAATAATCTTAAATGTCAAAATAAGTATACAAATCAAAGTTTAATAGCAATTTCAGATCAATTAAACCAAGTAGAATAAAAAATCAATGATATAAACACAGTAAATTTAAAGGCAATTGTAAATCATGAAAATTTTACGATTCAATGTTTAAGCTTTATGGTAAAGTAACTAGATGAAATAGAAAAAAAAATTAAAATTAACAAACCTCTTGATAATAATACTAATAATAATAATGAAAAACAAAATGATAATTTCAAAGTATATCAACCCCTATTCAAACCATATGAATTAGACAGAGATATAAAATTAAATACTACTGAACGAAAATTAATAGAAGCCATTTCAAGGCAATTAACAAAACTAAAAATAAAAAAAGACCCTTTAGCATCAAACTCTATAAATATGATAACAAATAATGATATAAATGTAATAGAAGAACAGTTTCAAAATGAACCAAACCTTATTAGAAAAATAAAAGGAATAGAAACAAAAGGAATAGATACAAAAAGAATACAAATAAAAAAAATTATTATTCTCAACCATCACCACTAGATTTACAATATGAAGAACCTTATATCACTCAAGTAACCTATGATGGAAATGGAATTGTATAATTGAATATAGATGGTTGTACAGAATATCAAATAATCAACCTATTACAATAAATGACTATGTGTGCAATTGCTTATAAGTCACAAGGAAAAATAGATCTTCAAGCCGTAAAATTAATAATAGCTGGATTTGTAGGTCAATTAAAAGGATGGTGGGATCATGGATTGCATGAAAATATGAAACTCAAGTACTAACTAGCACAAAAGAAGTAATCAAGGAAGAAAATGGTCAAAGAATAAGAACTAATATTTCAGATGTTGTTAATACATTAGTATTAGGTATAATAAAAGAATTCATAGGTGATCCAAATCAACTTCAACAAATAAATGCAGAATCGTTAACCAATCTAAGATGTCCAAAGTTGCATGATTCTAGATGGTATAAAGATATATTTTTAACAAAATTACACTTAAGAGATGATTGTAATTCATCAATATGGAAAGAAAGGTTCATAGCTGGACTACTAAAATTATTTGCAAAAAAGGTTAGAAAGAGAATAATAAATGAATATAATCAAGATATAGCATACAATAACTTGACTTATGGACAATTAATAAGTTATATCAATCTAAAATGATTAAACATATGTAATGATATGAAGCTAAAAAGCAAAATTAAAAATAAATATGCACAAGGTAAAAAAGAATTAGAAAGCTTTTGTGCTCAATATGGTTATGAAAAAATAATAGCTCCATCACCAAGACAGAAAAAGAAATTCAAATGAAATCCAAATATGTATAAAAAAATAAAAATATAGAAGAGAAAATAATTACTTTAAAAATAATAAACTTTATAAAATAAAAACAAATAAAAAATATTTTAAGAATAAAGTTCAAATTTGCTACAAATACAAAAGAGTAGGACATTATAAAAATGAATGCAAGATGAAAAATAAAATTAATAATTTAGAGATATTAGAAGAATTAAAAGAATAGATGATTAATTTATTATTATCAGAATCAGAAACCAAATCAAATTTAGAAAACTCAAATAGTAATAATAATAATTCCGAAGATTCAGAGTTTGAATTAAATGAAATATATAATACCTCAGAAAGTGAAGAAGATTCTGAATCGGAAATTTGTGGAATAGAAAAATGTCAATGTATTAATATGATCTCTTCAAATAAAGAAAAATATGGAAAGAATTATTAGAAAAACTAAAAGATTTAATTGTTCAAGAAGATACACCAAAAGTAGAGATAGAGCCTTATAAATTTTCAGAAATTTAAGAAAGATTTAAAAAGGAAAAGACTCTAATTATACAAGATCTCCATAATGAAGTCAAAATAATAAAACAAGAAATTAAAGAATTAAAAGAAGAAAGTCAAAAATTTAAACAAAAAATATTATAATTTGAACTACAAACTATTTTAAATTGGGAAACAAAATCAGAGAACAAAGGAATAATGATCCAAGAAACACAAAATCAAATTGAATAATTTATTAATATGATATAAAAAAATACATTATCATAAATGGTATGTTTCTATAAATTTGATAATCAATAATGAACATCACATTAAATCAATAGCACTAGTCGATATAGGTGCAGATCAAAATTGTACTGAAGAAGGTTTAATACCAACTAAATATTATGAAAAAACTACTAAAAAATTACATTATGAAAATAGTTCAAAACTAAAGTCAAATACAAAATTAGCAACGTTAAAATATGTAATGTTGGAATATACTTTAAAATGCCTTCTTTTAATAAAAAATTTAAATACAAATATGGTCCTTAAGAACTCCCTTTTATTACATCTCTATATCATTTTCAAGTAACCCTTTTTGAAATAAAATCAAAAGTTTTAGGAAAATAATTAATATTTCCTTTTCACCTTTCCAATCCAAGAAAAAAGTATTAGGATACTACAAAATTCATATATTCAATCAATAAATATGATTCAAAGTAAAGAAAATCATTATAAATTTCTTAAACAATAAATAAATTTTATGTATCTAGAAGAAAAATTAAAAGAACCAATTATTCAAGAAAACATTAAAAAAATTGAAGAATCAATTTTCTCAAGATATATGCACTCCTATTCCAAATGCCTTTTGGAATAGAAAGAAACATATAGTTAATCTTCCATACATAAAGGGATTTGATGAAAAATTAATTCAAACAAAATCAAAGGCAATTCATATGAACGAAGAATTAGAAAAACTTTGTATAAAAGAAATTTCAGAATTAGAACAAACAGGATTAATACAAAAATCAAGATCTCCATGGTCTTGCTATGCTTTTTATGTCATGCATGCTGCTGAATTAGAATGAGGTGCTCCAAGATTAGTTATAAATTATAAATCATTAAATAAAGTTTTAGAATGGATAGGATATCCTATACCAAATAAAAGAGATTTATTAAAAAAATTACATATTGCAAAAATATTTTCAAAATTTGATATGAAATCTAGGATTTTGGCAAATCCAAATAAACAAGAAAAGATCGATATATAACTAGGATTTAATGTTCTATTCAGACATTATGAATGCGAAAATAATGCCTTTTGGATTAAAAAATGCTCCATCAGAATTTCAAAATATTATGAATGATATTCTAAATCTTATTCAAAATTTTTCTATAGTATATATTGATGATGTTTTAATTTATTCAGAATCTCAAATCAACATTTTTCTCATCTAGAAAAATTTTATAATGTTATAAAAAACAATGGTTCTTGTAGTTTCATAACAAAAAATGAAATTATTTCAAACACAAATTTGATTTTTAGGATCATAATATAAATCAAGGAATGATTACCCCAATATCAAGATCTTTAGAATTTGCTTCAAAATTTCCTAATGAGATTAAAGATAAAAATCAACTTCAGAGATTTCTAAGATGTTTAAATTATGTGTCTAATTTTTTCCACGATATTAAAATTATTTATAAACCACTATATCAAATATTAAAAAAGAAATCTCCAACAAGGACAGAAGGGCATGTAAAAATAATTAAAACAATAAAAGAAAAAATCAAGTTTTTTCGATGCTTAAGTCTACCTAATCCTAATGTCTTCTTAATAGTCGAAACAAATGCATAAGATATTGGTTATGGAGGAAAACTTAAACAAAAACTTCCAGGAAATTCTCAAGGAAGTTTAATAGATTCCCTTCAGGATTTTAGAATAATGCTCAAACAAATTATTCCATAGTTAAAAAGGAAATCTTTTCAATTGTTTTATGTATATTAAATTTTGAAGTTGATTTATACCTCAAACAATTTTTAATAAGAATAGATTGTAAGTTTGCCAAAGAAATATTAGAAAAAGAATTTAAAAACCTAGTGTCTAAATAGATATTTGCCCGATGGCAAGCCCTATTAAGTAATTTTGATTTTGAGATAGAGCACATTAAAGGAACATCTAATAATCTCCATGATTTTCTTTCTTGTCAATTCTTACAGGGAAAAAAGTAGATGACATGACTACAAATCAAGATACAACAACTCAAAGAAAACTGAATAAAAATTTGTTTACGGCCTTAGTCTAAAAATCTAAAGATTCAAAGGCAATGTCGTCAAACTACTTGACAGCGGTTCAGGATAATCAAAAAAGATTGCAAAATCACCAACTTTGACTAAAAAGACTGCACCTGCTTACTATACAAAGACTAATACTTTACCTATATTAATCACAAAACCTGGGAATTTTAATACTCAATATACATCGATTCAAAATAATTTTGATTAAATCATAAAAAAAGTTTTTCTTGAAGGGATGATGCATCATCCTGAACACCCCTTTAAAACTAGACAATTTTATGAACGTATTTTAATTGATACTGATTCAATTGAAATCACTCATAATCTTGATAAAAAAAGACACTTCAAAAATTTCATACTTAAAATGTAGAATTTTAAAAGTTTTGAGTCCAACCAATTTTCAACAGCCCATTTGGTCTTAGAAAAAATTGTCAGTAGAATCAAAACCACCATCTTACACTTATCTTGATTATACTAAAGTTTGGTATAATGCCTTTTCCGTTCGCAATTATACACACTCATGGTTTTTCTCTTTTAATAAAAATTTGTCTCATAACTTTCCCAATTGGTTTTGGTTCTGATGGGACTCCTTTGGTTTTGTCTGAGAAGCTTTACCATAAGAAATCAAACTTGGTTTTAATGAGTATCTAAAGAAATACCCATATTCTATAAAAAAATTATGATCAATTAATAAACTTTTTCATAACTTTTAGTATTCCATGGATTGTATCATGGACTTTTACTATAGACAAAGATGATATTGGGACCTTTCAATTATCCTGAGAATTCAAAATTAAAGGGTGGGATGAATTTCCAATGATTCAAGCAGTCAAGAGGCTGTCATTCAATGGCTAAAAAATAAACCCATTAACGCATTGATTCAAAATACTTCCATGAGTACTGATCACATGAATTTTTTGACTAATAAATCCAAGATTCAAGGATAGTTGGTATCGACATCATCAAAATCAAAATATAATAAGTTAATTAAAGAATGAGCTTTTCAATTTGATTTGGACTCAGATCAAGATGATGATATGTTATCAACCTCCTCAAAACTAGGTTCGAAACACGATTATTATTATCTAGAATTCTCTCAAGATCCCTATGCTAATTACAAAGAAGAATGAATTTCAAATGAATGAACTGTCTCAAAAGAAACTCAAGAAATATTATTTGCTCAAAATTGTTACAAACCACATGAAGAAACTCAAAATATCTCTTTTGATCAAAGGATGGCCAGAGAAATAAAATCCTTTTCCCCATCTACTAAAAAAAAGACAGATGGACCCTACTTCCTGCTATTCAAGCCTATTGGGAACAACAATATCAAAAGTTAAAAGAATTGAAAAGACAAGTCAGTTATTCTCCTTAAGGACTGAAAGGACACGTTAATTATTCTCCTTAAGGACTACGGTAAAGGCACTATAAATTCTCAAAAAATGATTCAAGATGATCAACTCTCATGGCTCCTACTCGGCTCACTCAAACAAAAGAAGTCTTAAATGCAGTAACCTGTCTTATGCTGCTGCATCATCATTATGACATACGGAAACACTCCTGCTCTATATGTCAAATGCTCTTTCCATCAAGACAAGCATTAGGTAGGCATATAAGGCTCCATAATCATGCAAAGAAAAGAATCCAACAACAATCCAAACAACTTATCCAGTATGAAAGCAAGAAGAATAAGGGAAATGACATCATTCATGATGACAGAAGAGACTTACCATTATTGGCTGACACTAGTGGCCTCAATAATTCAGACTCTACAACTTGCATCAATAATGCTAAAGACACCTCAGCACATGGATAATTCTAAAAAACGTCATCCCTAACATCGGCACGGATTTCAAATGTTTTCAAATCCGACTCAAAATTATTATAAATAGGTGTCAGTCTGTAATACTAGAGGCATTCTTTTTCTTTTAGCTTTCTCTTAGCTCTCTGTTTATCTGTAAAATCATCATCTCAAATCATCTCTCATCATCTCGATCCTTGTGTGTGTGTGTGTGTGTGTGTGTGTATTTTTCAAGTAGTCTTACTTTTTATATTAAAAAATAAACCTACGGGATATTTTCATTAATATCACTTGTTTGAAAAAAAAAACTATTTTCTCCTGCTAAAAGTAAAACCTTCTGCCGAAAAGAATCTAGAAAAGATTTCTTTTTACAGTTAGGAAAAATATAGCAAAAACTTTTATAAATTATTTTGGTGCATAAAACTTTTAAAAAAATGACACTGACCTTTTATTAATTACTTTGATATAAAAAAATTTCATTAATTTGAGAATTTAAGACCAAAAAATGTTTTTAATAAATTATATCTCCTTGTACAACCCACAACAAAGAAAAAATTACAGTGAAATTTCTGTTAACACAGCTTTGATGAGGCAAACTAGTGAAATTACATGCCTCTCATTCCTTCCCTTCTCGTAAATCACTCTGCAAGATGCCCATTCTTAAACTCTCGAAATCCACCACCACTATGAGAAGCCAGTTCATTGCTCTCGCAACTCTACATCTCCGACCCTAAGTAGCCACAAGGCCTATCTACCTCTCTCATCCTAGTCTATATGAGCCGTCTTCTAGCCGTAAAAAAACCCAGCAATTGGATTTCTCTCTCTCTATTTCTTTCCCTGGCCACTCAAAAGCTTATCTCCCCTTTGGTGTTTCTCTCGCAACTCTTTGCTTCCACCAGAATATAGCCACAAGGCATATCTATCTCTCACTTCCTGCTCCATCTGAGCTGTCTTCCAACCCCTAAAAAATGCAACAGTTCTCTCTCTCCATCTCCTTTTATGGCAAAAAAGAAAGCTCATCTCCCTTCTAGGGTTTCTCTCGCAACTCTTTGCCTTTGCTCGAGTGTAGCCACCAGGCATGCCTATATTTCCCGCCTTACTCCAATTCATGGTTTGTCATCCCTTCGACCATTATTTAAGCCATTGATATACTATCTCCCATATTTACTTTATTCCACAAGAAACTGGTGCAAACCACCAAGAGGAGAATGAAAATGAAGGGTAAGGAGAAATTTTAAAGAAATACCTAGCAGACCTTAGGATGAGGCTGTTGTACCTCCTGCATAGGCTGATAAACTTTGTTTCGAGGGTCCTAGTAGACATGAGGAAGAGAGGAAGTGTCTATTTGGCTGAACTTGACTTATATGGGAAGGTAAAGACTTTCTTTGGTTTTTTATCTCATGTTGTTTGTCTATTCGTGGCTATGGAAATTTACATGAAAGTTTTAGCAATCCGAAGATGGAAAAAAAAAAAGAAGAGGAAAAAATGAAGAAGTAAAAACTTGATGATGTCAAATGGGTACATTTGGTGCAGAAGGTGGAAGATATGTATGACAGTGGACTTTATTCGTTGCACATACAAGTTGTAGTTAATCAGACCCTACAAAGGTTCTAGGAAAAAGTGAAGAATGAGGAAACAAAGGTTGTTGAGGAGACTACTAACAAATTTTGTGAGAAAATCAAGAAGGAGAAAGAAGATAAGAAGAAGTACACGAGATGGCTTAGGCTTTTCTAGGTAATGCTTATGGTGTTTTTTTTCTTGTTTTTTGTTATTTTGTTTCCATAGATAATGTTGGATTTGTTCCAAGCAAATATTTAATTTTGAAGATGACAAGTGTATTGTTTTAGTGTGCTTCATCTTCTTTTATTGGGTCAAAATAGATTTGTTAAAGTTGTGTTTGATTTCCAAGTATTTCAAGTGTTATTTCAAAAAAAATATATGTTTTAAGTTTATTAAGAAAACTTGTTTTTGAAGAGAAGTTAGTAGGTCATCAAAATATGTTAATGTTTGAATCAAATTTGATTTCCAAATGACAAGTTTTTCTAAGTTGTTTCATATTTAATCCATTAGAGAAATGGTTTAGCATGTTTTTTTATCACCTAAGTCTACCAAGCTCCCAAGTGTATGTTTTAATGCATTAAAATGCTTTAATTTGAAGTCTGGAGCTGCTGGTTATTTTTTGAGATATCAGGTAACATGTTAAACTCTGAGTTTAACCTGTTAATTCGCAAGTCTGAAGACTTCTGGCCAAAATCTTCAACTAGCACGATTTCAACCCAAATTTGAAATATGACTTGGACGAATCAGAGGATGCCACCTGGACAGTCTGGCAGAGCATTTAATGGTCTTGTCTCTAGCCATTTTTTACCGTTGAAGGATGAAATCGAGTTTAACGTGTTAAACCCAGAACTTAACACGAAATCTGGAGCTTTTTCTGCATAAAAAACAGAGTAACAGTCACCAGTTTTTCAAGAAATTTTTCAGACATCTCTAATAGGATTTCAACATCTCTTTGGCTCCCAAATGAGTATAAAAACATGTATAAACATTTTGGGAAAAACTCTTGGCAACTAGAAAAGAGATTTCATCTTCAAAGAGTTTGAGTTTAAGAAATACCAAGAGATTGAGCTATTACTTGCTTATCTAGCTTTGAGTGCTTCTATTGTTCTTACCACCTTGTAACCTTGTAAACATCATTTGGTGAGATTGTGTTTGTGCGGTTTCTAGTTAGTCTTTAGGAAAACTAATGAGGAAAAGAGTGCCAGTGAGGTTTCTAATTAGCCTCTAGGAAAACTAGTGAGTGGTTGTGGTAGAAAGAACTACAAAAAAAGTGTGTGCTATTGTGTACTCTTATGATTTTTAGTGGAGAAGAAAACTCTTAAGTGGTGAACTTGAGGAGAGGAGTAGGCTCTCAAGAGAAGAGACCGAACCTCTATAAAAATCTTGGTGTTCAAGCTCATTTATTCTCTTCTTCTATTTCTTATCTACTTTGTGTTTTTCGGTTTCTTGATTATCAAACCTTTGTTGCCCTGTCTTTAGTTTGTTCAAAGCATATTTTCAAAACAAATTCTAGAGCATTTATGGTAGAATTTTCTGAGCAGTTCAAGTTTACTTAAGTTCTATTATTTGCTTCTTCACTAAAGACAACGAAGAATTGTTTTGGAAATTTGCTTGAAACCAACCAATTCAAACCCCCTTTTGAGCTTGCGGTTTTAAAATCTAAAGATTTATGACAGCCTTATACGATAACATGAGTTCTATCTTTCCACCTCTTTTGAGTTTTGAAAATTTGAACTTGTGAAAAGAAAGAATGAAAATTTTTATTCAAGCAGATGATTTTGAGCTTTGGAAAATAGTTGAAGAGGGGTTAAGAATTTTTTATATAAGATCATGTACACTAAATTTTAGGGCAATGCATATTCTTTATTCCTCTATAAGCAATGAAACACTTGAAGGTTTTTTAGATTGCAATTCCGCTAATGAAATTTGGGAAAGACTTGGTTTGGTGGATAGAAAATAGAAGGCAAAACATGGAAAAGAGAAGGGCAATCAAAATTACATTGGTGACAAGAAAAGAAAGAAAAAGAAGAAGAATAATAAATGGGATGCAATAAGAAGAATAGAAGACCCATGGTGGTGGCATGGAGTGGTAGTGATTTATTTTCAAGTCAAAGTGAAAGTATTTCAACATCAAATGATGGACTCAACTTGTGTTTCATGGCAAAAGAGGAAAATGAGGTAACAAGTACTTACTTTAATAACTCATCATCATCATCATTTTGCTCATCTAGTTGCTCATATAAAGAATTATTAAATGCTTTTCATGAGCTTTTCAAAAATTCAAAAGACTTGCCAAAAGGGTTAATAAATTGAAGGTTTTAAGTGCTTCTTTAACAAAAGAAATAAATGAATTGAAAAAGGAGAACTTGGATATTAGCTTATCCTTGAGACAAGAAATAGCCGAATTGAAAAATGATAAATTTGATCTTAGTCAATCTTTATCTAAATTTGTATAAGGTAAAAAAAAACTTGATTTGTTACTTGGTGCTAAAAAAATGTTTATGACAAAGCCGGTATTAGTTCCAATCCATTGATGAAGGAAAGAAAATTTGGAAATAGATTTGTTGATGCATCTACATCCTCATCATCTAGTTCTTTTGTAACATGTTATGCTTGTGGTAGAAAAGGACATTATTCTTATGAATGCATGTTTAGAAGAGGAAAAGTTCCTTTTGGCTATAAATTGGTATGGGTTCCTAAAGGAACTAAAATTATTGGAGCTAACTCTCAAGGACCCAAAGAAATTTGGGTACCAAAAATCAAAACTTGAAATCTCATATAGGGTGCTAGAGCATGGAGCAATCAAAGAATGATTATACATGAAGCTCTAAGCACAAAGAAATTGGGAGTTTGGAGCACAATGAGAAGTGTTTGAGATTAAAGCTCTAATGTGGTAATATTGTTGATTTTTTATTGGTTAATGGTAATTATTGGTGCATTGAGTTATTTGGTTGTGGTATGTTGCTTGATGAGTATATATGAGTTATTCATTATTCTTGGAAGATATGTGATATGTTTTATGTTATCATGATAATTGTGGATTTGTTCCAATATTTTGATGATATGATTTTGTATGGAAAATATTATGTTGCTAGCCTATTAGTTGATATTTGGCTATTTTGATCTAGAAAGGGGGAGAAATTTTTTATATGCTTGGACTAAGGGGGACCATGCTTTCTTGTAAAAATTCCTTAAAGTTTGTATGCTTTGATTAAGGGGGAGCTTATTGCATGTTGTGGTAACTTTGTTTGAGAATTTTTCATGATTTATTTTGATGATATATATATCTTTTTTATTATGACAAAAAGGGGGAGAGATAAAATTGAAGAATATTTAATGAAGGGGGAGAATTATTGTTTATGCTTATTGTTTGGATGTTATATTATTTTTTGAAAGGTGAATCATTGTTGTTTGGATGTTATTGTTTTGTTGTTTTGTCATCATCAAAAAGGGGGAGATTGTTGGATTTGTTCCAAGAAAATATTTAATTTTGATGATGAAAAGTGTATTGTGTTATTGTGTTTAATATCATTTTATTGGGTCAAAATAGATTTGTTAAAGTTGTGCTTAAATTCCAAGTATTTCAAGTGTTATTTTAAAAAAAATATGTTTTAAGTTAATTGAGAAAATTTGGTTTTTAAAAGAAGTTAGTAGGTCATCAAAATATGTTAATGTTTGAAACAAATTTGATTTCCAAATGACAAGTTTTTGTAAGTTGTTTTATGTTTAATCCATTAAAGAAATGGTTTAACATATCTCCTCATCACCTAAGTCTACCTAGCTCCCAAGTGTATGTTTTAATGCGTTAAAATGCTTTAATTTGAAGTCTTCAGGCTTGTGATTAATAGGTTAAACTCAGAGTTTAACACATTACCTGATATCTTAAAAAATAATCAGCTGCTTCAGACTTCGAGTTAAAGCATTTTAACGAATTAAAACATACACTTGGGAGCCGGGTAAACTTAGGTGATAAAAAAAAATATTAAATCATTTCTTTAATGGACTAAACATTGAAATAACTTATAAAAACTTGTCATTTGGAAATCAACTTGATTCAAATATTAACATATTTTATTGACCTACTAACCTCTCTTCAAAAACAAGTTTTCTCAATAAACTTAAAAAATAGTTTTTTGATATAACACTTGAAATACTTGGAAATCAAACATAACTTTAACAAATCTATTTTGACCCAATAAAATGAGATTAAGCACACTAAAATAATATGCTTGTCATCATCATATTTACTTTGAACAAATTCAACAATCTCTCTATTTTTGATGATGACAAAACAACATTTCAAAAAGCACATATAACATCCGAACAATAAGCATAAAAATTACTTATTTCTCATTTATCAAATGTTGTTCAATTCTATCTCAAATTTAAAAAATGACTTGGACGAATCAAAGAACGCCACCTAGACACTCTTGCAAAGCATTTAATGACCTGTTTCTAGCTGTTTTTGACCGTTGAAGCACAAAATTGAGTTTAACGTGTTAAACCCATAACTTAGCACAAAATTTGGAGCTGTTTCTACATAACAAACAAAGTGATTGTCACCAGTTTTTAGGAGCTTTTTTAAACATTTGCAGCAGAATTTCAATGTCTTTTTAGCTCTTAAATGAGTATAAAAACATGGAAAAACACTTTTAGAGGAACTCTTGACAACTAAAAAAGAGATTTCATCTTCAAATAGGTTGAGTTTAAAAAAATATCAAGAGATTAAGCTATCACTTGCTTATCTAGCGTTGAGCACTTCTATTGTTCTTACCACCTTGTAACCTTATAAACACCATTTGGTGAGATTGTGTTAGTGCGGTTTCTAATTAGCCTCTAGGAAAACTAGTGAGGTAGAGAGAACTACCAAATGACTGTGTGCTCTTACGATTCTTAGTGGAGAAGAAAACTTAAAAAGGAGAAGTAGACTCTCAACAGGAGAGACCAAACCTCTATAAAAATCTTAGTGTTCAAGCTCCTTTATTCTCTTCTTCCATTTCTTGTCTACTTTGTGTTTTTTGGTTTATTGATGATCAAACCTTTTTTGCCCTTTCTTTAGTTTGTTCAAAACATATTTTTAAAACAAATTCTACGAAATTTGTGGTAGAATTTTCTAAGTAGTGCAAGTTTACTTTAGCTTTTTTTTTTGCTTCTTGACTAAAGGCAACAAAAAATTATTTTGGAAATTTTTTTTAAACCAACCAATTCAGCCTCTCTCTTGGTTGCACTTGGGTCAACAAACTTGCCCTCTGTAAGTCTTTTTTTTTTTGTGTGTAAATTCTTTCCAATGGATTTTTACTACTACTGTGTGATATTGATAGCACATGTCAAATTCAGGCTACCAGAACATTTGCTGATCAGCTGGAATCTCAAGATAAATTTGCAGAGGTAAAGACTGAACTTTATATTTATTTGTAATTCTTATTAGTGTAATATGTAATGTGATGTGTCAACCCTAAGCAATTGTATTAGATGCCGAAGCTCCAGTAGCAAATGATTTGGCTTTTCATAAGCTATTTTGGTTATTTTGGTTTTTTTAAGTTGGAGTGAATTATGAAGAACAAGGAACACTGAGTGTCAAACCTGTACTTATGTTCAGCCAAGTTCACTAACAGCTAATGCGGATCTCATGTGAACTCCTTTTGCAATTTTCTATTTTCAATCTTTATTAGTATTGCAGTTTTGCTTGTTAAGACTGCTGTATCATGTGATTGTTAACTATCATTTTTATGGCCTAGAACTTTAGAATGTATGATGGTGGAGTGTAGGGTATGCCTCTATGATTTTTCTGCTATATCTATAACAAATTAACTAAGGAGAATATTAGGGTTGAGGATAGCCATAAACAAATTCCTGTATGAATGAATTGACTAAATGCTCATTAATAACAGAGTGCCAGGTAGCTATGTAATATCCAAAGAATTATATCCAGCTGGCTTATGTATTTTCCTGATTTCTAACTTCTATCCAAAGATGATTTACTGGGCGCAGTTTGCTGACAACATATGTTTGAAACTACATACTTCGTTATCATGCAAAATTGTGGATATAGTCAATCATGTAGAATATGTCTGCTTACGAGTTTATTTTTCATGGGGTTTCGTTGAAAATTTTGCTTTGCTTTAGATCCGTAATTTAACTTGTTTGATGGATATGTACAACCCTGAACCCTGTGCATGGTGTCAGTTATCTGCTAGTTTCATCTGTAGACCAGCCAGCTTGTATTTTTTACCTGTTGCCCTGTATCCATTATTTCTTCTTTATTCACAAATCTACATATACAACTAATGCCTTCCCCTTTCTTATATGTTCTATTATTTTCGCATGCAATACGAGTTAGCTTCATATGTCGGTGGCAAATTCATTAAGAAATCCACACGCTTGGGTGCATATTTAAGCATTGCCAATGGTTCTATAATTCTAGCCGCATTTTCTATTCCAGGGACACTTGATGAGCTTTAGGAACCTGTGGATGATGAAGTGCATTGCAAATAGTCTCTTAATTTTAACTTAATTAATATATCCTGCTTTTGGTTAATGCACACTATTTGAAGCGTGGAGAAATAGAAACATTGCTACCTCTTGCTTATGACTTCTAGTCGGCCAATTGCTACTTGTAAAAACTAATGCACCTGTGGCCAAATATATGCTAATAGGTTTGTGTTCAGATTTGAGGATTTTTTCACCCTTTTTTCTGTTTCTTGTTTGTTAACCATTTTGGAGATATTTAACTATCTTTGAGTTGAGATATCCTTGGATACTAGACCAGATTGCTAGGTCATCAGTGATTAGTCTTTTCTTCTTGCTTTGTGCTTGTTTTTTTTTTAGACAATCAAATTCAGCACATTATGGCATTGGTTTGATAAATAGTTGTTATGGATCTAATATGGAAAGATTTTTTTTAAATGTCTCTAGGAAGTGTTGGGAAGTAAAGGCAGCAAAAGCCATATGCATGCATGAGAGCTCCATCCACATTGGGCGTAATGCTTTCCCTTGCTTCCCTTCTCTGCCAAATTTGATTACCATTATCCTCCCCCACCCTTTTTCTAGCCTGTTGTTTCATTTCTTGGGGTTCTCTTGAATATTTGATGTCGGTAATTTCTATTCTAGACAAGTTGGGTCTTGGTCATTTGGTGGAGATAGGTATTTAACTCAAATTACAACTCATTTTAAAGCGTTATTTTGAAAGATGATTGGTCAAACATGTGCGTACGAGCAAACAAGTTGAAAGGGAGGTAATTAATTCGTTGCCACTGCCTCTATCGACCTAGCAAAATAAGTGAGACAAGATGAAAGGTAATTAAATCTACGTCCCTTCTATTACAGCCAAGGCTTCTTCTCTCCATCGATGGAGCTTACTGAAACTTGATCCTTCACTTCAAATCTCACCAATCTCTACCAAAATCATGCTTTGTCTACTGATTTTGATTCGGTTCACTGTTGAGGTTTTCTTAATTTTGGTCTTTCTTGTATTTCCCCAATATTAAGCAAACCCTAACTGTTCATTCCCGGCTCTTCCCTTTCAATGAGTCTGTTGATTCCCCATATTTTTCGCTGTTTTCTCCTCAATCTCTCCTTCCTTGTGTCTGGCTTCGTCATCGTTTGGTCTCGATTCCAAACACCTAGTGTTTTTCCCCAATTCGATTCTCCTCCTTTGCTCTACATTACGCTCAATCCTTCACCAACTTTTTTGTTAGGCCTAATCCCAACTAGTTTTTATGCCTAAGTGTCGAATCAGATCTTATTTCTATAACATTGTCTTTCCACAAAACGGTTGACCGTGCTGCTACTCTTCATCGCCTCCAATCACAGCAACGGGTTTTAAAAGCCAATCGCGCTACTCGTGATGAATCGTTCACTCAAGTTCCATTTGGTTTGTTTTGCTCGATCTGGTGGCTTATTTTATCTTGGACAAAGGATTATCTTTGCGTTGTTTGCTTCATTTGTGTCCCTGTTTCGTGATCCATTAATCTGCGTCTTTGTCTTTGTCTGGGTTGCCTATTTCATGCTTGTAATCCAAATTTGTGGTGTTTATGCTGGGCTTCTTTTTAGTTGACTATTTGCTGGGTTTTTGCCTTATCTCATGTACTATAGTATATACAAGTTATGGTCGTATATATGTGGTAAATTTCCAGGGTAAATTGCACAGTTTCTCCCCAACCTTTAATTATTGTTCCAGTTTTAACCCCAACCTCCAATTTGCTCGTTTAGACTCCCTAACCTCGTTAAAACGTTTCATTTTGAACCTTTGGGGATGGAAGTCGTTAATTCTGACGGAAAATGCTATATCAACATAGTATTCTAGGGAAAAATGCTAAGTTTAGCCCTGAAAACTTTTCTCTTTAATAAAAAAATCCCAAAACATTGAAATCGAACAAGAAAGTTCCTACCTCATCTCAATCTCACTCTCCGGCATTCCTCTCCCCACCATCCCTCTTTGACCTTCCTCCCCTGCTGCCCTCGTTCTCCCTTCCCTCCGTCTCGGCCTCCTTCCTCTCCCTGCCGACGACTCTCTCCCTTCCCTCCGTTTCGGCCTCCCTTCCTCTCCCTGCTGACGACTCTCTCCTTTCCCTCTATCTCAGCCTCCCTTCCTCTCCCACCTTCGCTTTGCCTCCTCCTCGACGGTCACCACCAACACCCCCATCACCTACCTTATCAATGCCACCACCATCATGCTGTCGACCTCCATATGAACTCGATGGGGGAGGTGATGAGCGAATCGGGTGAGGTCGAGAGGAAGGGAAGGGTGAGAGCGGCGGGGAGAGGAAGGAAGGCCTGGAAATTGCAAGATCTGGAAATTGTGATGAGAATCGCATGAGGGAAACATGACGATGGGGGAGGTGATGAGTGAATTGGTGAAGATCTGGAAATTGCAATGAGAATTCCATGAGGGAAACTCAACGATGAGGCAGGTGATGAGCGAATCGGGTGAGGCTGAGAGGGAGGGAAGGGTGACTGCGGCAGGGAGATGAAAGGAGGCCGAAAGGGAGGGAAGGGAGAGTGAGGGCGGCAAGGGAGAAATGCCGGAGAGGGAAGGCGAAGAGAGGAAGGCCGGAGAGGGAGGTTGAGATAAGGAGGGGACTTTGTTGTTAAATTTCAATGTTTTCAGGATTTTTTATTAAAGAGAAAAGTTTTCAGGGCTAAACTTAGTATTTTTCCCTAGAATACTACGCTGATGTGGCATTTTCCATCAGAATTAACGACTTCCATCACCCAAAGGTTCAAAATGAAACGTTTGAACGAGGTTAGGGAGTCTAAACGAGCAAATTGGAGGTTGGGGTTAAAACTGGAACAATAATTAAAGGTTGGGGAGAAACTGTGCAATTTACCCTAAATTTCAATAAGCTGAAGAAGTTGATAGGCTTTGGAGTTGGGATTAAAATCACAAGTACAACTAGGCAGATTTGTTATCTAGTTCATACAGACAAGTAATTAGGCAGGCTTGGACTAGCCAAAAAAGGAGAATAGATTTGCTTGTGTTCTTCGGAATTGAACTTGAGTTGCGAATCTAGTAAGGCAACAGGTATCAATAAGTTTGACCCATCTGCATCTCTGTTTTCGAGATGGTTTCCTGTACAACAGTTTCTTGGGAGTCCATGGAGCGTACTTATCCTTTGCTTGATAACTATCACCTCATCAAACTAATTGATAGAAGACGTTTTACAAAAGATTTTATACAAACCTATATAAATCGTGCCTGGAAGCTTGAAGGCACAGCCATTCTTCTAAGGGCAATTGGTTCAAATAGGTTCATGATTAAACTGTCCCATCAGAAGGATGCCTTGATGCTCCAACAACATGGTCTATACCATATAGAAAGGGCTGTGGTACTAATCAACCACCTTTATCCTCATAGCCCTTATGATGAACAGAATTTCCAACATGTTCCAGTTTGGGTTTAGATTCACTGACTCCTACCAATTTTATTGACACGGTCAATTGCTGCATGTATTGGAAAACATGTGGGGAAAGTTATAGCCATGGATTTTCCTACTTATTCATATCATCATTGGCATTATTTAAGAGTTCAAGTGGAACTAGATATAACAAAACCTCTAATTTCTGGGTTTTTTTTTGCAACATTCCAATGGTGAGGGTTCATGGGTCAAATTCAAATGTAAAGGAATATTTAAAATATGCAAACAGTGTTGTTGAGTTGGACATTCTCGATCAAATTACACCAAATCATCGCTGCAAATTTCTAAGGTTTACATTAGTACTCCTCTCTATGGGCAGTAATGGAGTGCCCTTGCTTTGTCTCACAAAAAGGAAGTATATACTAATGCATCCACGACAAATAGTTGCAAAGATGAAGGTTATGGCTTAACAAGTGATGCACTTTGCCCTGCAAGTTTTTAGACGACTAGCCTACAAGTAAAAAAGTTGGTGGGCCATCAACTACATTCTATGTCCGATGACATTGATGCCTTGCTTTGACCAGTTGATGCTAAGACCATGAATCCTATCCCCATTTTAAGGAAGAAGGCATCCTTGTTCCTTCATGGGCTGATAATGATGGTAGTGGCACCGTACTAAAGGACCTAGACCCAACGTGAGCAAAGAAGGGTAAGTTTGATCAGAAATGCTCTAGAGAGCAAGCAAGATCACCTTATGATGTTAGCACTAATTCTGCCATTGCTCATGATTATGATAAGATGATGGAGCTCAAATTAATGCCATCTTCCCATTTGATGGTTCATATGCTGCTAAGCAAGAATCGCTCCACCCAATGATGCCTCCGGTAAAAACTAAAAGTAGCCAAGGATAATGATAGAGGAGTTCTCTAACATCATTTTCAGATTGATTCATTAAAAGATCCTTTAATGATATCTAGAACTTTCCCTCTGAATATCATTTAGAGCCTAATGAGCTTGATCAAAGAATCCTTCAGGAGGTGATGGTTCTAATCAATCAGAACTCCGCTCTAGTTCAACCACTAAACCAATTTCTTTTGGACAACATTGTTGATCCTACTCCTAAGAATCAGAATGATAAGGAGGCACAAATAGAGAATGTAGTGCCTGATGTGGAATTAGACCTAGAGGCAGTGGCTAAAAAAGCTGAAGATAATTTGGGCCAGGTTGAGTTAGGCCTAGGTTTGCACAGTCCAGGAAAATGCCTAAATTAGACAATCTGATAACAAATACTACTGCCACTGATGAGCTTCAGGTTGATAATAGAGCGATGGCTACATCTACTTCCTCTAGGCTTTCATCTACTAGTAAAGGCCCATTTATCTTTATTGTGAGTTGCTCAAAGGCCTACCACTGTCCTAAATGAAGGACTTCACCATCACTTTCCTCATTTGGCTATTCACATTGTCGTGACTATCATCCCAAGGATGTCACCCTAGTTATCCTACATATAGAGATAACAAAATCTAACCCGACTTGATGAACTAACACGACCCATATGAACATAAGCCTGACCTGATCTGACCCAACTAGAAAAGTCAACGACCCGAACTCGACATGAACCCAAACCCCGATTGAAGTACAACTCGAGAAAACCTGAACTCGGATGATTCAAACCTGAATACTTAAACCCAGAATGACTTGAACCCCCAAATGACATGAACTTATGACCCAAACCCGAGACTGACTTGACCTGAACTCGGAATAGCCCTGTGATTAGACCCGACATAACCCGATTTTAACCCAAATTAACATAAATATATGGTCGGCAGAGATTTCAGAATATTATAATTTTTTATGTATTGTTTACTTATCTAAATTATACATAAATTAAGACCATACAATTTAAGAAATTTAAAATACTATAAATGCTTTTTTTATTTAGGGGTCTTTGAAGAATAAATTAATAAAATAATATGTTTTATGTATGGGTCTTCTGAAATTTAATAATTTACAGATTTGCTTATAAGTTCTTTTGAAGCATGTGACCAACACACTGGATCTCATCTAATAGTTAAACTAAATATCCACTAATCCAGATAGAGTAGCAGTAGATCCATTTAGGGAAAACTTCATTTGCTGCACAAATTTTTTTTTTTTAATCTTTTTGGGTAATCTTGCACAATTTTATTAAATTGTTGGCTACTTGGATTGGTTATTTGGATTTTAGATTTCAAGTTTGCTGTACAAACTTAAATTGGTAAATACAATATCAATTTAATATAGTTAATTATTTTAAATCATGATATTTGAAATTTGATTTAATTAACATAGTTATCTTATTTGCTTGAAATTTGATTCAATTAATTTCAAATGTTTTAAATTAGGATATTTTTATGTCTAGTCAAATTAAATTTTTTAATAGTTTTTTCTTCCACTAGTATTAACATTCCTACCCTACCCCATATTACTAATATTCTTATCTTGTATTAGTAGGAATGGCAAATACAAGATTGGTCTTTAATTATTTATCTTTGAATTTGAATTTCATTTAAATTTGAATCCTACACCTTAACCCAAAACTCTAGAACCCTAAACACTTAGCTTAACTTAAGCCATAAGCTCTCAATCCTAACTGTAAACACAATATGTAAACCTAAACCCTAAATCCTAACCTTAATTAAAACCTTAACCTTTACCATAAATCTAAACCCTAATCTTAACCATAAGCCCTCAATTCTAACTTAAACTCTAAACCTTAAACCTTAACACCTAAATTTATTCTTAACCCTTATCCTAAACCTCAACAATTAATTTTAACTTTTACCCTAAACCTTAACTTTCCTCTTTTATTACCTTTCATATTTAATAAGTTTTATATTTAGGGGCTTCCATATTTAATAAATCTCCTTTTTTTTTTGGTAACATTCATATTTAATAAGTCTCTCATTCAAAAAATTTCATATTTAATAATTCCATATTTGGGTTTTTATAAACATATTTGGGCTCTTCTATAATAAGTAACTTCCATATTTAGTAGGTTTGATGATCTTGGTAGGCAATTATCAAATTACAACATTGGTTCCTAAGCTTTTAAGCATAGTGCAATAAAATGCCTATATTTTGAAAATTTTCATTTTAGTCACCATAAATGTTACAACATGGGTCCCTAAATTTTTTAGATATTTACATTTTCACCCAAAATTTTTAAAAGTTTGCAGTTTAATCACTAATAGAGTAATGGTAAACTAAAGTTATATTTCATAGTAATTTCACAGCAAATTTGTTAGAACATAATTAAGAAAAATTTTATGAATTTTTATTTACTTTGCCATGCTAAGAAAAAAAATTAATTGCACAAAGAATTGAATTATTTAATTCAAATTTTAATAAAAAATTGAATGGAAACGTTAAATTGATTAAGTGATTTTAGCATGTATAACAGTTACCCAAAGAAGCCAATTGGTCAACCCGAATTTGGACTAAAACCCGACTTGAAATTACTTAAGATTGAAATTGACCCGGCGTGTATTAAATCTGAACCCAAATAAACTCGACCCAACCCAACCGAACCTGAAATTCACTCAACCTAGAATCAACTTGAACCAAAATGACCCGAACTTGAACAAAATTTACACTAACCCAATTAAACCTGAATCTAAATGGCCTGATGCAAACTTGACCTAATTCACCAAATTGTCATCCCTCCTTGTAGGTAAACTTATTCCAAATTCAGTACTCCTATGTAGGTTCTTCTTGAAATGCAAAGATCGTGATAGAGGTCACCTACAAAATTAGTCAAAGATGATACATATTGATGCATAAAGTGCACGTATAGAGTGTGGGAAATGAAGTTTGATCATGCGACGTCATTTGTGTGGGAGACTTGTTAGTTACCAGATTGTTGAGTCATCGTTTGTTACTCTCATTATTTTTGTGCTCACTACGTTTGTCTGTTTCCTCATTATATGTGTCATCCCTACCTATTTTCATTTTTTCCTATGAATGAATAGAAAAAGAATCTTCCTCATATTACACACACTCTCCCTCTGTGTCTTCTAGATGTAAGTTTAACGCACTCTCGGAGTCCATTCATGTTGCGACTCCCTAAACATTAACCGCCACAACCACTGGTTCACGTACGTTCTTGCCGTCACGTATCATCTAGTATCAGAGCAGCGAACCTACGACCACCATGGCTGAGCGTACCCATTTGCAGGAACTTCATCGTAGCTTAGAGGACTAGATGACCAAAGCACTCCAAGAACACTCGACGAAGTATGAGCATGACTTGGCACAACTAGTGTCGAAGTAGGAAGAGGAGTTTGATGCTCTTTGGAAATTTATTATGGACGTCTATCAATCGTGGAGCCATGACCAAGAGGCCAGTTCTAGCCATCACTTTTAAAGCCAGTAGATAACAGGGCACCAAGGGATCACGCGTATAGGCCAGATCGACTTCCCCCATTTCTTTGAAGATGATGTCGATGGGTGGATCTTTCGATGCAACCAGATCTTTGAGATCGACGAAGTCCCAGAAGAAATAAGGGTTCAGATGGCATTGATACATATAGAGGGGCTTGCTCTATAGTGACACAAACGGCTCCTATATGACTAGCCAAAAAACTGACGACTCACCTGGGATGCCTATTCGACGGCCATGGTGGAACGTTTCAGGGAAGGCCACCAGGACCCCACATCGGAGCTTAAGAACCTCAGGCAAAACGGGATAATTAAGAAGTACCAAAACCAATTTGAAACTCTCCTTAACAAGGCAGGCCATCTTCTGAATGATTTCGTAGTTGGACAATTTATGGGAGGTTTGAACTAAGATATATGGAATGCAATCAAAGTTCTTCGTCCTAAGACCCTCTATGAGGCCTAATGTCTAGCTAACATGCACAAGTCAGTCCTTATGTCTAATAGACGTAGCCGGAAGCCTTGGGATGAAATAAGCAAGGGTGTGTTACCAACACCGACACCTAGGAATAACCCATCGCCACCTCCGTCGCTGAAAGGGTCCCAGGTACCCAAGAACATTAGGTGTCTTACGGAAAAGAAGATGAATGAAAAATGAGATAACGGTCTGTGTTTCTGGTACGATGAATGATTCACAACGGGGCATTGATGCAAAAAAGGGGCAATTCCATCTCCTAGATGTGGAACTAGAAGAGTAGGGAGAAGGCACTAACTCGAACGGTGAGCCTAAAACGGAAAAGACACACCAAGATACAGTGCACGTCATCTTACATGCTATACAAGGCATTCCAAACTTCACTACCATGAGAGTAACCAGGTTCATTGGGAGAAGGCCAATACACATCCTAATAGACTCACGAAGCACCCACGTTTTTTTGGATGAAAAGTTGGCAAAGAAGCTGGGTTGCACTATTGAGCAAGTGGGGGTCATGGGATTTTCAGTAACTAATAGGCAATCCATTACTACCACGATGGTGTGCCAAAACCTCTAGTGGAAGTTACAGGGAATAGAGTTTGCTATTGATGTTTCCCTTATTCCCCTCAGAAGTTGCAATATGGTACTAGGGGTTCAATGGCTCCGAACCCTAGGCAACATCAATTGGAACTTTGCGTCTCTGACCATGAGTTCCAAATGGCAGAGGAAGAAGATATGTCTTAAAGGCACCCCTAAAACTCATATCGATTATGCTGATCCAAGCAAGACTCAAAGGGAGGTCCAACATGTGTTGTATTACATAGGGGCACATGCATACTCCCTTCAACTAATAGGCTACGCTACTTCAAATGGTGCTTTGGAACAAAAATAAATCACAGTAGATGACCCTGGGATGAGGGAGCTGTTGAATGAATTTGAAGGGCTCTTCTAGGAACCCACAGGCCTACTACCTTGTAGAAACCTGGACCACCGTATCCCCATGTTACCAAACACTGGCCCCATAAATGTCAGATACTATCATTATCCTATCTTCCAAAACATGTCATTGAGATGATCATTGATGAGTTGTTGGCAACAGGCATTTCGGCACAGCTCCAGTCTTTTTTCCTCCCCCATTGTATTGGTGAAAAATAAGGATCACACATGACAGTTATGTATTGACTATCGGTAACTCAACAAGGTGACTGTGAAAGACAAGTTCCCTATACCGGTGATCGAGGAGCTCATTGATGAATTACATATGGCCAATTTTTTCACCAAGTTAGACCTCCATTCGGGTTATCACCAGATTTGAATGTGCGATAAAGACATCCATAAGACGACGTTCCACACCCCCTATAGCCATTATGAGTTCTTAATGATGCCTTTTGGTTTCTCCAACACTTCATCCACATTCTAGGCATTGATGAATACCATATTCAGAAACCAACCATGTAAGTTTATCTTGGTTTTTTTCGATGATATATTAATCTATAGTAGTTCTTGGCAAGAGCATCTAGAGCATGTGCGAATGGCGTTTGATATCCTGTAAAGACATTCGTTGTTTGTCAAAAGGGATAAATGTTATTTCTGAATTCCAAGGGTGGTTTATCTAAGGCACATCATTGGATGAGGTGGTGTATCGACTGACCCCGAGAAGGTACGAGCTATCATCAACTGGCCTGAACCAAAGACCCTGAAGCAACTGTGAGGCTTCCTTGGACTTACGGGGTATTACCGTCGGTTTGTCAAAGGCTATGGAGTGATTAGCAAACCACTTACGCAGCTCCTGAAAAAAGGAAACTTCTTTTGGTCCTCTGTAGCTCAAGTCGCATTCGATTAGCTTAAGAAAGCCGTGATTGAAGCCCTAGTCCTAGCCTTGCCCAATTTCAAGGAACCTTTGGTTATAGAAGTGGATGCTTGTAATGAAGGAGTCTGGGCATCCTATAGCTTTTATAAGCAAGGCTTTGGGGCTGAAACATAAAAGGTAATCAACCTATGAAAAGGAGTTCCTAGTTATCATGCTCACTGTGGAGAAATGAAGGCCCTATTTGTTAAGTGCACACTTTATTGTGAAAACAAATCAACAAAGTCTCAAGCACATACTGGAGCAAAGGATACTTATGCCCCTCCGGCAAAAATTTATACTGAAGTTCCTACCATTTAACTACAAAGTATGGTACACTAAAGGGAGGGAAAACAAGGAGGCCAATCCTCTATCACGGATCACCAACGAGGAACTTACCTTAATGGCCATTACTACTTTCTCCACACCTCTGATGATCGAGATTAAAGAACGTTGTTTACAGGATGAACAGTTGAAACAAATCATCCTCGACAAACAAACAGATAGCTTTTCTCATCCTAAGTATGTTCTAGACTCCCAAGGCCTAAAGAGGAAAGGTAAATTGGTAGTGGGCCTAAACATGGATCTCCGAAGGAAAATCATCGAGCTGATCAATTGTGGCGCTGTTGGCGGCCATTCAGGCATAGAGGTCACGAGACAAAAAATCAGCCAATTCTATTACTAGAATGGTCTTTCGAAAGATATCAAGGGGTTTATCAGAAAGTGTCATGTATGTTAGAGATTCAAGGGGGAGAATGCGGTATATCCGGGCCTTCTACAGTCTCTACCTATTCCAGAAAGGGTCTAGGAACAAGTAACAATGGATTTTATTGATGGCCTCCCAAAGTCTAATGGCAAGGAAGTGATTATGGTGGTGGTAGATAAGTTGAGCAAGTACGTTCATTTTGTGGCTCTCTCTCACCCCTACTCGGCCACAACAATAACCAAGGTATATTTAGATCACATCTACAAGCTTCACGGAATGCTGAAAATAATTACAAGTGACAAAGACACCATGTTTCTAAGCTCATTCTGGCGAGAGTTTATGAAACTCCAAGAGGTTCAACTTCAGCTATCCACTGCATATCACCTACAAACGGATGGCCAGACGAAAGTGGTCAATCGATGTGTTGAGAACTACCTCCGTTGCATGACAAAAGATCGGCCCAAGGAGTGAACCAAGTGTCTTGCACTTGCGGAACGGTGGTACAATACAAACTTTCACTTTAGCACTCAACATACACCCTTTGAGGTGTTATACGGCCAACCCCCGCCGAAACATGTGCCTTATGTTTTTAGTGATGCCAAGGTCAATTCTGTATACCATAGTCTCTCAGCCCATGAATTAGTACTCCGAAATTTGAAACAACACTTGAGCAAGGCGCAACAGAGGATGAAAATGCAAACGGATAAACATCATACTGAGAAAGGCTTTTTAGTTGATGTTTGGGTCTATTTAAATTTACAACGTTAAAAATAGGTTGGTCTTCGCACGAGTTCCTCTCAGAAATTGGCTCTGAAATACTGTGGCCCTTTTCCAAATCATTGAGAAAGTGGGAACGGTGGCTTATCGGGTTGATTTTCCATACGGAGTTCATGTACACGACGTCTTCCATGTTTCTCAGCTCAAGAAGAAGGTGGGCAATACAGTGGTGCCAGCTCAGCTGCCCGACTCTGAAAAAGATATTCTCAGGTGCCCTGTAGCCATACTCGAACGCAAAATCGAAAAGAAGGGACATATTACTGTCACCAAGGTCCTCGTTCATTGGTTACACTACCCACCCGAAGATGCCATGTGGGAATCATATGCTGAGCTTATGCACCATTTCCCAAACTTCAGTAGCTCTTGAGGGCAAGAGCTTTGTTAAGGGAAAGGGAATGATACATATTGATGCATGGAGTGCACGCATAGAATGTGGGAAATGAAGTTTGATCATGCGATGTCATTTGTGTGGAAGACTTGTTAGTTACCAAATTGTCGAGTCATCATTTTTCACTCTCATTATTTTCGTGCTTACTACGTTTGTATGTTTCCTCGTTATATGTGTCCTCCCTACCCATTTTAATTTTCTCCTATGAATGAACAGAATATAATCTTCTTCCTGTTACACACACTCTTTCTCTATCTCTTCTGGCTATAAGTCTGATGCACTCTCGGAGTTTATTCATGCCGCGACTCCCTGAATGTTAGCCGCCACAACTGTTAGTTCACGTACGCTCTTGTCATCACGTATCAAAATATTCATATTCGCCTTGCCTTTCTGATTCCTGACAAGAAAAAAAATGACCTAGACTTGATCTTTACCAGCCTTGAAGCCGAATCTTCAGAAGGTTGCAACATTCGGTTAGCAAAAAGGGCTTGGTCACTCTCTCCCTAGTTTACTTAGTTCTTGTTCATTGATGATTATTTGTTTTTTGCAGAATTGGTGATTGAGAATAGAGAGTTTCTTTAGATTCAATTAGTCTCCTTATGCTCTCAAGATGTTGTGGTAGGTATCAACATGGACTAAACATGGGGATTTTCAGGTTTTTTCCCTCAACAAGCCCTCGGGGCACCATGGGGCTTATTTATTTCATTTGTCAGGGCCTGGGTTGAGCCATGGCATTCCATCATCTGTGATCTTTGGTTTGCCTTCATTGACCTAATATGTTATTTATTATGGAGACTAAATCAGATACTAGCTATGTAGATGATAAGTTAAGAAGGTTAGTGATGAATCCATAATTTACACATATTTATGCAATAATTTTCTTGGATTTTGTTTTGATTTATTAACTTTATGGGGATTAACAATGGTATTTTGTGTTTTGAAGGCAGCAAGGATACAACCATTTGGATTTGTTCAATTTTTAATGGAAGTAAACAAACGATGTGTTTGGACCAAACGAAAAGCAAAGTCTAACTTTGCTACTTTAGCACCAGCCATTTTTCATATGCTTGGAGCTCTTCCACTATGACTTGTTATCTTAATTTTTTTTGGTTTGTCCAATTCACTACTTCTAATCAAGATTGAAGCATCAATTGAAGACTTTTAGCAATTTAATTGCTCCAGTTTGCTTACTATTGGAATTTGTGCTCATCATGGGCTAGCTACTTTTGTCTCTTGTGCATTTATTCGTGACAATAAAAGAGCAGCAACAACTGAGTCTTTGGCATCCTAAATTATGCTGGGAGCTGGTTTTACATGTTCAAGTGGAAAGCTGCACACAAAGAAGGCAGTTAGCATTCTAGGAACTTGGCGTATAAAAGATGTTCGATAAAATGTCTGAGTGAAGCTGGAGAGAAGAGAGTTAGCCCCATTTGAGACTCTTAACATGTACAGCTACTAGGTTATAATTGTGTGTGGCTTAACTTGAAAAGCAAAGAGAATTTGCCAAATTGAAAAGGTATTCTAGTGACCTCGAATTTCTTTTCAGAGGAGAGTATTTTCTTTCAAGACCTTTAAAAAGCCGATAGCTGGGAAATCAGATGTACAGAGAAGAGGTTTGGTTTTGGGAATTTTCTTTTCATTGGTTATTCATTTCAAGAAATGGCTGAGTAGTTTTCTGATTCAATTCAAGGGAACAATATCTATCACCAACACCAATTGTGAAAATTAATTTTACTTATGGGAATTTTTATTTAATTCAAGTATTTACGTCTTTGTTGTTGAGATTTATTACAATTAATTTTCCTGTTCTCACTTGTTAGATTGGTTATGTGATTGCAAATTTGCTTGAATTTCTTTCAATCCACTTGGGTGTAAAAGAATTTGATTTAGAAGCAAACAAATTTACCTAGAAATTATTTTTAATTTCTGGTTAGTTCATATAAGAGAAGTAAGACAAGTTAAATTGCTTAAACTTTTGGATTGTTACTTGGAATAAACTTTTGGTTTATTGTTCTTAATGCTAATTTTTAGTCGATTAGAAATTACTTTTCAATATCTAGTTACTCAAAATTAAAAAATTAATGTGATGTATTTTTTTTTTTTGTTAATTTTACTGCTGAATTTTTTGAGTTCTTTTTAGCTCTAAAGAGAGTCTTGTTTAAAAGGTTAGTGAATAGAAAGACCCAAAACTAACATCAACGACGATCTACCAACGATTTACAGCAAAAATATAAGACCTTTAGGTGCTTAAAAAAAATTAAAAGAGTGACATAGATCGATTTAGACTTTCACAAACAAATTTAGATTCACCGATACACGTAGAATCATTTTTGTGTCCCGATGGGGTTTCTCTTCAATCTAATAAACCTAGGCAAGATTAGGGAATTAAATAACATTCAAAATTATTTGGATGATGGAGAAATAAATCCTAAAGGGCTGGACTTACACCGGTTCAATAAAAAATGCGATCAAGTCAGAAACGGAGTAGAGAGTGCAATGACGATCTTTTTGTGTGATGCCTTTTTCTCCACATTAATGAGCACGACCCAGAACAATGCAGGAATGATGAGGCTATCTAATTGAACTCAAATAATGGAAGAAAAAAATATGGCCAAGGCTAAAAGAAAGTTAAGGCAAATTGAAGATTGCGGCCATAGGCGTATTCTTTTTCCATGTGCTTCGCGACTATTGTTGATAGAAGAATAAAAAAAAAGGGCAAGAATATTCATAGGCTTGGTTATTAGGTCTAGAAGCAAATTAGACTCCTAGGTAGACAGAAATATGGGAAAGAAAATAAAAAGGGAGAAAAGAATAATAATAGGATAATTAATGTTTAATATGATAAATAAAAAAGATAAGGAGATAAAATAGATTAATTAAATTTTTTTTATTTTAATTTAAATATTCCATGAGGTGTTGTGGGTGGATGTTTTCTAAATTAAAGCTTAGGGTTAGTTGGGAAATTATTCCATACAACAATAGCACGAACCAAATATAAACCGCGTACTCGCGTAGGCTAAATTTTGGAAACCTAAGCAAATGAATTCATAATTGAATGAGAAAAATTTCTTTTGACTCATTTTTGTGAGAAAAATTCAATGGCACTCCTAGATTTTTCATTCGATGCTCAGTTCAAAATGACAAAAATGCCCCTAAAGCTTCTGGCTTAAAATTTGACTTGGTGACCACCAAAAGAATTATCTAAGGATCAAGATTCTTAGTTTTACATTGATTTTCTAAATTAATGGGTAAAATTATGAAAATACCCTTAAGGGTAAAATGGTAATATCACATTTAGGGTAATTTGGTAAAAAAAATTTCCTTAATTCTAGGGTTATTATAGCAATCTATAATGACTCAAGTCCAGAACCGGTCAACGGAACACCTGCCCATACCATATGGGTTATCCTTTGGAAAATGATAAACACTAGGTGCTTATGTTCTAGAGCTAGAGCTTATATATCCATATAAGACTTCCCACAATTCACCCATATAGGATATAAAGGTATTACAAACTGCCCCATTTTGTACCCAACATCCTCGTTGGGGTCAGTCGGATCACTTAGTTCCCCGGAACAAGTAACCTCTCTAATCGGATTACTTAGCCCTAAGCCAAGTAAC
The DNA here is from genome assembly GCA_005392925.1 of Aquilaria sinensis. Lineage (NCBI taxonomy): Eukaryota > Viridiplantae > Streptophyta > Magnoliopsida > Malvales > Thymelaeaceae > Aquilaria > Aquilaria sinensis. The sequence continues at coordinate 299,846 of SMDT01000653.1, read as the reverse complement.
TTCCCAAATCCAGAATCAATCCCTGTATACGATGCATGTGCACATCCACTATATTACACCATTGTGGTTCCAAGTCAGCTTTGATACCATTTGTAATGACCCAAGTCCAAAATTGATCAACGGAACACCTGCCCACACCACATGGGTTACCTTTTGGAAAAATATAAGCACTAAGTACTTATGTTCTAGAACTAAAGCTTATATATTCACACAAAGTTTCCCACAAAGCACTCATGTAGGATATGATAGTGTTACAAACTACCCTCTTTATGTAACCAACGTTTTTGTTGGGGTCTCTTAGTTTACATGGTCCCCTGGACCAGTAACCTCTCTAATCGAATTACTTGATCCCTCACCAAGTAATCTCTTTAATCCAGAATCAGCTCAGTAGATGACATATCCACATAAGGCTTCGTACAATTCACCCATGTGGGATATGGAGGTGTTACGAACTCCCCCTTATATACCTAACATCCTCATTGGGGTTAGTTGGATTACTTGATTCTCTAGACTAGGTAACCTCTCTAATCGGACTACTTAGCCCCTGGCCAAGTAGCCTCTCAAATCTAGGATCAGTCCCGATAGATGATGCATGTGCACACCCACTATGTCACACCATTATGGTCCCGAGTTGCCTCTGGTACCATCTATAACAACCCAAGTCCAGAACCGGTCAACGAAACACCTGCCCACACCATATGAGCTATTCATTGGAAAAGGATAAACGCTACGTGCTTATGTTTTGGAACTTGAGTCTATATATTCACATAAGGCTTTCTACAATTCACCCATGTAGGATATGGAAGTGTTACAAAAAAGGTAAAAAAAAAAACTAAGAAAGAAGATAAAGGAAAATTCATCTTAAAGTTAGAGGTTAGATTGTTTTTTTTTTTTTGTGAAAAATTGCTAATAATGGTGAATTTATATTTGTAATAACCCTAGAAATTAAGGAAAATAAAATTACTAAATTACCCTAAATAAAAAAAAAAGAAAAAAATAATGAGTAAATAAAATAAATAAATAAAAATTAATTAATTAGCATTTTTTCCTTAAGGGTATTTTTGTAATTTTACCTACCAATTTAGAAAATCAATATAAAATTAAGAATATTGATCCTTAGATAATTCCTTTAGTAGTTATTAAGTCAAATTCCAAACCGAAAGCTCATAGTCATTTTCTTTAGGCTAGGGGCATTTTTGTCATTTACAACCGAGCATCGGATGAAAAATCTGGGAGCACCATTGGATTCTTCTCGAAAAAAATGAGTCAAGAGAAATTTACCTCACTTAATTCTGAATTCGTTTGCTTAGGTTTCCCAAAATTTAGCCAACGCGCGTGTGGGGTTTAAACCGGGTTCGTGCTACCACTACATAGGATTATTTTTCTTTTTCTCCCTAACCCTAATTTCATTCTTATAAAACACCAGCCGCAAAACACCTACAGGATTTTTTGAAACTTTAGAAAAAAAAAAAAAAAATTACCAATTTAGTTTTCCTAATTAATTACCTGGCCATCATTACCTTTTTATTATATTATTACTTATTTTGCCCTACGTTTCTATTTGGCGTGAAGCTTAATTCGCCTCACAGACCTTTTCAACATTTCGGCACTTCTCCCCATCAACCGCCGCCTAAGCCATAGGAAGAAAATTGGATTTTTCTGCAAGAAGATCGTCCACAATTCTTTCATCCCTTTTGCGCCGATTGTTTGTCTCCACCTAGTGCTCCATCAAACTTGTGTAAGTCATCTCTCCATGCTTTGATTCTTGGTTATTCAAAAAAAAAAAACTAGAATGTTAATTTAATTCCATATTTTACCTAGATTCATTAGATTGAAGGAGAAACCCTATCCGGACACCAAAAACGATCCTACGAGTACCGACGATTCCGATTTGATTCGTGTGAGCCAAAATTCTTCGGTATTACTCTTTTAATTTTTTTTTCTTTTCTTCCAGCACCTAAAGGCCTTATATCTTTGCTGTAAATATTTGGTAGATTATCATTAATCCAAGTTTTGGGTTTTTCCACTCGTTTCCGGTGCAATCTTGTCCATACTTGGTTCTAAGCCCCGGTAAGCCACCGTAGCCTCTTTTAAAAATTATCTTGGCTGCCAATTTCGAATATTACAGCCCTAATAATTCTCTTTTCCTTGCTGTCCATGTTGTTACAAAGGGTTAGAAAATCCTTACTTGAAGGTTTGGTGCTTCTTTGGACTCCCGGAGCGTCAGAGATCCCGAAAACACATCGGTAACCGAAATAAAATTTTTTTCCTTCCAAGATCAGTTTTTACAGCCATTAAATGAGCTTATAAGTTAGTGTATAACCGCTGTAATTTTTAGGATCAATATCAAGAAGGCTCCCGGCACGATCCCGAATAGGCACGAGGCCACCGAAGACACCCCGAGACCCTTTTTGCCCACTAGGTAAAATTTCGGCCTAGATGTTAAGAACATGAACTTTCCAAGTACCATTTAGGAAAATTTCTAAATTTTAGCACATTTTCTAATTTTCTACCTTACTAACATTTTGTAGGACCGTCCTAGGAAATCACCCCTTTCGCCGTATTATTCCGAACTAGGTAAGGGGGAAGAGCGGGTTAGTTCTCGTGGGCCCTCTTAGGCCCAAAATAAGCATCAACCCGAATAATAAATTTTAAGTAAACAATTGGGCTAAACAAAATCTTTAAACGCGTGGGCAACATGGGTAGGGTAATTAATTAGTTTTTCTAAAATTTTATTTTATTTTATTATATTTTATTTTAGTTCTCTTCCTTTGAGATGTAATTTTGGTTGGTTGGTTGTATGGTTGTAATGATGTGATGTATGATGTATGTTTGGCGCTAGTATCATACTAGGACCGCTTATAACAAGAATTAAATTAGAAATATGTTAGGACCGCCTAAATAAACACCGCTAGTAGCATGTTTAGGGCCGGCGAGACAAACACCGCTAGTACCATGTTTAGGGCCGACAAGCTCATTAGCAACATGATGAGATTGGAAGGAACCGTTAGTGGCATGTTAGGGCCGTAATAAATTATTATAAGCCGATAGATAAAGGATTAGGAGCGTAAATACTAAATGACCAATTTAGAAAGAATTCACGAGAAATGAGATGAACATTTATCACAAATACACTTAAAAGATATCATTGATTGTCATGACATCATGTAACACTAAACTAAGATAACATGATAAAAGAAATAGGATGCACTAGAATCATGGCATTCTACTAAAAAGAGCTAAAATAAAATGAGCTACGGTCATGCATCAATTGGTTGTTGCATATGATTGATGTTTGTCATACACAAGATTGCATTAAGTAAAAGATTTGAAGAGTAAGATAAAATACGAGGCATGCAAGGTTGGTGACGAACCATATCTACATGACCTAACAAGCCGTAAATTTAGACGAGAGGTTCGGAACGGACGATTCGAACCCGAGAGGCATGTTAGGGTGGCGGCGGACCGTCCCTAGTCATGACCCGATATTGACACGGAGTATGGAGATATGATTTGTGCACTGTCAGACCATAGCTGGCGAGGGACCATGCTTATGGCTGGTATCACGAGAGGCTCTACCTCGGCGTAGGTATCCCGAGAGGCTCTGGCTTGGTGGCATCCCTAGTGGCACTGCCTAAGAGTTATCCCGAGAGTGGGTGATGTACACACTCACCACCCTAGGTTCGTCCGATGGCAATTAAGTATTGGATTAATTGATCGATCAATAAGATATTATTTAATCGGTAAAAGGAATTATGCATATGCATGGTAGTTCAAGCATGCTAGTAGGACTTTGATATTGTTGTTATGATGTTGTATGGAATTGTTCTTTAATTAAATTGCTACAGCTTAAAGTTTATTATTCGTTGTTGTTTGTTACGGGAATATTAGGACCCACGTGATGGGCCTGATACTTCCCCCTTACTGAGCAAGTTGTGCTCACCCCTCCTCTTAACATGTTTTTCTAGGTGAGTACTATGAGGAGACAGAGTACACTGAACCATATAATGAGGTTCAAGATGTGGAGCAGACTGAGTGAGAGTACGCTGTAGCCCCTCGAAAGTAGAACTGGCTGGGACTGGGTTTTAACTTTGTGTTATTTGATTTCTAAAAAAACATATAGTTTATTTAAATTAGCACCTTATCCGCATATTAGTTTTCCTTGGATTGTCACTTAACTACTCTGATTTCGTTTAATACTCTTATTGTTTGGAAAATAATTTAAAATAAAATGTTTTACCTCACATTTCTTAAATTATTTTAATTAAAAGCTTTATAATTCTGGGAATTTAAGATATCTTTTAAAATTAAGGTTTATAAAATTGGGGGCGTTATAATATTACTAAAAAAGTAAGAAAATATATAGGAAAAATAAATTATCAAAGTAAAGGTGGAGAAAATTAAAAAATGGATTTTTTGGCTTTCTAATTGGAATCCATCAAAATAAAAAAAAATAGTCAATATTCTAATTAAGTGAAATCCATCTATTAAGCTAGTTCTAATGATTTAATGCTAATTTCATATTAGTAATTATTAGACTTCTTTCTTTAAAATTATATATACTATAAGTCTGAAATTATAATTTTTCTATTACTATTGTTTTTTGTACAAGGGACATATTCTTACATTGCCTTTTTTATGGTTTATATGGCATTTTTTTGTAGAATTTAAAATTTTAAAAACTTAGTATAAGAGTTTTAACTAATACCTATATAAAAGTAAGTAAATTTAACTATTTATTTTTAAATTTGTCTTTGGAAACAAGCAATAAAAAGCTAAGGAAATTATAGTACTATCTTCATTAACATGAGAATAGAAAGGGTTGAATTAGTTTTAAGATGATGTGGTATACTCATTATAAATCACAAAATATTAATACCAAAAAGATTCATTTGGAAAATTGTTTGAAAACTAAATCTACTTAAAAATAATTCTCTTCCGAAATGATCTCTAAATTCATAACTCCCTAATATTACGTGTTTTGTAAGCAAAAAATAAGGTGATAAAAAATATTTAAAAAGATAATTTATCAATATAATATTAGAGTGTATAAAAGATAATTATTTTTGCTTTCCAATAAATCAAGCAAAGTAGTTTCTAAAAAAATAAGCAAAATATAAATTATTAAGTTATTAGAAATTTTTAAAATTATTGTATAAAATTTTTTTGGATTAACATTTTGTAAGTTATTTAATTAGTTAATTATGTATTTAAAAATTTAGTAAATTTTGTTAACCCATGAGTTTGGTGATAATGAAAGTTCCTAAAAAGAAGGGCCATTTTGCCGAAAGATTAGAAGTTAGGACTTAAAGTTGTAGTTTGTCCTGACAACTAAAGGACTAAGTCACACCATTTAAAAAGTTTGAGGATGAATTTGCATGATTTTATAAAGTTTGAGAACTAAGGCATACTGAGTCAAAATTAATGGACCAACAACTCGTAGAGATGACAAATTTTAACCTAACCCTAAGACCTGACCCACCTGAACCCAAGGTTAATCTGACTAGAAAAGTCAACAAACTGTATCCAACTCGACCTGAACTCAAACCTCGATTGAAGTAGACCCAAGAAAACCCGAACTCAAGCTCGACTTGACCTGAAGCCGAAATGACCCGATGACTAAATCTGATAAAACTCGATTTTAACTTAAATCAACATAAATTATATGATCGGCAAAGACTTTAAAAAAATTATGATTTAATATATGTGAATGAGTTTTTTATATTCTGTTGATCTATTTTCTGTGTTGTAGAGTGAGCGAGTGAGAGCTATGAGAAATGATTAATGAAATAGTGATAAAAAGATAAGAATAATTAGGTTTTAGAAATTATAGTACTCCTTCTATTCCATATTATTTGAAATATTTAACTTTTTTGAATAGTTTGAATTGAATTTATTCATATTACTCCTTCTGTCTCAAATTCTTTACATCATTCATATTTTAACAATTAATTTATAATTTTTTGTTTTCAACATTTTAATATGTAAATAAAAAATTTTATACATGAATGATAAATCAAAGCCTATAATTTTTATATATTTTTTAAAATTTTTTAATAAACAATAATATAAATAAATTCAAGTCAAACTAGTCGGAAAAGTTAAATGGAGCAAAGAAAATTAGACAAAGGGAGATTATTTGTTAGAAAAAAATTTAAAAATATATATATTTAGAAACTATAGGTCTTTTTTTATTATTTAATATAATCATTTTTCATTTATATACTAAAATGTTGAAAATAAAAAATCAGAGATTAATTGTTGAATAGTGAATGTTACAAAAGACTAGCCACAAAAAGAGTATTTTATTAAAGAAATTATATATTAATATATCTTCATAAATTATATATTATTTTTTATGTCTAGTTAAATTAAATTTTAATCAAAATTAAAGAAAAAAATTAAATTGATTCAGTCATTTCAGCTTATGTATTAGTGAACTGAATAAATCTAGCAATTAAGTTAAATTTGGTTTAAGACCTGATAACCTGACCTAATTAGATCCGAACCCAAACTAACTCAGTTTGACTCAACCCGAACCTAAAACCAACTCAACCCAAAATCAACCCAAACCCAAATAACCCGATCTGGATCTAAATACATGCTAACCTAATTAAACCTGAACCCAAATGTTCTAATCCAACCCTGACTCGACCTACCCAATTGTTACCGGTAACAACTCGTGCGAGTTTAAAAAGTTGGATGAAAAAGAGAGAATCGTTTAAAAAGTAGCCGTCGCCGGACCTTTTGTTGTAAGGATTTAGGAACTTTCTTAACGCTGTCGTGCAGGAAGTCGGTTGTCAGCCTTTATATGTAGCACGTTGGCAACCCTAAATAGGAGCTGAGCAGGCTTCTTGATGGTGGGTTAGAAGAAAAGTTAGAACTTCGAAGAACGTCGGAGCTTTAGAGAGTTCTAATGGCTTAGCGATTCCTCATGAAATTCTGAAGTTCCTGTCCATCATTCTCTTTTCTTCGTTCATTCTTCGGCTTTTTCTTTGTGATTTGTCTATTCTTGCGATTCGAATTTGGCTTCGCCTGTTCAGATACACGGGTGGCTTCGCCTGTTTCTACAAGATTCATGTGGGTTTCGGTTAGTTTTCTCTAGTTTCTATCAATCAGTAGTCGGATTTCGGTTAATGGTTGGGGATATTTCTGAGACTTCTCAGTTGTTGCGACTTGGTTTGGGTCGCGAGTTGCTTCGGCTGTTTTTCCGTGAACCCAGTACGTTCGATTGGTTTTGTCAAGATCCCATCAATCGTTACTCATATATATGTCCGTTCTTGGGTACTGTTTGTGATTTTTCAATTTTTGCGATTTAATTTTGGCGTCGCATCTTTTGTTATGTGAATATATTGTGTTTCATTATGTCCGATTGGAAACACGGGATGGGTTGGCAAATCCGTTTCTGCGAATTGAAGATCTACGTGGGTTTGATGCTTCCATTAGGTGAGATCTAAGTATATCTGTTTCTGGGAAGATCTGTTGATCTGTTTTTTTCACGTGGGCTAGGCCAAAATGCATCTTCAGCCCTCAAACTCGGATGACCATGACACTTAGCCCCCTGGACTTCAACTCGGGCTAACTCAGCCCCCAAACTTGATTAAGCAGGTCAGTCAACCCCCTTGACCATCACGTGCGATCACGTGATTTCAATAAGTATAACAACGTTTGTCCTCCCAGGTTTGGTGGCACGAATAAATCCTTAGGGTTAGAACTATAGCTAAATATAAAAAACAGGTAGTAAATTTGTAATTATTTTCTACAGATAACAACAAAAATAAAATTATATAACATCTCTTAAACTTTCTGATTTCTTCCTAATCTATCCTAATTTTATAAACGTTACAAAACACCAATCGTCTTTCTCGGGACTTCTCTGCCCTATTCTAATCCTTCTTAAATGCTACGCCCAGAAATCCCCAGGTAAAGGGCACTGTCTTTCACAATCTCTACTTCAATTAGCACTACTACCATCAATTCGTCGTCCGCCGTTTGCCAACCTTTGCCCTTCCCCGCCTTTAGTCCTTCGCCCCGTCGCCATCGAACGCCCTTCGGCCTTTAGCCTTCGGCTTCCTTCGTTCTTCACATCCCTTCGCCGTCCGCCAACCTTCGCCCTTCGCCGTTTGCTGCTCTTCACCCTTCATCCTTCGCCGACCTTTGCCCTTCATCCTTCGCCACCCTTCTTCCTTCACCCTTTGCCCTTCGCCATCCGCTGCCCTTCACCCTTCGCATGGCCTCATTGCGTCCTCCCACATGGCAGATTCCAACGCCGGAGGGAGACGAGTTGGATTCTGTTGAAAACATGTCGAGACGCAGATGAGGTGAACGGCGTTAAAGACAACGATCACATGACGGCACTTGTGGGTCAAAGGGGTTGACTGACCCGTTTAACCAAGTTCAGGGGCTGAGTTGCTCCGAGTTGAAGTCCAGGGGGCTAAGTGTCCTGATCATCCGAGTTTGAGGGCTGAAGATGTATTTTGGCCTTAAGGCTATTTTTCCTGTGCAGGAGAAAGTTGCAAGTGGCAATTTACTGCTTCGATTTGAATAAGACTGAAAGCCTTGTTTCATTATGATTCATACTAGCGTTGTCCCTATTCGACCAAGGCCTAAGGCGATTTGTTGTTTGCACAATACAGTTCTTGTAGTGGTTAAGCAATTATTTTTCAAAAAATAGGCTACTGGTTTCACATAAGTTCAATTCCAGGGAGCAATGCCCATGTTTGTGTGAGGTGTAAGGTTCTTGGTTGTGTGAATAACACAATTCCTAGTAGCCATTTTGTTTCTTTTAATTGAATAAGGCTACTGTGTTCACACATCAACATGATTCCTGGTAACGTTCTTCCTATCTAAATATCCCTTAAGGCTACTGATTGTAGCAATGTGATACTTCCATTTGTATTAGGCTGCTGGTCATACATTTGTGTGATTCCTAGTAGCAATGTCCCTTTTACGAGGCTTAAAACTATTGGTTATTTGCCTAGGCTGCTGGCCTTACATTGGTATGGTTCCTAGTAGCAATGTCCCTATTACAAACACAGTGCTCAAGGCTATTGGTGCTGCTGGTCACATATTACTGTGATTCCTAGTGGCAATTGCCCCTGTGTGAATGCTATTGGTTGTGTGAATAACACAATTCCTAGTAGCCACTCTGTTTCTTCTAATTGAATAAGGCTACTGTGTTCACACATCAACAGGATTCCTAGTAACGTTCTTCCTATCTAAATGTCCCTTGAGGCTACTGATTGTGCATAGGTCTCAATTCATAGCATCTATGTGGTGCTTCGATTTGTATTAGGCTACTGGTCATACATTAGTATGATTCCTAGTAGCAATGTCCCTTTCACAAGGCTTAAGGCTATGTTATTTGCCTAGGCTGCTGGCCATACATTGGTATGGTTCCTAGTAGCAATGTCTCTATTACAAATACAGTGCCCAAGGCTATTGGTGCTGCTGTTCACATGTTACTGTGATTCCCTGTGGCAATTGCCCCTGTGTGAATGCAACTGATTGCTTGAATAAAACAATTCCTAATAGCAATTTGGTACTTCCATTTGAATAAGGCTACTGGTCACACGTCAAAATGATTCTTAGTAGCATTCTTCCTAGCTAAATGTCCCTTCAGGCTACTGATTGTTCCTAGCAGCTCTGTGGTGCTTCCATTTGTATCAGGCTGCTGGTCATACATTGGTATGGTTCTTAGTAGCAATTTCCCTCGTACAAGGCTTAAGGCTATTGGTTATTTGCCTAGGCTGCTGGTCATACATCGGTATGATTCCTAGTAGTGATGTCCCTACTACAAGCTTAAGGTTATAGGTTATTTGCCTTGGCTGCTGGCTGTACACTGGTATGGTTCCTGGTAGCAGTGTCCCTATTACAAATATAGTGATCAACGCTATTGGTGCTGCTGGTCACATATTACTGTGATTCCCAGTGGCAATTGCCCCTGTGTGAATGCTACTGGTTGCTTGAATAAAACAATTCCTGATAGCAATTTGGTGCTTCCATTTGAAGAAGGTTACTGGTCACACATCAACATGATTCTTAGTAGCATTCTTCCTATCTAAATGTCTCTTCAGGCTACTGATTCTGTGCAGGTCACAATTCCTAGTAGCTATGTCGTGCTTCCATTTGTATTAGGCTGCTGGTCATACATTGGTATGATTCCTAGTAGCAATGCCCCTCTTACAAGGCTTAAGGCTACTGGTGCTGCTAGTCGCACATTACTGTGATTCCTAGTGGCAATTGCACCTGTGTGAATGCAGCTTAAGACACTGATCACATCAATGTGACTCCTTGTAGTATTGTCCCTATTTGAACATGGATTAAGGCTACTGGTTTTGTGCCAATAACAATTCCTAGTAGTAATGCAGTGCTTCCAAAAATGTGGTTGCCTATCGTACCAACTCATGCATGGTATGATTCTTAGTAGCAATGTTCCTATTTGAAGAAGGATTAAGGCTATTGGTTGTGTGCAGAAACACTATTCATGTAGCAGTTTCATTTGAATAAGACTGCCGGTAACATATTAACATGGTTCCTAGAGGCAGTTGTCCCTGCACCTACATAATGCCGCTGAAGGCTATTGGTTAATATGTGCGATATGGTTCTGAGTGTGAAAATAATTTAATAGTTGATAACCTTAACAAGGCTGCTGGTCATGTCCTGGTTTGGATAAGGCGAATGAGGCCAAAGAGTCCTCAAGTTGTTTCCACCTGAACATCCTTGTGAGATTGAAATGAATTGAATCATCTGATTTCTTGTCCCAGTTTGGAACCACAGTTGTGGTATTTGAAAATAATTGTTCTCTACACTGATTGATTGTTACTGTCTTAACACTTGAGATATGTGCCTCTGTTGTATATGTCATAATATTTAAGAGGAAAAAAAGTGCTACTAGTTTTGCTGAAGTCTGCAGCTGTGGGTGATAAGCTTTTAATAAGGAAGTGATAACCTTTTAATAAGGAAGTGAAAAGCTTTATAATGCTGCTGGTTATGTTCTTTGACTGGTGCATGCTCTTTGCAGTAATTTTGTGTTCCCCTCGCAGTAATTTCAATTCATATCTTTGTGAGATTGACATGAACCCTTGCTATTTGTAGTGAGAAGTTGTTCAGACTTAAAAGCGGGGTACTAATGTTGCTGAAGTTGTTTCTCTGTATAAGCTGGTGACGATGAACTTTTTAGCACTTTCATGAGTGCAGTAACCGCTTAATGCAGAAGTGAAAAAAATTTTATAATAAGGCTGCTGGCTCTACCCCGGTTCAGATTAAGCCAAAGATACTGGTTATGTGCAAACACAGTTGTTTATACTAATTTAATAAGCCCCTTAAATAATTTCTGTCCATATCTTTGTTATATTGACATAAAATTTCATCTGATTTGTGTCCTAGTGTTGATTTATGTGTTAGTATAAGGTCACATTTTTCTTTTCTTTTGTTTATTTTAAATGCTTGCTCTCTGTAGTGCCACTATCAACGCTGTTTCACTTGTATTACTACTGAAGTAGTTGGGTTTTTTTCTGAGGAACTTGTTAATTTCTGTTAGCCTCTGATTCTGTTAATTTCTCTTTATACACTGATTTGGTCCGTAATCCTTCCGACTGATTTAGAACTTGTACATGCTCTAAAATTTTTGAATCTGTGGATTAGAATATGATAATTCAAGAAAATTGCATGATTTGAAAGACAACCGCTGATGTGGGGCTTAATGCTGCAAGTTTCAGATTTAGAAGTCCTCTTCTGCACGTAATATTTTGCCAAACTGTGTTCCTCCCTGAAAACTTGCCCCTCTGTTTTCATCTCTACTTGGCTCAAATCCTCTTTTACGCATAAATTCATAGTACTCCAGTTCCCAAGTGTCTTTCCAGACACTACTAGTGTATTATTGCGCTAGAGGTGGTATTGATTTGCTGCAAAAACTGATTGGTATTTGATACATATTCTTAGGTTGTCTTGTTCTATTTCAAATCGACACTGAAAAGGTTCAGGCAAGCTTTTGTAGAGCTGGCGATCACTATATGGATGAGTCTACACTATTTTATCCTAATTCTGTCAAGTGTTGTGCTTGTTTGATTCCTCTTTCCCCCTTTCTTCATTGTTGATTCATCAGTTTTATCCTATCACGAGCTTTTGGTATTTGTGTTTGTTAAGCTAGATGAGTATGTTGACATTGAATTCTCTGCTTTATGACTAAGCGAACTTTAGTTTATAGATGGTGGCTGTTCCTTTCATGCGTATAATCTGCTTTTATTTTAAAAGGAAAAGAAAAGGAAAACTAGAAGGGTTTCTATTTTCCAACTATTGTTACCCCTGTACCTGGTTGAGGAATGGAGTGCGATTGATTGAGGGCAGGTAGGCAACATGTTGGAGGAAGTTCCTCTGTGACTTATAGAAGAAAACAATTCTTCTGTATCATTTCTACTTAAGTTTAGGTCTACCAGTGCTTCTTTTATTGATTCCTGTATCTAGCTTGCTGCTTAGCACCGGCACATCTATTGGAAGTATTTGTTCTCTATGTGTTCTCCATGTGTTATTGTTGTTGCTAGCAGAGACGCATCGATGAAGGCTCATTTGATTTATTTTCCCAACAGTAGTCGTCAGAATTTGCTTTTCATATTTGAAGTTTTTGCATTGGGAAGTTGCTAATTCTGAGCAGGCACAAGGAAAGGTTGGAAATGCTTATGTTTTAGTGAGCAGCAAGCTTCTAATTTATACATGTACAGAAATAACTACCAAAGCTAAAAATCAGCAACAAGTTTGCTAAAAATCTGCTGATAACAACCAACCCATGTCAGGTTGTTACTAACTTCCTTCTTGTTGATAAGAACAACAAAAACAACCGATTTGTTGATTTTAATCCACTGCAACAGCTCCATGTCCACATCAGGAGCTTCATAGTCATGAAATCAACACACATCCCGTCAGTATTGGTTGGATCAATTCATCTTTGGTTTTTTTGGCTTATTACAAATGTGTTGTGTTATGTAAATCCAGACATGTGATTTGGTCCAATCTCGTTGGTCTTATGTGTTAGTCTTTTTGAATGGTTGACTCGTGGCTTATTACATATGTGTTATGCGCAATGTTTAAAAGGTTGTAGGCACCGTCAGTTAGGATTTGGGTCAGAGAGACGACAATACATGAACCTTCCTTCTGCTATCTTCTTACTTTTTTTTCTTCCTGATCTGCTGCAGAAAGGAACTTCTCCAGTAATTGATCTATATGCGTATGCTGAAATCTCTAAGGAAATGTTTTAGTCGATGGATCTGATCACTATATATATATATGTAACTTTAGACATACATTTCTTACATGGGTATTCAAACTCTCTAGTGAAGATTCTGCAATGCAATAGACTCCAATATAAAAAGCTCAACATTCTTCAAACCCGAGAAGCTCTATTATGATATCTTCAGCAGCAGTTTTGGATGATTAACTTGCTTGCGAGCCAGTGGTAACTTTAGACCACAAGAGCCCTCCCTTATTTCTCTGTTCCCGGACATACGTACACTACTGTGACAACTTATAGCTGTCTTTACTGCTTCCATTCTAAATGTTTAGCATGAGATGCTTTTGATCTTCCATGGCATCAGAGCGGCTTGGGCTAACACAAGGAGGGATGATTCTTTTCACCTCATTTGCATTACATTCTCCACCATCTTCCTTCTGTACATCTTTGCAACACTGTACTAGCTAGCTTTCCTTGCGTGAATTAGCTTCTCTCTGCAACACTATCTGTTTCTAGTTTCAGCACTTACTGTTGAAGGTGCAGAATCATGTCCCTTCTCGGTTTTGTCATGTCCCTGTCATGTTTTTTCTCCATACAGTTCCCATAACTGAAATGTTGTAGAAATATTGACTATTTACAGGAGCAAAGGTGATTAAAACAGAGCTGTTCACTAAACCAGAAACAAATGACCTCATTTACAGTTTCCATTTTCCGAGTCAGTCCTACTTTTGAAACATCTGCACAAAATCAAGTACAATAACAAGCTGAGGACACTGGTTATGGACAATAGCCAATAGTATTTGTCTAGTCTGGCTTCTTTCATGTCATCGGAAAACCAGCTTCTGCTTCGTTCTGAAGTAAGGATCTCAGTGACATAAATTAACAAGGCACTCAAGAAACTTCCTGCTCCAAAAACACTTGTATAAAAAGCAAATCCCATGGTTCTCATCTGCACGGGGACCTCGTTGTAGAAGAACTCTTGCATTCCAACAACAGTAAAAATGTCTGATATGCCTAACAGAATGTATTGGGGCAGCAACCAGAATATGCTCAGTGGCACAGTTTGTGGTTCTTGTTCATGCTCAAGGGGATGCATTTTCCTACTGATCTCAAGCCTCTTCTTTTCAACAAGTGCAGCTATTATCATAGCTATGACGGAGAGAAACATACCGATCCCCATTCGCTGCATAACACTGATACCCTTGTCTCTTCGAGTAATCATCCTTGCAGCCGGGATCAAGATTTTATCATATAAGGGCATCAAAAGGATGATAGAAAGTGTGATGGAACTCTGAAGTGTTGCTGGTGGTATCATGAACTTGCCAATGTTCCTCTTCATTGTCATTCCTTGTTTGGTGAAAAATGTTGCAGGCTGTTGGAAAATCACTGCAAACATTAGGAGCATTGTCCATATGGGCAAAAGGTGCAAAAAAATCTTCACATTTTCGAGGAGATGGCTGCCTCTTGAAGGATGCTCGTCCAAGTCTTCATGATTGTCCAACTTATGGTGACAGAGGGGTCGGTCTTGAAGCCTGTAGAAGAAATTAGTATTAAGGGAGGGAACACATGCAGGTTACATGGAAAATCCAAGTTGAAACCTGGTAAGAAACTTACTCTAGCTCTATCACATCGTCATTGTCTTCCGGTAAAGTAATCTTGCTAGTCATAAATCTTTTGGATGTTGCTTTTATTGCACTGATTATGTTATAAAGCGGCCTACTCTCAAATGATCCATCTGGTTGATGGGTGAAAAACCGGTTCCCCCATGAAAAAAGCACAACTGATGTAGCCATGGCAATGGTGGGAATCGTGAATCCTAGAACCCAACCAAAGGTATCTTGAATGTATGACAGTATAGTGACACCTAATAGGCTGCCGATGCAAACACCAACATACCAGTACTGGAAAAACAGACTCTTCTTGTTTGAACTGTGATCTCCCTTGATGCAAGGCAGCTCATCATCATCCTTGTCTAGCTGGTCCGCCGCGAAGGCTTGCAAAGATGGGCTATGTCCACCTAGGCCTAGTGAAATCAAACAGAGGGACCAGAGGAGGAAAGAGGAAGAGCTTGCAGCGATTGGAGGCGACCATGCATTGGCTAACGCTGTTGATGTAACTGCTGCAAGGCCCTATGAAGAAACAAGAAAGCACCAGAAAGTAAAAACCAAGTGGCAGAGATTGCATTGACAAGGTGCAAGTTTCACCACCAAAGGGCAACCAATTGTACATTTCCCGTCACACACACTTTACAAGACAATACTGCGCTATGCAGCACCTGACTTAGTTCAGTTACTGGTCAAGTCTCTGCTAACTGGTAAAATATTTTTCTTTTCTTATAGATATTGCATGTCCAATTAGTTGGTTTTGAATCCGGGTTGATGAATTACACTAAGCCAAAAAAGAAAAAAACATGAATAGATCATATTAATGCTAGCTGGAAGACAAAACAATCCCAGAGCACAAGCATGGAGCAAAAGCTATTCCTGAATAATGTCCAACTTTATGTTGGTTAATTAGAAAGTGGAAAGCTGATGATGAGTCAGGATCCATTATTCCGGAACAGTGATAGTTCCACGCCCCATATTCATAACCATCCACTACGTACATAAAATGTACTGCTCGCTCTCAGTGACCATGATTAGAAGTTGAAAAAGCAAAACAAAATTACTAGTTACCCAGAGAAATCTAACTTTAAAGTTTCTTCAATTACATGAAGCAAGCCAAGGAGAGGAAGAGGGGCTACCAGAACATAGATGAAGGAAGAGGCCAAAACGGTGGAGTATCTGTCCCAACAACAGGAGTCAGCAACTGGTGCCACCAGCATTGGCACGAGGGAAGTGAAACCACACCAGATGTTCACTGTCTTGGCTGCAGCAGAGTTGCTCATCTTCATAACATCTGTCAGATATATCACTAAATTTGATACCACCCCTTTGAATGCAAATCTCTCCATGCCAGCAAGCACTGCCAGCACCAAGTTAATCCAAATTAATTACGCCTCCCAAATGAAATGCTTAAAAATGTAAAAGAACACAACTGTAAGAACAACTGATCAATGTCAAGAAACCTGTTCATATTGAATGAAGTTCAGAACTGATATATCAAAGAAACTTAACCATCCACTTGAACGCTTTTCTTTAACAAAATAGAAGTGGAAGGAAAAAAATAGCATACTGTACTTACCTATAAGAAGAACACATGACTTGCTGAGCTGCAGTGTCTTCCCTCCACCAGCCATGGGAAGAGCTGCCAGCACTTGAAGCTGTTAATAAGTGTAGAGAGGAAAGAAAGAAGAACTAAGAAACGAGCAAGCCCGTATCTACTCTGCCGTCCCCATAAGACATGTAGAGATAAAGATGGGGAGAGCTCAGATGAACTTCACTCACTCACGCCAACGAGCAAACACTTTGCTACACAAAACATTATCGGGTCATCTTTTCCCAAAAGCAGAAATGGGAAAGAAGCTTTGACACATAGATTTTGATTAATGGGACACTAGACAACCACTAAGCCTCGGCATGGGCTCCCACGAAGCAAACACTAAAACATGATATCGTGTGGACTGGTGCCGTAAGGTCAATAATCCGAGCTACTGATGGTAGTAATTAGCACTAGTAAGTACATAACAAGACCTTGCTCACGCAAAAAGTCGGCCCGCACATTCAGCTGGGGACATGTTGTCATGGCGAAGTTACCTAGATGATTGTTATGTCACCATGCAGCAGAGGATTGGTGTTCTGTTTTAGTGACATCCATCTGCACGTAAACGCTGCGACGAATGGACACGTTTTCTGTGTCATCACACTGTGAGAAAGCACAGAGTTCTGCCCCTGTCCGCCAAGTAACCAAACCCACTCCAACTCCCATGAATTTAGTACCACAATGACATCTATTTGTTGGTAAATCGCTACAAACACCGAAAATAATTGTTTCCAATTTCTGGCAGGTGCTTGGGAAATTTGATCTTTATGTGCATCAGAAAATGGCAGTTTAATTGCATTCATGGAGTGAAAGACAGTGTCCTTATCCTTGCTGCTGTTACTAGTAGCTTTGTACGATTGTAACCGCCATTTGATCCTCCTCCATCATGATGCTATTTCCGATTTCCAGACCTTTCAGTCTGGTCCCACCTCACCAACAAAAGCATGGCAAAATTAAGTATTAAATAATTGGTTGGTAAATACCTTCCTCTTGTAATCCATTTTTGTTTAATGTTTCTATAACGTTATCATTTCGTCAGTAGTTAATCTATGGCATCGCCGGATTGTCGAGCATCGTCTTTCTCCGGTTTGCAACATTGCGGAGGAGTCCATCAAGGATATTCTATTTTTTTTGTCCATTCACCCAGCAGGTGCCTCAGCACTTCAGCCTTCATTTGCTGCAATTTCCCTCACATCATTGATATTTTCCAAGTAGCACGAGATACACCGATGAATCTGGATTGACATAGTTTCTTAGTTATCCGATGGATGATCTGAAGAAATCAAAACAAATGTGTTTTTTGAAGAATTGTCTCTGCACACGTCCACAGTCTTACCACTTACCACTTACACAAATACCAGTGCATTGGTCTCCCGCAACAGGTACTTCCATTGCAATAAATGTAGATGATGGTTCATTTGCTTCTAGTGGAGTGGCTCGAATAGGTATGACTGCTTGCGATTCATCCTCATCAGTGCTCTCGGCTATCTCACACATGGAGATGTCAACAGGCCGGGTTAGAGAGGGTACAGTAATTCCCATACTCTATCCGTAATATAAAAACTCTAACCAAACCCTTCCTGTAAACCGAAGTGGATAAGATTTTTTCGCTCAAACTCTCTCCATATTAAGGCACGTGAGGTCGGGTATTGTTCCCACAATATCTGCACAAGTGGTCACATAATATAAAATTAAAACTACTAAAAGCGTGACACACTTAAATATACAACATAGTCAAAAACAAAATAACCTAATCATATGATTGTGAATTTTAGAGTTTATTATGTTAAAAATATATTATATATTTGAGTTGTATAGGACTAAAATTTGGTATGTATATATAATATAAGTAATATGCAAATAGAATACGAGCCGGATTTTGGGTGGGTAGACCCCTAAAGTCGTACCCTCCCATATCCGGCGGGTACAAAAATAAAAAAAAAAAACCTGAACCCGGCCCAAATCCATCAACTTGAGAAAAAAAAAAACTCTACCCATCGAGTAGGGTAAGGTAAGGTACACACAGGTAAGGGTACAAATTGACATCCCTACTTACACACCATTCATTTTGTTTGAGACATTGCTTACTTTGAAACACTGGCAATTTGGAAAGGCTTATTAGAAGCACGTTCTCATGGATGGCATGATATTATTCTACTTTCGGATTCTCAAGTGGCGATCTTTGCATTGTTAAACTACAAGAAGCAGTCATTATATGCACATGGAGTCATACACGATGATATTATTTCTTTATCTAAGACTGTTGACTCTAGAACTTTTGTGTATGTCCCTTGTAGGACTAACTCTATTGCTTGTACTCTTGTTTCATTATCAAAGGAATTGTTGGATAGAGTAGAATGGGGATTCTCATATCCATCTCATCAATCTGAAACCCTTCTTTCAAATTGTTGATGAAAATTTTCTATGCTTTCCCTAAAATGAAAAAGACACAAATATGGATACCTTGTGAGGCTATGAGCGCATGGTAACATGGGCCATTGGTTGTAGCGTTTTAAACTTTAAAGAGGGATACAAACGAATAAGACACATAATACATTCATCTCTTTTGGCCGAAGATGGCAATTAGAAAATTACCAAAATCTCATTGGGATTTAGTTGAACCTACATTTTTGTCTCTATTGTTTCAAATGCCTACACTCACCCCTTTTAAAAATTAACATACCTACACTTACCCCTACAATGTTAACTCTGTCATTCACTATTATAGTATAAAAGACAAAATGCTTAGTTGGCCCTCTTAACCTTATAAAAAAATTATCCCTCAAACTTATGCATCTAACAAAAAAACAAAACATATAAATGAAAATGAAACAAAAACAAGATTTGGAACTGAAGATCCAAGAAACATGAAATCAAAACAAAAAAGGGAGTATGAATAGAAGTGAAATCAAAATCTGAGAAATGAGATCAAAACAAAAACAAAAGCGATCCACCATCTCCTTCTCTGCCAAAACTTCGCTACCCTTTATATTTTTTGCTTCCTCCTCTAACACCCTCCATAATCCTAGGGGCTCTCAGTGCCGCCTCATAATCGTAGCCTTCGCCGCCTCATTCTCCCACAAGCCAACTATCCTCATCTTAAAGAAGCTTGGAGGGGCTAGGTTTAAACTACTCAAGTGGTTTGCCAATGTCATAGAAATAGGGGATCTAAGCTTGGGGATCAACGATTTTGAGATGGATTTGATTCTTGAGGTGAATGAGAGAGGTGGCAGCGACAACGATAATGGTTCCACTGCCATCGATGCAAAGGATACGAATTTCCTTGGGAGTTTTCATAGTGAGAGTACCATTTTTGCTCAAGCTTGGAGTGTTATCAGATGTCCTTGGAGCACGAAGAAAGAGACCGTTGGAAGCAAAGCTGGACAAAAACGTGCAGAAGGAGGACTCTTCCTTGTTGCACAAACAGTTGCTAGAAGATTTACTAAATCTGTTTGTTATGATTGCTTAGGTACATTATGCTGTTAGTGGAGTTGTGTAAGCTATTTTTCAGCTAGTTAGTTGCAAAAGATTAGGAAAATAATTTTATCTTCTTGTGTATTTAAGTTTGATGAAGTAAATGAAAATACAAGCAATTCCTGCACTTGCTCTCCTGCATTTGTCTAGCTTCTAAAAACAATAAATTGGTATCAGAGCTCATTTTCTTAAGGGGGCCTGAGCACAAAAAACCAACAAAACACCAACAATCAAACCAGTCCAAACGGATGCTGAAACACCCTTCAATGTTCTTGCACCTCCAGTCTTCAATGGTTCAAATTTTCAAGCTTGGTCCATCAGAATGCAGGCCTTCCTTGAGGCCAACGACTTGTGGGAAGCCATTGAAGAAGATTATGAAGTACTCCCACTGCCAGAAAACCCAACCATGGCTCAAATAAAGAACTACAAGGAGAGGAAGCAAATGAAGTCCAAAGCAAAGGCCACAATGTTCTCAGCCGTGTCATCTTCAATCTTCAACAGGATAATGACAATTCAATCTGGCAAGGAGATATGGGACTACCTGAAACAAGAATATGAAGGCAGTGAGAAGATCAAAGGCATGTAGGCATTGAACCTGCTGCAAGAATTTGAAATGCAAAAGATGAAGGAGACGGAACCTGTCAAGGAATACTTTGACAGGCTTCTAAACATAGCAAATTAAGTAAGGCTGTTGGGCTCAAAGCTTGAGGATTCCAGGATTGTGCAAAAGGTTCTGGTCACCCTTCCAGAAAAATTCAAAGCCACACTGTCTTCACTGGAAAACTCTAAGGATCTGACCAGCATCACTCTAACAGAACTCTTAAGTGCCTTGCAAGCTCAAGAACAAATGAGACTTATGAGACAAGAAGGTTCTGTGGAAGGTGCTCTACAGGCCAAGACACCATACACAAAAGGCAAGGCAGATAAAAGAAGAAAGGAATGATCAAATGCCAATTCAGAAAAATCCATGTCCCCACTGCAAGAAACTCAATCATCCACCTAAGAGATGTTGGTAGAGGCCAGACCACAAATGCAATAAGTGTGGTCAATTAGGACATATAGAACGAATCTGCAAGGGCAACAGCAAACAGGAGAGGCAAAGCAGGCTGATGGTGTGGAAGAGCAGTTGTTCACAGTGAGCTCCTTTGTAAGCACAATAGAAAGTTGGTTAATAGATAGTGGCTGCACCAACCACATGACGCATGACATAAAGTTGTTTAAGGAGCTGGACAGATCAGTGTCATCCAGAATAAGGATTGGAAATGGTGATTACTTAGAAGCAGAAGGCAAAGAAACCATAACCATCAAAGGACACACAGGTTTGAAGTTAATTTCGGATGTACTTTATGTTCCTAACATAGATCAAAACCTGTTAAGTGTTGCTCAGCTGCTTGAAAAAGGCTTCAAGGTACATTTCGAAAGTGGTTGCTGCATAATAAAGGATGGGGCAGACAAGGATATTTTCAAAGTCAGAATGCAGAACAAGAGCTTTGCACTGGACTTGGTGAAAGAAGATCAAGCGGTAGTAATGGTGACAGGAGGTGACACCATGCTATGGCACAGGAGGTTAGGACATTTCCATCATGGTGCTCTACAGCATCTGAAGAAGAGATAAATGGTTGAAGGCCTGCCTACACTCGGAGGAAGACCTACCCTTGTGTGCAGCCTGTCATCTTGGGAAACAAAGTAGGCTACCTTTCCCACAAAGCAAAACATGGAGAGCAACCAGGAAGCTTCAGTTGGTACACACTGATGTAGGTGGCCCTCTTAAAACTCCATCCCTAAATAGAAGTAGGTACTATCTGACTTTCATTGATGACTATACAAGGATGTGTTGGATCTACTTTCTGAAACAAAAATCAGATGTTGCTGACATTTTCTAGAAATTTAAGGCCTGGATTGAGAATCAAAGTGGCACAGAATTACTGACTATAAGGTTAGACAATGGGGGAGAATACACTTCAGCAAGGTTCAACCAATTCTGTCATGAAGCTGGCATAGAACATCAGAAAACTACTCCTTACACCCCTCAACAGAACGGAGTAGTTGAAAGAAAGAATAGAACAATCATGGAAATGACCAGATGTCTACTTCATAACAATGACTTGCCAAAGAAATTCTGGGCAGAAGCAGCAAACACTAGTGTGTTCCTACTAAACAGACTGCCCACCAAGGCAATAGAAGGAAAAACTCCATTTGAAGCTTGGTATGGCTTCAGGCCAAGGGTTCAAAACTTGAAAATTTTTAGCTGTCTATGTTTCTCTTATGTACCTCAGGTAAAAAGAAACAAGCTGGACAAGAAGGCAGAAGCTGGGATTTTTGTGGGCTATAGTCAAACCTCAAAGGCCTACAGAATCTTCCTCCCACAATGCAGCAAGCTCACTGTCAGCAGAAATATGGAATTCTTTGAAAATGAAAAGTAGAGCTGGAATAAAGAAAAGGAAGACGCAAAAGAGCTTTCATTCGAGGAGGAGACTGAGGATGTTGATGACCCTCCTGTGAGAGGAACCAAGACATTAGCTAAGATCTATGACAGCTGCAATGTAGCTGTACTTGAACCAGAAGGGTATGAAGCTGCTGCCCATGATTCTAAATGGGTAGAGGCAATGAAGGAGGAGCTAAGGATGATTGAAAAGAATCAAACCTGGTAGCTAGTGGACAGACCATTACACAAGAAAGCAATAAGAGTCAAATGGGTTTACAGAACCAAAAATCCTGATGGTTCTGTGAACAAACATAAAGCCAGACTAGTGGTGAAGGGCTATACACAGATATTTGGAGTGGATTTCTCAGAAACATTTGCTCCTGTGGCAAGGCTTGATACAGTAAGGTTGCTGATGGCTTTGTCTGCACAAAAGGGGTGGATAATGCATCAAATGGATGTCAAGTCAGCCTTCCTAAATGGCTATGTGAAGGAAGAGATTTATGTTGAACAACCAGAAGGTTTTTCTGTCCAAAGAGAAGAGGACAAAGTATATTTATTGAATAAGGCTCTGTATGGTTTAAAGCAAGCTCCTAGGGCCTGGTACAGCAGGATAGATTCCTATCTAATTAACTTAGGTTTCAAACGAAGCCTCAGTGAATTCACCTTATATGTAAGGAATGCTAACACTCAAATGCTTATTGTCTCTCTGTATGTTGATGACCTCTTAATGACAGGAAGCAGCAAGGAGCTAATAAGGTGGTTCAAGGACAGCATGAATGAGGTGTTTGAAATGACAGACCTTGGAGAGATGAAGTATTTCTTGGGTATGGAAATAAAACAGAAACAGCAAGGAATTTTCGTGAACCAGCACAAGTATGCCCTGGAGATACTGAAGAAGTTTAAAATAGGTGAATGCAAGCCTGTCTCTACGCCAATGAATCCAAAGGAAGAGTTCAGCAAGGAAGATGTCTCTGAGAAGGCAAACGATGCTGTGTACAAAAGCCTCATTGGCTGTCTTATGTATTTAACAGCAACAAGACCTGACATTACGCAAGCTGTGAGTATTTTGTCCAGGTATTTGCATTATGCAAGTTCCACACACTTTCAAGCAGCAAAAAGAATAGTCAGATACATCAAAGGCACAACAGATTATGGTTTAATGTTTGGAAGAGTTAAGGATTATGCTTTACAAGGTTATTCAGATAGTGATTGGGCTCGGTGCATTGATGATATGAGGAGTATTACTGGTTACAGCTTTAAGCTTGGAACAGCTGTATTCTCCTGGTGCTCAAGGAAGCAAGATGTAGTGGCTCAATCCACAGCTGAAGCAGAATACTTGGTTGCCTGTGCCACAAGTAATCAAGCCCTTTGGCTGAGAAAGCTAATGAAGGACCTCCATAAAGAGCAAAATGAAGGAACTATAATTTTTGTAGATAACCAAGCTGCAATATCTATGTCCAAAGATCCTGTGTTTCATGGGAAGACTAAACATTTCAAACTGAAATTGTATTTCTTGAGGGAAGTTCAAAAGGAAGGAGAAGTAAGGCTCATTCACTGCAATACACAAGATCAAGAGGCAAACATTTTCACCAAAGCATTACCTAAAGCTCGGTTTGAGGATCTAAGGGAAAGACTAGGAATTGTGAGCTCCAAGGACAAGGAGGAGTGTTAATCAGATGTCCTTGGAGCATGAAGAAGGAGACCGTTGGAAGCAAAGCTGGACAGAAACGTGCAGAATGAGGACTCTTCCTTGTTGCACAAACAGTTGCTGGAAGATTTACTAAATTTGTTTGTTATGATTACTTAGGTACATTATGCTGTTAGCGGAGTTATGTAAGCTGTTTTTCAGCTAGTTAGTTGCAAAAGATTAGGAAAATAATTTTATCTTCTTATGTATTTAAGTTTGATGAAGTAAATGAAAATACAAGCAATTCCTGCACTTGCTTTCCTGCATTTGTCTAGCTTCTAAAAACAACATGGAGAAGATCTCGAGTGTTACCTGACTTATTTCCATTTGGGGCTTGGCATACTGAGCAAGTGAGAGATGTCAGTAAGGCTATGAATCGGTGAAAAAGAAATCACATTTAGTTCATGAAGAGCATCAATGTCGGAATAATAGTGCACATCTCAATCTCAAGCATCTCTCTCCATGAGGAAATCTATGTCAATTTGGTAATAGAAGTACTAGATAGGTGACTAGTTTCACTGAGTATTGAGGAGGCCGGTAAGGTCAAGTTAGCATTGGTGATGTCCTTATTATCTGGAGTTGATTGTGGTAGGGAAGAGAAGCATATAGTTAAAGATGAGGTAGATCGTTAGATGCAGAAGTTGAGAGGTAAAATTTTTGCAGAGGAAGACTAGGAGAGAATAAGCATTTTCTCTTTTTCGTGGAGGGGATAAGTATAGGTGAATTTAGGTATGTTAATATTAGAGGGACAAAGTGTGGACATTTGAAACACTAGGGATAAAAGTGTAAGTTTGACCAAATTTAGGGGACTTTTAGTAATTTTCCTAATGACAAATGGGTGCTAGCTGACGAGGATTTATCTACGTGGACCAGTATTTTGAATCTTGTAATGTTACTGGTGGGTAGCATTTTGTACTGGTTGGGAAACGTGATGAGAGTGGTTTGTATTACTCTTTTGTACTGAACTATACTGGTCAGTATCGAATATCTCGGCCTTTTTGCGCTGTACCTTGGAACCAAAAAAATTTTTAGGCTTGAAAAAAATTTTTTCTCTCTTTTTCTCATAATAGATTAAATGTTTTTTTGGATACAAAAATTAAGATATATATAATTTGTGTTATTTTTTGTATAGTAAAAATTTAAATAATAATTAAAAAAAAATTAGTGTTTTGTACAGTAAGAAATTAAGTGAATACTAAAAAAATATTTTTTTATTGAATTTTACGTAATGAGATTTTAAATGTGGATAAAAAAATAAATTAATTGTTTAAAATTTTTCAAAAAAAGAAACGTTTCCACATTTTTTAGACATTAAAAAAACATATGTTTCATTTAAATTTGTACTGATGGAGTATTTTGTACCTTGTTCATACCTTAAAATTATGTTTTTATTTAATAAAATATATTATCTATGTGTAGAACCTCTTAAGCAATCAATGTACATGTCATAAACACATTCAATGATTGGGATATGTACTATAACTTTCAACGGTATAAGATTTAAGATCTCGTCATGAACCCAAAGCACTTCACCTGGCTTAAGAGATGTCTTAAATTACCGAATGGCAATTGGGGATGAGTCTTCTTGGGGAGAACTGTACAGTATTAGAATATGGGTATCTGACTATTCTTTCTTTGACCATGTAAATGCAAAGTGGAGATATCAGTTAGGGGCCTATAAGTTTATTTTCTTTATTAACTAACCAGGCTCATTAGGATACCGGCGAAGCAAGTTCTTAGGAACCATACTAACCTGGAAAATACCGGGATGTCAAGAATTATACCCCATAGAAAAAATTCTCTCAAGTTAAGCACGTATCAAATCTATTCTTAAAATAGCTATTTGTTATATGACTATTCCTTTTATATTTTTCTCTCCATCCATCGTCAAACTGAAAGACGTAAAAGTCTATCTCTTATATTTATCAAATGTTTTCTTTGAATAATATTAAACGGAAATAAACAAGTTATTATCTTCCGATTGAATACAAAGAAACTAAATAACAATAAATAAAATTTAAAAACTTAGTCAGTAAATCACTTATCTAAAAAAATTTTTGTTCATCTAACTTTATTTTTTTTTTATTTCCTTAGAGAATCATATTCTATTTTAATTTGTATATATTTCATTTAAACACCTAATGGAGGTTTCCAAACAAAAGACAATCATCGTTTGGTGGATTCATTACTTTAGGGATAGTTTTGCATTACGGGGTATACTTTTGGGATTGGGACCTTAATCACTTTACTATTTTGGGTAAATTGCTTGAGCAGTTCTTAAACTTTATATATTATTTTGTTTTAATCTCTAACCAATTTGGTGTTCTATTTTAGTACTAAACATATTAATTTTTTTAATTCCTAAATCTATTAAAAAATTTTAATTTTAGCTTTCACTTAGAATTTGTCAACTTAAAGTAACTATTAGGGATGTCAACGGATATCTGGCCTGGTGGATATTCGATTAAATTCTATCTGGCAAATGAGATTTTTTTTACAATTAAATAGATTTGGAGCGGATTTGGTTTTTTTTTTTTTTTTGTATCCGCCGAAAGTGGATAGAATATGGGTTTAGGTTCATCCGCCCCGTATCCTACCCATATACATAAGGGTAATATAGTTTGAACATATATACAGAATCATTCACATGTATACATATATTTTCTGTAAACTCGTTCTTGTTTCCTGCAGATTTAAACATTTTAAAGAGTTGCATTAGTGCGTCAAAGATTTCTATGAGTATCATCTTGATTTGTCAAGTCAAGGATGGTGCAAGTTGCAACCATATGTTTAACTTACCGGATTGTATCGTATGAGTACTAGACATTGTAGTTGGATTCAACTATATCAGTGTGTTTAAGTTATCTGATTGTTACACTTCATTATGTGTCTCTTATTGTTGATATTGTTTTGCTAGATGATAAATTTTAATATTTTTTTAATTATGGTATTCTATTATAAACTTATTGTTTTTTTATTATGATAGATAGCATGCAGCGGATTGATGGATTACACAGATCCTACCCTCCTTAAAATGGGTAGGATATGATGTTAAAATTGTAAAACCGATGAATGATGGATAGGATATAAATTGAATATCCAACGTGATGGATAGGATATGGGTTTAATACAATTTTATCCAAATCCTATCTATTGCCATCTCTAGTAACGATCTAGTATCAACTTTTAAAATTATGATTTAAAATATTTTGTGGTTGCCTTCTATTAAACTTAAACTATATATGAAAATTAATAGACAATTTAAATCATTAATTTTTCTTCTCTATAAATCATATTTATTTCATTTAGAAATAAAAATCACTAACATAAATTGCATATGACTGCCAAAAAATTATTACATAATTCAAATTCACAGAAAGAAAAATATCATAGTATATTTTAAATAGAAGTTCAAACGTTGATATCAAACAATTACTATAAATTAATATATTTCATTTGTTGAGGGAGTACAAAGAAAAAATTTTAATACATTTAAGACCAAAATAGAATTATTAATGCGTTAGGGACAAATAATAATAATGATTAAAAATTTGGGACTTCCTCTAAGATTTATCCACATATATATTTTTTACTTTCGAGTGGCCTATGAGTTGGAAATCACTCCTACAATTGCTTGGACCACTAGAGAAACGTTGACATTACTTGGAATTGCCAAATTACCCTTCACTTTTTTTCCAAATTTTTTTAATAGAAGTTTTATGCATAATTTGTGTTAAAGACGTTGAAAACCTTATTTTTAAACTATGAAAAGCTCATATTATAAAATAAAAAATCTTATTTTAGATGTTTTTATTTTAATACATAAATTTTTCAAAGTTTAGAAAATAAGTTTCTTTACATCTTTATAACATGCTATACACTCAAATATTTATCAAATAAATTTAAACAATAAAATAAAATGAAATAGAAATGTTTCCGTAATTAAACACGACACAACCTAATTGTCTTTAGTAATAAATGTGGAATTTGGGAAAATCATCGTAACTTGTTCGTTCAAATCCTCTTCCACAATTCGCCCCTCTAATTAAGTTACGTTCCCGCGTCTTGGTTGGAAAGTTACGTACACAATACGTTGCTCCCTAATGTCGGTTTATGCGCCGTGTATGAATGTCATTACGTATGCAATACATGATAAACTTCGTATACACACACCTACATGTCTATGAATTTGAGTGGAAATAAGCTTTTCGCATCCCTTAGGTTGGGATGGGATTTAAGTCTTGTAAAGAGGAATAAAATTTAAGAAAACTTTCCTCATAAATGGGGATCCAATTATTCGCTCAATCCGAATTAATTAAAATTCCATGTGCCTACCGGATACTGAAAGACTTAAAACAATTAAAAAATAAAGTTAAAAATTTTAAATTTTCAAAAGTTTCATATTAACTATGTATAAATGTACATATTTTCTAAAAAATGTACATCAAATACATAGAAAAGTTGAAAAAAAAATAAAGGAAAAAATTTTAAAAATATATTCAAAAAAAATTATAAATGATGCATAATTTACTTATAAAATATATGCCTTCTACTTATAAACTATTTATAAATGCACATATTTTCTTAAAAATTTACATTAAATACATAGAAAAGTTGAAAAAAAATATAGGAAAATTTTTTTAAAAAATAAAGTTAAAAATTTTCCAAATTTTCTTATTAACTATCTACAAATGTACATATTTTCTTTAAAAAAAAGTACATTAAATACATAGAAAAGTTGGGGAAAAAAAGGAAAAAATTAAAAAATAAAGTCAAAAAATTATAAATGATGCATAATTTACTTATAAA
The DNA here is from genome assembly GCA_005392925.1 of Aquilaria sinensis. NCBI lineage: Eukaryota > Viridiplantae > Streptophyta > Magnoliopsida > Malvales > Thymelaeaceae > Aquilaria > Aquilaria sinensis. The sequence continues at coordinate 271,025 of SMDT01000653.1, read as the reverse complement.
ATATATACCTTCTACATATCAACTATTTAAGACAAAGTCCATCAGAGGTACCTTAGCTTTTATTTTTATCCTAAATAGGTACCCTATTTTTACATTTGTCCAAATGAGATATTTAACCTTTTAATGTGCATTCCACTAAGATACTTTCTATTGATTTTGTAATTAAATTGAATGAAAATTGATGACATAACATTGAATAATACTAAAATAAATTTAAAATAACAACTTTGAACCTTAAACTTTTACAATAACTAATTCTAAACCATAAAATTTCTACTAAAATCAATTATGTTCTCTCAATGTCAGTCTTCTTCTCTCCTGCTCACCTAATTCTCTCTGCTCTCTCTCCCACTACCACCTAACTGCCCAGACAGCACCACCGCCGTCCAGCCATTGTCTAGGCCTAAATCCAACCTGAATCATCCCTTAGCCACCTGAACGAGCAGTCCACTGGAAGATCAAGCATGAGACGCGCAACATTTGGGGTGGTCAAATGAAGAAGGTGAGATGTGACAGCCTTCAATCCTTGTCTCACCAATTCGCTGCCCAAACCCATCACCATCGTCCCATCCTTGAATTGACTGAGAATTTCCGTCATTAGGAGGGTTAAGCGCGAATCGAGAATCAGCCGTTGTCATTTCTAAGGTGAATCGGCACCCACAGGGTGGCTCTGAGGGCGGTTAGCAGCTTCTGGCATGGCAGCACCCCTGGGAATCATGGTTGCTAGTGGCAGTTAATAGCTCTAAATCGAGGCGAGCATGGACAGAGGCTGTCCTTCCGCCACTTTTTTGCATCACCGCTGGGCTGGGTCGGGTGGATGACCAGCGCGGCTGTTGCTATGTGGCAGATTCAAGCTGGATTCGGGTAACAATGGCAATGACATGGAGAGCCGGAAGTAGGCGGAGGCTAGGCAAAGGAGAGAGGGAGGAGGAGAAAGTGTAGATTTAGGCTAGGAAGAATAAATGTAAAAAATTAGGGTTTAGAATTATTAATTGAAAATGTTTAAGGACTAAAATTGTCATTGAAACTTTATTTTAGTGTTATTTAATGTCATATCATCAATTTTCATCCAATTTAATAGTAAAATTAAGGGAAAGTATCACAGTAGAACACGCATTAAGAGATTAAGTATTTTGCTGGGATAAATGTAAAGGCAGGATACCCATTTAGGACAAGAACAAAAGCTAACGTATCCCTGCTAAACTTTACCCCTACTATTTATAAATGTACATAGTTTCTTAAAAAAGTACATAAAATACATATAAAGGTTGAAAAAAATATAGGAAAAAAATTAAAAAATAAAGTAAAAAATTTTCAGAAGTTTCTTATTAAAGGTTTAAATTTCTTCTCATAGGCTTGTACGTGGATGGATTGTACTTATACAAATAACAGAAAGTATTCATAAATAAACTTTAAGTAAAAGCTTTTACTGAACCTAAAATAAATATTCTAGCCATTCCACTTATTTTACAGTGTTTCATGTTAAGAAAAAAATAAGTGATGCGTTTCAAAATTTTCCAGAAAAATTTAAGGTGGTTGTGGTGCAGTGGCCATGTTTTGTATGTAATGCTCATGCATATTGTCTTGTTGAATACATACAATGTACTACTAATTGTTGGAAGATCATAGACATGCGATGGCCATATATTTAAATGCCGTTATGTATGCAAATTCACATTTATGATGGTTTATTTAAATGCCGTTATGTATACAAATTCACATTTATGATGGTTTCATTTATTTTAGACCCAACTATTTTTTATAATTAAACTTGTTTTTATTTTTTTTAAAAAGCAAACAATATGATTGGTATATGTGAAAATTTTATGTTAAACTCTCTCTGTTCCACAAAGGTTAACCTTTTACCTTTGTTTACTAAAGTTTAACTTGAATATATTTATATTAATTTGCATTGTAAAAAAGTTTTAAAAAATATATTTATAAACTAGAGCATTCAAGGTACTATTTTCATAAAAAATTTTATATTTGTATAAGAAATTTTGAAAGAAAAAAATCATAAATTAATTACAGTGAATAATAAAGAGGACAAACTTTGTGAGACGAATATAGTATTTTTTTTGGCGTAATCCCCTAATTCATCCCCAAACTTTGTTGACTTGAATGATTGACTCCTTCAACTATGACTCCGGGTAACTTAAGCCCCAAACTTTGTAAACTAGAACATATAACCCCCTCTAATTGATAGAAATGTTCTTTTTTGGGTTTTCAGGAGCTTAAATGACAATAATAAATTCATAATTCATCCCCAAACTTTGCTGACTTGAATACTTAAACCCTTTCAACTATGACTTTCAACTATGACTTTGGGCAACTCAAACCCCAAATTTTGTAAACTGGGACATAGAACCCCTTCTAATTGATAGAAATGTTCTTTTTGGTTTTTCAGGAGCTTAAATGACAATAATATTGAATAAAGAGGCTAAACTTAACATTTTAGTAAATTGCTATTTGACAGGTCATCTTTCTCCACAACTCTAATTGGTATACTAAGAATGCTCTCAATTTTCTAAGAAATTCTCCAACCTCTTGAATATGAAACTGCGGAAAAAGACGATAGTAATATGATAGAATGCCAAATTCGGTTTCTTTGTTCAATATTATTGTCATTTAAGTCTCTTGAAGACCAAAAAGAGCATTTCCATTAGATAAAGAGGTTATGTGTCCTAATTTACAAAGTCTGGGGAATGAGTTGCCCCAAATCATAGTTGGAGGGATTAAGTGTCTTGAGTCAGAAAAGTTTGGGGGTGAATTGTGGATTTAGGCCTATTTTTTTTTTTATAGGAACGACACTGCTATTTTATACATATGAGTACCAAATTTGGCTGAGGAATCTTTTGACATGTAATATGATTTTATATACCAAAATTTAAGGAAAAACTTGTACTAACTGCTATGGATTTAGGGCCTTCCATACATTTACCGAAATAAGTTGATGCTATAACTGAAACCCTTTCAAAAAGCAACTTCTACGAAAAAATGTACCATAATCATTGAACAGTTAAAATTCAAGTGAGTCATGCACGTACTATTGTTTTCAATTTTTCATCACTATCTTCTCATCGGTTTTATATAATCACTTTTGTATAATCTTCTACGGATCTACCCACTAATTAAGTTGGTGAATGGCAGCAGAATGGTGCTTCCGGAGACGAGGAAACTATTTTAAGAACATAACTCAAAATTTTCATGACGGCTTATTCACTCCACCGACAACAGCACCAAACAACTTATAATCCAACAATAGACGTAACGTCAAAGAGAACCAAATGAGCTGACTGCGTCAAAATGTTCTATCATTTTGGTACCCAACCAAAGAAATACAACCTATTATAATTACATCCCTGAAAAAATTCTGGACTCTAGACCTCTTACGCATGCCTAAAACTTTTCAAGAAGGGTAAACACAACAAAATTTGAAGTTGGCAATAATCCATCTGTAGCTCTGCCTCTGAAAAGAAAGCAAATTCTAATTGCAATCCCTCAAGACAAGGAAAGTAAAAGGAAGAACTCAAGAAACATGCTCAAAACTGGACTACATTGACCAATCAAATAAATTATATCGGGGGTTAACGATACAATACCTAGGGGGAAAAATACAAATACCTATATTTTCAACGGGTGAATTCAGCTGCCATGGCCCAATGATAACTTTATTCTTTCGAATCTCAGCACAGCCATAGCTTCTTGTAGCTGAGACTTGACCTGGTTGAACATGCCACATGTTGTAAACAGAGAGTTGATGCACACTCAGTTCTTTCTCGTGCTGATAGTGAGTGCAAAACCACCACTCTGTTGATAACTCTTTAGTCCCTCAATAATTATCAACAGGAAAATATCGGTAGTAACATCAGTCCTTAATCTATTGTTTTCAGTGGTGTGGCCGCAGTTCCAACTTGTAAGCCTGTATTTCCATTGGTGGGATGACTACATGCCCTTCTTGAGCAACATCACCAACTTGTCCAGGATATCCAAGCATCTCCGTATCTTCATGGAGAAGATTCAAAGAAGTTGCCCTAGCATTCAGTACAGCAAGACCCCTAAACATGCTGAAAAGATTTACAGGTTCATCAGCAATACTTGTGCATTGTGATCTACCCTTCCGACAGTATGATGAATCCCAATTTCGTCTATGAAAAATTATGACAAACCTAGGATCTTCAACCTGCTGCTGAGAATATTTTGATGGTTGGGGAACTTTGAAATTCACAATATGCAGATCGCATGGCAGTGCAGCAGATAAAGGAGAGTAAGATCTTGGAGGTGGCTGCACAGATGTTTCCTGGGTCTTCTTTGCAATATATGCATGCAACGGATAGTTCAGATGAGCACCAACACGATGAGAAAGAAGAGAAGGGCTTAGGGGAAGAGGATTAGAAACAGAGTTTGAGACAGCAGAAATGTTGGATTCCACAAGAATATGGAAAACCACATTCATGACACGATTATCAGTTACTCCTTGCCCAAGACCACGCCCATCATCTCTAACTAGTCGTCGGTCAAGCATAATCTCAAGCCATCCTTCTTTAAGGCTTGCTGCACCTAATGCTTGTCTGGAATGGACAGAGAAACGCTGACCATTTGACCCCTGCATGAATGCAAGAGAAGGCATAGGATAATAATTTCCCTGCAAAGGGATCTTGTCATATGTTTCTCTCCGGCTCATCTGGAAGCCATTCAAGTCTGAGTAGAAAATTCTTTTATTATCAATGTCTGTCTTGTATCTAACAATCAACTCCCTGTCATTAAATTCCTTGCCCAGTAGCTCAACATGATATTCCTTTTCAATAAGAAGTTCCTGAATGGTATTACCTCCATTATAAATACGTGTGGTATGTGAGATAGGTGCACTACCCCAGGCTGTCTCTGGATAAGAGTATACCTCTTGCATCAAGGGACCCTCTGATATCACCAGCTGACCACCAGATTGTATAATCGGGTCAGCATCACCAATGGGCTTGAATAAGTATGCTCCACTTTCTGAACTAGAATACATCCCAATTTCTTCATCAACAACATTTTCTGCACCACTTTCACTTCTTACCTTCTGTAACAAACCATGCTTCACATCAATGGAGATTATTTGATGTTGACTTTGGATTTTAACCACATCCCCTTCCAGCTTTGAACAAGAATATGGCGGTGGGCAGTGAAAAGAAATGGATTTTGAGACAAATTTAACATCCACAGGTTTGGCTTTTTCACATCCAACAAACCCATTAGCAAAATAATATGTCTGCAAGCCCATGGCAGGGACAGAAGCTTTCCAGTGGATGCGATGCCTGCCAGTAAACAACTTGTTTTTATCATGTTGCCATTCAGGGGACAATTGGCTCTGAACACAAGTCCAATTAGAGTCCAAAACAGAAAAATCTGGCCCCTCCACAACAACCATAACAACCTCCTCCCTCACTTGCTCCGTAGGATTAAAAAGTACAACAGCCTGGGCAGTACCTTCACCGGCACTAATTGTCCTATGCATTGGCTGGGCATCATATTTTGATCTTATCTGTTCCGGGTGAAACTGAGCTGGATGGTCTGACTTTTCATGACGAATTCCTAGGATTACTTCAATTGCTTTAGACATGAATATTTGCAGATCCTGTAAAGAAGTGTGCATTCTATTTCCGTAGTCCTGAACCACATGATCCTTTGCAGTGCCAGTGACTCCATCATGATGCTGGAAAAGGGCTAAATTTCTCCGAGCAGCTGTCAGCTTGTAAGCAAATCCAACTGGCAATTTTTCACAATGTGCTCTTTGACAGTAACCAAGCAGAAAAGCCATCAACATTTCTGCTGCACGAAGTGTTTGCTCCAATACTCGATCAACAGCTTTGAAGAACGGCCTTGACACATAATAACCACTCCAATAATCCTGTTCTCTGTCAGCATAAGTGAAGAAATCACCAGATAGAGAGGGGAAGCCCTCAATCTGTGCAGAACCCACCTCACCAGATCGTGAATAGTTGAATCTGTTAGCCTCTTCCCGAAGGGTCTGAAAGTAATCATCCAATGTACCAAAATGTGCCTCTGCATTTAAACTAGGATTGGTATTGATGTAGTCAAATATCATCTGATAATTACTAAACTGAGCTTCTGCTTCATCAACACTTACATAACGGAAATCATCTCCAAGAGGTACAAGGAGTGTATTGGTCCGGTAAAGCGTTGACTTTTTCCGATACTGATCCAAAAGTTTCAGCGCCCTTTCCTTCACATTTTCCAGGTTAGTTTCTACAGGGTGCATTCCCCATGGACAGAGCTCATACATAAAACCATGCATTCTAGCAAAGTCAAACTGACAACAAATAGCAGGTTCTGGTCCACAAGTGTGTGGGATATCGTAAGAATAGAATGGCATCATGTGTACAAATATATCAGTACTCTCCTCAGCATCCCAGGTCTGTCGCCAAACATACTCTAGATTTTTATTCCAGGAGAGTTCCTTCTTTAGCTCATAATGGGTCCTCTGTATAAGCATATTCTCGAAACCCATACGACGGAGTAGATATGCCATCGTTGGCGAGTAACCAAAAGGATCTATTGCCCAAGAATTCTTAGGGACAAAACCAAGAGTGTCATTGAGCCACATATTGCCCTCTGTCATCTGGCTCATTGAGATCACATAATTCAAAGTAAACAACATTATTCCAATAGCCAAGATTACATTGTACATGAATTCAAATTCAAATCCACATATGACAATCAATCAACAGTAGCCTAACAGTTACAGCTTAGGGTTTATCTATTATAACAACAGAAAAAATGGAAAGCTCCAAAACATAATTTGAACATGCAACCAACCGAAATCATGAATATCTTAACATTGTGTAAATGATCAATTTATATATCCTGTACCAAATCAATTCCTACATGCTTATACAATTTTATTGGGCCTGTTCAGTTGCGTAATACAACAAATAAGAAGATAAACAACCTTTCCAATGCCAAACATGGTGAAAGAACTTAATCAGCCAAAAAATAACTGCAAGAATAGGGTTTCAAGATACCTGCTCGATTATCGCAAAATAGTGTGAATTGGCCTACACAAAGAAGAAGAAGAAGGGGAAAAAAAAGATAAGAAATGAATGCTGATTGAAATAAAAACCTAATAGCACGTTTACTTGGTTTAATGGCACATTTACTTGGTTTCATTGGGCTACAATTGAATGAATTGCAATACAAAACAATCAAGTGACCGTGGCCTACAAAAGCACTAGTGCTGCATCACTCTGTGTTTGCTAAAAGATACAAAGCAATGAGAATTTTAATTCTAGGCCAGGGGCATGGTTGCAAAACTGAAGTGAGAAAAAAGGAATGAATGAAACAGGATTTATATTTGACAACTGTAGAATGACATAAACACAGTGAATTTACCTCATCATTCATTACCCAACCACCTCCAACAATTTCTAACTGCCCATTTTTAACCAGATTGGTGAAAGAATCCCTTTTACCAGGTGAGGCATCTCTCCACCACCTCTCCAGATATGACATTTCTTCCCATATGAATTTCCGCCTAACATCCTGCAAATCATATTTAAGCACTCCTACATAAGCTGCAACACAAAAATCATGATCGAAACTATAAAAGTACATTAGAGGGTCCATGTCTCTAACAGAAGAGTCAAAAGATTGAGTCACTATTGAACTTCATGTACATCCTTTTTATTATGTCTCCAACTTTCTTCGTGGAAATAAAAGTGCTTCTGCCATAGGAACAATCTTGAAAAGCATGCCAAACAATGTGTTTAATGATCCAGACTCAGCAACAATCGAAGTTTGAGATTTACGGGGTATGATTTACACATACAGAGATACAAATAACACTTTAAGGGTCATGATAATGAACATCCGCCTTGTTTTCATTCTTTTCAATATTCAGTTGTCTAATCCGGATTCCAGAGTAACACACTTATTGTTGAGCGGTTTCTCTTCTTCTCCGCCTCCCGACCAGGTAAAATCAGGATCAGTTAGGATCCTGGCAGTTAATTTATTCGCAACATATTCAAGCTACACAAGTTTCAGATAATCAAAATGCAAGAAAAATTCTAAAAGAATCTCTCGTAGCATGCTTCCTTGAAGTTTCCACAAGAAAGAGGTAAAAACAGAATGAACCATCCACGTTTCGTCTAAAACTCCTAATCTCACGTCGAAATCAAAATCGACAGACAAATTTCATGTGTCCGAAATTGAAAACAGATCAAAGTTTTGACCCAACACAACTTCAGAATTCACGACCAACTGACCAAGACATAATCCACACGAAAACGCACCTTCAAGAGTGTGTCGACAATCGTATCAAGTATATGCTTCGACTGCCTCTCGTAATACTCCTCCACGGTAAGCTTCCAACCAGGATCGTTATGCGAGTGAGGGACCACGAAGACCTTCAACTTCTCATCATCCCACTCGTCGCCCTTATAAGTGACCTGCCAACCCTGCTTCCAAGCTCCGCCATCAACGTCCAGGAACTCAATCTTATCGTACAAGTTCTTGGTGGTTATGTCGACGGCGGCGGCCTTCCGGATCGAATCGAAACTGGGTTTCCGAGAGATGGGCTTCCTGAAAAGGGGTTTGCGGACGGATCGGGCTCTGAAATGGGAAGAGATGGGCTTGGGGACGCCGAAGAGGATGAGGGTAAGGATAAAGAAGAAGATAGAGAGGGAGAGGGCGATGGCGAAGAAGTTGGTGAAGAAGAAGTTGAGTAGGGCGGTGGTGCGTCTGCGGGCCTTGCGGGTGGAGAGTTTGGAGGGGGACGATTTGACGGTGGCGGAGGGGAGGAGTGAGGAGGCCCATCCTCCGCCACGGCGGGAGTTGCCAAGGTAGGAGGAGGGCATTTCCCCGGCAGTTGTTGCGAGAAGAGAACCAGAGACAGGGATTTTGTCCTGTTCTGTGTTAGATGGTTGGGAATGAGTATAGGATCTAAATTCCAAAATCCAATCTAATCCCAGGATGGTTGGGTTTAGCGAAAGAAAATCTGGGAATCAAAGCCAACGTGTTCTGGGGACTAAAAGATTAAGAGCAGGCTTCAACGTCGAGTCAAACAAATGCCCTATTTTAATTCGTTGTTGGCAGATAATTAGAGACTTCGGGCATGATGACATACTGAAATATTTAATTTACCATGATTTGCTCATATTTACCGTGCTGCAAGAATTAAAGTAAATTTATTTTAAATCAAGTCAATTTAATTTAAAATAATTTATTTTTTATTTTTATTTTATTTTTATTTTTATTTTTTCTTAATTTTATTTGAAAATTAATATTAAATAGATATAATAATTTATTTACAAGTAAATTTTTATAATGTTTTATAATAATTATATTTTTAATGGATTATTGAACCTATATAATATTAACTTTCAAATTAAATTAGTTCTAATAAAAAAAATATAAAAATAAAAATAAGTTCATTCTAAATTAAATTGATTTAAATTAAAACGAATTAGCTCTTATAATGAAAAATATCTCTTTACTATACATCAACGTGTATGTATGTATGTTTGTGTATAATTTTAAAATATGATTTGATATAGGCACGCACCAGAAACTATTAATTGTAACTAAACACCTCCCGGATTTAAGAAGTAGACAAATTTTTCTCTAATTTTCATAAATAACATTTATACCCTAATGAACCTCATAAAAAATATTTCTCAATACCGTAAAAACAATATTATTGAATAACATTTATTTTATTCTGTATATATTTTTCATATTATTTTGTATAACATAATATACATTTCATACATATTGTATATATATGAGGGAAATGATGATGGAAATAATTATACAAAAACTATACTTAATAATTGTTATCTTAAAATAAATATTTTAATATTTTTTGTGAAATCAATATCATTACATGGCACAGTATAATAGGCGATGTAACTATAATTTAAAGAATGTGATGCACCTAATGGCTACTGCTAGACGTATTAGAAATGTTGGTCGTTTCTATTAAAAAAAACATTGGTCGTTGGTGCTACAGTTATGGGTTAAACGGCAAGAAAAGTTCCTCCACTATGCTAAATATTTCACTCTAATCCTTAACCTATGTGTGTTAGTATATTGCTCGTACATTTATGCTACTATCTGTTCCCCAAAAGCCCAAAATGCCTCAAGTTTTAATTGCATTAATCTCTTTATATGTCCAATTATGTTAATCCTACCTCTCGATTGAGCATTTTTTTGTTTTATGGCCAAACAAGTCATGGTTTCTAATGCTTATGGGCATAATGCACCGATTCCTATATTTGAGACAGAACCTGACAATTCATTTTTTGACTATACAAGTTAGGTTTTGTTTGACATTAACGTCAATGATTACCATTAAGAGTTTTGAAAAAAACTATCAAGTAGTAGTTTTTAACTTTTAGCTTTAACGATTTCATCTTTACTGTTAAAAATAAATTATTTAAATCTCTAATGCTAATCACAAAAATTGTTCCCAATTGAGGCCTAAACTTCTTTCTCCTTCGACGGCTCCTAGGTGTAGGGACAAAAGGTACAAAGAAGCAAAGGCAAGTCCAAAAGCTAGCAGATAGAGAGATATTGGTGTTGAAATTCGGATCAATACCGAGAGTCCTCGAGTTCTTGCTAAAAAAAAATGACCTAACTAAGTTGCAACTAATAGTTTTTCATGTTTGCACTAATAAAATGGAGAAAATTGCACTTAGTGGGCGTGTGGAGAAGCACTAGCACGTCTTACCAATCGGGGGGTAGATTCAGGTTGACACGACCCTTGATGCATGTGCCACTCTATCCATTTTAGGTGATTCTTAAATGATGAGGGTAGTGGAACATCTCAAAATAGAACACAAAAGTACAAATTGATTTGTTAAAAAAAAACCATTATCAATAATAGATTTTTGCATGATGGGAGAGAAAATACTTGTTACTAACTCCATTTTGACGTCATAGGTCATTAGAATTCATTTTTGTGTTGGAACAGTTGTTAAGCATCTTGTTGGAAGCTGTATGAATTCTAATAAACCTAACTTACATCATAAGTCATTCTTTTACAATAAAACTAAAACTTTAAGCATCCTAGACTATTAAAAGTGACAATCAGGTCATTTGCTACAATTTGCACAAAATAACTAGTCATGTCACCATGTTGCAATTTCCAAAAAATTACGAATCATGCCATTTGATAGTTAAAGGTAAGGCAAAAACCAAAAACCACTGTTTCAACTTCCTCTCAAAACTTCTGACCACTAGTCCTTTTTTTGCCATCTATCGCAATCTCCGCCTAGAGTTTTAGCCGTTTTCCACCGTTTGCACTATTGCTAGTTCCAAACATCATGCCAGAAAATTCTCACAACACACCCAGATTGTGAAATGCCAATTGCAATACAAAGTAAAACCTTAATCACTAGATATTAATAATAACCGCCTTCAAATCACTGGCGATTAGCTTCCTAGCCTCCCATTAAAAGGTTTTCTTGAATCAACAAATTTGAATATGAATAGGCCACATGGAAACCCTTGGCGAGCAACTACATGTATTTTTTCCTTTGGCACCCTATTGCTTTGGTATATTCTTGTTCATAAATCATTGTTTTCCTACTAAAATTGTTTGTAAACCGTTGTTTTACAAAAGGAGTATAATCAGAGACAAAATAAGAAACATGTAGTTGAATGAAAAAAGCAGAAAAAAAAATCGATAACTAAACAGGAAGGAAAAACAACTCCAAAAGGAAAAAAAAAAACATTTATCAAATTAGAATAAATGAAAGCTGAAAGGTATCTATTGGCAAAATGGGGCAAATCACCCGCCCATGTTTATGCTATAGTATAAATCACTACTATTATTCTTTTGCCAATTAAATCTGTCATCCAGGTTTATTTTTTAGGCATATTGAGCACTACTGTTTGTGACTAGGACAAATTAGCCACCAAGGAAACTAACAGTCGGAATATTTCATATTTTATGAATTATTCCAAATGTGGTAATAACATGATTGATTAATATAATAAATTACACAATTCATCCCTAAACTATATGCTTGTATGCATACTGATCTATAAACTAAAAAATAAAACATAAAAATCATCTTCCTCATTAGATAGATCTAGTTTATCATGGCTAGTCTGATGGCAACCTCGGCATCGTCACCTACGCCACCATTCCCGACCCAAATCAATTGCTGCCTTACTTATTTCCTATACCTTTTTTCTCCATTCTTCTATGTTCTTTTTCAATTTTAGAATTGAAAAGACGGTTTCTTTTTACTCAAATGCTTAAAAATTGTTCATTGCAAATAAATCGGCGAGAAAGCTAAGAAGGTGAAAAGTGGGAAGGGGGAATCAAGAAGAGGACGAGTATGACAAGGAAGAGTTCAATTCTAGGAAACAAGCCCCTACGGCTTCCACTACCAATAACAACCAAGGTTTGGTCGTAATTTGTTTGGTTTTGACCTCTCTTAGATCCGTTTTGTGTTTACTTATTTCTTTGTTCATCTTCTTTTTTTTTTTGTCTAAGGGGATTTACGTTCTTATTGAAAATGTCTTTTTTGTTTTCTTCCTCAATTGTTAGGAACTGGATTATGTATTCTTTAGGACTTTCACAATTGTAAGTTTTTTTTTTATTTATGTGACAGCAAATGTGAGAAATAACAAGAATGCCAACATAATTTAATCAAAGCATTCTATTACAGAGTAGTAAAGATGAGCAAGATTAATGAGGAGGTAAAAAAGTGCTACTAATTAGAAGGTAGAAAAGTGTTGGGAGTACTATCCTAGTTTGATTCATCTCATGTCTGCAATTCTCACCTAGGTCATACCTCTCATTATTGCCAGAGAGAAATTCATGCTAAACGATGTGGCTACACCTAAGATAAGTGAAAGGGAAAGGAGAAAGAAGATGGTAAAAGAGAGAAAAAACAAAGTCTAGGGAAATTTGTAGTATTAGGCAAAAATTTAGAGCTAAGTTAGGATAAATTAGTCACGTCATTGTCTACATGGGCTTACCATGTCAACAACATGTGTTATATCTTTGTCCAATGTAGACAACATAATGGTAGTGGGCTAATTCACAAAAAAAAAATAACATTAATGATAAATTTAATTATAAAAAAAACATTGATGACTAATCTACCTATTTTACAAACATGAATGACGGTAAAAATAATTTGTGGTGCTTAACCTTTTTGTGTTGTCCTAAATGGGTCTCTAACCTTCATTTTGTCCTTTTAAAGTCCCCAATCTCCCTATTTTTACCCAAAGTGTTGTCATTCTGTCATTTTCATGGTCAACTTTAATGGAATTCTTGTGAAAATGTCAACTTTAATCCTTATTTTCCTTCTCCTCCTACTCAAAGCACCCTCAAACTATTAGACCTAATACTCCACTGCTAACCACGCACTTGCCCATTTGCCTTCCCTACTATTAACACCACCCCTCTCCCCGATGGTGCATTTTAGCCATTAGTACACCACCCTCTCCAGCCACATCTGCACTATCTGGTACGCCACCCTCTTCGGCCCTTATCTACACTATCCTCCCTCCATGAATGACAAGTTCTCCAATCCCTCATTCTAGTCCACTACTCCCTCCTCAAATGCTTCCATTTCCATGCCTTATTCTCTCTCCAATGACTCGATTTTGGGCAGATAGAGTGTGCGTTAGTCAACGGCATCCATATGGAAACGGGAGGCACTGGCAGTAGCAAGAATAAAGCCTAGATCTCTTCACTCTTTGCGCAAGTCCCGAATCAATGTGGTGGATGCCATTGTTGTTATTGTGTTTCTCATCATCATCAATGTCATCCCCCTCTTGACTTGCTTTCAAGAGTCTTCGTGATTGAGCTTTTTTCTTCAATTGACTAGTTAAATTTAAATTCTTCGACACCGATCAATTCTTAGAGATTGATTTATTGTTCTATGTTCTATGTTAGAGATTAATATATAATTTTTGTTTTTACAAGTTTGAATCAATCAATCAAATTTGATCATGACTTTAAATGAATAAATGCCCTTTTAATTTCAGAATTATCTAATTCGATATTTTTGTCTTCAACTGCCATACATTTGTTTTGATTTAAAGCTTATTTTATCGTATATGTGGGAAATGTAGCCTTGGTGAGGGTTTGGTGGAGATGGTCACAAGTTGCAGTGCTTGTTGTCTTGGCAATGGAAGCTAAAATATGTTTGGCTTGAATTAAATTGTTTGTTAGGAATTTGAGCTCTTTCTTATACTACTCGAACTATCTTATTCTCTGTCTCTCTTTTATTTTGGCCAAACTAGCTACCCTGCTGGTAAGTTCTGAATGGGTAATGTATCTGGCAACCTAAGTTGTGTAAACTTTGTTAGAATTTTGGAAGTTTATGATGTTTGTTCATAATGATAAAACTTTAGAAGCAAATCTTTTCTATTTTATGTTTATACTTCTCTCTGTTATAAACCAACCGTTTGAAATAGCAAACAAGGCATATAGCTATCAACCTGTTCGAAGTTATGTGAAGTTTGCTTTATTACCAATTTGTCTTCCTCACTGGAAGATGTGCCAAGTTCTTGGATTTCACAAATCTGAATGTTGTCATCGAAAAGAAACAAGCAGCATAGATGAAAGGAGGGCAAATGATGAAGGGAAGGAGATAAGGGGTCTAGGGGAGTAATGGGCTGGGATGGTGGCAGCTGAGGATGTGACAGAGAAAATGGGGAGATGATGGTTTGTGGTAAATTTATTAGCTTGAGGGTAATTTAAGTGGGAACAAGAAAATGTAGGATCAATGTTGGTATTTGTCATAGAAATTTCATCAAAGTTAACCCTGAAAAATGATAGAAGGACAACGATTGAGACAAAAATAAAGATATTAGGGATTTTAAAAGATAACATGAAAGTTAGGGATCCACTTAGGACAACATAAAAAGGTTAGAGATCACAAATGAATTTTACCTCATGGATAGGAGACTGACTATTCTACATACTTACATAATATTGAAATTTAAATAGGGTAAAGTACAAAAAAATGATTGTGTTTTTTTGTCATAGACACATTTGGTCACCATTTTTTTTAAGTGGTGCCAAATGCATTATTAAAGACAATATTTGATGCCAAATTAATTATCAATATTTTGAAAATGGAGCCAAATGGGTTATCGATATAATCGATGGTGGAAAGATTCCATTAAATGTTAGTATATTCCGTTAGGAGAAGATTATGTGGCATTAAAGAATGATTGTGTGACAATCATTTATGAAATGACATGACATGGTGGCAAAAGGGAAAAGAGACATTTTTTGTCCTATGATTTTATCAACTTTTTCATTTCAGTTCCATTTTCCATCATCGATGCCAACCTGGAGTAACCGACGAGTTAAGTCTAATTTTTCAGTGAAAATTCTTCAATTCCTTCGTCTGATGCTTATTGACTCATTTTTCCGACTTTGGATTTAGGATATCTTCAATTGGAGGTAGTATGTAACCGATTCGAGACGGTTCAGTTGCAGGTTCGATTTAAAAGTGCAGCTCTAATTGAAGGTATAGTGGTGTTGAGGTTGGGTGATTAAGGGCAATAGCAATGTCAGGTCAGATGATTAAGGCTGGTGGCGGATTTGGGGTAACCGTTTTGAGAGAGTTATGTACCTAAATACAACAAATAAAGGATTGGAGGCTAATATGAAGCATTTGGATCAAATTGGGGACCAATGGTGCAATTTAAACGTTTTAGTTAATACGTCATTAATCACCAACTCACTCATTCGTTAACACATAATCAAAACTAACGGCACAATCATAAAGTTGGGCTTAACTTTAAACTTCAGTAATGTACGAGGTTCATTGACCCACGAATTGCGGCGAGTTCATAGATTTGAAATAATTTGGCATAAACAGATACAAAAGTGGAAAAAAAAATAAAAGAGGCATCATTTATGAGCAAATGCTGTTTAAAATGAGGGACTTGATCATCAGAAATAGATGTTTGGGGTCTAAAATGGCAAGGTTAGAATATCTACAGACTGAAATAGGGGTTTGACCCTTAAAGGTAAAAAGCAAAAAAAAAAAAAAAAAAAAAACGGCAGCATTTTGTTCAGTGTTCATTGAACATTGAATTTATTCATCTTTAGTATATAGTAATAACTTCAATAAATTTATAATTAAAATAAATATCAATTCTAAGTCATAATGTTCATTTAAAATTTCTATTATTTTATCTTAATTTTGTTAAGATTTTTTCTATGTTATATAAAACAATAAATTATGATCAAAACATAATACTGTGAAACATAATATTGTACATTATTTGAAATGATAGATATTTTTTTTATTAAAGAATAATTGACTAAAATTTTTTATCTCTTATCAATTTTAATTTTAATTTTTAATATAGATGAAAAGTTTATTTAAAAAAATTCACATTTAATTTTAGGAATTATTGACCAAATCACTTCATTAAATCATAGAGCTTTTTCTTTTTACCTTTACTACGTTAATAGTAACCAATGTTTTACTTTAGAAAATAACACATCATAAAAAAATATAAAATTGTATTGAATTTATGTTAATCAATAAATGGTTTAACCATTAATATAGTAAAGGTAAAAGAAAAAGAAAAAAAATTAACTAGAGTTATTTCATATTAAATACCAAAAATTGGCGACAGAAAGAGAAAGTTGGGAAGCATTAGGGCAGAAGTGAAACATCTTAGGACCAAAAAAGGCGTTTGACCATAGTTGGAAACAGTAAAAGAAAAAAAAAAGCAGTAGCGCATGAAATTGGAAAGGCAAAATCGTACCGGCACTGTTCATTCCTGTAGTTTCAACAGTAGCGCCTCAAGGTTTTAGAATATAGTTTAATTTGACACCATTTAAAGAAATGATAATCAAATGTGTCTATGGCAAAAAGCATAGTAAATATATTTTTTTTTAACTTTTCGCTTTTAAATATAATTGAATTCATTCTAAAATCATATAAAAATAAAAATATATATATATCCGTGGCTGTGCTTTGCTCCCTCTCTTCTAGCGGTTGCAGCTTTCAGTCCGTCACTAATTCTCAGGTCCATCCAGCCGTCGGCGGTCTCTCACTCTCTGTCTCTCGCCTCTCCCTTCTGTCAGTCTTGGTGTCATTCTTCACTTCTGCGCGACGCTTACAGCGCACGAGTTGTGCAGCGAGCGCAGCAGCAAAGGGCGGTTGGTGTTGTTCCACCCTAGACCAGCCCCAGCCGGCGGCGCTCTTTTATCTCCATCTCGGTCAAATCTCATCCCCGGCCTCTTTCTTCGCTTCTTCTTACGGTAACAGTATGTCTCTGAAAAATCTTGGTAAATTGGTTGTTTTTCAGTGTCAGAATTGGTCCTTCTTCCCTGCTTATATTTCGATTGTGCTCCTTAATTTTAAGATTTCAATTTCTAGTTTGATTCGATTTGGTGGTTGGGCTGGGTGTTGATCGAGTGATTATTGTATCTGATGGTCTTTATCAGTTATTTCGGTTGCTTGTGACCTACTCTGAATTTGGCTGGCTAGTTTTTTCTATTCCTCGGGTGTTGCTTTGCTAGTTGATTTTGTACTTTCTTGTTGAGGCACTAGTAAAGTTCTATTGCTATTGTCTCCATATACAAAAAGCAATTTTTTCCAGTTCTTCTGGTTGGTGTATCCCCAACTTTTTCAACTCAAAGACATGGCTTCTTATTGCAGACATTGTGCTATTGAGAAATTAGCCTAAAATCCCCAGGTAGATGATATTCAGTTCTTTGATGTTTGAAGTTATAAGTGGACATTATTATCTATTAAAATTCCTAACAAAATTTTGGTAGTTGGGTGCGGTTTCATTTTGCTTACAATACTCAGTTCTGTTATTCCGGTTTCCCGCAGTCTAAAACCAAAAACCAACTAAACAGGGTAAATCATTTTGTTCGAAATCAAACAACCTGAAGGATCACCGCAAAAAATTTTAGGCTGTGGCATTTGAATATATTAGTTTGAACTGTTCTTCTTTGGGCGTTAGCAAAGAAACAAGCTGCTTAATTTGAAGGGAAAAATATTATAGGACAGCCAACCGACTAGCCATGCAAACGAAGCATTAGAAGCATGGTACATGTAGCCCCAATTGAGCATAGAATTAGGGAGGGTCTCCTCTGATGGTTTGGTCATATTCAAAGGAGACCAGTAGATGTGCCAGTGCATAAGAGTAATAGGATAGATGTATGTGGGGGTAAGAAAGGTAAGGGGAGACCTAAACTTAATTGGGATTATTTAGTGCAGAAAGATCTTGCGTTGCATAGGAGTTAGGACTATCAGAGGAGCTTGCTACCAACAGAGCTGATTTTAGACGCAGGATTCATATAGCTAACCTCAACTAGTTGCGATTCTTAGTTGATTGATTGATTTGGACCATTCTTCCAAATAAATTTTCTTTGATACTAGCTTTCGTTGCTGTTGGCTTTCAAGACGAGGAGTCCTTCTGAGCAGAGAAAATGTCTCGGAAGGGGTTGATGGAACAAGACTTGAGTAAGTTGGATGTAACTAAGTTGCATCCACCGTCTCCAGAAGTCATATCTCGTCAGGCCACCATAAATATTGGTAACCTATTTGGAGTTTGGCTTGTTAGAATATGAAATTCTATTGATTTTTGCTGATATGAATTCATTGCCACTTCCAGGCACCATAGGCCACGTGGCACATGGGAAGTCAACAGTTGTCAAGGCTATATCTGGGGTTCAGGTTTGTTTCTTACGTGGCTACCCTCCTTGCTGCAGTCAGTACTTCCTTGCTTTGGGCATTGCATGCATTTTCTGGCTTCTAGGTTGAGTAAATATAGGACTTACTATTCTTGCTTTGCTATTTTTGGTTATATAAAAGTTCATCCAGCATTTGTTGATGTTTGTCTTTTTTGAAATAAATGAAGGTAATTTAGTTGTGCAATTCCTTCTTTTGACAAAGAATCTACTGGTATTAATTGTTGCATTTGTTCAGGACGCAACAGTTTACCTTTTGCAGAATATTTTCCTGCCAATGGCTGTTAACTGTCCGCTGCATTCCTGAAAGTCTGCCGACTGTTCGTTTTAAAAATGAATTGGTGCGCAATATTACTATTAAGATTGGATATGCGAATGCAAAGATATACAAATGCGAGGATGAGCGGTGCCCTCGACCTATGTGCTACAAGTAGGTTATTGTCTAGGTAAAGTTTATAAACTATCTCAGTTGAACAATAGTTTCTAATGCTGAACTGCATTGCAGGGCCTATGGAAGTGCAAAGGAGGATAGTCCTTTCTGTGATGTGCCTGGTTTTGAGAACTGCAAGATGAAATTGCTTAGACATGTTTCCTTTGTAGACTGCCCAGTATTCTTCCAAGAACTGACTTGCATTCTAGTTATCCTAGGCTGCCTGGTGTACTCATTCAGGAATTAGGAGCAAAATGTAACTTTTGAGTGATATATGACTTACAGTTTCTTGAAGTAGTTTGTCTACATGATGCTGTTCTTCTGTTCTTTTGTGCTTAAGCTTTCAGTACTCATTCTTATGAGTTACAAAGTAGAAAAAAAAAACTGAAAAGATAATATTCGTATATATAACAGCACTGAACAGGGAAAGATTACATGAAATCCACCTTCAACAGGGGCTATAGTCGTTTGTGAATTTTGTTGATTGCATGAGAATAAGGACCATTTCTCTGTCTTTACACCAGGGGCATGATATTCTCATGGCTACCATGCTTAATGGAGCTGCAATCATGGATGGAGCCTTGCTTCTTATAGCTGCCAATGAAAGCTGCCCTCAGCCTCAGACTTCTGAACATCTGGCAGCTGTAGAGATCATGCGTCTCCAACATATTATAATTCTTCAAAACAAAGTTGATCTTATCCAGGAAAATGTGGCAGTCAACCAGCATGAAGCAATCCAGAAATTTATTAAGGTTGCTCTGGTTCTTGGTTTTCCCCCTACAAAAATAATGAACAAGATCTGGTTATCATTTTTCGCTATGCATTTTCCTCCTAATAATAGAAAAGGTTTCTGTTTTAGGGGACTGTTGCTGATGGTGCTCCAGTGGTACCAATATCTGCACAGTTGAAGTACAATATTGATGTTGTGTGTGAATACATTGTGAAGAAGATCCCACCTCCACCAGATAGGGACTTCGTTTCACCACCTAATATGATAGTTATTCGTTCTTTCGATGTCAATAAGCCTGGTTTCGAGGTTGATGAAATAAGAGGCGGTGTTGCTGGTGGAAGTATACTCAGGGTATTTTCTCTTCTTCATGCTGTTTTCTTAACTGTTGATTTGGGGATCAATTCTAGGTGCTACATATTTGTTCAGTTGCCAGAGTTTTGTGTTGTTTCAATTGAGAGATTTCATTTGTCTGCTTGTTTGTTTAACTTGGTTTATGTTCTTTCCAGGGTGTTTTGAAGGTAAATCAATTTATTGAAGTTCGTCCAGGAATTATTGTGAAGGATGAAAGTGGGAATGTCAAATGCACACCCATCTATTCTAGGATTGTTTCGCTGTATGCGGAGCAAAATGAACTGCAGTTTGCTGTTCCAGGTGGTCTGATTGGTGTTGGGACAACCATGGACCCTACGTTGACTCGTGCAGATAGGTTGGTGGGTCAAGTGCTTGGGGAGGTTGGCTCACTGCCAGACGTTTTTGTTGAGCTTGAGGTAACTGCTACTTGGCAAACAGGTCTAGTACTAACTAAATAGCTGGGTTTTTTTATCCTAGGTAGGTTACATAATTTTCCAGGAGTTCTTGTACTTGATTTGTGAACAACTGACATGCCAATACGGATTTTATGCATCTGATTTGAAAGATCCTACCATCTTTGAGAGTGGTTGGTTATGGCATTTACTGTTGCCATGAAGGAAAGCTTGGTTGCTGAAATGTCAAAAATTTTTTAGCTGCCATATTCTAGAATATGCTTTACTTGGCGATGTTTCTCTTGGCTATGCAGGTTAACTTCTTTCTCCTCCGACGGCTCCTAGGTGTAAGGACAAGAGGTGAAGAGAGGCAAGGGAAAGTCCAAAAGCTAGCAAAGGGAGAGATATTGATGTTGAATATTGGGTCAATGTCGACTGGTGCTCGTGTTCTTGCTGTAAAGAATGATGTGGCTAAATTGCAGCTAACTTCCCCGGTTTGCACGAGCAAAGGGGAGAAGATTGCACTTAGCCGACGTGTTGAGAAGCACTGGCGTCTCATTGGTTGGGGTCAGATTCAGGCCGGTACAATCCTTGATGTACCACCTTGTTCCCTTTAGGTGCTTCTGAAACGAGAGCAGCAGAACACTGGAAGGCAGAATACAAAGAGTTTTAGTTGTGAATTGTTTATAATACGAGTTTGCATAATGTAAGAGACACTTGTCACCGATTTTGGAGTAATGTTGCAGAACATTGTTCTCATTCCTCTCTGTTTCTGCCCCTGCTGTGAAATATCACAAGGTTTTTGGGTATGCCTGCAAAAATTGTTGATGGTGTGGTCATTGCTCCAGATCGCAATCCCGTTGTTATTTGCTTCCTTCAGTCTTCTGCATTTCAGCCATGTGCCAGTGAGCTTTGATCTTTTGGAGAATTTTGTTCAGAGAATCGTCATCCTTTGTCGATTTGCCCAAGTGCAGCGTGTTCAATATAATCCTTGCTACAACTGTTGTCAAGTGACTATGAAGTATTAGCCAAGTTAAACAGTTCCAATGGCTGAGTCCGGATGGACTCTGATCTCCACCTGTATGGCAGAAATTAGAAAAGGAAATGCAGCCTGTGGCTCGAAACGTGTTAGCTTTTGAGAAACATTAAAATGACCCCTTACCTTTGACAAACTATCCTTTCCCATACACTTAAGTAACCAAAGAGAGAAAACAGAACCCCCCAAGCTAACGGGGTTCTGTACTTAGAACTGTAAGTTAGACAGGCAAGCTGACTTACTATGTTTCATGTCAGGCCACCACCTCCACCGCTATGGGAGCCACCTGGGCAACCTAAGTTGTTACAGAGGCATTCGAATTAAAATGTTCGGCTTTCGTCACGACCATGAAGCTTTAACTCTCGTTCGGCCTGATTACTCCTTGTACTGAGTTCAGATTCTAACAAAGAGCAACTTTAAGAATCACTTTTTTGTTGCAAGACATGCTCTATAAACAGGCTATAGTGAAGAACGACAAAGTAGCTGAGCAACACTTCCTTTAAGAAGTCGATAGTTATGACCATAATTGTATTTGAATATCCTAGAGAGACTTTCTTCGTTGCCAGGGACAGAGAGAAGGAGGGGGAGACAAGGTAAAAATACAGAACTAGAGATAGAATAGAACTCGAGATGTAGCTTGTTTACCTATATATATATATTCATATGAGAGAGAAGTTAAGGGAAAACGGAGAATGAACATTAAATCTGTTAATAACAAGAAGAAGTTTTAAACACTAGAGTACGGTTTTTGTTGTTGGCTCTTGGGACCTCAAATACTTTACAAATTAAGAGAGACTTGAAGAAGCACAATGTGCAGGATTGGATCCGTGTGATCGCTTGAAAAGAGGATCACTGAGTTGAGATGCTTCAACATAGCGAATGAAAGAGAAGAAGGGCATTATCTTTCTCTGTTTAAGGATCTTTTACATTCTTCTTCTAATGTTTTGACTCTGTAGTAAAACTTTTCTATTGGAATTGAGGGTATGGCAGAGAAATGGACAACTAATTAAAATGATTTTTTTTTTAAATCTAAGGAAATTCAGGACCCCTTGGCTATTTTCCCATATGCAAATAATAATAATAATAATAATGGATTCCTTTCGGATTGTCATTATTATTATTATTATTATTATTATTATTATTATTATTATGTGATGAGTCAAGGGTTTTAGTCTTACGCATCCCTCGAAATCTCAAGATCGCTAGGCCACATTTCAATTTGAGTTTTACAGTGACAAATGCGTCACTAACACTGATTATCAGATTAATTTAGTTTTTCTTTTATTTTTTTATGTGATGAATAAAAGGTTTTAATCTTGCACATCTCATAAATTGAACTTGAATCTGTTTTTTCTTTTTTTTTTGGAATAGCACCTTGGATATCTTTTACGTAAGAGTTTTTTAATTACGTGTTTGGGCGGTAAGCATGTTTTCTTAGAAAACAGATAAATACATCAATGGTTCGAAGATATGTCAAACATCATAATTAAAAGCAAAATGGTTGCACAGTGGAAGCAATCTATGGTGGGAAGGCGCGATTTATGGGACAGATGGGAGGAGCAATTCTCGCACAGTGGAAGCAAGTCGGCGACGGAAGCGACTGAGTCAGAGGTGCTTCACTCGCTCGTGATCATCTAGGGATGTCAATTTCAACCCAAACTTTAAGATACTGTATTGCAATTTTTTTTCTTATGTTTTTTGTAGTAACATGTAGGTATGGGCTTGTTTGGGTAATTTTTTAAATGTGTCGTTTATTTATGAGAAGAGTTTGGGTTTAAGTGTCTACACTCTTAGGATCCCACTTATTTCCTCCACTTAGGCAATTTATAGTATTATCTAATTCAAAACCTTTAAAAAGGTCAACATACATATTTAGCCCCCAAACTCAACTGACCAGGATACTTACCCCCCTAGACTTGAATACGGAGCAACTCAGTTCTTGAATTTGGTAAAGTGGGTTAGTCAAACCCTTTGACCTCCACATGTGGTCACATGAGTTCAAAACACTTAACACCGTTTATCCTTTTATAGTTTAATGACACGTAAATTCTTAGGGTTAGAATTATAACATCAAATAAACTTTCAGGACTAAATATGTAATTGTTTTTTCGGGATAACAAGCGATAAAAAAAAATTATAGAACCAACCTAAACTTCATTATATTTTTCTTCTCTACCCCGAGTTTATAAATTTGACAAATGAGCCATCTTCCTCCTCAAGACATTGACTATTGAGTTGCCCAAAGGGCCTATTTCCCTCGGAAGCTTTTCTCGAGCTCGAAATTGGACCGTACAGATCCTGTCTTCTCACTCAGCTTGCATCATCATCAATCTAATTCCGCAGTTGACGGAACAATCGACCATCGTGAACAAGCCCAACTCTCTATCATACAGCGATTTCCCGGAGATGTTGGAGCTAGTGCACCCAAGCCTGGGTGATGAGTTGGAAAATGAAATTGGAAAAGGCAAACTTGTTCTTGATAGAATCGTGGTCTTTGGTTCCACAATAGACCTACAATATGGAGTACGAATCTTGGCGGTTCTTGAGGGCGTCGGTGATTGCCCGAATCTGATCGAAGCCACTGAGAAGAGGTTCCATTCTTGGGCCAATACGACGAATTCCTTGGACCCAATGAGATCATGGCAGTGTAGCAGCTTGTTGACAACTTCGATTAAGCGTAGAGGATGTGGCGGTGGTGCCGATGGAGGATGATGGCGTTCCTTGGTCTGAAATCACATGACGAAGAGTGCAAGTCAAAGAGGTTGACTGGACCACTTTACCAAGTTCAGGGGCCTGAATGTCCTGGTTGACCGAGTTTGGGGGCTAAAGATATATTTTAGCCCTCTAAAAATCCCTAAAAGACGATATGACCTACTTTACCATCTTGTCTAGCTTTTCATTTTTCGACTTAGCATATCAAAATTGTGTTTTTTTCTTTTTACGTCTCACTAGGAGTGTGAAGATGATGCTCAAATAATGTGGATCAAGCAATTTAAGTGTAAATTGTCAATTTTTTTTCTTGTTTTGTTGTGTTTTAGCATTGCAGCAATACTGTTTGGCACCTAACTCAAACTTTATTTTTTGTGTGTTAATATTTTCAATTTGATTTGAGAAACTTCCTATATGTGTTAATTTTTTCACATTTACTTGAAAACTTCCTAGATCTTGAAAAACTTCCTAGATGTGTTTGGATATCATATTATTTGAGATGCTTATTTTAATTTTCAGCATTATTAACGTTGCTTATGGTAAATTCAATAGTTTAATGTTTTTAATTTATTTTCTATTGTGTAAATCATTTGTGTGAGTATTGTGGATATAATACCGACCCTATTCATCTTAGGAAGGGTTTGACCAAAAAATACCTATCAGTTGTGGATTGTTTAAATGTTTGAATATGATTTATATATTACAAAGAGGGTTTGAAAGTGATTCTATTCGTTTCTGACCCATTGACATATTTAATCGCAAGATATGAGCACAAATATGGTTAAAAGGAATGGAACGTTATAACATACGAGCCTTTATGACTTCGCGTGTCACTATTGCTATTGCAAGTTTGCAACAGGTTGTACTTGGACTGCGTCAACATCACGTGGATCACGTGTCACTTTCAGTCACATAATTGACTGATTCGTTATGATCTAGAAAGTTCAAGGGCTGATGGCGGCCAATTTCAGTAGGAGGATCAACTCGTATGAGTTGACGAAGTTCGTGGGCTCCTACCGTGCTTTGGCTTTTGGTGAATTTTCTTTTTTCTTTTTCTTAAATTCCATGATTCTGTTAATTTCATGGAGAAGGCGTCAGATTTTGGCGTAAAGGTGCAGTTGCAAGACTCTCTCTCGGAGCAAAGCTGTAAAATTCCTCGCTCTGAAGATTGAAGCATGCCTTGGTTCACATCAACTCGTGGAAGTGGCTACCCTACAAATTTCACAAGTTTTTTGGTAGGATGGTTGGGGCCACGAACAATTTTTTTATGGGTTTTCTGAGGACAAATCTCATAAATCAAAAGCACCCATAATTATGTATGACGGTAGTGCTGGAGGCTTGAGTTTGAGATTAGTTCCAAGTCACGTAACTTGTGCTTGGTATATCTCCTTGGTCCAGATTCTTGGCGGAGATGTGCTTGCTCTCATGTTCTTATGATGGAAAGTAATAATCTGGAAGGATGGAAAAGTGCTGGTTCCTGGTGTACGAACAGCATAAGGCATCTGTTAATTAAATTGCTTGGGCATCTTGTGAACTTGGATTTTGCTTGGCCCTTCCACCAACTGATTGGAACATGGATGTCTTTAACTGCTAGGCTGACATGTGACATGCTCAGTCGGTGGACAGTTTCATGGGCAGCACCAATAGAGACTTCCCTGCATTGGTGGACAGTCTGCTCGGAAGCTCTGTTCTTTCGGGTGTGATGTTTTTGATGTACAAAGGAACTTTGGAAATGAATTGCTTCCCCACCCTTCAGATGCACTTTGATTGAGGGACGGATGTGTTCCAGGCACCCCATTTAGGAGGCTTATCAAGATGCATCAGTTTCACACTTTCACTACCTAGACTCTGAGAAAGATTTGAGGATACTAAATGGCAATGCTTGCTCTAGTATGCTTGTCGACATGAATGTCTTCCTTAAATGTGCAAGTGATGACCAATTATGATGAAAGGAAAGAACTGTGTCGTCCTGTTTCTTATATTGCCGTCTATGTACACAAACTATAACCTCTTGAGCTTGCCTGAAACAATTGTATGAATCCTAAAAATAATGAATAGATGTGGAAGGAAAAAGAATTGAAAGAATCAATGGGTTACAGAGATGATGTTTGTATTTGTTGCTCTTGTAGGTATCTGTAGAGATCGTAAGGTGCCCACATATAATCAACAGGGCAAGGCGTCTTGTTGTCAAGCCTTGTCCATGGCTTCCCTTTGCCGCTCCAATGCAGCAAACTTACCGGACCTGGGTGCAATGCCCTGCAACTATTCACCACGTTGTCTCCTCCAAGTCCATGCTGATTCCACCTGTGGTCGATCCCCTCAACCTCTCCTCCAAAAACTAGCAAAAATGGTGGCAGAGAACCCAAATCATATATCCTCCTCTCCTTTTGAACCCTCATCCATCCTTCTATCTTCTTTGTGAATCCACCCTCTCTCCATTTCCCCAAATCCATCAGCATCACCCCAGTGTTGAAATAGCAAGTCCTCTTTCCGTTGAAAACGCCTGCTAGTTCAGGGTCCGACCAGAACTCAGTCGTGAAGTACTTGGTGAAGTTGGCGTGGCAGTACTCTGGAGCTCCGACCACTCTCGAGCTCCTCAAAGTTATGTTCCATAGCTTCTGGATGTCATCCACGACAAGAATGTCCGAATCCAGATATATGATGCGTTCTATTGCAGGATCGACAATGTCTGCTAAATAGTTCCTGGCATAGTTCAGGGGATTATCAAGGGCTTCCCGAATGGAAGATGAGATGAGAGGGTTGACGACATTCTCATCAAATTCATACACCTTGAACCTCAGAGAAGGGAACGTGGATCGCACGGCAAGTTTGAGGTTCTGGTGATTAGCCGAGGCGAGAAGGTGAAAGAAAACATTTTCCGGGCAGGAAGTGTGTTTGAGAATGGAATGAACTGCAACAATTGTTCCCCTCAGGTAGTCTGGATCAAGTGTCATTGCCACATGAACAACCGAACTGCCACATTCTAATCCGTTCCTGTACTCCGGTGCCTCCATGAATTCGGATTCGGGTTTGGCAGGAAGCAAGCGAATGGCCTCAACATTAGAGAGAAGAAGTATGAAGAAGAACACAGAGGCCGACTTGGGATGGACCATGATGAAGAAAATGGAGTCTTTAGCCTCAAATAGAAGAGAATAAGAAATTATATATAGAAACCGAAACTCATGGAAAGGTCAAAGAAGACAGCTGACTGGTTACATTAGGACGCGGTTTGAATGTTTTTCTTGATGTGCTGGAAATTTCTGGGTATATACGTATCAATGGTTCTATCCCCTGTTTTTTTGTTTTTTTAATTGGCGTACAGGAACCTGAAACTGAGTTGGTCCGGGCAAAGACAACATGTGACCACGTGCTCTGAACAGAATTTCGTAGTTGTGCTAATTAATAAAATTAATTAGTGCACATGCAAAGAACCTTTCCTTCTTCTCTGTTTTTTTTTTTTTTGGTTAACAAGAACCTTCCTCTTAATTGATTGCTAGATTCCTTTATGCCTTATTTTATTTTCGATGGTGCTGGCGGACGGACCATCACATCCTCTTTTGTCTTTTTATTTTCTTGGGTGGCAAACAATGAACGTTCCGAGAAGCTTAAAGTGAAAGGCAACAGAAGAGGGCCGGCCACACCCTTTACCTCCATTGGGTTTCCTCCACCTTCACCTTTCTTCTCCCATGCTGATTCCTCCGCCTTTTCCGTCTCTCAAATGTCTCATGTCTACATACGTTTACCTGTCATTTTAATTAACGTTGATTCTTGTTTTCCCCGAAAGTTGATTTGGGAAAAACAAGAGTAATCTAATGGACTTACATCACAAATAAGGTGAGACACAAGACAGAACAAAAGGGAGACAAATGGATTTGGCTCTATTCTATGACAAAACGATCAACCATTCAAGCCATTTACTTGTTTGCCGAGTCATATACTTTCGCGTAGATCAATGGAACTGTTTAGAAAGGGGTCGAAAGATCAACATATGACTTAACTAAATGTGTAAAAATAAAGCATACGACCATAGCAGCGGTGCTCAGTACATTGATGGTCTCAGCGGGCAAGCAACTTATGCACCTTAATCTGGCATGAAGTGCAAAGTGTCAATAACTGTATAAAGTTAATTATACACTACGGATTCATCCCAACACAAAGCAGCAATGTTTTACAGTGCCCATCCCGCGGACACAACCCTCCTCCCCATGAATTCATGACAGTGAATTTGTGGCAATAAAATAATGCATGAATGAGCAATTTGTCGTTAGTAACTTCATTCCCTGTGCGCGGATTCTGTTGGATTCACCCTAACTAGGATCTACCTGGCAGATTCTCGGTTCAGTGCCCATAAAGTGTGGGATTGTTATAGGGAAAGCAGCTATGTACTAGAATTAAATGAACACCTCTTTTTACAGACTCTAGTTCAAATTCGCTCATGTACAAAGCAACAGCTCTCTGCCATTCACATGATGTTACAGTATAATACATTTGCCTCTACACCCTTCCCAAGTATGACTTTTTGCAAAATCGGGGTTCTTACTCAGTTGCAGTGTTGTTAATCTTCAACGTTGCTTGACATTTATCTACTTCTACAACCACCAACAAATACAAGATGGCAACTCTTTCAAGCTGCCAGTCTCTGGGAAAAAGGAAACTTCTCAAGAAGATAGAACAAGTCAAACGAAGCTGTAGATGCTCACCTTGTATGCCGTTTCCAATAAGAAAAACTTGATTCTATTGAGAAGCCGACAAGAATGCATGAAACCGCTCTACTCTTGCCTGAATGTTCTTAGAGGGTCTGCATTGTGATTTCTTCCTTCTACGGAACAAGAAGTCTTCTGTGTCCAGAACATACGAGATCTGCCACAGAGAACAGCAGTACTACTATCAATTAAGGCAAACAAATGTATTGATTGAACTAGACAGAAATGTCATTGTACAACAAGTATCTCTGTAGATGCAGGTAATTACATCATTTCAAAAGGAAGATGAAAATTTACTGTTACAGCGTGTGTATAGCTGTATTGCTTGATTATAGGAATTGATTAGGATCCTAATTTATTTTCTTTCCTAATATAGAATTCCTTCCTAATATAAGACTGATACTTTTGTATATAAATATAGCCTGGAATGATGAACAATAAAACAGTGAAAATATTTTCTCCCTCAATTCTCGTTTCATGATATCAAGCTAAGAAATTGAGGAGTTCTTCGTCTGCTGGAAGTAGCAGATTAGGCTCACAGTTTGGATCACCCATCTAGGGTGACATCTTGTTCTCACCTCCAACCTAGGAAGGGTTGCCAGCTGCCGATCGGCCTGCCATTGAAGTCCAGCCGCCGGAATCGTAGCGCATGAGTGACACGCGCAGGAAGAAACTCCTGCCTCTCATCCACGTCCCGGCTCGTGGCTTGCCGGAAAATCCTCTAGTCTTCGTTTTTTGGTTCGCCTAAGTCTGTACGTCCTCTAGGTGTACTTGGTTGGGTCAGTATCCATACGGGTGTGTGCTCTTCTTTGACATAGGTTCACGTTTTCTGATTTCTTCAACTCTCGTTCCTTGAGTTATTCTGCATCCGGTAGTATGAGTGATAAAAAGACAGTGGTTACGTCTAACGTAATTCCGGTGATGTCAAGAATCACCGAACATAAACTCAATGGGTCCAATTGTCTGGATTGGAGTAAGACCGTTTGCCTTTATCTGCGGAGTATCGACAAGTATGCTCATATGATCGAGGATCCACTTAAAGATGATTCTAGACAGGCATGGCTGAGAGAAGATACTTGGTTATTCTTGCAGATATGAAATTCCATTGGCAGTGAGGTAATTGGGTTGATCAATCACTGTGAATTTGCTAAAAAATTAATTGATTATCTGGAATTCTTGTATCCAGAGTGGAAATATTTCCCCCAACTATGAGGTTTGCAAAGCTTTCTACCGTGCAGAAGAACAAGACAAGTCTCTCTTGGAATACTTCATGGATTTCAAAAAGACATATGAGAAGCGCAATACATTGCTGCCATTTAGTGCGGAAGTGAAAGTTCAACAAAGTCAAAGGGAGCAGATGGTTGTTATGAGCTTTCTAGGTGGTCTTCCTTCTGAATTTGAGACTGCCAAATCCCAGATTCTTTCTAGTCCTGAGATCTCCTCCTTACAAGACGTATTCAGTAGAATACTTTGCACAGACAGTACTCCACCTGTTCAATTCGTGGGGCACTTGCTAGCCGAAATAATAACTATGGGCGATCACAATTCAAAAGTGATAACAGAGGAAAGGAGCCAAGTAGCTTTGAGACTAGGATCCAAACATAATTGTGTCATTATTGCCACAAGCCAGGACATCTTAAGCGTGATTGTAGAAATCCTAAGTACAAAACTCAATGAACTTAGTCAGCCCATATTGCATCCACAAATGACACACTTGAGAAATTAGTTCTCGTTTCTGCAGATGAATTTGCCAAGTTCTCTCAGTACCGAGAGTCATCAAAAGCCTCATCTACTCAAATCACTGCGATTGCTAATTCAAGAAAACCAAATGCATGTCTTATTTCCTCATCATCCAAGTGGGTCATTGGTTTTGGTACCACAGATCATATGACAGGTAATTCTAGCCTCTTTTCTACGTTTCAATCACATACATCAACCTCTAATGTTACCTTGGCCGATGGATCATAATCCCATGTTCTTGGGTCTGGCACAATCACCCCAACCCCTTCTCTTCCTTTGTCACATGTGCTATATTTACCTCCATTATCCTTTAATTTGATTTTTGTTAGCCAACTTACTCGCAATCTCAACTGCAGTATCTCATTTTTTCCTGATTATTGCTTATTTCAGGATCTTTTGACGAAGAAGATTATTGGTAGAGGACATGAATCTAGAGGACTTTACATTCTTGACCCTTAGATACCTAAATCCATTGCCTGTTCTGGTGTCACTTCTTTGTTTGAGGTACACTGTCGGTTGAGTCATCCCTCTCTTTCCTTGCTCAAAAAGATTTGCCCACAATTTAGTAAGGTGTCTTCATTAGATTGTGAGTCATGTCACTTTGCTAAACACCATCGTCTTAGTTCTAATCCAAGAGTGAATAAAAGAGTTGGTTTTCCTTTTGAATTAGTTCATTCTGATGCTTGGGATCCTTGTCCAGTTCCATCTCAATCTAGATTCAAATATTTTGTTACTTTTGTTGATGATTTCTCTCGTGTGACTTAGTTATATTTAATGAAAAATTGTTCCGAGTTGTTTTCTCATTTTTGTGCCTTTTGTGCTGAGATTAAAAATCAATTTGATGTGACCATTTATACACTGCGAACTGATAATGCTAAAGAGTATTTGTCAACATCTTTTCAAACTTACATGATTCAACATGGCATCCTTCATCAAACTTCCTGTGTCAACACACCATCTCAAAATGGAGTTGCAGCAGGAAAGAATAGACACCTTGAAACTGCCCTTTTATTCCAAATGTATGTTCGTAAAACATTTTGGGTTGATGCGGTTTCAACAGCATGTTTCCTAATTAATCGCATACCTTCGTCTGTTCTTCAAGGTGAGTCCCCATACAAAATACTTTTTCCCATTAAGTCATTATTTCCTATTGAACCTAAAATATCTAGAAGAACTTGTTTTGTTCGGGATGTCGGCCGACATGTCACTAAATTAGATCCAAAATCTTTGAAGTGTATCTTCCTCAACTATTCTCATCTTCAAAAAGGATATCGATGTTATTGTCCTAGTTTGAATCGATATTTGGTCTCTGGTGATGTTACTTTTCTAGAAAACACTCCGTATTTTCCAGCATCTATGTCTGCATCTCAGGGGGAGGATGATGATCTGTTAGTCTATACCATCACATCCTCTAAGCCCATGTCTAAACCAGCTCCTATTAAGCCTCCCATACATCATGTTTACTCTCGACGACTGAAACCTCCTGATACGTGTCCTGTGCCAACTCCTTCGTCATCAGATCCAGTTCCAAGTGATGATCTTCCTGTTGCCTTTCATAAAGGTAAACGTCAATGCACTCACCCTATTTCATCTTGTGTCCTAGAATCACTTGTCATCATCTTGTTATTCCTTTATTGCATCCCTCGATTCTATTTCTATTCCTAAAAGTGTTCATGAAGCCCTATCCCATCCTGGATGGTGTAGTGCAATGATAGAGGAGATGAATGCTTTAGAGGACAATGGT
Organism: Aquilaria sinensis; assembly: GCA_005392925.1. NCBI lineage: Eukaryota > Viridiplantae > Streptophyta > Magnoliopsida > Malvales > Thymelaeaceae > Aquilaria > Aquilaria sinensis. The sequence continues at coordinate 238,487 of SMDT01000653.1, read as the reverse complement.
ACTTGGAACTTGGTAAACTTACCTGCAGAAAAGAAGGCTATTGGGTGTAAATGGGTGTTTGCTATTAAAGTAAATCCTGATGGGTCAGTGGCCCGATTGAAAGCCCGTCTTGTTACCAAGGGCTATGCTCAAGTCTATGGTGTGGATTATTCCGACACCTTTTCCCCTATTACTAAGTTAACATCAGTCAGATTACTAATCTCTATGGCAGCAACCCACAATTGGCCTCTGCATCAGCTAGATATAAAAAATGCCTTCCTTGATAGAGATCTTCAGTAAGAGGTGTTCATGGAGCAACCTCCTGGTTTTGTTACTTAAGGGGAGTACGGGAAAGTTTGTCGTCTTCGTTAGTCTTTATATGGTTTTAAACAAAGTCCTCGTGCTTGGTTTGGAAAATTTAGTCAAGCCGTTGAGAAGTCTGGGATGAAGAAAAGCAAATATGATAACTCTGTCTTCTACAAATAGTTTGAAGCTGGCATCATTTTGTTAGTTGTGTATGTGGATGATATTGTCATTACTAGGAGCGATGTTGCAGGTATTTCATCTCTTAAATCCTTTCTTCACGTTCAGTTTCACACTAAAGATTTAGGGATGCTACAGTACTTCTTGGGAGTTAAGGTAACAAGACGTAAGAAAGGAATCTTCCTGTCTCAAAGGAAATATGTGCTTGACTTATTGTTTGAGACAAGGAAATTAGGGGCAAAACCATGTAATACTCCAATGGTCCCTAATTTGTAGCTTATGAAAGAGGGTGAATTGTTTGAAGATCCTGAGAGATATAGAAGATTGGTTGGGAAGTTGAATTATCTGTGTGACTTGTCCTGATATTGCATACTCGGTTAGTGTTGTGAGCCAATGCATGTCTTCTCCAACAATTGATCACTGGGCAGCTGTAGAACATATTTTGTGTTATTTGAAAAGTGCTCCTGGACGCGGCATTTTGTATGAAAATCATGGTAACACTAAAATTGAGTGTTTTTCAGATGCTGATTGGGCAGGATGTAAGGAAGATAGAAGATTTGCTTCTGGTTATTGTGTCTTTGTTGGAGGAAATCTGGTCTCATGGAAGAGTAAGAAGCAAAATGTTGTGTCTCGATCAAGTGCTGAGTCAGAATACAGAGCTATGGCACAATCTGTGTGTAAAGTGATGTGGATATATCAGCTCTTGAATGAAGTAGGCCTTAAGGCCTCAATACCAGCCAAATTGTGGTGTGATAACCAAGCTACTCTTCATATAGCTTCCAATGCTGTATTTCATGAACGAACCAAGCAAATAAAAATTGATTTCCATTTTGTTCGTGAGAAAATACAGCAAGGTTTGATTTCCACTGGATATGTAAGAACAGAAGGACAACTGGGAGATATTTTCACCAAGGCTCTAAACGGGCCTCGGGTTGATTATCTTTGTAACAAGCTGGGCATGATTAACATCTATGCTCCACCTTGAGGGGGAGTGTTACAGCGTGGATATAGCTGTATAGCTTGATTATAGGAATTGATTAGGATCCTAATTTATTTTCTTTCCTAGTATAGAATTCCTTCCTAATATAGGACTGATACTTTTGTATATAAATATAGCCTAGAATGATGAATAATAAAACAATGAGAATATTTTCTCCCTCAATTCTCGTTTCATTTACCAAATATTTCTGTAAGAAAATAAATACCTTGTATGAATTGCAAGCAATCTTGCATTCCAAGCCATTTATCAGTTCAACATCTTCCATGGTAATGCTGTTGGCTGCATATTCATCTAGGCCAACATACTTGCGCTTGTTTCTGCAGATATAAATGATTAGATCATGTGCCAAATACTGAGTTTTTATTTCAGCACCAAATCATTTCCTTGGCAGTGCTAATAAGTTACGTATGTTGCAGCTAGACTGAAGAGCTCCTATATCGCACTTAAGAATCAAATTTTATGAACTTAAACAGCCAAATCCTTTTCTCTTCTTTCCTCATTTTTCTGACTTGCCTTTACTGCTTCTGATCCAAGGATGTGAAGAACGAAGACAACGGTAAAAACCAGTAAAAGCAATATGCCCTGACCCATGGAGAAAGAAAACCTACTGTACAACCACCATTTTGACAACTTTAACAGAAAAAGGATCGCTAGTGAAAGATCAACATTTACCTCCTCAGCACAATGTCATGTGGCTCCTTTTTGCTGGGGAAAGCTGAAAGAAAATCATTGTGAAGATAAGCTGAAAAATTAGGATCCAGGGAAACAGCGAAAGCTTCAGGCTTCTCAATCACATTGTCCATCAGCTGAATAGACAATCGAGTTGGGGAAGAAAACTGCAGAAAGGGCCCAAAACAAAAAGTTACACATACAAATGCAAGAATCATTTTTTCCCCACCCACAAAGAGAGAGAGAGAGAGAGAGAGAGAGAGAGAGAGGAAGGAAAATATATATTTTTTTCAAAGAAAAAAATAATCTAGGTTAAGAAGCACAACTTACTCCATTGCTAATAAAACAGACTGATATTATGTTGTGAATATCTAAATACATTGTCGAAGATCAAAAGAGCTAACAAGCTTACAGATTCCAGACGGTATACATTCTCCTCATGGAGGAGGACACGGGCATTCTCATAATATACAGAATCAACTATCAAACCAGGTTTCCTGGATTTCTCATATTCATATAATTGAACAAGCTTGTTATCCACCTCGTCCATTGCAACAGTTTGAAACTGCAACAAGAAGTTAGATTCAGGACCTTGGCAGGAAAACAGGAACCAAAGGGGTAGAAAACTGGATGAAACAAACCTGTTTAACCAGCTTATATATCAATTTGTCTAATGTGAATAAGATATATGACTGGTTTCCTATTATAGCTCGGCACTCATCTTCGAATCTGGAATTGTCGATAGACCCATCAAGCAAATTGTAGAGTGCACCCATAAACCTGCAGAGCATACAAACCTGTATGTATTAATATGCACAAGACGGTTTTACAATGCGAACAAACCAAACTGACACAACTTACCTGCCATAAGGATCAGAAGAACGGGTGTCCTTAGAAGATTTCAATTTCATTTTGGCACCAGTGCAATTTGTTTTTGCTGATAAGATTCTCTCATATAGAATCTGACAAATTCAGAAAAATAGATGTAAAATATGAAACAGCATCCTGAAACTGATTCAGTTCACGAGGTCCTGTAAAGCAATATACTTTTACTTACTTGATGAAGCCTAAAAAGTATGTAAAAATCATCATTCCCATAAAAAGTCCGACAATCATGCCTTTCCCCATCAAGTATAACTGTAGTCACTTGCTTTGCAAGAGGCCTCACAGACAGAAGAAAGCATTCTGATGACACAGTGTCTCCAACAAAGTGTGCATCTGTGGCCCCTTCAGCTTCTCCTTCACTCTCAGCCTTACCATCGATTTCACCATGTTCCACATCTTCCTCCTGCACATGTGCTTCCTGTGAGCATCTATCACCAGCAGACTCACTGCCAGATGCATCATCACCACCCTCAGAGACATTTTCACTGTCTTCAACGTCAGCATCAGTATCAACATCATTTTCCCCTCCAGGATCCTCAAAATGTAACTCCTCCCCGCTTGCAAATTGGGATTGCGTGCTATCAACACGATGATTTCTCTTTGGAGTAACTTTCACATCAGCTTCTCCATGGCCAATAAAATTATCTTCCTCAACATCACCAATAGGAGATAACTCGCCTTCTTCTTTTTCAATTTTAGAGAGCCTGACTAATTCTTCATTACATCTACTCATCTTAGCACCATCTGTCATAACCCCACCATTTGATGATAAAACTGGTTTTGAAAGACCAGCAACCTGAAGTGACATATATGCCAATGTTGTGATAATCAAAGGAACTTCTAAGCATTTAACAATTTCATGTGAATCCAAAAAAACATGGAATACAACCACACCATGGAATACAATTCATAGTAGAAGACAATACCTCTGACTGGGTTACTCTTTCCAAATTAACTTCAGTTTGTTGGGCCTCCCATGCAACATCAGTATGTTTGGATGTATTTATACCACAACCTTGAAATCAAAAAGAACTTCAGCATTGCAACATAGATTTCAAGGGAATAGATGCACCAAGAACCCATCAAGGTTTTTTTTAACCCCTAAATCTTCAAAATTTTGTGAGAAGTCCTAAACCTTTTGATGACTATTTTCATTAGTCCCAGACTTGGCTTTGTTCCAGCTAGCAAAAGTAAACAATAAGAACCAAAGTACAATTCCGAAAGTGAAAAAACAAGGAAAAGGTCAGACATGAGTAAAATTTCTTTACAAAAGTAACTCACCAAGTTGCCAAAAAAATTATTGATACTATTCAAGTCAGTAGAGTTTAAAATACTCAATCTGCTCATAACTCATAAGGTACATAAGTTCTGTAACAAAAATATATTGTTCATGAAAAAGTCTGGTTAATGTTGGGTACGAATATTTTAATTTGCTAGTTAGACTGCCAGTTACATATAAAGTAATGATAACATGACCATTGCAAACTTTAGGACTTTCTGCTAAAATTCTTAAAGATTTAGGACTTAAAGGGTATCAACTTTTAGGACTTAAGGTGTTATTGTCCATATTTTGAAGGTACAAAAACGGCAAAGTAAGAAAATGCTCACGATAACTGGGAATAAATAAGCAGATACAACATAAATTTACAGGTCATGTATTTAAGTGATTTGTTAACACATACCTATTGTCATCTCAATGTTATTCCTACCATGATTATGTTCAGCAGCATTTGCAAGAGATGAAACTGAATTGACTAATTGTTCACTGGATGAATGTAGGCTCGGCCCAGGCCTTTTATCAGCAATATTCTTTCCCCCATTTTCTACCTTCAGCTCATCCCTAGAAGCACAACCTGAATGCTCTTTGCTCATAGTACCAGTATTTGCTACACTATTATGGCAAGAATTTGATAGTTCAGGAGGACAGTTCTCAGCACCAGCATTTACACTTTTGTGCAGCCTAGATTTTACTGCTGTGGTTTCAGCCGCAGGACTTCTAGTTCCATATTCAGCTAAACTTGAAACATTGCTGTTTACAGCAGGATTCTTAGCTTTTCCAGCACTTTCAGTGCCCTCCTCATGATAGGATCTAAGAGGAACACCCAGCAGAGACTCCAAGAAAGTGGTCCAGAGCCTTAAAACTTTATTCAACTGTTCTTTTGTGGAGCACATCTCTTCACAAGAATACCGAACAAGTTTATACAAGTCATCATGAAGGCCAACATCAGAGTACTGATACTCAAGATGTGGAGCTAAGATCTGTCGGTGACCAGCAGCAACAGTGAGAAGAAGATCGTCCTCCTGATGATTCTTATCTTTCAATTCTTTTATTTCAGCCACCAAAGCTGAACTCAAAACATAAAATCATAAGAATAGAGCACTTCAAAATACCACTAAAGAGAGAAGCTCGAAAATAGAACCAATGTCTAGATTCCATACAACGAAAAGTTTATACATGTATAGAAGCTATGTCACTATTGAACTATAAAGTATGGTTGTTATATTTGACTCCATTCCAGCATTCTGTGGCACTACTTAAATTCCAGTTTTCTAACGCATGTACCTCTTCATTGAAGACCAGACATTGAAACCAAAAAAGACAAGCAAATGCATGAAGACTGAAGCAACAACAAAATTAATGTGCCTGATAGTAAGCATGTGGAGGAATATAATAAAATAAATGGACATTTATTCAGCCAAAAAATTCAGTAGCACTATGTGAAAATCCCTTATCTTTTTCTTTTCCTGCTCTCTCTCACCCTCTCCCTCCTCCCTCCTTTCACTTTCTTATATAGCACATAAATCTCCAGGTATGAGAGGTCCCTACCTAAAAACAAAAATTTCCAAAGCCATATCCGTGACACAGAATTATACTTACATTTGGTGCTCAAGTTCTTGGAATCTTGTTGCTTGAAATAGAAACTGCGGTGATCAAGGGACTTGTAATGATTTTTCGCATATATTTCAGCCCAAACTTTGTTAAAATCTGCTCGGCACCTTGTCCATTCCTCTTGTTTCTGTTTCAATCGAGTTAGAATGACAGGTAATGCAAGCGCTGGATTTTTACGCAATATATCCATAACATCAAGACCATGATCACCATATAACCGTTCGATGCACCTTAAGTTCAGAGCTGAAATAAGTTCACAGAATGCTACTATAATTAGAGCACTGAATAAGTTCAGACAACAGAAAGCTACAATAATTTCAGACCTAAATAAGAAAAACGAACCAGAGAAATGGTCTTCAAGATGTATTGGGGAGTCCAAGTGGACTTTATTATCATTGATACTGCTTAAAAATTCTTCTGCACACTTGGCGGTTGAGCTCACTGATTCTAACAGCATATCCAGCTCAAATCTAAAACATGAAATGTACAGTCATTATGATCAAAGGAGATTAATAAGAGAGAGAAGTTACCATCCTAAACAAGATACTATTCCCAGACTTTCCTGACCGAAAAAAAAAAAAAGAAAAAAAGAAAAAGTCGATTATTAAGTCTTCCATAGTCTTTTCCATTCCAAAATTTTGAAGCTTAAAAGGGAAGCACAAGGAGAGGATAACAAAACCATAAACATATGATGCCTTTGATAAATTTACCTGTCATCCTCACATCTGAACAAACTTTCTTCATACTGATTTCTGCGCATGTGCTTGAAAGAATAATCCTCACTTCCTGAGGTCACGGATACCCAATGATCATTCAGAACCTGAGCGCCAAGTTCTGATCTCTGACTAGCAGTTGGTATTTGATACTGTCATTGTTCAAACAGCAAATAGTTCTGATACAGGTCAGTAACAAACAATTAATAACATATATGTGAAGACATACAGTAGACAAAATGTCCTACATCCTCAGGCAGAAGCCGATAACTTGGGGTACAGCGATGGCAATCAGAAAGATCAAGCTCTTGTATGCCTTTTAATTCACACTTCTTGTCTCTATCCTTTTCTTCCATTTTCAATGATCTGGACATATGCCCCTCGGTAATTGATTCTGCAGTATAGTTAAGCATCATTCGCATTATTAGTAGAGACTCATATATGTCCTGTGTCACCTAACATAACTACATGTGAAAATTATTAGCAGAAAAAAAAAGGAGGACGCCATTACTTTTACTTATTACGCCAGCCAGATAACCATCTGCAGATAAGAATTTGTGAGAAATAAGACAATGAATAAGAGGAAAAAAAACATAGAAATCAGTAAGAATTTTAGCATCTCAACAGTTACCAATATTTTCACAACGCTCAACAAAATGATTGAATTCATCCATGAGATCTGGATACTTTCCAAGTAAATCAGTCACCTAAAAGGAGAAGAAGAAGCAAAGTTAAGCAAAACTACAAACCAATCAACTGTAGCAACAAGTTGTTAAGGAATAGGATCACTTGATGCAACTAACAAGTGACCGGGTGGAAGCATTGTGGTTGATTCCTTGAAAGCTATACTTCACAATCAAGACCACCATGCATTGACTACAGAGGGCCTTTTCATGATTTGAAAATGTTCTCAAATACAGAAGCAAATATCTGTGCAACAGGACGGAAGCATTGTGGTTGATGCATTTTATAAGTGCTGAGTTCCTAATCTCGATTTACAAGATAAATGTTCTGGAATCTAGAACTAGACAGTCCATGCTGTAATGCTTATTACTATTTCTTTTTTTTTCTTTTTTCTTTTTTGATATTTTCAACTGTGTTTGCAGAAGAGTGCAATCAACTCCTATAAATAATTAGTCCAAGTACAATATGCCATTTTTTTTTTCTTTTTACGCATCATTGATACTATTGGACATCAAAGACAAAGTTACTAGCAAACTCATACACTAATAAATATATGCACAGATGCCTGAGCAGATGGTGAAAGACATTGTTTTTCATAAGCTACCATGCAAGAAACACATGTTTGACATAACAAAACAGCTGGTAACAATGATCACGTACCAAATTTTGCAAGTCATCTCTCTTAATTATTTCATTACTATAAATATGCAGACACTTCAAGAATGCCTGGTAGTCATCTGAGCTGCAGAGTCTTTCCTTAACTTTCTCACAGAAAATGAACCCTTGATTGTACATTCCTAAAATTTCAATAGAATCATTCTAAAGATTAGAAAGTGGAAAACTCAGAAGGATAAGAAACCTCAAACAACCAAATCTAACGATTCATCAGCAATTCTTTTCTTTAAGCAGGACACTATTTATTAAACTAAAAGAGAGCACATAGAGGATCCGGTAAGCCACAGGACTTCTTATATGAACATTGAAATATTATTAGAAGACTGAAGAAATTTTATGAAATAATATTAAAAGCATCATGCTGAGAATCAACCACGCATGGCATTCTAAAATAATCATATGGTGAAATCCATCAAAAAGGGGAAAAAAAAATTCAAGCCAAAACCCTACATCCCAAAAAATGCTAATATCCTTTCTTTTAAAACAAGCAAAAAGCACAAAGAACAGATTGTCCCTCAGATCACTTATCAGGAACTTATAAGCACAACGTTAATAGAAATAAGGAGACAAAATATGGTTTTGGGTAAGGAAATTAATTGTGTGACATCATTTATCAGATCACAGAAGATGAGCACAAAAAAATTTACTTTTTATAGTCAAACCATATTAAAAGAAGTCACTGTCTATTAGATCACAGACAGTGACCCCCAAAAGCCTATTGCCAATACAAAGAATCAAATAACACAAATATTTCAATACTAAAGATTTAAGCATAAATAGTATACAACCCTAACATATTTGATCAACTTACTTTTCAAATTATCCCGGTCTTCAAGGGAATTAACTCCCAAACCTTCAATCTTTTTAGGAGGCCTCCATTTTTCAGGAACACAGTGCACATTATAGTCCCTGTCATTACCATGCTCAGTTTCTCGATCATCTTGATCATGAACTTTACAATCTCTGTTCTCCTTTTCAATATGTTTCCCCTGATCCTTTTGCATTTTGACAGCAGCTTTATCATCATCCATCTCAGGATGATCAACACTAAGGTCTCGATCAGCATGAGAACCAGCAATCTTGTCCTTACGACGCTGCTAAAGAACAAAGGCTATCAGTTCCCAATGCAATGCAGGAAGCTATGTGTAAAGAGGAAAGCATGTAGTTATATAATAAAGCAGCTACCTTATCCATGTGAATTTGCCGCATTGTAGGAGTGGCAGAGCTTCGCTCATTATAATGCTGAACTGAGTTCTTTACAAATGGAACTTGATTTGTTGAGGGATTGGCTGAAGAATCTGGCAAGAATCTTGTGAATTCCTCTAGCAAATCTGGATGATCCACAAACAATGAAGCAACCTTCAAAGTAATTAAACAAATAAAAATGATTAACACAATCAGAAAAACAAAGTAGATACCAAACATCAGTGATACTACACAAACCAGACAGAAATAAAATAACACAGGACTACCTCAGTATAGACTTCTTGTATGTCCTTGTGTTCCTTCCTGTACATATTCAAGATGTCCAAGAATGATTTGTAAACATGCTCTTCATTTTGAAAACGTTTCTGTAGACAAAGTCCATCATAGAATAAATAGAAGCAAGAACTGAGGTGCTATTTATGGTGAAGCATGACATCAAATGACTAACCTTAATCTTATTAACAAAACTGATTGCTTCTTCAAATTCAACTGTCTTCTTCAGCGGAGCCTCATCCTCTTGAACAGTAATCTCATAGCCCTTAGGCAAAAAAGTATTGAATCCGTAAATCAAGTTGTTATGTCCTTTAAATAATTCTTTCACTCTGGCAATGACTCCAATGGTATCGGTTCTGGAAGAAACACAGAAGTTACTGGGGAAATTAATGACGTCCAAAAGTAAAAACCCACTCCAAATAGGAAGATAAAAAATTACCAACCTTTGAGCCTTGAAATCTTTCATGACCTCAAGAAATGTGTCATATTTCTCCTTCTGGCCCTGAAACATCTCCTTCACTTCCTTCAAATAAGTCAACGCATCATTGGTGGTCAACTTGTGCGAGGTTGCTCCTCCACCACCCACTACAGCTACTGTGGCTCCACCACCTCCTCCTCCTTCTGCTCCTCCACCTCCTCCACCACCACCTGCTCCTGCACTGACAGCTCCTCCTCCACTGCATTCAACTCCGGCACCAACAGGCAATTGAGATTGTCCATAGCTTTGTAGTGAGAGAGTGATTAATAATTCAGTACAACGTGAGTAGAAACTATTTAAGAAGTATTTACTACATTCCAAAACCTAAAAAGGCTTTCGAAGCTAAACCTTTGCCAAGACTTAAACGCATAAAAACCTCAAGAAGGAACTCCAAGTTTCCATTTAACCTAAAATCTCATGAAAGTTTTGTTTCACGTCATCTTTTTAATGGAAATCCATTAGATACATCATCCAGAAAGTGAGATGAACTCTAGAATAAAACGTAACTACAGCAAGAGCAAATCTGTAAGAAACGCATAAGAAATCAAATCGAAGAAAATTCCGCAAAAGCACCAACCCCAAATCAACAAGCTACTACTCGATTCCAGTGATCTACATGGTAAATGCATGCAACAAATTGAAGAATTCACGATCAAACTAATCAAACCAGAAACATTGTACAAATTAAACTGGCACGAACGACGGCAAAAGCAACTGAAGCTCAGAATTTAAAAAAAAAAAAAAAAAGGAAGCAACTCTGACGAGATAAAAGCGAGTAAAGAGGAACTCACGATTCGCCACGAGAAGAACCAAAGGGGCGTTTGAATTGAGAACCAGCATAGACGTCATCTCTTACTCGCTTCATCTGTGAATAGCAGGAGAAACAACAAATTTCTCAGACAACAGTTAATCTTTGATTACGGCCAAGCAAGACGACATACGTAAATGCTTCAAGAATTAAGCGAAACAAACTTACAACAGATCTCAGAAGAGACAGGCGAGAATTGAGCTCCTGATCGCCCAGACAATACCGACTCTGCCGTACGTTACAAGAAGCGAATTTGATTTGCAGGGAAGAGAATTGAACAGAAGAGAGCAGAAAAGAAGAATTTGGTAGGTGCCTTCGGCGAGAAGGACTTGCTTATCCAAACCAAGAGAGCCGAAACCCGAATGAAGGAATTCGAGTTCCAGAAAACTGGATGCTGAGCAGAGAAGAGATGGCTTGTGCTCGTGGGTTTTGTAAAGTAAATTTGTATTTTGTGGGCGTTGCGTTGGTTCTAAATTAGGAAACTAAAACAAGCAACAGCTTCTGTTCCATCTGCGGAGTCCTGTTCCTGTCTTTTGAGCAGCTGGAGCTTTTTGATTCCTGGGCTTGGGTTTCAATTATTTTCATCCAGAACCAGCCCAAGGTTTTCCTGCACCTTTACACGGCTTCACATGCTTTTGTGTATTCTTCTTTTTTTTTTTTTGGTTTTCCATTTTTCTAATTGGTTTTGGCTAGTCTTCGAACTTTTGACCTGTTAGTTGCAGATTAACTTGGAAGCCGAGTTGAATATTTTTCGTGAAAAGTTCAAGAATGAGTAAATTGCATAAATAATCTCTAATATTTAGTTATTGTTTTTTTTTTAGTCTAACCTATTAAATGTTTTGGTCCTAAATCTATTAAAATTATTTTATTTTGGTCCCTTATCAGATAAAATTCATTAACTCAAAATAATTATTTAACAGAAACTTTTAAAATTCCAATTTAAACATTCGGTAACTATTTTCCAGTAAATTTAAATAGTTTAATATTTTTTGACATTACATAAAAAAATTTAAATTAGTAATTTTTTTGGAATGAAATAAATTTAACTTATAGAGAGAAAAAAAATGATTTGAATTTTTCATTAACTGTAAAAAAATTATTATATAGATTAAATTTATTCTAAAATAATTACTGGATAGTTAAAATTATGATCTAAAAAATTGTTATCAAACATATGGTTTGAGTTAGCAAATTTTATCAAATTGGACAAAAAATAAAACATTCTCAATAGATTTAGGATCAAAATGAAACATTTTTAATAGATTTAAAACTAAAACAAAATATTCAATAGGTTAGTGACTAAAGAAAAATAATGACTGAAGGTTATGGACTATTCATAAAACTTACTCATTTAAAAAGAGTTGTTTTCAATGTCAAATGTTATCTTTGAAAAATCATTTAGGTAAGCAATGTGTTGTGTCATATATAATACAAGCTCATACTATGAGCTTATTTTGGAAAGATTTAACATCTTTTTAATATAACAAGATGTTAGTATAATGTATTCATGATGTAATTAGATAACTGCCTAATATAGAGAAATGATCAGTTTACACTAGTGTAAAATGAAAATTTTTACACCTTTTTATAGCCATTGATTTTAGTTGAATCTAATGGGTCAAGATTAAAAATCACTCAGGTTAAATTTCCTCGATTTGTTTCCTTTTTATCGGCCAAAATTTCCCCTCGCTCTCCTTCCCAATGTTCCTTCTCCCGACCCGTCTCCCTCTCGCCAAATCAATTCTAGAAATCTACAACTTCAAAGATAATAAAGGTCTCAAAAAATAAATCAAAAAATTCTGTTGCTCTTTCCCTAGCCCAGGCTCGCCCAAACTGACTAAAGAGATCTATTTCTTCAAATTGAAGACAAGAATCAAAATAAAAGGGTTTCTCTTCTTCTCGTTGAAAACTACGAATTTCATGCCATCCTTGGGCACAAGAATACCTTTCATTGATTTCATAAAATTGAATTTCACAAGAGAAATTTGAAGAAGTGATAGACATTTAATTCATTGTAATAGAGTTGTTCTAATTAAGATCTAATCTTTTGGTCAAGGATTCACAGGTTTAGAATTTATGGTAGCCGGCAGAAAGAGTTGGAACCAGATATAGAACAAGGAAGAAATGTGGTACGTTTAGAGGGGAAGAATACTGTTCTGCAGGTTTTTTTTTTTCTTGAAAAACCTTGTGTTTTGGAGATTAGTATTATATAAGTGTAATAATCTATTAAAAATAAAATTTTTATGATGTTACTAAATTTTAATAACTTTTTTTTATTTTAGGTATTAGAAAAAATTCACAAAAATTTAATAATATCATTAAAATTTACTTTCGAATATATTGTTACAAATAGTCAAGGTTTGAACCTAGCTTTTATGTGTGTGAAAAAATCCACAATTTTTAATGTGGGTCAGTGGCTTTATAGGTTCTAAGAAACAGGCAATTGGTCTATTATTTTTCCTATCAGAATACTACTATCTTTCCTACTACCTGAACTCATAACATGCTTTTGAGTATAAAAAATGTTAATACTGGGTCCTACATTAAATTTTTTTAATTTTTTTGCGCAATGAATCTGCATCAAAATTTTCAAGAAAGTCAAATTTTGAAAGTAAGTGTAACTATACTAAATGATAACACGAATAAATAAAAAAACTATAAAAGAAAAAAAAATTTTCCTTTATTATTTCTTGGATAATCTCTGTATGATATCATCATATGTTCTCCTTTATGTTTTCCTAATGTTCTCGCAACTATTAGCTTACCATTCCTAATCTGGTCCTCAATTGTTCCATTGTGCTTTTTTGTTACTCCTTCCGTGCAAATTTAATTGAATCATTTTACTCGACACAAAAATTAAAGTGTGTGCTTTATTTCATTTTTAACGCTGAAACTAAAATTAGGAAAAAAAATGTCAGGTTTGTGTATTAAGAATTTAAATAGAGATTGAAAATAATTTTTAAATTTTGTGTAATAAAAATTTAAATGAGATTAATGAGGTGAATTATATATTAGAATCTTTTTAAAAAAGGAAATAGTTTAACTTTTTCAAAACAGCTCAAAAAATAGTACAGTTCATTATTTTTAGAGGAAGAGAGTGTATTTTCTAATATTCTATTACTACATCTCCATGTTTCTTTTTAATTTCCTAATTTTCTCTTAACTATAGGAATGGCAGGTGAGTGGGCAAAATTCACAAAACCACGGAAATCCAATCCATCCGTCACAGATGAGTAAACAGATAAAAATACATATGATGAAGCAGACATGGGTAGCAAATTACACTCATCCGGCAGGTCTGGGCTGGTGGCGAGTAAGAGGTATCCATTATGGGTAAATTCGCTTTTGTCTACCCGTTATATTCACCAAGTTAAAAATTCCTATTTTAACCTCAAAATTAACACCCAGTTCATTTTAACTTAAGTCAATTGGCTACAAAATGTCTTATTTTTATTTTTACATTTTTTTTATCCAAAACTAATTTTAATTAAAATTCAATATTATATAGCTGTAATAATCCATTGAAAATACAATTTTTTGTAATCTTACTAAATTTTTATGAATTTTTCTACTTTAAGACATTAAAAAAAGAAAATTTCATGAAAATTTAACAATATCATAAAAATTTACTTTAAAATGGACTAGTGCATCTACATAATATTGACTTTTAAATGAAATTGGTTTCAAGTAAAAAAAAATTAAATGTAAAAATAAGTCAGTTGACTTATGTTGAAACGAATTAACTTATATATACATTACCCCAATACTTAATGTAATACATTCAGCAGCTTTCACGATAAATCACTCCCTAAGTTTCTTCTTTTTTCATCTCCACTGTATCTATCACTCACAATCTTCTATTACTGTTTTTCCCTCTTCTCTTCAATCAGTCATCATCATTTCTCTTTCCTGCTTCCTTGCAAGTATCACTTTATTTCCTAGCAAGTCATCGTTGTCTCTTCATCATCTCTGCTCCCTTCTTATCTCTAATGTATTGCTGTCATAAATGGCTCCTAGATCCAGCTCCCATATTTCTTGTTTCATTTTTCTACAGTTTTTGCTGATGTTTTCTAGTTATCTGGATTTGAAGTTTTTTCAATTGATTATTATAGATAAAGCATGTGAAAAGGGAAGTAGCTTAAAATCAAATGAAGAATGGCGAGAGAGGAAAAGGAACGGAGTATTTCGACGGTGCATTTTTTCAAATGTCAATTCTTTACTCATTAGTGGAAACTAGGTTCCCAGTTGACTGCTGTATCAGTCAGCTTTATTTGCTTTTCCACCATAAGTTATTGTGTGTTAGTTTAAGTGAGGTTGGGTTTTAGTTTTCTTGAGGTTCTAGATAATATGGAAATCCATTTTTAGAAAGTCTATTTTTAGAAAGGAAAATGGTCTTTAACCTTTTAAATGAATAGCATTGAACGGTTTAGTGTGTAAATTATATGAGTTTTTAATTGGATCTTGAAACAGACAAACCATGGAAAAAGAAGGAAGGAAGATGATGAGTGAAATCTCTTTATAACTTTTATGTAACAAACGGGGTACAGATTACCCATGGATATGAATTACCCGCAAGTGACAAATGTGGGTGAGAAATTTCACCCGCTAGTAGATACCCGTGAAGTAACGAGTACCAAAAAATCCACGAGCAGGGGTAACGAATAGAAGGCACCCATGCCCAATCCACCGTATTGCCATCCTTACTTTAGTAGCCTTATGTTCACTCACTCACACACACACACACATACATGTATATGTATGTATGTTGATAGATGTCAATTTGTTTAGTCAAAATTGTTGACTTTTTAGTATTTTTGAGCTTATTTTTCTTCATCATCATACCGTATTTTCTACTATTTTTGGCTTTGAACTTTCATTTTGTAGGGTGAAAAGGGGAACCAAAGCACGGGATTGGATTGGGAGCGAGCAGAGTGAAAAAACAAAAAGATTGGATAAACAGCTCATTGGGGCTACCGCCTCAATAGTACAAAAAATTGGAACTACTTTTTGAGACCCGGGCGTTGCGACGGCAACGTCTTTTGTGTTCTAGGTGCTGTAGTGCCCAAATGTCCTCTTCTGGCACCCTAGCAACCTTGTGCCTGAGTTTTGTGGTCTCTTACCTCATATTTTGAACTTTGGCTTGTCATTGGTGGAGGGATTCTATCATTTTGGTGGTTGGTGAAGATGGAAGGAGCTTATTTCTTGGAAAAATCTGGAAATTTGATATACTCTCTTCTTCCACCAAGCTTAAGCTAAGTTTCCATTGTCACTTATGTTGCATTTTTTTTAACCCTCTTGTGGAGGATTCTTGGACATTACTTGGAAAAGACTTAGAACACTTGAAAACATATAGGAGCTTAAGGAATTGGGCATCTATAAACTTTGGGTTCCTTCTTTCCTTCATTCTCTTTATATTAAATATGAATGTTCTTTATTTCATTTCCATGCTTATGGTTAGTTTAGTTATGGAGTAGTCTTCTTTTGTACTTTCTATGGATATAGTTACTTGGATTGGTTATGTTGGATGAATTTATGGTTATATAATGTTGGTTTTCTATCAAATACTTGTTTATTCTTCTCTTGAGCTTATTGTTGTGTTAGCTAATTAATTGCCACAATTTGTTGCAACATAAATTACTTATAAACTCTTGAAAAAGATTAGAAGTTATTAGATATAGGAGAAGAGTTGAATGACTATAGGCTTATTGGGAAATTAGTCTAAGTCATTGACTAAAGATAAATTAAGCTCTAATGTCTCTTCCTATGCTTGTAATCGAATGGAAATCCTTATTAAGTTTAGGTTAGAGAGATTAATTCTTTCACTTGAAAAAGTAATAATTCAATTGAGTAACTTTACCAACAAGTATTAAAAACTAACTCACTCACTTGAATTCACCGCTTAATTAAGACAAGTAGTGAACCCATAAGAAGCGTACTTTAGTAAGTAGATAAAATCCACAAATTTACTTTGCATTCTTGCATCCTAGGTTAGTAGCATGTCATTTAGCTAGTTTAGTTACTTATTTATCTTGCATAAATCCTCATCCAACTTTAGTTGTTTAGCTAAAATTAACTTAAAGTAGTGGTATTTGGTAAGAAATTCAATAAATCATCGTGGGAATGATACTTTTTCTTACTCAACTTCAACATCCTCCGTACGCTTACGGGTAGTGTTTAAAACTTACAACATATGTATGTATATGTATATGTATATAGCTTATATTCCTTTTTTATTCCCTCAAGCTCATTTGTTGTTTTTTAATGTTCTCTTTGGATAATATTCACTTTCTTTCTTTCTTTTTTTTTTAGTTTTTAATGTTCTTATAATTATTGCTTCATGTTCCTATGTGGTTTATATTCTTATGTTGTTTTATTATATTCATTTACTGTTTTTTTCATATCCCTATTATTGCATTCTAGATTTCCCTTGACATTTAGAATGAATACAAAACATGTTATTTTTAAGCATTTGTATGTGTTTTGATTAAAAAAAAAACTTATTTTTAGAACAAGTACATAATATAATTTTTTTTCATAATCATTTCCATTCACTTAATGTAAAATTGTGTAAATCGAATGTCTTTATTTAGATTTAAACTAGTAATCAACCTGCACTTTGTCATGGGTTAATCAACAAATATACAAAATTTTCATACCAACTATATTTATATAAATAAAAAAAATTATGAATCCAAAACAATAAGTCATGATTAATTTAAAGGTTTTAGAAAACTTGAATTGTTTCAAAGTTATTGGTAACTAATTTATTTTGAAATTTAAGCACAAAATGGGGCCTTGATTGTAACTCATGCAAGTTTGGGGGGCCTAAAACGCAAAATCTAAAAGTTTGTAATAACTTTTCATTTATTTGGTTAGAGAGACAAACAGGCCTTATTTCAAAGTTTTAGGACCAAAATATATCATTATAACCAAATAAAGTACCAACTGCACAAATTTACTATTTTTAGACATGTTTTGGGCTGAGAAAAATAAATGCGCTTCAGTAAGAAAAAAACATTATAACAGGAAAACATTATTCATAACATCACTCCAATCTCTACTGATTTAGTATATATGACGTTATTTTTGTTCAACACATAGTAACTGGTATTTTTTTAATAAATTTATTATTAAAATAAATATCAATAATAAATAACTTAAAAAATTTTAGACAAAAATTTATGTTAACTAATTAAAATTTTATTTTATTTTCATTTTGGATTAAACTTTCTTTATATTATGTTCTTATCATTAAAATGATTAGTTATAATTGAAACATAATATTATGAAACACAACATTGTACATACTTCTAAATGATGGATATTTTTTGTCATTAAAGAATAATTCACTAAAAAAAGTTCTTATCTTATCAATTCAAATTCCAATTTTTAATATAGATGAGAAGTTTATTTAGAACAATTCAATTTTAATTTTAGGGATTATGGACCAAATTACTTTATTAAACCATTGAGTTTTTGAATTAAATAATGTATTAATTACAATTTACCCCCTGAGGTTTAGGTGAAATTACACTTTGCCTCTTCTATTTTAGAAATATACACTTCGCCTCTATTTTTTTAATATAATCAGATAATAACTTCTAAAATATTAATTTAAATATTATAGTAGTAATTTTCTTAATTTCAATCAGTATGATAAGGTTTTTTACAATTAATGAAAATTTTAAATTATTAGTTTTTTCTTTTTGTAAATAAAAAATTGTATTTTTTAAATATCAATTAACTGTAAAAAAAACTATACAAATTGAAATTACTTAAAGATGAGTATCATATAGTCTAAATTAAGATTTTAGAAGTTGTTGTAGGAATGTATTAAAAACGACAAGGGTAAAGTGTATATTTTTGAAACAAAAGGGGGTATAGTGTAATTTCACCTAGATCCCAGGGGGAAAATTGTAATTATCTCTTAAATAATTCATGTTAAAAACTCAATTATCAATGATTAAAAAATATGACTGAAACACAAAAATTTTGTTTAACTTACTTTAATCAATTAGCAGTATAACCATTAACTTAATAAATATTAGAAGAAAGAAAAGAAATTGACCAAAATGTTTAGGGACTAAGAGAGGAAATGTAAAAGTTTAACGATTAATGGTAACCAATGTTTTGCTTTAGAATGTAGTATTAAAAAACAAAAAAAAAAGTCTAGGGACCAATGGAGCAAATAAAAAAATTTATTTAAGTAGTTATTAAGTTTGGGGGACCAAAACGCAACACCGCTTGAAGTTAATGACTAAAATAGGAAAGGGTAGAATTTCAGGCATTGAAAACTCGTTTTAACCACAACAAAAAGTCAAAACTGGTGAAATTGCAACACAGGCCGCCAAAATGCTATCATCTCTCAAAAAGGGGACCAAACTTCAAAAAAAAGTCAAACACATCTAAGAAGAAGCAGAAAGGAAATTAAAAAAAAAGAAAAAGAAAAAGAGCCCTCTTCTTCACCCTATTCATCGACAGTGAAGGGGTGTTGATATTTAGAATATAGTGTAATAACATGTTTGTTTAATGATACCTAATATGCGAAAATAAATATGCTACAATTTAATAGACAAAACAAAAGACAAGTTGGGGCAAACGATTAAAAACGAAAAGTAGCAGCAAAACAAAACTCAGCAAAAAAAGATGATGGGTTGGGCTAGGAAACAACAGAAACAACTTGGCAGGCTTGTACAAGAGCGAAAGATAAACAATGGACCAGAAAGAAAAAATGTTGGGCCGAATAGAAAAATATGAGCCCAAAGGAAAAACAATTCAAATTGCGCAAAAACTTCATCAGAATTCCAAGAGTGTCGACGCACCCAACAACACCGGGCCCATCAAGCTGCTTTCTTGAATGAGTGTACGAAAAATATATTAGTCTCCCTGTGTCATACTTCGACCAATTTCAATTTTTACCTAAATTTGAGCTGAATTTATCTATATTATTATTTGTTAGAAAAGTTGAAAAAAAAATATTTAAAAACAATAAGTCTTTATTATCTACATATAAAATTTTGTATTCTAAAATGTAAAATATAAAGAAATTATAAATTAATTATTGTGAATGATGAATGATGTAAAAAGCTTAAGAAAGTAGTACTAGTAAGCCTGGTCGAGGCGTCTCAGTACCCAACCATAATTTTTATTCCACTCCTCAATTAAGATGACGATTATTTTTATTCCACTTCTCAAATGAGAAGGCAAACTCTTTTATTACAATAGTATAAAAGTTGATGACTATGATACATGTACTTGTTGACATTGTGGATTTACATATAAAGAAATATATATGATGATATCAACTAGTATTCAATTCGATCATTCCCAACAAAATTTTACAGAATTTTTCTCCTTAAAAGATCTAGGAAACGTTACATGTAAATTAGCTTGGAACTTACAAAGATTAATGCAGTTAATGATCTTCATCATGTTGCACTTGAAGTGAGAAAATTTACAGAAGATGAGTACCATAGACTTTGTTTTGTTTTGAAAAGGAAATTTGATGAGCAGGGGTGGACCTAGCATTTTTGAAAATGAGTGGCCAAAGATAAGTTTTTCGTAAACTTTAGTTCTTATAAAGGTTTGACCAATTTTAAAGAGACCATAGTATATATTCTATTTTGAACAGTCAAAAACTTTTGTAACATTTTTGTAATTAGTTAAATTGCTTTAACGTGTCACCCTTCAAAGTTCAAATCATCACTTCAATATTTACTATTTTCAATTTTCTCAGTTTACGTGTAAAAAGTTAATGGAAAAAATGAAAATAACATATAAATTTTTTCACATTTTTCAATATCTATGTCAAACCAAATTGTTTACTAGATATAGGATGCATGGAGTAAATGACTTTCTCCCCGAGTTTCATAGTTTTTACATGGTTAATTGAGCACATCCACATAACCTTACTTGATTACGTGAGCACTGCTTTGAGGCGTTCTTTGGAGGTTAACTAATGAAAAATAAGCCCCTTTGGGTCCTTTTCCCAACAACGATTGGTGGGTTCCTTTCTCAACGACCTTCCCTTTCTCTAAAACTGCAATTTGGTGACAATTTTGTATAGTGCTTAGCCTATGAGCCACTACCACACTCGTCCGACCAACCATTACACGCTCCAGTGCGTCATGAACCACCTTCTCTGATTGGCTATCAAGTGCACTTGTTGCTTCATCTAGTAGTAATATTGTTGGGTTCTTCAGTATCGCCCGTGCTATTGCAATGCGTTGCTTTTGTCCCCCAGACAATTGCACCCCTTTGTCCCCACACCATGTCTTATACCCATCTCTTAGTCCTGCAATGAAATCATGTACATTAGCTGCTTTTGCCGCTGCCACAACCTCCGATTCATTGACTTCTTCTGGTGCCCCATACACAATGTTTTCCTTGATTGTTCCGGCGTATAATGTGGGTTCTTGACTGACCAAAGCAATGTGTCTTCTTAGTGTCCTCAAGTGGTAAGACCTTATATCTTGCCCATCTATTTTGACTGTGCCTCTTAATGGATCATAAAACCTTTCTATTAATCCGATTATTGTGGATTTACCAGATCCGCTTTGTCCAACTAGTGCCGTTGATTTTCCCGCCTCAATGGTTAATGAAAAGCCACTAAAGATGATGACATCGGGACGGGCTGGATATACGAAATCTACATCATGAAGCTCAACGTGGCCTGTTATTTTATCAAGCTTATTGCCCTGGAGATCTTCAGGTTCAATCATCGTGAACCGGTCCAAAATAGCAAAGACCGAGCCAATGACCTCTGACCCCTTAGCAAGGTCAGAGGTCATAGTACCGGCATCTGCAATAACTTTACCAGTGCTCACAAGAACCATGAATGTTTGAAACAGTTCCTTAGGCGTGATCTCATTACGAGAGATGAGTTTGCCTGCATACCAAAAGTCCAAGGCCCAAGTGCATAACATTAGACCTTGGGAGAAAGCAAGCCCAGTGCCGGCAATCAATGATTGCTTAACACTCTCCTTTCTTGGGCCTTCCTGGGCCTTTTCGAGCATTTTGAGGATCCTGTCCTGAGAGGAGAAGGCTGTGATGGTCCTAAGGTTGGCGACAGCATCGGCTGCCAGTTTGCTGCCTTGGGCTTGGGCTTTGACCGCTTTCTTGGATGAGGACTTGAGCAAGACTCGACGAGTGTAGAAGCATATGATGATTAAAGGTTGAATGGCGATCATGAGAAGGGCAAGCTGCCAGGAGGTGACTAGCCCCAAGGTACATGCTATGATCACTGCTGAAAGTGTTTGGAGTATTAGGGATAGGCGGTCTCCAACCAAAGATCTCACCTACCAGAATGAGAATAAATTAATGTGTAATTAAATTCATTGTTTTGGGTTAATAGAAAAATACTGGATTTTGTAAAAAGGGATTATTAAAATTTACTCCCTGAGGTTTCGGTGAAATTACACTTGTCTTTTCTTATTTTAGAAATATACACTTTATCCTTTGCCTTTTTAATACTATCTGACAGTAACTTCTGAAATCTTAATTTAGATTGTACGGTACTCATCTTTAAATAATGTTAACGTGTATGATATTTTTTTATAGTTAATTGATATTTAAAAAATATAGTTTTCTATTTATAGAAAGAACAGAAAGAAAAAATTGATAATTTAAAATGTTCATTAGCTGTAAAAAAATATCATATCGAATAAAATTACTGAAAAATGACTACCATAATATTTAATTAAGATTTTAGAAGTTACTATCAGATTATATTAAAAAGGCATGAGACAATGTGTATATTTTTAAAACAGAATGTGATAAAGTATAATTTTATCTAAATCTCGGGTCAAATTTTTATTAACCTTGGTAAAAATTAGTGTCACTGTCACCAAT
This sequence comes from Aquilaria sinensis, assembly GCA_005392925.1. Lineage (NCBI taxonomy): Eukaryota > Viridiplantae > Streptophyta > Magnoliopsida > Malvales > Thymelaeaceae > Aquilaria > Aquilaria sinensis. The sequence continues at coordinate 215,894 of SMDT01000653.1, read as the reverse complement.
TGAGGAGCTATTATTAAAAGAAGTAATATGTTTAGTGTTTAAAGAAAACGAACTGAACTTTTTTTTTTTTTAGGGGGAAAAGGATTTTTTGACCAAATGCAAAGATTAATATTTAAAAGCAAGGTCAGCTTAAAAGAAAAAACGTACCACGTTGGCGTCGTTGGCGAGTCTAGAACAAATAGCGCCGCTGGAGTTTTCGTCCTGATCAAACCACCCAACCTCAAATGTTAATATCTTGGAAACCATCCGCTCTCTCACCCTCTTCGTCAGGTGCTCTCCAATGTAACCAAAATTGTAATGCTGGCACACGTTGAGCAGCAACGAGAAGATGAACAAGCCGAAGAAGCACAGCGCGTAAATCCTCGTCTGCTCCTTAATCTCTTCGTGGTTCGTCAGAAAATACACCGAGATCATCGACCCCATCGCGTACGCGTATGCGGGCTGTACCCCCCCGAACACTAGCGCACTTGCACACCCCAACGACGCCTGTTTCCACTCCGGTGCATTCATGGCTACCAATCTTTTAAACGATGGAACCGGTAGTTTCTTGTGTTGTTCATCGGTGTTTGTGTCTTCGCCTGTTGTCGAAAACCTGGCCGAGCGAGCGGAGCTTGTTCGGCTGGTTAAGGAAAGCCTACGGCTGCTGATGTTGTTGACGTCCGTGTTGGAGATGGATGATGATGCGCGTGCGGACGAATTTGTAACTTTTGCTTCCTTGGGGGTGCTTTGATCATTTTTTGATTGTTGGAGGCGGACTAGCGTTGAGTAGAGGCCGTCTTCGTTTTGTACTAACTCGTCGTGCGAGCCGGTTTCCATGACTTGGCCGTTCTGGAGGACGGCGATGACGTCGGCGTGGCGGATGGTGGAGAGGCGATGGGCGATGATTATGGTGGTCCGGCCGATGGCGGCGTTGTCGAGGGCGGCTTGGACCACCCGCTCGGATTCGGAGTCGAGGGCGCTGGTTGCCTCGTCCAGGAGGAGGATTCTTGGCGCTTTGATAGTTGCTCGTGCGATGGCTATTCTCTGCTTCTGCCCTCCTGACATTTGGACTCCTCTTTCCCCCACCTAAACCATATTATAAACCAGGAACTAATTACTTTCGGCTGTCATGATCGAAAATTAAACTCTATTTACAGAGAAAGATAAAAATTTTATGAAATAAAAATTAACGGTCATGAAATAAAATTATACTTTTGTGAAGTAATATATTACACTTTCATTCCATTATTCAATAAAATTTATAGCATAGTTCTTTCTTCAATTGTCTGATAATATTATTCTAGAAATGTCCAATTTCACAGTAAATGAGCTGTTCATCGTTTCTTTCGATTTCAAAAGAAAGATATTTTTTTGGGCTTTCTAATATAGCAAAGAATATTATTCATATTCAATCATTAAAAAAAATTATCATAAAATGAAAAACTTTCATCACAAAACACTTTTTCCTTATCTTAAGCAATCTTGTTATTATAGTCGAATAAAAAACGAATGCGGAGTGTAAGAGATGTTATAGTCATACATATATATATATATATATATATCGGGGGGGATAATAACCACCACAACAAAAACATACCTGGGGGGGGGGGGGGTGGGGATATATATATATATATATATATATATATATATATATATAATTTGTACGTTAATTAATTATAATATGCAAACTTATCTATATATTTACATGAGCCATTATATGTCAGGAATCACAATCAATATTAAACACTTTACCTAGTTAGAATGTTAGAATGAAAGTTTGACTTTGACCAAATAATGGATTTAATAGTCAAACTGTCTTCTTCTAGAATATGCTATCCTAAAGTAGGTATTTTATTGGGGTCAATCGAAAACCGAACATTATTACACAAATTAAGAGGAGGTCCACGGTGCAACGGGTATATATATGTATAGGTGCGCGTCGTCGACGGTGGCAGGGTCCTTCTTTTCCATGAAAGGGACCATGTACCACCTTCTCAAGGGGTACTGTCATCAAATCCAAGAACTTTTGCGCTAGCTATACACAAACAATATATATAATTGTACTTTTTTGACACGTGATGCAGCTAAATGATTTCCTTTTAATATAAGATAATACAATTGAAATTGATACATTAGTATTGTTTCAAACTTTAAATAGTTACATCAGCGCAAATGTCATTCTGAAGCTTTTTTTTCTCCTTGAAAAGGACAGTACTCATTAAATTATGATTAATTTTTCATTTCAAAAAAAGTCTATTTGCTCTATTTAAAATTTATAATCGTAGCATGGTGAAAAAATTAATAAGGTAATGAAGAGAAAAGGAAATATTTCTTTCGCAACAAAGAGGACCCTCTTTCATTCACATTGGTTATGGTTAGTCAAAAGTCAAAATATTTAGGTGGCGTTGAATTGGGGAAATTTTCCTCTTTTTTTTTTTTTAAATTTTTCTTTAATCAAAATTTAAGTGCATAACATGTTTTAATAATGTGAAAAATATTATTTTCTAAATTTTAAAAAACTCATATTATAAATTAAAAAAACTTCTTTTAGATATTTTTCATTTTAACAATAAATTTTTTAAATTTTAAAAAATAATTTTTTTCACATTCTTAATGGAAGTTATGCACTCAAATTTTTATTAAAAAATTTAAAAAAAAAGAGAAATTTTTTTATATCTAAACACTGCTTTAAGTTTTCTAAAAAATCTTTAATATCAATCTAGAAATATTATCTGAGAAGGAAATTAGGAATACCAACCTGGGTCTCATAGCTCTGAGGCAACTGAGTAATAAAACCGTGGGCATTTGAAGCCTTAGCAGCTTCAACCACCTCTTCGAAGCTCGCATCTTCCTTGCCAAACAGTATGTTCTCCTTAATGGTGGTTGCGAAAAGCGCTGGCTCCTGGCTCACCAGACCCATCTGCGACCTCAGCCACTTCAGCTGCAGCTTATCTATGGCCGTCCCGTCCAGCAAGATCTCGCCACCTAGAGGATCATAGAACCTCTGCAGCAGAGCGATCACGGTCGACTTCCCTGAGCCACTTCCGCCGACCAAGGCCACTGTTTTTCCGGCTGGAATTCTCAGGCAGAAATCCTGGAAAATTTGGCTCTCTGGCCGTGACGGATACGCGAATTCTACGTGCTTGAACTCTACTTCGCCCCGGACGCTGTCCATGGTTTCTCCTTCCATGTTGTCTGAGTCGATTTCGGGGACTCTTTTGATCACTTCCATTATGCGGTCCCCGGCCGACATTGCTTCTGCTATGTACTTCAAGTTGGAAAAACTAGATCCCAACGCCCTGGTGATCATGAACAGTTTAGGAAAAAAAAGATAGGAATATTAAACGTTTTGCCGTGCAAAAGTACGCATGATGTAAGATTTAGAATAAATAAAAGGGTAGGCGGAAGATAATTACAGGCCACCGAGGGCGATGGAGGTACCGGTGACGAAAACGGTGCCGCCTTGGGCGTGATGGTACATGACCAATCGGCTGCCATAGTAAGAGAGGACGGACCACATGGCGAAGGTGACGCTGGTACTGCCAATAGCGAGTCCTTTGGCCAGTCCCTGACGGAGGCCCAGCTTGACGGAGCCTTGCAGGGAGGCGGAGTACTCAGAAATGGTCTTGTTTTCTCCGACGAAGGCATAAACAGTGCGTATAGAAGACATGGCTTGCTCCACTATCACCCCGGCCTTATCGTACTCTTCTCGCATCTCTCTGGCGATCCCCATCAGCGCCCTCCCGTACAGCAGGCCCGGGATGACCAGAAGCACCAGAAATGGGAGCCCCACCAGCGCTAGCCTCCAGAGCATCAAGAAGGCAGCTAGGTAACAACCACCCAGCAATGCTATGTTCGCCAAAAGATTCGGGATCTGCAGTGTGCGTCTAGAGGGTCAGAAAGAGCACATAGATGTATAAAAAATGAGAAAATAAATATGCAAGGATTGGGTTAAGCAGTGTTGAAAATGTTAGGGACCTTTTCGCTAATAACGTCCTGGATGACGAGACTATCGTTAGAAACGCTTTCGATAACCTCCGCGGTACTTGCGACGTGCAAATCAAAGTAAGCGACTTCTTGTCTCAGGACAGCCTTCAGGTATCTGGCTCTCATCCTCGTCGCTTGTCTCTCCCCGCTTCTTGCCCAGCAAAATCCCTCTAAAATATATACGTTAACACAACACCATTTTAAATGTTGCTGTAAATTAACTAGCTAGTTAGCCAATTAGAATATTGTCTTTTACCTAGGAAACAGGCAACCCAAGTGCCACAAGCCACGCACAAGAGATCTACTGCATCCTGCAAAACAGAAGGATCCGAGTAGATGAATTCATTTTGATCGGTTTCGAAATGAAATGCATGCGAGATAGCTAATTAATTCGCAATCAAGTAATTAAGGATCCGAGCGAGCTGACCTTGTTGATGTTATGTAAGAGGACATAGGTAGGGAGAGTTGATGCACTGCCGAGATTGTTCATCATCTTGCTGACGAGCAAAAGCATGAGCGGGGTGCTGAAGCCGTCGCCCAGTGCTCCGAAGAAGCCCAGACCCATGAGCCACATGTCCAACCCATCGGCATGCATGAAGATTGACCAGAAGGACCCATTCTTCTTCTTCTTCTTCTTCTTCAGCCAACTGGGGCTAGAGTTTTGTTTCTCTTCTTCCTGTCCCATAATTGATTGGGGATCACAAAAGACAAATCCAGATTCTGAAAGCGGATTAACAGACGAGCCACTGCTTTAGAGTTTCAACAAAATGGCAGCACCTGACCCAGGTATATCATAACCAACTAATTTAAAATACGCTAGCTGTAACGTGGAACATTCTAACGCGAATTAATCAAGTAAATTAAAGGAGAGAGAGAGAGAGAGAGAGAGTTGAGGAGGGATAATGATCTGTTCTGCTCTGCCTGAATATAGTGTTAAATATCTTTCTAAACTTGTTTTATTAATCGAAATCTCTAATCAATTAGTACTACAACATAAGCTTTGTTATATCGATCACCTATTTCTTAATCAGCTCTTTAACTAACAGATTCAACATTGGTTTTTAAAAATGGGTACTAATAATCATAGGATGTGAGCGCAGGAGGTCGCTGGGCTCACGGGCGCAAAGGAGAGCTCAGTAGTTTGCGTTGACTTTTGAGTTGCATTCCTTTTAAATTAGATTCTAGGTGACGTCATTCGTGACGATCATTGCCATTGACAAAAATTGGGCCGTATTATTGAAGTATATTGAAAATTAGACTCAGGGCTGGAAATAAATAAAATGTTCAATGAATATTCTTAAATAAAAGTTTGACAAATAATTATTTATATTATTTAGTTAAATGGACGGCTACAAATATAATTTTATATTCATTTTTTAAACAAAATAATACAAAACAAATGTATTATTCTATCTTTTTACATTCATGAACATGTCTGTTAGTGTTCATTTTTGTTTGTTTATTTATTTGTTTATTTATTTGTTTTTTGTACACATATTTTTTATTTATTGATATTCAAGATTTTTATTTTGTCAATTTTGATTTGCATTTTTTATTTATAAATATTTATGTAATGTTTGTTACTAGGTTTTTATCAATATGTTGTAGATGTTTATATATTTATCAGTTCATTCGTTCATTCCTTTTATATTTAATTATTTGGCCATTTATATTGCTCACACACGTATTTATTTATGCTGTAGTGAACAAGTGTTCATGAACACGCTAAATAACCAAACATGAACACTGCTATTTTATAAATGAAAGAACACAAACAAAACATTTAATATTGCATTCATGTTGGTAATAGTAAACATGAACATGGTTTGCAATTTGTTTTTATTCAGTTTATTTACAGCTTTTATTAAACCTAGTTAGAAGTTTAAGATCATTCAGTTTTTTAATTAGGTATGTAAGGTATGGAGGACTTAGCTTCCTTTACTTGGGTTTGAGGAAAATATTTTCAATAAAGAATATAATGATGTGCATCTTGATTCTTTTCTTTTTCATTACCACCTTTTTCTAGTAATAAGTCTTATTAAATTAATTATAGTAACTGATAATATTTCCATGATAAGTTGTTGCCGGAGAAAAATATTATACAAGTGGTTAATATGATAATTATCCTAAGTGTTATACCTCCAAAAATTATCCTATAAAATTGATTTATGGAATACAACAATTTGAGAAGAATCCTATATATGTAAGTGCCCAGATTAATAAGAGAGTCATGTGTTACATAAATTTGTACAATTCATTATTATGTTATTTAATTAGTAAATAGTGACTTCGAAACATGTACTTAATACAAGATTATTTTTTATCCGTACGTTGTAGCAGGTATTTTTTTGATAAATTTATCATCAAAATAAATATCAATAATAACAACTTAAAAATTCTAGGTCATAAATTTATGTTCATTAATTTAAATTTTATTTTATCTTAATTTTGAGTTAAGTTTTTTTTATGTTTTGTTCTTATCATTAAAATGATCATTTATGATCAAAGCATAAAACAGTGAAACATAATATTGCACATTCTTTGAAATGATGGTTTTTTTTGTCATTAAAGAATTTTTCATTAAAAAATTTCATATCTTATCAATTTTAATTTTAATTTTTAATATAGATGAAAAATTTATTTAGAAAAATTCACTTTCAATTTTAGAAATTACTGACCAAATTACTTGATTAAACCGTAGAGCTTTTAAATTGAATAACTCATATTACAAAACTCAATTATCAATAATGAAAAATATGACCAAAACACAAAAGTGAAATTTAATTTATTTTAATCAATTTGCTATATAAATTATTAACTTAAAAAATTGGCCAAAGAGTTTAGGAACTAAGAGAGGAAATGGTGACCAATGTTTTTATTTTAGAGTGCAATACATGAAAAACAACAAAAAAAAAAGTTTGGGGACCAATAGAACAAATAAAAAGAATCTAGTTAAGTAGTTATTAAGTTTGGGGGACCAAAATGCAATGCAGGTTGAAATTAATGACTGAAATGGGAAAGGATGAAATTTAAGGGACTCAAAATGTATATTAACCACATTAACAAGTGAAAGAGGGTGAAACTAGAAAAATTAATTATAACATAGGCCCTTAAGAAACAATCACCTTGTGAAAAGGAGATCAGACTTAAAAAAAGAGTCAATAACGTTCACAAAAAAGAAAAAAAAAAAGGTGGCACTATTCATGAACATTATACCTGCTATCTACACTATTCATGAATAGTGATTGGGCATTGATATTTAGAAATATAGTATAATATGTCATATGAAAAAATATAGGGACTTGAAAGAGGTTTTGACCATTAGTTTAAAAATGCAAAAAAGAAAAAAAAAAGCAATAAACGACAAAAAAGTTATTGTTTATTGAATAGTAAAACATGTTCCATATTTAGTAATTTAAGGTAGAAAACAGTCCGGCTGTCATAGGGATCACATAATATGGTGAAGTGTAATTAAGGAACACATTCATTTTGATTTAGTACCTGTATTGACATTTATAGTCAATGCAAGTGGCATTATATGTAACATAGGAAAGACACAAAATGAAAGGAATTATATTAGTTGTATGGGCAACTGATTTGTTAGGCAATTCACATAATATTCAATATGCATAACTTATGTAGATGTCTGATGTGAATAGTTTAACTGCATAAATGAAAGGTACATGATCATAACATAAAGTTGTGAAAAGAATCAAATATATGAAGGAATCAATTATTAACAATGAAAAGATATGATTGAAATATAAAATTATGTTTAATTTATTTTAATCAATTAATGATTTAATCATTAACATAGTAAAGGTAAAAAGAAAAGAAAAGAAATAAATTGACTAAATCAGAATCAATCGAAATCATACAAAAAAAGGACAAATCATAATGACTAAAGTTTTGTTTGAGAAAATAAGAATGAAAAAAATAGTTTAGGAACCAAAAGAGAAAATGTAAAAACTTAAGGTATTAAGAGTTTAACAATCGACTTAATTAAAGTTAAGAAAAAAAGCTTTATTTTATTGAAAAAAACAAACAAACCATGATAATCAATGTTTTTACTTTAGAAAATAATACATCATAAAAAAAAGAATACAAAATTGTGTTTAATTTATGTTAATCAATGAATGGTTTAACCATTAATGTAGTAAATGTAAAAAAATAAAATAAAATAAATAAATTGACTAAAATGGAATCAACTGAAATTATATAAAATAGGATAAATCATAGTGACTAAATTTTTGTTTGAGGAAACAATAATGAAGAAAAACAACAAAAATAGTTTGGGGACTAAAATAAAATAAATAAATTGACTAAACTGGAATCAACTGAAATTATATAAAAGGGGATAAATCATAGTGACTAAATTTTTGTTTGAGGAAACAATAATGAAGAAAAACAACAAAAATAGTTTGGGGACCAAGAGAAAAAATGTAAAAACTTAGGTATTAAGAGTTTAACAATTGACTTAATAAAAATTAAGAAAAAAAGCTTTATTTTACTAAAAAAAACAAACAAACCATGGTGAATTACTATAATTAAGTAGTTATTAAGTTTAGGGACTAAAACGCAAAACTAATTAAGCTCAAGGTCTAATATGGGAAATGGAAACAATGCAGGGACTAGAAATGTGTTTTACTAAAAAAAAAACGTGAAACAAAATGGCAGTAGGACAATAGCGAGACAGGCCATCAAGACAGGCATTCCAAAAATCTGATCAAGCTTCTAAAAGAAATAATCGCGCCCGAAAAAACAAAAAGAAACGTAGCTGGCGAGTGAGTGTGTGACTTCATCAGCTAGCCTCCTTTCATCATTCGTCTCTGCCTTCGATGGTGTCTGTGCCCAATTGAAGGAAGAACCAGCGTGCCTCTCTCTGATGCTGTTTGTGTTATTCCATTTAGTAGGAAATGTTGTTTTATTTATGCAAATGTATTATTTTGTAATATGATTCGTTATTCGTCCCTGCCTTTGGCGGCGTTTATACCCCATTGGAGGAAGAACTAGTGTGCCTGCCTCTGACATGTTTGTGATGTTTCATTTAGTAAGAAATATTATTCTATTTATACAAATATATTATTTTATATAATATGTTTCATTGTTTGTCCCTGCCTTCGGCACTGTTTGTGCTGTTTCGTTCAGTAAGAGGTGTTATTTTATTCATACAAATGTGTTGTTCTAAAATACGCTCCATTGTTAGTTTCTACCTCCAATAGTGTTAATACCCTATTGAAGGAAAAACAGATGTCTCTACCTCCAGTGATGTTTGTGCTTTTCCATCAGTAAGAGGTGTTGTTCTTATCATACAAATGTACTATTCTATAATACGTACACTTCCATTTGGTAAGATGTGTTATTTGCAAGTAATGTTGTTCCATTTAGTAAGACATGATATCCCACTTAAACAATTATATTATTCTATAATATGTTGTTTACTTCATAAGATATGTTATTTGTGAATAGTGTTGCTCCATTTAGTAAGAAGAGTTGTCTATTCATACAAATGTGTTGTTTGTAAATAATATTATTCTATCCAGTAAAATTGTTGTTTCATTCATATAATATGTTGTTCGTTTGGTAAGATGTGTTATTTACAAATAGTATTGTTCCTTTTAGAAAGAAATAATATTCTGTTTATATAATTGTGTTATTCTGTAATATGTTGTTCAGTTTAGTAAGAAGTGTTGTTCAAACATGATAATATTTTTGTAAATAATGTGAAAATGCAGATATACATTAGTGTGCCAGGTCAAGGTGTCTATACTATAGCAAATCTTGTTGAATTATACGAAAAATTTATTTTAACTGGAATCTTAGGAACATACTTATACCAGATAATTAGGTAGGAGAAGAAAATTAAATTTTAGCAAATTACTTGGCCTTTATTTCTATTATGAAAGTTTCAAAATATTTGGTTTTATTTTCCCAAAAATTAAAAAAAAGTTAATTATCATTATTTATCTTATAGACAAATGCACCAAAATTTAAACAAAGTAAAAATTAAAAGAGGGCAACTAATTTGAGTGTGAGACTATTATTCCGTTCATCCCAAGGTCTAAACATATTTATTTTAGAAAGTTCCAAAATTTTGCAACATTTTCATATTTAGTAAAATATTCTACTATACCAACATTCAAACCATCATTTCAATATTCATTTTTTTTATTTTTTTTATTTAAGTTCAAAAAGTGAAAACGAAACAAAAATTTTTTTCTTTCTTAGTCTCTATGTCAAATTAAATGCTTTACAACTTGTTTGGATTGAGGGAAATGATAGGAACAAGAAGGGTAATTTTCTTTCCTCCATTGTTTGATTAGATAAAAAACTAAAAGAGGATGACGGGCCATTCTCATCCTTCCACCTATCTCCTCACATATAGTTTTTTAATTCTCTCAAATTGAGAGGATGATAGGCCCCCCTCTAGTTTTAACGCTTCATTCTCCCCTTTTCCCTTAATGAATTATCCAAATAAAACATTAAAGATTTTAGGATGTATTCACTTATCCAATTCAGCTGGCAAAGGCAAGACATTGGCCCCAGCTGATGCCTGTGTCCAAGGCGCCGTGGTAGTGCTCCCATACAAAGATTAGTCAATAGGTTGTTAGATGCAGACAACTCACCCCTAATTTTCCTTGCAATTCCTCTTACCTTAATTAGATACTTGTAACATTGCTTCTAATTATAAAACAAAAAAAATGACTTTAAACAAAGGGAATCTTATTCTCTTTAAGGGCAACATAATCTTCTTAGTTGCCAATTAACGTTGTTAGGAAGTAGAAGATAAATGTAAGCACCGCCAAAGAACAAAAAAAGAGAGGAGAGGATAAATATAAGGGTTGGTATTATTTAGAAAAATTTAAAAAACCTGAAAAGATAGGTTATATTTGGATAAAATGATTTAATTAATTTTTTTGTTCAGTCTATTTGAAAACAAAATTAAATTTCAAGTACGGTCATTAGATCAATTATTAGATCATATACTTGAAACTGAATAAGCCGAATAAACTGTTTAACAATAATAAATATTTGACCATTATCAATGTTGACCATATATATATATATATATATAAAGCTATTTCTTATTGATTTTGGACTATATGTTGTTAATCATTCTTTAATTTGGGTATGTGATGTAAAGTTTTAAATATTTATCTTATTTTATTCATTTACCATGTATCTAGAGCTTAGAAAGAGGAGTCAAATTAATAGAATTGAATAAATTGAAATGTAATTTGAACAATTCATATCAGCTTTGACATATAGTTTAGATAATTTGAATACATCTTGTAAAAACTGAAAATTAATTGGATTATTATAATTGGATCAATTCGAGACTGAAGAAATTGATTACTCACCTTAGAAAAAAATACAGCGTATTTTTACCTCAAAGAAAAAAGAGACTTAGATGAATGGAATAACGTGGGCCGCGGCCTAAATGTTTTCGGTGTGTGTGGCCCAAAGATTAATGGTTTTATAACGAATTTCGACTCTAATTTCTGTTTTCGCAATGCTGTTGTGGTCGCCCGGGCCCTCCAATTTGCCATGCAGCTGCAGGAGGTTGAAGAAAGTGGGAGAGCAGTCCCATGGCGGAAACTGGTACGTAGAAGCAACTTCTGACCGTTACCGGCGGCCTCAAGGTATCTTCTTCCGACATTTTCCCATTTTAAATAAACGAATCAACAGCGAAAAGCGGTGTGAACAGGGGGAATCTGAAGTCATTCCGGGGAGATCAGATGAGAGTTATAAACTACAGGTAGTGTATCTTATTCGGGAGTGAATCTTACTTAATATTGTACTTCAACTGCAATGTTTGCTTGCTTCTCTAGGAATCAAGAAGACTGAAATGTGGTGCGAGTCAGTGGCGGACCTAGAATTTTAGGCTCGGGGGGGCTAGGGGCAAAGCAGAGGTGAGACGAGCAACGATTAAAACCTAAGAAAAAAAATTATTTAAATAATTATTTATAAAAATTAAATTTTATAACAAGTTATTTAAATAATTATTAGGTGTATATGGTATTAAAATAATTTCTATTCTATATAAAAATTAGTAAAATAATTACTTTGTTTTTATTAATCTTCACTGAAACAGCCTAGAGGGGAGAGAGAGACATAGAGATGTTGGAAGAAGATGGTTTGGGATAAATATTTATTTCATATGTTAGGTATAAATTTGCAATGAAAAGTAAAGATTTAGCACTGTTTGCGCTATTTAACCTTTTATATTCTTCAGCCAGTTTGGGGGATAAAACAGATAACTGGTCTCCAAAATGGCCAATCTAGTACCTCATATTTAAAAACTCACAACAGTCTAGGGTGGCAGTTTTTGGGATGGATATGCAATGTTTCAGAGGTTAGGTGAAAATTTGTGATGAAAAGTAAAGATCTAGAACTGTTTTCGCTATTTAACCTTTTATATTCTTCAGCCAGTTTGGGGGGCAAAACACTTAACAGGTCCTTATTTTCTCATAAAATTACCAAATTAGTACCTCATATTTAAAAAATTCCAAAATTTTCGGGGGGCAGTGGCACCCCCTGCCCCAAGGTAGTTCCGCCCCTGGTGCGAGTGCGACTCGTGGTAGAGATTTCCATGAACCTGTAATAGCTGAAAATAAAGGTATCCAAGCTTTACGAACTCTATTTGTTGATCATACTATATTTATGCTAGTCAAATGTGCTCGAATATCTCTAATGGCTTTCATGATCTACATGGTTCGGCTCTGGATGGAGAATCGTAGTCACATTTCTAATATGTGAGTTTGCCGGTGCATTAGTTGCCACTGCTCTTTAGGGACTGTAGGGGCTTTGTTCTGCTGACAATTCAGACAAATTGGTATCTAGTAAGTTTCAGTTGTTAAAACCACGAACAGTTTTGATTATGTAGTCAGGACATTTTGCGGCATTGTCATTAAAGCGCATTGCATTGATTTCGTATTTTATTGTTAGTTCACTAAATTCCAAGGAATTCAAATTGACTGTAGCTGTAGTATGCTTAAGTAAGCATGTTCTTACTCCACAAACGGCTTTGGTGCTGGGCCATATTGACTTATTCTCCAGTACCAATGCATATGGATCACGTTTGGCATGTAATTAGATGGAAGACGATGGTTGTCTTCATTTTGTAGTATGATATTGAGGAGAACAAAAGTAGATTTGAATACGTATCTTGCATTGTTAATTAGTCCTTTGCGGAAGGGACAAATTCCCCTGGAGTGTTAACAATGAAGACTTCCTCATCCCCCATCATCATATAAAGGCGAAATGGCAATTGTCAGATTGTGCTAATCATATCTCCAATTTGATTCATTTGCCAAACAAATCCGCATAGGTTAAGTCTGCTTTGTCATTTAATTTATGTACTAAGATAACTTACAATCTCTTCAGATTTTGCTTTTGGTAGAATGGACTCCAATTCCATGAATCTTGGATTAGGCAGCTTCAAAACCTCTACCATAGTAGAAAACAAGGCTGAGACTGGGCGATGATCAGAAAACTTGCTTTCACTGCGAAAGTAGGACAACTGTTTTACTCCTTTTCCATACCATAAAATCCTGTCACACCTGCGCCAGGAGGATATAGAGGAAATAGTTCTGTTATGTTCTATTATCTTATGACCAATTCTTTGATTGAGCAATATGATGCTGTTTCTGCTGATTTATTTAACTGCAATATACCATGCTGGGGTTCTTTGCTTTTCCCCTGATATGCTGGGAGGTGCACCTGTGTATCGGTTATAACTTGAGGAAGAATACTTGTATGTTGGTGCAAATTCAATGTTCCCCTCTTTCCAGCCCTGGAATACTCCACCGTCTTCTTGTTCTCTTCGAAGTTGATCAAACTCCTGTAGCGCTTTCCAGTTCTCCTTCTTTATCAGATTTCTTGCTGAATTGTCTTCCAAATATAACCTATAGTTCAGATCTCCAAACCAGAATATTTGGCTGCTCCAAAAAATGAGAAGAAAATTGATCATGGTTTGCTTGCATGTTGCTCCAAACATGAGATGAAAACTGATCATGGTTTTCTGATATCAGACTTGTGACTCGGTGGACATTAGAATTTTCTAGGAACTAGATATTGCAGCTATGGATTGTTTCAGCTATTCGCTTGGCCAAGACCTAAATCAATATACCAAACATAGATAATTTCTGTTTGGTGTTTTTCTAGATAATCTTGACCGTTGAACTTTTGTGACATTATCTTATGGATACTTAGAAACTTTAGTCAAAGTTTCTACATTGAAATTCTGGAAGATATGTGCTGTTAAAAAGTACTAGGATGGTGAAATATTACGATTTTATAGCTGACTGATTTATGGGGTTCGAGCACTTTTTTCAATCATTGATTTTTTTCTTTTGGCGTGCAGAAAAGTCAAGAAACTACTTACTCATGTCCTAAAATGGTGAGAGGACGGGGATTTTCTTTGCCACTGCAGGATTGAGAGAAGGTAGTTCGCCTAAAAATTTCTGAAACCTGGTGATTCCTTCTGAATTCATCACCTTTTTTCTCACCAGAAGCCAAGTGTGCAGCAATAAAGCAAAAACTGGTCCCTCCAATTGACATGCTCACCGAAACTGAACCCTTGTTACCCAAAAACCCCATGATGCCACAGCCTACAGAGCAAACTTTCACATTGGAAACATGGTATCTCCTCAGCAATTCCTTCTTCATCCACACACTTATAAATACTCCGACCATCTTTTTGCTTGCCAGTAGCTTGTATTTGTCACCTCTAATTCTAGACATTATTGGTGTGGCTGCAGACATGCTGAAACTAGTTATTTTTTCCAAGTCGGGAGTCACTGGAGGCTCGTAGTCAGTGGCGATGGGAGTCAACATTGGTGTCAGCCATGGGCAGCCATGCCTGTGGTTGAGAGCTTTCCCTATGAGCAGATTCCAGTTTTGTGCTTCCGTCGGATCTTCTGCTCCTATAACTGTTTGAGGCTTTAATGGGACAATCTCTTGAAATCTGTGAGACATAAAGCTTGGCAGTCAGGAAACTTACATAGGTAAAGGTGATTTGTGTTATGACTTACCCAAGAACATATATGTCAGCGGCGTTCCTGAGGTTTAGCCACTCTTCCAAATCCACAGCCAAACTCCCAACAGGTGATCTTCCTGCAACATTCCAGGTGCCCACAAATATTCTGCGAGCCATAGGCATATCTATCAGAACCTGAAAACTTGCCCTCTCTCTTTTAATGTCTGTTTGGTAATATCATTTGTGATAAGGTTTAATATTATTTGTTTGCAAGGAAGACAATCTTTCTCAATCTTGTAGTCATTACCTGATCTCATTGCTTGAAGTGCAGGGATCAATCTCCAGCGGCCTGACATAAATGTCGTACATAAAGTTCTTGGTTTCATCTTCCCCTCCATCTGCGGCAGAAGGTGCCATCAAAACAAAATTGTTGGAACCTTAGGAGGAAAACAGAAACAGAGTGATCCATAGAACCAACCTGAGAGCTCGGACATACGGTAGGGATCGGCTCTAGGCCTGGACTTGTGTTTCCGTCTGAACCATTTTGGGAAGTTCTTGGAACGGGACTTGTGTTTCTTGTCGCCCATGTCTGCCTCGGGGAATCCAGCTCATTCCACAATCACAAGAGTCTCATTCCCATATGGCGTTAATCACCCAACTGTTGTTGTAGAGCCAATTGTAGGGCAAAGAAATAAGACAGAGACAAGAATCTTTCTAAATTCTTAAACTCGGCTGGGCCGGCACGACAAGTTCTAAGAGCAGAGGGGGTCTTAAATGGCCGAACTAGTCAGAGCCCGGTTGGTTGTGCGAGAAATGGGAAGGAGATATCGGCCTGGCATGATTCAAATCATTATGCTTCATTATTTGGTTGGTGGTCGTGCGAGTCATGTACTACTGCCACTTCCTCTTGTGAATTTTTACGTGACGTGTTTATTGGACGATTATTAAGCCATATAACTCAATTATTTGTCGAAAACGAGTTAATACTCAATTATTAATTCCGTACACCTTAGGATGGTCCCTGTGCGCTCCCTTGGTTTAGGGGGTCTTTTTTTGTTCCTTTCTTTGTTATTTTATTTTATTTTGAAAACTTTTTTGGTTTGCTTGGTGAAATTGGGGATTCTTAAATGCTCGATTTTGGTTGGACTCAAAAGTCATGTTGAACTTCTCTTTTCCACCCACATTCGTGATGAAAATTGCGTGTGCAATAAAATCCCATTGTCAGCTAGCCTGAGGTAGAATTTGATGTTATATGAGTTTCACACCCTTCGTCCCGTAATAACTCCCATTTTATTTTTTTTCCCAAAAGTATATATGTGTAAGGTCTCCATGTTCATACATCAATTTTTTTTTTTCCAAATACGTCATTTCTACTATGTCAAATGCTTATTATTGTAATTATTACATTTAGTAAAGGATAACTTTGAAGGAACATATCTAATAAATTAATTCTGTAGTTTTCCAAAAAATAAAAAACAAAAAGAACATATATTGTGAAACAAATATATGCAA
Organism: Aquilaria sinensis; assembly: GCA_005392925.1. Classification (NCBI taxonomy): domain Eukaryota; kingdom Viridiplantae; phylum Streptophyta; class Magnoliopsida; order Malvales; family Thymelaeaceae; genus Aquilaria; species Aquilaria sinensis. The sequence goes on along the minus strand of SMDT01000653.1, from coordinate 199,435 downwards.
GATGATGTATCAAATAATTAGTCTAAATCCACAAGAGTTATGCATAAAGCTATGCCTTCAAATTCAGTTATTCTTCCACATTATTTTCATTAAAAGAAAGAAAGTTTAAAATAAAGCATTTCTCAGTGGCAGCTAATTCTAGAGGCTGAAGCCCGCGGGGCACGGAATTCCTAGGCGAGCAGGCCACTTATCTTGAAGACATTGAATTGTCAGCACAGGCAATTAAGGTGGCCATATTTAGTCTCACAAAACTTACCAAATTTTTTGGGCGTTAGCTTGTCTTCACATGTTTGTTACCTGAATTCCCTTTCAGACTCATATAATGCATGAGAAACTTCTCATGAGGTCCACTACTGAAACAGCAGGAAAGAGGTACAAACTTTGGTCTGCTAGCATTAAATGAGAAAAACAATAATGAATTTATATATAAAGGAGTACAAAAGAAAAAAAAAACAGTAGTTGTTAAATTTATTTCTCAATTATGAATCATATGAATAGTAGTGCGAAAGCTATTTACTGGATAAAGAGAGACAATATAATTAAAGCAACGAAGAGAGGCGGTGATGAAGATAATTTTAATAATTGGTGAAACATAGCTTTCATATCTTTCAACATTCTGTGTAGGTCAGGTCAGATGAGGTGAGTGATGGCTTTTGTAGAAATCCGTCCTTCTCAGGCCCTAAAGAGAGGCACGAGGTTTAAACCTGCCGTATTTATTTGGGGACTCTCTTCGACCATGACCGGCCGGGTGCCCCATAATCTGTCCATTACTGCCATGTGAACTCTACTTCATTTCCTATCAAACAAGGCAGCAGCATACCCACCAATGCAACTTGGTTTAAGTGAAAGAGACTTGAGTACCTTAAATAAAACATCTTGAGCTCAATTTGGAGTATTGTGTATGGAGAAACCTTCCTTGGGAGAGGCTTTCTTGAATACCCAACTATACCTCAAAAAGATTAGTCTTCACCTACTAGTGGAGAATGTTCCTAATTGCATCAATAAAAGAAGTTGTTCCTAAGTGCATCAATAAAAGAAGTGGGATCTTGATACTTAAATTCCAAAGATTTTAGCAAGTTAAAGCACCACGGACCAATTAATGGAACACAATCACAAGAGCAACAATATACTCTCAGATATACAGTTATCATTAACTTCAGGGTAAGTAGACTCATTATGGTTTGAACTTAGCCATCTTTGCATTACCATTACTATTACCTATCCTCTTACGACATGTTACTCCTAGGCCTTAGCTATTTAGCATCCACTTAGTAATAACAATATAAACTCGTATTGCTTTGATCAATATGGAATGGGGGATATGTCCCCGTTAAGGTGGTGTCCAGCGGAACAAAGCCAGGACTATTTTGTGATTTCTTCCTGCCATATCTCCTCTGTCCTGCATGGTGAAACATTTTAGACTTGGAATCTATCAAACTGTCTTAATTCTTCATTCTAGCTGAAAGATTCAGCCTCCATTTGTTAGGACTTAAATATAGTAAGTGCAGAAAGCTTAGGCAGATTTATTCTTCCAGAGAAGCAAAAAATTGCCTTGTCCTTTAAGATAAGCAAACTACATCCACATAAAAAAAAAAAGGAAACAAAAAAAAAAAAACACAAGGCGAGGCATGGACCAAGCATACGAAGAATCATACAGATATACACGGAAACTAATGCATCGAGTTGGGGTATGATTCCAACTTACCCAGGCACGTAGCCAGGAATTAATTCTAGGAGGGGCAAGGCAAAGGCAGGGGCATAGGCGAGTTGTTAATATATATAAATTTATAATTAATTACAATTAATGATAGAAAATAAGTATCAAATAATATTACGTAAAAACTCATTAAATTTAAAAATCTACAATAATTAAGTTTAATTCAAAAGTTTATAACTCAAAATTTAATATCATGCTCTTTCAAATTCCTAAAATCATCAAGTATTGAATTCACATTAAAAATCTCTGAAATATTTTTTTTCTATATATAAAAGCAAACTATAAACAAAAAAAAATCATTGTTCATCTTATTTTTCAATCTAGTCTTCACAATTTTTTTAGTTGAAAAAATAAATTATGTAATACCAATTGACATAAGAAAAGTAAATATCAAATAGATCAATCTGTTAATCTTGGTCATATATATTATCATCAAAACCTAAAAAATTTTATTTTAGACATTTAAGAATTAATTTACCTAACCAGTTTGTATCATGATTTCTTGGGAATCACAATACAATTAACCTAAATCATCCTAAATTTATGCAGAACAATTACAATGAAAAATTTGTTTGTAGAACTCTCTTTTTTCGGTGATGAAATGGTTGAAAATTGGTGAAGAAATCAGAGACTGGTTATAATTAGTTGAGGATAGCTTAAGAGTAGAGGAATAATAAAGGGGCTTTTATATTCTTGTGGGGTGAAACATTTAAAAGGATATATTACATCCAAGTCCATTATTAATTGTAAAATTTACAAATAAGTACCTAAGTTTAAAAATTTTACAATTCTATATTATATTTAACTACTACTGATAAAAAAAAATTGAAAATTCTAGGGGGGCAACAACCCCTCCTTGCCAGCTACATCCTTGAACTTACCCTACAAGAAAGAAGCAAACAAAGAATCCAATAGATATTCACAGAAAATGATACATTAAGATGGGGTGTGATATATTCAAACTTCACCCTTTCAAACTCCTCTTGATAAATCTTACAACTGAGAACCTGATACATGCTTGTATATACTGGAGGTAGCTAGGTCTTAAGCTTGTATAAGCCTGTGTTGCCTCTACCTAAGAAACCACAAATAGTAGAAGTTAGTTCAGTAAAAGTTAAAAGAGGTATTAACGTGTTTTGGTTTTAGGCATGCTGACAAGATGTTAGTTCCACATGCTTTGTGGACATATATGCCTTTGTACTTGATCATAATTACTTGGTTGGTCCTTCCCACCAATCCTAACTCTCCGAGATTGACTTCTTTCATGTCTCTTCTTAAAGTCATCTGGTCATTTTGTTCGATCGTTCTCTAGTTTCAATTTTATCCATAATTCCAGCTATTATGTTAGCCTTTCAATTTTCTTCATTTTTTGGTTCTTTAGGCTATTTCATTAAAGTTGGTCATTGGGCTGGGTTGACTTGGCCTAGCTAGAGCTTGGCTCAGGGTCAAACCCAATCCAACCTAGCTTGGTCAAGGCACAGCTAGGCCTAGCTCGAAGGGAGGAATGAAAGGTGGTGGGCCGTTTCTGGGCCTAGGGGAGGGGGTCTGACACGTTGGCTCAGCACTACCTAACCCACATTGAAACCTAGGCCCAGTCACACCGGTCTCGAGCCAGGCTAGCCATTTGGGCTCAATGGCTCAATTTTCAAATTTTGCAAAAAAATGGCTAAATTACACACTAGGCCTCCAATGGCTATAGTAGATTTTTTGAACCCAAATTTCCATTTTTCTCATTTCAACAACTAGTTTTGAGGGCTTTTTAGTGTGTGTGTGTGTATATATATATATATGTTCCTCTATAAATAGATAGCTTCATTTATTACTCTTCCTTACACCAACAATTACAGTCTCTCTTTTTCTTCTACTACATTCGCTTTAAGTTTGTTCAAGTTGTCAAGCATTTTTGTTCATTTTTTCTTAATCTTTTCCCAATCTCTTCTTCATCTATATTGTTATTGTCGTGGAATGGGTCCCAGCAGCCCAAATTTCTTGGCTTGTAGGCCCCTAGGGACTATAAATCCTACTTAGGTACTGTTAGCTAACTATTACTCGTTAGTAAAATTTAAAATAATTTACGTGCAACTAGTTTCTTAGCCTACCCTGCAAAAGGGATGCGTGCTTTTTGTCCTGGCAATGCAACGAATAAGTAAACTATTTGTTAAAAACATTGATTGAGCATTTCATTTAAAACATACTTAAATCGCGCCAAAATAGTGAAATGCTAGTTACTTTGGCTTCAAGTAATAGTCTGTGTATATTTAACACCACTAGCATGCACCCAAAAGTAACTTAATGGTTTTATACCACAATGTATCCTAATAGAGGCAACACCTTAGTACATAAGATATTATATACATGAGACAAAAACCTAACTAAGATCATTTACTTGAGCCCCACCTTTGAGCTATCAAAGCTTCAAGTGCAAGCCCTTCCTTAGTCCTTGTGCACCATTTAGCCTCTGCACTGTAAAGGCATAGAACTTAGTCAATACGTAGCTTAGTCCACAAGTAAACTTAGAATCACAAGGATTCTCGAGAAAGAATACCTGCAAAAAGAGAAAGCTTAGCCTACAACTATCCACTAGTTGTTAAGCCTGATGTTAGAACCTGCACAACAAACTTAAGGGAGTGAGTACATGAATGTACTCAGTAAGGGTCCCTTTGGGTACCTGCAAAGAAGATAGCAACAAGTTAACATGAAACCATGAAAAATAAACAATCAAGTAGCCAACCAACAAGCAACTCAAGACAACAACATGGAAGTTATGCAATGCATGAATGCATGGTATATAATTCACACAATCCTTGGGACTTTTTGCACACTGAGTGCCTTATACTTGTCGTGACCCTAAACGGCGGAGGTACTTGAGACACTGCCCCTCGTATCCTGAATACTTTACCTCCCTTAAGTCCCATTTACAGGTACTAGAGTAGGTCGTCACTTCCTCTCAAACTTAGCCATCTTACCCTTAATTTATTACACAAGGTAGCCATTTTATGTGGTTTAACTAGCTAAACCCTTAGAGTTTGGCTTAGAGCTCTTTAGTGGCTCACTTACTAAAACAAATGATTCGGTTGGGATCTTTTTAGGTTTCTTATTCAATTCTCTTAGGTTTGAGACTTTTTTCTTTTAAGCCAATGTAGCCTCTGAAACCGACTTAATCCCTTTTAGTGCCCACTTAACAACTTGAGCACTTTTAGCTCTTAGCCACTCTACTTAGCTCTAACTTAATCACCCTACTTAGCTCTAACTTAACCACCATACTTAGCTACCTCTTAAATAATGCATAATTCTTAACTTAGGAATAAGTATAAGACCCAACCAAGGCTACAGGATGTTTTAAATTAGCCTAGGGATGATAACCGAAAGTTTGAGACATTCTTAGGATGCCTCAAGCTTGAGGGACTAATGCCTTGGCGGCACTGTTGGTGACGCGTCGCCAAAGGCATCAACGCTCTAGAATCCTGACGTTTAACAGTGACGCGTCTCCAATTCACATCGCCACCGGTGACACGTCGCCAAATGGTGTCAGCAATGAAGGAGCATCGCCAATGCATTTACAGCATTGCGCGACAGCGTGCGAACTTGCACAAAACCTGCTCAAACTTTCTTATCCTAAGTCCAATTCATATAGGTTTTGTTTCTACTTTATTCCCACACATAACACCACATTTTTATGCATTATTTAAGCTAAATTAACTTGAACCCTTACCTCAAACTCAGCCACGAAGCAAGAATCAAAGTAGATGTTCACTTTAGCTCAACCAAGCTTTCTTGAGTTCTAATCCTAAAACCAACGTGATATGGCACCAAGAACCTCAAATCAAGACCTTTTCTAGCTATGTGAACAACTTAGAACCAGCCCAAATAAAACCAAGAAGCTCACCTAAGGTTTCAAGTCCAAAACAAGCATCAAAGAGCTAGATTGAAGCAAGAACACAAAAATGGAGCTTGAGGTTTCCTATAATCATCTTAGGGCATTTGAATTCAATGGGAATTTATAGAATTTGGGAGATTTGGAGCAGAAATTTTGGTGGGGAGAGGAAGCTATGAATTTTAGGAGAGAAAACAAATGGTAAAGGAAGTCAACTAACCCAAAAATATCCTAACTCCCCTACTAAGGCAAACTTCTTATTTTCTTGCTCCTTGACCCTCAAGTTCTCATTTGTTTTACTTTGGTCACCAAACACACACCCAAAACCATATTTCCTTTGTCCTAAAGGATGCCCAAGAGCCTCTTACACTTGACCTCTTGGACACTTAAGTCATTTAAGACATAAATGGCTCAATTAAACACTTAGTGCAACTTTTTACTCTTCCTTCAAAGACAGTTCTAATAGCTAGGATAACTAATGGTCTTTGCTTAACTAGGCCAAATTCCTTACATGACCCTAATTTCATCAAAATTATAGTCATGCTATTCACTTGGGTCAAAATTATCATTTTACCCCTTTTTGACTTTTAGGTGCCAAACCATACTTAGGAACTCACTTACTTAGCTAAGCTTGTCTCTCTTGCTTAACAATATGCTAACTTGAGGTACTTAATTTAAAAACACTTAAATAAATTTTAAAAAAATACTTACTTGGTTAAGACCCGTCATTAACTAGGAGAGTCGTCACAGTTATTTTCTCACTAATGACATTAAAAGGAAAGGGAAAGACTAAAGGTGTGGATAGCTCCTTATCTCGCACCACCAGGCGAAGAGGTTTCATTGTTGATCTCAAGCGACTAACCAAAAGGTCTACATCCTAGATGTGGCCGATGACAACCAATTTGACATTGGCAAATTATGATTTTGTGCTTGACAATCAATTATCCTATGATGACGTTGGAGAGGTAGAGGCCTCTCCAACTGAGAATCCAAATGAAGGAGACAAGACCCAACTGACATTAACAAGCCATCACCCCAAGGATCCACAAACACAAGGTAAATCAGGGAGGCTAATTGCATGGGTGTGGAAGCATTTCGACCTTGTTTGGGAAAAATAATCGAGGTACAAGAAGTGCAAGCATTGCAACAAGAAGTTGGCACATAAAAAGAACTCTGGCAGGGGAACACTCAGATGCCATATGGAGAATTACCATACAAATCTTTATCCCTGTGCAGCCACTAATTCTGGGGGACAAACATAATTTGGGAACACAGCCAGCAGATCAGGTACTTTTAGATTTAACCAACAAACTTGTATAGAAGGCATAATTAATTGGATGATGCTAATTGAGAAATCCTTTTCACAAATTGTGGAAATTCATTTAGAATCTTAGATTAGATCACAATTGAATTTTGCATTTAGAAAAGTATTTATAAGTACTGCTAGGAGGAAGAGCCTTAAATTATTTGAAGCCAAAAATTCCAACTTGTAAGCATACTTCTCAAGTTTAGATTATTGTGTGACATTTACTAGTTATGTGTGGACATCTCTAATAGAGAAATCATTTTATTGTGTGATTGCTCATCGGAATGATGATGATTGGGTGATGTAGAAATGAATTCTCTCATTTAGGTGCAATGAATTTGATTATACTGGTTTTCACATCTACATTGCATCTTAGATATTTTGGGTGATTTTTTTGTGCGGACAAAGTTGTGTGCATTTCATTTGATAATGTCTCAAACAATGATGTCGTGTCCCAACTTTTAAGAGCACAATTGAAACCACCTCTAGAAAGTGCATTGCTTCATGTGAGATATATGTGTCATATTTTAAACTAGTATGTCCAAAAGGGGTTGGAAGTTTAGCAAAATGAAATTATTCCTGTTTGGAATGCATTGCAATATTTGAAATTAAGGCCTAAAGAATATTGTGAACTCAAAAGGTTTTGTCTTAAAAATGAAAAGGATTTTACTTTAAAACTGTTTAAATTAGATTATCCAACCCAATGGAACTCAACTTACTTAATGTTGATAGATGCATATCCATTTGCAAATTTATTGACCATTTTCTTAAACATGAAGATGAATTGTAAATTTCTTATAGCAGAAATATGATAGAAATGTTTTGAAGCAGGTGACTTGTTAAAGTTATTTTATAAGGCAACCAAATTTTTCTCTAGTATTTACTATCCCACACTATTCATCAAGTGTTGCTGCATTTGGTAAATATGACTTATGCATTACATTAGTTCAAAGATGATAAGTTTTTGAAACCCATTATGGCAGCCATGAGGGAGAAGTGACTTTAATATTTTGAAAACATCCTTTAAATGTTTTTAGTTGCATCTTTGCTTGACCAATATGTCAAATTATCGAGTACAAACATATTGCTTGAAGGTATTTTCACACTCATTTGAACATCAACCATGTTAATGTTCTAATTATCTCTACTACTGCCGACAAATTACTTGTGAGCTTTCTACAAGTTGTATTGTGAGTGGCATTCGGATAAGGTAAGATTTAAAGCTTCTCAAATAGTAGCTTCTAGAATGTTTACTTCATTAGCAAGGTTCAATCCCGTACTCAAAATGCTAAAATGCCCTTTACAGACTATTTCGGGTTTAACTGAAGTGAAGGACTACCTTAATACATTGTTTGAGCCAAGTGATATTGAAATATTGAAGTGGTAAAAATGGGTAATATAAAAAAAATAGGCAATATTGATACCAGAGATAGTGGAAGTTTGTGTAAGCAACCAAGATTGGGGTTTTACTACAATCTACAAGTAAAACCAAAAGAGTTCAGATGATGGGGTAATATCTAGCGACAGAGTTTGAGTTTTTTTCTTTCTTTTTTTACTTTTATTTTGTATTTAATTTGAATATGTTGTTAAACACATATTCTAGGTTTTAATTTTCGGCTATTTATGGAACATTTTCCCATTTTCTGCTGTGAGACACATTCCAGTTAATTACATGTGCCATTTGGCTTTTAAATTAATAAAATTTACACCATTTGAGGTGTTTCCCTTTTCCACAAAAAAATATTAATTCCATCTTAATTAACTATTTTTTCTATATTTTTTAAAATACTTAGTCTAGGCCCAGGCCCATATTATCATAAGCCATGCTTGGGCCTAGCCAACCCAAAGCCTAAGCCCCACTAGTTTCGGGTCGGGTCAGCTCACTACCTACCTTTGCATTTCACCCTTGATTGTGACCATGTCTCTTGATGGAAGACAATGAGAAACAGCTAAAGAAGGCTCCTCCATTTTGCTTTGGAATGGCTCGTCCTCCTCAACCAATCACTGGTCGGGATCTATCTGATCAAACAAAACCCATTGCACTATTGGCTGAATTCAAGAAGGGACATTAGGGTATTGTAGGAAATGTGCACCTCATCCTCAGCTAATCGTTGGTTGGGATCTCTCCAATCAGACAAGCCCCACTACACTGTAGCCAAATTCAAGTGGGTGATGATGGGTCTCTCCAAATAAAACACATGTGAGTAAGGGGGATGTCACATTTCTGTGGGATTTTGTCGGTCGGAAGGGATGTAGCTATAGAGATTCTTTTCGGCAACTGCGATTTTGATGGCTTGTGGGTCAAGAAAGCCAAAGAAATTTATGCAGGAAATTCCAAACTAGTTATAGGGGTGGAGTCATTCTCGTTTTAGTTGAAGGCACCATTGTCGATAGCGGATTTAAGGGAGAAGAAGGAGAGGCCATCAGGGGAGAGTGAGAAAAACAATGGATAAAAGGTTGTGGAGTAAAAAGAGAAAGAAAGGTTGTGGGATTTTGTCAGCAAAAATATATGTGGCACACTTGTAAGTTATGGTAAACATTGAGGGGAAAACAAAACTAGGCATTCTCTCCCTTTTGTTTTGCTGTCAAAACACATTAATGGGAGTGTATTAACATATAACGAACTGGACCTAAATTATTATATTGTTGATTGTTAATTTCTTACAAGCCTTTGCGTGTAAAGCCTTCATTATTTTGGCTCATCTATCAATGTCCCCATATGTTTAATTTGGTTGGGGGATGACTAGTATAGTATTAGTTCATGAATAAGCATCCAAGGGTCAGCTTTAGAACTTTGCAGGAACCCAAGTTTGAACCTTACAAGCTTTTAACTTGATGTAGAAAGAAGACAATTTCTTTTTCGAGTTTGTGGCAATGTTTTGGTCATCTTGCTAGGCACAGTTCGTTATATGTTAATGCACTCCCATTAACGTGTTTGACAACAGAGCAAAAGGGGAAAGAATGCCCGTTTTTGTTTTCCCCTCAATGTTTGCCATAATTTACAAGTATGCCACATTTATTTTTTCCGACAAAATCTCACAGCCTTTCTTTCCCTTTTTACTCCATAACTTTCCGCTGTCTCAAGAGATGGGATTCAAGACTGAAAACAAATAAATTTTAGTGCAAAAGAACAATGATAAATGCAAACGTTAATTCTTATGTGCCTTTAATATCTTAGATGGATAAATTCCAACTTACGTGTATTTATAGATTTCTTTCAAATTTGTGGTGGTTATTTTGTTGGTTATGTTAATGAATGTTCTATTAAGATTTGAACTTTACCTGTGTTGTAGTAATAATCATGTTATATTATAGTTATGATGTTTGAACTTTACTTGAATTTCCAACATAATTGATTTTCTATATGAACTATATTATATTATTTAGATAAGGAATTATATGCCTCTAAAAGAATCTTAAAAGCGACCTGATACAGGATTGTGACAACCTTAATTTAATGCAAAAATAATTCGCCCTTGGATGGAAATTAATGAAAATGAGACCGTAGATTTAGTGAGCGAGGGACACGAAATCAGATCAAATGATCTTATGATTTGTCTTGTATGGGGTGATAATTTCGAAGCTTGTAAACAAAGAAAACCCTCAAACACCAACCCCAAAATCTATATATGAATAAACCATTAAATTATATACCATGTATTGCTCCTAGAACTTAGAAGCACAGCTTCCTTCTCTAGATACAGCTGATGTGAGTGGCTCACGTATTGATTCAGTCCTTATAGATCAGAAACTAAGAAGGAACGAACTCATCTAGGACGAGCAGACCTTGCAGCTTTTTCGACAATATCCATATGAACCTTCAGAACCTACCATATAAAGAGCGTTCTTCTCACACTCACCTGCCTTTGCCCATTTGGGGCAGTTATCATTCTCATCGGTACACAAACCTCTCTCAGAAGGCCTCTTTGGTTTGTCGAATGACCTGACATGGATCCACTTGGTTGCTGACCATTTCTCACCCTCTAGTACCGGACAACTTCCATGCAAGCTACTGGTATCAGTTGTTGCATCGGGATGAAGACTAAAAAACAGCAATGCATCACCCTTCTTAGGCTTCACTGCAAGTTTTCAGATTGAATCAGTTATAAGCATGATGTTGCTGAGTTATCGACAGAGAGCAAACAGAGATGATAAATAACAGAACAAAGATCAGTTTGTTTGTCTTCTACTACCTGCAAGGCGATTTTTCGCACAATCTGACCAGCTTTCATCCTGCAGCTGAGACATTCCTAACTGCAAAAGACAACAAAAAAGTGAAAATGAACCAAGATACAGATTGTTGTATTGATGAAGTAAACATGGAGGAGCACTATATAATTAGAGAGCAACACTTGCTCACCTCAGACTCTGGGAAAACTGTTTCTCCACCCCTCTCGACATCAGACAAGTACATGAGAACAGTAGCAATACGGTGGCCACCATGCTCTATATTAGTCTTGTCATGAAAATAATCATAATGTGGCTCGTATTTCTGGCCATTCTCATAGTGCAGTATCTGAATTGACTCTCCGTTTTCTAATCAGAGCAACATGCTTTGGTAAGGGGGAGTGGAATCAAATACTAGAACAAAGCTGGTAGAAACCACACCTTTTGGAAGGAAGGTCCATGCAGCAATCCTGGATTCAATCCCAGCAACTATCTCATCCTTCAAGGACAAAAAGTGGGAGATAGAGTCAGCCTCTCGGCCTAAGAAATTACTCAAGCCCTTTGTGGGCACAGCTTTGGTCAAATAGAGGCCATCTTTACGAAACTGTAATATTATCCACAGTAAATTGCGACAGAACTTCTTGCAATCAATGTCAGAGACAACACCTGATAAAACGAGATTAGATATGAAAGACAGAAACCAAATTGGAAAGCACTGTGTAGAACAGATGCTATCTGATTGGAAGTAAAACTTTTGCACAAGAGTGGAAGGGGTTTCCTTCTCCTTTCAATAAGCAATTGCATATCCAACTCTAGGGATATCTGGATAAAGATAATGTGCACTTACAAAAACGTGTTCATTGGAGTTCTGTTTGTAGCAGAAACAGTTAACCCGTTGGATAGAAACACATCTCTTAAGCAGAAACATCTCCATAATTCTAGTAAAACTGTGCTTAAACAGTTAAACTTGATAAGCATATTCTATCCTGCCAACAACTCTATAGTACGCTAAGATTACAGAATGAAACATCCCCATCAATAGAGCAACCACACTGTTAGTTCCTTTAGTACCTCAGATAGTGAACTAGGTAAAAAGGCATCTACCCCCACCAGACACAGGTAACCACAGGTTTCCATATTTCAGACCAAACCACAAATGCAACCCTTTACTAGCCTCTGGAAGCATGTAAACGATCGCAAAGATAAAAACACTGAAAATCCTTCATGATGTATATAACAACCGGATCAAGAAGGAATTAAGAAACGTACCTGAGCTTTCTGAAGAAACATGCCGGAGCTTGTGCGGACTTTACTCTCTATGCTCCTACCCGATTCATTATCGGCCACCATGGACTTCTCTAGTTTATCTTTCGCCTAGTTTCGAAGATCAAGAAGAAGGGTCAGTAAGCAGACATTAGTTGGTGTAACGAAAAAAATCCAGAAAATTTTGTGACGGAGGTTAAAAGAATCCATTAGGAAAACATCTGACCAGAAGGATAAGATGGTCACACTCCGCATGCGAGAGAAATCCATGGTATATAAACGCCCTGGAAAATTATACATTTAACAAGAAAAAAAAATCAACTTCATCCTCTAACATACACAAGGATACATATCATATCAATTGGAGTATACAGAAGATTGAAAGAATCAGAGGGACACCACCTCGGGCGCCATGAAAGCTGAGTGACACGAGTTGGGTCGAACGTAACTCCTTGAATTGGCAACACCGATCCATGACTAAACCCCACAGGAAAACAGAAAAAGAAAATTAGATTCTTTTGCTTGAATTCACACTCATTTTGAAGGAAAGGGAGAGGTTATTAGTTATTACAAGTACAATATGCGTACATTGTTTGGTGGGAGGAGAAGCGAGGGAAGTGAAGGGAAGCGCGAGAGAAAAGAGGGAAGAGATGGAGGGAAGTGAGAAGGAAGACGAGAAAGCAGCGAGAATCCATGAGAATAGTGGGTTCAACACAAGAATTTGGTTGGGGTTCTGGGAATTCAAATGGCGAGACAGAGACTGGGCTGTGCCTGCCGGTGAGCCTTTTTTTTTTTTTTTTTGTCCTTTCACTTCGTTTCCGCTGGTTTTGCGGTAATTTGAGTGCGCCCACGGGACAGGTCGCCGTGGGAAAAGGCCGCCCGCAGTGCTGGGAGGGAAGTGTGGTTCGTTCGGGCACCACTTCTTGTTGACTGGAACCAAACTGGCGTAGCCTACCGACTCAATATTGACTTCTGAGCTCTTAACACCAGACCATGTTTAATACCCGTAGGAGTAATTTTTCTTTGGGAAAATTTTCAAAAGTCCCTTGGAATTTTACATTTAAACTCAGAAAAATTAATAATTTAAGATGTTCACTAACTTTTAAATTATTATATAATTTAAGTTTACTATTTAGAATTTAAAAATTAATATCAACAACTAATAAATAGTGTAAAAATAAGTAATCGCGTTAAGAGGTAAAATAAAAGGTAAAGGACAGATTTTTGAAATAAAATGGAACATTCCGACACTGAAGGGAAATTTTTGTGAAATTTCCCCTTTTCCGAATGGGTTACAACTTCCATTTATTCTTTGATATTTAATCAAATATACGTTTTACGTGTATAGTTTTACAACTATTCGTGCTTTGTTTTTCTAACATTATATCCGTGTGAAAACTGCACTTTAACCTATAACAATCGGTATTAATTATACTTACAGCCCTAATTTAAAGAGATATAGTTAAATATCGCTACTGCTAGTATATCACACCCGAAATTTTTAAGGTATTCTATATGGTATATTGCACAGCAGACCGTTACCGTTTTTGTAAAAAAAAAATATTTGAATATTATTTTAAGATGACATAAATTGTTTAATAATTTATTTTTTCACATTTTATATGTATTCTAATTTTTCTCATCATAATTTTTTAAATATAAATAAAATATATATGATAGAAGATATTAAATTGCGGTAGCATGCACTAGAAATCTAATCAGGGGATATTGTTCAACACCACAAGAACTTTTAATTAAATTTTTATATTAATTAAGAAAAGTAACAAAAAAATAAAATTAAATGCTTATTTTATGATATGTGTATTATTTATATTTTAATATTTTATATATTTATGATATTTTGGATGTAAAATAAAAAAATAGCCATAAAAAATAAAATATTGTTATATGCACCACACGGTATTTGTAGTATACCATAACTTTTTAATAAAATACATACAAAAAATAAGCGGTATGTGGTATACCATAAAATATTATGATATATCACTATATATTAAGCGATAAAATGATAAATATGAAAATATTTATACTATGTACCACATACTTGCGGTGAACGATATAATACTCGGTATAACGAGTCATTTAATACTATGGATATTGGCCACTATCATTGGGACCCAAAAAAAAAAAAAAAAAAAAAACGAAAGAAAGATGTGACACTCTGAAAATTGCTGCATTTTCATCATCAACATTGATGCTTCAACCTTTCAATGCTCAGCAGTGATAGAGAAGTTCACTTGACGCTCTTCATTCACCCTTTTGTTGAGATATGTCTTCTCAACTTCATTCCCAAAAAGGCAAAAACACTTCTGACATTTTCCTAATTGTTTATTACATTTTCATTTTCCATTCTTAGGTTACCTTATTAATTGCATTTTTATCTCCTATTTCTGGAACTTTATTTTTACTTCTGATTTTTTTCAATCCTAATAAAAAAGAAATGATTGTTTTACATCTATAAAAAGAAAAAATTAACGCTTTAAATTATCTGTTAATTATTAAAAAAATTATTTAAACATCTTAAATTTATTGAAGCAGCTAAATGATAGTTTAAATTGGATTTTTAAATTTTGATCTCCAACAATGTAAAATAGAAGAAAATTTTACATATTACCCCGTGGTTTGCCCAAACCTACAATTACCCCCTGTACAATAAAAAACCTACAATTGCCCCCCTTGCTAGCTAACCCTGTCAAAGCCATCTGTTTGGTTGTAGGCAATGGCGGAGCTAATAGGGGGCTGGGGGGTGCCTCCCCCCCCTCCCAACTTTTTTACAAATTATATATATATGTGTGTGTGTGTGTAAAAATAATGATAAAAAATAATAATAAAACATAAGAATAATTTTTAAGAAGTATATATATAAAATGGTAATAATTTTCTCCATCTCACTAAAATTATACATAAATGCATGTGGTTGATTTGTGTGAGAAATGTAGGAAAAGTTTAACATCAAACAGTTAATTTTACTCTCTTAATAAAAAATAATTAGTTATGTTCTAAAAGGTTAGAAATGTAAAAGTACAACTTTTTCACTTCTTTTGTAAATTTTTCCATTAACTAAGATATGTTTTATGAGAAACAGAGGAAGTACTTTAGCAAACAGATGATGAGCTTCTTCTTTTTTGTGTTGTTTTGGATCCCAGAAATTCTTATAAGTCCTTTAATATTGAGAACATATGTAGATTGGCCGACAATTTTTATCCTTCAGATTTCACTGAATAATAAAAGATTCATTTGAAATATTAGCTGCAGCATTATGAGTTTGATGTGCCTCACCATCCACAATTGAAAAAATGTATCTACAATTACTGATTGTATAGAGGACTAAATGAAATAAGAAAGTAAGAAATTTATCCTTGGGTAGATAGATTGATTCGTCTTATATTGACTCTTCTTATTTTAACTACAACAACAAAACGAGCATTTTCAGTAATGAAAATTGTGAAAATAAGGCTTCATAATAGTATGAGTGATATTTTTCTCAAGAATCACTTGATTGTTTATATTGAAAGAGAGATTGTTGGGGTCTTTTTAATAGACAAGAAAATAGATGGTTTTTATGCATTTAAAGAAAGACGTGTCCACTTCAATATACATAAGGTATTATGTTTTTATTTGCTATGTGATATTAATTGAACATGTGTACATGTATAATGACATAAATAATTTTTCATTGAGAGCAAAATGCGTGATTTGATATGGATTTGAAGCTTATATTCACCTATTCATTATATAGATGAAAACTGAGATTTAGTAAATTTTACTTGCTATTTTGAAAGTGTATAGCCTATAAATATAGCATTTTAATAGATTTTAAGTTATTTTTGTTATTTTCTTTTTACATTGTAGAAATATATCTAATTCTTAATTCTTTAACATTTTCAAAATAAAATCCGGCCCTCTCCAACTTAAAATCCTGGCTCCGCCCCTGGTTATAGGCCCCATACCAAATGAAGATTTGATGAACCAAAAATACCCCTAGGAACCAAACTGAGGGAATCAGATCACAGACAGTAGGGCCTAACCTCCAAATCTTCCACCCCATACTTCTTCCCCACCCCATCTACCAAGAGGCTTATAAGTTGTTCAGCGTAAATTGACATGAGCCAATTAACGTGTTTTTCAGTGTTGGTAATGGCCCAATTCGTGGGGCCTCCAATTTGTTCCAAGTTTTCAATTTTAATTATAGCATGGCACTATAGTTTGTAACCATGTGAGCACCCATTTGTAGCACTTACTTCTACTTTATTTTAACTTATTCTGAGGTTGGTAAGAAACTACTCCAAACTGAAATCGTCACTCTGTGTGCCTTCCTCCCATCCAAGCGTCCCCGTGTTCTCCATTAAGTCCTAAATCCAGCTACCAACCGCTCGACCAAGTCACAGACCAATGAAGTAGATCTTCACATGATGGGTGGGACGGGCAATGGGTGTGTTGGGGGGTGGGGAATCGGCCTCAAAATGGGGCCAATGCAGCTTGGATGCAGTCGATCGGTGGAGAAATGAAGCTGATTCGAACTCCGCCGTGCCATCAAACAACTCTAAAAAGGCTAACCCTTCACCCCAAACCAGTAGCAGAACGCCAATGGGGTTACACGCACGACATTGCCTCCTACCGAGAATGCTTCCACCTCAAGACCGCTTTCCTCTCTCTCATTGCGATGCCAGAAAAATTTCACTACCGCGGACGAAGGCTTCTCCTCTGCACACAGTATGTTCCAGCTATAGAGTGAGAAAATACTAACGATGGCCGGATGGTAATTTTCCTTACATGTTCAGGCAATTTTGTTGTCCACCCCAATGAGCCACGTGCGCAGATGGAAAAATGGGTTAACAGCAGCCCATTAATCTTATACGAACTGACTAATCGATGGAGAAATTTTGTTGATTAACAGAAATTAGAAACCTAAGCAAAATGCTAAGAACACTCAGTTCCATTTCCGTCTATCTGCTCCACCGTCTCCCGTCCTCGCTCAACCAGCTGACCCCTACTCTGTTTTCTCTAGACTCCAATCGTTTCTGATTATTTGTCTCTCGACGTCGGCGATTCATTACAGGTGGAGGCCGAGCTCGACCCCGCACCCGAGCTTAGTACCCGGGCCAGAGAATCCGGGCACAGTACTCCAGCCAGGGATCCTGCGGAGGAAGCTACCCTTGAGAGTGGATGGTTTCGAGGGAATAGCCGATCCAAGAGTCTTATGCTTCAGTTGCATAAAGGTGGAAGAAACAACTTAACCTTTTTCCCCCTTCCAGTGTGCATTCTCTTTTATGAGGTCTGGGTTTGAACTTAGTAGTCGCATTTGGAATTTGATTCTGTAACGTAGTTTAATTTGTTGTTTAATGTCCTCAATCACTGATTTATGAATGTAAGTTCAGTTGTGTAAGAATGCAAATCAGTGCAACCCCTTCCTCCATCATCGATCCCTCCAAAGTCAAACCAGTCTCTTGGAAACCGAGGTTCCTGAACTTTTCTCTTACTTTATCTTGTTCGATCGCTGATTCGATGGAGATTTATGTGTAACCACTGCATCTTAATGTTTTTCAGGGCTTCTGTTTATGAAGGTTTCCTGACCGACTGGGAGTGCTATCTTTTTTGTGCGTCTGTCGCAACTTGCAACTGAGTTTCAATCAATTATCTGATGGTTTAATGCGATTGGAGGGAAAAAGCGCACCATTTTGAGGGCATCTTTGTCTTTTCATTCATACCAAGCGGATGATCTGTGTTAGCTAGAGAGGGGGCAACTGTAGGTTTTCTATTATATAGGGGGGTAATTGTAGGTTTGAGCAAACCACGAGGGATAATCTGTAAATTTCTCAAAATAAAATATAGGAAAGTGTATTTTTCAAAATTTGAACGTAAAAAGGATAATTAGTATCAAACATTAGGGAATCTGCAATTTCTCATTTCCATAAAGATAGAGTTGTGATGCAATCATGATAGGTCCATATTTTGAATTAAAAATATGTGATAGTTATTTGATTACTGTGAGTACTTAAGGTAAGTCTAATATGTATCATACTTTTATATCTATATATATTTGTATTCTAATATTGTGCTTCATCACATAAAATAAGTATGAACATATCAAATCTCATGTTCCCTTAAAACTATATATATGTACAGATCAAATATTAAATATATATAAACTCGATATATAAAAAAAGTTAGGGTTATGTACAAATAATATGTAATATATGTACAAACTAGATCATGAATATATTATTAATATATTTAATAATATGTATAAGTTTAACCTCTCATAAAAAAATAGATGTGAACGTATCAAATCTTGTTTGCCATCAAAATTGAAATTATGTATAAATCAGATAATAGATATATATAAAACAAATGATGTATATGTATAAAACATGTGATGCATATGTATAAATGAGATTAAAGATATATTATAGATATATTACAGATATGTTACATTTGTTCATATATTAGTACAAAGATAAGAAGTCTTTTATAAATACAATTTGAATATCTAATGTAGAGGAGAAAAAAGTAGCTTTTGAATCCTAGGGCAATATTGCAAGTTTTAGACAAAATTGAGATGATTTATATAGTTTGGCAAAAAAAAAAACGCATTTTGCAAACAGAGTTGACTGCGACTTTTTCAATTCTTCATCCAACACCGCAAACCCAACGAATCAAAATTTTCAGATACCATTGTCATCGTACCTTTCGTCCAGATGCCATTGCCCTAATATATTCTCTCGATTTTGTTGATTTAGAGGAAGACGAGACACCAATGGTTTACGGCATTGATCCCACCACCGCAACTGCAACCTAGCCAACGATCATTAGTGACGATAGTTGCCAAAAGCCGAAAACAACGGCACGAGCTAACGTAACGATGTAGGACATAGGGGAGCCAAAAGGGTGAGTACCGCAAAAGATGACTCGATCATGTTAATCGTGCTCAACTTGGAGGGAAGGGATATGAGAGAAATTACCAAATTAGCTTGATGGCAGAAGAGTAAATATATGGGTAGAAAGCACATAGGTAGGGTGCATATCAGATTGATCCATTCCCCCGTACACTCTAGAAATGTCACCCTCTTATGTTTATTTATTTTTTTCTTTTTTGACCAAGGGAACTATGAACAGTGACCTTTTTATGCCGCAATGGTCAAGATCATTTTTTATATAGATTTTAACTAGTGTATTTTCCAACATTAAAGTTGCCTAATGATATAACAATAAACCTTAAGCAACTAAGATTGTGTTTGTTCAGACTAAATAATTAAAATGTGTTCGACCAAATTAGACTAGGTAGTGAACTGGTTACATGTAGGTTAAGATTGGGGTAAAAAGACCCCAATTTTATTGATAAAAGGGCTCTTGTAATATGGATGTTTTTTATTTTATCATGCTTTGTGACATGACCCAACCCGGTGACACAATTTTTTTTTCTGAATTTTAAGCATTTAATTTAATCCATTAAAAAAGATGTTGAACATGTCAAGAGATTAGAAATTAGATACTGAAAAAACTATTTAATGGTAACCTTTACTATTTAAAGAACTGCAGAAATTATCTTATCAACTGTTTATAGATTATCTCGACTTCTGACATCAATCCTAAACATCGTTGCCAAATGTTAGGAAAGATGTTCCAAGCTGTTAGAGCAGGAACTTCCAACTAATTCAAACAATAAAAACACACAGGATTTCTTCTTTCTTGCACTATTACACAAGATTAAGATTTAGAAGTGCACATGCAGCTACATGTATCAATCAGAAGATTGGAAGGTCCAAAAAATTGTGAGGTGACGGCTCTTTTTCCTGTTTTGTTGGATTCTTCCCCATCAGGGTTTATTGTTCTGACGGGCCGCATAACCCCTCAAAGAAGGGGAGTGTGCAAGGGCATCAGGCGCCACGGTGGTGTTTTGAGTACCATTTTTCTGCTGCAACCTTCTCCTGGCAATGTAACCTCTAACCCATGGAGTCACATCTTCACTCACCTTTATCATGATAAAGAATATGATACGATAAATCACAATCATGCTGAAAATCACGCTCAGATCTATCCATTTCGATCGATTCACGTCGATCTGGAACACCTTTTCGAGGATGAACTCCCCTGAGATCTTAGAGCCATCCGGGGTTTGATTGTCGAACAACAAACCCTTCAGGTCGTTTTGATATTGTCCCTGAAGCATAAGATATGTGTCAGCCAAAATGTGCCTTTTCGCATACGTTTAAGATGGTGATTCTTCACCTAGCTGATCAGAGCTCAAATCTTATCATTTATGAAGGTGGCAACTCTATACATGCAACATTGTACCTGCAGGGCCCAGAAGTGGAAGCTGATGTAGGACATGGGGTAGCGCCACACTGGCTTGGGGATGTCATTTGGAAGCCTAAAGTAGCCAGAGACAAGCATGAATATCCCCTGCAACATAGTGAACACCTAATCAGGCACGAGATAATTTTATATATGACCACATGACAAATTTCTGGCATTGCTATGCTCATTAGCATTAGGGGGAATGCAGAAATGAATGATGAACCTGGATTCCAGCTCCAATGATTATGCCCATGAGGAAGTTAGGGACAATGCTGGCTATGGCCATCATCAGACTCTCTACAACAGTGACACTTGCATAGAGGCACAGCACAAAGAACAAGTAGTGCAGGAAGCCCGGGTGCAGTCGGACCATGAAGTAACAGATAGTTCCAGAGATGAAGGTGATCATTATCAGGAAAGGCATCGCTGATAGCGTATTGCCAATCACAAAGGAAACTACACCATAGTGCCCGTTCAACCTCTCCCTTTGAAAAACCTGTAGTTTGTCACAGTGAAACGTTGCTTTAGTTATAAGTGTTGCTTACAAGTTCACTAAGGTAGGGAGAGTTCAATTTGCATACCTTCATGTCTTCAACGAAGGAAGGAAAACCACCGATTGACATGAATGTGACAAATCCGAAAACAAAAGAGGCACATGAGCCCCTTGCCTGTTCCAACACGTTCAAAAATCTTGGGTTACTATCTTCACATGATCTAGTTGTCTCAACATGTACAAGGAAAGAGTTTAATGAAGAGTACCAGAATGGAGTTATAGCTAGTTCCGACATTGAGGTAAATGGTTCCAATGCAGACGGTAACAACAACATAGATGACAAGCCTAAGCCAGTAGTATCCAAAGTCTCTTGACATGTTGATGAAGGAGCGCTTGGTCAGAGTGTAAGACTGCATCAAGAAACTAGCTTGACTGCCTCCAGATTCGAGAACTGTTCCTTTCTGCAGCCATACGCATATTGCTTACTTGCACTAATAGAGCTAGGCACCAGCAAGGATTGAGAATATTTGAGCAGCGGTACTTACAACTTTGGAGATCTCCTGAACCTTCTCCCTCGCAGTGTAGCATTGCTGGGACTTTTGATAGAAGCTGATGAGAGTTCTGATTGCTTCGGCCGTGGTTGCCTTCTCTAGTGGATCATCGCTGGCCTCAAACTAGTTTTAGGACAAGAGGATGAGATGATCATATATGGGCATACCAACAAATAATGCAACGGAAAAAGGAAGTGATCCTATATGTTGAGTACCCTCAGCTTCATGGAGCCCTTCAGGGTGGCCTTGACCTTGTCAAAGTCTGCATTGATGCACCTAAGAAAGTGATCCGAGGGATTCCTCAGAGAAGGGCAGGGGAATCCGGTTTGGGCGAAGAACTGCAATTCATGTTGCATTATGCAATGATTTTACATATGAAACGAAGAAGAAAAAAGAGAGAATCTGTGGAGTGAGGTAGGGTCGATGGAAGTACCTCGTAAGCCTCTGAAGCGGGACCGAAATAGACATTTTTGCCTCCAGAGAGTAAGCACAATTGATCAAACAGCTCGAACACTTCACTGGATGGCTGGTGCACTGAGGCTATCACGGTTCGCCCATCTCGGGCCAGGGCGCGTAACGTCTGTGTTACGAAGAAAGCCGAAGCGCTACATAGGACATTTGGACTTTTTGCTTCAGGAGCCACATAAAATGTCCATAGTTTCTAGCAATAGTATTTGTGATTTTGAGTGGATATAGAAATTGTTTAACGCTAATTTTCAGCTTCAACTTTTAGCTCTATGAATCATAGGAGACCCAATAAATCTAGTTGCGCTACACTACATAGCGGGAGTTGGCCATCTCTACTTCCTTAATCTCCATTTTGCTTCTGATCAAATCCGGATTAAGTACGGGGATATTAGTTTTAAACTTTTAATACCAAAATTTTTTACTTTTTTTTTTTATGGTGCTAGTAGCGTATAGTTTACTTTATTCATTATGAAATGTGGCCTAAATAAAGTGGAATTCAAGATGAACCTGTCAAGGCCGCTGGTGGGCTCGTCGAGGAAGAGCAATCTGGGTCTCATCAAGATCTCCAGAGCAATGCTGACACGCCGCTTTTCTCCGCCGCTGATCCCCCGGAGATGCCAGTTTCCGATAACGGTATCGGCGCAGTCCTGGAGACCCATCTCGATGATGGTGCGCTCCACCAGAGCTCGCTTCTCTGACCGGGGCATTCTGTCGGGGAGACGCAACCTGGCAGAGTACCAGATTGTCTCCCTCACGGTCAAGGTTCCTATCAAGTTGTCGTCTTGGGTCACATACGCCGCCGTCCCGAACGAGAGCTTAGTTTTCCGGCCATTGAGAAGAATCGTGCCTGAGAGGAACGCGTTCGCCGCCAGACGGCTAGACAGAGCATCGAGAAGAGTGGACTTCCCGGAGCCGGAAGGGCCCATGAGCGCCGTAAGCGTGCCTGGCTCGGCGTAGCCGGTGAGACCCTCCAGTACTTTCTGGGTCTCGCCGCCGCTGAGACTGACCGTAACGGTGAGATCCTTCCAAGTGAGCCATGCCGACACGTCACCGACGAGCTCAGTATTGGTCTTCTCCCTCCAGAGCGTCTCGCTAAGAGGACTGAGCCCGCCAACAACCATCCCGTTCCCCGGCGGCTTGCTTGCCTCTATCTCCATCATCACCTCGTCCGCTCGCCCCTTCATCTGGATTGGTTTTCTAATAGAACTTGTCTTCTGTAATCAAGAAATGTGGGAGAAAAGACAAATCAGGTGAATCCCATGCGCAGAAAACAGAGGACTCTGCTTTTGGGTGTGACCAAACTGGTTCAAATCCAAGCAAGATCCTTCCTTTTTTTCTCCAAGGAGAGCACCAGCAGCTAGGACATGAACTAAAGATGAGCAAGAATTAAGAACACAACTTCAACATGAATTGGAATTTCCGAGTTCTAACCTTGTAGTTTCTTTTCCATTTTTTTTATCAACATTTAATCCGTTCTGGTAGTTGTTGGTAGGGGCATTTAATGGGCGGGCCGACCCAATTTATGTTCGCAGCTCATCCCTTGAGATGGTTTGAATCCCACTTCCATGGAGAAAGAGGACGATTAAAACATAACCATACAACTTTTAGTGCCATACGGGTCACATTTCTGCATGTAACCATATCCATAAGTGAAAGCAAGAAACAAATGTTTACTTTTCAATTCATTGCCCGGTTTGGACAATTGCATTACAAGTTATAAAAGTTACCGGAAATGTTCAATTCCGTTTTGAAAATTTTCTAGTTACCTGGTTTTGACTCCGAATACCTTTTCTTTGGTTCTTTTTGTAGTTTGTTTGGCTAAAAGATTAGCTTCCCCTTAAAAGTACCAAATACTCGTGGTATACTGGATGTTGCCCCTAAACTACTTTTTCCTTTTACTCTATGGGTGCTTCCTAAAATTACTCTTTCAGTCCATGGATCTATTGACCATCTAATTATATATTTATATATGCTAAATCTACAAGTTTTGATTTGATATTATAAACAGTTTTCCTTCTGCTACAACATTTTGAGCTTCAGTCAGTTTTGTTTTGGACTTTCTGCCTAGAAAATGTTGAAAATAAAAAAGGTGATAATTACAAAAGTGGTCCTCTATTTGTGTATTATAATATCTATTGGTCATCAAACTTTAAAATCATACATTTTTACCACTACGTCTCTTTAAACACAAAAGATATCATAAACTTTTGGTTTTTATACTTTAGGCCCCCAAACTTTAATGAATTATAGTCAAGGCCACAGTTTGTTTTTAAGTCTCAAATTCACTATTTTGGTCTTATGTTGTATGTTATGTTTTCAATTTACCAACTTAGTTATCAATACTTTTGAAACACTTTAATCTTTGTTTTTCAAAACCTTTGAATCGATCATGATTTAGTTTTGAATGCACAATTTTTTTATATAATTTTTCACCTTGCTTGCAAAATTTTGATAAGAATTTTGTTAACTGCTACCATTGAATTAAATATCGCAGTATACCGCTTACCGCGAGTATACGGTATGCAGTATAAATGTTTTTGCGATTTATCATTTTATCATACTGTATATTGTGATATACTGTGGTATTTCTTGGTATATCACATATCATGCATTTTTTGTATGTATTTTGTCAAAAAACTGCGGTGTACCGCAAATACCGCGTAATATGTACCGCAGTATTTAATTTTTCACACCTATTTTTTTATTTTTTTATTTTACATCAAAATATCATAAATATATAAAACATTAAAATAAAAATAATACACATATAATAAAATAAACATTTACTTTTAATTTTTTTGTTACTTTTCTTAATTAATATAAAAAATTAATGGATGGTATTATTTATATTTATAGTATATGCAAAGTATATGGATGGTATTATTTATATTTATAGTATATCAATAAATTAGTTTTTTTTAGTATTATTTAGTTTTATCCATATATAACATTTTTTTTATGTTTTTTTGTATTAAAAAATATCTTCTATCATATATATTTTATTTATATTTGAAAAATTATTTTGAGAAAAGTTAGAATACATATGAAATGTGTAAAAATAAATTATTAAAGAAACTATGTCATCTTAAAATAATATTCTAACATTTATTTTTTACGAAAATGGTAATGATATACGGTGTGGTATACCTTAAAAATTCAGGGTGCGGTATACCTAGTGGTTACGGTATTTAACACCTTGACTGCTACATCTTTTTATCATAATAAGTTCAGTTCATATGGTTTGATCTATATAACTAGTAGATGTTAAATTCAGTTGTAGAATCCGTTATCGCCTTTTAGTGTAAAAATATTTTTAGGCAAGTAGTAAGAGAGATCCAGTGAAACAATAGCGGTGCAGTGCATTAGTCAGAAACAAGGTCTTATATACCGCTATTGCTAGCTATACCACATTCTACAAATTTTAGGTATGCCTATTGTGAAAATAAGAGTTTATGATTTATAACCCTTATCCACTTGCAAGTGAATGACGTTGTTGTGTTTAAAAGGTGAACACGGGTATCCTTCCAAGGGAAAGTGATGAAATCGCAATGAAATTCAAATCCTAAATACTCAATCAACGAAGTTATAGCAAGTAAAAGCTATTGAATTGAGTAAAGACTAAAGTTGGATACGTAAGTGCACTAATAAGGTGAATTGAACTAAAATGAATGAAGCTCCTAACTGCCCAATGAAATCTAAAATGATGAATGAATGCAAAGGGTTGCTAGTAAGGATAAATGTGCACTAAGTGAGAAGACCACTTAGAATTAGCTAGCTACTAATGAAGTGCAATGGTTGAGAAGGCTATTTCCCTAAGGTTCCACTCTTTTGCTTATTCACTAAGTCAAGTGAGGCTCCAAAGACATTAATTTTCTATGTGGTGTAATGATTATCAAAACCCCTATTTCTCAAACCAAGTTTTGCTCACCTATAATTAACTATGGCGTCTTTTGAGCTCATATATTAATCTAGGATGGATTAAGACCTAACCTCATTTCAATCACCTAATGGGTTCATAGATTACCTTTAATCCACAAAACCCATCATGCTCTACTCCTCATTTCTCTAATCCACAAGACTCATCATACTCTACTCCACATTTCCACTTTTATCATTTCTTTCTCAAAATAAAAGTGAGATTGTGAAGTGTGTATAGTGGTTAAACAATACACAATCATTAAGTACAAAGAGTAGGTAACACAAGATAATCAATATCTATGAAAAACCTCAAATAGTGAAAAACCACAAGACTCATCATGCTCTACCCCTCATTTCCACTTCCATCCTTTCTTTCTCAAGATAAAAGTAAGATTGTAAAGTGTGTATAGTAGTTAAACAACACACAATCATTAAGTACAAGAGTAGGCAACACAAGAGAATCAATATCCATGAAAAAAATTCAAATAGACATTATATAATAAGCATCAAAAGTTTCATCCTAGAAAGACATAAGGAAATATACTTGATAAATGTAAATTTTGTGGTCAAATATGTTGACTTTTTGTCAACTTTGACTACAATTTTCTACTTCACCATGCAACATTTTTAGCCAATTCTTGATTTGATCCTTCATTTTATAGGTTGGAAAAGCCGACCGTAGTATTGGAATAGCACTGGGATGAGTGGAATGAAAAACGGGCATGCAAAAGTCAAGTGGATTTATAACTGTGAGGCCTAGGCCCCAGGAGTGAGGCATAGGTGCCACAGTTCAAAAGCTGGCTGCTTGAAAAAATGCACCCTGAGGCGCCTAGGCCTTCAGCCACCTGCAAGCCTGGAGACCTAGGCCCCAAGCATCCGCGAAAGAAGTCCTATACCTTAAATTTGAACTCAAGCTTGCTATTGGTCAAGGATTTCTATCCAAATGATTTGGTAAGTAAAAGGGACACGTCAAAGGGTAGAAAAACCTAGAACCTAGCAAAAGAAAAGCATTTTTCATCTTCATCTTTTCATTTTAGAACTAGGTTTTGATATGCACCATTATTAGTTTTGTGTTTTTTTTCTTGGTCACCAGTGGAGCTTACTTGGAGGGTGTTTGGAGTGCTCAAGGGGACTTGCTTGAAGACTTTGGAGTAAAGCTCTTCTAGTCATCTAGGGTTTATTCTTTCATCTCCCTTGTAGTTTTTCATGGATGTTAAAATGTTTATTTTCATGATTATGTTTTATTTAGTTATGGAGTAGTCTTCTTTAGCACTTTCTTTGGATGTAGCTACTTGAATTGATTATGTTGAATGAATTCATGGTTATATGATGTTGGTTTTCTACTAAATGTATATTTATTCTTCTCTTGAGCTTATTATTGTGTTAGTTAGTTGATGGCCACAATTAGTTGCACTATAAATTGCCTCTAAACTCTTGAAAAAGATTAGAAGCTATCGGACCTAGGAGAAGAATTTAATGACTATGGGCTTGTTGGGAAATTAGTCTAAGTCATTAAGTAAAGGTAAATTGAGCTCTAATGCCTCTGTTTAAACTTATAATTGGATGAAAATCCTTATTAAGTTTAGATTAGAGAGATTAATTCTTTCATTTGGAAAAGTAAGAATTCAAATGAACAACTTTACCAACATGCATTGGAAACTAACTCACTAACTTAAATTCACCACTTAATCAAAACAAGTAGTGAACCCATAGGAAGTGTACTTTAGTTATTTGTCAAAAACCCCATACTTTCATTGCATTCCTAGTATCTTAGTTTAGTGGCATCCCAACTAGGCTAGCTTAACTTAGACCCATTAATTTGCTTGTTTAGCCTTTTATTTAATATTGTTGGTTTAGCTAAAGTAATCTTAAAGTAGTGGTACTAGACAAGTGAATCAATCAATCTTCTTGGAAATGATACTCATTCACCCTATTTACACGTCCACTGTGCATTTGCGAGTTAGGGATTGAAAATCAACAACAATACTCCATAGCTAAAACATCTATAGATAAAATACTAGAGTTTAATCCAAATATCAAAGTGCCAATACAGCAAAAAAAAAAAAAAGGAATGAAAGAATCAAATGGAAACCCCTAGTAACTCAAGCCTCCTTGTGCTCCAAGACTTCCTTTGCCACGTTCAACCAAGCTCTAAGCTCACATTTCCAATGGTGACTCCAATAGAAGAGGAAAAGAAGAGTATGGTGAATGAATGAACAACAAAACCCTTGTTAGAGAAATACCCTTCTAAAACCCTCCTAAAACCTTGTCTTATGCTACACCTAACTTAAGAGATAGAATCTTTTGCCCACTAGAGAGCTTGGATTCAAAAATGAAAAAAATTAAGTGGGGGATCACCAAGATTCGAAAACCAGGCCAACACAGCACCAAAATAGAGGAATTAGTGGCAATGCATCACCACAACGACAAATGGCGATGATGCGTGATGCGTCACCAATGATGGTGCAAAAATTGCAGCAATTTGGTAACATTGGCAATGCGTCATCAACACTTTTCTCCAGTTTTGACCCATGAATACCCAACTTTTGCTTCGCTCAACCCCATTTCATTTTGAAGAATCCACAATGCATTCCAACCTGCAAGAAGAGGAAACAAGGCAAGAAAAACTAAGAAAGGTGGAGTGATAAGATAGAAATTGACGGTTAAAGTCACCAAAAAGTCAACAATTTTAACTGCTACAATACAATATGCACTTATCAATGCCACATAGTATATCACACCATATATCGTTACCAATTTTGTAAAAAAAGAAATTTTAAAATATTATTTTAATGAAATACATTAAATATATCTATTCCACTTTTTTGTGTATTCTAATTTTTTCATCATGATCTTTAAATATAAATAAAATATATTTGTAAGAAAATATTTTATTTATATGAAAAAACATAAGTCTTATTCTTATGTGTGCCGTGTGACACATGTAATGAAACTGAGTGATAATTACAATAATTTTCAAATCTCAATTACATTAACATTATTTGTAAATTAAATTTTATTTGCAAATAAAAATAAAATTAATATTTATGTCAAAATATATGTATTAGTTATAGTTTATTATTTTACATATTTATGTATAACACTTTGATGTAAAGTGCAAAATAAATTATCTCACACATTTGCCACGGTAAACTGAATACTGCTGTATATACCATGCAAAATATTGTGGTGAGCTAATCAAATGTATATAAAAACTTAACGAATATGCAAAAATTCATGAAATATTGCTATATATGAATATATTTTGTGTAGAAAAATGACAAATGGGGAAATATTTGGTATAACATGCTGCTCATCTGCAATAAATGAAATTTCATGTGAAATTTCATGAAATACTGAGAAACGATAGATGATGGTTCGAAAAATTACTGCGTGCCCAAAATATAGAAAAAAGAAAAGGTAGTCATTTAACTCTTTTAAGTTCTGACATAAGGACTCAAATGTGAATCCTAAAACTTCATAGAACACGAAACCTTAGCAACTCCGTAAAGAAAACACGTATATATGTATGGTCGGATTCAGTTGGTTTCCATTAATGATGGCATAATGATGGCATAATCTAGGAATATTATGTTTTGTTAACATTTGCATCCACCTCAATGCTAAAACTCAAACCAGTATTATGCTTGGGTTCTGTTGGCGCCAATTTATTATCCCAGTTTTAAGGCCGATATTATACTTTAGCAGTTTTGGACACAAACGTGATTCCAAAGACTTTTAGGACCCACTTGAAAATTTACTCATACTTATGGCAGTATTTAAGTTTCAGCTTATGTTTTTGGGAAACTTACAATTAACCCCCTAAGATATGCCCCAACCTATAGTTTACCCATTCTAATTTTAAAAATCTATACTTTACCCCTTGTGTTTTTTACATCATTTGATAATAACTTTTGAAACTATATTTAAACTATATGATAGTTATCTTCCAGTAATTTCAATATCTTTAATATTTTTTTTATAGTTAATAGACATTTTAATTTATCAGTTTTTCCATTCTGTAAATGTATTTTTTTTCTAGTAAATAAATATTAGTATTTTTTAAAGGTTTGTTGGTTGTAAAAAAAATATCAAAAATCTTGAAATTATTGGAACATTATTATTAGAATTTTAAATTAGGGTTTCAGAAGTTGTTGTTGGACATTGTAAAGCAAGTAAGGGGTAAAATGTAGGTTTTTTAAAATAGAGGGAGCATAGTGTAGGCTAGACCAAACCACAGTGAGATTTTTGTAATTTTTCCTACATTTTTCTCCATCTCCTTTTTTTTTTTTTTTTTGTTTTTTCAAACTCAGCATGTTACAAAAAGAAGAATGTAAGAGGTATTTTACTACCTAATTCATCTTACATCTTATCCCACCTAACGATAATACAGGTAAAACAATACGTTGCACTTGGTTCCATTCTTCAAATTAAATCGGGGAAATTCCAGAAATCCCCAAAGTTTGGCCTAATCTATATTTTATCATCTCTATTTTAAAAAATTGTGAATTTACTTATGTTTTATTAATTTCAAAAATTTTGATATTTTTTCACAATTAATTTACATTTAAAAAATACTTATTCATATTTATGGAAAAGAAAAATTGATAATTTAAAATATCTATTAACTATAAAAAAATATTAAAGAGATTATAATTTCTAAAAAATAATTATTTTATAACTTAAACTAAATTTTAGAAGTTGTTGTCATGTAATGTAAAAGAAATAGAGCTAAAGCGTTGGTTTTAAAGAATAAGAAGTGCAATATGTGGTTAGGTCAAGCTAGATGGAATTATTGTATGTTTCCCATTAAAATTCCCAGAGCATATTTATTCTCCTTTAGAGTTGGAGGCTAGGATTTGATAATCTCAATTTCCTTTCCAGGGTAAGAAGATAGAAATGTGTCCCTTGTAC
Source organism: Aquilaria sinensis (assembly GCA_005392925.1). NCBI lineage: Eukaryota > Viridiplantae > Streptophyta > Magnoliopsida > Malvales > Thymelaeaceae > Aquilaria > Aquilaria sinensis. The sequence goes on along the minus strand of SMDT01000653.1, from coordinate 168,445 downwards.
TCGTCAATTCTCACTTCCTTTATTTTTTCAATACTCAGAAAGAAATAATAGCAGGGAAAGAGAAGAAATACACATCATAATCCTAAATGTGTCACTTTTAATCTTTTCATAAGCACCAGGTTGGTCACATATGTACACGGTACACCAACTACCAGGGCAAGGTGAAAGAGGCACATGCGCATGATTATGTACAAATTGACTAGGACTTTGGGCCGCGATAAGCCTTGAACCTTTTCGGGGAGCTAAATGCCTAACCAAGTGGCTTAGCCGCTTAGGTCACCGGGATGCTATCATGTAGGACGTCTGAATTATGGTCCCTTATTTTTTTTTTAACTTGTCCTAAAATTAGTCAGGATGTTGATCCGTTAGATGACTTACTTGCTATAAAAGATTGTCTCCAAATATCAGGAATATTGGCTTATCCTATTCATTTGACATTATAAAAAATGCAATGTGTTCATTTTTATTTCTTAAACTTGATTTAATTTTATTTGAAAGTTATTGCTAAATTTATTTAATAACTATTTGAGTTTTTTTTAAGATGTACCTAATTTTATGAATTTTTCTTTCACCCAACCTAAATGAATTAATACAAAAGAATTACTTACTACCAACAAAATGTATTAAAAAATTTTCAAACGTCTTAAAGTTTAGGATTTTAATTTCTTCACAATTTTAAAAATAAGCACATGAATGCTATTAATAGCTCATTGGATGGCCCATTATGTCTAGTTCGTTTGTGAATACCTTACGACTTATTACTGAAAAAGTAAATTTCCGAGAGTTTTGGGTTCCACCGATATTTTCTATTCCTTTGTTGTCATCTTCTTATTATTCTAATAATGAAAAATAAAAGGCTAATTACAATGACCTCCTAAGGTTTTGATAAAATTACAAGTTGCTTAACTTTGTTTCAGAGGTCTGCAGTTTGCCCCCTAGATGTTTGCTTTCTCTATGGTTGTTTGGCATCAATTTTTAAAATTTTAATTTAAACTGTATATTATCTATATTTCAGTAAATTGAAATTACCTAATAATATTTTGACTATTAGTTAACTGTTTAAATTATCAATTTTTACTCTATTTAAATATAAAGTAGCCTTTTTTTTTTCTTTAGAAAGCAAACTGTTGTTTTCCAAAATAAAGGGGGCATACTATAATTTAATTGAAACATTAAGGGGGATGTTTTGGATTAGCCAAAAGAAATACGTGTCTATTGTATCTTATGCAAATAAATGATGTAGGAAGTACAAGCCTTTTGGTTGCTATTTCAGTACTCCATTTATTTCTTAAAAGTCAAAAGTACGAAGAGTTGGCGTGAATTCATGAGTTTGGGGGATGGGAGTTGCTAGTTACTGGTTCGGTATGGATGGCGAGCCGCGTCCCGCCTGCTGGCCCCTCACCCCTTTCCTTTCCCATATGACCAGGACCACCACTCGCCAACTTCTTATGCCCATCCTCGCTGACTCAATTTACCAACTCTACTCCAAAATCTATAAATGAATGGCCATAACGCACCGTTGATCCTTCAACTTTGCTGATTCAAACGAATTAGTTCTTCAAGTTTAAGTCAATGTAAAAGCCTTTAAGTTTTCAAAATTATATGAGTTAGTCTCTCAACTACTAGGGAAAAGTAATAAACCTAGCCCTCACTTCCCTTGTTTTAGCAAAAACACCTCACTTGTCCCACCTTATGCATTAGAAAATTTAGTACATTTCTAAATGTACAGTAAACTAAATAAATTATTTGCATAATTAAATTAAATTAAAAAAATTATATGATAACTTTTAAGAAAATTTTAAAATATCTAATGATTTGTGTTTTTATTTTTTTAGGGTGCCTAATTTTGACCAATTTATTTGAAAGAAAAAACATTATCTTTTCTACTTATCTACTTTTACTTAGATCATTTATTTTTCTTAAGAATGATGTGTTCTCCATATCCTCTTCCCAAAATACCAAATCCCTGAACAAGCAACCCCTTTTCTAACTTAGAAATTGTTTAGTTCAAATTAAAAATTAAAAATATTTTTCTATACTAGCACTTTGAATACCCAAATAGATTAATTAGTCCATGATTAATTTTTTTGTCAAATTAAATTATAAATATTCATAAAAAAATCACCTTTCATTTTCTTAATTAATTATCTTAGATTCATCGAATATTTTGAATGTGATGATTTGTGTTTTTTTTTTTCAAATAATAGTTTTTTAAATCTTTAGTATATAATTTTATTGAATTATCATTCAAATTATATAATTTAATGATTTAATTATGTAGTTAGAATTTTAGTGAAATTAATTAATTCACAAGTTAAGTGAGAGTGGAAGTTTCTAAATAATGCAGTGCTTTTGCTAAAAGATTGAAAGTTTAGGACTGTGGTTATAGTTTTTCCTAGCGGCAAAGGACTAACTTGCATAATTTTGAAAAGTTGAATGACTAAGTCTAACTAAGTCAAATTTTGAGGGACCAACTTGTGCGAGTTGTCAAAGTTGAAGGATCACACCATTTACAACTATACCTTAGACATTTTTTGTATTTTGTGGTATGGATGCTTTTTGTAAATTTTGTGGCGGAGTTTTTGCAAGTTCACAATAGACTTTGTAAGAGGTATTGATAGTAGACTATCAACTAAAGTGGACATTTTTGTTTTTCGGTCAAAGTTGTGTATTAATCCTAGTGCCAAATTTTCCCTCAAAATAATTCAAACATCAGTTTAATATGCACCTTGAACTTAGTAAGTGATTTAATTTCACTCACTAACTTGTTAATTTGCAACGTACACCAACTAAATTACCTAGTACATCCATGGTGCCATGGCGTGCCCTAATGTGGTAACTAATTTTTGATCTCCACAAAAACATTGGAACCTTCCCCTAATTTTGCAATTAATACAATGAAAAAGCTTTGTGATTATATGAAATTGTTGAGTGCAAACTTGGTATTAAAATTGATTTATGGGCAATGCTTCCTACGGGAGGATCTTCCAAAGTGGCAATGCTTCTTCCGCATCATCACTACATCTCTTCCTAACACTCTGATCCTTCATCTCTGCTTCAAATTGTTTGTGATTCTACTACTAGAGCAACCATCACTACTTTTTTATTTGGATGGACAAAAATTAGGTTTTCCTTTGCCTTGATTTTATGTTAAAATTAGGTTTTCCATTTGCCCTATTTTTTATGTTCCACTTACTTTCCAAACCACTCCTATCTGGGGAAAAGGGTAAATTTCATTTATAGTCCCTAACCTTTTGGACATATCGTAAACGGATCCCTAACCTTCATTTTGTATTATTAAAATCCCTAACTTCCCTATTTTGTCATAATTGTGGTCTTCCATTAATTTTACAGTTAAATGTGATGGAATTTCAGGAAAAATAATAACATTCATCTTACATTTTCTTCTTCTCACTCAAATTACTGAGAACTTAGTAAATTTAACTCTTCAACCACCATCTCCTTCTCACTCCCTCCCTTGCCATACCCGGCCACCACCATCTGCGACTAGCCCCTTATCTACCCTCTTTGGCCATATTTGCAGCATCTATTGCTATTGCTAGCCCACTTTGATCATTACCAATGCTGAGAAAAGGTATGGGAAGCATCTTCCTTTCATTCTACCGTGATTCCTCCTCGTTTGTCTCCTTTAAAACATCCTCGACATCATTGACTATTGACCAGATGATCAAAGTCACAACGCTGATCATCAAAAAATGGAATACGGAGGTTTCGTCCATAAATCGAGCTCAATTGGACCCTAAATTGGTGTCGATCCACTAGATCGGACTCAACTGGACCCTCTACCCAGTCCAGCTCGTCGACGGATCTTGATGTTGAGGACTTGCTAGAACCTGTCGTCGATGATTCTAGTCCTGAGGTTGAGAAGGTTTCAGCCGTTGCCATGGACGATCTCAAGTCCATCGCTAAAAGTCGGTCATTAACGAAGAAATTTACTGGCTAAGGGTTGAAAGAATCAGTTCTTCTCACAGGAACAAAATGGAGTGGAATTTACTAGCTGGGGGTCGAAAAAAATAGGGGCGACGTGCAATGGTGGAGGCAGATGGTGGCTGTTGGGTGGGAGAGAGCTGAAGACAGTAATTAAAGAGTTAGATTTATTAGGGTCATGATGATTTAAGTGGGAAGAAGAAAATGTAGGATGAATGTTGTTATTTTCCCTGAAATTGCATCACATTTAACTGTGAAATTAACGGAAGGACCACGATTAGGACAAAATAGGGAGGTTAGGGACTTTAATAGTATAAAATGAAGATTAGGAAACAATTTAGGACATGTCCAAAATGTTAGGGACCATAAATGAAATTTCCCCTTAAGTTCCGTTTCTTCTCAAAGGTGTACGAAATATTCTGAATAAAAGGAAAAAAGAAAAGAAATAACTGAATTATAGGCTACTGGAGTGGTGGTCCAGCATTTTAACGAGCCTTGCGGTTGTGTTTGTAAATTTGAGATATAAGAGGAACATATTGGTAAATTAGAAATTTTTTTAATTTTAATGGAAAGAATCCTAGCTAATGTCTGTGCAATATATCACTAACTAGACATAATTGTACCATGTTGGAGGGGTAAATCGTCTGAATATTTAGATAAGTTTGATGATGAATTTGGCACTTAGGCCTTGTTTATTGTTTATTCATGTAGCTATTGTTTTAGTTTCTACATATGGAGGTTTTAAATATAATACCTTCTCATAAAAAATATACTCCCCCATCTCATTAATTATTAATACATCAGTTTTCAAACTATTGTATCTTTCAAAATGTATGTCATTTAAATTAATTATGCATCTTTTCTTCAAAACTATCTTTTTTGCACCACACAAATAATCCTATAAATATTTCTTGACTTGCTTGTTCTACTTATATTTTTCAGTAAAACATAAAATTGAAAAAATAAATCTAATATGCTTATGTGATATAAAATCCATATAGTATTTACAATGTGGGGTGTTCTTTATTCTTTCTTTCGTTAACAACTTTTTGTTACAACTGACTAGTTGCTCTCATATCACTTGGGTAAGGCTTTCTGCATTGAGGATGACATGTAACCAAAAAACAGAAAATTACTTACGGCACTTGAATTAGTTTAGGGACGAAATTGGTACGACAAGTCCTAGTCTAAAGAAATATTCTACCTCGGTACAATTACACGTGGATTCATAGAGCCAACATCCATGCCATCAATATGGTGGCATCTCAACATAGTTATATGGATTCAAATAAATATTTTCTAAGATGAATTTGTGTTTCTATATAACATTAGTTTATTAAGTTTGAATGTTTACAAATATTTTTCCAAAGGAGAAAGTCTACAAATTTCATCATCAAAAGGTAATTGATTTAGTACCTGATAGTAAATCTTAAAAAATTTCATGATATATGACACTTTTTGTATAATTTTTAAGTTTAGCTAAATCATTTTTTTATCAAAATCTTCAATCCTTCTCACGATGTCATACATGGCTAATGTAACATACAGGCGGCCATGTGGGAACACAGGTTTCGATAAATATACTTCAACCTTTTTGATCGTTTTTTATTGACTTTTTATTAATTATTATTACATAGCAAACTGTCTACGTTTTAGAGTAAAAAGCCATTTACAGTACTTGATACTTGTATGACAATGCAAGGTATATGTGTTTTAACTCCCGCATGAGTGCCACACTATATAACAACTTCTATAATTCTACAAATGATTCACTTAACAATTAAACAAGTGTCATTGCATAATTCATCTAATAGATTTAAATTTCTAAGCAACATATCACAGGTATGCCAATTTTGAGTTTTAACTCCTGGTGCGGTGTGCCATTTAGCTGAAGGGAATTAAAAACTCCACAGGTTATAAAATACCATAGCATTGTTTCTACCTGTTGATAATGTTGGATCATGACTTAACAAAGTTCTTTCTTCTCCAAGAATTAAAGATAAATAAATTACTCCCTCTGTCTTATATCTATTAAATCATTTGATTTAGCACAAAGATTAAGTAAGTGAAAAATAAATTTATGTTGTTTTTTACTTTTACATTTAAGTTTTTGCACATAAATCAAGAATGTTTGAAAAAGTAAATATTGAAATGATAGTTTAAATGATGATATAGTAAAATAATTTACTAAATATCAACATACTGTAAAGATTTAAAACTACTCAAAATAGAATATATTGCAATAGAATATATCAGAATGTCAATATAATGTTTGACTAGAAATCACTGTTGATTCGTTATGGTTGTTATAAGTGCAAGTATTTGATTGCTTTACACATCAAGAAAGTGTCATACAATGTTGGAACATGCATAGTATAGTATATATGTATGGATACAACACATGAAAAAAGTTTCGACTTGGTCAGGCATTTTAAGCGTGTATACAGTTTCTGCTCTTGTGTTCTTCCCTTGCTCATTTAGTTGGAGAGTCATCCAAATCTTTGTTAAGAAAAATAAAATGAGAAACATAGCGGCAAGTTTGGGTGAGAAGTTACAGTAAAGAAAAGGGTAAGTATACATGAGTAAGAAGAATTCGTGACTGAGAAAAAAAGTAAGCACAACTTTAATGATAAGAAACCAAAGACTCACAGTTTGCGGCGAGCAGTTTTTTGCTGTTGGATTGGTGATCAGTTGTTCTGGAGATGATGGGCTGGAAGAAAGGTTCAGTTATTTTCGACGAAAAGAGGCCGGCAGGGGGTAAGCAGGCAGCAATGCTAATCGAGCCCACATTGTCTGGCCCAAATACCTCGGCCCACATGTGATTTCCCCCAAGAAATCACTGAAAATCCAGCCTCATAACCGTTAATTGAAGGAGTTGACACATAATTTCGCCGGATGGAAGTCTTCTTCACCAAATTCTCATAGTACGGTGTGAGGCAACCCGAGAAGGGGAAGGCGGCCATGGCTCTAACATTTCTCTCCCATTATGTTCCTGGATTCAGCAGAAGGCATTCGGTGGCTCGCAATTACCATCCCACCTCAAGGCCTTGCGCTTCGTCGTCGTCCATGGATACGTTCGGCGGGAGGGTGTTTGTGCTCTCGGACTTGCACACTGACTACTCCGATAACATGCAATGGGTTAAGAGTTTGTCCTCCCGAAGCTACTGGAACGATGTTATTCTTGTCGCCGGCGATGTCGCCAAGACCTATCGGTATTTTGTCTCCACCATGTCCTTGCTGAAAGAGAGATTCCGACATGTCTTCTATGTTCCAGGGAACCATGATCTTTGGTGCCGCCGTGAGGGAGAAGATCTTGTAACTTCCTTTCTCTTGCCTATCTTCTGGTTCTTGTTTGCCTCTTTCGTGTGCTTTCTCAGAATCTCAGTATAGATAGTTTCCTCAAGTTTGGTCATGCATCTTGGGTTTGCTTGTTCCTCTTAGTCTGCATTTTTCTTTCTGAGTGACATTGTTACTGCATTTTCAGCAGGATTCTCTTAAAAAGCTGGATAGACTGCTCGATGCTTGTCCACGACTTGGAGTTGAGACAAATCCAATGGCTGTAAATGGACTTGGAATCATCCCTTTGTTCTCTTGGTACCATGAGGTGATTGGGTCGTAATTGCTTAAGTTACAGGTCCACTGCTTTTTATGTTTGCTTAGTCGTGCGTAGCCTGATACGCCTCCTTCCCAGTTTTCCCAACTTCTTTGTTGATGATGCTTAAGCAAAGGCGCATCTGTATGCCCGATAATTTTTTTGTTGTTTCACAGAGCTTTGATAGAGAGAAGGACATCAGTGGCATCAACATTCCACCTCTGGAGATGGTGATTCACTTTCTTTTATACTTGTAAGGGTTTCAAGCACTTGCTGTATGTGGGGATGATGTGCATTTTCGTACGTTGCCATTTTTTTCTTATTATTTTTAATGCAAGATTAATGTTGAGAAAAAGAAAATAAAATAAAGTGAAAATACTCTTGTTATCCAAGTGACACACTTGATACCTGTATTCCTTTTTAAATTGTAACTATGCAAGAACTATGAGTTTGTTCGTCTATGGTCCTCTTGTTGTTGAGAATAAGCGGCCTGTCCATTGCTTGTAATTGCTGAGTTTACTTGGCCTATGGGCGGATGATGGTGCTCTTGTAGGCCTTGTTCCTTCTTTATCACCTGCCACTTCATTCTAGCAGAGGAGGAACTGATCCTGTAGAAATCTTTAGGTTCAAGGAACATAGTTTATAGAGCTTGGCTTACTGCAGACTCTTGCATTTCTTTTGGTAATCTGAAGGTTCATTGTGACAGACTGAAGAGTTGGTTAGTCTTTTATTGATTTTCTGTCATCTGACTTGTTTATATTTAGGCATGTACAAACTTAATATTTGTTTGGGATAGATGGGAATTCTTTTTGAGGCTTCCAGAAGTGTTTCTTTATTTATTTTGTGAACTCTGTACATTAATATTATGATGGCTTGATACCCTTAAATGTGTTTTTGCATGTAGGCATGTAAAGACTTTCACGCGTGCAAGTGGCCTGACGGACTTTCAACTAGGGATACCTCCCTTGCTCTGTACTTCGATGCCATGAATGAAAAAAATCAAAGCAGGACAAAGGAGATCCAAAGTACTTGTAGCCAAATAATTACATTTTCTCATTTTGTTCCTAGGTCAGTTGCTGACTCTATCTGCTCCCGGAAGAAATAGAATAGTTTCCTGGTAATCCCACAAGATCTATTCGTTCTTTTTTTCCTCTTGTGGATCGAGCTAATCCAAGCCAGTGAATTCTATTGCATATTACAAGAATAAGCACAATGTTTAGTTGTTGGCATTTCCTTAGCTTTTGCTAATTTTATTTTTCTTCCCAAATAATAGGGTTCGGGAGTATATAATGCTGTTGTAACTGCCTTTTCTCAGGCAGGAGCTCTGTCCAGAGAAAAGAATGTTGTTCTTTCCAAAGCTCCCCAAGATCATTGGCTCTGATTGGCTTGAGGTCCGAATAAGATCTATTCATGGTGTTGAAGGGAATTCAACTGGCTGCCATGTGTTTGGACACACCCATTTTTGCTGGGATTCAATACTTGATGGTCTCAGGTAGTACAGGGTTTTCCCCATTTATGGATTTGAAGCCATTTTCTTCCCATTTTTTTGGTTAGGTATTAGTAGGACCAAGGGGAAAGTTAGGATTTAAGCCTTAGATCTTGTGATACCAAGCATAAACTTTAACTGAGCTTATGCCTGGAGTTTTATAGATCTGAAGATGAATAAGTGAGATACTTTTAGAATATGCAACTAATGCTTTGTTTAGTAGTGCATGATAAAAGGAATCCCTCATCCATAAAGGAATACATTGTCTCAATCGGATAGAGATTTAGATTCTCCAGTCATATCATCATCATTGGTGTTGAAATCGCATTCACTTCTCGGTTGATTTCATGCGCACACCATTGTCTATGCGGATGGTTGGGGAAAAGGTGAAAAAGCAAAAAAGGGAGCATATGATATTTGGAGCCCAAGACGTGAAATTATCCCACAGGCATAATTGTTTTGACGATGCATCTCTGTTGTAAATAAAGGAAAACTCTAATCAAGTGGCATGGAGACAAATCATGCACACAACTGGAGTCGAGTAATCCTGGATTGAAGTTTCGGGTTTCACTTACTGAGAGCATCAAATAGGGTTGATGTTTGAATTCTGTTGAACCCTGTATATCTTAGAATTTCCACCTGGATGTCTCACATCAATTCGTATTCCTGTATTGCTATGGAAATTGTACACTGGGCACATTCTTTTTCCAGAACATCAAACATTTCCAGAGATGTGTGTCCAGCAATATTCTGAATGGATGATGTGATGCAGGTATATACAGGCACCGCTGGCATACCCCAGAGAAAGGAAAAGAGGAATGAATGGTGGGGAGGAGTGGCTGCCATTTTGCATCTATTCCAACGGGCGTTTTGCTGAAAGATACTCGCCCTGTACCTGGTCTGACTACTATGCTGCCAATCCAAGAATGCCTGATAGCACCGAGCTTGCCCATTCATTCCATTTTGTTTCATTGTTGCAGGCCAGAGTTAATTGACTGTTGCAGGCCAGCGTGCTCTGGCTTCATTCCATTTTGTTTCTCTGTTATCTGTTACTTCCTGATGTATATTTAACCTTGGCGGGTCTATATTTTCTCAACGTGAAAAGAAAGAAAACGACGGAAACATGTATTCTTGCCATTTCAGGAACTTGTTGTATAACTTAAATGGAAGACAAATTTGTTAGAAGCAAGATCCTTCGTTTTTCTTTCGCCCTACTCTCTCCTTTCGTATTGTTGCGAGTAAGAAATGGCTTTGCCTGTATTTGTCCAATGACAGTTGAAGTTGAGTGACTTCATTGCAATAAAGCATTGATAAGTGGTGTCAATGAAATTCGGTTCGAAGTTAACTGACCTCCCATCTGTTTTAACGCTTCTTATGCACCTGGGGAAAAGAAACTGCAGCCTGCAGCTCTTTTTTGGTCTTTTCGAGGCTGTGGTTGTTGAGTTGGTGGTAGTAGCCATGGCGGAAGATGCAGAAGAAGCGGGAGGGCCGTTGGGGTCATACAGAGGGAAGGTCAAAGTATTGTCAGCCGGAAATTCGTCGGAGTCGGACACGGCAGCGGAGGAAACGATGCTGCTGTGGGCAATCCAGCAGCCCACTCTCTCTCTCCAGAACGCTTTAGTTTCACAATCTTCTCTCGAACTCTGCCTCGACGCTTGCGGCCATTCTCTCTCCATTCTACAGTCCCCGTCTTCGCTGGTATGCGTTTGTCTTCCTTTAAACTTCCATTTTGCCTTTGTATTTAAATGAGTTACTTCAATAATCCTGTTATTGGTGACCTGTTATTCACGGTTAAAATATGCGAAAGAAACCTATACTTTGTACCATTCCCTTGTCGAAGAATGAACTGCAAAAAGTTGACATCTTTGTACCTCGCGAACGCCTGTCAATTTGGTCGTATAAGAAAAATGCTAAATTTACTAAGTTCATAGAAATCTTATTAAAATCCTCCAGTTATCAGTACTCGACTGGATGTAGAAATATTCATGGACCTGCTCACTACACTGTGACTTGTACGATTTCTGGAGTTATCCGTAGAAACGTTTTAGCTCCGTTGGCATTGTGTGCCTTATCATCTCATAACTACGATTTGATCTCTTCAGGAAAAAAGGTTTGTCCCACCGGATTGAGAACTCATTTCTCTTCTGGCATTTCATGATCAAGCCCAACTCCGTCACTATGAAACATTGGCTTTGCCATTTGTTGGATTCTTGGTTTTCCTAGGGCATGTTAAAGAGCCCGTGAGGATTCTTGGATTCTTGGTTTGCAGCTAGTTTTTGCTCGAGTGTTCTTATATTGGAGATGTTTAGTGTGCAATGTCAAACGACATTGAACCATTGGTGTTTGAACAAATAAAATAACCTGTACAGCTGATTCTTCTTACGGTCTTAAGAAGAGTACATTGTGTTTGCAGGCCAGTGTTATGGAAGGCCTGAGACCTGGTTTGTGGTAAATTTCGTAGATGAGTATCTGCAAGGTGCAGAAATCTTTGTGACAGTATCATCAGCTCAGATGTGGCTATACAACGAAACTGTTTCTGCAAACTGACAATATGTGTTTAGTCTCTTAGGCTATTTAACTTCTTTGTGGCCTTTTCTTTTCTTTTAACTATATGCCATGCCATACATACCTTAATAGAAGCATTCCTTGTCTTGTGTTTTGTAAAAACAAAAACTGTGAGAGGTTTTGATGTTGAATCGTTTACCTTTTATTTTAAACATTTCTTCTGTTTATATTTACTGTAGAGTACACCTGGAGTAACTGGAGGTGTGATGTGGGACAGTGGAGTTGTATTGGGGAAGTTTCTTGAGCATGCTGTGGACTCAGGAATGCTTGTTCTCCAGGGCAAGAAGGTCATTGAACTAGGCTCTGGTTGCGGACTAGTAGGGTAATTGGTTTAGAGGTTTTGGTCTACCTCTCTTCTTTCTTTTCAAACCTTCTGCAATTTAAAAATCTTGATTCTTCAAAAGAGGCTGCATTTTTTATTTTACTTTGAAATAGAGTTTAGGGGAATTGAAACTGGTTTCTCTTTTGGGTTTGTGTATCTGGCTAAGATTGTGTCAGCAGTTGCATTGCAGCCCTTTTAGGTGCTCAAGCTATCCTTACAGATCTCCCTGACAGACTTAGGCTACTGAGAAAGAACATTGAAACGAACTTGAGGCATGGAGTTAGAGGCTCTGCCACGGTGAAGGAGCACACATGGGGAGATGATCCTGATTTCGATATGATTGAACCTCCACCTGATTATGGTAATATTCTTCCTTACAATTGGTTAATTCTATCAGATGGAGTTAAGTTTTGAATTATTTCCATATTTAAGCATCTGCACCCTCATGCATTTGGCTGATCTGCATTGTGAAAATTTTTGTTCACCATTTCTTCTTTGCTTTAGGTCTTGCACTTGATGACAGTGATGTCAAACAACCTACATCAACTTGCATAGTACTTAATTTTCTAGAGCTCTACTTCTCTATTTTAAGTAGAACTTTACAAACATCATTTTTGTGACCTCATGATATGTTTAGTCCTTCACATGCTTCTGAACATGTGATTCAGTTCTAGGTTCAGATGTCATATACAATGAAGGAGCAGTAGTGGATCTATTGGATACATTACGCCAACTATGTCGAGCCCAAACTACTGTATTTTTGTCAGGAGAACTCAGAAATGGTAAGAATCCTCGATTATTATGTCCGTCCCTTTCACTTCCTCCCTAGTCTCTCCCCTTTATACCAACGTATTGATTGCTCTCAAAATCTTATTGTAGACGCTGTGCTTGAATTCTTTCTGGAAAAAGCAATGAAGGATTTCTTAGTTGGACGAATCAACCAGACAGAGTGGCATCCAGATTATTGCAGTCGTAGGGTTGCAATGTATATCCTAGTGAAGAAGTGAGGGCCAAGAGGACGTTTCTGAATTATCAGTTAATCATGATGTCGTGTAATTGCGTAGGCACAATATGATTGTATCAGTTCAGGAGCTGTAGTCATATTGTGCCATGGTTAAAATGCAACTAGTTCTAAACCTATATATCCAGTTTATCAATGTCACAGATATATAAGATGTTGAAAAAACATGCAAGATCCATAGAAAATAGTTTATACACCTTCATGCAAACAGTAGTAGGCACGGGGTTACTTGATTTAGATTTCTCCATATATCCTCAGGCCATGGCATTGCTGCAAATAGATGCACTAGCTAAGGGTAAGCTGGTGCGTTTATGGGGGCAAAGGTTCATTGATGGAAAGAGGAAGAGAGCCCCACAGAATGGAGAAGACGACATTTGTGAAACAAGCTTCCTAGGATTCCAGTAATCGTCTTAGGGAACAATGAAAAAAATGATATAAATGTGTGATGCCTGTAAGGTATGGGATGATGGTGGAAGGATAAGGCTATTGCTGGCTTGTGGTTGTTGTTTTTGGTAACTCGTTTTGGTTCTCATGTCAAACTTTTTCAGCTGCATGCGTGTCATATGGATATCTACTGTTGATTTATATGCTATCTCCTGACCCACGAAAGCAAATTATGGAGCTGGGGACCGGAGGGCCAAGGCGTTAGAGATTTTCAATTTCAATCCTGGGACGGGTGTCAAAAATTACAAAAACCCTAGAATTAAAGGGGAGGGGATCACGCCAAACCCTGTGCTTGGGTGGGTTTTTTTTCCGGAGCAAATTATACCATCATTGTTCTCTTACTAGTGATACGGTAATCATCAGTCTTCGGACGGTCGATGACTCATCCGTTAATAGATAATATCATTAAAATTGTCCTGTACATATGTATATATATATTGTTTAATCTATTAGTCGTAGGCTCTGACTTGAGATTTTAAATTAATGTGCATCACAATATTTGTTAGAATATTGTCTCTCATGTACTATAATCCCCCCATTATAGTTTGAACTTCGAATGAAGTAACGACTTGGGTATTACCATGAAACCTGTAACATTTATTCCATAACTGGTGGAAGCCCCGCCACCACATGAAATGTTTTTTGTATTGTTGACATCGACCGTTTCGCAATAGCTTCAAGCATAAACATCCTCAGTTCATCATCGATGATCGGATGGGAAGTGGTCTGTGTTTTGGATTTGTAGACCTCGACATTAGTGGGGTACAATTGATGCTTATCCTGTTCCGGCAAATAAGCACGAATACCTCGTGGCACTCACGCCATTGTCTTGCTCGCTTGTGACGGGCCCTATTACTCATGTCATTAGCTACCGACGCTAAATTCCAATCTCTGGGGGCTGGCAAGTTGAAGGGTCCTCTCCTCTACTCGAATCTATAAATACACGTCCATTTCCTTGGAGCTAATCAGGTCAATCAAAGTTGAAGAATGGAAACTCCAAAAGCAGTTCTTACATTCATCTCTGTCCTCGCCTTGCTCGGCCTCTCTGGAGCGTCTCATCCAGTGTTGGACATCGAAGGCCATCCCGTCGTCGCAGGCACTGATTACTACATACTCTCTGTCTTCCGTGGTGGCGCCGGCGGCGGCCTCACTCTGGCCGGCGAAAACGCTTCCTCCTGCCCTCTCAACGTTGTTCAGGAGTCGTCCGACCTGTTCAGAGGCCTTCCCGTCACATTTTCCCCGGTGAAGAAGGAGAAAGCGATTCCGGAATCTACCGACCTGAACATCAAGTTCTCAGCTGTCACGAGGTGCCCGGAGTCGACCGTGTGGAGGCTGGGAGCCTTGGATGAGACGACGAAGCAGCAGTTCGTGACGACGGGGGGCGTGGAGGGCAATCCCGGGGAAGAGACGGTGAGCAACTGGTTCAAGATCGAAAAGTATAGAGATCATTACAAGCTGGTGTTCTGTCCGAGCGTCTGTGATACCTGCAAAGTGGTGTGTGGAGATTTGGGTATTTCTTTTGGTAAAGGAATGAGAAGTTTGGCGCTCAGTGATGTGGACCATAGGGCCCATAATGTGTACTTCCGGAGGGCATGAACAAATCTGAATCATGCATAATTAAGACTGCTTGCAATAAGACCCTTATTCTCATGCATGACTTTAGATATGGCTACGGCGTCTGTATGAAATAAAATATGCACCTATCGTCTGTTTTCTTAAAAAAGAAAAAAACTTGCAATAAAATGCTATAGTTCGTTTCCTAGCTATGTGATCCACGCTCATCTTGTTTCTTTTCAGTTTTTTCTCTATGGTTCTTTTATATGACTTTTCTGTGCTTCTTACTCTCTTAATCTATTTCGTAAGCTATTTTATATTAGTTAATCAACGGGATGAAAAATACTTATTTTTTCTTTGAATAAAGAAAATTTATAAGTTAAAAGCTTAATTGCCTTTCGCGTCTCCCTATATAATTGAGCTAATATACTCCACTTAAGATGATGCTAGACATACGTTCTATATTTTGAGACCAATTTTATATAGGGAGAATTACAATTTGTTCTTTGAGGTTTATCCTAAATTACACTTTGCCCCATTTTGTTTCCAAAACGTCTTAAAGTCCCCTGAATTTTTAAGAAACCTACATTTACCCCATACAGTAATTTTTTAATATTAAAATCAATGGATTAATTATACTTTGAGACCCAAACTCTAATTTTAATTTAAGTTTTCTCCTTAACATATAAATTATTTAATTACTTATCTTTTTCAAATAATATAATATAATAAATTACACACACACACACACACACACACACTATTCCTTTCAACTTACTATTTCCCAATTATTTTTTTTCTTATGATTATATTTTTATTTATTTTTCACTATCTGTGTGCATTTTTTGTCATTATATTTTCAATTTTTAAAATATTTATAATTAAGGATATCATTGTTATTTTAAAATTGATTGTATTTATTTATTTATTTATATATTTCTATTTTGAAGCTTTACAAGAATCCTCATTTTTTTACAAAACTTATTATGATAACTATTAAATCTAAAATTGAAGAAATGATAAGGCTTATATTTACAAGAAGGATAAAATCCACTAGGGGTCCCTTAGCTTATTTTTTTATCTCAAATCGATACCCTACCTTAATATTGTTCTATTGAAGTCCTTTACATCATATTATGCATTCAATTAAATCCTTTCTGTCAATTAAACCATTAAATTAAACAGAAATTGCTGATGTGGCATTAACTAACATTAAAATAAGTGTAAAATAACACTTTTAATCTTTCAATGTTTACTCTCAACAATTTTAAGCCTTAAACTTTTATATTCTACCACAATGACTCAGAACCTCCAGCTCACTCCTCCCCTCCACCTCTGCCAACCAATCGTTGGTGGTGCCACAAGAAACAAGGAATACGATGGCAGATTAGAGGGTGGGTAGGGGAACATAGGTGCTGTGGATCCTCGAGATGGAGGAGCTGAGAGATAGGAATGCAGTGGGAGGTGGAGGAGAAACAAGGGGCGATGGTTCTTCCACATCTGGCGAGCCTCGAACATGGCATAGCAAAGTTCAACAAATCCGATTGAAAGATTAGTATGGTATTGATTTCGCCCGATCTGGCGATTGGGTCATTTCCTCAGTGTCGGCGATTGGGTCGTCTCCTCAATGGCCGACGACCATTCCTCATCATCTCCTCACTCACTCGGTCACTCGCTTCGCCCCTCTGTCGGTTGCATCGAACTCCTTTCTTTCCTCCTCTTCACGTCGAGCCCCCTGCACTGGGGGCTAGCCCCCTTCTTTCATCCTCTTCACGTCCAACCAGCAGCTACACCAGAGTCGGCCACCATAAAGGTGTCTCCGATTTCCCAGAATTTCTCTTCCGATTTCCCACCCTGGTCGTCCACTCGAATCCATGGTCATCCACTCTAGAAAAAACCATACAAATTGAAATTGTTGAAATATTACCACCATATAATTTAAATTAAGTTTTTAAAAGTTACCGGTGGACAATATAAAACTATAGAGAGTAAAGTATATATTTTTAGAATAAAAGGAGATAAAGTGTAATATCACTTAAACCTTAGGAGTTAAATTGTACTTATTTCCATAATAGTTAAAATATCTATCTACTATATGTGTATAAAATGTTGTATAATTAAGGAATGCAAATATGATTGCAATAAAGTGACATGTGGCATTGTTTGTACTTAGACAAGCATTACTTATTTTTTCACTTTTTTATATGTCCAGTTTAGCCCAAAGTAACTTTGGCCAAATTTTCACACACGATTAATTTAAGTCAAATTTAGTAACAATACAATTTTGAAGATTGCGAAATATATATATTTTTTAATCACACCATTAATTAAGTTAAAATTTCTATCCTCCGCATATTTTGATTAGGTACATTCTTAAAAATTTTAAGTTGTTCTTTATTTGGGTAAGTGAACCATGAATTTGAACCATATAGGCACTCCACATAAATAGTGATACATATATCATTAATCATAAAAAAATATACTAACTAAACTTTTGGCCAATTGATTTTCATAAATATAGTATTTGTCAAAAACTTTTAGTATTCAATTTAAATTCAAATAAGTAGGGATGAAAGTGAATATCTACAAGATAGGATTTATGCAGAAATTCCTACTTTCATTTTCTCCATTAGTACTTTTTTGTTTTTGTGTCAAATATTTTAAATCATTTTTACAATGCGTGTGATACTGTTTCATACTTTATAGTTTTATTTGCTTTGAAGACTAAATTAAATTGCAATGTTTATCCGTTTTCTTATTTTTTGGTAGGTTGGTCAATGGGATACATATCTTTTCCTACTTGCTACCACATGGGGAAGATGCACATAGAAATTACCTAATATTGTATAGGTGGTAGAAAACATTTGTATGATTACAATGGTGATGTGGACATGCCAAGTTCAATTTCAATCTACACATGGTTCTATTATTTTAATAAACTTAAAGGTACCATATCTTTCTTCAACTTGACCAAGTT
This sequence comes from Aquilaria sinensis, assembly GCA_005392925.1. NCBI lineage: Eukaryota > Viridiplantae > Streptophyta > Magnoliopsida > Malvales > Thymelaeaceae > Aquilaria > Aquilaria sinensis. The sequence goes on along the minus strand of SMDT01000653.1, from coordinate 150,536 downwards.
ATTTATGTTTGTGTCAACACAAGTGAGGCTATTTCCTCATTTCAAGATAATTTTAAACAGGTTAATTAAGTTTCATTTAAATTTAGGTTCACTTATTAGGTTTATTATGATAAAAACATTTTAGTAAATTTGATAGCATAATATTACATATTTTTTGGATATATAATAGGAATATAAGTTTGTATCCATTTTTTTTGTCATGATTATTGTATATCATTATTAGTGATAGAAAAAAAAAACCTATTGACAATTTTTTTTTTCAAAAGATTTATATCAATCCTAATAATTTATATTGTTTAACCTTTAACCACCTCCGCCGACCTTCTTCAATCATTTGTTCTTGCCTTTGATGGCATCTGTGCCATATTAGATGAAGAATCGACGTCCCTGCCTCCTGCGACATCTGTGCTTTTCCTTTCAGTAAAAAAATATTATTTCATTCACACAAATGTGTTGTTTTGTGATACGTTGTTTATTTCGTAAAATGTATTGTTTGAAGATATTGTTGTTCCATTTAGTGGGAAGTGATGTTCTATGCATGCAATTGTGTTGTTCTTAAACAATACTCTCTTCGTCCCATAAATTTTGATACATTTGACTTTTTGTTGTATTTTGACTTAATTTTATTCATATTATTGTTTGTTAGAAAAAATCAAAAAAAATATATTTAGAAACTACATATCTTGAATTATCATTCATATACAAATATTTTTTATTTATATATTAGAATATTGAAAATAAAAAATCATAGATTAATTGCAAAAAATAAATGGAGCAAAACTTTTGGGACAGAGGGAGTAATGTTTTATTCAATAAGAAGTATTGTTTCATTTATACAAATGTGCTACTCTGTACTATGTTATTTATTTCACAAGAAGCATTGTTCATAAATAATGTTGTTCTGTTCAGTAAAAGTATTGTTTCATTAATTCAAATATGTTGTTCTTTTGGTAAGATGTGTTGTTTGCAAATGGTATTGTTCTCTTCAGTAAGAAGTGATATTTCATTCAAACAATTGCACTGTTCTGTAATATATTGTGATATGTTATTTCATTCATTACGAAATGCTATTCATTTTTATAAGATGTGTTGTTCAAGCTTGGTGATATTTTGTAAATAATGTGAAAATGCTGATGTATGTTAGTGCGTAGGGTGTATCTTATAGCTAATTAAACAAAAATACTAGCTAACAACAATTTTGACCTTCTTAATTACCAGTAGTTTTCAGCTATTGGGAGCTTGATGTTGGAAAACTCTAACCTAGCAACATATAATGACCATGAGTCATCACTGCTAGTTAATCAATGTGATTACATTACATTTAACATAGATCATGATATCAGTGTAGTCCACTAATGTGTTATTTGGTTATGTTATTTTTTTATTTAAAAACTACTTAACTTACAAAACCAATTTTTGACATGATTTTTTTTTGTTAGACATGAGAAAGAAACATGAAAGGGCAAGATGTTTTTAACAAAGTAACATATTTTCACAATTTTTTTTTGCTACTCAGAAAGAATTCTTTACACTAGGAGTTTTAAAAGTTAAGAAGTAAGGGGGTGTTTCGAACTAGGGCTGTGGATGTGGTAGGCCAAAAGCCTTACTACTTCACTTGGGGTTTGGAGACCACATTTTCACTATTGAGTATCAACAAAACATTAAAAATAAAATTAGGGACCAAAGGTACAATTATCCTTAAGTGACTAGTAGCACAAGCTTTTCTCTAGAACACTTAGGTGTACGATGGCCATATGTCTAATTAGATATTGAAGGTGACTTTACAGATTTACTTTTACCCTAAATCATATGTCTTTTTAATGCTTCTGTTGTCATGTTGTTCTTCTATGTTAGGGAGCTCGCCACTGTGGATTTGCTACTTTCCTTGAAGTCGGCCACTTGGTCCTATCATTTTTATGATAGCTTTGCCTAGTCTGCTCGAATTCCTATATTGACTATTTTCGGTAGTTCTCCTTCAAGGAGTTTGTGTGGAGATTGGTGAGCAAAAGAGATTGACGGAGATCGACAAAGATCGGCAAGTGAAGGAGATCAACAGGATTAGCGAGTGAAGGAGAGATCGGCGCCCGAAAACTGTGGAGGTGAGACCGGCGAATGAAGGAGAGATTAGCGAGTGAAGATGGTGGAGGTAAGACTAGTGAACGGAGGTGAGATTGGCGAGTAAAGATGGGAGGCGGTGAGATTGGCGAGTGAAGATGGCGACGGCGAGATCGGAGAGTGAAGGAGACACATGCGAATGAAGATGGTGCCGGTGAGATCGGCGAACGAAGACAAAAGAGGCGAGTGAAGACTGCAATTTGTTTTCCAAAAAACATAAATTTATTTTATTAGTTGTTGTTAATACACTTTTGTATTTTTCTTTAGACATTTTTAGAAATTTATTTAAATACTTATTTATTTATTAATTCATACACCTTTATTTATCTATATATTATTTCAGGTAACAGAGGTACCTTAACTTATTTTTTTGTCCTATCCGGGTATCTTACCTTTATTTTGTCCTGGAGAGGTACTTTTCCTCCTATTGCGCATCCTGTTCAACTACTTTCCGTCAAATTGACTGTTAAAGTGGATAGGAAATGCTAATGTGGCATTTATATCATTAAGATAAATTGAAAAATATCAACTTTAGTCCTTTAACTTTTTCGATCACTAACTCTAGTTCTCCAAACTTTTTTAATGCCAGATTTGAAAGAGAGAGAGAGAGAGAGAGAGAGAGAGAGAGAGATGCCGCTCTTTAACTCGACTAGCATGACGCCAGCAACACCCCCCACGAACTCCACCGTCGCCAGGGTAGCAACCTCACCACGATTTGCTCCACCTGCCACGATTTTTTACCTTTCCTCATCCATTGTCCGATTTGGGTCACACCATCCTGATTTGGGTTTTATGGGGCGCAATGTGCAAGGGTGATGGGGAAGTTGAGTCAGGGCAAGCCAAAGAATCCGAATCACCGATTCTAACTCATAATTTGAACCCAGGAAGATAAAATTGACGAAGCAATGGGAGGTGGTGGTGGAGTTCATCACTGATTTTGATTCCTTTGTGAATTGTGTCAGCAAAGATATTTGGAAAGGCCTGGAAAGAGACGAGAGGGAAGGGCTGAGAGAGAAACGATCATCAGGACTATCGAAAAATTCTAGTATGGGCTCGGATGATGGGCTATTGGAGGAGGACGAAGATGCGATGGATGTGACGCATAATTATCGGCAACTAGTGACGCTCGTTTCTGGGATGACGGTAATGCAAGATCCTAGGATGGCAGCGATGCGCGATTTGGGTCTGGCTGCGGGGAGCGGCCCCCGTACGGTGGCGAAGGTAGATTCTGGCGTGGTGGTGACGCACGGCTATGGATAGAAAGAGATGAGCAAATTTGGTCAGGCGAACAGGCGCGATTCAGGGTTTTTTTGGTAATTTTTTCAAAAATATAAGGACCACAAGTGTTAGTTTACTATTTATTTTAATGTTTTTTATGCTATATCAGCATTTTCCGTCAGACATAACTCTAAAATTAACGGAAAGTACTTATATAGGACACGCGATATGAGGTAAGGTATCTCCCTAAGGCAACTTGAAGTAGGGTACCCAATTAGGACAAAAAAATAAGCTAAGGTACCCCGGTGCATTTTACCCATATTATTTCAGACACTTTAACATTTTTGCTTAAATAGTTCTACATATTTATTCAAACGCTTTAACATTTTTGTTTAAACACTTTTATGTATTTATTCAGACATTTTTTTTATTATTTCAAACAGTTATTTTCTAAAGAAAATAAATTGTTTACAAGTTAGTTTAGACACTTTTACATACTTCTTTCGACATTTTTCAATATTCAATTAGATACTTATTCTTATAACTTCAGACATTTTTTTATTTTTCAAACAATTATTTTCTGAAAATAATAAATTGTTTAGAAATTGATTTATATACTTTTACATATTTATTTAGACATTTTTTAATATTTAATCAAACACTTTTAATTTCACTTTGTAATAAATTATTTTTATATTACTTTATAGACACTTCCATATACTATATTGGACATATTTACATTTTATTATAGACACTTTTGTGCGTAGCAGTGGCTTTGGGCGGTGATGACTAATGTGGTTTGAAAGCAACTAGTGATGCAATTTGGAGGCAACGATCGGAACGATCCAAAAAGCGACAATGTCGAGATCTGGAGGTGAGCAACAATGCGAGATCCAGATGCAAGCGGCAGTGCATTTTAGAGGCGAGGGGTTGTAAATGATGACGAGATCTGAAAGTGAGCGACTGTGAGATCTGGAGGTGGTGAAGGTTCGTCGGAGGAGGAGGCGGCGGCAGTAGCGATGATAGAGGTTGGGTTTCAGGGGTGATGGTAAGTTTTGGTTCAAAGGTAAATTAGTTAATTTTTTTACTAGGTTATGAGATATATATAAGAAAATTATGAATAGATTAGTATGTCTAATTAAACATAGGTTTATAGTATAATAACGAAGTGCATGGAGGCCGCGCGTTGAGGCGGTTCATATGATCATTGCATAAATTCGTGGAAAGACGTAGAGACTTAAGATAACAAAAAAATATGCTTTTAAGTTTTAGCCATTGTAATTTTGGAACAAAATAATATTCATATCTTATTAGGTGGAGACTAGGCTAAAAAATGCTACTACCAGAAACATAAGAAAAATAAATCATGGTTACCAATATTTTGTTTTAGAAGACAATAAAAAAATGATAAAAAAAATTAGAAACCAAGAGAATAAATTGAGAGGTTTTGTGATCCGCACATTATAGTGAATATTTTTATAATAAATTTTAAAAATAACAGTGCAACACAAAACATGTTACATGCTTCAAAACAATGAATATTTGGTCTGCTAATTAAAAAAAATTAAATAAAAATTTTCATCTCCTATTAATACAAAATCTAATTATTAATATCGATGAGAAATTTACTCTTAAATTTAACAATTATGGAACAAATTGCTTTATTAAATTATAGAGTTTGAAATAAATAATTAATGCTATAAATCTTAATAATCAATAATGAAAGAATAATGATTAAAGCTTTATTTTAGAAAATAACAATAAAGAAAATTAATAAAAAAAGTTAGGATCAAGACAAAAAAAAATGGAAAAACTTTATGCATGAAGGATTTAAAAATTGACTTAATGAAGATAAAAAATGGTTTAACTAAAAAGTAAACAAATTTTAATTAAAAAATAAATAAATTATGGTTACCAATGTCTTACTTTAGAAGATGGTACATAAAAAACAAAAAAAAGAAAAACTTGGGGGCCAAGAGAACAAATAGAAGATTTAATTAAATAGTTATAAAATTCAGGAACTAAAATGTAACACGGACGTAATTTAGGTCCAAAAAAGAAAAAATTATAAAGTTAGGGAATGAAATCACATTTTAACTGAAAAAAATGTAAGACAGACGAAAACCGGGAAAATTGCAACCTAGGTCCTCATAAAGGCAAGCGCCTTATGAAATGAGATAAAACTAAAAAAAGAGTAAATCGCATCCTACAAAAAGCAAAAAAAAAAAAAATAAAAAAAAAACCATGACCCAAAACCAATTAGGCTCAATCAGCTCATAACTGAGTTACTGTTTATTCAATAGTACCAATGTTGATATTTAGAATATAATAGTAACGATGTGCATGGAGGCCACGCGTTGCGACGGTTCATATGATCATTATATAAATTTGTGAAAAGCCATAGAGATTTGATATAACAAAAAAATATGTTTTTAAGTTTCAGCCATTATAATTTTGGAATAAAATAATATTCACACCCTACTAGGTTGAGGCTGGAGTAAAAAATGCTATTACTAGAAACATAAGAGAAACAAATTATGGTTACTAATATTTGCTTTAGAAGACAATAATAAAAATGACAAAAAAATTAGAGACCAAGAGAACAAATGGAGAGATTTTTTTGTAATAAATTTTAATAATAACAGTGTGACACAAAACACGTTACGTGCTTTGAAACAATGCATATTTTGTCTGTTAATTAAAAACAATTCAATAAAAATTTTCATCTCCTATTAACACAAAATCTAATTTTTAATATCGATGAAAAATTTACTCTCAAATTTAACAATTATGGAACAAATTGCTTTATTAAACTATAGAGCTTGAAATAAATAATTGATGTTATAAATCTTAATAATCAATAATGAAAGAACAATGATGAAAATAATGATTAAAGCTTCATCTTAGAAAGCAACAATAAAGAAAATCAATAAAAAAAAGTTAGGATCAAGACCAAAAAATGGAAAGGTTTGGTGACTCATATATTGTAGTGGATATTTTTTGTAATAAATTTTAATAATAACAGTGCGACATAAAATACGTTGCGTGCTTTGAAACAATGCATATTTTGTCTATTAATTAAAAAAATTCAATAAAAATTTTCATCTCCTATTAATATAAAATCTAATTTTTAATATTGATGAAAAATTTATCTAGAAAAATTTACTCTCAAATTTAACAATTATAGAACAAATTGCTTTATTAAACTATAGAGCTTGAAATAAATAATTGATGCTACAAATCTTAATAATCAATAATGAAAGAATAATGATAGAAATAATGATTAAAGCTTCATTTTAGAAAACAACAATAAAGAAAATTGATAAAAAAAAAGTTAGGATCAAGACAAAAAAAAAAAAGAAAAAATTTAAGCATTAAAGATTTAACAATTGACTTAATGAAGATAAAGAAAAATGGTTTAACTAAAAAATAAATAAATTTTAACTAAAAAAATAAATAAATTATGGTCACCAATATCTTACTTTAGAAGATAGTACATAAAAAACAACAAAAAGAAAAACTTGGGGCCAAGAGATTAATTAGAAGATTTAATTAAATAGTTATAAAATTCATGGATTAAAAGGTAACAGGGACGTAACTCAGGTTTAAAAAGAAAAAGAATTAGAAAATTAGGGAATGAAATCGCGTTTTAACCAAAAGAAATGTGGACAGATGAAAACCGGAAAACTTGCAACCTAGGCTCTCAGAAAGGCAAGCGCCGTATGAAATAAGATGAAACTAAAAAAAGAGCAAATCGCATCCTAAAAAAAGCAAAGAAAAAAAAAACTGCTAAACCATAACTTAAAACCAATTGAGCTCAACTAGCCCAAAACAATGTTTTGAAACTTAGAGTTCCAGCATCAACAATTCTGTATATGGAGGATTGTGTTTATTCATCTGAAAGTTCATGGCTATATATAGCCTTACATGAGAGCAGATAACAAGAAAAAACTAACTCGTATCCTAGTTCAACAACTTAAGTAACGTACTGAAAACAAATAATAGAATCCTAGTAACTAGGGATTATGACAGCATGGACTAATCTGATCTTAACAAACCGCCAGCTAAGCAAAGTGTCCTCAATATTTTCCTCCCTTAAACTGATTGCACCAATGTAATCAGTTTATGTTGAGCACATTCCTAGCATTTTCCGTAGCTTCTCAAAGACTTCAAGCTTCAAAGGTTTTGTCATGATATCTGCAACTTGATTCTGAGTATTACAGTGAACCAGCTTCAGTGTTCCATCTCGGGTAACGTCACGAAGGAAGTGAAAACGAACATCAATGTGTTTGCAGCGTCCATGAAGCACCGGGTTCTTTGATAGTTTTATGGTTGAATTGTTATCACAGTGCACAGTAGTGCTCCCATGTTGAACGTGACCTAGCTTTTCAAGGATTCTTCGCATCCAAACTCCCTGGCATGCACAGGAGGCGGCAGAGATGAATTTTGCTTATGTGGTGGACAAAGTAACTATTGGTTGTTTTTTAGAGGACCATGAAACTGCACCTGAGCTGAGCATAAATACGTATCCGGAAGTGCTTCTTCGATCATCCAAGTCTCCTGCATGGTCACTATCTGTGTATGCTTCGAGTCTGACATTGCCATCTCTTTTGTACTGAATTCCCATGTCAATTGTCCCATTGAGATATCTCAGTACTCTTTTTACTGTTTGCATATGAAGCTCAGTTGGACTACTCATAAACCTGCTTATCAGACTTAGTACGAACATAAGGTCAGGTCTTGTGGCCGCCAGATACATCAAAGATCCAACCATCTGTTTGTACTCTGTAGTATCCACTTTCACACAACCTTCATCTTTCGTCAACTTACATCCAGGAACAATAGGGCTCCTGGATGAATTACTTTCCTTCATGCCAAATTTTTCTATCACTTCCTTTGCATATTTCCTTTGGCAAATATGTATACCTTCCTCATTTTGAGTAACCTCAACTCCAAGGAAATAACGCATTCTACCAAGGTCTGACATGTCAAATTCCTTTCTCATAGACTTTTTAAACTCATTAAACACATCCTCATTGTTACCAGTAAAAATAGCAAATCATCTACATAAAGACTAACAATGAGAGTGTTGCCTCCTTTTATCTTCATGAACAAGGTATGTTCATAAGGACATCTCTTGAATCCCTCCTTGATGAAGTAGGCTTCAATTCGACTGTACCAGGCTTGTGGAGCCTGTTTGAGACCATAAATAGCCTTCTTCAACTTGTACACCTTTGATTCAGCTCCCTTCCTTTTATAGCCCTGTGGTTGATCGACAAAGACTGCTTCTGTTAGTTCTCCATGTAGGAACGCGCTCTTCACGTCTAACTGATAGATCTTCCAGCCCTTTTAAGCAGCAAGTGCAATGATCATTCGAATGGTGTCCCATTTAGCTACAGGTGCAAATACTTCAGTATAGTCGATCCCATATTGCTGAACGTGCCCTATTGCCACAAGCCTTGCTTTATATCTTTCAACTTCTCCATTTTCTTTCACCTTTGTCTTGAAAATCCATTTTACTCCAATGGCTTTGACCCCATTTGGTAGGTCAGTCAGCTCCCAGGTGTCATTTTTTTCTATTGCTTCCATCTCTTTGTCCATTGTAGCCTTCCATATGTTGCTTTTGATGGCTTCCTCGAATGTGGTTGGATCACATGTGGAAGAGAACATTGCCAGATTATGTACGTCTTCTTCCTCTGATAGTCCTTCTCCACTTACAAAGTCTTTCATCCATGTAGGTTGTTTCCTTATCCTCCCTTCTTCCTGCACCTCTTGTGATTGACTTGATGATGTGCTTGTTGTTTCTTCTTCTGAAGCTTCATTTTCTGTACTTTCATCTTCATCTTGGGCATGTATGTCCTTTTCTTCTTCATTTTCTCCCCAGTCTAACGCATCAGACCTTGCTTCTTTAGGATTTTTTTCCCAATCCCAGCACTTGCCTTCTTCAAAAACTACATCATTGCTGATGACAATGCGTTCAGTTTCTGGATCATAGAGCCGGTAGGCCTTCGATTCTTCACTCACCCCAAACATGACGCATCTGAAGCTTTTACCATCCAGCTTCTTTCTCTTAACATCTGGTATGTGTACATTAGCAACACAACCAAAGACTTTGAAGTAGTGGACTGCCGGTTTGATGCCATTCCATGCTTCCTCAGGGGTCATTTCCTTCACCACTAATGTAGGACTACGATTAAGAATATGCATAGTCCAGTTTACTGCCTCAGGCCAAAAACACTTTGGAACGTGTTTTTCTGCTAGCATGCATCGAACCATATTCATAATGGTTCGATTCTTTCTCTTAGCTATGCCATTTTGTTGAGGGGTGAAAGCTGCAGTCAGTTGCCTCCTCATACCGTGTGAGTTGCAGAAGGAGTTGAATTCCTTGGAGGTGAATTCTCCACCCCTGTCAGTTCGAAGACTCTGAAGGTGGTCTCCTGTTTCTTTTTCAACAGCACTTTTAAAATTTTTAAACGATGCAAGTGCCTGAGATCTTTCAGATAGAAATGACACTCAAGTCTTTCTACTATAGTCATCTATAAAAGTGATTAGATACCTTTTTCCACTACTTGATACTAGCGTGATTGGTCCACAAATGTCTGAGTGCACTAATTGAAGTCTGTGAGTTGCTCTCCAGAAGCTTTTCTTTGGAATCGACTCTCGATGTTGCTTCCCGATCATGCAGTCTCTACACAGCTCATTGGGTGCTTTTATCTTTGGCAATCCTCTCACCATCTCTTTGCATTGTAACGTTTTCAGCCCTTTGTAGCTGAGGTGACCGTAACGACAATGCCAGAGTTGGGCGATATCCTCTGAGGTGGTCTTGAAACAGCTCGAGTCCTTAGTCATCATTGTTGCGTGTAGTGCAAACATTCTGTTGGTGGTCATCTTTGAAAACATGATGAGGCCTCTCTCTGGGTGATAAATTCGACACATCCCATGTTGCACATTGATTGACACTCATTTCACTTGTAGTTGGCCAACACTTAGAAGGTTATTTTTAAGCTCCGGTACGTAATATACATCAGTAATAATCTGTGTGACTCCATTGATATGTAGTCTCACGTTGCCTCGTCCACATACCTCCATTTTGGTGTCGTTACTGAGTCTTACAAACTGGCGAAACCTTTCATTGATGTCTGTGAACCATTCCTTGTTGCCACTCATATGATTGCTACATCCAGAATCAAGGAACCAGATCTCTTCCTTCTTTGAATCATCAAGGTTGATATGTGACATTAACACCATTTCTTCTGCTTCGTCCAACTCAGCATAGTGTGCGCCTTTCTCCCAGTCAGGGCATTCATACTGGAAGTGGCCTAATTTGTGGCACTTAAAACATTCCACCAATGACTTATTAAGCTATTGTCTACCCCTTCCTCTTCCTCTAGCTCTGAAACCTCCTCTTCCCCTACTTCGACCACCGTTACGCTTTTCAGTAGTAACCTTTAGGACTTGCTCTTCATTGGCATGACCACGCATCCTTTGTTCATGGACAAGGAGGCTACTTTGTAATTCATCGATGGACATAGTATCCAAGTTGTTGGACTGTGCTATGGAGCATACCACATAGTCGTATTTTGCAGTCATGAATCTGAGGATTTTCTCAACAATCAGAATCTACTCCATTTTCTCACCATGGGCCTTCATCTTGTTAACAATGGTTAGGGTGCGAGAAAAATAGTCATCAACTGTTTCTCCATCTTTCATTTGTAAAACCTCAAATTCTTTCCGCAGTGCTTGTAGTTGAGCTCTCTTCACCTTTTGTAGACCCTTGATACTTCTGCTTCATGGAGTCCCAGATATGCTTAGCCGTCTCCATGTTGAGAATCGTTTCCATTATAGTTCTGTCAATGGCTTGAAAAAGGTAATTCTTTACCTTGAGATCCTTCAGCTTTGCATCATTAATGACCTTATGTTGTTCTTCAGTGGTTTCTACCCCTTCTGGCATTGTTGGAACTCCGTTCTCGATCAAGCCCCAATATTCTTTCGATCTTAGAAAATTCTCCATGAGCATGGCCCAGTGATCATAGTGGCCATCGAACCTTGGTATGGCGGGCTGAACGAAACTGCTCTCTGCTGCCATCTCACGCTCACAAGTGTTTCACTCACACTTGAACACACGAAACTGCGGTTTATCAGCTCACAACCTCGCTCTGATACCAGATGTTTTGAAACTTAGAGTTCCAGCATCAACAATTCTGTATATGGAGGATTGTGTTTATTCATCTGAAAGTTCATGGCTATATATAGCCTTACATGAGAGCAGATAACAAGAAAAAACTAACTCGTATCCTAGTTCAACAACTTAAGTAACGTACTGAAAACAAATAACAGAATCCTAGTAACTATGGATTATGACAGCATGGACTAATCTGATCTTAACAAACCGCCAGCTAAGCAAAGTGTCCTCAACAAACAATTGCCACCATTTATCTAACAGTAACCATGTTCATCTTTAGAATATAGTGTAATAACTCTCGAACTGTGCCTCAACGCTTGCGACCATTCTCTCTCCATTCTCCAGTCCCCTTCTTCGCTGGCATGCTTTTGTCATCCTTTTCTTTTAATTTGCCTTTGTATTTAAATGATTTAATTCAATAAATCCTGTTATTGGTGACCTGTTATTCACGGTTAAAATATGCAAAAGAAACCTATGCTTTGTACCCTTTCCTTGTCGATGAATGAACTGCAAAAAGTTGACATCTTTGTGTTGGAGGCTGTCCTAAAGCTGACGTGAAGATCAAGTCAGCTGATATCAAGCCAACTGCTTGACCGAGTCTTCAGCAGGAAACTGTTATGTTAGCATCTGTTTAGGAGTTAGCTGCTAGAAATTAGCTAAGTTAGTTGTTCTCCTACTTTCTCTCTTGTTTACGTTAGATAAGCTCTATTTAAAGAGTATTATATCATTTGTCATGTTAAGTTGTTGGAATACAAGAATTTCAGTGAACTTCATCTTCTTACTCTGTCATATTTTCCACATCATTGTGGTATCAGAGCCAGGTTGCAACCTAGGCCTCTCTTGTTCACTATATTACTCAGCAAAATGGCCAACAACAACATTAACTCCACTGTGAATGTCTCCCAGCCACAGATCCCTATTTTCAAAGGGGATTCGTATGATTTCTGGAGCATTAAAATGAAGACTCTCTTCAGGTCACAAGATCTGTGGGAGTTGGTTGAAAATGGTTATGATGTAAGAGGATCAGATGAGGCTGCAAACCGAGAGATCCAAAAGAAGGACGCAAAGGCTATGTTCTTGATTCAACAGGCTGTGGATGACACCATTTTCTTTAGAATTGCAAGTGCCACTACTGCAAAAAATGCATGGAATATACTCAAGACTGAGTATCAAGGATCAGCAAAAGTAATGACTGTAAAGCTACAATTCCTAATGAAGGACTTTGAGATGTCCAGCATGAAGAACAGTGAAGCTGTTCAAGAATACCTTACAAGGGTATCAAAAATTGTCAGCCAGATGCGAGCCTATGGTGACAAGATAAGTGATGAGACTGTGGTCGCTAAGATTCTCAGAAGTTTATCATCTAAATTTGACCACGTAGTAGCGGATATAGAGGAGTCAAAAGATTTATCAACCCTTACAGTAGATGAGCTGATGGGATCACTCCAAGCACATGAGGCAAGAATTGACAAAAGCTTAAACAAAGAAGAAGAAAAAGCCTTTCAGACTCAGGGGGAGCGTGAAAAGAGCACCTTCAGAGGAAGAGGCAGGTTTGGATCAAGAGGAAGAGGCCGACGTTCCACGATCCAATGCACTTTTTGCAAAAAATTTGGCCACAAGGAGGATGATTGTTGGAGTAAAGGTGGACAGGCCAAATACTCAGAAGAAACTGATGAACAAGATGAGTTCCTGTTCATGACATCTGGGAGTCATCATTCTTCCATCAAAGACATCTGGTATCTAGATAGTGCATGCTCAAATCATTTGACGAGAGGCAAAGAGAAATTTAAGGACGTGGATGAGTCAGTCAAAGCACAAGTGAGACTTGGCAATAACGACCAAGTCCAGATTGAAGGAAAAGGGACAGTTGCCATCAGCATCAATGGGAAAGAGATCAGAAACGTCCACTTTGCACCTGGACTAGCACATAACCTGATCAGCATTGGTCAATTAATTAAAGGAGGTATGTCTGTTCTCTTCGAAAATGACAGTTGTACAGTAAAGTCAAGGGCAGGTGAGCAGATCCTCAAGGCACAAATAACTGAGAATAATATGTTTCCTATTGACTTTGCTTGTAAAGATAAGTGTATGGTAGCTGGAATTGATAATTCAGAGCTATGGCACCAACGCTATGGCCATTTAAACTTCAAGGGCCTACAGTTACTTGCAACTAGAGAAATGGTAATTGGGTTACCATCTGTCAAGAAACCAGAACGCGTGTGTGAAGGATGCTCTCTCGACAAGCAATCCAGAAAGTCATTTCCTAGTGGTCATGCCGAGAAAGCCATAACCAAACTTGAAGTGGTTCATGCAGACTTGTGTGGCCTGATAAAAACAACCTCAATGGCAGGAAGTAAGTACTTTTTCCTCCTTGTTGATGACTATACTAGATTGAGCTGGGTGTATTTTCTTGCAAGGAAGACAGAAGCATTTGAACATTTTAAGAAGTTCAAGGCTTTGACAGAAAAGCAAACCTCACTCAAGCTGAAAACCTTAAGAACTGATCGTGGAGGGGAATTCTGCTTGAGGGAATTTGATGAATTTTGTTAGATGGAAGGTATAAGGAGAGAGCTCACTGCTCCTTATACACTTGAGCAGAATGGCATTGCAGAGAGGAAGAACCAGACTATTGTGGAAATGGCAAGGTCAATGTTAAAACACAAAATTTTGCCTAACACTTACTGGGCAGAAGCAGTAGCAACTGCAGTATATCTTATCAACATTTCTCCAACTAAGGCCACCATTTAAAGCATGGTATGATTCTAAACCCTCTGCAAGTCATCTCAAAATTTTTGGATGTGTATGCTACGTTCTTATTGTTTCTGGAAGAACTAAGCTGGACAAGAAGTCCAAGAAGTGCATTTTCATTGGTTATAGCACAGTGTCAAAAGCTTATAAGGTATTTGACCCTGAGTAGAAAAAGATTATAGTTAGCAGGAATGTAAAGTTTGATGAACAGAATAGCTAGAACACTTCAAAAGAAGAAAATGCATCCACTGTTCAAGTGGAAAAGGAAGAAGAGCAACCAAGACAAGAAATTGAGGAAACAGCTTCAGATAAACCTGTTAGTCCAGCAGGCTCCCCAGTTGCTTCATCAAGTGATGAATCTACACATCGATCTCGCAGAAAAACCAGATCCCTTCATGATGTATACTCCTCTACTTATGCTCTTTTTGTTGGAGATCCAGTAAGTGCAAAATCTGCCATAAAGGATAAAATTTGGAAGGAAGCTATGGAGGAAGAAATCAAGTTAATCGAGAAAAACAAAATATGGGAGTTGGTGGATTTTCCAGAAGATAAAAAGACAGTCAGCCTAAAGTGGATCTTCAAAACAAAATATCATTCAAATGGAGAAGTACAAAAGCATAAAGCTAGGCTGGTTGCTCGCGGGTTCACACAAGAGCATGGTGTGGACTATAAAGAAACATTTACGCCTGTGGCCAGATTTGAAACTATGAGACTGTTGTTGGCCCTAGCTGCATAACATCAATGGAAAGTGCACCAGGTTGATGTTAAATCAGCCTTTCTCAATGGAGACTTACTAAAAGAAGTATATGTTGATCAACCAGTAGGATTTGTTGTTTTAGGGGCTGAGAACAAAGTTTACAAACTCAGGAAAGCATTATACGGTCTAAAACAAGCTCCTCATGCTTGGTACACACGGATTGATGACTTCTTCCACCATAAGGGATTTAAAAAAAGTCCTAATGAGCCTACTCTCTACTTGAAAAGGTTCAGTTCTGGAGATATACTAATAGTAAGCCTGTATATGGATGATCTACTGTACACAGGATCCTCACAACAAATTATGATGGAATTCAAGCAAGTTTTGATGGAAGAATTTGAAATGACTGATCTCAGGGAGATGAATTACTTCCTGGGGCTAGAAGTTAGTCAAAGGCAGAGTAGAATATTTCTGTCTCAACACAAGTATGCAACAAAAGTGTTGAGACAGTTTTGTATGGATCAATGTAAAGCAGTTGCAACTCCCATGAACACTGGTGAAAAACTAAAGGAGGAAGACGGATTTGGAGTGACAGATGCAGGAAGATATAGAAGCCTAGTCGGTCAATTGATTTATCTTACTCATACTAGACCTGATATATCATTTGCTGTAGGTCTAGTATCGAGATTCATGCACTTGCCTACAACTCATCACTTTGGAGCAACTAAGAGGATCTTGAGGTACATAGTCGGAACCAAAGATTATGGCATCTGGTACACAAAGTCTGATAATTTTGTTCTTCAAGGATTTACTGACAGTGATTGGGCCGGAGCTCAGGATGATAGGAAGAGTACAACTGGTAATTGCTTTGATCTCAGGTCTGGATTGATTGCATGGATGTCGAAGAAACAAAGCACTGTGGCACTCTCCTCTACTGAAGTTGAATATGTGGCTGCAAGTATGGCAGCATGTCAGGGTATATGGCTGAGAAGACTGCTAGTTGATCTAGGGCATGAACAAAAGGAGGCTACTAAGCTACTGTGTGACAACATGTCTACAATTGCTATGATTAAAAACCCTATAATGCATGGAAGAACCAAACACATAGAGATCAAACACCACTTCATAAGGGATCTGGTTGGACGCAAAGAAATCAAGCTGGAATTCTGCTCAACTGAGTTATAAGTTGCTGACATGCTGACCAAGGCACTTGCACAGCCAAGGTTTAAAGAACTAAGGAAGAAGATGAATGTTGTCAGCTTTGGTCCAAGGGGGAGTGTTGAAGGTTGTCCCGAAGCTGACGTGAAGATCAAGTCAACTGCAGGACCGAGTCTTCAGAATGAAATTATTATGTTAGCGTCTGTTTAGGAGTTAGTTGCTACAAGATTAGCTAAGTTAGTTGTTGTCTTCCTACTTTCTCTCTTGTTTACGTTAGATAAGCTCTATTTAAAGAGTATTCTGTCATTTGTCATGTTAAGTTGTTGGAATACAAGAATTTCAGTGAACTTCATCTTCTTACTCTGTCATATTTTCCACATCACTTTGTACCCCGCGAAATGCCTGTCAATAAGGAAAATGCTAAATTTACTAAGTTCATGAAAATCTATTTAAAATCCTCTGGTTTTCATTACTCGACTGGATGTAGAAATATTCACAGACCTGCTTACTTGACCGTGACATGTACGGTTTGTAATCTGGAGGAATGTTTTAGCTCCGTTGGCATCATGTGCCTTATCATAACTACGATTTGATCCCTTTAGGGAAAAGGTTTCTGTCCCTCCAGCCTTTGAGAACTCGCATTTCTTTTCTAGCATTCATGATCATACCCTATACCCCGTCACTATGAAACATTGGC
This sequence comes from Aquilaria sinensis, assembly GCA_005392925.1. Lineage (NCBI taxonomy): Eukaryota > Viridiplantae > Streptophyta > Magnoliopsida > Malvales > Thymelaeaceae > Aquilaria > Aquilaria sinensis. The sequence goes on along the minus strand of SMDT01000653.1, from coordinate 133,721 downwards.
TTTGCCATTTTGTTGGATTCTAGTTTTCCTAGGGCATGTTAAAGAGCCCATGAGGAGGAACTTTAAGGGCCCTGTAATACAGGCATGCGCACACTAGAAATATTGCAGTTAGTTTTTGCTCGAGTATTCTTATATTGGAGATGTTTAGTGTGCAATGTCAAACGACATTGGACCATTGGTGTTTGAACAAATAAAATAACCTGTACAGCTGATTCTTCTTATGGTCTTAAGAAGAGTACATTGTGTTTGCAGGCCAGTGTTATGGAAGGCCTGAGACCTGGTTTGTGGTAAATTTCGTAGATGAGTATCTGCAAGGTGCAGAAATCTTTATCATCAGCTCAGATGTGCCTATACAATGAAACTGTTTCTGCAATGTATATCCTAGTGAAGAAGTGAGGTAAGTGAAGGCCAAGAGAACGTTTCTGAATTACCAGTAAATCACAATGTCGTGTAACTGTGTCGGCCCAATATGATTGTATCAATTCAGGAGCTGCAGTCATTCTGTGCCTCATTTACGACGCAACTTGTTCTAAACCTACACATTAATTTTTACAAATCAATGACACAGATATGTAAGATGTTGAATAAACATGCAAGATCCACAGAAAATAGTTTATACACCTTCATACAAATTAACACTCTTAGGCATATATCCTCAGTGCAGGGCATTGCTGCTAATATATGGTGCATTAATTTATGGGGCAAGATGGAAAGAGGAAGAGAGCGCCACAGAGTGTGTAATGCCTGTGAGGTATGGGATGATGATGAAAGGATGAGGCGCGCTGTTGCTTTTGGTAACTCATTTTGGTTCTCATGTCAAACTTTTCAGCTGCGTCCGTGTCATATGGATATCTACTGTTGACTTATGTGCCATCTACTCTGGAAGAGCTTCCTTCTGTTGTTTGAAAGTTGACTTTGACAGTTTCGCAATAGCTTCAAGCATAAACATCCTCAGTTCATCATCGAAGATCGAATGGGAAGTGATCTGTGTTTTGGATTTGAAAACCTCCCATCTCTGTGCAGAACATTTGTTCCGGCAAGGAAAAACGATTGCGCTCCACGTGGCACGCACGCCATTGTCTTGTTTTCCTGTGAGGAGTCCTATTACTAATGTCTTTAGCTACCGACGCTGAAGTTCAATCTATGGGCGGCATGGTTTGACTTTAGATTTAGAACCATAGCTGGTACGTTGAAAAGTCCCCTCCTCTACAGGAATCTATAAATACACGTCCATTTCCTTGGAGCTAATCAGATCAATCAAAGTTGAAGAATGGAAACTCTAAAAGCAGTTCTTACATTCATCTCTGTCCTCGCCCTGCTCGGCCTCTCTGGAGCGGCTGATCCAGTGCTGGACATTGAAGGCCATCCCGTCGTCTCAGGCACTGATTACTACATACTCCCTGTCATTCGTGGCAATGGCGGTGGCCTCACTCTGGCTGGCGAAAACGCTTCCTCCTGCCCGCTCAACGTTGTTCAGGAGCGGCTCGAAGTGTCCAGAGGCCTTCCCGTCACATTTTCCCCGGTGAAGCAAACGAAAGCGATTCCGGAATCTACCGACCTGAACATCAAGTTCTCAGCCGCCACGAGGTGCGCGCAGTCGACCGTGTGGAGGCTGGGAGGCTTGGATGAGACGACGAAGCAGCTGTTCGTGACTACGGGGGGCGTTGAGGGCAACCCCGGACGAGAAACGGTGAGCAACTGGTTCAAGATCGACAAGTATGGAGATGATTACAAGCTGGTGTTCTGTCCGAGCGTCTGTAATACCTGTAGAGTGGTGTGCGGAGATTTGGGTGTTTTTAAGGATAAAGGAGTGAGACGGTTAGCTCTCAGTGAAGTGCCCCTTAAAGTCACCTTCAAGAGGGCATGAACAAATCTGAATAATTCCTAGTTAATACCTGCAATAAGCCCCTGATTCTTATGACCATAAGTGCTGCTTGGGCATTTTATAAAATCAAATATACGTCCAGTGTGGTATTTTCTTTTCCTTAAAAAAAAAAACTTGCAATAAAATGCTATAGTTCGCTTTCTATGTAATCCATTCTCCATTTGTTTCTTTTCATTTTCTCCTCTATAGTTCTTTTATATGACTTTGACTTTCTATGCTTCTTGCCTCTCTTAATCAATTTCGTAAGCTATTTTATACTCATCTACACTTTCGTTGCTCTTTAACTTAGTTAATCAACGGCATGGGAGAAAAAATATTTTTTTTTTCTTTAAATACATAAAAATTACAAGTTAAAAGCTTAATTGCCTTCCCTTGAGCTAATATACTAGCGTACCACCATTGTGAACATATGTCTAATAAGACACTTTCATAGGCTTGCGCAAGTATCATGCTCGCTTGCAGGTTGTACTTATTTTGTTAACCCTCTTTCAAATTGGTTGTCAAATGTGCTCGACTCTTATATTCTTTAATGCCATATTTTGAAGTTATTTCGAAAAACTTTTTTACATCATTATTATGCGACATTGATGTTTTAAATACTAGATCTACTTTAACTAGACAACTCTAAATTACATACACATAACATTATGTAAAAGCACTCTAACAAAATTCATATACTATTGCCTCACCCATAAATTCTTTGAAACATGTGGTTTGGCAAGGAGATTAAAAACAAGTTTATGTATTATTTTTATTTTTGCTCTTTATTTTTTATGCGTAAATCAAAAAAAATAAAAAAATGAATATTTAAATTATAGTTTGAAGGCAATATGACAAAGTAATTTATTAAATATGAAAATGTTGTAAAGGCCTGGAGCTACCTAACGTTGTAAATATTGCAAAAAATATTTCAAGAAAATGAGTAAATTGAATATTGAAATAATTAAAGTTTGAAGAATAATATAGTTAAATAATTTACTAAATATGTAATTGTTACAAAAATTTAAAAAGACACAAAATAGTAAACATAAAGTGTTTTCCTTCAATCTCCATCCAACAATTATTTCCAAATAAGTTTGATAGTTTAACATTTGCCAATTTATTTGCACCATCTAGCATGGTCAACTTAAAGTTAAAATTGCTTAGCTCCTCAACATATTAAATTTGGATGAGCAACATCCTAATTGGCCATTGTATAGAAAGGATGATCCGGGTTTTTTTTTTGTTATTATTATCTATTATGGGAAAAATAATCATTGTTTACAAAAAAACATAAAACAATTACATGAAATTTTTTTTCTAATTTCAATTAAACCTCTAGGCTTAATGTGATTGTGTATTTTTCTCAATCTATTTTTCGGGAGAAATGATGGACCAACCAATTAGTTAAAGACTTATAGTGACGGACCAATCAAGATCGTCAAATACAGTAAAGCACCCTAAATCTTTTAGTCTTACCCACTGTAATTGACGGCCCCAGCCAACCTGATACAAGGGCTGGTCGACGGCCCTCAGCTTAAGTCGTATTCTCCTTTTAGAAAGTAATTAACTTACAAAACCAATTTTGACATGATTTTTTGCGGTCAGATGTGAAAGAGGAACATGAAAGGGCAAGACAATGTAACACATTTTCACAATTGAGCATCAACAGAACATTAAAAATAAAATTAGGGACCAAAAATGCAATTATCCAGAGTGACAAGTAGCGCAAGCTAATTCCATTTCTGCTCCGCCGCATATCGCCGTCGAGCCCCGTCCTCTCTTTTCTTTCCCGCGGACACAGCCTCCACCAGTAACGTGAACAAGAAGGGAAACGGAATGCAGGACGCAGTTTTTACTCTAAGTCAATGATGGAGTATACGCTGGCGGAACAGTGAAAGAGGTTTGTGTATGTGCCGATGGGAGCCATTATAGGGGCCTCGTTCCCCTCTGTAATTATAGGCCACACAGGGCAGGAGAGATTGCGAGGGCGAGACGGGATGTCCTTAATTCTCGTCTCTAATTCCTTCGTTTGGTTGCCACCTCCTTCTCTTCCTCTTTCCCTGTCTTGCCACTTTCACGCCCACATGCTAGATTTCGTCGTTTCCCATACTCCACAGGGAGGCGACGATGAACACAAAGGCCTCCGTCTCTAAAGAGCAAAACGCCAAGCACCTCAAGGTTTGCTCTCTTTTCTCTCTTACAACAGTAACCATTTTCTCAAATTTTCGGTCTCCGCTCCAACTTCGTTGATTGAACCTTAAATTTGGAAGCTTTTCTGCAATGGCGTTTGTAGATTTTAGAGGGTCTTGTTCGGCTGCCTGGAAACAGGGAATGCGCCGATTGCCGAAGCAAGTATGTTTTTACAATTTGCTTCCCCTTTCATGTTGATTTGGTAAACTTGATAAGATATAGCTGTTTGGCTAGTCCTCTTATGTGGTCCTATCAATTTCACACTCTGTCCAGGGCACCACGATGGGCGAGTGTGAACCTTGGCATCTTCATTTGCTTGCAATGTTCAGGAATCCATCGAAGTCTCGGAGTGCATGTTTCGCAGGTTAGACATTTTCTTTGTTGGCATATTTAAATTTAGTTAATTCACCTCCCTATGGGAGCTTGCTATTGCTAGTAGTTACTATAAGATAGCTCACAAGGTTTAGCTTTAAATGCTCCAGTATTGCTCAAGTTATTGACGATTGTATACTGTTGAGCATTATATCTGCCTGAATCTTGCTGCTTTCTGATGAAGATTGCAGAGATGAAGTCCAATTTCTAGTATCAGCTTTGCAAAATTTTTGATCTCTTCTTTGGCGCCTTGGAAGTTTTGTAGTAGGCACAGAAACAAAATACACAAATAAGGAGATAGAGGGGCGAGAGCTGAGAGATATGAAGTGTCTATGGTTTGAGTCTTTTGGGAATAAAGTTCATTTGTAATGAAGGTGAATAAAAAGAGGATGCTACGCTCTTGAATTGAATAAACAAACGATCTCTTAATTAATGTTGAGAAATTTGAGTTGGCTAGATGAAGCAGTAAATGCTCCTTTCTGTTTGTCTTGCAATGTATGTGCATATTTGTGTATCTCTTTAATCTTTTCTTTCTATTTAAGCAATTATAGTCCGACTCTTCATAATGATATTACTTTATTATATCCAAGTGAAGCTATTTTACTTTTCTAAATAGGTAAGGTCAACAACTCTGGACACGTGGCTGCCAGAACAAGTTACCTTTATGCAATGTAAGAGTAATATTTCAGTCCTTCTTTCAATTGACTTGGACTATGATGCATCAAATTCTTGATGGTTTCAGAATGGGTTCTATGTGAGTTGTAAGAAATATGTTTTATTGACTGGAAGAATTTTATGGCAATAAACTTACATATACGCATAAATGAATGTTTAGACACATGAAGATAGATATGTGGGGATTGCTTATCCGACACTCACTCTAGGTGCATCAATTATGGAGCCATGGATTGATAGTTATAAAAATGTCCCAGCTAGATGAAATTGTCTTGATATATTGATAGCTGAAAGTATTGTCCTTTCCAGTAATTTGGTTTTTCAGCTTCGCCTATCATGATTTCAGTTTTACGAGCTGATAATGGTTGTCGATAGTGGATGCCCAAAATTTGTCTTCCCCCTTCTTCATACTCTATTTTCTCTCATTTGATGAAGATTTCCAGTTCATGAAGGCATGATTATAGTTGTCAACTTACATGAAATTTGTCCATGTGACAGGTATGGGTAATGATAAATCCAACAAATATTGGGAAGCAGAAATGCCACCAGATTTCGATAGGACTGGAATCCAGGAATTTATTCGATCCAAGTAAAACATCTACCCTACTTTTTTGCTGTTATATGCAAATGGATGGAAGATCAATTACTATCCAAACCCTTGTTAATTTAGGTACATAGAAAAACAATGGGTACTGAAGGGAGGGCATTGCAGGCAACCTAGCCCTTTGAATGTTATATCTCAGCCTAAACCAGCTAAAGTTCGAGATGACATGAACTTCAATGACAGGAAAGTTGAAGGAGGAGGAAAAGCCCATTTTACAAATAGACGAAGGACACTATCGCTTGAAGAGGTGGTTCTTACAGAGTATGCTGCTAAGGCACAAATAACTCCTCAGGCAATGAGACCCCAAGCGGTAAGGTCTTTGTTCCATGTTCTTGCTGTTTGATATAGGGAGGCTACTTTTGCTTTCAGAGATGGGGATGCTACTTGCATAAGATTTTATTTTGTTCAGTCTATAGGGAAAAAGTTGTCCTATATTTCTCACATATCTTAAATGTGGGTATTAGTTTTGACCTGCCATGTTTCTGCAACTGAAAGAATTTGAAGCTGAAAGTCACCAGAAACTTACTTGGGCATGACTAGAGACAGGAATTTTTCTGGTTCTTGACATCTAAAAGTGGGACACGATGTCTTTGTTATTGTGTATGCTAGGGAAAATCGTTTGTTCAGTGGACTGAGTGTTATTATATTATAAATCTAGCTCGAGGTCTTTGAGTTTTCTTCTAAGGAATTAAATTTAATAAGTCCCTCGCGCTTGTAAATTCTTGATTTTTGTTCTATTTCTCAGTTTTTATCCTCTCCATCCTTTCTACTTTTTATTGTATATGTAATTTCTTGTAACAAGTTGATTTTGCTGTAGGCTTGTCTTGGCGTGAAGGATAATTTAGTTGTGTTACCTTTACCAAAGGGCTCATCTCTGGTAGACACAGACACATCCAGGAAAGCAAGCAAAGTTTCTGTTACTGAGTCAGAGCTGGCTGACTGTACAGCATGTCCTCCTGGGTGGACGACTTTTGACTGTAAGTCTGATACGATAAAAAAATATATTGTTTGCACTGCTTATTTTTTGTCTAATGAAGTTGCAACCAAAGTGAGTTCTTGCACCCCAAATGTCTCGAGGAGTTTAGGTGAACCATAGTATGATGTGGCAGTGATTCACACTCTTGGTTTTCAGCTTATGAACCTTACCTCATTGTTACAAACATGTAGGAAGATCTAGTGATGCAATAGACAGCTGATATGATCTCTACTGCAGGATGTGCCTGCTCAAAGTAAAGCCTCTGGGACATATTCAACAACCTTTGGCAGATGGGACTAACTGATCGATGAGTTTCCTGTCCTCAAGTGGTTTTGTTTACTTTGAGTAGGAGCCAAAGCATTTTTTCCAACTTTGTGTAGCTGTTTAGGGTGCATGAAGCAATACAGCATACATTTCATTTTCTATGGCTCTCAAATTAGTGGGATTTATTCATTCAACAACTGTGACAGAATTGGTTGTGTTGGGTATGCAGAAAACAGATTTTTACCATAAAGTAGAAACGGAGAGACACTAAAAGAGAGATGCTAAATGTACTAAAAAGAGTGTACAAAATTAACCTAGGTATATCCTAAGTGTAAATAAGGCCATACATATGTAATTGGATGTAGAAAAATTAAGCAACTCCATTTGCTTTTGCAAGAACTATTTGTACTGTAGCTCGTAGGATTTTTTAGAGATGCTGTACCTAAATTTTACTACATTCAGCATTACAAAACAAAAAATGTCATCTTTTCATTTTTGTTTTTGGGGGTATTGTCATCTTCTGGTGCATTCTATAGTGCAGGTTTCCTTTGCACAGTAGCGCTTTTTCTTTGTGGGGTTCTGTTAGCCCACATTAATTTTACCCAACACAACAAGTACGTAGTGCCCATGAATGCAGTTTGTCATCAAGTGAAGCTCTTTTGTAATGTTCTGTAGTCAAAATCCAAAGCAAGTGTCACACTTTGCTCCAACACCTTTAGTTTTAAGGGTAGCAAACCAGTTTGCGTGCCTCTGTGGCTTTCTCTTTTGGCTTTCCTCTTGGTGTATCCAGAACTTGAATTATTGTACTCATGTTGTACCGGTTGGCGGAAAGAATTATTTGACGTTAAAAAAAATGCTCCGGAGGTTGATTTGTTTAGTGCTGAGAATTTGGATTGAAGTTGATATTGTATAAATGAGTGGATGGTGGTCAAGGGTGGTGGGAAGGGAAGAAGCTGCAGCGTCCTCATCACCTAGACAAAGTCATGTGCAGCTTAATTGATTTGTTGTAGCTGAATGGCTTGATTATATGTCTGCATTAATTAATTCTTATTATTCATCTACTTTATTAGTCTATGGAGTATTTATTAAGATGGTGCTCCCACACCTACTCCTTTGTTTATTTGTTTATTTAACCTTGGTTGTATAAAATATCTTGTTTCTCTAGTTGCTCTTTTGGCGCCTCTTGCGGGCTCCTCCTTGCGGCTTGGTTTAGTGCATTTGACAATGTTACAAACTTACAAACACCCAATAAGAATCATAATGTTGACAGGATTTCTGTAAGACTCAGTACTGTAATTAGACAGTCCAAAAGTCATTGAATTTGTGAGGAAATGGTGCTTAGCTTGGCAGCAAAGCGATGCATGAGATGGGTGTTGTAGTCTCATCTTCAAAGTGAAGCAACTTAAGTATGAGTATGTGTAGGTGCGTGTTTGAAAGTTGATTGGGGGCCAGGCCAGGCCAGCTCTGTTCTCTAAGTGGTGGGGTGCCAGTGAAGGTGCAGCCCCTGGTATAATACCGAAATCATAACGATGTGATCGATGCTATACCTCTCTCTATTCTCTTTTTTGTTGGTAACCAGATTATTGCTCTCTCCTAGCATTATGTATCACTTTAATTTCTTTTCATAGTTATGGATTACATAATCTTGGAAAATAACAGATCTAGTGTGTTTATCTGACATAATATTCACAATATTTTGACCAAAAAAAAGAGTCAAAAGTGTAAAACATTATGGAACTGAAAAGGGTATTATTATTATTATTATTATTATTATTATTATTTGACCCATCAGTCATCCTTCATGTTCATCTCATGATATCAAGAAACCTCTTCATACCCATTAGTTTGAATTTCGAAACCAAAAAAATGATAACTTATTGTTATCGTTTTTAGTTAATACTTCTAAATTACTGTGGATGAACAATTGAACAGTGTTCATAGCCTTTTTCAAATCACTTTTTTTTTCCCTAATCACTTTTATTGCAGGTGATCGCTTTCTTTGAAGCCTATGTCGCGTTTCTCAGTTTGTTCTCTCTGGTGTTATTTTTTTGAAAAAATTCGTTGTCAGTCCTTGAATTTTTGTCATTTCTTGATTCACTCTCCAAACTTTACTTTCTAACAATCGAGCATGTCTACAGGGATGGTTTTAGCTTTTTTTTTTTTTTTTATAAAGGAGGAGCCAAAGCAATTATTTTCTTGAATTATAATCCTTATATAAGAATCTGACCAATTTTAAGGAGGAATGAAAATATATTTAGTATTAAATTATAAAAAAAATTATAAATATCTTACAATTTTATGGGAGCCCGGGCCCATGTTAGTGCCCATTTAGTTTTACTCCCGCGTGTTTGGCAACATTACACAGGGGCTGGTAGTTAGAAAGAAATTAATTTTTTTACAATTTTTTTCTGTATCTAACTTAAGAAAAGAAAAGTTAATAAAAATAGTTAATTTTTTCAAAAATGTTTTAAAATTAATTTTTGACTTCTTAAATTGTGGAGTTTCAATCGGCATATGAATTAAGTGAAAGATCAATAAAATTAAGAATAATGTGTCAAGTAACTTGTTATTGTTTGCTTATTATTTTGCAATGTTTTCACTTAATGCTATCACTAATTGTGCTAGCCAATGTGTAGCCATTTACACCTCGTATAACTAAACATGTAAGGTTTAGTCACTGTTTACTGAACAGGGATTAAAACCACGTCATTTTGTTTTGTTTGCATTTTTTCCAGTCTCTTCTCCCCATTGTCTTTCCTAAGAGGTGATTGCTCTTTTATGAGCATTGATCACTTTTTCAAGAGGTGATCGCTTCTTCAAGAGCCTGTATTGTTATTTTTTTGCATTTGAACTATTTTATATTTTCTTTAATTTAAATCCAATGTTTTAAATATTGTACTAGATGGTGTATCACTTGTCTATTGGTACAATACAGTACCATCTCTGATGTACCGATTTTAAAAAATTTAGGCATATATAGAAAATCAAGTACATATAAGTATAACATATCAACACATAGTATATACCAATACTTGAAGATTGTAAGATAGTAGAGGTGTAAAGGGGTCAGGCCTAGCCTGAGTCTAAACTCGGCTCCTTAAGCTATCAACACTACCTAGGCTTGAGCTTAAATTATTAAAGCCTAAATTTTGAGGCTCAAGCTCGGTCTGAAAACTCAACAGGGTCAAATAAAGGGCTTTCTACATAACTTATTATGTTTAATTTAATAATTTAAATCAATAACTCTTTGATTATATAACATATGTTATTATTGAAGGCCCATTAGGCCCCTAAACAAAAGGGGTTGGCCACTTACAAGTTCAAGCTCAACCCTTTAATGTGTTGGACTCATTTTCAGGCTCTAGCTCAAATTGAGCTCTAACTCGAGTTACCCGATAAAAGCTCGACTTGTTTACACCCGTATGTAAGAGTGTTAAATGTGTGTTTATGTTTTATGCATGTAGATTAATTAAAAGTTATTCTCATATAGATATTTACTATATATAATAAAACCATAATTTTAAGGTAAAAAATAAAAACACAAGTTTTCTTTTAAATATCAGTAAATATTTGTTATAAAAATAATCAATTAGACATATATAATATCTTTTTCCTAAAAATATTAAAAACTAAAAAAATAATAAAAAATTTTATTTGCATGGTATATTAAGATGGTACAGTTCGCACGGCTTGAGATGCCCAAGACACATGGTGTTCGCCAGTACACCCTCACATTGATAGAGATGGCAATGGGGCGGATCAGGGGCGGATATGCATTATCCGTAATTCGCGCCCGCGGGTTTTTTCATACCCGCCAGCTCGCGGATATTCGCCAACGGGCAAAAAACATCACCCGTGCCCACAACCCGCGGATAATCCATGTCTGCGGGTAATCCACAACCCGCACCTGAGCTTAATTTGTCCCTTGATTGAAGGATCCATCGAACAAAACGATCGTGCCACCAATGTTGGACGTGAGTAGTTGTGCGCGGTCGTGAGTGGTGAGCAAGACGACTGAATCGTGACTTCGTGAGCCGGGAGATACGATGACTGAATCGTGAGCACAGTAGCCAGTGAAACCTCCCAATTTCTGAAACATAGCGCCCAATTCCAAATGAATCAAGCAACGAACTCAACGCCAGAAGGTAGGAGCGGGCCAAGCAGCTGAAGCGTGAAGCGTGTGAAGGTATAATTACCAAATTAGCCATTTAAGTTATTAAAAGAGGTGACACTTACATTAAAGGTGAAATTGAAATTTCATATACTTGGCGGGTTTTAAGGGTTGGCGGGCGCGGATTTATTCGCAATGGGACCCATCACCTGCCTGCGCCCGCTAGACGGGTGAGATTTTTTACCCATGCCCGCGCCCATCACAGGTATTTTCACCCGTTTACCCGTCCGTCATGGGTGAATATTCGTGGTTTGCAGTTTGCAGTTCTCGCCCGCTCCGTTGCCATCCCTACGCATTGAGGATAGTTTTTGTCTTGGTTATCCCATGCCGGTACATATAACCCGTACCACCCGATAGAGTAGGTTACTTAAATTTATGCTTAAATTCATTCTAGTCCCTAAATTATCGATTGTTCTCATTTGTGCCCCTAAATTCATCCATTTATCATTTTGGTCCCTAACTTTCCCATATTATTCATATCTTCTAAAAAAAAAAATTCATAACTATGGTTTGCCTGAATTTATATATAGTTTGGGCTATTCCCAGGCTTTACTTTGATTTTTAGGTCATTCCTATGCTTCCTCACCGCTACAACACACTGTATCAAAATCTATTATTTAACTATCTACTTTCTACAACACACTGTATCAAAATCTATTATTTAACTATCTACTTTCTCATTTCAACCATATTTGATTTTAATGTTGACAAGGAAAAATTAAGAAAATTCTCTTGATTTTTCTTAAAGCATATTCATCTTGGTTGGGATTATTCTTGAAAATGTCCGAAAAAGCATTTATTTGTTTATTTATTAATTTATTTTGAAAATGCATGTATTTTTATATTTTTTATATCCTTTTACTTTAGAAAAGATGAGAAATTTATTAAAAATTAATTGTTTGTCAAAAAAATAAAAATTTTAAACTGGGATGAATGCATCCTAAATCTTTAGATTATGCTGCCTAAACTTTTGTAGAAAAGAAATGGAGTAACAAAAAGAGAATTTAATACGCAAGAATCACTCCAGTGTACTGGTAAGTTTGGTCCAGCAGGAAAAAAGACGCTCTTTTGACCATTTGATGTGGTTTTCAAAATATTAAAATAATGGAGTTTTTGTAAATTTCATAAATAGTCCCTTACCTTTAGCCATTGTTTCCTTTTACTTCCTAACTTATTGAATGTTCTGTGTTAGTCCTAAACCTATTAAAATGTTTTATTTTAGTCCTAAATATATTGAAAACGTTTCATTTTGGTCCCAATTTGATGAAATTGTTTAACACAAAGTATTTATCTAATAACAAATTTTTAGATCATAATTTAAACTATCCTGTAATTTTCTTACAATAAATTTAATCTGTATAATAATTTTTTTATAGTTAGTGAAAAATTTGATTCACTTTTTTTTCTCTCTATAAATTAAATTCATTTCATTTAGAAAGAAAAAAAATATTAATTTAAAATTTCTATTTACTGTCAAAAAATATTAAACTGTTTAAATTTACTATAAGATAGTTGCTGAATATTTAAATTAGAATTTTAAAATTTTTTTTAGACAATTATTTTGAGTTAATAAATTTCATCAGGTAAGAGACTAAAATGAAATAATTTTAATAGGTTTAGGATCAAAACAGAATATTCAATAGGTTAGGGATTAAAAGAAAACAATGATTAAATGTTATGAACCATTTATACAATTTACTCAAAAGAGTTTTAAGAAACTGTTGCAGAAATAATTTTTCATAAAATGAATATTGGTCTTTTTCTTTTTTTTCGCTGGGAAGGCCGACCAAATAAAGCACGCTCCAAAATGCCAATGGCCTCCTTTTCCGTGAATAGTAGAAGACCCATCATCACGCACACCCCACGAAGGACAAGAAGCTCGCCGCCCAGCCCAGGTAGGGCCATGTGGATCTTCACCGCTCACTCTAAATCTGGGAATGTCTAAAAGACCAAGCTTTTTTTCACAAAACTAGAAGAAAAAAAAACTTTGTGTTAAACAAAATTAATAGGGGTGCTAGAAATAAGGTTGTAAAGTAAATGCTTTGCAAAGCTACTGTCGGGTTTCACTCAGGGCGTGTGAGTGGTGCAATAACTGTGCACATTGGTAAGTTTCATACTTGTGCATTGAACTATTGTTAAACACATCGTTTCATACTTTCTTCAAGCATCATATGAATTAAAATTGGGCGATAGCTATCATTTGTAAATTTACTTTTGCAAAGAAATTTGTACCTGCAGCATTTTTCCGTAAACAAAAAGAGATATCCACACTGGTACATGTCTCTATATATCTATCCACAATAGCAAATTTGAAAGTTTACATGTAGCCTACAAAAAGGTTAAGGGTCAGAGTTTAGAGACCGTTGGGGATGAGATATTTGTAACAGGATTGGGATATATAGTACTGCAGTCCAGATTAACCAAAGGGAACCAAACAATTAAGTTGTTATTGTGGAAATTAATAAGGAGCAATCTCCAATCCTTTTCGGAACTCCTGTTGCAGAGGCAACGAAAGGGAAGTCATGAATTTATACGACATTTAATTATTTTATCCAAAATCAATAATTGCAATAATGATTTTACTTTTTTTTAGTTTAGATATATTTTTTATTAATTTTTCTATCTCTTACATAGTAGTTTTTTTATTATAATATTTCATTATAATTATCCTCATTTGTGTCATTCATTATAATAGATAGCTTATTGTATTAGATTTCTGTTTAATATAAACAACGATAGCAACAACAACAACAATAGTAATAATAATATAATGTAGAATACGCTATAGGTAATATTTGTTATAAAAAAATTAATAGAAGTTTTTTTATTTGTGATGGTATAGTACTTATAAAATTACTTCATAGTATTTTTAAAATATAATCAAAGATGTCAAAATTTCTTTTATCAGTGTAAAATTTAAAAATGGTATTCAATCTATTAAGAAAAGGTCTTAATTTAATATCTTAATAGTATTATGTATTTATAAATTTTATTAAAAGTTAAGTTAGAACATTTTATCTTAAGTACTATGATTTAGATTCAGAAGGCTAATTATTAAAATGGAGATTATATATATATATTACTTGGCTCAAACAATTAAATAAATTTACCATTAATATGTTATCATAACTTTGACTTTTTAAAGAGACGTAAGCTAAACTTTTAATAAATTTTTTTATGTTATATTCAAAATTGAAAAGGACATAATATAGGTGGGACATTCAATAAAAAATCAAGTAAAAATAAATTTCTTTTAAGAAGTGTGACACAAATATGGGCCACGATGCTAAAGCATAAACTTAGTAAGTAAACACTGAGTTTTTTTAAAGGTATGTAATTATAAGTAACTATACATTACTCAAAAAGCCTTAATTACTCTACTCTTGATTTTTTTTATCAAAATACACTCAGTTCCAAGGTTTCAAAATCTACACGTACCCTATATTTTATGGCCGATTCAATGTGATTGTTCCAAAGATTGAGGTAAAATCTTGTATGCTTTTTATATTTTTTTATAATTAATGTTTACCCATTAATTTAGAAATTATACTCACATTACTAAAGTTTGAAAATATAGTCATACCTATTATTCTTATAATATAATTAGTCAATCATAGGAAAATAAACTCATTAAAGTAGAATAGAATCTTAGTACCTAAAAGGAAAATTATTAACTTATAATTTGAGGTTTAGTCATTTTATATATCTTTGCACTTTTTATTACATATAGATATAATATGGATATTAAGTTGCACTTTTAAGTTCTGATGAATACATTTCAAGTTTAAAAAGTAAATAAATTGATAAACACTATGTTTTTAGGCATATTTAAGGTCATATAAATCAAACATATGTCTGTTACAAAATTTTAAATTTAGTGGCATTTTTCAGTTGTTTGCCATAAAAAACTTATAGAAAACATAGAAAAAAAATCAACAATTCATTTTTCTATTTTTCCTTTTCAAATACTAATCTTATTTTCCTAATATAAAGCCTAAGAGTTTGTCATCACTTTGTTCTATTTTCGTTTTTTCTTCCTTTCCATATTTTTAGTTTTTTTAAATCTAATAAATTGAAAATGATAACTTTGAGTATCATTAAAATGAGAAATAAAATAAGACTTAAAGATAAAAAGGTCATCCAACATTTTTTACGTATTATTTCTTTTTATCATTGATTCAAATAGATATAATTATGAGCTTTTTTAAACTTTTAAATTCTAACTAAAACACTTCATTCAAGTTTGAGAGTACAAAAAATTGATAATTTATGTTTAAGGACATGTCCCAAAAATATACAATTTAATTAAGAAAATATTTGTTACAAAATTTTAACTTATTATGGCTATTTAAGATTTTTTTTGCCATTAAAAGTTATACTTAATGTATAACTTTAAGCAAATGTACTAAAGCTAAAAAAGGACATGCAGTTCCTTTTTTTTTTTTTGTTTTTTAGAAAGTACACATGGGAATTCTATTTTTTTTTTATTTCTATCTTAGATTCCTAGTGCTAATTATACCTCTAATAAATATACAGTACCAAATTAATTTAGGTCTCATTAAAAAATAAAACACCACATAAGTTAAGGGTATAAAAATCAATAATTTTTTTTTCACTTTTGTACTTTTTCTAATACTAATAATAGAACACTACATTGCATGGAAGTATAATGTTTATAATGAAATTAAAAAAACCTATCATTAAAAGAGGGAAATAAAATAAAGCTTAGGGATAAAAAAAAGGTCCAACATTTGACATATTCATACTTTTTATCAGTTTTATTAGATTTAAATTGTTGATTCAAATAGATATAATTAAGAGGTTTTTGAAACTTTTAAGTTCCAATTAAAATACTTCATTCAAGTTTAAGAGTACAAAAAATTGATAAAATTTTATGTTTAAGGTCATGCCCCAAAAATATATATAATTTAATTAAGGACATATTTGTTACAAAAGTTTAACTTATTATGGCTATTTAAGATTTTTTTTCCATCAAAATTTATACTTAATATATAACTTTAAGTAATTGTATTAAAGCTAAGAAAAGACATACGGATTCCTCTTTTTTTGTTTTTTAAAAACTGCACATATGAGACTTCTATTTTTTTCTCTCTTTCCCTTTTAGATTCTTAGTGCTAATTATACCTCTAATAAATATACAACACCAAATTAATTTGGGTCTCATTAAAAAAAAATAAAACACCCATAGGTTAAGAGTATAAAAGTTGATAAAAATTTTGTCACTTTCATAATTTTTCTAATATTGATAATAGAACACTACATTGCATGAAAGTATAATCTTTATAATAAAATTAAAATCATTATAACTACTAAACAATTAACGTGCATGTAAAATAAAAACCTTAATTCTTTACTCTCTTTGTGGGAAAATTAGTAGTTTGACACAATAAAAACTTTATACTCTCTCAATATATGTCATAAGAATTTATTTATTCTTTTCTTAGGTAGATAGTAGTGTTAGGGTGAAAAATATTTATAATTAAGCAAGAAAAGCCTTAACTATACTCTCAGTGTATGTCAAATGATTCTTGGTATATAAAACTAACTTGTAAGAAGAGAACCAAAGTATAGAACATCAACCCAAAAAAGCTTGAACCTAACCATTGAGATAAAGATTTAATTTATTTAGCATTAATTCAAATTAATCCAAATATGTTTTTGTGGCTTTTTTTGTCTGAAATTGATATTATTTTTTAATTATTTTTTTAGGTTGAATAATTAAAAAATTCATAAAAATTACTATAAAAATTTTATTTAATAAATTATTATAGATATATATAATTAGTTTTCAAATGATATTAGTTTTAGATGAAAAATCCCATGTAAAAATAAAAATAAATTATTTTGGATAATCAACTTCAAACAATTGTCTATTTTTTTTTTCCAAATGTATGATTTAAACCCCAAATCTTCACATTAAAGCATTCATGAATTTTTATAACTTTCTAATAAGTAGGCCAAGTCAACCGCATAGCTCTAATTCCACTTGACAGTATGGGGCCCCAATTGGTATAGATGAAGCTGAAGAGTTTAAATTCCTATAAGGCCTCCTAGTGTAAAAAGACTCTTATTAAAAATTTTATTTTTCTCTTTGTAAATAGAATTAAAAATTTAATATATTGTTATTATTTGTTTAATGTATAAATAATTATTGATGAAAGGTTTTAAGTTTTAAGTATTATTATTATTATACTCTCTCCATCATAAGTTTTTTACAACATTTCAAGTTTTACCCAAATTTATTTATTTTAATATTTTCTAGAAAAAAATTTACAAAATTACATTTATAAACTATAAAAATTTTACTTTTTAAATAATTTTTTAAACAAATTTTTAGCAAATATTAATATCAAAAAATTTAAGTCAAACTTAAGTAAAAAAACTAAAATGTTGCAAAAAATTTGAGATGAAGATAGTAGTTTGAATGGCAAACGAAGGAAGGAGAGAAAATAAATTGGCCCAAAACTAACGTTCAAAAGTATAAAAAAAATTAGGAGATATTTGTCAAATTTAACTAAATTTGTGGTTAAGTAATGATTTATCCAAAAATTAAATCCTAAAAACAATACATGCATAATGCTACTTTGATACAACTCATAAGATTTGATTGGCTCTAAAAAATTATAAAAATAAAAATACATTAATATTATTTAGTATAAAGAAAAAGTTAGTTGCTAAGCATAAAAACTTATGTTCCAACATTCAAAATGATGACCATGTGGGAAAACATAATTCTTATAATTTTTTTAATATTCTAAAATATTGGAAAAATTTAAAAAAAATTGCTACTAAAATTCCTCTTTATTATCATATAAGCAGCTAATTCTAGGATCTAAGAATTTTTTTTTTCTAAATTTTTTCACAGTGACCTTTACTACAATAATATTTCTTTTATTTCTTTTCATAGTATGTGCTTGAGTCATATGTAAATTATATGATTTCTCTAATATGGACCAACTACCTAAGTTTTCAAAGTATATATTCATCCAAGTAGAGAAAATAAAACTTAATTGACAAAAATTTTATATTCAAAGATAATTTTTATAGTAGAATAAACTTAGGCCATGTTTGTTCAAATTAACTAAGTTTAGTGGTCAAGTTTAGTAGTCAAAATAATAAATTTCCCAAAAACCAAAGGCTAAACACATCCCACTTTGCATTTTTAATAGTCAAAATAGTAAATTTCCCAAAATCAAAGGCTAAATGCATCCCACTTTGTATTTTTTTCCTCTCTTATTATATATATTTTTATTTTAATACTACTAAATATCTAATTAAATAGGCAACTATATATTTAGATCTCTGTAAGTGGATTCTTTTCTTTCCCTATTTTTAGAGCCTAATACTAACACAACTTTAATTAAATAGACAATATACATTTTTTTTTATTATTAAAAGAGTAAAAGAACTTATACTTTAGGATACAGGAAAAACTATATGTGAACTATTATAAAGTGTTCACTTATATAATTTTTTGATATATACTTTTTATACCTAAAATTATTTTTTAATATGCAACACTTATAGATTTTCATGTGCAACTTTAGCATGAGTTTTACCACATAATAAGCTTTCACAGTATATACTCATTCAAGTTGCAAAAATTGACAATATTCCAAAAAAAGTTAATTGAGAAAAAAATTATGTTCAAAGGTACTTTTTACAGCAATACAAACTTTAGCTTGAGTTTTACCATATATTTAATTTTTTATTCAAATAAAAAATTTAGTTATGAAGGTTTTTAAAATGCTAAGTTGAAATTTTAAGTTTTATAAAATATTTAGCTGTACAAACTTTAGCATGAGTTTTACATTTAAGTCTTTTATATTCAAATAAAAGATTTAGCTATGAAAGTTTTTGGAATGATAT
Organism: Aquilaria sinensis; assembly: GCA_005392925.1. Lineage (NCBI taxonomy): Eukaryota > Viridiplantae > Streptophyta > Magnoliopsida > Malvales > Thymelaeaceae > Aquilaria > Aquilaria sinensis. The sequence continues at coordinate 114,712 of SMDT01000653.1, read as the reverse complement.
GTTGAAATTTTAAGTTTTATAAAATATTTACTTGAGGTGTTATTTGACAGTAATATAGAACCAAGGGTGACATGTTTGAAGCAAAAAAATTTAATTGCAATTTAAGAGTTTTAGGTAAGATTAACACAAAAAATACTTGTATATAATATGTAATTCTATAATATAAAATTAACGGTGAGTAAGTTTGTAACAAAAATAAAATTTAGTGACAACTTAACGGTTTCTTTTAGTGTTTTAGTGCTAATACAACCCCACTTTAATAACTAATGAAAAAATTGAATTTTATTAAAAGAACAAAACATCTTATAATAAAAGGGCAAAAAAATCATTCAATATTTATACACCTTTATACTTTTTATAAGATAAAATAAGATATTTTCGTTTATGGCTGGTTGGCTAACATTTTAGAAGGAGCACCCACCAGCAGAATGCGATGTGTACCGGTGGATGCCTATTTATTTTGCCCTAAACAACATGAAAATGACAAAGTGTGCCAGTTTTAATTAAGGAAAATGGTGAAACACAACAATTAATACAGTACTCGGCGGACGGCCATCGCCTATATATATATATATATATATATATATATATATATATATATATATATAGCTACTACCTATAGCCATATACCACCACTTCACCTTCAAACCATTTTTATAGTTTATGGATACATGTATCATACATGCAAGCACGCATGTATTTCGTTTTTGTATCAGCTGTATGTATGCATGCATCTTTTACAAAAATCGTTGTAGAAACTTTTAATACTAAATGATGTGGCAAATAATTAGTGGACTTAATTATTTGAGAGTTCTAAGCCAGGAAGAGTCATCAAACGAGATATCATGTATAATAATGGCCTCAAACATGTTCCTAAAAATTTAAGTCAAGAAGACAAGAGATTAGCATTACATACATGTATCTTACTTTGAACAATTACTAACCATGTGGACAAGTTACTTGTGCATATCCTTAACATTTGTTAAGGATGAACTTTGCCTACAAGTGCGCATGTATATGCATACTGTAAATGCATGACCAAGTGTGTACAACCTAAGTAAGATTCAACTTCCATGACAGTAGATATTTAAGTACTGCTCTATATGAGGGTTTGATGATTGAGGTTTGAGACAGATTAACTAATAGTAGAATAAAAATATAAACTGACAGCTGGCAGGCCGTGATTGGTTGCAGGGTTGAAGGAAAGAAATTAATGCAGCTGGGAATGGGATGATGAGGTTTGAGCGTTTGGTAGGGAATGGTCAAGTGTCAAACTAAGAGCTTGGGTTGGCTGTGTGTTCCCGGGGCGCCAACACTCGACCCCATTCCTATTCCCATGCCCCTCTTTCTATATATAATCCCTAGGTATCCAACTAATTACCACTACAAAGTACGAGAAAAAACACCAATGTTTTTATTTTAATTTTTTTTATAGATTTATAATTTAATTAATCAATCTTTTGCTTCATGAATGATTAGGCACTATTTCCCTTATCTTGCTGTTTGTGAAAGTCACTAGAGGTATCAACCAACCATTATCAATTGGGCACCAAACAATATACAATAAGGAGCAAACATTGTGTTATGGGTCTATAGATTTTACTTCAAGAGAACAATATATTAGCATTATATAATAGAAATTCTAGAAGCATCAAGCTCCTTTTTATAACGTAATGAAAATCTAATTAAGATCCTAATCATCGATATCTGAAAAAGGAGAGACATACCATAAGTATTTAAAGTGAACATGGTTACATGTGATATGAAAATAATGGGCTAATAGTCTGTCGTCGTGATAGATTGATTGACGCAGTCTAAATGTAATGAGATCTCTTGAATCCTAGTAGGGCTCAATGTAATCAATGACACAAGATAATCAATCATCATAATAGACCTGTCACCTTATCAAAGTCCATATGCATATGATTCTAAATATAAAAAGATGAAACAATGTTAGTATAAAATAGTACTCACTTCGTCAGGAATTAGTTCAAATATTTGAATTTAACACAAAGACTAAGAAAGCGGAAAAAAATTTATGTGTTGCTTCACTTTTGTCATTCACTTTTTGTACGTAAATAAAAAAAAGAAAAGAATAAATATTGAAATGATGGTTTGAAAAGTAAAATGGTAAAATAATTTATTAAAAATTTGTAAAAAATAAAATATGTTGCAAATAATTTGAAAATATGAAAATAGATTATACTACATCTATCGAGTACCCACTCACCATTACCTTTGTTTTGCCAGAGGAGAAGATGAGTGGAAACCGGAACGAAAAGGACACCCGCTAGCTACCACTTTAATATGCTAGTAGTATTATTATTATTCTACTCCATTCCATGGTTTGCGTTTGCAATCATAAAACTTAAATTTTATTTTCCTATGCAAAACGACACAGGAGAAAAAGGCCATATTAGTATTTGTGTCTGGAAAAAATAAAGCCAATGATTTAATAGCAGAGTGGCCGTGGCTACTGGCTAGAGCTAATATAACTCCAGCCTACAAGTACAAGGCCCCCTGCTCCTGTCCTCCTGCCTTAACGTGCGTGTGCTCTCGTCCCTCCCACCCGTATATAGAAACCACCATTCATCCACCTCTCTCCATGTATCCAGAACTCACTCGGCCTTTCCCTGATTTTTAGGCATTAATTCTTCTTCATTTGCCTCTTGAGAATATTTGTGGACTACTATAAACATTGGCTTCCCTGTTCTGGTCTCCGTTCTTTCTTTCCTCATTCGGAAACCGATAATATAATATAGCCTTTACAGACGAATTTTGTTCACCTTTCTCTTTATCTGGATATGGCAGAAATATTTCACGGTGCACGTGGGAGCAGGTTCGGAACGGCGATATGGGCAGTGAAAATGGTGCTCCTATCTGTAGGGATTATGTCTACTGTTATTTTGTTCAGAGTAGCAGTAATCCCCTACGCCAACAGCACCGCCGGCTCGCTGCTCTCCTTTCTTCCCGCCATTGGTACTTGTATCAGAAGCTGGCTCTCTCCTCCTTATATCTACATCATACTCAACTTCATCATCCTCACCATCGCCGCCCAGAACCATCTGCCGCTTCCCACCACCAACAGCGCTCCGTCCAAAGATGAACTGGAGAGAACCCCAATGAAAAGCCTGTTGGAGACGAACCAAGTCGAGAAAGACCAATCAGAGACGAACCAAATCGAGAAGGACCAGTCAGAGACTAACCAAATTGAGAAACCGGCGTATCCACCGTGGGTAACAGGCGAGAAAACGGAGAAGATCGATATAGAAGAGGAGGAGGAGGAGGAGAAGACTAGTGAGCAGCCGAGCCTGGAAGAGACGTGGGTGAAGATCATGGAGGCGCAGGGGAAGGGGCAAACGCGTCAGCTGAAGAAGAGCGACACCTGGGACACGCCGCCACAGGTGGAGGAAAATGACCCGGCAGATTGGGCACGGAGGGAACTGAGCAAGTCCGCTACGTTCAAGGAAACGCCGTCCACGACGAGGGAGAAGTCGATGAGCCAGGAGGAGCTGAACCGTCGAGCTGAAGCCTTCATCAAGAAATTCAAGTTGCAGCGTCTGGAATCTCATCAGCGCGTCCTCAACCTGGTTAATGCTGCTTAAAACCTCCATTGGCAGCCAATATGCCAGCTTCTTCTGAGAAGACTGATGACTGATGAGGGGTTAATATTGTAATGTAGGTATTATGCAGTCGTCTTTGTAACCTTGAGAGTCAAGTCTAATGAATATATTTTGTCAGCTCAACCAGTCCTGACACTGGCAAACTGGTTAGAGCCTGACCACTGAGGTCACTAGCTAGCTAGAGGTAACAGTTCATGGGCTTGTGAGAAAGGGAAGGGCCATTTTCTAGGCACAGTCCTGTGTTGCAACGCCACTGATAACTAGTTGGAACATTTTCTTTTCAGTATTCATAATTTTCATGAGAATTAAGCTCGACTCCCCATCGAAATGACAAGTAGCCGATTTCTTGCTGCTACTTGCAATTTGTTGGATTTCACCAACAACACAATTGAATGCATATGAACTTTTAAAGACCAAGGTACACCTGCAAGCTCTCCAACTACACTGCCAAAGAGCATAACAGTTTTAAGAAACTTTTTCCCTTGTTTTTTTTTTCACCGATAGAGAAAATAAAATGTTAATACTACACATAAAATTACTGCTCAAACTCAATTTACACTTCTCCTTTCTATGCAAGTCAACACATTTCCAACATTTCCATACGCAAGAAAGGGAAGGCTAGCCAACAACTCGTAGTATCACTGTACCTGGCTACCTAATCAGATATCACAAACTTAACGTGAACTGCAGTGCCCCGCTTTATTGATAACATGCACCTCCATCAATAATACACTTGTGCATTGCAGACATAAGGGAAACAACAACAACAACATCAACAAAACAAAGAAAGAAAGATGCTTCTTACAATCCACAGACGCTTCATCAATACAGCTTTAAACTTGTTTTTTTGCAGATGGGTGTGGATATGTTGTGGGAGATGGTCGCCGATGGACTCTCAATGTAAATGCCACTAACTGGACACCGGGCAAAATCTTTCATGTTGGTGGCATCCTAGGTGAGCTCAACAAGTTGAAACAATATCCAGATATTATATTTATAGTACAACATAAACAGAACAATCATGCTCATGCTTCTGCAATACACAAGACAACGTGGATAAACAATGATTCTGACTGTTTAACAAGCACTTTGCAATGAATGACGTTAGACATTAACCATAGATACTTTTCTGCTTATCCTTCTCCAGTATAATGCAAGTACAAGGCAATGCTTCGGAAGATTGCATCAAGGCTTATCTGCTCACCAGAGGAAATGAATGCTGTTTGTTTAGAGATCAGCCAAATTTTTGGCATATCACTAAAATACTTGGTAGTCTGCAATCACTGTGCATGGCCAGAAGCTAAGCATCAATTTAACTCCCCAGACAAAACGTATCAACTCACTGAATAAATAAGTAAGAGAGGGAAGATGAGACGGGGAGCTCCTCATATACCTGTACTGCCTTAAACAACTAGACAGATAGTTTAACTTTTCTGCTAGGAAATCATTATAGAAATAAAGGAATGACAAACACCAAGATTTTGATAGAAAAAACAGCAATGCAACTTTCAAGTTTCTGGCAGCTCAGTGATCATTGTCTACTGATGTTCAAAATCCTAGCTATCCATTGTTTTGAGTAATTCTTTCAATTTTCCATTACAAGATCATCCACAAGGGTATTCATGACAATATTGCCTTATTCCTCTCACTTCACATGTTACAAATATGCTAGACATGTTCATTCACAGGCCCAAGAGGCAGTCACCCACATCATTTCCCACAGGTTGCAGGAAAAAGTTCAAAAATCACAAATCAATCCCAGGGTCAGAAGAATGCTGGAGAATGAGTGAATGACTAAATGAAAGCCTTATAACTGATGAACTTCCTTGTTAAAACACCCATAAAAAAAGGGGCCCGATCAGCCAAAAAAGGAGTGCTATTACTGAGCAGGTGAACTAAAATTGTAAAACAATGCAAAAACAAATCATTGACGTGTAGTAACTGAACAGAGCAGAAAAGTTCAATGACATATCTCCTTTATCAAATATAAACAACATGAGTTATTGCGGTGACATGGGGCTTGCAATTAGTTTGATGGTTACATCACTTTGGCGATAGTGATCTATTCATCTCTAAAATCAGCCTTCTCCAATATGCATATGTTCCATTTAATGCCTCTTTCTTTTCTGAAAGGATGCACTTAGTTACTGATTTGATGTTTATGTGTTATGAAATTGCTCAACTCAACCAATCCACAATCAACTGAACCTTATTCCCGGCCAAATGAAGTCAGCTGTAACTCAGGTAATGATGGTGCACGAGGAATGAAATTCAAATCTGAGAAAAGAAGGCACAGGGATTTACCACGTTCCTCGCTTGAATATATTTCGGATGCAGCTCATATTGCAGCTCTCATGCAACATTGGCAGAAGTGAACTTCTCCTGAAGCTTTGTAATTCGATTCTGTATTGATGGCATACGACAGCAGAATAAATGATAGTAATATCAGTGATCGCAATGGAAAGGCCTACAGACAAGGCATGCTGCTCTTGACATAAACAATAACATGCCTACTTTAAGTTATCAATTTAGGCATGGCATGTACAAAATGAGTAAATCTGGTTTAGACACATCAATTTGAGAAAATAGATTGCAAGTCAGCTATCAGTTTACAAGTTGCAATTTGAATTAAGAAGTAAATACCTTAAATGATTTGGAGCGACGAATGGAAGGGTCTATTTGCAAACATGTTGCATACGACTGCTCAGCTGCATCATACTGGTCCATGGCCAAGTAAGCATCACCTTGGCAGATATAAGCCTAAGAGAAGGGTAAATGCATCTTGATGACATAGTGATACGAGAGATACTAAACACCAATTTTCACGCTACAAAATGACACATCATAGATGACCAATAAAATTTTTGTGCTGCAAAAGAGCTGAACCTAGTTATAGAACTAGTGCATTATCTCTTCATGAATCAGGCTTCTATCACTGCTGCTGCTACTGAAGTATTTTTCCTACAAACATTTTCCAGAACAAGGATCCTATTCTTGATGTTCAAGATGAGTATATGTGGAGCAGAGTTGAAGAGTTATTGGAGTAATATTAACAGATTAGTTGAAGAGACTGCCTGACAAGACAGCCTATATGACCAATCTTTGTAAGGCACAGCTTTAGATACGGGAAAAGTTGTACAGGTCATAATATATTCTGGAAAGCCCATAAAGTGCTCTAAACGTTTAAACTGTGCAGCTTTGCTGCAGACCTGGTTTGACCAAACAAATCGTTAGATTTCCTGGTCTACTGGGCTGTGGAAGATTGTTATAGTAATAGCAATGGTTCTCCTAATTTATTTTGCATTTCCATTTTAATCTGAACTCCTATTACTTCTGTCAACTAGAGTTAGTATAAATACCCTATTGCTAGCCTTCGGCCACGTATCATATTTTTCAATAAAATTCAATCAACCATTTCCAGAAGTGAATTATCTCGTTTCTTGACCCCTAGAATTGTTGAGTACAACCTAGTTCTTCTGTGCTTCTATTGTATGTCCGAGTAGAATTCAATCTGCACTTCAGTGGCTAAATTGAGTTGGAAACATCTCCTGGAGCGAATTGGTGTCAGCTCCATAAATCACAGCTCTTCAAGGGTATCTGACTAGTTAGCCGAAAAAGCTAGTGTATCTAACTAGAATGTTAACAGGTGAACATGTCACAATTCTGAATTTAAAACGACTGGAAGTCTGCAGTCATCAATAGTTTAGATAATTGAGCCTCCTACAGAAAGTAATCAATTGCTATTCCCCTAACCAATTATGTATGGAAGCTTTATATTCTGGCCTGGAATGCTGTACCCTCCATGGTGACATGAGGCCACACTCAACTGGCTTGGCCAAGAGAACTTGGTCTAAATTTAATTTTCATGGTCACCTACGAGTATCTCACCTCAGTATACTTGGGAGCTGATCTCAAAGATTCATTTGCATCATCAAGAGCCCCAGCATAATCACCCGTTTCCAATCTTGCAACAGCCCTGAGTGACAGGAACTCTAGTAAGCCTCTACGATAGCAGCCAAAGGTAATCCACAGGAAACAGAAAAGTAATCCCAGATAAAAGCCTGCACATGTATAGTGGGATGTGCAGACTTCACTTATCATGCTCAGCCATAGTATCACTTGTGTAAAGAGCAAAAGAAACATTTAACTTTTGTTCATATAGTTAGCTTCACAAACCTGTATCTGTATATAATGTGGATGCCACCAAATGGTTTCAAATCAATAGCCTGCACCGGATGCAACAAGGAATCATCCATCACCACTACTTCCAATTAAGTCACAGCACAAAATTTTTTTCTTCTAAAACACAACTACTTTCTGAAGTGAATAAAATCTTATGTAACCTTAAGAAGCCAATAATAAGAATCCAAGCCAGGAACTTAGAGACTCTAGATGCTAGCTAACAACCTTATGGGAGAAAATTCATCTACGAGTTACCTGGGAAAGCAAGAGTTGAGCATTGGAAAAATTACCCTCGTCGATTTCAGCCTCAGCTCTCTTGCGCAATGCAAGCGCTTCCATACTACTCTGATAATCCCCAATATTTCGGTTGCACAAGGTAGCCATAACCTCGGCGACGCGAGCGGCGGTACCGCAGTGCCCAACAATGAGACCATCCGGAAGCACCGCCAAATTGGGTCCGCCGCCGCAGCGTCCAAGGCAGCCGCACGACTTGACGGAGACCATGGGCGGAGCCAGACCGCAGACGGTCTCGAGAGTTTGAAAAGACCCCTGTCTCCTGCAGGTTCGGTTGGTGCAGACCCTAATCTCTTCCACTTCCAAGGCTGCCCTGACGGAGGAAATGCCAAGTCTTGGTATTTTCAGGAGGGAAGCTGGAGCCAGAACAGAAAGAGAGGAGACCGGCATTTGTGTTGGCACGCTTCCTCTTATCCTTTGCACGATGTCGCTGTGAAACCAAGAGTGAGCAAGAAGACGCAAATCACGCGACGAGGGTACTTGGCTTGGTTTCTGCTCGGAGAGGCATATGTCACCGTTCAATTCAGTGCCAGGGATAAGAGGGGCATATGTCGAGCGCCACTTTGGTCGAGGGAAAAGCGCAATTTAGTGCCAAAATTTTATATACTTTCCTATTTCAGTTCTATTTTTTTTTTCCACTTACACTTGTCGGGTTTAAATGAGTTCGAGGTAGCCCGGTGGTTTTTATTTTGAAAACAAAGCTTCAAGATAAGGTTTATACAGCAGCATTGTTCACCCCAGCAGTTCTCATTCCCCTCAACATCGGAGAAGCCTATAGTGAAAGGTGCCGATTTTCTAGCCTAATATATAAAACCCAAAAGAGTATTTGAAAAATGGGTACTGGAAGGCTACAAGCAAGTCCCGAAAATGATACAGTCCGAAAATACACAGTAACCCTAAGCCTTAGCCTTCTTTCAAATCTCAATCAAGGCCTCAAGCAACCAGGTTAACAGATGCGTTCTCCAGGACATAACCATACCTTTTTAGACTTAACTGAGTTTTAAAAAGCTTTTTGGAAAAACACCATTGAACTATCTGGACAAAACCATTGGGGATTGAAGCTGATGTTTAAAGAATTAAGATTGAAGGCAAATGAAGACTGAGGGAAGATTCACATAGACTGGCAACTCACAAGTCACCATTTGTCTTCAAGCTTAATAATCATAAACCTGAAGATCTTGATTCAAAGAGGATCCATGTAGTGCAAACTCTGAATATCAGAAGAAGTTAGAGGATAAAAAACCTCTACCTTACCCTCTTACCAGAAAGAATTTGGAGAGAGATGGTAGACATTTATTTAGATTAAGAAAAAGATTCAGAAAAGATGATTACAAACGGGAACGAAGCTGTCTTATATAGGCAAGAGCCTGAGCAAACAAACAAACAAGATGATGTAAGAACATATGTCATATACCAATAATGAAAGCAGAAAAGTAACAGGCCACTTATTCTACCATTAAGAACAGCAAACAATATTGCAGACACATTATTTTAACAATGACTACCACGTTTGGCCGACTTGGACAATTATGGAGAATTGCCAAGGTGGAGATTGACATGTTCGTCTTTAGAGTTATAGTCAGATGAGGTCTTGTCTTCATCCTGGTGTTCTCTCCAGAAGTAAGGATCATCAGGATCAGGATCATTAGGATCATTGGCATTAAGTTCTCATTAGTAAGAATAGATGAAACCATAGTTGCAATCAGGCATGATGTACTCATTTCATTGTTGAGATAACGGCGAGCCTTCTAACAGTGTTACTAATGAATAAGGAGTTGAAGCAGGACAAGATATTAAATTAAGAGTCCTTTATGCTATTTTTGTTCTTTCTATATCTTCTTAAGCCTTTTTTAGCCTTTGATGATCTTTAAAACATTGGAGGGCTTCGGAGATCATTTCCTAATAATCAACAGGGTAAGATGATCATTTAGGATTGTCATGAGGCCATACTTCCATTGAGAACACTATGTGATTATAGAGATAAGCTTTCCTTAAGAATGCACAAAATTCAGCAGGATGATGCCATGACACACGAGCTAATTTGAAATCCAAATCTCTAAAGTGGTGGTAAACAGGAGAAGGTAAAAACCTTAAATCGGTAAAAGTTTTAGAGAAAGTAATAGGGCGGTGAAAAAAGTAAATAACATAAGCGGTTCTATACAAGAAAGAGGAGTTTAGAGGAAAGATGTTATCTAACTGGCAACGGATATAGGAAGTAGGGATAGTAGGGTTAAGAGCTTTATAAGATTGGTGAAGATTTTTTATCCAATTACAGATAGGATCAAACCAGGAAAGGAAAGTGTAAAGCTTAGAAAATTGGAAATCAAAATTAAAATTTCTAGAAAAAGTAAGGAGCTGGTGGAGTTGAGGGATATTGAAATTAATTCCTATGGTATAAATAGAGCAGAGATACCATAAGAAGCAAAGGGCTAAGGGAGGAAAGTGAAAGACATCTAGAATGAAGAAGATATGAACAAATAGGTATTTTGGATGAATCCCCACTAGTTTGATTGGGCAGATCTCAAACCCATACTTCTCAAAAATAGAAACATGATAATGAAATACTCGATGACATTGGATGAACGTGAAAGATTGATGCTCGTAGCGTTCAACATCACAGGATAGATTTTTCTCCGTATAAAAAACAGGACGATAAGATGAGGTGGAAGAAGAAGCCATTTTAGTGCTTTGGCTTGGAAGGTTTGGGAGATTTTTTTGAAAGACTTTGGTGGTCTGCTCAGTATGTCTACAAAGGTGTTGTTGGTGCCCTTTATATGCTTTATGTCAAAGTTGAATCGTACAAACCATTGTTGCCAGTAGAGTAACAGTGCATTAGGTAGCTATTTTGCTTGAAGTTCATCATCTTTAGGAATGTTGACATATCCATCTATACCAAAAAGTGATAGCCGATAAAATGAAACTGGAACTTTTCTATTCCTCTTTTCATGGCTAGGATCTTCTTGTAGGTAAAGTGATAGTGCTTTTTCTTTGAATTCTCCACTATTGTAACCATACACATTTCTGACTCTGTTGAGTTTTTCAAGGAAGATCGCTCCCCAATACTCATCAGATGCATCAATATAGAGTATCTTTTTTCCTTTGTCAGGAATCTTGAAAGGTGGCAGTGTTTGAACCACTTCTTTGAGCTTGATAATTGCATTCTTTTGTGAGGAGGACTAGGGTGGCGCGTCTTTGTGTAGGAACACATCTAAAGGATAGAGAATGGTTGCCAGCATTTGGATAAACTCCTGAATGTAGTTGACAAGTCCAAGAAATTTTCTGAACTTGCTTCCTTGTAAGATTATCATCCGGAAAATCTTGAATCTTGGTGGCTACATGTGCTTGTGGGTGATATTTACTATCCGTGATTTGCATACCAAGAAACTTAATGGTGGTTTGTCCAACCTTCATATTACTTTGTGAAGACATGACACCATGTTCTTTGACAATATGGGCAAAATGATTTAATAACTTTAAGTGTGAACCTGTATATGGTGAAAATAAAAGAATGTCATCAATAAATATAAGAGGTAAAGGCAGGATTGGCTCGAATATCTGTATCATGACCTTTTGGAATAGTGAGGGTGTTGTCTTGAGGCCAAATGGTAAGATTGTCCATTGATTATGAAAATAAGGGATACAAAATACAGTTTTATATTCTGATTTATGGACAGTTGGCAAAATTCTGATTTGAGATAAAACTTGGAAACGATCTTAGCATTCGTCAGATTGGCGAAAAGAGTATTTTTTCGTGGCAAGGGTAACTTTATATCTACCAGAAATTCATTAAGTGGGTTATAGTCAATAATAAGCTTGGGCTTCTTTCTCTTTTATTCTAAATGTTTGTTGACATAGAAGGCTTAATAAGCCCATGATGAAGTCATTGGCTCAATGAGTTCTTGGGCCTTTAAGTTTTGAAGCTCTTGGATTGCCATTTTTTTTTCATCTAGGGTCATACGTAAACGGGTAGTCTTGGTTGAATTAACATCTTTGTTCTTCTTAAATGAAAGCTTAATAAAAAAACTTTGAATTTTTCCACAGTAAGAGAGGATGCTTGTTTTCAAACTTCGTATGTGACTCAGCACAAGACTAATCAATGATCATCTTCATAACTGAAGCATAAACTGGGTCATTTTCTAATTAGAGTTGATTTGCTGATAGTGCTTCACATTCATAGGAATAAAGTTTTGGCATCATAGTCCATGGAAGGAAGAACTTTTGCAGTTTAAGACCCTTATCAGTTTATCAGTCCACCATTGAACTGACAATTGTTTGATGATGTCAAAACTAAGGATCATGGTTCTACCATGGTCATAACCATAAACAGGAGTAACTACATACTTTGCTAGAGAAAAATAGATCTGAATCAGTCTACTTATTTTGTTGACATAAAATGTTCCATTTAATGTTCTGAATCATTTATTATAAGGTAACCACATTTTTTTTCTGAAAGGAGTGATGGATTGATAATGGTGTTGATAGTTCCAGTATTAAATAATGCAATAACCAAGATAGGTTTTGCATATTTGTCTATCAAGATGTTGACCTTTGCTTGAGGAACTATTTGGGCAGCAAAGAGAGATGAATCCATGGGTGCAATCTGCATTGTATAAATTGAAGCATTATTTGAATCATCTTCAGAAATTGAGGAATATGCTTCAATGGCGGACAATGTAGAAGTTTCTTCATCTGTTTCAGAAAATAGGGATTCCATGTCATCTTGGGATAAATTTGCGCCAATGGCCTGAGAGATGGTATGAGCCATCTTTGATTTTGACTTAGAGTTCTTCTAAGAACAATTCTTGGCAAAATGACTTCATTGGTGGCATATGAAGCACTTTTTGAATTTTTTAGTATTTTTCTTGTACTGGAAAAATCTCTCTTTTTTCTAAATCTTCAAGGTTTATCTAGCGAATAAACCTTTTTTCTATGATGTTTCTTCTTCGGAGCATAATGACAAGTATTCTTATCGTTACTTAATATAGAGTTCTGGCCTCTTATAGACATTATCAAATAGTCATTGTGATTGATTGAACTCTTTGAAGAAGGTATGGGTGTTGTATAGCTTCTGTAATGTTGCCATGAGTGTCTGATGAAGCTACATGAATAAGAAATCATTCAGGGTTTTTCCACTTTGCTGGATAATCCTGAGAGTTTCTTGGCTGGTTGTCTTTGGAACAGAGTTGAGATAAGCCTACTTAAGGTTGTTATCGTTCTTATATCCAGTGCTAATGAGGTAGTATCGCTTCATTATTCTCTCAAAATGCTTCTCGAGATTTTTCTTTTTATAAGAACAACATTTCATTTTGAGGAACTCTTCTCGGGCAACATTTGTAGGAGAGAATTGATCTCCAACAAACTTTTTATATAGTTAAAGAATCAGAATATTTATTGTTGGCAATTGAATAAGTTGAGCTTGTCGATATTCTCTTAGTTGTAAGTACCATTGTTTCATGGCACCAATCATTCTAGCAATGAATGTGGCTATGACCTTTGCATCAATAGCACCATCCTTTTGTAGTTGAGTCAAACACTAGACATGCATATTAAGAAACTTATCATGCCATTAGCTCGGAGGAATTCCTTCAATTGATAGAGTGAATGGTGTTGATAGGGGACTCCATGATTAACCAATATTAACAAAAGGAATATCTTTTTCCATGGCGACATGAGGTTATGGCGTCGGTGGAGGTGCTGCTGTTGGAAGAGGCTGTGGTGGTTGTTGTTGAGGAGGAGCCTAAGAAGGCGCTTGTGGTTTTGGGCCAGATCGAGCTTTTAATGTGCCAGACTTAATTGATTGAGCTTGTTGAGTATGTTGACTTGATGCACCTTGAGTCATATAAATATGTAGATTCGAGGAGTAGGAGGATGACCAGGAATCATTGTCAAAATCCTCATCTTTTTCTGATGAGCTAGAATCTTGTATCGCAACAAAGGCTTCAATAGAAGGTTGACCTCCTTAGAGCTAATGATTAAGGAAGCTTGTAATCAGATTGGACTGAATAGTCAAAGCTTTATATGTTGGCTCCTACATTTTAATCTAAGGATTAGAAATCCATTGCTTTGGATACTCAAAAGGCATAAGGCCTTTCAATTTTTGATCCTGAGATGAACTGGGCCTGATAAGCTCTTAATATATAGGTTCTAAATATATAGGCCTTGGTTTAAGCCTAGGCTGACTTCTCAGATAAAGAAAAAAAGGTGTGACAAATATATTGTCAATAGGATAGGTAAGCGTAGCAAATGTTTGTACTAGGCTTAAATATATTGGGCTGAGTGATGGGAGAAATGAGTTTAATGATATGATAGGTGGAGCATATGGATCTAGTAATTTAGGTCGTTGTTGGTTTTTGAGATATTTGAGTTGTTGCTTGAGATGCACAATTTCTCGTTCCAGGACCGAAAAATTCTTCTATCTTGAGATTAAACCCAAAATCTCATTATGAAGATAATTAATCCTTTGCTGACATTGAGTCAAATGATCAATGACCAATTGGTTAATCTTCTGCTCCAGATGGACTTGATTGTACTCAATTCTGTTGAGGACTTTGTTCTGAGACACCATGTTGTCTGATTGCCAATTAAGAACTTGGTCGGCTGCTGATGTATCCTTTTTGCGTCCATCAGAATCAACTGTAATGGATTGAGCAACCTTCTAGTGATGTTTGGGGAAAGTAGAAAGATCTTCAAATTTCAAGAGGGGGGAAATCTTCATTCTTCATTTCAAACATGTTTACTATCAGATTAAAAAGAAAAGGTTCCTTCTTTCTGAGCTACTTGAGTGCCTTTTTATAGTAAGAATGAAAGGCCATCTTAATTTCTGGAGATGAAGGAGGAAGTTCAAATGGTTCTTTAAGAGGATATGGAGATGGTGGTGATTCTTCCTTTTGGGAATAGAGGGCATAAAAATTATATTTGCCAGAGGGTTCACCAAGTAATCCTACTTTGGGATCACCATCTTCATATATCTGTCAAAGAAGTTCTTCGAAAGACTTTTTCTTTGATTTTTTCTTATTTTCCCTGGAAGACTTATAATCATCCTCAAAAGGTTGTAAGCAGTTAGGACAATCACAAACATCAAAGTATTTGTGACCATTGCTATCTTAAAACTGGTAAATTAGATAACCGTCAAAATTGAATGATTCAATAAAGACCTGAAAAGGCTCTTGTGATTCTCTGATCATGAACAGAATTGCTGGTGCAGAGAATACATCAGCTTCATTGGAAGATTCCTCTTTCTGAAAGAATATCTTAGTTTGACCCTCTCCCTTATCAAGAAAAAAAGGTTTCTTTGACTAGATTGGTTTTGTCTGCTGGTGTAAAGACTCATAGCTTCTGATCCAAGAGGCAGGGATCAACCTCTGCAATTCTTCACACGGGATCTGCTTTGGAATATAAGTCTAATTGGGAACATTCATTGTTTCGACAGAAAGATACAAAGCATCATTATTCATGTTTGGCATAAAGAAATCCAGAGCATGATTCTGGACTCGATATGCCATTTGATAATGGAAAGTGGCTACCAGTGTATAAGAAACTTATTCCACACCGGTAATCTGTAGTTAGATCTTTAAGGCTGATAATAGATGTGGATCTTGAAGAGCTATACAAAAGTTGGGGAAGAACGTAAGAAGAATTGTACCGGCATTGAGTGTAGTCTCAACAGTGCCAGTACAGACATACTTGTACATCTTATAACGGGAATAACAAAAAGCAAGTCAGGCTATGACCGGTAGTCCTTTTCTTCCATGATAAGTAAGAGCTAGGTGAATAGCTCCAAAGTAGAGATGTGTATAACCTTCTGTTGTCCACTGATAAGGGAAGTGAGAAGGAATTTCCAGAATAATGTATTACTCTTTTAATGTGGCAGAAATAGCATGTTCATCCAACTTCGTGGCTTGAACATACTCTTTGACAAACGTTTTTGAAAGAGAAACTAAACTCTTCATCGTCTTCATAAATCAGTGGGTAGGCTTTGCGAATGCCTTATAGGGGTTGATGAGAGGAAAATCGGTGAGTGGAACCTTATTTTTCTCTGAAAGATACTTGAATTCACAAAAGGAATCCAAGTGAGATGCTGTAGAAGTTCAGAATGATGCAATAAGAGTAAGTGTTAGAATAGAAGTTCCTGACATATTTGAGTGAATCTAAGTCAAGGGATCAACGAGAGATCCTTAATCTTAGAACTTCTTAATAAAAGATAAACAACATGCTTTGATACTAAATAGGTTTCAAGGTGGCCCAATAGTTATTATTTTGAAAACAAAGCTTCAGGATAGAGTTTGTATGATAGTATTGTTCATCTTAGCAGTTCTCATTCCTACTAAAATTTTGGGAGGAAAGTCAAAATCAGTCTTATAACTTTCATAACCTTTCTTATCAAGTCTTACAAATTCATGAGTTTTTGTTTGTGTCCTATATGTTCGAACACAACGTTAATCATATGGTGAATAGCCTTGACGAGAACTCCTATATGGGATATAACGACGTTGTCTTTTACCCAGTTGGCATATGTGGTTGTATTTTATTGCAAAAAAAAAAAAATAGAATTTTCATGAAAACATTTCACAAACACAAAAATATAGATACTTAAAGCCCAATTAAAAACAAAAATCATGTTTTTCTTCCCATTCCTCCGTGAGCGTGAAGAACAACCCATCCTTGATGGTTAACCCATCAGACACCCAACTAGTCTTTTCCACCATCGCCAAGCTCTCTAGTACCTCCAAGGCTCCTCGGTCAATAAGCTCCACCATGGCCACGCCGGTGATGACGCTCCTCTAGCAAAGGAAGATCCGAAACACCATCGGTGTTGCTGCCATCACTTCTAAGGCAGAGAAGGTCATCCACCTCATTCCAATTCTAACTATCTTCTACTTCAATCTGTGTCCTCTCTGTGGAATTCCTGCTTGAAATCCCTCGCATATAGTGATTCCTCATTCGATGCGATCTTGTTGTTCCCCAAATTGTGATAGTTTGACATTCTTCCAGATGCCTTCACCTGTTCCTTCGTCCTCAAAGCCTGCATTGCTCTATCCGACCTTAACATCACCAGAATCACTTATGGGTATGCGGAGAAACTTGGCTTTAAATGCAATTTCATTCAGCCATCCAGATCCTTGGTTTGTATGCGATGTGTAGAGAAATAGGTATCACACGGTTGCTGTTCAACAAAATGGCTCGACGGGATGTTATTAGCTAGAGTACAATGATTTCCCAATTGTTAAAGGCCAGAAACCTGGAGGAAGCATGTGAGCTGTTTGAAATAATGTCTGAGAGGAATGTAAGGTCATGGACGACTGTAGTGAAATTTTGAAACCACTAATCCGCAAGTGCACGGTAGACGTGTAGATGGGGTGAGTGAGTATCGTTCCCACGAAGATTGATTGAATTGATTGCCAAGTACCACTACTCAAAGTAAACTTTAGCTAAACAACCAAAGTTGGATGAAAATGTAGGCAACTTAAACAAATGACTAACTTAACTAATGGAATACTATTATCCTAGAATGCAAGTATGCAATGTGAAAGTTGTAGTTTTTATCAAATCATGAAAGAACACTCCCTATGGGTTTACTACTTGTCTTGATTTGTTGGTGAACTTAGGTGAGTGAGTTAATTTTCAATGCATGTTGATAAAGTTTTTTAACTCAATCCTTACTTTTCCAAGTGAAAGAATTAATCTCTCTAATATAAACTTAATAAGGATTTCTATCCAATTACAAGCTTAGAAAGAGGCATTAGAGCTCCATTTACCTTTACCTAATGACTTAGACTAATTTTCCAACAAGTCCCTAGCCATTAAATTCTTCTCCTAGGTCCAATTACTTTTAATCTTTTCCAAGAGTTTAGAGGCAATTTATAGTGCAACCAATTGTGGCCTTCAACTAGCTAACACAATATTAAGCTCAAGAGAAAAATAAACATGCATTTGGTAGAAAACTAACATCACATAACCATGAATTCATTCAACATAATCAATCCAAGTAGCTACATCCATAGAAAGTGCAAAAGAAGACTATTCCATAACTAAATAAAACATAATCATGAAAGAAAACATAACAACATCCATGAAGAACTACAAGGGAGATGAAAGAGTAAACCCAAAATGGCTAGAAGCTCTTGAATCCAAAGTATCCAAGCTAGTCTCTTTGAGCACTCCAAACAATCTCCAAGTTAGCTCCAATGGTCACCAAGAACAAACTAAGAAAAGCTAAAAATCTACTTATGGAAAAACTAGTTCTAGGAAGCTAAAAAATGAAGATGAAGAAGATGAAGATCCTCCCCTCCTTGCTAGGTTCCAAGTTTTTTCACTCTTGAGGACGTCCCTTTCACTTACCAAACCCATTGGATAAAAATCCTTGGCCAATAGCAAGCTTGAGTTCAAATTTGAGGTAGGGGACCACCTTTCCCGGGTGATTGGCGCCTAGGCGCTAGAATGGGCATATCTGGCGCTACAGCGCCAAAGCGCGATGGTGCCAGGTGCCATAAGGGGGTGGCTTGGCGCCTAGGCGCCAAAGTGCACTTTTCTTGGCAAAGAGTTTTGTACTGTGGTGCCTAGGCCTCGCTCCTGGCGCCTAGGCGCCACAGTTATGATTGCTGTTGACTTTTGCGCTCCAATTTTCTCGTTCAGCTTGGCTCGGTGCCATTCCAATGCTATGATCCGCTTCTCCAACCTACAAAATGAAAGATCAAAGCAAGAATCGGCCAAAAATATTGAGTGGTAAGGTAGAAAATTGTGGTCAAAGTTGACAAAAAGTCAACATGTTTGACCACAAAATTAACATTTATCAACGACAACGATTTGGGGCTTAAAAGGAATGGGGGAGCAGAGAACCACCACTTTCAGTTGCTTTTGTAAGGGGCATGTTGAATCATTGTTGATATTGCAATTATTGATCGCTTTGTTCTGCTCTGACATTATCAGTCTAGTCATTCATCCCCATAAGACTCTTACTCTAGCACATAATTTGGGAGACATGGTTGGCATAAGTGTGAAAAAAATCATGCCTATCAAAGAAAACGTGTTAATGCACTTCTATTAACGTTAGCCAAACTGGTTGTTAACCACTCTAACAAACACAGAAATGTATTTAATTTTCACAGACGTAATGTATTTAATAAACATGAAAAATGTATTTAACTTGAACGTCAACATAATATACATTATAGTTCAGTTCTAGCGTAGTGCTTATGACCGGCATAACTTATCCTCAGCTAATAAATAAGTGCATCTCTAACAGTTTCCCATAATTTTTATAAGATAAGGAGCTAAAAATTAAAATCTTCATAATTTTTTTATTCCAACTCCAACAGTTTCTCTATTTTGTAGAATCTTATATTTATTATATAACAATTACATATTATGCATTTAAAACAAATTCAAATTATTGGCTAGTTTAGTTATTAACTAATTAAATATTTTACATTTAAAACAACAATATTAAGGACAAGTGAGAAAAGTTAAAAAAGTGGATGAAAAAAAGAACAAAAAAGTAAATTGGCAAAAAAGGAGAGGAAAAATAATAAATTTTAGAGTCTTTATGGATATAGAAAATTAACTCTTCTCTTTCATTTTATTTTCTATTTTAGCGAATTAGATTAAAAGCTGTTGGAGTAAAAATATGTTAAATATTCTCCAAAACAGGAAAAATTTATAAAATGGAAAAGCAACTAGAGATGCCGTAATATATGAGCAAAGTTTTTCATTATGCAAGGTGAGTAGTTCAGCTATCACAACCACGCGTCTCAGGTCGTACCCTTACTTTTGACCCCAGGCACTGTCCAGTAAAAGCAAAGAGATGGGGCTTTTGACCTTCAAACTTTCCGGTTTGGTTTCAATTTTTCTTGGGGCTCGAATTCAATAAATTCAGGATAAGGAATTCATAAGCACTTTTTATTTATTGTCGATAGAGTCAATTATCTACCCGGCCCAATCAAAAGGTTGTTACTCTCATATGATCAAACATAAAACCAGATGAAGAAATTGTAGACACCTGGCTGAGCAAAATTTATTCAATGGAAAGGTCCAAGTTGTAACAGTTCAGATTCCGAAGTACTAAAACTGACTAATTCAATGAAAAAGAAATTAAAAGAAGACAATATATATATATATATAGTTAATCAAGTAGTTGGCCAAAAAAGTAGCAAAATTTCGCAGTTGGTGGACCGGAAAGATAATATATAAGAAATTAGCAAACCCCAGCTCTCCTGTAACTAACAAGGCGCCTCCAGTACTTGGTTATGTCCTCTTGAGTCATGATCTTCTTACAGGCTGCCCGAGCCACTTCGCTGTCCTCTTCCGTTCCCTCCCCAGCGGATTGAATGGACTTGGCGATTCTACTAGGAAGGAGGTCTATCTCTTTGAGCACCTGCTGGATGTGAGTGACCAGCCGGTCCGCCAGGCCACGGCTGAAGTCCTCCCTGATGACCGCCCTGAGCACGGCAATGTGCTGCGCGTCGGGGGGCATGGTGTAGGCCGGAAGGATCCATCCGAACCTCCGCAGGCTCTCCGCGATCTCGAACACCGTGTGCCTGCTGCTGTCCTTGAGTGTGAACGCGACCAGAGGAACTCCCACGTCCTTGGACAGTATCTCAAACCGCCCCGTCTTCTCTATTCCTTCCTTCAACAGCCTCGCGTTTTCCATGCAGTTCCCTATTATGTTCTTGTACCCCTTTAACAAACAATTTGTACGTACAAAACATATATGAATATCTATTTATAATGAATGAATTACGAGATTATTCATCAGTAGTTACGTTTGTTTTATTAATTCATGTTTTACAAAAACTAGTAACATAACGAATTTAGTATATGTTTATATTAAGCCCACCTCGAAACCCAGCCGAATAAACTGGTAATATTGCGCAATGATTTGAGAAGAACCTAATCATCAAATGCATGAAAAAATTAGTGTGCAGTAAATAGCAACATTAGTATTGATGAATGATTGAATATTTTTAGGTACCTTTGGAGAAGTTGAGTGTGAAAGTGGGTTGATCAGAGCCAAGGTAGTTGATATGGAAGACGAGCTCGTCCGGCAGATCGTCCTTGGCCCTCCACACCACCCAGCCGATTCCGGCGTAGACAAGCCCGAACTTATGCCCGCTGACGTTGATGCTCTTCACCAACGGAAGCCGGAAATCCCACTCTAGATCAGGATACAAGAAGGGAGCAATGAACCCTCCGCTGGCTGCGTCCACGTGGATCGGCGTCTCCCAACCAGTCTCCTCATTCTTCTTTAGCAGCAAATCGTTCAACGTCTTCACATCCTCGAACTCACCTGTAAGCGTCGAACCTAAGATCGCCGCCACGCAGATGGTGTTCTCGTCCACCATCTCCACCGCCTTCTCCGGGTCCATCACGTAGTACCCTTCCCTCAGCTTAACCTCCTTCAGCTCCACCTCGAAGTACCTAGCAAACTTCTCCCAACAAACCTGCACGTTAGCCCCTGTGACGATATTAGGTTTGTCCGTCGGGAAGCCCTTGGCTCGTCTCCTCTGCTGCCACTTCCGTTTGAACGCCAATCCCGCCAGCATGATGGCCTCTGAGGATCCCACAGTGCCGACACCGACAGCGGTATCACCTTCTCCCACTGACGGCGCGTGGAAGAGCTGGGCGATCATGTTGACGCAGCGGTTCTGGAGCTCGGTGGTTACAGGATACTCGTCCATGTCGACGTAGTTCTTGTTGACGGAGGCCATGATGAGCTTGTCGCACTCTGGCTCCATCCAGGTGGTGACGAAGGAGGCCAGGTTGAGGCGGGGGTTGCCGTCGAGCATGAGTTCATCGTTGATCAGCTGGTAGGCTGCTTCCTTGGGCATCGGCTTCTCCGGCATCGAGAACCTGGGGACAGGGTTGCGGACATATCTGGAAGCGAAGGTCGAGTGAAGGTACTCCTCCGAGTCGGCCGGTAATGCTGCAGTGAGCGCCATCACTTAATTAATCAGCTAACTAACACTAATCTGTTTGTAATTAAAACTGTAGGATTTTTGTTATGGATTAGTAGAGGTATTGTGAGATGTTGTGGTGGGTGCTAATAACCAAGTGGGAGCGGGAGCCGGAAGCAGAGTGCTTCTCGCGCGCTACGCTATTTTTGGAAGCAATGACCCATTCACTTGGAGAAGTTAAAGAGAGACGACTGAAGATTATTTCTCAATCCATCTTCTTCACTAATATATTTCTTTAGCTATTTCACAATCCATCTTCTTCACTAATATATTTCTTTATAGCTCGTTTTTTTTTCTTCCATGAATCTATGTAATTTTTCTACGCAAAATTACGCGAAAATGTGGTCTATTTTTGTTCAAAAACAAAATGCCTCTTTTTCTGGTATATGAGGGAAGAGTTGTGTTTATCATCCAGTAGTGGAAAATAATTTTTGCTTAATTGGTATTCACAATAAT
This sequence comes from Aquilaria sinensis, assembly GCA_005392925.1. NCBI lineage: Eukaryota > Viridiplantae > Streptophyta > Magnoliopsida > Malvales > Thymelaeaceae > Aquilaria > Aquilaria sinensis. Next base: position 92,208 of record SMDT01000653.1, on the reverse strand, counting down.
ACGCGTACGATAATACTCCCTGTTTATCGCACTTTTTAATTTTTCTAAATTGGGTTTGACATATTTTGGAACTTCCTAAAATGCAGGGGTGTACCTATACCTCATTTTCACTTAAAACCCTTAAAGATTTTTAGTTTTTAGACATAAGGACCCAGGTTGTAAAACATGCGACTTAGGCAATTGTTGAAGATAATGGTGCATAAGAGGACCATCAGACTTAGGATAAAAGCTTATCACTTCCTAAGTAGTATGTGTTTATCACTTGTAAATAATCTTGTACTTATCTTGTATTGTAAGTCAAGTAACGCATATACCGCTAGTCACATGATGTTGAGTGTGGTGGCCTTCGATCCAATTCTCTTAACTAAACTTTACATGGTATCAGAGCCATTACTGGCTCACGTCACTTCAAATGGATTTTGAAGACTCTCCATCTATTGTATCCCCCAACAAAACCTTGCCTCCTTCGAATAGCCCTTGCTGCCTAACCCTACACAAAACCTCAATCACTTGCTTACTATCAAATTGAACTGAGATAATTATCTCTTTTGGAAGGTACAATTTTTCCCTTATCTACGACAGCAACAACTTTCAAGCTTTGTTGATGGAATGATAGTTGCACCTCCCAAGTTCATGGACAACAAGGAAAAAGAAAACTATCTAGTTCTACAACCTTGAATATCAGATATGGTACCAACAAGATTAAATGGTACTCAGTGCAATAATCTCTTCTTTCACTAAAGCGATTCTTGTGCATGTTATTAACCTTAAGATGGGGCATGAAGTATGGAGTGCACTGGTGAAACTTTTCTTCTCTTAGTCTTATGCTCGGATTATGCAGATCCATTACCAGCTTTCTACTCTCTAGAAGAAAGATTATTTTTCTTTTTTTAGTCTTATTGCTGATTATTTTTAGAAATTTAGGTGCCTTGCAGACATTCTTATAGCTACTGGACAGCCCCTTCAAGATTTTGAAGTTGTCTTATGCATTCTAGCTGGACTTCTTTCAGAGTAAGATTCTCTTGTTACTTCTATTACAACTAGAATTGATCCAATATCATCTAATGATCTTTATGGATATCTTTTGAGTTTTGAGTTGAGACTTGAGCATCGTAATCAACTAGCCTCTCTAGCAACTCTAACTGCTAATGTAACAACTACAAATAGTATGAACAATGCAAATGTTGTGCCAAAGGCCTCCAACACTCAAGGACAAGGATGTGGCAATCCCTCAAATTAAAGAGGCATAGGATAAGAACATGAGCACAAATGGAGTGACATGTCAACTCTACTCCAAACTTGGGCATTCTGCCCTAAAGTGCTGCTATCATTTTGATTAGTCCTATCAAAGAGTTTCAATTCACTTTGTGGGCACAATTGTAACCTCAAGCTATCAGATTAATCCTTCTTGGTGCACAGAATCAGAAGCAAATGACCATGTCATAGCTGATTTCTTAAGGCTCACAAGTCATGAAAAATAAAATGGTGCATAACAGGTTCATGTTGGCAATAAGGCAGGTTTGCACATTCACAACATTGGTCAATATATCTTTTTATACTAAAACTAAGTTTTTACACTTGTCTAATGTTCTTTATGTCCCTCACTCACATCTAAAAAAATCTTACCCCTGTTAGTAAGTTAACTCATGACAATAATGTATTTCTTGAGTTTCAGTGTGACTTTGTTTGTGCTAAAGATCAGGTCACAGGAACAATCCTTCTTCGAGACCTATGTAAAAATAGACTATATCAAATCCTTCATCTGCTATTTTCCCAAATAAGAAGGTCATCCTAGTTGGAAAACATACAACTCCTCATTAATGACATTAACGATTTAAGCACCCTTTTGAACGAATCAGTCATCTTTTTTTGCAACAAATTAATCTTCTTGTAAGGAAAAGTGTCGAGTCTTTGGTCTATAATGCTTGTCAGCTAGCAAAAAGTCAGCAGCTACCATTTTCGTCTTCTTAGTCAGTGTCTTAAAAACCATTGGACCTTATATTCTCTAATGTATGAGGGCCAACAGTTCAATCTGTTAATGGCCATCGGTATTATGTGACTTTTGTGGATGATTTTATTAGATTCACTTAGTTATTTCCATTTAGTTACAAATCTGACATTGAGCGGAGCTTTCTTAACTTCAAAATGCATGTTGAAAGATTGTTTGACAGGAAAATCAAGTCTGGCCAATTTGATTGGGGAGGAGAATATCCAAAGTTGCATCAAACTCTCCAACAAAATGGTATCCTTCACCAAATTTCTTGTCCTCATACTCATATCAACAAAATGGATCTATTGAATGAAAGCATCGATACATTGTTAAAACTGGCCTCTCTTTCTTTCAAAAGCTTTTATACCCTTAAAATTTTAGGACGATGCTTTCCAAATTGCATACTATCTTATCAATCGAATGCCAACACCAACTCTTAATAACCAATCTCCTTTTAAGTGTCGCTTCCATGCAACGCCTGATTATGCTTTCTTTAAATTTTTTTGTTGTGCATAGGCCTCATTTGCATCCATATAACACTCATAAGCTTGAATTTCGTACCCAACGGTGTGTTTTTATTGGTTATAGTCACAACCACAAATGGCATAAATGTTTTCACTTACTTTCTATATGTGTTTATATTTCTCGTGATGTTATCTTTGATGAGAAAATGTTTCCTTTTGCTTATAAATCGTCAAGTTCAGGTTCAGTTATAACATGAACTAGTCAATAAATAGTTCTTCTCATATTAGTCATTCTATCTACAATCTTATCCCAACTTTAACAAATCCTTGAGGTTGCTCTTCCTAAGTCACCCACACCAACTATGAATGTCCCAACCTGCCCTTCCTCGCTAACAAATGCTTCTGTACCAGAAGAACCATCACTTCCATCAACTTTTCCTCCTATCCATCCGATGAAGACGAGGTTGCAAAATAATGTTGTTGAGCCAAAATAGTTCACCAATGAAACAATAAGATATCCTATTTTGAAAGCTTTAATTACAGAAGCTGCTACTAATGATGTTGAACCTGCTTGTTTTTCTAGTGTAGTAAAGGTTCCTACATGGCATGACACCATAAAAGCTGAATTTAAAGCTCTTATTTGCAATGAGACATGGACCCTTGTTCCACCCATTCATCACATGAATATCATTAACTACAAGTGAGTGTATTATGTGAAAAGAAAACCAGATGGCTCAATCGATAGAGATAAAACCCACCTAGTTGCTAAAGGCTTTAAGCAACAAGAAGACATTGACTATAAAGAAACCTTCAGCCCTGTGACCAAGCCGACAACCACACAAACTGTTCTTTCATTAGTTGTTTCCACTGGATGGCACATATGAAAGATTGATATTCAAAATGCCTTCTTCATAGATTTTTTTATAAATATGTTTTCATGGATAAACTGCAAGGTTTTGTTGATCCTCATTTTCCCAATCATGTATGCAAGCTCTGAAAGCTATTTATGGCCTTAAACAAGCCCCAAGGGCATGGTACTCTCATTTCAGCTCATGACTTGTTGATCTTGGATTTGTTATCTTAAAAACCAATGTCCCATTGTTCACCAAGAGAACTTTAGGGCTAATTGTTTATGTCCTCATCTATGTAGACAACATTATCATTACAAGTTCTTATCCTATTGTGATTCAACTATAAGGAAAGACTTTCCTGTAAGAGATATAGGACAATTACACTACTTCCATGGTATAGAGGCGGTTCACACTTCTTCTAGACTAATACTTTCTCAACAAAAGTATATTTTGGATCTTTTGCATCAAACTTATAAGCTCACTACTAAGCCAGTTTATACTCCTATGTTGGCAGTCGAAAAACTATCTAAAAACTCTGGTGAAAAGCTTGCTGATCCTACTGAGTACCGTAACATTGTAGGTGCACTCCAATATCTAACTATTACGCAACCTAATATCTTCTTCTCAATCAACAAAGTATGCCAATACATGCACAGTCCCATAACTGAACATTGGAAAGTAGTAAAACAAATCATGAGATATCTAAAGCACACAGTTCAGCTTTATCTTCATATTTAAAAGTTCACATCCAATGTTTTAAGTGCTTATTCTGACGCCGATTGGGCTAGATGTCCCGATGATAAACAATCTACAGGTGGCTATGGCATTTTTCTTGGATCAAATTTAGTGTCTTAGGCATCCAAAAAGCAACACATTATGTCCTGTTTGAGTACTAAAGTCGAGTACAAAACATTAGCTAATGCTACTGTTAGAGTTATTTGGGTTCAAACATTCTTAAAGGAAATGGGAATCACCTTTCAACGGCCTCATTTTCTTTGGTGTGACAACATCAGTGCAACATATCTTATAATGAACCCAATTTTTCATGCACGTACAAAACACATTGAAATCGATTTCTATTTTGTTTGAGAAAGATTTGCAAATGATGTTTACAAGTTCGGTTCATTTCTTCTAAAGACCATGTTGTTGACATTTTTACTAAACCATTACTTATAGTGCTGTTTGACAAGTTTCGAGCCACTCTCAACATTCAAGCTCACCCATTGAGATCACAAAGGGATGGTGAAGATAATGATGCTGATGAGGACCAACGAACTTAGGATAAAGCTTATCACTTCCTAAGTAGTATGTGTTTATTAATTGTAAATAATCTTGTACTTATCTTTTATTGTAAGTCAAGTAATATATATACTGCTAGCCACACGATGTTGAGTGTGATAACGTTTGATCCAATTCTGCTTACTAAATTTTACAGCAATAAATGTGGCTCTGGTACCAAATTGCCCAGATATTTCAAACACAAGAATAAATAAATAAAACTTAAATAGGAACAATATGAACTAGAAATATGCACATATAATTTATTCAAAACATAAACTTACAGATAATTAGCGAAAACTAGTTTACCACATGAAGATAAAGAACAATGGAATGATTACAAGCTTGTACTATTAAAGTAGAATTCCAAGCTTCAATAAGATTAACGCCATTATGATATAGCTACAAGTACACCACCTTAACACTAAGTATTAAAATGCAAATTTTGAAGGAAATAAGAAAGACGTCCAATGTGGACTACAAGAGAAAGATAAAAATTTTTGAATACTTTGAACTCTGGAGAATGGCTCCTTAAATAAGCAGAGGTCCTGGGCCTTAATGATAAGGCTTAGTAAATCTTCACCAATATGAAAGTTGAGGAGTCTGGGACCACTTTTGGCTGGTGGCCGAATAGAGCAATAATGTTGGGTGCTTTAATAATTCTCGGCAAGTTGGAAGGCTAGTTTTTTTCTTTTGTCGATTTCTGCCAACATTTGCTTTATTCACATAAAAGTAAAGGCACTGAGCTAGAGATGCCTTTACTAGGACCCTGCTGAGCTATTCTTGTTGGATGAAGATCCCATGCCTTCCTGACTCTTTTAGGCAGATTTCAAGATTCTTTATTTCATCATTGAGATAAAAATTTCAATATTTTTGAATTTACCTCATTGGTAAAATCTATTAAGCATGAGATTCACAAAATATTTATCTGGATTTTCTTCTTCTTCAATTATATTAATTTTATCAAATCTAATATTCTTGGATAGGTATTGATTTAGGACACATGTGTTCCACCACTTTGATTCCCAAACACATTATAGGAAATGAGTGAAGTGGATGTCATAATCCACTTCCTGTTTCTCATAGTGTCACTAGAAAATCCATGGAATATGGTTCATAACAACAAAATAGAAATCCAGGAATGGCACTCTTTAACCTTTCTTGCAGAATTGCTCTTACAACATGGAAAATCCTTCAAAAGACTTCATGACTTGTTCTACGAAAAAGGCTTTGAATAGTCCCCTTCCAAAATACGAATTATAAAACCAATTACGGAATTTGCTCTGCTTGGTCATGAACAGAATCATCCATGAATGCCGATGGTCTCTGTTCTAGATATAGAAAACTTCATCCCAAGCTTTGATGTAATCCTAATATGAGAATAACATATTCTCATACTTTCCTCTAGTTAAAATTCTTCTTCTTCCATAGAAAACTCTCCATTCTTCAAATATCCAAACTTTAAGATTTAAATGAAGAAATTCCAACTTTTGAAATATATTTTTCTAAAGGTTCTTCATCACCACACTTAGTGTTTATGGTAATTTTAGTTTTTCTTGGTTTATGTTCTATTTCAGAAAAACAAGTCTCTTGTAAAATTAATTCAAGGAATAAATAATTCTTGAGTGGCTAGAATTGCCACTGAGGATTCTGGTGGTTGGACTAGTATTTTTCTGCCAATTATACAACAGAAAGATGTTTCATGTCTTTATCTTCTAGGGAAATGAGATATTTCCTATCAATTTCTTGATATACCATTGATATACCCAAACTATGCATGAAAATTTCTTGAGGCTTTTGAGGCCTTGATGGATTATTCTTTTAATAGTTTTTTCGGGAATTACTCAGGTAATTCCTATAGTTTCTTCTTTCTTGGGAATAAAATAGTTCATCATTACATTTCCAAAAGTCTCTTTTCTTGGATGATTTTTTCTGCGAGGATTCTTCTTCCTCAAGGATTTCTAAATGCACATGATGTTGAGCTAGCATTGCTCTAGTCATGTCTACATCTATTTCCATGTCCATTTCCATCATGTATTATTTGATTTCCAAAGGGCCAATTCGTTTGAGCTAAAGTCAACTAATTTTTTTAACTTTTACATCTTTTTTACCTGAAACCAATTTTATTTAAAAGCCAATGTTATGTAGATACAATAATCAATTTGAAAATAAATTTTTATGATGTTGTTAAATTTTTATGAATTTTTCTTTTTTAAGACTTGAAACTAGAAAAATTCATAAAAATTTAGTAAGATTATAAAAATTGTATTTTCAATTGATTATTGTAACTACATAATATTGGCTTTTAATTAAAATTAGTTTCAAGTAAAAAAGATGTAAAAATAAAAATAAGTCATTTTGTAGTCAATTGACTAAAGTTAAAACGAATTGGGTGTTTGTTTTTTTTATTTAAATTCTTGGTCATTTTCTCTCCCCCTAAAAAACTCTTTAATCAATAAATCAGGCAAAGAGTTTGTTTCTCTTGCATTGTACCCAACATCAAAGTTGAAAACAGAAAAGAAAGCTTGCCATTGAGCAAAATTTTGTTTAAAAGCTAAATTTTTAACATCTTTAAACAAGAAATCTTTAGCTGCTCTAACAATCAACAATAATTAAAAAACATTTTGTTAAGGAGATCTTCCTCAAACTTTGTGACATAAATGACAATTGCTATAATTTCCTTCTTAATGGTAGAATAATTTTTTTGCGCTTGATTTCAAACTTCTAAAGTAAATCAAACCAATTGTTCTTTTTCACCAATTTTCTATTTCAATATTCCTCCATAGCCAATATCACTAACATCTATTTTAACTAATGTAAAGGCTTCTGGATTAGGGATATTAACATAGGAAATTTCTTTCATTTTTTTAATTAATTGAATAGCTTTAGTTTGTTTTTCACTCCAATCTAGAGGATTTTTCTTCAACCTATCAAACAAAGCTTTATAATCCTTGGGAAGATTTTTTATAAAAATCTACAACATAATTCAAACTTTTGAAAAATCTTTGTAATTGTTTCTTATCTTTAATTTCATCAGGAAACTTATTAGCAAAGCTTATTGATCTATCAATAGGCTTAATTGTTTCTTTATGAAATATATGGCCCAAAAATCTTATTCTAAGTTGGAACAATTCCATATTTTTCACTGATACCAGAAGTCCTACTTCTTTTACTATTTTTATAATTTTTTTCAACTGTTTCCAATGTTGATTAATTGGTTGAGAAAACATAAGCACATCATCAATGTAAACAATAGTAAAATAATTGTACAAATTAAAATTTTCATTCATGATTTTCTAGAATTTTGATGGGGCATTTTTTAACCCAAAATGCATAATATTCCATTCATATTGACCAAAGGGAATATTAAAACCTATTTTATATTTATCTTTTTTGGCTGAATTTTTCAGTATCCTAACTTTATGTCAATTTTGGAGAATACAACAACATTATGAAGTGTAGATAATAAATCTTTCTTGTTAGGAATTGTCTATTTAATCCATCTGAGAACTTTATTCAGAGGCTTATAACTTATTACTAGTCTCAGTACTCCTCTTTCAATTTCTGAATTCTTAATTACATAAAAGGCAGAGCAACTATATGGTGAAGAGCTATTTCTAATTAGCTTTTTGTCCAATAGATCTTGAATTTTTTTTCTATAATGAGCCATTAATTCTTCATTCATTTGAATAGCCCTAGATCATGTAGGATTACTTTTCTCATTGAAGTCTGGTTTATATGGGAGGTTCACAATGTGTTTTTTCCTTGTTCAGAAGGCATTAGAAATATCAGCATAGACCTTACTTCCTAAAACTCCCTTAAAATGTTCTATCTTTTGTTTTAATTCTAATTTTTTTTCAATTTTTATTCAACACTTTTGTGTTTCATTTCCTCTTGCAAACATATCAAAACATTTTGTTTTCTTCCTAAATCCATACTGAGTTCTTCTAATAGTAATTGTCTAGGCAGTTCAGCAACTTCAAATGTAATTTTGTTTCCAAATTTCTCAACAGAAATTCCACTCATATTTACCTTAAAAGGCATGATTGCAGCAAAGAATGAAGTTTTTAAGATTATTTCTTGATTCTTGTTTAAAATTTTTAAAATGTTGTTTAATAAAAATATCTTCATTACACACATCAACGTTCATTATTTTAAATCTTATTGGCAATAGTTAATTGATCCAAAAGATTTATCAAGATACTGATATTAAACAATACTTTCTTTAATGCTATTTCGATTAGCTCTTGAATCTACCAAAACAACTGTTGTCAATTTAAATTGATTTTCTAGTAACAAAGTCATTTTATTAGTAAATCTTTGATTTGATATAGAACAAACTTCATTAATCTACAGTGGTTTTTCTTAAGAAAAACCTATTTCTTTATTTTCTTGACTCACTTTTGGAAAATTTTTCCCTCTTTCTTTTTGCTTTGCCTTAAAACTAAATTCTTCCATATCTTTCATAACTAATTCATCTTCTAGAATATTTTGAGAATATCCCTCAAAATTTATTTCTACGAAATTTTGTTTTTACCTTAATTTCTGAAATTTGTCCTTTTAGTTCTACTATCATTGGTTCTTTATGATTCTTTTATGCCTTGTCTATTATCTTAATGATTTCATCTAGACTATCGATAGGAAGCTTAGTTAATTCTTGTATATCAATCTTCTTCTTTGAATTTTTTTCACCCTGATTTGATGGGTATTCTTGTTTACCAACTTTATTAAGATATTTAAATAGAATTTTTTTCTTAATTCGGTGTCATCAATTGATTTTACAATTTCTAAGATTATTTCATTTCTTCAGTAATGACATTAATTTAAATAATTTTTAATTGCAAAATATCAAATGTATTTTGTAACTGGCATGAATTACAACCACAATTCGAACCACAACTTTCTGTTTCAAATTCTGAACTATTTAAAAGACCAATGACATTTATTTCTTCAAAAGTTCCTTTTTGTTCTTCTTCAGGTTCACTGTCATTATTTAATAGGATTTTCATTAAACTCTTTTTTAAACCTTTGTCTATCTTTATATAGTTTATCTTTTGCCTTGTTTTGCACTTATTAGCAAAAATGTCCTAGTTTTCCATATTTCCAACAAACTTTTTGCTACTTTCCATATTTTCTTTTCTTAAATCTTTTAGATGGTCTAGATTTTTCTAATCTTCTTCTCCTGTACTTTCTATAAATTTATGCTTCTTTTATTTTTTGGGCTCATATTCAAAATATGATCTTAGGATATCATAACCAATTGGAAGTAGAGTCTTTCTATTTCTTTCTTCCTGCTAATCTTTCTCTTTTTACATGTTTTTACCACTTTTTTTTGTGACACATTTTTAGACCAACTTCTTTAATTTCTGCTATGATTTGGCCATAGGTGTAATTTTCTAGGTTGCGATGACCTTGGTTTTTCTCTTTCATGTGATCCATGACCAATTGATGAATAATGTTTATGTAGTCCTTGTTTAAATTTTTCTTTCCCGATTAAGGAGCTACAATATTCTCTTTCATAAACTCTAGTAAAGAAATTATCTATCTTTATACCATTCTAAATTTGGATAAAGTTCTACATATCATATTTAACGTTAATTCTTCATTTTTACTTTTTTTACTTGCTGCATCACCATCAAAATGAGAATAGATGGTGCACAACAAAGTACTTATGACATCAGGTTTACTTGTTTGAATTAATTGTGCTCCATGTTGTTCTATAAGCATTTTTCTTGCATTTTTTATTTCTTGTCTAGCTTGTTCAATTAAACACTTATCCCACTAGTTTTTTAACTGTCCTATAAAACTAGTTATGATCATTTCTGTTATATCTGGGTTTAAGTTATCAACTCCTTTCCTTATAGCTATTCCATACATAATCATGTGTTGGATAGTGTTTATTATCTGGTATTCTAACAAACCATCTATATTCCATTCTTGTATTGAATCTTCTTTATATTCTGTAAAACTATAAAGCTCGGAATAATTGTTTCACCTTATGTCCACTAGAGATGGTATTGAGGGAGCATAGGGATGAGGCATATTCTAAACTTTTGAAACATTTCTGATTGGACCTTCTCTCTCTTATTTAAAATGAAGACAATTTAATTCTAAACTTTCATATTCTAAGTGATGAGAATCAACTAATTCTTGGATATTGGGACTTTCTCCAATAACATTTATCTGAAGATCTTTTTTATTTTTTATTCACAGTCTCCTTTGACTCCTCTGATATAATTGTTAATTTAGCTATTTGACTAGCAAGATTAGTATCTATCCTTTGATTTCAATTTGAATTCTAGAAGTTTTTTTAGAAAACTTATTGGGGATTTTTTATGTTTCCGGCAAAAGTTCTGGTTTAAAGACTAAAGTCTTTATGAGATCAAATTTATGCTTTTCCAATTATGTTTTAATTCCATTCATTTATTTAAATATGCATTGTAGATAAATATTTATATAATTATTCTATTCCATGATATTCTGGAGATCTTTCTTATTTACAAGTTTCTTGTCAATCTTAAGATTTTATGTATTAAAAGCATTAAAAGGTGAAGTAGATGTTTTAGTTTTTTTCTTCCATTATGACCATAGTATTAGGTGGGTGTGGAGATGTGATTTCTTTTCTTATCTTTACACTTAGTTTGTTTTAATTTAAGTTAATTGACTAAAAAATGATTTATTTTTATTTTTACTTTTTTTTTAGCTGGAACTAATTTTAATTAAAAGCTAATATTATATACTATAATAATCTATTGAAAATATAATTTTTGTAATATTACTAAATTTTTTTGAATTTTTCTAATTTAGGGCATTAAAAAGGAAAATTTCATAAAAATTGAACAACATCAAGAAAATTTACTTTCAAGTGGATTATTGTATCCAAATAATATTGGTTTTCAAATGAAATTGATTTCAGGAAAAAAATATATAAAAGTAAAAATAAGTCAGTTAACTTAAGTTAAAATGAATTGGCAGAGATAAACTATTCAAAGAATTTTAAATTATTTTTTAGTTATCATAATTCATTTATACCAAAGGCATTTAATTTATTTTCTATCTCCATTGGTATATGTGACAAAAAACCATTTCCTTTTAATCTCATTTCATTCTGACCAAAAAATTTCATTTAGACTTTAACTATCAAACCTAAATGGTTCTTTCAAAACATTTAATTGAAAATTTGAAAAACTAGGATTCAATAATCCTATGGATACAATTTTTTTTCTTCTTTTTGTTGTCTAGAATTTTTACTTTTTTTCTAAGATAACTAGGTCAATTTTATTGAGAATGTGTAAAGCTTGTTTTATAGATTCCTTAACTTCTCTTATTAATTTATCATGCTAAGACTTTTGAACATAAGAACTGAAAGCTCTAGAGGGTTTATAAGAAATTCTTCATATAAGTCTTTCTGGTTTCAATTTTGAAAAATCAATTTTTTTAATTCTATCTTTACTAAATTTTATTTTAACCCTTCCATTTTCATATTTAACAATTCTTTCTAACTTTTAAGGTTTCAAAGGTTTCATTGGTTTTACATTCTAGGAGATCCATTTTTCTGGAAGCTTAATGTCTCTCCATTTAATTGGCTTAGGAATGACAACATAACTTTTTTCTATATTAGCTTTTAACAATAAAATTTCTCCATGTGTATCAAATTCTAAAGCCTTAGGCTCAATCTGTGTTATCATTACTTTGTAGTAAATTCTATAAGAAAGAGCAATATTCTAGGGTCTTTCAAGCATATAAATCAAATGTCATCATATTTGCAATCAAGACTTTCATAATATAAGGATCTTTCAAAGAAATAATGAAATTTAGATGACAATTGAAATAAATTGGTCCACCAAATAAACTTGATTCTACTATGCCTAAATAAAGAATCAAAGAATTTATTATGTCTGCAATCTCTTAAGGCAATAATTACAGAAGTGTTTAAATCATTTCTTGTCAGAGGTTTCAAAGCAATTTGCACAAGACCAATATACAAATAATTATAGTGATTTTTTAGATGATCCTTGATTATATTTTTTTAAAACAATTCAAATTTATGATCTTATTCCATTATTGAGTTTTTTTCTACAATTTTAATGGCATAAGTCATTAGTAAATCAAAAGTTCCTTATTGATAACATCCCATTTATCAACCTTAAGAGTATTCCAATTTCCTAATTTTTTCTCAATATCTCTGATCAAAACAACTTATGAGTTTTTAAATTTTCTATTCCCCATAATTTCTTCTTCCTCTTGTCTCTCTGAAATAGACCTAGACAAAGTTCTAAAGATTTTATCCATCAGCAAATTTTAATTAGTGTTAATATCTTTATCAGCTATCTAACAACATTTTACGTGATCTTATTGCCCTTCCATTTTAACAACAGGTTTTACAATCACTATGCAACTTGGGTGATAATCTGGAAAGATCTTAACAATAATCTGTAATTACTAAGGAATAAAGCCTTTTGAAATTTGTTTAACTCTTAGATAAAAAAGATAAGACAAAGAATAAACTACAAAGACTACAATGTTAAGAGGATATAACTTTTGGTTACAAATTAGGATTTCATAAAAAAGATAATTTTCTTAAGATGGACGATTGAGATTAAGAAGGTACCATTACAAAACATGTATTTTAGAATCTTCCACATATTTTCTTATATTGATTATACTTAAAAAGTTTTATCTAAAAATTAAGGATTGCATCTAACATCTATACTACAAATTTTTAATATCTATATTAAAAATTTCAAAAATTTATGTATCTATTATGAAAAAAGATATCTCGAGAGTCAAACTTGAATTTTAGAATTTAATAAGTGATTACAAATGAACTAATTGTTATTTAATTAAGGATGGGAACAACATGAAAACCATGGCACTTTTTTTATTGAATACTTATAGGGTCTGGTTGGATTGAGGAAAAAGGATGAGAGGATAATTAGTATGACTCTTTTATTTGGATATATAAGAAGAAAAATATTGGGCTGGTTCGCACAAACTCAAAGAATAGAAGAACTTGAAGTTGTTATTAATCCAATTTATTTTAGGGTTGGATTTAGGTTTTGTTTAGGATTCAGTTTCCCTATTTTGACATGGTTTGAATTTGTTTATAGCCTATAAAAAAAAAAGCATATTGTGGTAGGTTTTGATTGTAAGAGAAAAGCCAATATGATGAAGAAGAAATATGTAAGAGTTTCAAAGGAGGGAGAGGTCTGAAAACTGAGAATGTAGGTTGAGAAATCTTTTGTGATTTTTATATTTCTTAATTATATGATGGTAAGATATTGAGGTTGTCACTAATATATAAGAAATTCATAGGTCAGCATAAGTACTAAGGGCATACCTTTACTATAATCTCTATATTTTGTCAAAGTCCATTTCTCTCATCCGTAGAAGTAGGTTAGTTAAGAGTTCAATCACATTAAACTTATATGTGCCTGATTGATTTTGTTTGTTTTTAGCTGTGCATGATAAATGATTCAAAGGCGGATCCATGTATGGTTTATAGGGATCTATAAGCACCATTTATTTTCCACAAAAATATTTATAAATGATATATAATTTGGTAATTAGATCTGTTTTAATTTTTTTTAGCGGACCCCTAAATGTAATAATATCTATTTAAATAGAAAAATAGGTCTCTTTTATCTCAAAACATATAAAAAGTGGTTTGTCTTCCTTGTACAACTCATCTTTTATCCCTTAACTTGCAGGTTGTTTTCCACCTTGACCTTGAACTTTTTTCTTTACTTACTTTATTCTTTGAACATAGAAAAAGTTAAATACATGATAAAGTTAAGAGAATAATTAAGTATAATCATATAAATTTAAGGGTTATCAGGGCACTTTTGATTGAAAAAAAAAAGATTTTTATGTGAATTATACATTTAAATATTTTAATTTTTAGTATTTGGTATATATCTAAGAAAAAAATAATCATGTATTTATGTGGACTCCCTTTAAAAAATTTTGGATCCACCGTTAAGGTGATTAAAGAATTTTTTTTTTCCAACAAAATAGAAAGGAAGGGAGACAATATCCCCTCCATTTTTTTCTTTATATATATCTCTGGCAGAAATATCAAATTTGCCATTAATATTTTGGGTGTGAAGTAGATATGCCACTATATTTTTTTTTTCCCAATATCCACTAATGTTTTAAAATAGGCTGAATATGTCATTGCCGGTTAGAAAAATAACAAAAAATGATAAAAAATAATAGGTTTTGAAATCTTTAGGTTATTATACATCTTTCAAAAAATATCAAAATTTCTGAGATTTTTGCCAAAAAATGGTTTACTCTCTGCCATCAGCGCTTCAGCCCTGTTACTGTTTCCGTTACCAATGGCCCAACCCCATTGCCACCATCCCTCTATCTTTATTGTCTAATCTTCTCATTGGCATTCTTGAGAGAGAGAGAGAGAGAAAGTTTAATTACAAAAAGTCTTTGAAGTTTGTTAAAACTTGCATTATCACCTAAAATTTTAAAACTTGTTATTTTTAACTTTTTTTGTTGGCTTTTTAATGTTTTTTGTTAGTTTTTTAATGATCAGTGGTATATCCACTGTTAATTTGAAACTTTAGTGACATATCTGGCCCATTTTTAAACGTTAGTGGAAGATTGGGCAAAAAAAAAAACTATGATAGCATATTTGTTCCCAATCCAAAACTTTAGTGGCAAATTTGATATTTTTGCCTATACCTTTTCATGCCTCGAAATTGGGGGTAAATGACCCATTTCTCACTTTTTCTTTGCTTCGCTCCTCACATTTTCTCTTATTAATTAAACCCAAAAAAACTTATAGAAATCATTAGTTCAATACACATAATTTATTTGATCATCTAGTTATGAATTTTGTGGAAATAAAGGCATAAATATAAAAAATTAAAAAGATCAAAATCTTGAATTAGCTCCACCTAGTATTTAATAATAATGTTGAAATTATGAAAAGGGCACCATGATATAAAAATGGCAAGGATAAAAGACAAAAGTACATAATAACAGCCCCCTGAACTTTGTAAAGTCAAGCAAGCTGATCTTCAAATCAAAACTTGGTCTACGAAAGCCTTAAAATTTTGTAACCCATAATAAGTTGGTCCACTAGTTGAAGAAAGCTAGCATGTGCGTAGAAGTGAAAGGGACGTTGCCCAACCCATTACTAACTAGACTTTCAATCAGGAGTAAATAAACTTCTTTTTAATATTTCACGCATACATAAAAGTATGAGTACTTAATGTGTAGCTAGAGGAAA
The DNA here is from genome assembly GCA_005392925.1 of Aquilaria sinensis. NCBI lineage: Eukaryota > Viridiplantae > Streptophyta > Magnoliopsida > Malvales > Thymelaeaceae > Aquilaria > Aquilaria sinensis. The sequence goes on along the minus strand of SMDT01000653.1, from coordinate 76,377 downwards.
ATCTTTTTATGTTTTTTATTCTTCTTCATTCTCAGATATGATGAACAATGGATGGACCCTACCCTTGTTTTTTAAGGAAACAGAGCTCAATGATGAAAGAAATGCTACATCCTGGTGCTAGAGATGGAACCAGTTCAGCCCGGCTAGGGACCGGCCGGTCTTGGTCATGGGTCACGAGGACCGAGTGCAGGCGGGGCGGTTCTAAGCCAGGTCCGGGGCGGGTCCCGGAGGGGGGGTTGTTTGTTTGTTTATTTTTTTAAATTGAAACCATAATTAATTATATATGTTATAAATATTTTTAAGAAAAAACACCACATTTAGTGTAAGTTTTATTAAGTTAAAAAACCAAATGTCACTTACAAATAATCAGAACAGGTCTTACATTTTGAAATGGCAAAAATGTTCAGGAAATGATGAATAATAGAAACCTATAATCTGTGCTGAATAACATAATCAGATCAAATACAACCTACATGTATGATTGAAAAAAAAAAATTCAAGTATCTGTATCGGATATTACCTCCTCATTGGAACTCTTTTGGTCTTGCTGCCGGAGTGCTATGAGACCCCAATCTCGATTGCACATACATACTTCTACCGCGTCAGGTGTCAATCTTGATCATTTTTCTGATATCACTCGTTTCCGGCACTAAACGCTGCCTCGGATGATACGGTCGATATTGGAACGACAAGAATCTTTTGTGCGATTATCGACAAAATCGGAAACCTTGATCCCTTTTTGTTTCCACCACTCCAAGATGTCAAGGTTGCTTGCCTCGAATGATGTGTTGAGACAGTCATCGACTTCAACTAATCCCGATGTTGTAGATCAGGGTCGTTTGAGCATTTGGAGGGTCAGGTTGAATATTGAGAAGATTGATCTCCTTAGAGGCTCAATTTGAGGAGCTTCGGATCTTACCTTATCCGAATGCTGCTCATAATATAACTTGTATAAAGAATGCAAGTACTCGAAAGCAGTAGCAGACATGGCCAAAACATTTATATGAGACATTTCTAAATAAGTATGACAAATTCCTTCAAGCAATGTTGTTGTGCCCGTTAATTTGACATATGGGTCAAGTAAAGAAGTGACTAAAAAGATGGGTGGAATGTTTTCGAAATACTGAAGCCACTTAGCCCGCACAACTTCGACAGTCAGTTTTAACAACTCATCATCTTTAAACTGATATAAAGCATATGTAATGTTCACTAAATGAAACAAAACTTAATGAATGGTTGGGTAGTAAACACCAGAGAAAAATTCAGTTGCCTCGTAAAAAAACTTAAGCAATTTACCGGTTTTGGAACATTTGTCCCAAACTTCAGTTGTAATAAATTCATAGCCCATTTTTAAATTCATGAAATGCGACAACAAATTTTCATATGGGAATGCATCTTGCAACATTAAATATGTAGACTTCCAACGAGTTGGGCAATCCAATTTAAACCGTTTTCAAGAAAATGGTTTTTGATTTTCAATACAAAAGCTTTTAAATTCACGAAAAACAGCAGGTCTGGACATCAAATATTTCAATAAGTTTCGAATATGCAGAATCTCATTTTGGAGAACTTCTAAACCCTTTTGCACACAAATGTTTAAAATATGACATATGCATCTAACATGAAAGAATGCACCGTTGAGAGGTGGTTTTAAGTTTTGACTGAAAAGACGAGCGGCAACATTTGAAGCATTATCAAATGAAATGCACAGGTCTTTATCAGTATAAAAATAATCACGTAAAGTTTCTAAAATGCAATTGAATATTTGATAACCAGTATAATCTGTTTCAATAACCTTAAATGACAAAATTCATTTTTGCATTATCCAATCAGAATCAATCCAATGAGAAGTAACACAATAGAATGATTGACTTATAGGTGATATCCACATATCAAAAGTAAATGCCACAAAATAATCAAGAGCAGAAAAATAGACTTGCAAATCTGATTTTCCGGCTTCAAATTGTCTAAAGCTTTCTTTCCTAGCAGTTTTCCTAGATACTTTTCTAAATGCAAGATTTAATTGTGATTTTATCCAAGATTCTAAGTGGACATCTTCAGTTTGTGAAAAATGTTTTTTTGGTAAGCATCATCCAATTTACCATACCTTCTCTACAAGATTGTTGATTAAAACGAAATACTTGGCCCGCCGACGTCAATTGTAGACCGAAGTTGTCTTTGTCCTCCCAAACTAGTCCTGGCACTGGGGCAAACGTTAGGATGTTGATTTTCAATATACCGCTTCAGCATTCCAGTACCGGAATTCTTTTTATGCACCAAATTTTTTCCGCAATGTTTACATTTCCCGTATCTCGACTCCCCTTCGCGTATGAGCTCATAATGCTCCCAAATCCAAGCAGTTAATCTCGTGAATTTACCTTGTGCTTGGGTTTCCTCCACGGCGGGTTCATGACTTGTAGGCATCAGTTTTGTTGACGAATTCCCAGACGGCATCATATCCAACTCTTCAACTTCATCATCGATAATTGATTGTCGAGACCCAAATCGTAATTCATTATATCGATTCTGGCATCATCGTCGTGCAACTTTTGAATTGAGATGCCTTTATCGGCGGGCCAAGAACAGCGATAGAACAAGTCTCGGAGGCTAGTGGTGCGGGAAGATGAACTCTTTGTCGGCTTGCCCTTTCTTTTTGAAGCCATGCCTCACGAACTAATAGTAGTGATTAATGTAAAATCAAAAGGAGATTATGAAGATATTAGAGGGAGATTAGTAAGAAATTTGGAAGAGATAAAAAAAATAAGGAGAATGCTTGAGAGAATATAGTAGAGGCAGAAGAGAGATAGAGTGATTGTGTGAGAATTGAGTGAAAATGACATTGGTATTTATAGGGGAAGGCAAAAAATTAGTTTAACCAAAAAGTTCTTGAAATTTAGTTGTTGGGAGGGGTGAAAATGGAATTTTGGGGGCTAAAATGGAGTAGAAACCGTTGGAGGGCCTGCTGTGTAATTAACCCTTTTTTTAAAAAAAAATTTTGCAGGTTTTCATTGCTGCCGAAAAAGCCGTTGGGCGCCAAGGGTTGAGCCGGTCAGGTCCAGTCTGGGTCGGGGCGGGTTGTCGGGTTTTCCCTGGTCTAGGGTGGGTTGTTTTGCACCTCCTCCTCCTCTAGGGCCCATACTTGGCCCACATCTTTACGGGCTTTGGCCAGGGCGAGCTGGGGCGGGTTTGACCGGGTCTGGCTGAGGTTGACTTCCAGTCCGGTCCCGGTTTGGGCCGGGTCACGTCCCACCTCTACCTGGTGGCTAGGTTAGCATGGGTACTAGTGGTGGTGTTTGACCAATTTTTTCGCAAGTTGTTCAGAGTTAGAACCCATTGATGAATTAGATCAAAGAAAAATGGAGACTGAAAAAAAAATTATGGTGCATGGATCTCCAATTCTTGAGGAGGGAAAATTGTGTGCAAAATAGCATAGGACATGAAGGCCATTGAGTTAGAGATAAAACCTATATAAATTTAATCAATTAATGGCTGTGGGATTCGATTTTATGTAAAGCCAATATAGAGGAAAAACAAAGAACTAGAAGCCAAGACCAGACTTTGCAAAACCAAATTAACATATCATGTACAATGATTTGACTTTGAATGCTTTGATTTCCTTTTTTTTTTTTTGGGTTGGGCTCTTTGTGTTAAAGAACCTGATCAAGCTAGTGTTGTGTTCCATCACCTGATTTCTAGTTTTTGGTTTTCATTTTTTTTTGCCAAAATGGAATTGTGAGAGTGAGTAAAGAACGACTTGGGTTGAAATAGAGAAAAAAGGGCATGTCAGAGGTGGCAAAGCTTTCACATTTCCTTTGACATATATACATGTTTTGACTTCCCACCAATGATTGGATGAAATTGATAAAGTCAGGAAGTATGAGGGCTAATAGCATTTGGGATTTAGTTTGACGACTAACTCGAATAAATTTATAAAGTTTAGGGGTTGCTATTATACTTTGGCTAAAAAGTGTGATGGAAGTGCTTCGTTCCATTTTTATTTATCTTAAATGTGCATTTTGTCCCCTAAGTTCTCTTGCTTTAGAGAGTTAATCTTTAACATTTGACTCATTGATGCTATAGTTAGTCCTTAGATGGATGGAAACATGGATGGCGTTACTTTTTGTGCTAATGTAGATTGGGGCTCGAGTAGGCTGCCCTCTCCTCTTAGACTCCATGGCCACCAATCCCTCTTCTCTGGCAGCCGCCCTTCCCTTCAAACTCTACCATCGCCACTCCCTTCCTTTTCCTCAAGCTGCCCTCTTCGACCACCAGTACCCACCCCTCCCTCACTGTCACACACAACAAAAACCACATTCTCCCTCTCATCTGCCACTTTCTCTTGCTTTGCCGCCATTGTCTCCACCTTCCAACCCATTTTCATTGATCTCTTTTGCCAACACCTTGCCACCCAAAACTTCCACAATATCATGCTATATAATCATCTCATATTGTTGAAATTTTATGGCAATCGGCCATAATTTCTAGCGTTGGCAGAGAATTCAAAAAAAGGATTTTGTGAGTTGGTTGGATTCCTAGTCCCCTTTGCCATTAACATCACAAAACCTATGGCATCGAAATTGTTTAAAGAATGTCTCTATCATTCCAATGTCACTAGAAATTAGCCAGGAGGTGGCAAGTCACTAGGGACCCCTAAGCTCATCTCTACTGTGTTGGTCACTGCCTCATGCCACAAAACACTTAATCACCAAAGGTTTGTTTTTTGTTCATTTTTCTAGAGTTGGGAAACTTATTCTATCAAATGAAGAGTATCTTCTTTAATATTTTGAATTTGAAAAAAATGGGTTATCCAACTCTTTGCTTTAAATTAACATTTTTGTTGAAGAACTGGAAATGAAAAATGAGAAGTTTTTCACATTTAAACTGAGTTTACTTTAATGTTCATTACCAAGTAATTCCTAGGGCTCTATTTTTCTGAACTCATAGATCATCACAATTTTTCAGCCTAGGGTTTGACCCCCAAAAGTCTGTTCCTCAAGTGATTGATGATCTCTTTGTTTGTCAGGTGGAATTGGAATCCTAGAGTTCGGCAGTTTATGTAGTTGCAACCCATTTCTTCTATCCTAGAAAATTGACATTAGTGAACGAAAGAACGACGAGGAATAAAAAAAAGGTTAGTGTGGGCTTACCATTGGCCAAGACTATGAGCCTTTAAAATATAAACAAAAAGGTTGTACCACTAATTTGACACAACTTTGTCTTTCTATTCCATCGGCTTAACCAACTTTGCCAACTAGATAGCCACTCCTCCATAATGGCATTGTGGTTATATGAAAACCCATGACCATTTAAGGGACTAAGTCGCACACACTTCCAGACGTTCAGGACTAAGTTATTTATTTATCTAACTTAAAGGACTAAGTCGCAATAAGTCAATCTTTAAGGACTAACTCATACGAGTGTACAAACTAGAGTGATTAAATGCACATTTAAGCTTTTTATTTTTCCATTTCAATATGCACAAAGTTTGAAATTTTTGTTTACCTTTTAATGTTTTTTTCAAAATTGTCTTGAAAAAGTTTTTGCATGAAATTTAAGAACTGAAAAAGTGGAGTTGTATTTGAAAAGATATTTGCATTTTAAGATATGGATCAATAATTTTGGAACAGCCAAAACTAAAATGAATGAAGCATCTTATTTTATGATTACAATATGGGGCCCTACCAGTCAGTATCGAGTGCAATTATGTAATTACAACGTCTAGTGGCAGTGTTCTAAGCTATACGCTATCTAATCCAATCATGTTACGGTCCAACCATATCATATAATAGGTGTGAGTGTGGGTCGGGTAAACCTAAAACCCAGCCCAAACCACCCTTACTAGGTTAAGTTGGTTAGGTGAAAAAATTGGAGGGTCAACTTGATTTATTACAAAGCTGCTATTTATACATTTTATCCTACAAACTCAGTGGTTATGTGGCAATCATGAGCTGTGAAAGAGTTTGTATGTCCTACTTTATAAAGTTCAAGGGCTGAGTTGGACCAACTATAAGCATAGGAGACAAAATGTCTTGGTTAATCGACTTTAGGGGCAAAAGGTGCTTTTAGGCTCAAAAAAACGTAAAGATAAAACAATAAATAAGGTTTCAAATTCTTAATTTGGCATAAACAATTCAATAAGCTATAACAAGTTACGACATAAATCTGTTTTTGGTACACGTGAGTGAGAGTAATGGGATTGGGGAATCTGACCAATATATCACTTTGCAATAAATTGTAGCAAGCAAAGAATGTGAAAAAAATTGGGGAAAAAAGTAACAAAAAAAAAAGTCATAAACAACTGTAAGAATCTTGGCCATAATACTTAAGATTGACTTGCTAGCTTTCTAAAAAAGAATCAAAAACTGATGGGAAACACCTATATGGATCCCCAAGTGCAGAGACATTTCCAGGGCGCGAAAATACAACCTACAATACCATTGGGCACATATATAAAAAAAAAAATTAGGGCAGAAGTTTTTGAATTCAACCATCTGAACACTTTCTGAGCATTTAGATTCAATTTGAAACTAACCTGATAATTTCCAAGTGTATTTGTTTTGAAACCAGCTGCACAATAATCAAAATAATATTCCCAAGTTCGAATGAACATCTCATTAAATCCTAACAAATGAATTTTGCTAAGACAAGGGAAAAGAGTATTAGTATCAACATGTAATATATAGTTGAAAAATCTATTAACTTAAAACAAGGCAGCGAAAATCATGGCTATAATTTTAAATTAGTTACCTTTTTTTCCCTAAGAAATTTCTCCTCCAACATCTCAAAGTTTGGTAATAGTGAAGTCCTATGTTTTCCACATGTTCCACACTGAAGTTATATATAGAACTTGTTATACTTTCAAATGGGGGGAAAAAATAATAATTATTATACATTTAATATTATCAATAAATAAATAAATTGCTCATACCAGAGTCTAGTTGTAGAGGCCATGACTGAAGTTATCCTCGTGAGTGAAGGTAAACAACCACCAGGGAAAATGTATTCCTTGATGAAATCTGAACTTAGCCTATATTCATTGTACCGTTCTTCTGGTATGGATATGAACTATGATGAATTGAACCATTAGAAACATAACAAATTAAGTGAAAATTAATTTCAATGGTAATTTTGATTAATCTTTATTTGAGTCATTACTTGCAGAACAAGGATGCCATCTTTTGCCAAGATGGATTCACAACAACTGAAGAACTCTTCCATGTATTCATGTCCAACAGCTTCTATCATCTCACTGAAAAGGCCATGAAGTAATTAATTTCTTAGTATTCGTTTCATTAATGTGTTTACATGACAAAGATTAAAAACCAAAAGTTATCTAAAGCTCACCATGATATGATTCTGTCATACTTGTAGCCTTTAGGTAGTTGACGATAGTCACAGATTTGAAACGTAATATAGTCCTGGCAGCAAAAATGTTTAACAAACAATCATTTAATATAAATTCAAGACCAAATTAAAATTATTGACTATATAATAAAGATCTTGCTTATTATGATATAATACCTCCAACCCTTCTTGTTCTGCTCTCATTTGTGCATATTTTAACTGTTCATTTGATAAAGTGATGCCAGTGTATTTGCAACCAGTTCGTTTAACAACTTCAACAGCAAAGCTCCCCCAGCCGCACCCAATTTCAAGAATTTCATGCTTATTGTCAATTCTTGCCTATTAATAGAAGAGATTTAATTAATACTTTTAGAAATTGCAACGTAGTAACATAAATGGAAAATGTCCATAACAAGACTTACCTTTTCAATAAGAAGAGATATCTTCCTTTCTTGTGCATTCTTCAAATCTTCATCTTCACTCTACCAAATTTGATGAGCAAAACAAATCACATGTTAACTTGTTGATGAAGGCTTTGATGCGTTGCCTAGAAAAATATCGTTAGCAAGTTTCATTGTATGCAAAATCTTATTCAAGACTTTGATGTGGATTGCATTACCTTGAACACTGCGCATGAATATGTCATTGTTTCATCCAAGAATAGAGAAAATAAATCATTACTCTAGCAAGAACAAAAATATGAAAGTTGTAAGTTTTTCACTGAAATTAAAAATGAGGAGATTTTATTGTATTAAAAAATATATAAAAACTCATACTAAGTCATAATGCTGGGATATATTTCGACGTGCTTGTGTAAGTGTATTTTGTCTTGAAACATGTCTGAGAAAATATTTTGCAGATGTCACACTAGCTGTAAATAATAACGGCGTCCACCAACCCCTACATATTATTCAAGTATTAAAATCTTATAATAAAGAAAGCTTGTATAAGTTAATGAGTTAATCAAAATCAATCCAATTTATAGTTACATCATACCGTTTCTTGCTTAATTTGGAGATGGAGGAATTTAAATCCCTATTTACAATTAAAATCTGCATATATAAAGAAGCAAATGTCATCGAGAAAAACACAAGCCACTATTACTCGGTTCACTTTCACTACACACACTTACCATAATAAGATTTAGGAGGCCTTCATTTTTATCAACAAAAGATAAATCTCCATTAATGAATGCGTCAGCAAGACCTAAATCTGCTTCTGTCATAACCTATCAAATTTAATGGTAATGTTATTTTCTTCTTCTAACCACATGTATTGTATACATGCCTATAAGTTTATTACAATTATTCACAAACATAAATTTATCGAGATAATTTTTTCACATACCTTCCAATAAAATTGCGGATTATGCACTCTTATCACAGTTTTCAAAGAAGATTTTGCCTTTGCTCCCTCAAAAGAAAACATTGTCCCCCCTTCTTCCAACAAACTGAACATTTGTCAAGTTATTAAACATATATAACATACACTAATTACTACTTAATTAATGCTCTTATTTTAACTGACATATTTAACACATAAGAAGATGGGGTGAATCAAATCACTCTTTAACTAATTTAATCAAATTTGAAACATGATCAAACTATTTTTAACGTGCAAAAATGTCATGAATTTTAGGATTAAGCTTAACTAGAAATATCTACATATGTTAGGTAACAATTATGTTAAGTAGAAATTAAAGTCATGATTCATATTATGTTATATAGAAATAGATAATGAGAAAACATATAGCTCAATATCCTATTTTGACATGGTAACAAGTCAAACATTTTAGTTTGTGAATTGGATGACAGTATATATATTGAATAACTGTCTTCTTTAATGATAAAAAAAAAATTGAAAAAAGTACTTACATCACAGTCCCTGTTGAAATATAATTACTAAGAAACTTAGTAACAAAAAATCTTGCTCCTGTTTCCAGTAAAGATGGAACCATCTGTTTAGGGTTGTTCAAAAGATGATAGTTTTTCGATAAGACCCCTTGCGCAGCAATCATACCGGCCTAAATAGTATCACCATAATTGTCAAAGGATTTCAAAATAAAAAAGAAAAACCTTCTCAAGAGAATTTGAGTTTAGAATGGAAAAAAAATTAAATTGGTGTCCTTCTGTAAATATATCATCTTGCTATTACTCCTTCTAATCCATTTTAATTCTAACAATTCAATCTATACAATGTTTAAGAAATTAGAGGTACAAGTGGAAAGATATTGCAAGCTTAAGGAATGACACAATGAAAAATAGAAGAACATGAGTATGAAAATAAAACCTAAGAGAACTTCTACAAAAAAAAAAATTATGCAAACTTAAAATTTTATGTCATGCAATAGATGGAACTTTGAAAAAAGCTACTTTTTCATCCTAAACATCAAACTAAAGTCACAACCCAGTTATGTCCTCACAAATTAAACTAAGAGAATTCTATTAAGTAGCTATTGCTACCTTTAATCCATCTTCATGAAAACCATAACCTGAAAAAAGTATACTTGAAGTTAATGTATGTAAGGATTATAGAAACTTTAAAGTAAACTTGATAAATAGAATAACTAAGGAAAAAATAATTCTAATGAATATATAATTATGAAAAAAAAAATTAAGGTAATAATAGTGGTCCAAAGTAAATCTTACCTTGGAATGCCCCGCAGAACCATATGCCTCTTTTTCCTTGGATTTGATCAAATTCATAAGAAGCTTTTTCTGCTGCTATAGATGGAACAGGGTGACTAGTTAACCACTTGAGCCTAACATGGTTTGGCATATGCTTGGGATTAAGTGTGACAAGGAAAGGTTGATCAGTTTCACCAATATTCTGCATCAAGCTCATGACATAGAGGCTTTAGATTAGTTAATTTTCATGACAAAAGTAAACCACATGTTTGTTCATGGAATAATGCCAAATAAGAGAAAACATCAAATAACTTAAAGTTTCACATTAGAATCACTTTCCTTGTAAATTATAATTCCTAAGTTGTAGAAATCATATTTGACCAAATTTATCACTAGCTTTTATGCCATTGAAATTTTGAGTTGATAAAACCTTTTAAAAGTAATGCTTTTGTGAACTTAAGCTCAAGACAGTGGCCGAGCCACATTGTAGTGAGTTGTGCAATTGGCCCTATTGCATTTTGGTAAAACTATATTTATAGTGTTTTTTCTTTCATAAAATTTGCAACTTAACCCCATAGGTTTAAAAATTTAGAGTTATATGTTCTAGAAAAAATTAACTATTGTCCCTATTGACTATTTGTTCTAGCTCCACCTTGGCTCAAGAATAAAAAATGATTTCAACTTCAAAGTGTGTGAAAGCTGAACTCATTAGCTTAAACCCTATTGGGAAATCGAAAAAAAATTATTACAAACCTGAAGAACGTTAAGCCAGTACGTCAAGCACACTTTCTTATTAGTGCTTCCAAGAAAATTCCACGCACTCCATGCTGCTGGGTTTTGGGGCATCAAAGTTGTATCATGGTGAAGGAAAATATCACTGTAAATCCAGAACTAGCAAATGATTAAGCAAAGTAGACCACATGTATAAAGAAGGACATCAAACTCAAGTATTGACTCATTTGGTCAAATGAAGCACTTATATAATCTTTTGGTATATGATAGGTTAGTTGAAGGAACTTTTGTTTCCATAAGCAAAACGTCTTAAGTATAAAATTTGTTTATATATCTAGTTAACTTTAATACATTGTCTAATTGTAACATATGATAGAAACATCCAATTAATCTTACAACACAAAATGGATGCTTCCTCATAAGATTTGAGGTAAGGGAAAAATATATAGGAAAGAAATGCACCTGTAGACGTATTGAAAGGCACCAAGTATCCTCCTTTCATCATATGTTGCTTGGTTTCCAAGTAATTGCAAGGCCTCTGGAGCATGAGTTGCTATTACACATTTATCAAACTTTTCTTGAAAGCCATCACCCCAAAAGATAGTGCAACCTGCTGAATCACCGAAGTCAACCTTTACCAACTTCCAATCTCAATTGCAAGCTTTAAATTGTAGTACGTGCCTAATTTCTACAATCTTATTCAAAAAGCAATATAATATAGTAATTTTGAATGAGTAACATATAAAGCAAGGCAATAATATATATGCTCAATTACCATTCCCATGAGTAGAAACAGAATGTACTTCACAACTTGTTCTTATTTCAGAATATAGTCTCTCTAACTCTTCTCTAACCTGGTTTAAAAATAAAAAATTAGTTAAAGGTGTTTATTACAAGCTTCTTACCAAATTAATTAGTTACAACTCCACATACTTTGTTAATATAACTATGAGAACGCCATTTAACTGTCAGCCATTGTGGACGTCCAAAGAGCTACAAAAATAAATTGATAAAATAATTTATTAGAAGAAAGATCCTCTCTTAAAAAATGAATGTATGTATGTATGTATGTACATATGTATGTTTATGTAAACTTCTTCAATCATCAACATGAAACAAAGTCAACAAACCTGAAGAAGATGATGGTTTCGGCAAAATGAAAGAATAGAGTAAGCTGGAAAGTTCATAACTTCATCAGAGGGGCATGACCATATTGAACCACAAATTGGGACCTACACATGTACATACAACATTGTTATTAATGAAAGATAGAATTATAGGCACAAGACTAGATCACAAGTTTGTCCTTTACAAATTAATTAGACTAAAAAAATACATACAAAAAATTAAATAGTTTCCACTAATGAAGAAACACAAGAAAAGGCAAAAGAATCTCACCAAATAAGCCTTCTGAAACAATTCTGAGTAACCCTTTAATTTGATAAATTGCCCCAATGTTTCGTCACGGGTAATATCTCGGTTGCTTTCTAACAATTCAAGATAACTACAATGTAAAAAAGGACACTAAGTCATATTACAGATAGCTTGTTTAACTATTACCACATGTTAATTTGGGCCGCTAGAATTGCATGGAGTAATTTAATAAATTTCATAAAATGTCAAGTATTAGTATTTCAACAGTACAATGAATTGAATAAGCTCCCCAATAAAAGGAAAATCATAATTAAAAAGTAAGGAACTTTCGGTTGTTGGTTCACCTGATCACATCATGCTTGAACTTGACAATTTCCCTAAGCATTTGCCAAAAGTAAGGATTGAGAAGGTTTTGTTTTTGTGCAAACAAACTAGACAAGCCATTTCGGCTACCCCATTCATAGCCTCGACCATTATTGAGGCTCACCGCAAATGACATGTCCGAGAGCTCCATGTCGACTCCTAGTTTCTCAAAGAACTCCATCATGTTTGGGTATGTCACCTGCTTCATGCAATCATTTTCATAAAAATAAAATAAAATAAAATACTACAACTTTTATGTTGTAATTCATGCAATCTTTAACATGCACTTACATGATATGATGATATATACTTATGCTAACTTCAAATGTTGTTAATAATAACAACAACAACAACAACAAAAACAACATATCAATAATAATAACTAGCTTTCTCAAATAACTTCAAGTTTCATGAATTTTCCCAACCAAAACTATGTGTTTTTTTTTTTTTGGAAAAAAGGCAATTTTGCCACTTCTATAACTATTTGCTTAAGAGGGCAATTTTGCAACCATTTTTTTCATCCAAATTTGTCATTGATGTTATATTTTGATACAAATTTATCATTCACTATTAAAATTACTAATGTGTCAAATCTCAGAAAAGGAGAAAAATTCATGTTTTTATCTTATGCCCCCTGAGTTTTTGAATCACCCCGTTTCCCATCACCTTCAACATGTGCAACTCGTGATCACCAGTACTCACAACTCACTAGTTGTGAATAACTGCTACTTCTCCATCTCGATCTACATTTCCAATATGAGATATCATCATCTACCAATAATCTTAATTGAAGAAGGAACAACACTTAATAATGAGTCCACTCCCTTTTCAATTTTATCAATAATCCAAAAACATTTCTAATATATACATGGTGCTATAACTCGATTCTTAGAGATTATTGCTCACCATCAGAAAGGCCTAATGGATGGTGCTAGATGAGCCCAAATAGCACCTGGTAAGAAAGAGGCTCCAAATAATAGATTTACAAGATTATGGCAACAAGGAGCGAAGGGAAAATTTTTCAAGAACTAGGTTTAGATTTTTGCTAATTTGGTAATTACTGATGTGACATTGATGTTTCACAAAATGTTGTTTTTTTTACGGAACATTTTTACCAATAGCCACCGGTGCCTATTTAACTCTCACTTTATAACTTAGTGGCAAAGTTACTCTCCTACGTTAACATTAGTGCACCCAAAAAAAATAAGGGTAGCAAATTACCTTTTGGATAAATAACAGTGACAAATTCACCTTGTGTTTTCCTTTATTTAATTATTATTTTTTTCCAGAATTATTTGTTCGTGCGCAATCTTTCTTGAAACTTACTATATTTTTAATTGATTATAAAGATGAATTGTATCATTTTAACCAAGGTTGCTTGTGTATAGACTTGCAAAGGATGAAAGGTATAGTGGTCTATCGACATTATTTAGTGTTGACTGAGAATCTTAAACCGAAATGAAATGCAGTAAAAGGAAGAAAAGAACGAGGAAGGCAGACTAGAAGGTAAAAAGAATCATTAGTTCGAACCTTGAGTTTCCACTATCAGTTGGTCTCAACTTTTATTTCATTACAAATTGGCATCAAACTTTTATAGTAATTCGTTGTGTATTGATCTCAAGTCGTAAGCAAAACTTGTTTAAATAGAAACACAATCTACAAAGGAAATATGATAATTTAAAATGTTTATTAATTGTCAAAAAATTATGACACATTTTAAATTTATTGGAAGATAATTACCAAATAGTTTGAACTTGTTAACTCTCAATTAACTATTTGACACCAACGTTTCAAATTCTAATTAAATTGTTCGAGAATTGTCTTCCAATAAATTTAAATTATTTAATAATTTTTAAATAATTAATAAATAATTTAAATTATCAACTTTTCTATTCTATATATTAAACTTTTGTGACAACTTAATCTAGCCTAGAGCTACTGTGCTCTAGGGATCAATTGGTAACAAATTATAAAGGTTTGAAACCAACTTGCAACAAACTGGAGGTTGAGGAACAACTTGCAACGACCATTAAAGTTTTGGGACCAATACTGCTATTAGGGGTTTTGCCCTGTTTTTCCTTCTGTATCCTCCTTTCGCCAGAATTCAGTCAAATTCGTTGCTAAAATCTAGCTTGTTGTTCGATTGAAAGCCCAGCTTTAATTACTGTGAGATCAATTTAGCACCACACTTGGTTGCTATTCAGGGCTCTGCGAAGAAGAAGACGTAGTTCCGTTTCTCTACTCTCTTAAGGCCAAAACCCTATGCTCGAAGAGGCAGCCATGGCACGATAGAGTTGCTGAAGCAAGGGCTGGAATTGAGGGGGCAGCCAGCTGAGGAAGAAAGAATTGGAACCTGCTGCTATCTTAGCGCCAATTTCAGATGCTAAATTGTGTTGAAGCTATGGTTTTCAAGTAAGCAAAATCCTAGTCTCTTCTTTGGTTTCTAACTTGAGGATTAAGAAAGTTAATTTGCGTTCATATGTGGATTTAGCTGCAGACTTATGCCCTGAATCATGATACTGTCTTGTGTTGTGAAAGTGTGTCACTTATTTTAAATGAGATGATGGACCTGTGAATAGAGTTCTATTCAAATTACAGAATTATGTGGACTTGTTCCTACATTCTGATCATCGGTGGAAGCTTTGGGTGTATGAACAATAAGTTGATGTTTAAATCCAGGCAGTGATTTGTGTCTAATATGGTGTCACTTGACCAAGGCTAGGGCGGGGTACCTTAAGCAGTGATACTAAAAGTTAATTCATGGTTGTCATGTTCTATGCTCTCTATCACAGATGAGAAGGAAAGAAGCTTCGTAGCCAATAATGCATGCTTGTTCTATGCTTGAACTTGCGAGTTTTTTGGCAAGTTTATAAAGAAAGATAAGTTTTATTTCTAGTATGACAGTTGATGTCTGGATAATTTGTGCTTAGGCTAGGAGAGGTTAATGGTGAATGCTGCTTTTATGTTCGTCATATTAGAAGAAGAGGAAATGAGGAATGGTATATGTTCAAACTCAGGTCATGTTTCCTTGCATAGGAACATTTCCCTCAGTTCCTTATGCTTGTGGATAATTGAGATTAAACCTTGGTTCTATGGATTGTTAGGATGTGTCAGCAGGGATCCATGAAACTAAGGAAGCACCCTTGTCATGTTCATGCTTCAGAGACGCACCCTCTTGCGAGTCATATGCAACTTGAGCTGCTCTAATTGGTAAGCAATGCACTATTTAGGCGTAAAGGAATAAAAAG
The DNA here is from genome assembly GCA_005392925.1 of Aquilaria sinensis. Lineage (NCBI taxonomy): Eukaryota > Viridiplantae > Streptophyta > Magnoliopsida > Malvales > Thymelaeaceae > Aquilaria > Aquilaria sinensis. Next base: position 60,689 of record SMDT01000653.1, on the reverse strand, counting down.
TGTAAATAAACAAGACAACTAACATAATAAATAAATAAACAAGATTACATGTACATATATGAAGACAGCCTTTTGTGGGCAATTTAAGTACACAATTTGACATGTATACGGAGCACTCTGCTAAAGAGTAACAAGCACACTCATTGTGAGTGAATTAGAAGTACGAAGTGCTCCAAAAGAGCAACAAGATGAAACGCCACTAGGTGTTGAGCAAGATGACTCTTATTAATTAAACAAGATTAAAATGGAGTAGTTCTCTTGATGAAAAGTTAAAAGGAGCTCTACTCTTGTGGGCTATAGAAGCTGTACCCTCTAGAGTACTCATCTCTTTTGGCTCTAGTAGCCAATAACTGTTCTGGCTCTTACGCACGCGCATGTTTTTTGTTTGTCAAGAACTGTGCTTAGGACTTTTATTCTTCAACAAAGGATACTTGGCAACTCCAAGGATTGGGTCCTGCAGTTGGCTGTTTCTTTTTGTCAAGTACAGGAATTATAAAGAGTTGGAAAACCTTCTTTCTTGGCAAAGTTGATGCTAAAGAAAGATTGTGCTGGATAATGATGTAGAAGCCATATATTCTTCTGCTAGACTGCTAAACGTTAAAGTTTGTAAAAAACAAAAATGATTTCATCTTTGTTGTACAAATTTGTTTGTATGAACTTAGCAGTTGGATTTATCTAAGCTCTTCATTTCTTGAAGTTGTACATTTGAATTGGTTTATGAAAAATTTTTCTTACTTTAATCAAATTTTGAAGAGTTCAATTTTATTTCTGGTTTTTAAACGCCTATTTTCTACTCCTATTTTCAGGGTTGGTGTAACATGATGTTTCCCTACAGCGAATTAAAGGTTGACTGACAATGGCTTTTTTCCAAAAAAAAAAAAAGGCAATCAAGATGTATAGATTTTGAAATACTAACAAATTTCGACTGTATTTCGTCCCATTGCTAAAGCTAATCTTGAGTCGCTACTCCAAAGTCTTGAAGCACCTTCAAGATCTCACCTAACTCCAGAATTTCAGGTTGGGGGTGAGACTAGAACATTTTAATATAAATTTTATATCAGAATAATTTTATTTAAATTATATGAGAAATATATTAAAATCATAACACGTATGTGTTACTTAAAAAAACTAAAGTTACTATGTATTTGTCAAAAAGAATCGTTATTATCTCCATTCTCCAGTTCCAAATTGTTGATAACGTAATGATGGTGCTAATTTTGTTATAGATTGAACAATGGGTGGTCATTCGAGAAAGTACTTAAACTATAGGGTGTGATTTATAATTTAGTTCGACTATGGCCCACATTACTGCCCACCGCGTTGGAGGCTTTAATGAATCATAACATAACCTGTTGCTGTACATGGTGTTAGTATTGTGCCCAAAAAGCCAATCATGAGATGATTGTATTTTTGCACATTGAGTCATGATATTTTATTGAGGCATTAATCCAGCAATTATGTTTGTTGTTTTGTTTCTGCGTAACGTAATAAGCATAATTGTAACCCTACTCAATTTGTACCTAATTATTTGGCAACAAAAACAAATTATTTACTTATGTTTGTGAAATAAGTAGATGGGTCTCTTTATTTTTTTTATTTTTTATAATTAAATTCATCATCAATATTATTTTTTTTTTGTAAATTAGTCTACCACCATTATATCATTCATGTTAGACGAAGATGTAGCATATGTTGTAAATATGACAAGCCTAAGTAGACAATAACATAACACATTTTATCTTGAAGGTGTTAAACATGGGTGGATAAAATACCTAATTTAGATCCTAAATTTTTCACCAACACCTTAAAGCCTCCAGAAATTTTTACATTTAATGATTCAGCTACCATCTATCTCATCTATTCATTTGAAGTCAACCACAAGTAAAAAGGAATTTTTGGGTTCCTAAACAAAACAAAGTTTTCTTAAATTTTCAAATATCTACGGGACAGAAATAAAAATGCCATTTTGGAAGTTTTGAGATATTGCTAATCATTGAAAATTTTATTGACAAAAAGGAACGAAGCCGGGAGAAGAGCGATGGCGATCTTAATCGTGCCTGATGTCGAAGTCATCGGAGATATCGCACATACCAAGGTAAAGTCAATAGCATCAATCAAGGCCGAGTAAATGTATGTGTGAAGACCCAGTAGGTGTAAATGTGCAGTGCAGACAGCTAAACCAAAGTAGCGGGCTTGTTGCGCCACCCAGGACCCAGCTAGGGCGTTCAAGGAAGAACCCAATTGGAGCCCAATTGGCCCAAAAAGGATCACATGGGAGGGAAGAGCTAATCATAGCTTGGAATTGAAAGGTTTTACAGAGTAAAGTAAAGTTGAATTTTGAATTTAGCAGCGGCTTTGAGGTTGCCTTCAAACTGATCATGGCAGACTAGGACTATCCGATGAGAAAAATGGTTCTTATGCTTTATTTTTTTAATTTAGATATTGGTGTACACAAGAGCATATAGGAATGGATTGTGTAATTTGTTATTTCAATTAGCCATGTTATTACTATATTTTATGTAAGATTACATGAGATAATGATATATTACAGCCGTTAGTTTCATCAATGACTAATTTTTCAGTTGCATAATCATTTGTGACCAATAATCCTTAAAATGAAACTTAAATGAATGATATAACTGTCACAAATAATTGTGAGTAATCTGCGTTATAGCACAAATATGGGTGAGTTTATTAACCCATTTCACCTTTTTATTTCCTTTTTGGCATAAGTGAGATTGCTGTTGGCAAAATCGCTTTCAAATCGCAGATAAAGCTCTTGGTTAACTTGTTGGAGATATAGGAGGACAATGCTAGAGTAGAAATGTACTTGCACTTTTCCTTGCAAAATGATCTTTAGATGAATAAACAAAGAATTTTAACTAAAATAGGCAGTTAAAGCGCATATTACTTCCATAGATTTTTATTTATTTTTAGTATGGGGATAATTTTATGAAACTATAAGTAGATTTAGCATATTATACACTTGGCTAATATGTTTGTAATTTTAATGCTAGCATAATTATCATCTATAATATTTATTTGTGGCACAGCTAATTATTTGTGCATTATATTTGTATTGAAAAGTTAGATACCTTCAGCACATGAAAAATGTGGGAAAAAGTTAAACTATCCACAGGACCACTTTAAAAGTGGTCCAGTCATGCGCATATTGACAAGTAAGATTGTTTGAGATTTTAAAAAGGGAAAAAAGCTAATTGTACTAATATTTTTACAAAATTTCTTTTATTGACTGATATAGCAGGAAATGATTGAATACAGAATTTTATGTTGAATCCACTTATATTGAAATCAATCCATTAATTAATTGATACCTCTTTTAATAGAAGAAAAATCTGTAAACGTGTTCGTACGTATAACATTTTCCTTTTTTAAAAAATCCATGTACCAGAAGAGGAATTAGAAATATCCTTATATACGTTAGCATATTTTACAGCAAAATCATTTATTTTGGCAGAGACTTTTACGTATCAACCAAAAATCTAATGAAAATAGGTGGACTTGTGTCTCTTTGGAAATGTCTATTTCAGGGGGACCAAAAAGAGAGAGAGAGAGAACAGTTAACTGAAATGTCAATTACCCGATTGAAGACCATGAAACCGAGATCCAAATCGATGCCATCAAAACGCACCGTCTTGGCATGGCCACCCAAGTAATCTTCCTTTTCAAAAATCACAACCTTAACGCCAGATTTTGCAAGAACATAGGCTGCTACTAGCCCACTAATCCCACTTCCAATCACTGCAACTCTCATTTTTCTCAACTCCTCTTGCTTTCTCCTTCAAGTCAAGTCAAGAAGGAAAAATTATTAACTGAATCCCCTAAAAGGGGAACCAAATCAAAGTTGCTAATTATCTTGGAAAATGAAACTAAAGTCTTGGGATGAAATCATGACTTAACCAAGATTAATGGAAGGCGAATTAGCCATCAAAATTCCAGGACAAGCATCTACATTTCAAAATCTCAAATAGTGTATATGTACCTAACTTGGACCGTGATTATATGTTGGGCTGTGGTCATTATAGACCCGTCATGACCCATATACATTTCCATTGTATATTTGAACAATGCAAATCCAATTAAATTACCTGAGAATTAAATGGGAAGAATGGGGCTTTTGTCAGCAGTCTGGATGGGAGAGAGCTCTCCTCTATCCTCCTGAGCTTGGGTGGATGTCGTGTCCGGTTTGGGTGAGAATGTGAGGGGCGTTGGGGCTTTTGTACAGGAGGGTGTGACTGGTGAAGATTGAAGAGACGTTTGCAGCCAGCCAGCCACACACTGGCTATATTGTTTTTTTGGCTTAAGTGCACTAACAGCCCTCTAGCTTTGTTAACTCACACGAGTCAGTACCGCAACTCAAACTCAGTACATTTAAGTCCTCAAATTTTGGGAAATGACACCAAGTAGACCAAGCCAACTCATGTGTTATGGGAAAAATTCAGAACTGGTCCTTAATGTCTCTTTTTGTTCATGTTTATGTGATTGTAGTTTATTTTAGATTGATCTAGTTCATAAATAGTACTTAGGAATGTTCATATAACCTGGTCAACCCATAAAACCGAATGCCTCAAATTAAACCGAACTGATAGCAATGCGGGTTAGGTCAGGAGGGGGTAGTAAAAAGGTGAACCCGGTCATTCATGTAGAGCAAGGCGGGTTTCAGTTGTAAAACCCGCATAAACTTTACCCGACCCGCTTCTTCTCCTAATTTGTTAATTTTATTCCCTAATAATATGATGGAAGTGCTCCAAACTCATTTCTTTCTCTCTTGCCGCACGATTTGTTTTTTACTTATTTATAATTTTTTTGGATTGAGATTTTTTTTTATAGAAATTCATATAAGGCTTTAGTTGTTTTGTATATATCTAGTTTCCATCATTAAGTATAGAAATTGGCTAACATGACATACATATAGGTTAAGGAGAAAAAGACAAAAAAAATGAGAGAGAAGAGCTAGATTATTCAGTTACTTATGCAGGTTACTGCAAGTTGATTTTTGCTTATAATATATAGATTTGTGGAGGTGAGTGTGAGCTTTTGCAGCGAACTTTTCTTGTTCATTTATTAATATCAAGGCTATTTGAGTTTTGAGATCATTATTTGAAACCAAAGTTGGTTTAAAACATACTTTCTGCTTTCTGTAGGTTTTTATTTAATTTTGTTATATTGTTATAAAATTGATTTGTCTTTTTTTCTGAGAATTTTAGGCACATAAAATTTTGCTTAGATTGAGACTTTTTTTTGCATAAATTAAACTTAAAACATAATTATATTTTTTTTACTTGTTTATAATTGTTTTGGATAAAAAATTATTATCTTACTGGAGAATATAAAAATTCGGTCATACCGAACTGACCTGAACAAGTTTTTATGCAATTCAGGTTGTTACTGGATTTAAAAGTATGCGGGTAAGGTTGGGTAGTAAATTGAGGAACCTGGTCAGTTATAAATATAGGGTCGGGTTGAGCCGAAAACTTGTCATACCCGACCAGTAAACACCCCTATTGAACAGAAAAATTTTATTTAAGTATATGTTATTCCTCCTACTATTAAATAATCTTTTTGTAAAACATTGATTAAAACTAACTTATGGTATGCTTGTTAAAGATTTTTAAGACATAATTAAAATTTCTTATTTTTATTTATAATGATTTTCTTAAATTTTATCCAAATTAAAATTTGATAAATCAAAGAGCCTTAAAAGCACTTTTAGAATATTTTTTAACACGTTCTTTGTTTTTTTTTATAGTTTTATGTAAGTTTGTGCATGTATATTGTATAAAAGTACTTTTTATCTATTTTAATAATGTTTTACAAATAAAAAAATTATACATTCAAATTTTAAGTGTCTTTATCTCCATATTTTTTTTTATATTATCAAGATGTGCTCCAATATAAGAGGACAAATTATCCTTGTTTTACATTTCATTATCATATGCAGTTGATATTAAAAAAATTTTAAATTTTTTCTCTTATAAAAAAGTTAATTTTATCGCCTATGCTATGAAAATGGCTTATCTAATAATAAAATGTCTCTCAAACTAAGTGACTATATTGGGAAATCATTTTATATCTTTTGTCTCAATTTATGATAATTTCTTTTAAAACTTATAAGTCTTCACCATACAATTAGTCTTTAAAATTTTGTAAAATATTGCCAATAATATAATAATTACTCAAACAACAAACTTTAAATAATAGTTATTATAATAGCAACATAATGAGTATCAAACTGATTAATTAAATAATTTTATTTGGAAATTAATTTTTTTTTAATTAATCAATTAATGATAATAATTTTTCTTATTTTATAACTCTTTAGTTGTAATAAGTCTTTAACTGTTTCTATAAAATACTATCAATTATATGATACTTCAAAAATAACAAAAACACACATGAGAATAAATAAATTTAACCTAGAAATGACTAAAACAATAAAAAACTGAACTGCAATTATTTATTTTTGGACAAATGAGAGAGTAAGGATCATGTGTGAATTTTGCCCCTAACACCATGAGGTGCCTTAGACTAACTTGTACCATTTCTCAAAGTTTAAGGATTTAAATATACTAAGTTAGTGTTGAATGACTAACTCATATGAGTTAGCCAAGTTTAAGGGCTGCTCCGTGCACTTTGACCTTGTTTTTTATTTTTTCTCTTTTGGAGGCCCCAACACCATGAGATGCATTCTTTTGTTCTATTACTCTCTATAGCCTTGTTTTGTTCTATCACTCTCTATAGCCTATACTTCTCAACCTTGCCACTTTGGGTTTTTTTGTCTTTTTCAACATTTCATATTTCCAGTTGTGATTCAATTAAAAATTTACCAATTTTGGTATGAAGCCCACCAATATAGTCCACAGCTTGGCCGAATCCCCTATTTATGCAAAGGAAAAGTTACAATTACACCCCTGAGGTTTACCTTAACCTAGAGTTTGCCACTTTATTTTTGAAAACCTACACTTTGCCCATGGTTTTTTATACTGGCTGATAACAACTTTCTGAAACTGTAATTTAAACTACACGATAGTCATCTTATAATAATATCGGTCTCTCCAATATTTTTTATAGTTCATAGATATTTGAAATTATCAGTTTTTTCTTTTTGTAAATACATTTCTCTTTCTGTAAATACATATCGGTATTCTTTAAAAATCGGTTAGTTATGAAAAAAAAATATCAAAAATCTTGAAATTACTAAAACATGGTTATCAGATAGTTTAATTTATGGTTTTAGAAATTGTTGTCGGACACTATAAAAGAAAGTATGGGTAAAGTGTAGGTTTTTTAAAATAGATGGGCAAGGTGTAGGTTAGATCAAATCTTAGGGGGGATTTTGTAGTTTACGCTTGTACAAAAGATATTCTTTTAGTGATCAATGTGTATGTTTATGTTAGTAGAATGTGAAACATTGACCATTTTTTTCTGGATACATACGGTGGGTTATATTATCTATAAATAACTGAAATCAATAGTAATTACTACAAGTAGCCAACAGATACTGCAGAGTTTTATTTTTGTGCAATTTGTAATATTTATTGTATCTAAAATTTTAATAAAAAAAATTCAATTTCTACGATACTTGAACAACTTACAATTTTGACACCTAAACATGGATCTCTATAGCTTGTATCATTTCGAGAAACAATTTTAGACTTATAAAGGTTGTATTTAGACACTTAAATTTTTAACTGAATTCTCCAAAACAAAACCATTTATATTGTTAATTTTTTCAATCTTATCAAATGATTTTAACAAAAAAAAAACCACTTACAATTTCAACATACATATCAAAATACAACAAAGTAACCAAAAAACAAATTCCACTTTTCTCTAGTTAGACCGAATCCAACAAGTAAGATGAACTATTTTCACAAATGGCTAAGAGAGAAACTAAAATAAATCATATAATAAACCATAAAACTATTCTCGGTCTTTGACTCAACAAGTGCCCTATGACCCAATCTCAAAGTGCCTCAACTGCCTGATGCACTTACTAACGAGTGGAATATTCCTTTTCTTAAAGTGATATTTCAAGAAGCAATTACTAATAAGATCCTGAGGCTAACTCCCCCATGTAGGAACGAAATGATGGATGTCGTCCGATGGATGGAAAACGCTTCTGGCACCCATATTACAAAAAAGGGTACACTTAAGGCACTAGGAAGTTGATATACTTGCTCAACCCTACGTAAGATTCTATTTATTCACATCCTAGTCTAGACGTTCCTAAGGTTGTCAAACACCTATGGACCTTTATGATTCCACACAAACTTAAGATATTTGTCTAGAAATGTTTGATCAATGCGTTGCCCACTACAGATAATCTAGCAATGCACAGAGGTCTTACTAGCCTCACATGTTCTCGGTGTGGAATTGCTAGGGAAACAACAATGCACCTATTGTGGGAATACTCAGGCACTTTGGAAGTTTAGGGTAATTTCTGCTCCTCCCCACTTATTGGTAAAGTTTCATCCTTTGATTATGTGCTTATAATGATTTTAGCCTCTCAACCGAAATGGTGATTTGAGTGGTTACTATGTCTAGTCTTTACTCTTTGGGCTATACTGTTGGGCCAAAATGAGTGTATTTTTTATAATGCACCTCTTCTATACTTAGTCCATTATGGCAAAGATAGATGATTTTTAGCAACAACTTATCACTACTAAAAACTATTTGGTTCTTTCGTTTGCTTTTTCATTCAATAACCCAAACTCTTTTGTCATTCATGGGGAGCTAAAAAATTATTGAAGCTTCCTTAAAACTCAAATATCTTTTTTGTTGATGGAGCATGACATACATCTTCAGGGCTAAGAACAACTTCATGGGTCTAGATGAGTATTAATGCCCCACCACAGTTAAAGGAAGGACGCTTTATCCCATGTTCTTCTTCATTACATGCGAAGCTCAATGCGCTTGCAGGAGCCATTCAAGAGGCACATCGGCTCAAATTCTAATTTGTCACCTTTCTAATTGATTGTATGTAGGTTCTTGCTGCTCTTTGCGGTATGTTACTACTTAGTCCCATAATAGAGAGTCTATCTTGGTAAGTAGTTACTTGGATTGAGAATTCCTCTAATTACTTACTGTCTGTTATACCTCGGGAATAAGTCTCCCTAGTGCATGACTTAGCACTTCTCTTTTCCCTTAACTAACTTTTTTGTATGATCCCAATTATCAAAAAAACAAATAAACCATAGAATGTAAGAGTATTGTTCTATGCATGGAGAGTGGCTTTATTAATATTTTTTGTCTACGATCTTTGTTATCCTAAAACTTCAATTGAGTCCCAAGACTCCTAAGTCCTAACTAATCTAGATTGAGTGGAGCGAACCCATTTAAGTGGGCATACCTCTCTCAATGCCCACCCACTCTATTAACAAGACTCAAACTACAGATCTTGTCCAAGAGAAGTCAAGCTTCTTATTTCGCGAGTAACAAACATTAGTGTCTACTTTTGAGGTACATTAACACCCAATTCATTTTAACTTTAGTCAATTGATTACAAAATGACTTATTTTTATTTTTACATCATTTTTACTTGAAACTAATTTTAATTAAAAGTCAATATTATATAGCTGCAATAATCAATTGAAAATATAATTTTTATAATCTTACTAAATTTTTATAAATTTTTCTAGTTTCAAGCCTTAAAAAAAAAAGTTCATAAAAAATTAATATCATAAAAATTTACGTTCAAATTGATTATTGTACCTACATAATATTGGCTTTTAAATGAAATTGGTTTTAGGTAAAAAAGATGTAAAAGTAAAAAAAAGTTATTTGATTTTAGACAAAATGAGTTGACCCTAAAAGAAAAAAAAAACATTGAATACAAACAATTAAGAGTAGCTTGAATGTTTTACAGACAAAGTGAAACTAATCAAAGTGTTTATTTTATAATAACATGATTATATTATATTCAACTTTCACATTTGTGTAATTATTTTATGAACATTTGCAGCATTGTTTTTTTTTATTATTTTTGAAGGTTATCAAATATTCTATATTAAATGGTGTCCAAGGTTCATACTCTTGGGGCACCGTACAATGATCCATGCAGATGAGATGAGACAGTAAATACGCCCAACGATTATATATTTGTCATCAGAAATAAATTACACACTTGAAGAAAATGATACCGACACCTAAAATTTATCAGCTCATAAAGCAGAGGTATACACATCTTAACTCAGACTTTCACTTGATTCCGTCTCATCACCAGTATCAGGTTCTGCGTCAACAATGTCAGGGAAGGAGTCTGAGGACGAATCGCCACCGGGGTCAGACATGAACAACCTACTTCTGTCCAAGTGAACGTTATGTTGAATGGCCTGACTTGTACCTGCTTGTTCTGATAATGCACTCTCACCAGAAATAATGGCATGATCGGTGAATCTAGCTGAATCTCTGTTGGAAGCCACACTAACGTGTACACCTGTGCCCTCTATATCTCCATTAGCTCTCGGAAGATGATCCTGTTCAGATGAAACTGTTCCTTGATGCATCCTGTGGGATTCTTGAGGAATTCGTTCACTTTCAACCATGACTTTGTCTTCATTGCGTCTTGCCCTTGAATCTGCAACAGTAACCACCGCCTCAAGCTCCCTTGTCTCTCCAACTTTTATATTAGCAAATGAATCAACAACTGGGGGCTTTTGGACTAATTCATGTACAGTTGTCTCAGAAGGCTTTATGTTATGCATCACAGAATGATTCCCTGGAATCTCGGTTTCCTCACCACTCTCCAGCCATTTGTTGCACAGATCATCGTCATCATCTATCTCAGCAGGACCATATTCTGTTCCTCCAGTGTAGAGATGCTTCTGTATTCCAGAAAATAAGTTTTCTGGTAATCTCTGGTGAAATCCCTCAGAAGGGGATCGAAAATCTTCCAGTGGAAGGGCCCTGGGGTGTATGAGCACCTCCAACTTCAAAAGAGCCTCAGAACACAATCCAGCAAGCTTTATCCCAGCTTCCAGCTTTCCTGTCAAAGTTACTAACTAGGTCAGGCAAACTATTGACAAAAGAAAGGTAGCCAACTTCTCACTAATGGTAGGCAGCTTCTCAATCATGGTAGCTGCCTAGTTTGAGCCCAACTTCATCAGATCATGTTCTATTATATATATCCGAAAAGCTAACAAAGGAATACCAAGGTGGGCCAATTAGAAGGAAAACCTATTGCTAAATAAATATTTCACTGCATAAGCTCACGAAGCTGAACGAAGTTTTTCGTCATACGTTAGTTTCAACTTAAGAAGTTTTGCATCCATCATCTGTATTGTTGACTGGAATGGAAACATAAGCAATGAAGGATACGCAAGTAACATGCACTTCTTTTGTGACATTAGCTAAAGGAGCAATTTTTAAATTACAGAGAACAATTACCTCTACGGAAAAGCTCAAGACTCTGGGCCAAATGTGGGGGTCGTACACGACCTGGGGCTAGAAGAGATACCAAAAGTGCACTTAACGAAGCATGCTGGAAATCTGCCAAAATTGAAGATGACTCATGTGGAAAGAAAACATCAATTTCTTCATTGGCCCATCCTCCTCTGGAAGCATCTATTGCAACAGATATCAAAAGATCATCAATTCTAGATCTCCAACTCTCAGATCTTGCTGTACCACCCTGTCAAAAAAATTATATACTCTCATCACACACTCATAGCAAATAGTTTGAACCAGAGTTAAAAAGAGTAAAAAACCTGGCTAGCAACTACATTTGATTATGACTTTCAATATTAATATGACTGGACTAAACTGTCAGACCATTATCCATAATGCAGAACATTAGAACTCCAAAAAATACTTCAATATTTATCAAGATAAACAACACAAAATCATGTCAACTAAACCTGCAACATCATCGGTTCGTTATTATGCTGTGGTAGCAGAATATTATTGATCACTGTTTTCAACCCTGGTACAATTACATCAATCCAAGCACAATCCTAATTACTAAATTGAGAACTGGCATACCACAAACATGGGAAATAACCATGCTGCTGCTTTTTCTTCCTTTTTGTATGTGTGCACTTACAGGGACCCACAGTTTTCCTTATGCTAAAAAAAGACTTGGCTCCCATGCATGATTAAAGAAAGAACTGCCTGGATCTCAAAATAGTCATTATTCCACATACCCCAATCAGAAGTGCTTTTACAGCCTGAAGGGCCGCTATTTTGACTGAAACAGGAGTTGCACAATGCTTCTGTGCTTCCATCTCCACACTGGTAATCTCTTGCTGCTTCTCAAAAGCTCCACTTCTAGCAGGATGCTTTCTTTTCCTACTAGAGGGATGAGGTGGCGTTTCAGTTGAAGCCTTCATGTTTGAACTGGATGCTCTAATCTTTTCTTCACTCATTGGTTTGAGATCAGCAGATGCATTATCAATAATGTAAGGTGCAAGATATATAGCCATTCCTGAATCCAGAAAACAAGTGTGCCTTACTAACTTCAACAGATACCACCTCTAAGAAAATAGCAGTTCTGCATAAAAAGCATGCATCTTCCATTGAACAATGTAATATTTTGAAATCAGACAACTACCACAAACATTAATGCCTGAAAACCATCTTTAGAGGTGTTTTCCTTAGCAAAGAATGGGCCACAAAACATTGTCCAAATCCAAGTAGAGAATCAGTGCGACTTCAAGGAAAGAAAAAGGGTTTGGGTAACAAGAAAGGCATCACAATAGTATCTAAAAAATTTCATCTCAAAGTCTAATTCTCAGCTATCATAGCAGTTTTGGAAAGGATACTCAAGAATGGTTTGGATATTGGAGGCAAGAATGGCAAATCCAGTTTACTGTCATACATGGCTCCTTTTCTGATTGGAGTGGCTATATCAGGATGAACTTAAGGCTATATCCAGTAGATCAGGACACAAGCAAGCATATCAATAAAAGGAAATTCATCTTGCTTTTGTAGATTCTAGAATTTCTGAAGATTGCAAAATTATCACTGTACTATTTATTATAGTCTCACATGAGTCTTAGGTTTAGAAGTTTTAGTTTGTTTATCTAGCTAGTTTCTCTGTCTGAAATCCAAAACTTAGTACGTTTAGGATTTACACTGCAAAGAGGACTAAGATTTGAAAGCTCTAAATAAGCTCACTATTCTTGCAACAATAGTAGTATTGATGATTATTCAGAAAATTGGCAGCTCTTATGCTCCTTGGGATCACAACATGCAACCTGGATCCAGGTGTGATGCTTAGGGATCCCTACATACAGCATCATATGCCCTTTTTATATCTTTCAACTTTCATACTGAGACCTGTCCACAAAACCTAGGATCACAAACCATGGCCAGATTTAATCCCGAGACCTTATTTTCTAGTTCACGACAAGGCCACCATTAAGTCCTACTATCATCAACAATTTACATGTTTAGATAAAAATTGGGAAGCCATATTTTGTTAGTTGACTTAATGATTTAGATTCATACATATAGGAAAACTTGGAACAAATTGAAGATCCTGTGACATTGCAAAATGCAGAAAAATACTCTGATACCTCATTGTTTGATCTTAAAGCTGTAAATTGAGAACTGGGAATTAAATCCAGAGATATGCATGCTATATCAGGGAAAAGGAAGAAAAGACAATACTTATTAGGTAAAGTCTCCCATGAAAATTAATTTGCATAGAATTCCAAAACAAATCCAACAAAAGCATACCAACACCCATGGATAACAGCAACGTCTCAGCAATTAAGTACAGCTTTATCCTTAATTCTGGATGTGCACTCTTCTTGAAATACTTCATAACAAGTCTTGCAATATATGCAGCATGAGGTAATAATTGACTGCAAGGAAAGATTAAGATAAACCTGAATTAAAAGTCAAATCAACAAAATACAATGTGGTGGGAAAACAAAATTAATAGGAACATGCATCGTGGATAAATAACTTTTAATTTTATTTTTGTATCTATAGCATGGACTTTGAGCGAGAGTAGAAAATCCCTCATCACATCCTAATGAAGCTAATAAAAATAAAAAATCTAAGCAGCCAAATAAATGTGCGGAATTTTTTTTAATGTACTTCATATCTGCAAGGATTCTATTAAAATTTGAATTTTATGTGCTAAAAGACATAATGGGCACGGTTAAGTGGAAGCATGCCACCTGTCACAGAATTTGGAATATGAAAGCAAGAGTATAGCATGGAGTGGGAAAACAGAATTAACAGAAACATATATCCTGGATAAATAACTTCTAATTTTATTTTAGCATCTCTAGTATGGACTTTCATAGAGCTAGAGTAGAAAACCCCTCTGCACATCTCAATGAAAATGAAATACAACATTTAAACATAATGTACTTTACATCTGCAGCGATTCTATTAAATTTGAAATTTTGAATCATTATTATGCTCATAGTCATAATGGACATGGTTAGGTGGAAGCATGCCAGCTGTCACAGAATTTGGAATATGAAAGCAAGAATCTAGCATTATGAGGCTTAGTCCACAAGACTAAAGTTTACTGTTCATGAAACTTAGAAATGGCACTTGTGAAACTCTATAAACAACTGACAGCAGTGCCATTGATGAACCAATCATCCAAATTCAGCTAATCACTAAAAAAAAAGTACAAACAGCAAAGAGAAAGCATGTTGAGAAAAATAAGAACACCCACACAATACTGGAGAAAATATGTTACATTAAGATAACCATATTCCGATTGACTAATATAACAAGAATTCCAAATCTTACCTGCGCACTCCCTTCGTAATTGCAATTAAGAGTTGTAAACAGTGAGCATGCAGAACTGGGAGTTCCAAACAAGTTAACTCTTGTTGCTTGGTAGTTGTGAAGGGCACCATGGCATGGGGCAAGGAACCATCCACCATTAGCACCCTCTCAATGAGGGCCAGCAATGATCGAATTGGAACATTCACCTATAATTCAATAATACGATATCGCTGATACATGACTTTTGCATAAAATTGCTAACCAAACTTAGCACTGTGAGATTTTTTAGCACCTGAAAATCTCTCTTATCAAAAGTATCTTAAAAGTGGGAAAAAAATGTCCTGGTGACTGTGTCATCAAGACAGATCCCCCACCATAAAAAAGTGGGCCCCACCTAATTCGATGGTGGCAGATCTGTCTGTCTTGGTGACAAACAGGCATCATATAATCACTCAAAGTAAAGATAATACAAATTCTACATCAGTACCTGAACAGGGTAAGAGTCGGTAAGCATTTTACAAAAACAAATCATTAATGCACAGATGCTGGATGTAAGCAGCTGCTCAGAGCTCGTCCATACTTTTTCCCGCACTGCTGATAAAGATGTAAGACCTCCTAATGGAGGAGGAGGATCCTTTCCAGGTGGAAGCATCAATCTTTTAGCTTCTGAACATTTTGTTTCTGAAAAAAAGATGGATCAGATTTATCCAAATTTCACTCAGGTAGATATACTTCATTCATGATATACAGGTGTTACCTTCTTCAACACCATGAAATACATCATTCAGATGGTCATTTATCAAGAACAAAATTTTCTGCATCAACAGGACCCAACTATCACCATCACCTTTTGCCTTTGGGAGTGCTGCTAGGCAATTACCAAGTTTCTGAAATTGAAAGAGAACAGGATAAAATCCCTGTTGTTGAGGACAAAATAAAATCTATCATTTTTTGTTCAAGTGTCTGAAAATGGCACTCACTTTCAACATTTTAGGACTGCATTTCCCCAAAAAAATTTTAGAAGAAATAGCGGCTTCCACCTGAAACAGTGAAAACGCATGTAGAAACTCAAAAGATAGAACAAATCTGATGGTTCTTAGAAATACACATTCACTTGAAAACACACACAGATTCAAACAAGTAGTTCTACTAACTTAGCATTGTCAAATGGGACATAGCTCCATCACTATATTATGAATTTGGATCTTTCTTCGTCCTTCTAATATATGCATCCAGATTACGCCATCAGAAGATTCCAATGAAAATCCACCATTAAACAAGTCTTCAGCTCTTTATTTAGTTAGCTTAAACTTACAAATTAGCTGTAAACTGAAAGAATAATTAACAGATTATGAAACCTAAACCACTTTCAAACTATTGGAAAGCTACCCAAATTCGAAATTGCGTGAAACCTAGATGAGCTGAGCCCAATAGATTTCAAGCCATTTGAGCTGAAAGTTCAGTTAAGTTAGCTACTTCAGTTAAGCTAAATCAAGTGCTCTTAAGCTGAGCCCAATAGATTTCAAGCCACTTGAGCTGAAAGTTCAGTTAAGTTAGCTACTTCAGTTCAGCTAAATCAAGTGCTCTTAGAATGACCAAGCTTGTCTGCCTAATCATTTCAGACATGATCACACACAAAACATTTGATATACATGCATCCCTCTCCCGACCTCAACTAATATATTTATAAAATCATGCTATTATTTCCACTGGACTCTCTTCCATGCTCCAGCATGCTAAGAAATGATTAAAACCATGAAAGTACATTGTTTTCCATCAAGGATGTTTTGCCAGTAAGGTGCTAAGCATCAAAATATTTATTAAATCTTGTTATTATAATCAAATATGCATTGAGGCTCAGTTAACTCAGTGAAATAGTTATTGCAAGCAAATGAGTTTTTCTCTTCATAGTATGATCTCATCTGCAGCTCAAGTTCAAGTCCAGAATGGATACAAGTATGTGGCTCAACTTGAGTCCCACTAGAGCTCAGACTTGGTATCCTCATTTGGTATCCTCTAAATGAGTCAAGATTGAATAGAGACGAATTTTAGTTCAGTTTGACTCAGCTATTCCTCTATGTTAGCATATGTATTCTCCTCTATCTTTGGAATTGTCTGCTCCCATCAAAGGATAAAAAATAACCGGTCAACTGTCATTACTTGTAACATCTTTGAAGGAATGAAAATTTATCTGACAATGATCTACATATATACACATTAACACAAGGCCTTATGCATCAGTTATCATGTAAATTCTAGATCTCCCTCCCCCATTAAAATAGAAATATTTAGGTACTAACTGGTGGAATGCCTCATTTGTTGGTACATTCATATTACACAAATTTTGTAAATGCAGCAGTATCTTGCAACACTTTCAGTATACATTCATTTGTGCTTTCCACAACCCATGACAGAGTAAGTCAGGAGAAAAAACTCACCTGATCATAAGAATGACGAATAGAAGTGGGAAATAAATTTATCATCAGATATAGCAGATTGACTGCCCCTTCCTGCATATCATACAATAAATGAAGTGAAACTAGGCCAATGCAACAAGTTCAAGAATGAAAAGAAAATGCAACATGAATTTAGGAAAAGCATCCAAACATGTCACCATCTTTCCTCCCCGGTAAATTTTATGGATGCATAACACCAAAAGAATGCACGTGTAGGGAAAATGCATCATGTTTCAGGACTTAAGTTATCATGTTCTTAATATCCATATCCAAAAATTTTCCTTCCCAAGAACAAAAGAAGATCAATCTTACTTAGGCCCGGTTAGTTGTATTAAGTTTTCCTCTTTTTCTTTTCCAAATTTCCTTTAATCAACAGATGGTTGTCTACTGTGGTTTATAGATGTAAAAATCCCTGTTTTTTAGATTTTGGAGAGCTCCTTCCATGAAAATTGAAATAGAAAACTACTTTATCCAGATTTCTAGAAAAAAACAAAACAAATGTTTTAAACCTAAAAAGTATGATACCTTCCAATGAGGAAGATATTTTTTTTGGCAACTAAACAAGGCTTTAGCTACACAACAGCTTACTGACAGCAGTTTTTCATATCATGCAAACACAGAACTTTCGCTTCTCAGAAAATATTTAGCCTAAGATATGCCACTGACCCATACTGTCTCAGTACCATCTTCATTTAATAGCTTCAAAATAGGCTGAATGAGTTTCCCAGCATGTGAAGTTCCCTCTTTCTTTTCATTTGGAAACCTGCCCAATCTAATCCAAGAAAATAGTAGTTTTAACAAAACAATGAAAACTTGAAAGATCATAAGATATGCAGTCAACAAAATTCGAGCAGAATAAAAAACATTGAACAGTCAAATTAGATATGCGGGTGTATCTGGAAAAAGAAATCATCAAACAGAACCAACAGTGGGGACACTAAAGAAGTCTTTAGACCACACCAGCTATGCTTCAGCCCCAGCCCTTTATGATTACAGAAACAGAATGCTAAAGAATACATTAAAACTCACGGATAAACTTCAAGAGACCTTGGCCAATGAAAAAAAAACTGCAAGAGACTATAAAAACCAAGTTACTTGTCAAACATGCATTTGGAAAGCGCTTAAAAATCAAGTCCATGAATTGATATAGCACATTTCAACTGAATTTACTGGTTGTGAGAATTTTAGACTTCTAACCTTGACAAAAGATCTGATAGTGAAGAACAGGAAGCCGCTTTGACAAACTGAGAATCAGCTGGACGCTGTCAAAGACACGAGTACAAAGAATCATTCAATGTTCGAATTGGAAACCTTTAACCCCAAATACCAAAAGCAGTAATTTAAAAAACTCTCGGAAATTTAAATTTTTCAAAAAACTTCACTTGCTTACGGAGTACCTGGACGTGCAACAGAAGTTTATGGAACCAATTAGAGTAGGATGACAAGAAACGCTCTGAGCTGCATTCTCGAAAAGTCACCCCAAGAAGGCAAATTCCCACCCTACATTTATCTGGCTGCAAAACAATGTGATGCATAGGAAACATTAAGAGAGAAACAGGCAAAGCATAAGTGCCCAAAGACAAAAAAGGACTTGCAGCATACAGAATTGCTGGAAACTAGAAGCAATAACGCATTAGCCCAATCATCGACCGCGGATTTCCAGCTTCGGATCAACTTGTCGGACATAGGTTCCGAAGAACATTCTGCCAAAAGTCGATGAGTTTGGATTAAGGAGACAATCCTAGGGAGTCGGAAAGAGCTGGGGAGAGGCTGTTTGTCGTCGGGAATATCTCTGGTGAGAGTTCGAAGCATGTGGGGCTTGAGAGCCCAGTCGTTCATGTCCTGGAAGTGCCCGAAGGCCGCCATTGAAGACTGGGACGAATCTCGGTTCGCTTTAGCGAGAATTGAGGGTCTGTGGCTATTTCCACCGGGTGTCGAGGGGTTTTACGAATGGCAGCGGAGAGGGACGAAACCGCTCGTCTTAACGCTGCTGGCGGATCACAGGGACCGTGCTTCGTTTTTTGATAGGCGTAAAACACCATTTAACCCTTAAACGTTTCTGAGTCAGACACATAAACCCCCGTATCTTGGTAAAGACTTGCCGGTGCGCTTAGCATGTGGGTACATCGGCCCCATGAGTAACTAGTGCCCTAGTTCCCACGGCTTTGACATGATGATTAAGGTATTTGTGACATCACGAGGAGGTTTAGGGTTTGAACCTAACCTTCTTATCATCTTTCTAAAATAATATCATACAAAACTAGTTCGATTGACTTACAGGTCCCAAAAAAGATTGCATTCTCCTCCCTTACTTAGAATATTAATATTTCTTGCTTTATATATTTGTAAACATGCTTCTAAATACCAAAAAAAAATATATATTGTCCTGAGGTAAAGCTGTAAAAATTTAGATTATTCTAATGCTTTTGATCTAGACCAGGCATGCAAGTGATTATGGGCCAAGAAAGAAAAGAAGAACAATGCTTGCATTGCTGTGGGTTTTATACTCAAAGCTAAAGTTAGCGTCATCAGTTAATGTGTTTAATTCTATTGCCTTAGGATTTGTGAGAGATTCTGTTTTAGCAGGGCATTTGGAGAAGAGGTGTAGATAAGCATGTTTCTTCTGCTAATCGAGCAGTCATAATTCCTCTACATCTGATTGTCATTGCCATGAATGGTTACATCAGTTGCTAATTAACCTTAGCAGCTAAGTAAAGGTTAAAGCCCGACCAGGAAAGGACAGTAGAGTCACACAAAGGGAAATGTCTGAATATAGAGCTGAAATGCTGAGGATTTTTTGACTTCCCCTGCTAGTGGATTAGTTTGCAAAATTAGGAGTATGAGATACACAATGAGCTAAAATTAGGTCTGCAATCTTGAAGGTTTTGAGCAAGCTTGAAGTGATGTTTATTTAAAGATGCCCAGCTAAGGATAACAGAAGCCAAATTAGTTCCCACCTTCTCTACTACTTCATGTCTTGCCCCCACTAGTTCCTCAATGGCCCTTAATGTTTATAGCTACTCCAACTTCTGAAAAATGTCTACAGCAGCATTGAGATCTGAAGAGGGAAACACCGAACTATACACTACTAAATCTACAGTAACCGAAGCTATGCTTGAATGGTTAACTGCAACCTGTGTTTAGGGAGTTCTTGTGGCTTCAGACGTGACTCTCAATTTTGAGCCCATCGGTGACATAGATTGTAACATTATTACCATTAAATTGCGGTGAATACTGAAATAGTAGCAAAGATTACCAGGGAGAAAGAACATGGAGGAGCTGGAATTCATCACGAAAAGGGGGTCCAAGCTATTCATAAATTTCCTGGATAGGAATGCAAAAATTAACAAGAGCATGTCACTTACAAGGTCTAGTTTAGTTGGTACATCCAAGCTCAATTTTGATAACTAGCTGTTGATTCTTGCTTCAAATCTTCAATGTTGGACATGAGGATGTTCTAGTTGTTGGCTTCAACACTTTGAGACAGATGCTCCTGAGTTGCAGCAGGCAAACGACATGGTGTAATATTATGGTCCTGTTCCACATGGAGTGCAACTTCTTGCCCATAGTAGCTTCAACAGAACCAGACACGTTCCTTCCATGATTCCAAGTCTTTTTGGGTGTCCGCAACACCGCAACCTAGTAGTTACATGTTCAGACACAAACATAAGATTTGAAAACCATTTCATCAACCCTCCCGTTGTTGTTGTTGTATTTTAATTCCATTTTTCTCTTATTCTATTATGATAATATTCTATTATTTTATGATAATATTCTATTATTCTATGATAATTTTTTCACCACCATTCGACTGAGGTTCAACCCTTCAAAGATGCATTGTGCACCTCTCTACCAAATTGCGGCTTAACGTCCTCCAAATTTCAAGAAATAGACAGATCCCCTCAATCTTTACTTAATAACCCTCTAATATCTGCACCTTCTATATGTTTCTATGTATTAAAAAAAAACAATAAAGTTTTTTGGGTGGCACCCTATATCCATCTTTGGGGCAAATACGAGCATCGGCTACTACTGTAAGCATGCTTTGGGCCTCAGGCCATTTTCTTTTTTAGGCCGGCCCAGCAAGTATTATCCAAAGCAAATAATGGAAAGACATATATATCCTCATTCTCTGTGTAATGTTCTCATTTTGTCCTCTCACTCTGAAAACGACATTTTAACCGCTTCGCCGACAAGTGACCTTGACGTCCATGACAAGGGTCAATTACATGAAAGGTCTAGGATATGAGCGCAATATCAAAATTTCATCCTCAAACTTAGAAATAATACATTTTAACCAACTGCGAGTCTGCGACATATTTATGGCCTTTCGTGTCTTATATCGTGGCTTTGTATTTTCTTTTTTAATTGATCACCGACAGTATTGAAACATTTCAAATCTTTAAAGTTTTGAACTTACCATTTGCTGACTTCAAATTTATTGTCTCTAACTGTTCTTTAAAGTTATTTTTTACTCTATAAGTGTAATTCTATAAGTGCAATTATATTTTCATTTATCGACTCAGAATAAAATATGGGCTATAAAACTGCTGTGGGATCACAAATGAATGTAAATATATTATGCAGGAACTAACTGCTTCCTTCAGCTTGGTCTAGGCTCTTCTCACAGCATGCAAGTTCGGGAGAAATTTGGAGGTAGATATAATTGGCCCTTTAACTACTCACGATAAAAGCAAACACCCGAGAACAAACTTGGCGGAACCACCATCCATTCGAGTTACAGGATCCGTGTATGTTTATGCTGACACAGCCAGGGCCAGAGAAGCTGAAAATTGCAATGTACAAGATTGCAATTCCTCACAAAGTGCAAATGAGTGACGACTGGGTATACATAGAATACAGAATTTAACAAACTCCTGTTCTCTTCCCCTCCACAAGATGCTCCCATTTCCTGACGATCTCTTGAATCTCGTGCATGCTCTTCTTAACAGGCTTCCCATCTCCACCCTTGTCCTGCACAGCCTTCACTGTGGCTTCGATGTTGGCGGCCTTGGTGGACTCATGGCTCGATAGTGAGTCCATTTCCGCCAGAACCTGCTCTATGTGTGACACAAGTCTTTCTGCTAGGGTCCGACTGAAGTCCTCCCTTACCACCACTCGCAGGACAGCTACATGCTCAGCATCTGGAGGCATTGTGTAGGCAGGAATGATCCACCCGAACCTCCGCAGATGTTCAGCTATCTCAAACACCGTGTGTTTGCCAGCGTCTTTTAGAGTAAAGGCCACCAGAGGCACACCAATGTCCTTTGATACCACTGTGAACCTTCCCGTTTTCTCTATCCCTTCCTTGAGCACTCTTGCATTATCCATGCAGTTCGCAATGATTTCCTTGTAGCCCTTGTGTGATGAGCACGATAATTAAGCGACAGAAATTAGAAGCAGTTCATTAAATACTAAGAACAAGAAGCATTAATCCATAGAAGATGCAGTTGAGTTTAACGATTAGTTTCCAATCCCATATGATTAGGCAATAGCACATGAGTTCATGCTCTGCAGTCATGCCATGTCTACAAAGCTTTAAAGATATTGCAACAATGATTTGGGATGTTCAAACACACACACACCACTCTGGACTTAATAATTTACAAACGTTACCTGAGAGCCCAGGCGTATAAACTGGTAATATTGAGCAATTATTTGACTAGACCCTGTAGGAATGAGGAATCAGAAAAGGATTAACAGCATAAAAACTCTGTCGCATAGGAAAAAAAATCTTGGTTATCCATCTTAACATATAATCTCAATACAATAAGCAAATTCAGAACCTTCTACTTGGATACCAAACCTTGGAAAACATAGGATAGAAGTGCCAGAATTGCCATAAACCTTAAACTTACCTTTGGAGAAGTTGAGGGTAAAAGTGGGCTGATCAGCACCGAGATAGTTAATATGGAAGACAAGATCCTCTGGTAACTCCTCCTTGGACCTCCACACGACCCAGCCAACACCAGCATACACAAGGCCATACTTATGCCCACTCACATTGATACTCTTGACTAGAGGAAGACGAAAATCCCACTCAAGATCTGGGTACAAGAAAGGAGCAACGAACCCTCCACTAGCTGCATCCACATGAATTGGGGTGTCCCAGCCAGTCTGTTTGTTCTTTTCAGTGAGCAGCTCATTCAAGCGTTTGACATCCTCAAACTCCCCAGTCAGAGTTGACCCCAGAATGGCAGCGACGCAGATGGTGTTCTCATCCACCATCTCCACTGCCTTCTCAGGGTCCATAATATAGTAACCCTCTCTAAGCTTCACCTCCTTTAGCTCAACCTCAAAGTATCTTGCAAACTTTTCCCAGCATACCTACACACAACATCACTTCAATTCGATATTCCAATGCTACTAGTGGCCCTCAAGTGAGTAGACTAAGCTGTAACTTCATAACCAATAAAAAATGCGGAAGAACATGATGGAAACCGCGGAAAAAGACCTGAACATTAGCGCCGGTGACAATGTTGGGCTTATCACACGGTTTCCCCTGTGCTCTTCGTTTCTGCTGCCATTTTCTCTTAAAAGCTAATCCAGCAAGCATGATTGCCTCCGAAGAACCTACAGTTCCCACACCTACAGCAGCTTCATCTTCTCCAACGGGTGCGTTGAACAGGTGCGCAATCATGTTGACGCATCGATTCTGCAGAAATAGAACCAGTTTGAAAAGTTTGAAATCTTAGACGTCATGTATATATGATGATAGTTATGAAAAATCAAGACCACATAGAGAGAGGTAAATATATGAACCATACCTGAAGCTCAGTGGTGACGGGATATTCGTCCATGTCAACGTAGTTCTTGTTGATGGAAGCCATGATGAGCTTATCGCACTCAGGCTCCATCCAGGTGGTGACAAAAGAGGCCAAGTTCAAGCGGGGATTGCCATCCAGCATCAGCTCATCGCTGATCACTTGATACGCCGCTTCCTTGGGCATCGACGATGCTGGCATCTTAAACCTGCACCCATGTACATCAAACCAGCTAGGAGCGGAGCTACCTATATAACTGATCAACCTGGTGTCCAACTAAACAGAACTATGGACATTTCAATGAAATTATTTGAAGGAATTGAAGCGGAAACGGTACCTGGGCACGGGAGCACGGACATATCTGGAAGCAAAAGTGGAGTGCAGGTGCTCGTCAGCAGAGGAGGTGCTTGAGATCATGTCTTCCCCTTCTGTAAGTCTCCGGTGTGTTGTATGGAAGAAGAAGAGCGCTTTCACTTGGGTTGAGGAGTTTGAAGGGAAGAGGAAACAGGATTAGGAGTGGGGATGAAGTTAACATGAATCAAGGGGCCCACACGTGCCACAGGCAAGGGGCCCGCCCCTGCAAGCAATCCACCTGTGCATTTCCTGGCCACTGTCATCTCATGTCATGGCAGATAATGGGTATCAAATCCTATTCCTAACATCATCTCAGGCTAAAATTTAAATTTAGTTCCTTAACTATTCAGTTTGTTTTTAAGTGGTTTTCTAATTCTAAAGATGATTATTAAGATCTTCTAACTCAAGAAATATGTTCAATTTGAGTCCTGTCTGTCAATTGAGCCGTTATTTTGGATGGACCTTACCTAGGTGGCACTCATAATGCCACGTGGCTTCCTATTTAACTAAATAGGTGACTATTTTACACAGAAATGAAAATCTAATCCCAAACTAACATAAACACAAAATCTAGGACTTAAAACATGGATTAACCCTAATTATTTATATGCTTGTCATCGACACTCGTCGGAGACAGGTCGACAATGATAATCAGAATCAAATCCCTAGAGTAGATGCTCGAATCGGAAAATCGGAGACGGGGAGGAGGGGGAAGAAGGGTGGGAGGAAAATCAAAGCGATCGACGGAAACAGCAAGAATCAAATTCGAGATAGTAGGACGAGGGTTTCATGGGAGAGAGACCGAGAAAATCAGAGATGTTGGCGAAGAAATCGACGAAACCAGCAAAACTTTCCGACTGGTTTGCTTGAATCCTTGTTCAAAATCTTTTCTTCCAAGCGAATCGCCTGCTCAAATCTTATCATTCGCTTGAATCGCCCGCTGAAATTGAAAGCCACTTGAATCCCTAGCTTGCCAAATTGCTTGCCGACAGCCGCTAAGCCCGCTACTCCCGATTGGCTTGATCTCAGAAGCAATGCGATGGTGGTGGTGGCGTTAGTTGAGAAGAGAAGATTGACAGCGGCCCTCCCGTTTGGCCGCGATCATTCCACTAGTGTTATTGGGGAAGATTGGGTTATTAATTTTTAAGTATCTAAAATTATATTTTTTTTGTCAATTCAAACCTATGATTTATTATTCTCTCAGTATTGTTACTTATTATCTTGCCACGTGGCATGTGGAACCAAGCAAGGGGATATTAAGTACCACGTATGCATTTTTTGTTAGAAATAATGTCAGAAATAACGGAAGGGACTCAAATTGAACGCGTTGCTTGAGTTAAAAGACCTTAATAGTCACTTTTAGAGTTAGGCAACTACTTTAGGACAAATCAAATAATGAAGGGACTAAATTTGGATTTTACCCATCATCTCTGTATTTTATCTTTCACTTCCGATGCTCTTATCTTATCTTCTAGACTTGGTTTCGCTCTTAAATCCCAGTAACATATGACAAATGCAACACGAATTGGTTGAAAGAACCACCCAACTGCAACTATAAGTCCTTAACTCCATCTTTAGTCCAAATGTTTATTTCTCTTACTATATGAACATGATGACATGAGTTTGGATATGATTCATATGACTATCAACACTAACACGTTGCCCAGAACTCCACAACTATTATGACACATCCGAAGCAAATAAGACCTACATAAATAACTCTACCTCCATCCATCAAATATTGGCTTAAATACCTCCTGTTCTACTAAAATATTACTATTTGGACAGAAGACATCCTTAACTGTGACTTGTTACGACTCAATCCCCTAACCATTAAAAATCAAACAGTTTATTCTGTAAAACAATCATGTTATATCACATGAGTCAGCCTAACCATCAACTATTAATGACAACTAAAGTCTTCATATCAATTATGAAAACCTAAATACCTTCATCTTTCCCAAAATATCATTACTTGGACAGATGAACTTTTCACCTATAACTTGTAGTGATTGTGACTTTGAAATGCTTAACTACAATTGTGATGCAGGAATGCTAAGATTTTTAATCGACATACACTGTGTTCTTAGCCCAAGCAACCACATGGCCTTTAACATTGCCACTAAGAGAGGAGAAGTCGATTCAAAGTTCGTGACTCAACTTTGTACCATTGCCACTAAAGACTAACTACTGACTCAGTCAGTGTGGTTCTCCGTCCATGACCATTGCCGGTCCAAACATTCATTAGACCGTATTTGCATTATGCCTATTGACATGGAAGAGATACTATTTGATTTCGCTATTTAGTGACTGACTTGCCTAACTTGTGTTAGAGTATGATTATTTCAAGCAACGGATCTGTAGTTAAAACAACCCATGATATCTCTCATATGGTGTCTGTTGGGCTAGTTGGGGAATCATTAGAAGGAAAAATAGAGGAAGTGATTAGGATAAATAAAAAAAATTATGTATTTTAATTCATATTTTATCTTTTTTTAGTGACTTTGTATTTATTTTTTCAGTACCTAGGTGGTGAATTTGCATATTAACTTGTTTTGTTGAAGTCCAACGAGACTTATGGAATAAAAGAGAAAAATTAACATTTTAGCAAACTTATAAACAAGGTTGTTAAAATCCCAACCCAAACCGTAGGATCTTGAGATTCTACAATCCAACATCATGAAAATGCTGTAAAAAAGTAAAAAGATTGATGATATGGTAGGATCGGGTAGGATCCCGGTTAAGATCTTTTCGGTATTAATTTTTGTTGATTATACTTGTATTTTAGCCAAATTAGAATGTTTAAAGTGATTGGGCCCTTGTTGCTTAAGTTGGGCTACCCAAGCTAGTGGTTGTATGACTTAAATTATGAATTAAACCCAAAAAGAAAAAGAGCTCATCTTTCTATTATTCAGAAAACAAAAGTCGAAACTTGAAAAGTACTTCCATAAGTTTGCCATTATCGTGTTAGTTATATTTGTTTATGAATTTATTAAACTTGTGTTGGTTATTACATTAGTTATGTTGATGTATGCTCTGCTAAGCTCATGCTTTATTTGTACTATAACACTAATTGTGTTGTATCATTGTCATGACACTTGAACTTTATTAAATTTCTAATATAATTGGTCTTCTATATGAATTATATTATTTATTATAAGAAATTTTGATCTTTTATTAGGATCTTATGATCTCGATCTTCTGTGATGAAAAACGATCTTAGGTAAGATCCTGATTTTAATAACCTTGGTTATAAAGTTCTATTTGTTAATTAATTTGTTTATATATATAGGTATATCCCTTATAAAGTTAATCATGACAAAATCATGGTGGTGTTTATGGTATGTGTGAGAAATAACTAATTAAGATAAAATCAGTAAGAAATAATTAATAACTCAGAAATATATATAAATATTAGTATAATTAATATTTATATCTAGTAAAAATAATATTGTGAGTTAATTAAAAAAATAAAATTCCTATTTTTTTATGTAAATTTCATTTTTAGGATATGTTAAAATCAAATATAATAAAATATATAAATATTTTTTATACACATAATATTTTAAATAAAATATAAATATTGATAGGTGAATTAATATAAATAAAATATGCAAATCTTGTTATAAGTAAAATATAAAAATGTTAGGCTTACTTATCTAGATAAACCCATGTACCATAGTGGCTTGAACAATCACTCCCTTAGACTTCTTGGGGGTATGAATTAAGCTTCAAACTTTGATAACTGGGACACTTTGCCCTCCTGACTCAATAACTTGAATGTTTTCCATCAGTTATATAATGAAATTACATCTGATTGTACAATTTAAAATTTCAGATCTCTAATCGTACAAATCAATAGCTATTTAAATTGCAATTAAATATAGTCATCTAAATTTTTTATTTCAATCACTTGTACCTAAAACTTTTCCTCTTATTATCCAAGTCTTCATCCTCAATGCAGCCCCATTTGCATGCTATCATCTTTGCAATTACAGTAGCCTCGATTCGAGTTGGACCTTTTATCTACCATTAATCACTTAGGTTTTTAAACTATCAACAGAAAATAATTTAATTCCAAAAGCCTTAGTTTAACTTGAATGTCACAATATCCATCTTAAAATACCACCAATGAGATTGATAGAGTTACATACTCCCATGAAATGACCATACCTCTTTGTAAAAAACTCCAAATCGCAATCTATAAAATTCATATGAAACTAGACTTCTCAAGCTATAATATACTCCCTCCGTCCCAATATGATTGAAACGTTTCTTTAGGTATGAAGATTAAGATGTTTATATAGTGAGAGTTTAAATAATGATTACAAAAAGATTCTTATTTGGGTTTTATGCAGTGAAAGTTTAAATAAAGATTAAAATAAATTATTTTTTGGGTTTTGTGTAGTGGAAGTTGAAAACTTTCTAAAAAGGGAGATATTTCATTCTTTTTAAGACAACAAAAAAGAAATACATTTCATTCTTTTTGGGATGAAGGAAGTATAATTTATTTACAATTTTTCATTTACCTAATTGGTACAGTTTATTCCTTAAATTTCAAACTCACGTAATGTCTGCCATTTCAGTAATGTCTTATAAGAATATTTTTATTCCACAAAAGGTATATGAAAATTTTTAATATTTATTAATTTCCTTCCAATCTAATCTCTTTCAATCATCAAGATGCACACTTATCATAGTCTTTCATCTTTATGATCACAAAATCATCAATTCTCAAGAAATAACTCAAAAATAATTTATATAATATACATTTCAAAAAATAAAATGGAGGTGAAGAACTAAAAAATGGAGGCTATATCAATGGCGGCGAAGGTTGCGAATAGGAAAGACAGTGGTCTTGATGGAGATGGAGGCTTGGATCAAAGGTAATGGCCTAAGTGGAAGAAATAGAACATTATGGTGCAAAAGATAAAAATTAGAAAATTTAAGTGGCAATTATGTGATTTTTTCCCTTTTCAAATGGATGAAAGCTACGTCAGGTTGGCAAAGTGTCCCGATTATCAAAGTTTAGGGCTCAATTCTTATCCCCAAAAAATCTAGGGATGGAATTGGTCAAGTCACTACAATACATGGGTCATCTAGGTAATTAGGCAAAAAGGTTATAACTAAGGTCATAACAATTTTTTTTTGTACATAAAATATGATAATCAAGTGAAAAAAAAAAAAAGAAGAAGGAAGTAGCTGCATCAATAGCTGAAGTCATACGCTGCTAGGCATAATAACCACCGCACAATGATCAAAGGACTTCATTAAGAAAATGAGATCATTTGCCAAGCAAGATAAAGGAATGTTGATAGTCTCCCTGTTGTTTTGCCTTAAAGCTGAGAAAATGTACGATCAATCAGATAAAATAGTAATATTAGACAATGATAAATCCTTAGCTGAGTTAATCGTTCTCTAAATTACAACTAATCCAGCTTTAAGAGTTAATTCGTAGTTGCACCAGTTGGTGGCCTCTTGAGATCTTGGTGGAGCATCAGAACCTATCCACCTCTAAATGGCAGCCTTTCTCAAGAAAGAGCGTCTCCAAGCTTCATCTACCATATATAGTTGTGGCTTATACTGAAAATCGCTAAATTTCCTTTTACCCCAAGTATGACATAAAGGGTTAAGAATCTCTGAAAACACAAAGAAGCTCTAACAAGAATAATAATGAGCTTGTCGTAATAGATGTATAAGATCATTTCTTCTACTTATCAAGGAAGCATTAGGAAACTAGATGTTTTGAAAAACAACCTTGTTCTGACCTAACCAAATGGTCTAAAACGTAGAAGATAAGAATCAAATCCATTCTTGATGCCATTTATATGATGAAGCTAAAATGTCAAGAAGCCAACTCTCAAAGGAATGATAATGTAGATCAATCAGAATAGAACAGAAGCTTGACCAAATATTTGTAGTCTTCTAACAACCCAAAAAAAATGAAAAGATGTTTCCTTTTGTAGATGACAACGGGGACAAGAGGGGGCCATAAAACCTCCATGTGAGGCCAGATTTGAAGCAGTTAAGAGAGCATTCAAAAGACACTACCACAAAAAAAAAAATTTAATGCGCAATTCATGCTTCAACTTTGGTGAATCGCACGAGTTAGTCCCTAAAGTGTAACTCATCATGACTTTGTCTCCAAAGTTTGATAAAAAGTGTGATTTGGTCCTAAAACTTCGATTGTCTACATGCTTTAGTCTCTTCAATAAGCACGGGCTATCACGTAACCTTGACACCGCTATAAAAGGGGTGATATGGATAAAACAGCTTATGTCGTTACTGTTGCACATCGACTGGTGAAGCCTGAACAGATCTAAAATTCCCAAAAAATCATTCTGCCATCATTTTTAAACAAATTGGTTTCAAGGTTGGAATGAAATAGCAGCAACACCTCATGTTCAGTCCATTGGCATCATCTAACTGGGATTTGGAAACAAAATCAGTGGCAGAAGCAGTGACAATAATGAAATGTTTATGTAGTCTACCGACGAAACAATATGAGATTGCTGCTTTATCATATCCAAGCTCTTTAATAGTGAAATTGGTGCATGATACAATGGTTGATAGTGATAAAGTGTTTAGTTGAACTACCGCTTGATCAGAGGTCTGAAATCCTGGCGTGATTTGTCTAAAAATTTTACTCATACTAAAATCCATCTTATTTCATGGTAGTATCGTGTTCAAATTTTTTAACCTTAGCTCAAATGGTGCTCTTGAGATTCTTTTATCCAACAAACAATGAAATAATGAAACAATCTAATCAAAGTTAGTATGGCAGGTTGTTGCTGGTAGGGACAAGGATGGTTTTAATGTGTGCCTCTCAGGAAGTAATTATGGACTTGTAATTGGTGCAATTGGATTTTTAATGGATACATTGAATACAATATTGAAAATAGGGGATGGAATGTTTTCTTGTTTATTTTGGGGAGAAGATGAAGACAGGTGACAGAAAATGTTTTTAGTTATATAGGGTGTTCAGTCTCTGTACTATTTACATGTTTTTGTTTAGATTGGAAGAAAACAAGCTATTTTGCTGTGTTGTTGTTAGGATAAGTGTTTGGTTTGTTGAATTCAGTGATAGGTATAATTGAGTTTGGAGTTGTAATCATTTGTTAAGTATGTAGTGTTAGCTATTTCATTGTTTGTTCATCATAGATTTTGTGGAGAATACTACCAATGAATTTTGTTTTTGAGAAAATTTAACTGTGTAGTTGTTTGGGGGGTGGAGAAGTTTTGTGAGAGTTAATCTTTGACACAGATAGATCATTTGGTTATATTGTGGTATTTTGTTATTTTGTCTTCAATGTTGGTTAAAATTTGTTGTTCCATGTGTTTTGGAGTGTGCTTATTTATACAATTAGGGTTAAAATCATATGCAGCAGTATCAATATATAAGAGGAATATGTTATGCAAAGCATATGGCAGGGGAAAAAAAGTAAGGAGCCAAATGTGAATGCAAGACTTCTGCTTGTTAAAAAGTCTGAAAGGGTGCAACAATAGTTCAAAATGGTCTGCCTTTGTCCTTTCTTTCTTTTTTCTATTCCCTAACCAATTGGTGCCATTTTTATCTCCCTTTTCCCCTTATTTTCTTCTACCTCAACACAACTCAAGACAAACTTTTCAACATCAGCTAGAAAAGTAACAACATCTATCTCTCCATCTACTTAAGGACTAAGTCACAATTGTTATCAAACTTAAAGGACTAAGTTGCGATGAGTCAAGTTTTAGGGACTAATTCATTTGAGTCACCAAAGTTGAGGGGTAAATTATGCATTTATGAAAAAAAAAAAATGTTTCTGAGGAAGTTTATAGGCCCAAATCCTTTTAGTAACTTTAAAGAATCGAGGGTCATTGGAAAGGCCATTAGAGCCAAATATTAAGTGGTTCAAAGAATAGGAAGACAAAAGGGTTTGAGTAGCATACCCTTTTTTGACCATATAATGCCTTGATGGATTTGCTGCCCAATGAACAAAGTCCTAACTTTTTGCTGTAGAAGAGGAATCTAATGAAATGATTTGTTGGATTATTTGTTTAGGGAATAAAATTGATAATAACTCCAAATTTTAACATTCATCCTCATTAGTCACTAGATTCAAAACCTTAAATGATTTATGTGAATGAAAGGCAGGAGATACTG
This sequence comes from Aquilaria sinensis, assembly GCA_005392925.1. Classification (NCBI taxonomy): domain Eukaryota; kingdom Viridiplantae; phylum Streptophyta; class Magnoliopsida; order Malvales; family Thymelaeaceae; genus Aquilaria; species Aquilaria sinensis. The sequence continues at coordinate 28,254 of SMDT01000653.1, read as the reverse complement.
CTTTGAGAATGTCAGGAGAAATACTGGGAATCCAATTATCATACCATACCCAAGTGGAAGTTTCATCTTCATCAAGGACTAAGTCGTTCAATATTTAATAGTTAAGGGATTAAGTTGTAACAAGTTATAATTGATGGAGTCAACTATCTGAGAGGTGATACTTCAAGGGTGCAGGAGGTATTTAGCGTTAAATATTTCTTTTGTCTTTTCTTCTGAATTTCAATAACTTTAAAAAAAATCATGATAATGTGGGAGGGGGGGTTGGATATGACTAACGTCTTTTTTGATTTGGCCTCTTCATCACTCCATTACATGTAAAGCTTTTGTGGTTTAGGATGCTCTGGAAAAAAAATAAGGAAAAATTAACAAAATTTTTTTAAGGTATGGTTAAATCTACATTTTTATTCTTTATATTTTAAATGCCTACATTTATCCTTGAAAACTTAACTTTATAATTCATTGTTAGACAAAAAAAAGGGGGGGAAATCTGATTTTACCTTTCAACCTTTGCCTATATAAGTTTTGCACGCAACATATAACACAGGGTAAAAAGCACCCTTTGTCCATGAACTAATACCTATGTTTCGGATTCATTCTAAAACTACAAAATGTTACACAATTTATTCTTTAACTATAAAAATGTTACACCAGTCAATTGTCTTGCCGTTAATTGCAACCGTTAAAATGGACAGAAAAAAATGTAAAAAACTAGTTTAACCCATAAAAACCTTCCATTTGTCATAAAACCTTAAAACTTTTACATCTTCTAATAAAATCACCTTCTCCTACCTACCCTCCTTCCTCCATGACTGCCGCCATCCATTTCTTTGCCTATTTGATTCTCACGTCCTCTGTCGTTGATTTGAAGCCGACCTTCCCATTTGTGAGCCCACCTTCCCTCTTTTCCTACCAGATTATTGGTGGTCGTCTTCCTCCGGCGATGCACGATCATCTTCATCTGGTGGAGCGCGATTGTAAATTGTTGTCTTCCTTTGACAATGCTTAATCCAAAAGAAACGCCGATGTTGGAACGCCATTAAAAGGAGATATTAAGGTGGGATAGAAGGGAAATGACAATAGAGGATGGTGATGGGCAAGATCGGAGTGTGACAGGAGAGCACTACGGAAGAGGACGTTGAATCGACAGGAGAGTGCAATGAGTAAGGTGTTAAATATCGTTACTGTTAGGTATATCGCATCTCATATTTTTAAGGTATATCATATCACATAACATTACCTTTTGTAAAAAAAAAAATGTTAGAATATTATTTTAAGATGAAAGAAATTAAATAATTTTTTTTGCACATCTTTATATGTATTCTAATTTTTCTCTTATATATAGAGCAAAATAAATATTCCTCAGCAAAAAAAATTAATTTATTGATATAAGAGAAAAAAAACAATACTTTAATAATAACAATATATTTTTATAATACCCCAAAAATAAAAAAGAAAGCAAAAGTAAAAGAAAAATAACCAAAAAATAAAAGTAAATATTTATGTTAAAATATGTGTATTAATTATATTTTATTATTTTATACATTTATGTATGATATTTTGATTTAAAATGACAAAAAAAAAAATCTCACACATGTCCACAAAAAATAGAATATTGCAGTATGTACCTCACAGTATTGCAGTACACTGTGGTTTTTAGATAAAATGTACATAAAAAGTTATCGGTATACAAAATATCATGAAATACTGTGGTATATCACGTATTTTGTGTAAAAAAATGATAAAATGTGAAAACATTTATACTGCGTACTACTTATCTGTGATAAGCGGTATACCGTGATATTTATTTCCATAGTAACGATATGGCGACAAAAAACAATGATGATCAATGAGAAAAAAGGCCACATTTTTGCCTCAAGGGTCTCAGCCTTTATTCCCTTTTATCTCTTGATTAATCATCAATGGTGGTTATGATGTGGGATGTCGACAACGGGATAGGGATGTGACAGTGACAGATCAGCATCGGCAATAGCAGAGGCGAAGATCATGAGGAGCAACGGAGTAGAGGTGAAAGTCATGACAGGACGGTGGTTTTACTGTAAGATATAAAAGTTTTGAGATTTGTATGACAAATAGCAAGTTTATTAAGATTAAAACTAGTTTTTTACGTTTTTTACCTTCAATTTTAACGGTTACAATTAACAGCAATACCATTAATGTAACATTTTTATAGTTAAAAGATAAATATTGTAACATTTTATAGTTTTAGCGTAAATTCAAAACATGAATTTTAGTTTAAGGTTGACGGTTCTATTTACCTTATAACAAATTACCCTTGTCTAAGGTTAGATTTGATGCCTTGTCCCAAACCAAATCTGCCTCTCAAGCCAGAATTCTTCTTGTCCCACTGCAGCATTCGTCGCCGCCACCTCCTGGGAAACTACCCCAACGGAGAAGAGAGGATAGAAGAGAGCCCAGTATGCGAAACCAATTCCCCTACCCAAAACCGACATTGCCGAACCCAGGATGCGAATGAGAGGAGAGGGTAGAGGGGATTTTGGGATGATTGACGGAGACGATGAACGATCAACGGCTGACAGTCTCAAATGCATGCCATAGAACCTTCGCGACGGGGGACTCGAACGTCAATCGTTCATAGATCCAAAGGTCGACATATCCCAGAATACCCGAATGCCATTCTCGGGAAAAGAATCCAATGGACCTGACCTCTAATTCTCGCTTCTCGTTCATAATTCAAACCTCCCTCTGCAAAGACCAATAGCGACGACGATCTCGTATTGTTTCAAACCAATTCCACAGCTCGCAACTGCGCCACCACTGGGTCCGGTTTGCTCGATTTTCCAAGCCCTCTCCCTAGACCAAGTTCTCGAGAACGTCAATAGTTTTCAAGATATGGTACAACGCGGAGGAGCTCATGTTGCCTCCACTCCTCTCTTAACGCCTCCCTTCTCCTTCTTCGTTACTATCGAATTGGGTCCGCTTTGATGAATCGAGAATCCGTTGACGGGTTTGTTGAAAATGAAAAGTCTGTTGGGTTTTCTAATGATTTTGTTCTTGGTTTATGATAATTTGGTTTGGGATGAGAGAGATTTGGGATCAAGAATCAAATCTAACCTTGATAAAGATATTTTGTTCGATGTAGAAGTTAAGAGGAGCGAACTTTATATAGGAAAAAGTTAGGAGGGAAAAATCAGCTTCCCCCTCCCCCTCTTTCTTTTTAATCTAATTGTGAATCATGAAATTTAGTTTTCAGAAGCAAAAGTGTAAGTATTTGAAATATTGAGAACAAAAGTACAAATTCGACTAAACCTTGGGAGATTTTTTATAATTTTCCAAAATATAATGCTATTAAGAGTATGGGCAAGATTCGATCAAATCACGGTAAATATCTATTCCAGATTCCAATTATTTTGGCCTTGAAAACAAGATGCAGCGAAAGTTGGAAGCAATCACCGTTATCAACAAGCAAGACAATAAGTAGCCAGGCGTGGGATTTTTTTAACCACTGGCAATTGATTGACCACCCTCTACCTGCATTCACAATCACAGGCCGCCATTTTACTCCCACTCTAAAACCCTACACCAAGGATTCTTCAGTTGATGAAAGCAACCGGCATGTCGGTCTGTTACAATAGCGGGATTTCTAGCTTCTTCTTGGTCTACAACTAGGCTGCAGGGACCTTTCACCTACCTACTTCAGAACATCTTCCCAGTGCCTTCTTTACGTGGAACAGATTCATGCACATCCATTCGCTGCCATTTCCCAACTAATGGAGCCAGTTGATCAACCTTATCATACAAACCCAGAAGTCCTCCAGTATGTATGAACAGTACCTTTCTTCCCTCCCATTTCTTTGGATTCTCTGCCATCTCTTTCATCAGTCCGTATGCAGCTTTCCCACTAAAAGACCAAGAAAATAACAAAGAAACCCTCAGAATCCCATGACAATGATTATGCCGCAACAAATACTTGCTACAGCAGTTGTGAGACAACCCATTCATATGACATGTTCCACGAAATTCCATAATTCATACTAGTGCAGATGACAATCTGCTTGTTCACCACTAAGGTCATAGAATGTAGTCATACTCCGAAAGATAAATACTACTTCTCTTGAAAGATTAAATTCAGTTTCATATATCTGGGGACTGCATTAGCCCTTCGGTGTATATATAAAACCCACTCACCATGACATTAAGATTTCTGACACACTTAAAATGGTCTTTTATCAGACATTACAGAGGGTTCAAAAGTTTAACATCTGAGAATTAGAATCCAACAATAAAGAAAAGAATGACAAAGACTCCATACCTGTAGACTGGGTCCAGAATAACACCAGTTGCTGAAGCAATGTCCTTGACAAAGTTGAGTTCTTCAGCTGTATTAATAGCATAACCCGACCCTTTGGCCTGAAGTCATACAATTGACCATCAGTACTACATACATCATGCAATAATGATCAATACTTAATTGGCTTAATATTTTCATTACAAGATGGTTTTCAAAAGTTTTCAGATGATTACAAGATGGTTCTCAAAAGTTTCCTCTTCTCTTTAGGAATCATTTCATGAAGAAATGGAACATGAAATTTATGTGTGGTAGTTCTTTTCAACATTGGAAAAATTACAAGCCTGCCACATAGTCATGAGGCCGCATGCAGCAAAGGCACAACAAACTTCCTGAAAACTATTATTAAAACTCTAATTTCAACATTGAGCTTTTATCTAATGATGTAATAGCTCTTTAAAAGATATTTCCTTAATATCTTACCCAGTTTGGGCTTTCTTAAAACTTTTCCTTTTAGCACATACTCACATTTAAAATATTAACTATATCACGGGAGCTTAGGCCTGCTCCAAGTCCATCTGTCAGACCTTGAACAAAGTCATAGAAGTAATCAGGATCATCGCAAACACCAAATGCATGAACCTACATCATCAGGAAACCAGAATATGAAATTGATTTGCCTCACAAAAGAACTTTGACAAATCTATGCAGAAACAAAACATACTTTTGCCTTCAAAGCACCCAGCCACGATCCCAATGAAAGGCCAGCAATTGTACCCCCACTAGAAACCAAGTGCACAAAACATAAGTCAGAAGTGTCTCAATGGATTGTCAGAGAAAAGGTTCAAGCAAAGAAAACAGTGAAAATTAGGCGTTACATTCAAACCAATAGCAACAAAGACACAGACACAGACACATATGCAGGTAAGGCAAATTGAGATGTGTCAAGCTACATGGGAAAGGATGTCAAATGATTGAACATCTTGAACCATACGTAACATGATTTGCATTCTATTAAGCGTGGAGCCTTACCCCTCATGCTAAAGTAGCAGGGTTATGATATGATTCAACACAGTCGAAGTTCAGTTAGTTTACATTACACTTATATAGGTAATCAATTCAAAGACACTAATTTTTCAATAAGTTTTCAGAACTGTAAGTCTAGCAGAATCAGACCACAAAAAGAAAGGATAAAAATAAAGACTGAACATGATTGCAGCTATAAAACAGAATTCAATATTTTACCTGCCACATGCAACAACAATGTCATCAAATTTTGGTAAACCACCCACTTGAACTTGCTGCTCAATTTCTCGGGTTGCTTCAATGTAGCCCCTAATTGTGAAGGAAAATAATCTGAAATCAAGCAGATGTGAAATAGAAAGAACCTCGAAAAGTAAAAAATAAATTTTAATGGAAGAAGAGAGAGAGAGAGAGAGAGAAATGCTGCACAAAACTTACATAGGAGAAAAGAGAAATAAATTTCTGCCAAATAGAAGGCGTGTTAGAAAACCAAAAATACTAATAGGTTTTCCTCAAAAATATTGACAAAAGATAGTCAAGTTAGAGAAGAAAGATATTGTGCCAACCATGTAGAAGAAAGGCACTCTATAATCTCTACAAAATGCACATCTTCTGGAAACAGCATCATCCAATGAGAATAAATCTTCTTAGGGTCCCCAAAATAGAAGTTATAATAATAAAAGCACCAAAGGAGTGAAAACCCATGTCCAATACCTAGAATTCTCTCATCACCCAAAATCTATAGTGTGTCTAGCTATCTCTCTCAGAAATGATAAAGCACTATGTTAACCATCAAAGCCCTCTTGTTTCTCTCCCTATAAACTAGCCAAAAGATGCAATACAAATGAAAAAAAAATGTTATTTTTGCTTCGTTTTCCAGGTTTGATCCCACTCCAAGCCCAGACTTATTTTTGAAACGTTCCTGCTTGCACTAGTTAATGCCTATCAGAATCATTGATCTACTGGAAAAATCAACAGTCACTCTGCAGAAGACCAACAGATGATTAACTGATTCAACAGGTTCCACAACAAGCAATCACCTATTAACCAGCACATCCACTCTTTTGAAGATTGTCAATGATTAGTATCTTTTTCCAAGTAACCTCAGAAAGTACAGCAATTGGGCAGGTGCTTGTCTTTCAGATTGGTTTCTGAAGGCATCAGAGCCTCCTCTTGATATTTGACTTAAAAGATACTGGCAATAACACTTGACATAAAAAAGTCTTTAATAGACTAAGGGTTGCTCAGATACAAAACTTACATGGCGTACTTAAAGAGCAACAAAGAAATCTTCAGAATTTTGGATGTCCTAATCATTTGCATTGTTTCTGTTTTGAAAGAGAAGAGTTGGTTTGGGATGGAAGCGAAGGAGTGACAAATATGATATTGTAACTCATAAACAAAGGGCAATCAGGAAATGACGCAGAACAAACAATAAAGGTAAGAAATGAACCAACTGGCCCTTCAGAAAAGTCTCTGATTTCAAGAACAAAGAACATGCAACTTTTCCATTTAACCATGCCAGATATAAATTGAGATATGACTATTATACTCGAATAGAATAAAATGCATAATTGCAGAATAATCTCTTAGTCACTTGATTGAGTTTGATTCAGTTTTATTTACTGCATTAGCGACAAAAGCCTTCAGCAATGTGGTCTTACATGTGAAAAATTAGACTGCATGTGAAAAATTAGACATTTAATATGAATGGAACGTGTGTCATGTTACTTTCCTATTATTAAGTATAAACATAAAACGAGAAATAGAAAGTTTATGCTGGGTGACTTCCAATAGTTTCTTACCCATCAGCGGGAATTCAAAATACTCAAAATATTTCATCAAGAGAAAAAAAAAACAATTGAGTTCAAGAAACAGCAGGTGCAGGAAAAGCAGCTTACCAAGTCCCCAGTGAGTTAGATCCTCCAACAGGAATAACATATGGTTTCCTTCCCTCCTTCAGCAACTTTTGTTTCAAAACATTTGTAAGAGCCTGATATCAAATGCTCTAAGGTAAGCAGAATTACTAAATCCATATCAAAATGGGTTTTGAATATATTAAAAGACTTGGATTAAAAGGATGAATCAATTAGTCAATTAGAATTTTCTCATGAACTTTAGCATGCATGACACAAGGACTTCAATGATAAAAATGAGGTGAACATAAAAATGAAGCAATTAACAACAAAGTGTCATATGCTTGTTATCTGAACAGATTTATCCATTCTTACTTTTTATGACGAACAAAAGCACTAACACAGTCAGTTGCTGCCTATTTATAAGCACACAAATACAATGTGTTTGACATGCAGTAAAAGTCTAAAGATTTAATCTTATTTGCACAGATGCTGGCAGTGCAGCTGACGTATCTAGCTAGATCAAGGACCAGGAGTCGTGGTTCATACTGTAAACAACGAAGTATGATGTCCAAAAAAATGTAAAAGAGTTGAGTGCAGTTACAGCAATATGACCACACGTAGTCGAAAAGAATATGCTATCAGGAGTCAAAAACTAACAACGCTGCCAATCTTTGCATATTCTTCTTTTGAAATAAGTTCGATATTAGCTCCAACCAAGCGCTCAACAAGGAGATTGCCAGTCAATCCAGGATCTTGGTCAACAAGAACCTGTAGAGTCAAAAGGCAATGTGATGATTTCAACTTCTTTCTCTATATACAAAAGCAAAATTACTTCACACAGGAACTAGATGATTAACCTTGGACGTACGAAGTATAAGATAACAGTCAAGGTTCAAATACTTGGCAGCCACAGCAGTGGCACGGCAGTGGTTGCTTTGTATACCACCAATTGTAATTATACAGTCCGCACCGTGTGCAACAGCATCTGCCATCAAGAATTCCAATTTCCGGACTTTATTACCACTGAGTTGCATGCCCGACAGATCATCTCGCTGCAGCACGGAAAATTAGCGACATATGTCACTACACAATATTACTGATACACTAGCAACTGACTGAAACAAAGAACCGGTAGCTCCACAAGCTAGAAAGAACAATTATGGAACAGAATTTCAATGCAACCCAGCAATTCATGAACCAATAACATACAAACGAAAAGGTTAAGTAAATTGCGATTCAGAAGACGAGAATAATTAGTAATTACCTTCAACCAGACCTCGGTGTTCTTGGGCAAATTGGGAAGATTCCACTTGTGGATGGGAGTAGGAACCTGAAAGAAAGCAACCAACCAAAGAAAAACAAAAATGGGGTCATCGCGATGGCCACAACAGAATCAAGCGCACAAACGCAACGATAAAAGCAGGGAAGACGAGAGAGGCGCTGACATGGGCGAGAGAGAAGACGTTGGAAGGAACGGGATTGAGATGAGAAGCCCATGCGGGAGGAGTATAAGGCTTTTTTGCTAAGAAATCGAAGCTCGATGGTGGAGTTGAAGCGCTACCAGTAGACCCCATCGATGGAGCCTGCAACGACGGAGTGGCACGAGAGAAGTGGCGTTTGGGATGATGGCACCGGCGGAGAGGGAGCAAAATCGGACTTGAGTTGAGAAACACAGCCGAGGGTGTCAATGTCATCTCATTTCATCTCCACCTCTTCAGAGTTCGGACTTCGGAGTCGGTCCCAGAATTTTTTTTTAATCTGCACAGTATAAGAAGAAGACGCAGGCGTTTCGTTTCGGAGTTTTTTTATCATAATATTATAATTGAATAAACTTCATTTATCGTTCCTATTCTTTTCATGTTGTCCTAACCAGGTCCCTAACTTTCATTTTATCCACTTAAAGTCCTCTACATGCCAAATTGTGTCTCAATAGTCGTCCTTCTGTCAGTTTCACAGTTAAATTTGACGGAATTCAGTGAAAATGATACTTTAATCCCCGACACTTCATTTCTCCCATCCAAAGCACCCTTAAGCATGCAGTGTTACATATCCTTCCTCTCGTAATCCTGTATACCAACTGTCAGCCGATTTACGTTATCACCCCCCATCATCCCTATCATCAGCAACCTTCTCATAACCTTTTATACCAGTTTCAGTATTGTGATTACCCTCCACGCCTTCTCTCTCCCTTTCATCTTCGTTGCCAACCTTCTTCTCCCCCACCATACCTTGGTTCAAAATGGTGCTGTGTTTGCTAGTCTCCCCAAAGCTAGGGGTTTCCATAACATTCTCTCTTGCGACCACCACACCCTTAACTCCACATCATACGACCCCATCTAGTAGCTTCTCCACTGTAATCTCACAACTGAAATCCTTTCTCCCTCACGCGTCAAATCAAACTTACATGCTCGCAAATGGCTACCCAGAATTATCATCAATTGCTTGGATTCATGGGCCAAAACCAAGGAACCTGCTCATGCCATGGATCACTTTCAATACTTGATGTATTTGCTGGCTGGTGATGATGTGCTTCGACGACAACTCGATCAGGATTAGATTAAGCAAATCAAGGAAGTTTAGTTACAACTTCTTTTGGGTTTCAGTTTGTTCAGCATATCAATATCTGGCCTAGATTCACTAAAATTCTCTCCCGTGGTTACTAGCAAAAGTTCTTGAAATGTCACGAGGATTAGAAAAATGTCCTGATTCCATTTTTCTGAACTCAATCAAAAGCAAAAGATAAAGGATTGGACAATGATGATGACTATGTTTCGGCCTACTTTGATAAGTTATTGGATCCAAGCACCATGGGCTCGTTAAGGGAGGCAGACACTTATAGAGCATAAGCGGAGAGCTGAAGGGCGGTCCACGCAAAAGTAGGCGGAAGTTGGGAGACGCTGGGTGTTGAAGACTGATTCAAAATATGCATGCCACAATATCCCTGCAGTATGCTGCAGTTGATTGAGTCTGTGTTAATTCCTAGATAAGTTCCTTATTTTTAGCAATAATAAACGTTAGAGTTTAATTGTTCTAAGTAGTTGAGTTAGTAGCTATTTGTTAGCTAAAGGAGTCCTGGTTGTTAGGAACTTTCAGTTATTGTAAGCCTATTTAAAAGGTGAAGTCTTCAGCGAATGAATATACGAGTTCACGCATCTTTTGCTCAATAAGTTTCTTCTTGCTCTGTCAATACTCCAACATTGTGGTATCAAAGCCAGGTTGTTCTTCAAATATTGAGCTAAGACTCGTACAAAATCATGGCAAACAATGGCAGCGCCATCAATATCACACAACCACAGATGCCAGTCTTCAATGGTGACTCTTATGAATTCTGGAGCATTAAGATGAGAACCTTATTCAAATCACAAGGTTTATGGGAGTTCGTCGAGAATGGATATGAGGAATCAAGTGAAGGAAAGAGGCATGAAGAAAACGTGAAGAAGGATTCCAAGGCACTTTTTTTTATTCAACAGGCAGTACACGATACAATATTTTCCAGGATAGCCACTGCAACAACAGCAAAACAGGCATGGTCAATATTAAAGACTGAGTATCAGGGATCTGCTAAGGTAATCACTGTCAAGCTACAATCTTTGAGACGTGATTTTGAAACCTTAAAATGAAAACAAATGAAACAATGCAGCAATACTTAGCACGAGTATCAATAATTGTTAGTCAAATAAAGTCTTATGGAGATAAGTTTGATGATGAGATTATAGTTGTGAAAGTATTGAGAAGCCTGACAACAAAGTTTGATCATGTAGTTGCTGCAATAGAAGAGTCAAAAGATTTATCAGTGTTTTCATTTGATGAACTAATGGGGTCTTTGCAAGCACATGAGGCAAGGATAAACAGATCAACAAGCAAAGAAGAAGAGAGAGCCCTCTCAGTCAAGGAGGAGACAGAATCTTCCACTAACAATAGAGGAAGAGGAAGATGAGGCTTTCATGGTAAAGGCAGAGGTCGATCTAGCTCAGTGGTATGCTCATATTGCAAGAAAAATGGGCATAGAGAGGAAGACTGCTGGGGAAAGAAAGAATGCACATACTGTAAAAAGTATGGACACAAAGAAGAAGACTGTTGGTCAAGGAAAGCTCAAGCTAAGGATGCTGAAGCTGATGAAGAAGAAGAAGATTATCTGTTCATGTCCTAAGTGGAGCCTAATGAAGAAACAAATGATGTCTGGTTCTTGGACAGTGCGTGTTCAAATCACATGACTGGTAAAAAGTCTATATTCAGAATGTTGGATGAGTCTGTCAAGACTCAAGTCAAGCTTGGAGATAATAAACAAATGAAGGTTGAAGGTACAGGTACGGTGGCAATTGAGGTCAGTACTGGTAAAACAAAGCTTCTTAGAGATGTTCTTTTTGTTCCTACTCTTGCACATAATCTTCTCAGTGTGGGACAGTTAGTTGAAGGGGGATATAGTGTTATCTTTGATAACAACTCATGCACTATCAAAAACAAAGATTATGAGTTAGTGTAAGTGCAAATGACTCCAAACAAAATGTTTCCTCTTGTGTTCACTGGAAACAGAAATCGTGCCTTCATCACAACATCAAGTGAAACTGAAGTGTGGCATCTCAGGTATGGACATTTAAATGTGAAAGGATTACAAGTATTGAGCAGCAAAGGAATGGTACTTGGATTGCCACGTATAAAAACACAAGTTAATGTGTGTAAAGGCTGCGCATATGGAAAGCAAGCCAAGAGATCTTTTCCAGTGGGAAAAGCTCTCAGATCATCAGCAAATCTGGGTTTGGTGCATGCTGACTTATGTGGTCCCATGAAAACTGAATCTCTTACAGGAAGCAAATATTTTTTCTTGTTAACTGATGATTATAGTCGTATGAGCTGGGTATACTTCCTAAACACCAAAACAGAAGCATTTGAGAACTTTAAGAAGTTCAAAGCATTGGTGGAAAAGCAAAGTGGAGAAAATCTGAAGGTGCTCAGAACCGATAGAGGAGGAGAGTTTGTGTCATTGGAGTTCAATTCTTTCTGTGAAGAAAATGGAATCAAAAGGGAACTCACTACTCCCTACACACCAGAACATAATGGGATTGCTGAGAAGAAGAATAGGACAGTTGTGGAGATGGCAAGGTCCATGCTCAAAACCAAAAATCTTCCAGATAAGTTTTGGGTAGAAGTAGTAGCAATGGTAGTATACTTACTCAACATTTCACCCACGAAGGCTGTGTGGAATCAGACACCATTCCAAGCATGGAGTGGAATCAAACCTGAGGTAAGTCACTTAAGAGTCTTTGGATGCATTTGCTATGTCCTGTTAACATCTAGCAGGCATAAATTAGATAAGAAGTCTCAAAAGTGCATATTTATTGGCTATTGCTCTCAGTCTAAAGCTTATCGTGTTTACAAATCCCTTAAGTGAGAAAGTGATAGTGAGCAGAAATGTAATATTTGATGAAAGTTCAAGTTGGTCATGGAATGATAGCACGAGCAGTCCAAAATCGTTGGAGATAGAAAATGAAGATGTTCATCATGAAGAAGTAGATAATGAGCATCAGTCTGAAGGCTCACAAGTAGCAACTCCAGTAACCTCCAGCTTAAGTTTTGGATCAGAAGATTCCACTATTGATCATCAACCAAGAAGGTACAGAACATTAGATGAAATTTATTCGTCCATGTATGCTTTATGGGCTAGGGAACCGGTGAATGTGGAAGAAGCTATGGCTAAAGAAGAATAGAGGACCACAATGGCAGAAGAAATTTATGCAATATAGATAAATGAGACGTGGGAGCTCATAGAGTTACCAGAAGGAAAGCATCCAATCAACCTGAAGTGGATTTATAAACTAAAACAACATGTAGATGGAAGCATACAAAGGTACAAAGCTAGATTAGTTGCTAGAGGATTCTCTCAGCAACATGGAATAGATTTTGAGGAAACTTTTTCACCTGTTGCACGTTTTGAAACTGTGAGAATGATCCTAGCTTTGGCAGCACAACAACAATGGTGTGTTTATCAATTTGATGTGAAGTCAGCCTTTCTAAATGGGGAGCTAAAAGAGGAGGTCTATGTGAGTCAGCCATAAGGATTTGAGATTCTTGGGAAGGAAGACAAAGTGTATCGACTCAAGAAGGTACTATATGGCTTGAAGCAAGCCCCTCAAACTTGGTACAGCAAGATTGATTATTTCTTTTGTGAGAATGGTTTTAAAAGAAGTGAGAGTGAACCAACTTTGTATGTCAAACAACAAGGAAATAAAGACTGTATACTGATAAGTCTTTATGTAGATGATATGATCTACACTGGCTCATCATCTCAACTTATATATGATTTTAAGACCTCCATGATGAAGATGTTTGATATGACCGACTTAAGGAAGCTGCATTACTTTCTTGGATTGGAAGTGAAACAAACAAAAGATGGAATTTTTATTTCACAGCAGAAATATGCCAATGATATTCTGAAGCAGTTTGGGATGATGAACCGTAAAGGGGTAAGCACGCCAATGAATATGAATGAGAAGTTAAAGAAGGATGATGGCATGGAGATGACAGATGCAAGCATATACAGGAGTCTTGTGGGAAGATTGATCTATTTAACGCACACCAGGCCTGATATAGCCTTTGCTGTTGGTCTGGTCTCAAGGTTCATGCATCAACCAACAAAACAGCATATGAGAGTAGCCAAGAGGATATTGCGTTATATAGCCAGTACCAAAGACTATAGAATTTGGTATTGTCATGTTTCAGACTTTAAACTGATTGGTTTCACTGACAGTGACTGGGCAGGATCATTGGATGATCGGAAAAGCACCACAGGACATTGTTTCAAACTTGGAACAGGAGTGATAACATGGACATCTAAGAAGCAATCAACAATAGCTCTCTCTTCAGCTGAAGCTGAGTATGTTGCAGCCAGCTCTTCAGCATGTCAAGCCATTTGGCTGAGAAGGATTCTTAAAGACGTAAATCAAGAACAAAAGCAGGCCACAAAAATCTTTTGTGATAGCTTATCAGCAGTAAGCATGTCCAAGAATCCAGTTTTTCATGGGAGGACGAAGCATGTGGAGATTAAGCATCATTTCATTAGAGAATTGGTAGCTAAAGATGACATTAAACTAGTATATTGCAGAACTCAAGAGCAGGTTGCGGATGTGTTAACAAAGTCTCTTCCTTCAGCAACTCATGATATGTTCAGATTAAAACTTGGAGTAGCAAACTTTGAATCAAGGGGGAGTGTTGAAGACTGATTCAAAATATGCATGCCACAATATCCCTGCAGTATGCTGCAGTTGATTGAGTCTGTGTTAGTTCCTAGATAAGTTCCTTATTTTCAGCAATAATAAACGTTAGAGTTTAACTGTTCTAAGTAGTTGAGTCAGTAGCTATTTGTTAGCTAAAGGAGTCTTGGTTGTTAGGAAGTTTCAGTTATTGTAAGCCTATTTAAAAGGTGAAATCTTCAGCGAATGAATATACGAGTTCACGCATCTTTTGCTCAATAAGTTTCTTCTTGCTCTGTCAATACTCCAACACTGGGCATATAAGATTAGAGAGGAGAGATATGTAACTTCGAATGCTTGAGGGTGCTTTGGGTGGAATAAATAAGATGTATGGACCAAAGTTATCAGTTTTCATCAAATTCTATCAAATTTAACTATGAAAACTCATGTAAGGACAATGATTAGGATACAATCTGGTACATTGGAAACTTTAAGAGGTTAAAATGAAGATTAAGAGTCCATTTAGGACAACACAGAAATATTAGAAATGATAAATAAATTTTACCTTATTATAATTACAAAACTTAATTATTAAAACAAAATCATAGTTTCTAACTTATATACTATTTAATTATTATTTTTATCTGCAATTTTGTTTAGGATTTTGCCAGTATATAAATGAGAAGACATACTTCATTTGCTCTTGGAGTATATGAAATAACAAGGAGCCTCAGTCCTCACTGAATTTTATGAATGAAAGAAGCTAATAAAGTAATTTATCAAACTTTCGATCCCATATGCATTATAGTAATTTACCCTAGAGTTTTAGGTTATTTTACTTTTTCAATAAGATCTAAAATTATCATTGTCTATTTAATCAGATCTATAATAGTAATATGACTCCAAAAAGGAAAAAACAAAAAATCTTAAAAACAGTTGACATGATACTATAACGCACAATTTCATTCATTTTATACTTTTACGAGAAACTATACCATGTTACAACTATAGTTAGAGTTTTATTGCAAATATACGCTTAGATTTATATTAGTATCGAAGAGACACCTTACATACCAACGTAAAATACAATAAAATAGGAAAATGGGACAATGACAATGTGGTAGGATGACGAACGTATCCTTTGCGTCCATTATTATAGGTCTCACATGAGGCTCACAGCAACGGACTTACTTAATAAAATATTAGGTTATAATTCTTATTTCTTGAAATTGAGTGTTTTTTTTTTAAATCCTACTATAACACCTTATTAACACTATATTCTAAAACCCGTGGAAATGACACTATTCATGAAAAGGGCAAAAGCATTATTCATAAACAATGATTTTTTTTTTTTGGCCTTTTCCCTGGATGCACTGGGCCTCTTTTGAAAATTGGTCCCTTTTTGCAAGGTAGTCACCTTTTTGAAGGCCCGTGTGGCTACTTTTCCCATTCAATCCTTGAACATATGACATGTGTGGCATTTTAGTCCCCAAACTTAATAACTACTTAACTTAAGTTTTTTTATTGGAAAATTACTAAAACCCCTATGAGATATAGATAAACCTATACTCATATCCTTCCTATTTTAAATACCTACACTTACTCTTTTGAAATTTAACTCTGGTAATAACTGTTAAGATAAGAAAAGGAAGAACTCTTTTTTACTTTATTAGCCTTCTTCGATAGAAATTTTGCAACCAACTTCCTCATCTAACAAATTAGGCGCCTTCTTTAACAACACCTGCCACTCATGAATGAATCTACCAATCTTCCTATCTGAATCTAGCAACTACAACTCAATATGCCTACTCTCAAAGGAGCCATGTTTGTCACAAGCCTTGCGAACAAAAAATTTGAGAAGGGAACAGATTAGACTTCGGGGAATTTGGGAAATCGACTATGATGCCTTAAACCTAAAACTTCAACATCCTAGCAATAGTGATGCTTGAAAACAACGATGCTAGGGTGGGACGGTGCTAAATACCGTTAACGCTAGATATATCGTATGGTATACTGCACCGCATACCATTATTGTTTTTATAAAAAAAATAAATAAATGTTAGAATATTTTTTTAAGATGACATAAATTCAATAATTTTTTTTGCACATTTTATATGTATTTTAATTTTTCTCATCATAAATTTGTCAAATATAAATAAAATGTATATGATAAAAGATATTTTTTTAATACAAAAAATATAAAAAAATGTTATATATAGAGCAAAAATAAATAATACTCAGAAATAAACTAATTTATTGATATAAGAGAAAAAAATAAAACTTTAATAATAATAATAGATTTTTTAATACCACATTGAGTTTCTCTAGGTGGCTTAAAGTAATCATTAAATTTTTATATTAACTAAGAAAAATAACCAAAAGAATAAAATTAAATATTTATTTTATGATGTGTAGTAATTATATTTTAATGTTTCATATATTTATGATATTTTGATGTAAAATAACCAAAAATATATCTGCTAAAAATATAATACCATGGTACATATTTCGTTGTATTTGCAATATACATCAGTTTTTAGACAAAATATACATAAACTCAAAAAGTGAGCAGTATACGAAATATCGCAGTATACTGTGCGATAAAATGACAAAATGTTAAAACATTTATATCCCGTACAGCTTACTGTACCGTGTGGTATATACAGCGGTATTTAACTCCATGGTTGGACCATGGTGGTGAAGTTGGGTTGGACCATAAATGGGCATAGGAACAACTGGCACACTTGAGTCGTAATTCCACCCACCTTGATCTAACCAAATCAAGAGCAGGTCCTCTTGACCCATCTTCTTTTACTGCTTTGCTCACCTCCGTTGGGAAAATTTGTAGATGTAGCTTTGAAATGTGCGACGAGGTAGGCTTTGCCATCGATCTTAGAGAAGCGATTGAGTTTATCTCTTCCTTGATTTCTCTTTCTAATTCCATTCATGTTTTCCCTGTTAAATGGCAACTGGTACATACCAATTTGGAAGAACTCAATTCTAGCTTAATCGTTGCTGAGGACTTCAATTGTGGCCAAAACTTGTTATTTTCTGGCTTGGTTTCTGACATTCTAGTCCAGTCTCAAGTAAGTGATTGATTGACCTTATTGTAATGGCTGCAAGATTCGATCAACACATAAAAAATCTTATTAGGGTTTATTTTGTTGGGATTTTGATGACTGGTGCTTTGAGGGATGACATGAGGTTTTATGTTCAAGATTTGAGGGATGACATGAGGTTTTATGTTCAAGATTTGCTGACAACAATGAAAATTGGGGACAAAGAAATGAAAATGTAGGCCTTGTTTTCTCTGTATGAGATTTTGGGTAAAGATTTGACGCATTTGAAGCTGGTTATGTAGATTGGCTACATTTTAGTGTTTTCGTAGGCCTTCTTGATTTACCTAATGTGGAATTTCAAGAAAAGGCTGCAAAAGTGGTGTTTTTCATGTCTGGGTTTTTATTAGTGTAGGAATGTCTTGATTGAGGCTGAAGGTAGGCAATGGTGGCCCATTTGTTCCAGAATCCAGCATGGCCAGTTTTTAATCGTAGAGTTCCAGTGGTTTTTAATCACTAGTTTATGTTCTCAGTGGGGCAGCTAATGGTGAGGTCTCAGTGGAAGCCAGTCTTCCTCCGCCGATGGGTCCATGGATCTCAATGGAGGCGAAGGAGGGGAGGGGCCTAACTTGTTAGATGCATAAATTGGTGGGTAAAAGGTTTAGGGAGGAAAACTAGGAGGGTAAAAGTAGAATTTTCTCTTGTTTTACAATAATGTGAATCACTGAGTTAAGTTTTCAAGGAATAAGTGTAGGTATTTGAAAAAGGAAAGACACAGGTGTAGATTTGCTTATACCTTGAGGTGGCCTAGGTTCTTTTTTCTATTTGCTTTCTTGGTCTTCAAACATTTTTTTTATATACTATCTTCCAAAGGAAAATATTTGTCATCATGATATGTTTATTTTTGAGCTAAACAACTTTTCCCTATTAACATAAATTAAAAATAATTTTTTGTTTGTTATATTTTTTTTATCAACAATTGAGTATTTACTTCAAAAACTTTATATTTTTAACAAAGTAATTTGACCCATAATTACTAAAATTGAAGTAATTTTTTCTAAAAAAATCTCATCAATATTAAAAATTGGAATTTGAGTTGATAAGAGATAAAATTTTTTAGTTAATTATTTTTTAATGACAAAAAATATTCATTGTTTTGAGACATGTATATTATTATGTTTCATAGTATTATGTTTCAATCATAACTAAGCATTTTAATGAGAAAAATATTACATAAACTAAGCCCAACTCAAAATTAAACAAAGTAAAATTTTAATCGATTAACATAAGTTTTTGGGTAAGAATTTTTTAATTATATTATTAGATTTTGTTTTAACGTTAAATATATCAGAAAAATACCCACTACAAGGTGTATGTAAAAAATAACCTTGTTCTTATCTATTTGAAGAAATATATCACAACACTTGTAAATTTTTATACTTACAAAACTTGTATTTTGTGATAAAAGATCTAATGACAATAATTAACTAAATGTTGAAACATCATTGTAAGTTCAAAGATATCAAAAATCGTTTGACCTTTTTACTCTTAACAATTACATAAGATCCCTTTTAATGGGACCTAACTTTATCATTTTTGCTTTCCTAGGAGTTTTAATAGGATATCGATCGATATCGGTTTAAGAAACAAGAAAAACATTAATTAGACGTCACCAGACTCCTAATTCCTTAAAAATACCTTTATAGTGGCAAATCATCCTATTAATCCTCAACATCTTAACTTCATTAGCAAATATTCCCTAAACATGAAAGTTGGTTTATAAAAAGTCATTAATTCTTCACATTGACCTTGAATATTATGATGTCTTATCTTGGCACTTTGCAACAAACACACAACTCCATTTTTATTACTATTTATCAAACCCTTGACTACTACTATATTTTTTAAATTAAATAATTTTTTAACTTGAATAAAATTTATTGTCAAATCTTAATTTTGAATCACAATTAAACTTTTAAAGGTATGTTAACTTTATTTTTTTAGAAAAAAACATTTTTTGTTGTTCATTTTCAAATATGGTGATTATTTATTACGAAGAATATAATCTCAATTTTATTTTACTAAGTGAATTGACCATTTTACCCTCAAAATGTAAAATATTTTTATTTTAAATGAGGCCCAAGTTTGATATTTTCAATTTAATTAGCTTTATGTAAGTGTTAGTATTTTATTATTAAAAGTGACTTGGCCATTTAAAGATACTGAGTTTGATATTATGAATTGAACTAGAATGATATCAGTATTCGAGGAACTATAATAGAAAGGGAAAAATAAAACCACAAATATAATTTGAGAATTTCATTATTTTTGAAAAAATAACTATTTTAGATACTAACTGCTGGTTCATTTCAATTTAACACGTTGGTGCTAACACGTTATTTACACAAATTCTCTCATCTAAATTACAAAAGCCCCCTAAGTTGCCCATATTTATGGTTATATCCTATCTCACCCTTACGCTTACCCTTTTCACTTGATTCTCCAACTGCCGTCGCTGTCTTCACCTACCTCCTACTCCATCACCGCTACAATTGCTAAAGGCAACGCAGAAGCTACCGCTGCCGCTAATTGCCAAAGGCAATGCAGAAGCCAAACTTGTTTCTCAAGGGGATGAGCTTCAAATCATGCACAGCTTTCAGACGCTGCTCACTGAAAGCACCTTCGTTGTTGCCAAATGGATTGACAGCGAGGCAAAGTGAAGTGAGGAAGAGTTTGGATTAGAGGTTTTGGTGATCATAGAGCAAGAAATTGGTGGGTTTGGCAGCCTCACCCAATTTCCCCCATCAAGCCTCTAACTTTGCTGGTGAAGACAAAAGATAGGAACGCCTTAATCGCCTTAATCACAGACTTGATCTCACTTGCATCTAGGGTACTCGGCATCGCTGCAACACCATTTACGTCTTCCAACAATCAGAACAACGATGATGACTTAGACTCCTTCACAGTGAAATTGTTCTTAGCCAGCTTCGACGCATGAACGGCACTGATATGAGTACAAGGCCTTGAGGACCAGTTGGTGGGTTAGGGAGATCTGAGCAGAATGGTGAAAGATTTGGAGGATAGGGAGGAGTTGGAGATTGAAAGAGCATCAATGGAAGGGTAGAAAAAGAAGGCCGGTGGCTTTGACCAATGGTATGACTGTAAATATAGGTAATTTGGTGGGTTTTTGGAATATATTGGAGAATGTTTGCATAAATAAACTAGAAACGAATTGGCCCTAAAGTAATTTATTACAATAGATATAATGGTAAGTTTTGTAGGATCCCTAACCTTTAATCTGTGAGAATAGTTAATATATTTAAGATGAAATAAAAAAAAAATAGATGTAAGGGGCCTTATGAAAATCACCTATATATAACCTTTAATTTGTTTCTTTTTCAATTAGTTTAAATATACTATTAACATTGAACAAATTAAAATCCTTCAATATCTATGATTTATTTGGCTAGATTTTATCCTAAACTTTTAAACATTCTCTTTTTCTTTTAAATCAATTAAAAACATTTCAATTTGGTCCTTGCTCAAATTGGAAAAAATTCTTAAGAGAGAAATTAATAGATAGTTCAACATAGGTTTCTTTTTTTTTAAAAAAAGGTTGATGTTATAGGGTTACTCTCAATTAAATATGGAATGTTTTAAAATTTTTAGAACCAAAAGAGAATAATTTATAGGTTAAGGATGACAAAGAGCACAAATTAAAGCTTGGGGTCTATACAAAAAATTTACCTTATTATCTTTATTTTTTATGTTACCAATTCTTTTTTTAACTTCAATAAAATATAGTACTATACATTTTTTTAGTAAAAATTAAGGGTAAATTTAACAGTAATTTGTGTATTTTTATATCTATGGAGCGCTTCATCTTTCGTTTTTTACTTTTTTTTTCTATGGTGATTTTTATAAACTATTAAAAATTTTAGATTTTAAATATATTACAAAATATTTTTTATTTAACTATTTTCATATATTTATAATTTCAAATAAATTTGTGACGATTGCATGCACTTCATTTATATTTGTAGAACGTGTCAATGATGTGTCTGTGTATACATATATGTATGCATGTATATTATATGTATGTATGTATGTATGTATGTATGTATGAAACCAACTCTAGAATATTGCCATGCTCAAACTCTTTGGCGATTATTTTCACAGCAAAATGACAATTTGCCATCTTTATTTTTCGCTCAAAACACTAGGAAAAATCTCTTCCTGTATCGATATTTCAGCTCGGATTCATCGATTCAATCGTATATTTGCAAGGTGGCCTAGGAGCAGCTGGCGGTAGCACACAAATTTTGTTTTATTCTGCAGCTTATCACCTCTATATAAGGCCCATTTTGCAGCCTCATTGGAATCATACATACCTAAGCAACCTATTGCTCTTTGATCATCTTTTCTTGTACTATCGCCCCTGCAATGGCTTTCATCAGAGCTCCGGTGTTTATGTTGGCCGCCTTGGTTTTACTTCTAGCTAGTGGGGTACGTATAGCTACCGGAAGCTTTTCAATCAACTTAATTCACGTATATAAAGACGGCAGTGAGATTAATTAGCTTATTTTGTGCTGCAGGTCAATGCCGGAAGATATTTCCAACCAAATGTGAGTTTACATATAGCCAATTAATTTTTGCAATTTGAAGGGGATCAGATCACTGTTAGGGGCTCATGTGACCTTCGGCTTTCAAATATTTTGCAGGTAATGGAAGATTCTTCGACGTTGAAGGAGTACCATGCTAAATCAGAGGTCTAAGTTCTGCAATTTCTTTCTGGTCCTGCATCTGACTTTTTCAAAACTATATATCAAGTTCGCAAGTCTTGACGAAAGCTCGTGGTTGCAGGCAATCCATGCTAAGTTATTCAAGGATGCTTTAGAGGAATACCAACTTCACACCCATATGGTCCCAGATGAGGTTTGTGAAACAAGACATCTTGTTATAAGTGAAATCATATATACTTCGTCCGTCTCATAATACTTGTCGGCTTTAGCTACTGGTTCTAGTGATGCGAAAGGCAGAAAATTTGAGCTAAAGATATCTCATATAGATTCAACTCTTGCATGTACAAACTAGTACTTATTGACCTAGCTAGTTACTGGCGGAGCGTTACAAATTACAAGCATATGTATATGCAGAAAGTGAAAGCAAGTATTGCAGCCGCTTTGCAGGAGCATATTAAGGCTCACCCGCAAGAGGTATGTACCTACCGCGCATCAATTCACATTTCAACTGACATAAATATATTCTTATGACAGATGTATGGTTAATTTTCGACTGATGATGATGACTCTAGCTATTATAAGATTTTAGTTTGATGTTGTTAATTGTTAATTTTGTGGAAGAGCATTATGCAGTTTGATAAAGTTTTGCTGACGGGTGCAAGTCTTAATTTATGTTTGTGAAACCAATTCACTGGTAGGTTGGTAATGCAAGAGTGAAAGTTGCGAGCAAGAGGAGCCAGCCATTCAGTAATGGAGAGGCCTTCCATAGTTCACTTGATACTGCTACAACCCGGAAAAGTAAGGTGGATTGTGAAGATGACAGTTCTAATGCTACCGTGCCTGCTGATAGTACTAGTAGTGGCTCTGAAACCTATCCTGAAACCCCCACCAATACTGGAACCGATACTCAAATCCCCACCAATCCTCAGACCAGTAAGTTAAAACTATTTACTTCGTACCTGGTGTTTGGTTTCTAATGCTATACTTACTAGCTTATTCCTGGCTGTATGTATATTTGGTTACTGATGATCTCTTATAAGAAAATTATGTATATTATTACCTAGATATGACGACGGTCCCATTTGAGTCATCCATTTCTATGAGTCTCATGTGAAACTCATTAAACGAAAAGATTCAGATGGAGCCGTCGCATTTGTGAACTGTGACGCACGCAATTACAATCCCCTCTTACATGTCCATGGGAAACCTTCATTGACAAACAGATTCTTCGGGGACCACTAATGTTTGCAAGGCCACTTGTGGGGAGGCCACATCGGTTACCAGCATAACACTAGATGGGGGTTTAACTATTTGTTTATGTTACCAATCTTCGGGATCAGTGAATTTTGGAGGAGAAACAGACGAGGGACTTGAAGATATGGGCATGACTCTTGAAGAACAAAAGAGAGGCTAAATTACTGTTGCCAGCGATCGAGTATGAGATTGAGACAGGAGCTGTATCGATGGCTGAAGGAATAAAATGGCGATTAATATTGCTGGGTAGATAGAATGATAAATAAAGTGCCATATGTGTACAATAAGCTCAGACGTCTTTAGGTTTGTACTTTGTTTTTATTTCTCTGTTTTCGCTAAGTAGTTGGTTGATGTGTGTAATAAACCCATATGGATGAGGACATAGAATAAGATCTAGTTCCTTTTTCTCCTGTTTCAATTTTCGGTCTTTCTTATTGCTTCAAGTGTGGGGCCAGGCTTAGGCCTATAGCTATTTTTTTTTTCTTTTTCTTTCTGTGTGTGTGTGTTTTAAATTTGTGTGACTCTTTTGCATGCCTTGTGGAACTTAACTATAAATTGGCCCTAATTACTAAAAACTACTCTTAGCACTTATAAGAAGCCCATACCAGCAGCCTTTAGCCCAAATACCGTCTCCCAGTTTCCCCAATTCGACAATTCCATCGATTCACTTAAACAGTTAAACCTAATGTTGACCACTTTTGGTAATAGCCTTCTACAGTTTCTTTGGGTAATTACATTTCATTACCTTTGTGATTAGATAAAAAAAACTAAAAGAAAAGAGGAGGAGAGACCATTCTTATCCCTTAACATGCCTTATTACGTACAGTTTTTTAATTTTCTTAAATTAAGGAGACGATGATAACCTCCTCTCAATTTTTTATGCATCAGTCCCCTCTCATCTTCCCTAAATGAATTATTCAAATAAAAAGTTTTCACTTTTCTTTATTTTTTTCCAGATTAATTAACTAGCAGAAGTATTTATTCAAACGAACAAATGCTGAAAAATGGCACTGTCGGTCCAATATATCAAAAGTTTGTAAAATCGCGATGAAATAAATTCTTGACCGTCTTCTTTTATGCTGTCAATTTATATTCTTAGTTTTGGGGGATGATTTTTTTTGTTCATGGTTTTTTTTTATCTTTCTTGTGTTCTGTATTTTCCACTAGCTAGCTAGAAGTCAAATTAATGACTTCTATCAATTCTAAGGGCAAGTTTGTTTTCAATTACTTTAATGTGTTATTCTTATAGAAAGTGATTATTCATCAAAATTACCAAATTTTGACACCCTACATTTTAACAAGTCCAAAAAATTCACTACTAAAAAAACCTTAATTTCCAACTGCCATTTCCAACTGCTGACCGTTGGAAATTTTATGTTTCCAACGGCTGGCAGTTGGAAATGAGGCAGTTGGAAATCCATTCGTTGGAAATTTTTCTTCCAACGACCCAGGTTGTAGCAGTTGGAATTTTCAACTGTCAGCCGTTGGAAAATAAGCAGTTAGAGAATTTCCAACTGATGTAGTTTTTTTTTTATTATTTTTTGTGTTCCAACTGCTCAAGCAGTTGGAAATGAGGCTGGGCAGTTGGAAATTTCGCCATATTTACTTTCCGTTTCAACTTATTTTTTCATTGATTGCACTGTTCATTCGAATTGATTGCAGTCTTTAAACGTTAACCTATTATATTCTAGATAATTATTAGTACTGTAGTCAAATTTTTTGCTACAATTACATAACAATATATATTAAACGACATAAAAACATTAACAATTCAAATTACTACGTCATTATATAAATGTACTAACTAAATCCACACATAAGCATTTATAGTAGAAATTACATGGTTTCATTCTCCAACTAAATGTTTGTTTGTTAATAAACACACATAGTAGCATGATATACCTGATATATTCTTAATCTGATCCCGAGTCATCATCATCATCATCTGCAGGAGGCGCGGGCGTGAGAATGCCAATTGAGTTACATATGTACTCGAGCTCAATCCGTTGTCTCCTCTTTAGACGCTCTAGCTTCCGCTCATAATGTGATGCTTGTTGTGCAGTTTGCTCCGCTACGACTCGCTGTACTTGTTGAGTGAACTCCAGAGTCTGTGTGACATCAACATGGCCAGCATGCATAAGCGCTGGTCATCGTCGTCCAGGCACAACATGTTGTTCTTGTGGTCTGACTCTGTTGGGTCTGTGTAGTATTTCTTTCTCTTTGTGTGGACTTGATAACAAACGAACTGCAGCAGACAGCTCAGAATGCTTCTCACATCCATCCCACAGAGGTGTACAAGCGGAGTACAGTAAATCAGAAAACCGTTTAAAACCTTCATTAGGTTCTTGATCCACTTCAGTGAAATTCTGATGTGCACTTGGTCCCGCTGCATCAAATATCATTCGAGCATATGGGTTTGCATTTGAACTGTACTCAGCATTCTCATACCAATCACAATTCTCAAAAGGCTGATGCGGAGATTCATTAAATGGCTCACCATGAGCTGTCCAGTTGGTGTAATAAGGCATGAAACCCCATTTGTATAGATGAACTCTAACGTCATCACAATCCTTAAACCTCAAATTTTTACATCTCCTACACGGGCAACGTATTTTGTTTCCATCCATGTGACCTGGGTTACTACAGGCAAATGTTATGAACTGCTGAACCCTTGTCTCCCACTCCTCTTTGTACCCAACTCGACTAGGTAAATAACGACTATTATACATCCAACTACGTTCTTGATCCATGGAGGCCTACCAATGGAAATTATATATTTACCTTCATGACATTTACGAAACCATGAATTACTATTACATATAAATATTTGCTCCATATAATTACTATTGCTACTACTCTTACTATTACTATTACTTTACTACATGCTCTTCAAAAGACATTTATTCTTTCAATTATTATATATTTTCATTATTTGTATTAGAATAATGATGACTCTTATTGGATTTATTATTGGTATATATAATAATAATTATCATTATTATTATAACTATTACAATTTCACTTTAACTACTACTGTACAATTAATATTTATTCTTTCAAGTATAATCATATTTGTTAGAATTTCAACTTTTTATTACAAAATTCATTATTATAAATTACTATTAGTAATATTGGATTAGTTCTTTCTTACTTATAATTTCATAATAATAGATAATTATTTTTTATTACTATTACTAGTACTACTACTACGCATACTACTAGTACTACTACGTTTCTATATTAAATATAAATAATAATAATATAATACTATACTTAAATACTTTAATAAAAAACTTTTTTCCCCTTTCTTCTTCTTCTTCTTTAGGCCTTCCTTCTTCTTAGTCTTCTTGGCTTTTATTCTCGAAATAATCCTCCTACTATTCTCCTAAAACCTCCCTCCTTCCTATTTCTTTCTAACTTACTCCCCCCTCCTAATCTTCTTACTCCTTCTTGGATTAATCCTTTATACATTAATAATTCCTAATCTTGTCTCCTCCTTCCGCTCCTCCCTACCTTTTCTCCTTGACTACTAATTAACTTTATCCTCCTCCCTAAAAAAATCTTCTCCTTCAAAAAAAAAAAAAATAATAATTATTATTATAATTATATTCGTCTTACCCTCCTCTTCTTGGATTTATTATTACTGTAATAATAATTATCATTATTATTATTATTACTATTACTTTACTACTACTCTTACAATAATATTTATTCTTTCAATAATAATATATTAGTACATTATAATTATAATTAGTAGTATTATTATTATTATTTATTATTATATTTGTTATTACTCGTAGTTGATTAATCAATTTAAATACTAATAATAATAATAACATTTATTATTATTCTTACTATGACTTTACTACGACTCTTACAATAATAATTATTCTTTCAAGTATTATATATTATTACTATTATTATTATTGACATATATTATTAATTAATCCCGAAAATAATGAAAAATGTAAGAAAATGGACATAAATAAAAAATTGCAATGGGTAACCTACAAAATTCACATCCAACCAGCAACAACACCAAATCACAAATATTTCACATATTTCAAACCAAATTCGGAATATGCATATTTTTTTGGAAAAAAATTTAAAAATTTTGTATTAAAGAAACTAACCTCAAATCCGGAACTTAACTTCCTTCAAATGCGTGGAAATGGCTTCAGATCTGCCACAAAAACCAAAATCTTAAACCCATTATCAACAAAGAAGATAAACAAACGAAATCCGGGAAAAAAAAAGTTTGAACAAACCTAAAAAATAACCAAACTCACCAACAGATCGAGAGAAATGAGAACAGATCCACGTAGATATGAGCTCCACGAAGGTGATTCGGCCCTTGTAGCAACAGATGAAGGTGATGTGTCTATTGTGAAGAGAATGGAAGAGAGAAGATGCTGCTGCTGGGAGGAGACGAGAAGAAGACGATGCGCTGCTGGGGGGAGGGGAGGTTAATTTAAAAACAAAATTTCCAACGGCCTCAGCCGTTGGTAATTAAATTCAAAACTCACCGTTTCATTTAAACCCATTCAAACGGTTAAAGCCGTTGGAAAACCTGAGCATCGAGTACCATTAATTTCCAACGGTCACAGCCATTGGAAACCCTTACCTTCCATTCCCAGCTTAATTTTCCAACGGCTCAAGCTGTTGGAAACCTTTACCTGAGGATGGCGTACCATTAATTTCCAACGGTCACAGCCGTTGGAAACCCTCACCTCCCCTTTTGAATCCCCAACTTCATTTTCCAACGGCTCAAGCCGTTGGAAATCCTCAACTTAAAGGAAAAATGTTTCCCATTAATTTCCAACGGCTGTGGCCGTTAGAAACCTAAACCTTTCAATTTAGACAAAT